>CM061353.1:87935000-89202500 GCA_030867105.1 Liasis olivaceus
GTTCCTGAGTGTTATTTAATTTTGACTACTTAGAGGATTATTTCTTTACCTCTAATGGAGCTTTAAGCAATGTGTGAAGTTCATCTCAATCAAATAAATCCATTTATTGCCCATACATCAGTCTCTTCCAATTAAATTAGTCTTTTTTCATTGGCAAACACAGATGAAACATTCACATTATAGTCAAGTGATTTGTTTGGGGAATAAGGGGGGAAAAGCTAAAAACACAATGAATTCTAATAGTTACAGTATTCAAAACACAAAATAAGGGGTACAATGAAATGAAACACAAAAGTAAACATTAGTAATTCAGAAAAAATAGAGTGCTTTATGTCAGGTTTAGCCCAAGGAACTCCAAAAGACAATGCAAAATCAGTTCAGCTATGTTTATTAGCTACAACCTCTAGCAAGAATCTTCCCAGACTGAAACCCCAGCTCCCAAGCCAGCCAGCCACAACACCATGAATTCCTCAGGGAGGTGCCAGCCTCATCCTCTTGTAGTTCCCACGCTTTTTCAGTGAACTAAGAAAACGCTTATATCCCTGAGCCTGGCCTTCATAATTCCATTCCGTCACACTTTAGAACAGAGGTTCAGCTAAAGTGAGCTTCGTTAGAGGTTTAAATGGTGGTGAAGTTTCAGGCTCTTGATTAATTTAGCAGGGCCATCTATAATAGGGACAGCATTTGCCAAATTAAGAGATGCTGAAGATGCGGAATTGATATAAGGTGGGGAAGGATCCAAAAGAGATACTAGAAGAAAAGGAATCTTGGAGATTCTTTCGCAACTCTTCCATGGGTGAATCTAAATATTAGGGTTGTGCAAGATCCCCAAGGTTGGATCCTTAGAAAGGAACATGATCCTCAGCTAAGAAAGCAATTCTAGAAAGTATCAATATCTGTCTCAGTTACAGAGAAATTTTCAGAAAACTTAGTCACATCTTCCATTTTCTAGTGTGGGGAAAACATAAGCAAAGAGTATAAATTCTTGTTTGTTTTCCTCAGAACAAGATTAAATTTACAGGGCATTTAGAATATTATATTTGTCATGCTTCTTCTAGATATAATCAACATTCATAATCTTTTTATTTTTGTTTTGTGTCTGAATGCAATGGATCCTGTGCTGGGGAATATCTGTAGCCAATGTGAAATAAAGAGGTTGAAGAGGTTTTGTGCAAAGAGAAGGGGTTGGCTTAAGATATCATGATAATGGATTAGAGCTCACAGTTGAAGCAGACAGGTGGGAGAAAAAATATTACACCTTTCTGTAAAAAATATAGTCTTTAAACTGGTCAGGTAGATAAAATCTCTTTGAGTGATCAGCTTTACTCCTGATACTTTATGTTCAAGTCCATACAGTTTATTGACAAAAAGAGACCCACAAAACCTCTTATGGTTCTAAGAATGGGAGGTGGGAAACCATGATGTGAGCAAATGGATAAAACTCTCCCAACCTCCCTCCATCATCACTCCAAGACCATCCTCATTGCCCTTCTCTGGGCCTGTCCCAGTTTTGTCCAAATCCTCTTGTGGGATAGTCATACAATGAATATGCATCTAAGGTGACTAACAATGTTTATTTAACGTATTGTAAGGACTCTGTTTTATTAATTAACTCAGTAGAAACTTTTATATAACTCCATAGAGGGGGAACAAAAGTTTTTAAAGAGGAACCTACATATTGAAAAATGGCTTCCAATAAAAATTTACTCCATGAGTCTATAGATCTCTAGAAAGTGGTATCAAGTCTTTAGGACTTGTATGTAGAAGACTGGAACATGTGGATCATCATTCTGTAGAAAATTATAACTGCTTTGTGTTATCTGTCCCATTGTTAATCCTTCATCCAGTAAGATATTCATTTCCCTATACAGTTCTTATGGGATCACATGCACTGCACGTATCTGAAACTTGGTCTGATAATTGACTGAATACTTCTTTTTCATAATCCTGCCTATTCATAACTGCTATTGCTCCCCTCTTGTCAGATAGTTTAATTATAATCCTTGGGTTTGGGGCCAATTAGTGCAATATCTCTAATTCTGCTCTATTTAAATTATGCCAATATGAATTGTTCTTTCTCTCAATCTGTTCCAGTGTTTTTCAGGACCAGTTCCTCATGTCACTGTATGGGGAGTCACAGAAGCCATAGGCTATGTACGGGCTTCTGTAGACAATCTATGTTTACTGTGGAGTCCTTGGGGTTCTCTGAGCTTGGTTCTTTTCTTGCAAATGTTTCATTACCCGGCTAGGTAACATCTTCAGTGCTAGAATGGGACGGGGTTTGCTCATATTTATATACTGTGGCCTGCCTTGCCAGTGCTGGTGGGGGTGGGGGTTTTGTTTACTGATTATGTGCCTGGTGGTAACCTTTGCTTATCTAGGTGATGATTGCTGGTGAGGCGATCTTCTGGCCTTTTGTCTCTTTTGAATAGTATGTAGATGCTGTTTATCTCTATGTGTCTGTTAATTGCTGCCTTGTCTGAATACCAGGCTTCCAAGAATTCTCTTGCATTTTTGGATTTAGCTTGGTCTAAAATGCTGAGAGTTTCCTAGTTAAAACTATGGTTAAGTCTGTCTATGTGTTGTGAGATTAAGGAATTTTCATCATGTCTTCTGACTGCTAGTTGGTACTCACAGATGTGCTCTGCTAGTCTTCTGCTTGTCTGTCCTACGTAGTGTTTGTTATAGTCCTTACACTGTATGTTGTAGATGGCTCCTGTTTTTTCTTCTTGTGCTACTGGGTCTTTTGGTTTACTTAAGATATTTTGGAGTGATTTTGTTGGTTTGTGTGCTACAGAGATGCCTTGTGGTTGTAATGGTCTGTTGGTGGTTTCTGAGATGTTTCTGATGTATGGTAGTGTGATCCTTTTCATAGCCTGTGTAGGTTGTGTTGTAGTAGGTTGAGTGGTCAGGCACTTTTTGATAAAACTACGTGGATATCCATTTTGTTGGAAGATGTTGTACAGGTGGTCTTTTTCCTTTTTCTGTTGTTCTGGGTTGCTGCAATGCATTTGTGTTTGCTTGAATAATGTTCTCACAGAGCTCCTCTTGTGGGAGGTTGGGTTATTACTTTGGTAATGGAGTACTTGATTGGTGTGGGTTGTCTTCCAATAAACATGGATTTCTAACTGTTGTTTCCTCGGCTGATGATATCCAGGAAGGGTAGTGTGTTGTTGTTTTCTTCCTCTCTGGTGAATTTTATTCCTTTGAAGATGTTGTTGATGGTTTCATGTGTCTTCTCTAGTTGTTTCTTTTTTATAATAACAAATGTGTCATCTACATACCGGATCCATACTTTAGGTTGTATGTGGGGAAGTGCTATAGCTTCTAGGTGTTGCATTACAATCTCTGCTATAAGTCCTGACAGTGGTCATCCCATGGGTGTGCCTTTGATTTGTTGGTATATTTGTCCATCAAACTGAAAATAGGTGGTGAGGCAGAGGTTGGTGAAGTCCATGATTCTGGGTATTTCGATCTGGGTGTATTTGGTTAAGTTGGGTGTGTTGTGTAGTACTGCTGATATGGATTCTTTCGCTAGTTCTGGGTTTATGGACGTAAAGAGTGATGTGACATCAAATGAGACCATAATTTCATCTTCATCTATGTGTACATCTTTGATTTTCTGGAGGCACTGTAGTGAGGAGTTGGTAGAATATTCACTGTTCTCTGTGAGGTGTCCAAGCTTTTTTGTCAGTTCTTTTGCTATGTTGTATGTTGGAGTCCCTGGTAAAGATACAGTTGGCCGGAGTGGTATGTCAGTTTTGGTCATCCATAGACCAAATGTCATTTTTGGTCATCCATAGAAGCATGGGAGGATGGGTCCACTGCTTTTCATCCGCCACTGTTCTTCCTTTGTGATCTGGCCTTTCTTAGTTAGGTCATTGAGGGTTCTCTTGATTAGGTTGTCTAGTTTCTGTATTGGGTTGGTGTTAACAGAGATGTAAGATTCTTTGTCCTCTAATGACTTGTTGGCTTTTTGCAGGTATTGTGATTTATCTATAATGACTGTGGTGTGGCCTTTGTCTGCTGGGAAGATAATGATGGTTTGGTCCTTCCTTAGGCTATTGAGGGCTGCTCTGTCCTCTGCTTTGATTTGGTGTTGATATCATGTTCTTCTGATCTGTGGTATGATTGTCTACCTTATGTTGTCTTGGGTCTCTGGATTGAGTCCTGTCATTTTGAAAGTTGCTTCTAGGGCTGCACAGAAATCTAGTTGATTGGCATTGTCCGTGTTATAGTTAACGCCTTTCTGGAGGATATTGTGTTCTGCAGTGGATAGTGGCCAGCTAGACATGTTAATTACCCATTCTGGTTTGGGTACTTCTTTGTTTCCAGGGTTTAATTTGAGTAGTTTAGTTTGAAGTTTAGTTTTTCTTTTCTCTGCTTGTTTTCTGGATGTGTTCTGGGTGGTGGTGGTCAGTATCTTAGTATGCTCTGGGGTCATGGTCTATGTTTAAAATAATATCTAAGCCTTTATATTCTCATAAATGCAGATACAGGTGGTCCTTGGTTAATGACTACTCATTCAGTGACCATTCAAAGTTATGACAGCACTGAACGAGTGGTATTTACAATCGGTCCTCAAAGTTCTGGCCATCATAGTGTCCACACGGTCACATGATCATAATCTGGGTGCTCGGCAACCAGCCTGGATTTCTGGCCATCGCAGCATCCCAGTCACATGATCGCTATTTGCTACCTTCCCTGCCAACTTCCCACAAGGAAATGGGGGAGCTGGCAGGAAGTCAGAAGTCAGGGTCACATGAAGTTGTTTAATAACATGTGCTGATTCTCTTAACAACAGTAACCGGGGACTGCCGGAACTGCCATCACTAAGTGGCAGAGACACGTGATGTTATGTTTTATGACTGCATCGCTTAGCAATGGAAATTCTGATCCCAATTTCTGTCATTAGGCAAGGACTACCTATATGTCAGTTCTGGTCTGCAGGGGATTATGTTTTGGGGTGACCATGAAATAAATTCATTTTCTAAGCAGATTTGTTTCATTTTGATTTAGAGTTCTGAAATATGCATGATCATACTTTTCCTTTTAACCGATTGTTCCTCCTGTAATCTGTTGGGTCTTTTCCTTGTTCTTATTCTTTTGTTTGATATGCTTTGAACCTGTTTTGAATTTTCTTCCAAAGGAATAGACGTATGTGATGTACTTGTTATATATAATATTTTTATTAGAATTTTTCAATACAGTAAAAGTATACAAAACAAAAAAAGAAAAAGAAAAAAGAAAACATACAGTTATGCCTTCTCCCCTTCTTTCTATCAAGTAATTATCATCTTATTCTTTTCTGCATCCTCTTTGGCCCTTTTTAATCCCCAAATCCAGAAATTATCAATTCGATCTTTTCTTCTTTCAACAAAAAGTCCATATAAGGTTTCTGGTCTTTCAAAAAAAAAATCTTTTTCCTTTTCTGACCAGACTGGTCAGCTTCACCCTTTCTGCAGTCTTCCACTGGTATTTCAATACTTTTCCAACTCTTTGCCTACAATAAACTTGCAATGGTTACCATATACAATATTAATTTTCCATATTTCTTTTCTAATTCCATGTCCATAAAACCCAATAGGAATAATTCTGTTTTCATTGTGATGTTAGTCTGCAGTATCTTTTGTATCATTGTATGGATTTGCACCCAAAATTTCTTTGCTCTACCTGCTTCTCCTCAAGGCAGTTAGCCACCTGTTACTGTTTCCCATCCAGAGTCCATGTCTTCTGGCACACAGACAAGAACCTTTCTGGAAGCAGAGTGGTAGAATTGAGAAGTATTAAATACGGACAGTTGAGAGCTAGCAGTGGAGCGGGGCTTTTTGGGTAGAGAAGGGGCTGTTGCTTATAAGACCATCAAAATGGCATGTTGGAGATGGCTGGAGAGAAAAAAAGAAAAGGAAACAAAGGAGAAGAAAGCCAGGAGTCACATAGTCATAGAACAGTCCATTGAGAGTATGACAGCTGCCAGGGCTAGAGAAGGAAGAGCTAGAAAGCAACAGTGTAGAATCAATGAGAACCAGGGAAGGCTGGCAAAAGAGGGATTCTTGCATTCACCCAGAGGAGAACTCCCACAGAGGCTGTCATGGAAACAGTGAAAGCTGAGAGAGAGGAATGGCCTTACACCGACAGAACATGAGGAATTGATGTCCTATTGTGAGCAACCAATCTCAGACCCTGATGCTCAAAGAAAGAAGGTGGAGCAGCAAAACAAATGTCTCTGGGGAAAGAGAGAGGAAAGAAAGATAGAGGAGAGACAGTTGAAGTAATTTTTTTAAAGAAAATCTAACACCTAAGCTGTAAAGTCAATGAAGTCTTAACAGAGATACAAAATTAATCAGCAGTGAGAACTGGAGAGGTAGAGTGAAGAACTTAGAGTTTGGGTGAGGAAAGCTGTTAAATATAGTTAAAATTTCAAGGTTACAACTCTAACTATAGGAAATTAAGTTAAAATAAGAGAAAAGGAACAAACTCTTAGAAATACAGAAGGAGAAGGTTTAAAACAAACACAAAATGGCCATTGTTAAATGTGAGCATCCCAAGTATTTGGTATATAATTGTATCATAAAATGTAATAAAAGCTGTATCTTCATCCTGAGTTTCACCATCCCTTATAAAAATATCTAAACTGACTAAATATGTCCCATCAAGTCAGTGTCAACTCTTAGCGACAACATACATAGATTTTCTCCAGGAGGATCTGTCCCCAGTCTGGTCCTTCAAGTCTTCCAACAGTGCACCCATTGCTGCTGAAACTGAGTCCATCCACGTTGCTGCTGGTCATCGTCTTCTCATCTTTCCTTCTACCTTTTCCAGAATCAGAGCCTTCTCCAGAGAGCTAGGTCTTTGCATAATGTGTCTGAAGCAGGATAATTTGAGCCTGGTCATCGAATGACAACTCTGGGTTGATTTGTTTGATGTCTCTCCATTTGTTTGTTTTCTTGGCCATCCATGGTATTCTCAGGAGTCTTTTCCAACATCAAAGTTAATGTTAAAAAGCACTAATACTCTTTCTTTCCTGCTTCTTCAAAGTCCAAGTTTTGGATCCATACAGTACCACAGGGAATATAATTGCTTGCACAATTCTGTTTCCATGTTTGATTTTCTTGGAATCAGTTACTATTTATAGATTGGCATCCTTTAGCATACCAGTTCTAGGTTGGAACCTCCTTCTGAGTTCAGAAGTCTTTTGAAAGACTCTTCTTGTTCTTCCATGTCTGTTTCCAAATTCAATGCCTTTACTCCTGTTGTAATACTACTTCTCATCAACCTTAATGGTTAGTAATACTGGTTAGTGAATCTATTCCAAGCCATACCTATCAGCACAATGTTGGGTACAGATCCAAAATTGTTTGGGTTTGAGTCTTCCAGCATACTATACACAAATGACTGATACCATGTCCACCTACACTAAAAACTAAAAGAAGAAAGGCGTCCTTAAAGTACGGAACAGGGATTTCTAAAAGATAAAATTCTGAAGCTTTCTCCAGGAGCATCAATCCCACAGCCGGTCTTGAAACATACTGATTATGTTGAAGAATGTAATCCTTTCACTTTCTGGTTAGCTTTGATTAAATAACCTGTTCTCCTGTTCTCAGGCAGTGAGCTAAGCTTTCAGGGTTCAATTACCTCCCTAGAAAACATATAGGTAACAATTATGTTAAATTTGAGTAACTTTCTGGAGGAGCTAGAGACACACAAAAACAGCATAAATCTTCCAGCTAAAAGGATTAATTTATATAGCAAACTTCACTCCCTAAATATATGTTGAATTAATACATGGAAATAGATACAGGCAAAAATTAGTAAGCAATATGCAGTAGCAATTATAATCAAGATTATAAGGAATACAGTCTGAAGAATGATACAAGGAATAAAAGTCTATAGTTTAAGCTACATTAAAATACTGCATGTCTGATGCCTTTTGAAAAATATAGATGAGTCCTTCACCTCTGCCTCTTTCTCTTCCAGAATATAAAATCAAGGCCAAGTCTGAATACAATTCAGAGCCTAGTTTGTAGCCCAGCTGCCATATTGGCTTAGCAATTTTACTTAGCCAGGAAAGCTTCTTATAACTGCAAATTTACTTACCCATTTTGTCTCCAAGTTACCTTAAGTAACACCAGAGTTTTGTTGTTTGGCAGACGCACCACCCACATTACCTCTTCTCCCTCCAGTGCTGATTTTCCTTATTCTAGCCAGGTCTGATCTTCTGCCTGTGGTGCAGGAGATACATCTGGGTTTGGATCATTATTGGAAGGGGAAATAAGGAGAGATGTATCACCAATATGGTTTCTGAACTGGATATAATTATTTTCTGAAATTCTTGTGTTGCTGGCTAATTTAGAATTTGCAGGAAGATTACATATTAATGAGGATTAAGTGTCTAGCAGGCACTGGGTGCCTGCTAGGACAAAAGAGGGAAATAATTATCTAATTGGGGTTAGAGCTGGAAGTTTTTTTATCTTGCAGCTCACAAGAGTAAATAGGAAAAGCTAGTCTGTCTAAGCAACCTCTCTTCCAGGTGTTAATTGAAAAATGTGGTCATTCACAGGACAATCATTATTCCAGAAGCTGTTTGTCATGAGCCATGAGGGAATGTGCTATTCCCCACATTATTTATTCCTTCACTGGAATAAATATGAGGAATCTGTGGCTTTGTTTCTAACAACCTCTGTCTTGCTCTTGGGACCATTTCAGACACTGAAGTGCCAAGTGCCACTGTTACTGCTATATTGATGTTTATCATAGAATTCAGGGTGCAGGATCCAATGGATTGTGGTGGCTTTCCATTTCCACCATCCATTCACCAATCTGTGGCCATTTATTCATAAATCCAATTCTTCCATCTGTAGATAAGGAATCAGAAATGTAGACATTGTCTCCTTTACTGGTAGCTCTAATTTTGGTTGTGTGTGTGCGCACGCGCACGTGCGCCTGTGCTTGGCTGTGACCCAGTTGCTACCTGTGGCATCAGTAAGGATCATTCAAGTGACTACCAGGTTTGGCCCATATATTGCCATTTCAGGCTTCAGAATCCATACTGATACTCCCGAGGCCATCAGCAGCTCCAACCTCCAGTCTGATTCAGATCTTATGATGGATGACAGAAACACTGTTTTTTGAAGTTGAAAAGGCTTATGCAGAGTGGTTGGTCTGAATGGTTTAGATATTAGGTACCTGAGTTCAACAATTACAATAGGTATTTATGATCTGGTGTTTCCTATAGTTCATTCTGAACCATGTGCACTTCTGCTATATGCAGTTTTCCCAGCCCTCACAAAATAAATTAAGGAAGCTTGACAGAAACCATGGTATTACCCTTGACAACAAAGAGGATGAGATCTTGCTCTAAACTGTTGGAGGAAAGCAACCAGTTCTGCTTCCATCATCCAGAAACTAGTTCTTTGGTAATCGAGTTGCCATAATACTGACCTGGAACATAGAGCCACAAAGTCAGCGTGATGGGCAGATTATATCTACTTTTACCCTCTCTTTTCAAATTGCTAACCATCAAATTCTCGTGGGCTGGCAACCAGCATTTTCTTTGAGAATAGGCAGCATCCTTTTTAACTCAACTTCTGGAGGATACGAAGGACTTAGTTAATGTCATGTTTCCTAAAGTTTGTTGGCTGTCAAGTCAACAGAATAGTACAGCCAATCATGCTTCATGATGTTGGGCCATTGACCAGCCTAGCCCAAAATGGAATGAATGAACTTCCTTTCACTGGAGAAGGTACACGGGATAGAATGCAAAATATAAAAAAGACAGAGCAAAAAATAGAAGTGGTAAAGCATCTTGTACCATTACTTTGGTACATATTATGGTCCAGAGGCTTTAATCTTCCATAGTCTCTATATCCCAACCTGCATTTGGCAAGAAGTCTACAACACAGGCCATTAAGCAACTCTTTCAGGCTCATATTCTTCCTGCAAATGGAGATTTAGAAGCAATTAGACATTCTTCTTTTGACTTTAGCATCAACATTTCACCTCTTTGAAAATAACTAACACAACATCTAAAGGAGCAGGAAGCCGTTCCTAAAATATGTGAATCTTTAGCATAATTCCCTCTAGCTATGGGATAGAATTCTGCAAATCACCATCCTTAAGAACATTTCAGTTATCCTGAGTATTTCTGCAACTACAGTATGAAGTGATCATCCTAATCTGTAAAGAAGCCATAGAATCAGTGTGAAAAACCTAACACAGGACAGAATTTCATACTTGGTAAATCTTCATTCTGAAGAAGGATGGAGTGTACAGCCTGTATTAGATCTTCAGGAGCTAAATAAGTACATTGCTGCCACAAAGTTCTACATCACTGTGCTTCAAAATATATTTCTTCTTTTGCACTTAGACTCATATGAACTGACAGATCTCAGAATTGTATTTCCAAATTGTTTGATGTCTACAGCACTGGAAATTCCTCCAGTTCGCTATTCTTGAATAGTTCAATTTTCTGGCCTTCCTTTTGTAATATTCACAGCCTCCAGAGTTGTCACAAAATGTATAGCAGTGGTAGTAGGATATCTGTTCCATCCATCCATCCATCCATCCATCCATCCATCCATCCATCCATCCATCCCAATTTATAAGGCCATCCAACTCAATTTTATTGTTTTGTATAACAAGGTTACAAACAATAAAAAAGAAACAATGAAAGAAAGAATGTAATACTAAGGACAACAACCACAACAAAAACTAAACAGAATCAAGAAATAGAAGAGGAAAAAAAAAACCTCCAAAATTTAAATAAAACCCTAGGGGGGGAAAAAATTCCAGCACTGAATGTTTTAGATAGATACAGTTGTCTTTGTGGTCTGACTTTTGGTTCACTCTCTGTGTTTGTGTGCATATGTATAATCACTGCTTTAGAAAAATTCCTTATAATTCTATATTCTCAAGTTGTTGTTGTTGTTGTTTAGTCGTTAAGTCGTGTCCGACTCTTCGTGACCCCATGAACCATATTGCGCCAGGCCTTCCTATCTTTCACTGCCTCCCTGAGTTTGCTCAATTTCATGCTCAATATTCTCAAGTATCATAGGATAAAAAGTATTACTTGAAACTGCTGTAAACTCACCAGCAACCAGTGCAGATCATATGGCAGGCAGGTGCTGGGTTTATGAAGGTATAGCTTTAACTGCTGATGTTCCTGCATTCTTGCTGTACTTTCTGAGTGCTCTTCAAGGGCAGCCCCATGTAGAACAGTAGTCTACATATGAAATGACCAAAGGGTAAGGGTGTAGGAGAAGGGTGAAAATAAAGCAGAGATGCCCTCTGCCCTAAGAAATTTTTCAATATAGGTTTTGGCATGGTAGTCAAGTCTTCTCAAACTCTGTTCTTGCCATTTATATAATTAAGAATTTTAATCTTAAAACAAAAAGCATTGATATTCCTGGATTAATTAATGCATACAGTAGTTGCAAAGAGGTGTTTTAAAAATCAGAAACTTTATTAAAATGTAAATTTTAATTTTTAATCACATTAGATCATTCTTTCCATTTTCTGGACTCATAAAAATTATATAATTTGCTTTTCTGAAAATACTGGCTACCGTTAACAAATTTAGTAGCTAACATGCAAAGAGGATGTTAAAAAGCACTTCAAATAACATGACAATCTCATCGCTACAGTAACACTGGGTTGTTAATTAGCTGAGCTTTCCAAATACTGAGATAAATGGCTCTGAGTCGGAGATGATAATGATGTGCTGCCTGTTTTACAACACATTATATGCAGTGCACGTTAATTCCATTTTTTTAAAAAATTCCATCGTTATTAAAAAAAAAAAACAGCTCCTATTTTGAAGAGTGAAATCACTGGGAGAGAAGCTTACCTTATTAAGTACGCCTATAATAGTTACCGCTCTATCTGGCAATGGGAAGATACGTCAAAGTATATTTAAGGAGGAAGTTGGCTGTTTCATCAGGTGCACGACAGAAATATCAGATCAATTTTTTAAAAAAAGAAATGAATAATTCTGAAAATGTTGCTTTTTTAAAAAAGCACCACTTTCATCTTGAGTTGCAAAAATTTAAAATGGTTGTGAAGTGTCTTCCCTTTAAAAGAATTGTCTTGATTTCACAAAGGGAAAAGGAAGAATTCAAGAAGCTGTACAACACTCACTAGTAACAAGTAATAGATGGATCACCAATACACCTTTTTATGAATGGGCTCTGGCTGACACATTGAGAAACATGTTGAGTAAATAAAAGTTAGCATCTTTTGCACTTTCCATTTTTTAAATTACTTTTTATGCATTTTAGGCCAAGGCGGTGCTTTCAGGTTGCTGGCCTCCCCTTTTCAACCCTGATCCTGTATCCTCAACTTACCCCATTACAAGGGTTTTCTGTAGAATTTGCTGAGGCTGGAGACTTCATGGGCTGATGGAACAGAAAATCACGAGTCCATTGCATGCTTAAAACTGGATCCAGTCTAGCATGACCACCCTAACTGATCATACAGTGATTCCAAATAAATCCCAAATTTGGAAACTTCTTGAAAATGATTTTTTTTTAATATTAATCTTACTGTTCTATTATTTTCAAGGAACTTTGCCTTTGCTTACCTCCTCCCCCAACTGCATTTGCATTTGTGCATCTGCATTCTTCAACATGTGACTTTATCCTTTCAAGCTTTTTCTTGGTAGCAGTTCTGATTACACTGCCTTCTATTGACCAACCACTTAATTAGCTGGAGCTTGACAGGTTATAAACAGACTGTTTTCTTGTTGAATAGTCCTAGATATTGTAATCTATACTTTAGTTCTCAAGGTAGTATGTGAAGTTATCTTAAGAGAAGTGTTCCCCCCTCTTACTGATCAAACAGCAAATGTATCACCATCAAACACTATCATTAAAAAAGCAATTGCACAAAAAGTCATATTACTAAGATAAAAAAATAACAATTTAATGTCAGTTTGCTCAGATTTATTATACTAACTAAAGTCCAAGAATTGGGAACTCTGTTCTGCATTCCTTGTAAAATTTAGCACTGCGTGGCTGTGTTTGCATGACATGCTTAACCAGATACAGTAGGTTAAAGACTTGGTAACTGCATTCACACAACATGCTAAGCTAGGTTCATCTTAACCCTGGTCACAGGCATCGATAGCAAACTAAGATTGCATGAAAATTATGTCACATGCATAATGATGTCATGCCTCAAACTCTGCCATTATGTACTTGTGTCTTAACTTTTGATGCAAGTATTTCATTTGTGGGTTTTCAATTACAATGTCATGATATATGCTTCATCACTTTCTGCTGACACAGACACGTATGATCTTGGTTAATATTTTTACAGGTTGGTATGATGTGCTAACCTTCCGCTCCTGGCTAGACTATGTAGGGCCAGGAGATTCTACACAGGGAAGTGAGTTCAGTACACAAGGCAGCACGATCAATAGGGTGTTGGCTGGCCCCTTGCAGATGCAGTAAGTGTGCAGTATTACCACTTCACTGCTTTGACCTCCATGGTGTCAGCCTAAATTTAGACTGTTACCTGCTCATCATCTTTTCTTGTCTTTTGCCAGCATCACTACAGACATCTCCTTTAGTTCTTGATCTCTCAGATCAACTTAGAAAACCAGGGAGGTCATTAAATCAAATTAGCGCACTGGGAATGGCCACTTGGGTGAAGACTCTAGCTGTTTTTGTGTTCCAGTGCTCGACCAGAGGCTACACAGAGCTGCTCACTAGGCTTCTGGGAAACTCCCCAACAACCATTGGAAGCCAGATGGGTAGGTGCCTAGGGATCCATCCTCCCTGCAAAGGCTGGTGGGGATCTCAAGACTCAGGGTAATTAGATAGCGATCTGAGAATGACAGCTGATGTTTAATAGCTTTCACCCTCAGATCATGTAGTTGACTGCTTTCAGTGAAGACCAGATACAGTGTGTGACCTTCCATGGGAATGTAGTTGCAATGACTTGGGTTATGCCCATGATTTCCATGGTGGCTGTGAACTCCTAAACTCAAGGCATGGAGGTTGAACTCCCCCACCCCCCATCAGCCACAGCCCTATGTCTGATTCTCCTAGCCCCAAGACCTGTCACTCCTGGTGTGACAGAGTCCACTATGGTCTGGGGCTAGGGTCCCATTCTTCTCCTTGCCTTTCCCTTAGAGGGAGGACTGTTAACCTGAGCCATAATCTTTTCCCACTTCTGGCCCTTCGTCCACTTGCTCAAGCAGCCAGAAGCTGGGACTGCCCATTCTTCTAAGATGTCAGCCATATTTATCTCTTGCTCAACAGTTCCTATTATTTTATTCTTCATTTCTTTGATGTGGTAAGACTTTATCCTCCCATCAGCTGAAGCATGGCTACTTGCAATTCTGATCTTTTTCTTCAAGGATATCTACCAACTGGCATTTGCTGCAAATGTTCGCTGGCAGGAACACAAACATGGCATCAGTATTGCATGTCACCATTGTAGCCTTCTCGATGGTTATTTTCACTTTTGTTACTTAAGGTAGCAGAAGGGTTTATCACTTCTTGTTGTTTCTCATGGTCTCAGGTTAGCAAATACATATTTGGCAGGGAGACAGATTTAAGGACTTCCCCTTAAAGTCCCCTGACAAGTTCCTGTTTGTGCCCGTTTATTTACTTAATATTTGTTGAATAAAGACAATAGTTCTGTTCATACATACCATGAAACCAAAGCCTATCAGGTTTAGTCTGATATATGAACCCCATCTTAAATCTGGACTTTCTTAGAAATACTGATGAGAAGTTTTTGGTCATTTGAAGTCCATAAAAAATAATTACAGGAGTACTTTCAGGTAAAATGGCAGATTAGACTGCTTCAAAGTAGTGTTTGGAATATTTAGAGTTATTTCTTGATTGCATCCATAACCAAAGAGTGGTATACACAATACACAAGTAAAAAAGGAGAAAAGTCACATACAATAGAATCCTCTATAACGGAGCTACATTATAAACTACAAAGTATATAAAATCAATGGGCGGGGGGGGGGGGGGGTAGGTCAATCCTCATTGTCTCCAAATCCTTTTCTGAAGAGCCATGTCTTCAAGGCTCTTCAGAAGCCCAGCCAGGAGAGGCATACCATGGACAAACTGTTCCATAGAAGGGGAACCAATTATATTTGCTCCTGTGAGATGCCTCATTCACAAGATCTTGTGATATTTCAATTTTTTAATTATTATGGAGCGCTGGCAAATTCTAATCATGCCTCAGGTTGTACTATGACGCTAAGGCCTGCATCTAGATATTTTTGATGGACAGTCCAATACTGAGCATAGCACAATACTCAAAATGTGAAGTTAATTACACATGTATTTATGTATTTGATTTACATAGCTGCCCACCTCACACAAGTGACTCTGAGCAGCTTAGAAGGATTAAAACACAGGGAAACCCACCACATATAACCCCTGGTGACCAAGGATAAACAATAACCCCACTCACAGGGAAAAAAAGAATCAATAACAACAGAACTCATCTACCCACCTGACCCAAATGCCTGGGATAACAGCCGGGTCTTCGGTGCCTTGCGAAAGGCTAACAGGGTTGGGGACATCCAGGTCTCCAGGGGGGTGAATGATGTTCAGCTTCCTCCAAAACTGTGCTCCCTTGAGAAGTTTTGCAGTTGTTGGCTGACAATTCTGGAAGTTGCATTCCCAACATTTATGGAGGGCACCAGGTACAAAAAAACCTAGCACAAATCACAGAGTTTGACCTGGTTTCTTCTTTTTAGTAGTTAGATATGTCAACTGGCCATAAACAGCAGTCAGTGGTACTTCCTTGTAATATGTGCTGTTTTTCATCTTATATTTCATCCGCTGGAAGCATCTATCTATACAGCATTTACTTAGCTGGCCTTGGACCAAGTTGTCACCCCTTGGCCTCAGTCCTGTCTTTTGTTTTTAAAGTGAAAGTTTAAGTGACCTACCTCACAAGATTGCTGTAAGAGGGCTGAAGATAAAGGTTATGAAGCGCATTAGAAGTGCTACAGAGATGATAAAATAATACACTGTTTTAAAATGATTAGGGAAGAAATTTTGCTAGGCATTAGGTTTCATTTAACTTAACAAAGTGTTTGCAGTCATAATTAAGATGTATATTAAGCCTGGCATCAATTAGACAAATTGATGTGAGTATCTGATTGGGTCCTGAGAGGGTTAGATTTCTCCCAGCTGTGAAAGAGATAATTTTGAAAGAGGAAAGGATAATTAGTAAAATAGCAGGTTCAGCTGAATGAATATGAGTGGGTTAGTTTTTGAACTTTGACAGTTTGAGGTTGATAACTCTGGCATTGAATCACAAAGAGGAGAAATTTTCCTTATTTGCTGAAAAAAAATGGAGAGACGGAGGAATATTCTGAGCCATCTTCCCAATGTGTTCTGGAAATACCTTTCTTATGCTTTTAATGAAACCTTAATAAATGATTGTTTCCCTTAAAATGAAGCAGAATTGCTATGTGAGAATCTACACAAGCATGCAGATATAGCATAAACAACAGCTCTTACTGGACTGTAGCATTTCAGACTATAAGGCATGGATTTATAATTCTCTAGTCATTGAAGCATGATTCCCTCCCTCCCTTGTATTTCTATATTACTAACTTCATAGAGACTTTGGAGAGCTTGTAACCATATCTGTAACACCATAAACTGATAGTATCCTGGAGGGCCCTGAAGACCTTTCTGTTCTCCATGAGGTAGGGTGGCTGGACCCTCTTATGAGTTCTGTTGTTGGCTGGACTTCCCATCTTGTTCCTTGTTTTTTACCTTAACTATTTTTGTTGATATTTTTTCAATTTTATTTTATTGTATTTTATTTTTTACATTGTGAGCTGCCCAGAGTTGGTTGGAGATAAGTGGCACTAAATTAAATTAAATTAAATTAAATTGAATTGAATTGAATTGAATTGAATTGAATTGAATTGAATTGAATTGAATTAATCCTCCCCACAAATGCAATAGACCTTTGCATCAGGTTGACTACAACATTCATCAATCTTCAAAAGCTCCATAGAAAAGGTTTGTGTTGACCTATAAAGACCCCAGTTGGATTTACACATCACACTAAGTCGTATTTTTAAACTATGATTCATTGAATAAATCATATTGGCTGAGGTTATACATCATGCAAAAGCACAAATTATGGTTCACAAACCACAGATGTTGGTTTACACAACATGCTAAGCCAGAGGTGTCCAATTTTGTCTGAGCTGGGGGCCACACTTTGAAAAGTAGCTGGTGGCTCCAGAGCTAAAAAGTAAATCTGATTTTATTTTTGTATAATGAAAAATATAGTTCATATGGTTCACCTCCAGTCACATATTTAATAATTGTCTACTTTTGTCCCATTAAAATTGCAACTTTAGTAAATAAGTAAATATCATTCCTATCAGAGAAGGGTAATTAATGTAAACTAGGAGAAAAATTGTGAGCCTTGTAATTTAATTAATCCTAAATGAGATAAGGAAATGTAATCATTGCCTGAGAATTTAAAGTCTGCTCATTTTACCAGATATGAATCATATCTGTGGTTTGTTTGATTTTGACTTACTATGCTGTACAAACCATTTTTAACTCATGATCTGTGGTTTCACACCTAATGTGAATTGCATCTTGGTGAATCAATTGCAGCCAATTGCATCTTGGTGAATCAAACTTAAAAATAAACCATGGCTTATTGTGACAGGTGATCCTGACCTAAGCATCAAATTCCAAGTATCTGTCTTGGTGTTCATTTCAATCCCAAGCCATACGTATCCCATGAGTTTAGACCAGAAAAGAATTTCAGTAAAACTAAGCAATTTTTTAAAAAAAGAAATATGCAGTATTTTATATTAATTCTAAATAAACATATGGAAATTAAAAGTAAGAAAAAATAGAAGCCTTTTTAATGGTTTGTTGATTAGAAACTAATGCATCTCCTTCTTGAAGATAAATCCTCTCCAAATAGGCCGCAGCTGCTGGTAATTTGGTTCAAGTAATTGTAGAGCCAATAAGTTGAAGTGCTTATTAGAAGAAACTGCTTTCTTATCTGCTTGCAAGTTCAATTGAGTAATGCACTCTACATGTGGTCTGATGCTGGGTAAATTATAAACCTGATTTAAAAACACTCCATCCATAAGAGCTCCTATTTTGCTCATCCATAAAATTTTTTACTTTCTTCATTACTAATGGCTTGCTGCAGCATATGGCATAATATCTATCAAATTAGGCTTTGAGGGCATCTTAGCCTGACACCCTGCTGGTTTGAAACGTATGCTTAATATGAGCTGCAGTGGTTTTAACCCCTTGCGCACGGCACCCTCCCTCGTAGGCTGCCTACCGTCAAGGAGGTGGAAGCCCCACAATTCAGTAAGACCTATGCAATGCAACATGACGGTACACCTGCATTTTCCTTGTGTGTGCACAAGTGTGCTGGGAATAGGGAGAAATCAGGGTTATTCAAGAGCTGTGTCAAGGAAACACTGTGCTTACAAAATGAGCTGATTTTGGCTCATGGTTGCCTGTTGTCCACTGATGCCTGATTCTAGCAACGGAGGCTCACGGCAAGTGATACTTTGAAAACTCTGTTCAAAGACACAAAGGAATTTCTCCTGACCAACCCGGAGGTCAGTAATCACAACTTCCTAAGTTACACCATAGGCACACGATTTTGAAAAAAACCAGGAATAGATACTTATATCAAAGAACTGTTGAGGTCAAGTTTTGGTGCAAATTACAAATTTATGATTGTACAGCATTCTAGGCCCTATGACTTCAACCCGTCCCACCCAGTCACACAGAGAGGGCATGCTTCGGACCCCCTCAGTAAAAGAACTCCATCTAGCGGGGTCCAGAAGGCAGGCTTTCTCCGCAGTAGCCCCCGCCCTTTGGAACATTCTGCCCCCAGAGGTGCGATTGGCCCCCTCACTCCTGGCCTTCCGAAGGACCTTGAAGACCTGGTTCTGCCACTTGGCCTGGGGTGGGGAGGGAACAGCTCAAGCAGGGAGATGGCTAGCCCCATAGTGGCCGGCTGTCCCCGCCCTGATTTTCCATCTTCTTGGATTTTTTGTTTTTAGTATTGTTTTAATTGTATATATGGGGTATATTTTATGTATATTTATAGTTTTATTCTCTCTCTAACCTGCCCAGAGTCCCCTATTGTAGGGGAGATGGGTGGGAGAGAAATCTAATAAATAAATAAAAATAAATAAAAATATTGTTGGCTAGTTTGTGGTTCGGTGTGTCGTGTATAGCAACCAAACTAGATCTCTCCATGTATCATGATAGATATTCCTATTGTTGTAATTTGGGTAAGGGCAGTATCTCAGTGACAGAGCACACTGTATGATGAGCGCTGTCCTTGGTATCTCCATTTTAGCTTGGAAAAGACTCCTGATCAAACTTTAGAGAGCATTGCTAGTCAATGCGCTGGGTGAAACATCATATTAAGCCATGATTTGCTTCAGTATTGTTTACTAAGTCTCAAGTAGCTAGGTTCGCATACTGTATGTTAACTCCAAAGCAAACAACTTCATTATATCATAGTGTGATGTGTGAATCAGACCAGGCAATACTAGACTGTATAGAAATATTTTTATACGGGGGGGGAGGGGGAGTGACCATGGGGAGCAGAGAGACTGATTTCAGCTCAATATCCTCCAACAAAAGGGTATGTCATCCATCTGATGAAGAACAGGATGGAGGAGCTGAGCTGAATCGGGGGAAAGGGAGAACATTGCCAGGGAATACCTCTGAAGCTTAAAATTTCAGAGCCAGATGAACAGCATCTTTAGATTACTGAAGGGATTTCCTTGTGGTTTGGCCAAATCTTTGTGTATTATCTTTGAAAAATCCTGGAGAATGGATGAAGGAAAAAAAATTGGATTCAAGGAACTATGTGCCAATCAGTAATGATATTACTGGGAATATTCTAGAACAATTCGTAACTCCATCAGTGTGTGAGTACCTCAAAAACCATGTGGTAATTGCCAGAAGTATGTATGACTTTATCAAGAACAAATCTTGCCAAGTGAAACTTATTGCAATGTTTCATTAAGTAACTTCTATAGGTAGAATAGGGGAATGCTGCAAATATAACGTGCATTTCATGACATTCTGATTAGCACACCAGTTAAGCTTGTGCTAAGTGGCATGACAATTAAGGGGATACATAGCTGGTTTGAAAATTGTATGAGTGTGTATTAATAATTCCTATCTCAAATGACAGTGATATATCAAGTGGGGTACCATAAGATTTAATCTTTAGGGATTGTACTCTTCATTTTTTTATCGACTTTGATGAAGAGGTGAAAGGAATGTTTGTCAAATGTGCAAAGCACACATTATTATTTAGGTAATATTACTAGAAGAAAAATAAAATTCAAAATGACCTTGATAGAATAGAGAAATGTAACAGAAAATAAGAGAAGGTAATTTAACTAAGTCAAGAAACACAAATTAAATGCACAGGTACAGGTTGGAAGAGATCTGGCTTGGGAATAATACTTGTGAAAAATACATATCCATATTTTTCAGTAGCAATACAAAGTTGTTTGCCACTGCCTTGCTTTTTTGCATGTTTTTTCAATTTCCAAATTAGCTTAGAGTGCTGATATTTCTTAGTTTCCAAGAAACTAAGTTTCCAAGAAACTTCGCATCCAAATATTAACCACTTCTGACCTTGTTACCTTTTGAGACCAAGTCAAGTTCTGCTAGGTAGTTCATGCACATTAAATGACTCAGCAGTGCAATGTTGCTGAGAAATGTCATGTGTAATTTTAAGTTGCATCAATATAGGGATATAATTTCCAAATCATAGAAGAGTCATAGTTTTGCTATATTCTTCCTGGCGAGACCTCACCTTCAGTATTGTGTCCACTTCTAGGCATTACATTTTAAGGATTCAGACAAGCTGGAACAGGTCCACAGAAGAGCAAAGAGGGAGATCAGCAGAGGAGAAACTAAGACAGATGGAAGGAACTGGAGATATTTAGCCTTGAGAAAAGAAGACTGAAGAGGGATATGAAGACCCATGTTCCAAAATGCAGGCCATGGAATGATGAGTTTAAGTTTCAGGAATACAGATTCTGATTGAATGCTAGAATTAACCCAACAGTAAGAACAGTTCAGTAGGGGAACCAAATATCTAAGGATCACTAGAAGTATTCCTGCAGAAGCCAGATGGTCATCCTGCAGGAAGGGTTTAATTTGGATTCCTGCTCAAAGCAGATGTTGGATCTGATAGCCTAAATGGCCTGTTCCAACTATGATTCTACGTACAGATATTTTCATATGATACAGAATGCCACTTTATAAGGTAAGAACCCCACTTATTTTGAGGTGGCTGCATGGGTTACCAGTAGCTTTCTTGGTCCCATTCAAAGTGCTGGTTATTACCTGTAAAGCTCATTACAGCACAGCCCTGGGATACACCAGGCAACACTGTGACAAAATTGAGTCTGCTCAATCTGGATGAGTCATCTAGAGGTTCCCCCTCCCTGCAAGGTTCCTGGGGCACATACTAGCCTTCTCAATGGTGGCACCCCTTTATGAAATACTCTTCCTTTGAAGATACAGATCCTTATTCTACAGGCATTTTAAAAACTAGCCAAAGCAGTATTGTTTCAGTGGATGTTTGGCCCTTGGTTGGTGTAATAGAATGGCACCGATGAAGGGTTAATTTCACTGAATATTTTAAAAAATTTGTATGTGATTCTAATGTCTTATTTTTGTCTAGATTTTCTTGTACTGTGCCCAGAGTTCGTTTGGACTGGAGCAGGCTAGGAAGGTAGTTAAATAATTAAGTAGGTGCCACAAGACTGGAGATAGGCAAATACTCTCCCAGTCTTAAAAATGCAGTATTAGAGATGGTGTTTGCCCAACCCACTAAAGCATTGTCCTATTCATTTCAGTCTAATGAGTTGTAGGAACCCAGCTAGTATAAGTTTTTTGTTCTGTGCATCCTGTGAAATTTGAGGAAAGTCTGGTTCAATTAACCATGGGTATGGCTAATGTGTTAACACAAGAAAATCTAAGATTATCTCCCACTTTAGTAACATTGGGAAAAGTGGAAATACTGTATTTTCTTCACTTTGGTGAGTGTCCTGGTGGAAATGTCTCTTGACCAACCATGAACATTTTCAAACAATATGGAGAGGTCCTCAAAGAAGTTGTGTTGAACCTCGAGTAAAGAAAATAGTGTGTCAATGCTGCAAGCTGTGGGTTCAGAGGGGTGCTTCATAAGACATGCCTGATACATTTATTGAGAAGAAGAGAGTGCCAGCACGTGGGATGGTTAGATGGACTTTTAGAAGCTACAGGGATGCACCTGCAAGGATTGTGTAATGTGGTGAGGGACAGGACAGCTTGGAAAGCTTTTATCCATAGAGTCACTAAGAGTTGGCTACAGCATGTGATAAAGTGAATAGGCTTCACTTTTGTAATGTTTTGTCTGAATATGATGATTGGTTGTGGAATGTGATAAAAGCAGTATGTGATGGAAGTGAAGCATACATGACAATAAAGACAATGCTTAGTGAATTGAGCAGGGAGTAAGGCAAGGATTTTCAATGTCCCCTTGTTTAAAATATCGCTGGGTGCAACTGTAAGAACTGTTTGTGGTGATGCTAGAAGTGTGTTAGCTGAGATATAAAGGTACTGGTAGATGATACTGATTGAGAACCCAGATGATTTGCAGCACATATTAGACAGACTGTATGAGGAATATGGATCTCCAAAGTAATAAAGACTGAGATGGTTGTGTGATAAGGGAAATGGAGTCAATAATGGCAAGTTATCCATAAATGATAAAAAACTAGAGCAAATATATGAATTTGTATATCTTGGTAAAATGTTTACTAAGCATGCCAAAGGGATGGAGAAATTTTAAGGTGTACAAATGTTGATAGAAGAGTACTAGGTAGTACAGGGTCTGTTAGGAATGAATGTTGAAAAAAGGGGAAATGACTGTTCATAAGAACATGCCTCTGTCTATTTTATTATATGGAAGTGAGAGTTGGGTATGTGAGAAGAAGTCGAATGCAGTCAAAATAGGAAGTTTAAGAAAAAGAGATAGGATCAAGATTAAGGTGGACTGGATACAAAGGTGGGGATACTACAAAAGAAGGATGTTGAGATGGTTTAGTCATACAGACAGAATGAATATCTAATTGCAAAACAAATATATGAAGGAAGAATAAATGGGATGCAAAAAAGGGGAAGACAGAAAAAAAATCATGCTTACATAGAGTTGATGAGATTTCCCCCAAAAGAGAAGTGAGAAGTTTAGAGAACAAAAGGCAGTGAAAGAGTACATGGTTGTAAAGTTTCCAAGGACAGAAAGGTATAAAGAGGTTTAATGAATGGTGCTGTCAATTAGATGTCTTTTTATCTCATGCCTTTAATTAATTAATTTTATTGACTGGCTATAATGTAGTCCAGTTTTGTACTTTTTATAACATTAATTACCCTTAACATGAATGGCATCTCTACGCTTAATATGAAAGTCAAGGAGCACAGTGAAAAAATGGGAGTATGATTAAATATAATGAAGACCAAACTAATGGTACTGCAACCTTAGAATTGACAATGAAGATGTTGAAGTGGTGGACAGCTTCTGCTTTTTAGGATGAATGGACTGTCAGCAGTAAAGGAATCAGCAGTCAAGAAATACACTGCAGACTAGCACTTGGTTGAGTGGTAAGGAAGACTTTAGAAAAGTCGTTCAGATGACAGGATGCATCTGTACCTACAATGATCAGAGTTATGCAGGCAATGGTTTTCTGGAGACTTCTGGAGGAAGAAATGGTAGACTGAAGATGGCTCCACGAAAAGTGGAGTCAATGACTGCAGCGAAGAACAAAGAGCCGGTGAGTAGACCAGCTCTTTGAAACCTCTCTGGACAAGGAATGGATGGGAGATTGCCCAAATGCACTCCAAATATGCTTCTTGTGAGGAGACTGCAGGACAGCAGTCCCCAGTAGGTTTTGTGCACTGGGAGATGATGGGAATAGCCCTCTTGCTTGCAACTGCAGTCAATGCCTTTTAAAGGATACTAAGTTTGCAAACTTCCTTTTCTAATCACGTTTGGAAATTCCTTGTTAACTACTTTTAAGCTATTAGAGACCTTTGGATTGACAAGTCTGAAAATGCCAGTAGAGCTTTCCTTCAATCCTTAATGAAATAATTTTTTAGTCATAAAGAACTTTTAAAAAGAAATAAACAGGAAAAAGCTAAATAAGACTTTGGCCCTGGAAAGTTATAAACAGATTAAGGGTCCAGATAAACTTGGAATAAGATTTTGGAATTAATTATAAAGAATCCTTCCCATGGGAAATAGATTTGTTTGGACTTTTGTAAGACAAAATAAAGATAAGCTATTCTAAACATGGGACACTAGAGGGAACTAAAGATTTTAGTTAAAGAACTGGGATGTATAAAATGGTGCAAAACATTTTAACATTGAAAATCAGAAGTTAGTATCAACAACGTCAATAGCAATGTTTGCTTCTTTGGATAGACTGTCCAAAAGATGTCATGGAAGAAGTGGGAGATGAGGAACAAGTTTTATTTGACAAAATAGAAATGGCATTGAAAATGGATCCAGAAATGACAGGTTATGAGAATGATATGGAAAAAGATGTTTCAGTAGACATACAAAAGAAATTGGTTGATGTTTTAAAAATTAAAAGGGAAATACAAATAATAAACCAAGAGAGTGACCTGGATAATTCTTTTATATTGCATTTACAAAATAGGCTTGTTAAAATTTTGAAGAATCTTGTGAGAAAGGACAAAGAAATCAAATTCTACGACATTATTTGAACAAGATGAAGACTGTTACAAGTAAAAGGAAGGAATATAAAGTTGGTTTATTTGTTCAAGGTTAAAATAAGATATGTTATTTCTGGTAACTCTTAATGGACTTTCTACCAACACTAGGACTGAAAAGATGATATTTTATGGATTTGTCTATAGATAAGAGATGGGATATGGGATGAAGAAATAATTGGTTGTAAACTAAGAGGGGGTAAAGAGTTACAAAAATTGTTTATATTTGTTGTGATGAAGGTTGGAAATCACTTCTTTACATATTTCTTTTCTCTCTTTACTATATTCTTACTTTTCTTTCTTTCTTCTATTTTCTATGTTTTTTCTTCTCCTTTGTATCTTTCACTTTTTCTTTCTATTCTTTTTTCTTTCTTTTAGTCTGTATTAAATTTTACTATGGTAATTAAAATCCTTAAATCTATCTACCTACCTACCTACCTACCTCACATTCAGGGGTTTTCCTGATGACATTCTACGGAAGTGGAAGTTTGAAGAAACAGAATAGAAACAGTATTGACACTTTTGAACTTTGGAGTTGGAGAAGACTCTTGAGAATACCATGGATGGGCAAGAAAACAAACAAATGGATCATTGAAAAAATCAACTTGAGGCACAAATGAGCAGGCTCAAATTATAATACTTTGGAGATTTTATGGAAAGACTTAGCTGTCTTGAAAAGTCTATAATGCTGGGAAAGATGTAAGGAAAGAAGAACAACCTGTGGTAAGCTGGATGGACTCAATTACAGCACTGATGGGTGCACCATTGTAAGACCTGAAGGATCAGGTTGGGGACAGATTGTCTTGGAGAATATCTATGTGGTTTATAAGAGTTAAAACCAATTTGATGGCACATAATCAGTCAATCAATTCAGTTACTGTTCAAATGCAGAAGGCAATCAGTGGAAGAAAAGAAGGAGTTCCCAGAACAAGAACAGGGCTCCACAAAAATGATTTGGGGAAAAATAGAGTTTAATTATAACATAGGATGGAGAATAGTCCTAAATTTCTTGGAACTTTCAAGGAGAAACTGGCTGAGAATTTATCAAGAATTCCTCTTATTCAAAAAGTTTTTCTAAAAAAGGAAGAGTTAGAATAGGGTTAGGGTTAAAATACAAATATGTGCATGCAGGCATAGGGATTTTCAGCCTAGCTTTCTTAAAAGTAAGAGTAGTTTAATAATACAATTACTCCTCTTGTAGAGGCTGGAGATGCTTTAATTCTGGTTTCCTCTATTGAGTAGAATGTTGGACAAGTAGAATGTTGGACAGGTTGGCCACCAAGACCCCTTGCAACATTTTGATTCTGAGATACTACTTCGATCAGATGAGATCCTAATCCAAAAATTAAACATATAACAGTACAAGTTAAAATCATCAATCTCTACCACCAATATGATACCGTCATTTTATTATAGAAATAGTATGGATATGATGGGTGTTCTTGAAATAACATAATTTTAGGAACGCCTTATAAAATATATTATGACTAATCCTTCTTCATTTCTGACATACAGAAATACCAACAGTATAAGAAAACAATTACAATGCTGTATTGTAATATTTAATGCTCTGTATATAAAATGATAATCCTTAAAGAGCATTTTGATCCTTTATGTTTGAGTTCTAGCTGAGATCTGGCGAAACACAAGGAGTGCAACCCTGTTAATATTATTGAATCTCTTGACAGCTTCCAGTTCCACTGGCCACAGTTTCTTTTAAGAGACTTCGGTTATGAAAACTGAAATTTATATGCTTTGAAATGGTTCTGCTCTTATCCCTCTGAGCCACAGTATTGGAAGTTGTGGGCATTGACCCTTTGGGAAAGATTGCTTAGGGTCCTGCAAGGCTCCATCCTGCCCTTGTGTGATTTAACATCAAATCAAATCAAACTTTATTGGGGTCATCAACCAGCCAGGAAATTGGCACTCAAATATCCGAAGTATACAAAACTAAGTTGACAATATCAGGGTAATTAGGAAAAGTATATACAGAGAATTTGACTAAAAGACAATATTAAATCAAAATAGGCTAAAGGGCTTGCTTCAGGCAGGATATATGCACATATGCAGCAAGAAAAAGAAATTAAAGTTAATAATCTGGATAATATAAACTTTGAAATAGCAAAATAAAATGCAAATACAATACAGGTATATATGCATATACTTGTAAATATATACACAGGTTTATATTTATAAATAGTACAATAAAATTGTCCAAAAGGGATTTAAGAAGTATAAACTTCTCTTATAGACCCCTGTCAGACCTAAGAAAAATATAGCGTAATAGCTAAGTTAAAAAATAGCCAATGGAAAATGTCAGCTTCAACAAGAAGTGTAGCACAGCTTGCCCTATTCTAGTCTCCATTCTCACCATTCCAATGAACCTGAGTCATTTCTGGCTATCCCTATTCAGACAAGTTCAATTGCTTTTAATTATCCTTTGCCTGATTTCGCATGCTGCCCCATAAAACCTGGAGACTTTGTGTGTTATTTCAGGGTTGTTATCGGAAAGTAGAAATTGCTTATACTGTTGATTGCTGTACCCTGTTTGGCTGGTCAGAAGTGGGGCAATTAGGGCATTTTGGGGTTCTGTATAAAACTAGCAATCTAGAAGCACATGTTTGATAGTCTCTACTTGTCCTGAGTCACAAGGGCATACTCATAGTAGATATGGTGTCTTTTTATATCTTCCAGCCAGAAGTGCTGAAGGGAGAGCATTACATTGGCCTAAGGTGAAGGACCTTCTCTGATTTGGAATGTTAAGCTGTGTGAGATACATAGCTGGTGCCAGAGCGTATCTTCTGCTATCTGCCATGGGAAGCTGAGTGGTATTACCAGCATCCATTTGATGATCGATGTCGAGCAGACATTGCTTAAGTATGGCCCTTGCTTGCTTATTGCCCAGAGACAGTAGATAAGTGGGGGGAAGTCCTAGGAGGCAGAACTTGTTGTAAACTGCTTGTTTCCACCCACTTTGGAATCTGTCTTCTAAAGTCAATGGGGCTATGCCCCATTGGAAAATGTCAGCTTCAACCAGAAGTGTAGCACAGCTTGCCCTATTCTAGTCTCCACTCTCACCATTCCAGCCTCCAAGCATAATGAAGCATTGGAAACACAGTGAGGAGCTTGGAAAATTTAGATTGAACAAGTTCCAGTGGAACAAGGTTGGGGGGTGGTCCAAGTTGTGCACCATATAATAATTGAGCTAGGAGCTTGGCCTCAAGAACTTAGTGGCTGCAGGTATATATTGACCTCCTCTGGAATGATGAAATCTTAAAATAGCTGCTGCACTCCTATGTGCATTTTGTGAAGCATACTTAGCACGGGCCCTTTTATTTCCATTAGCTTGGAAGATTACCCTCAAGTAATGAAAACATTGCACTTATTCAATGGCATGGTTGTTAATAGTCCAGGAGCACTTTGTGGGCTGATTTGTGAATGCCATTATTTTAGTTTTAGAATAGTTGATTTCCAGTGGGTTCTCTTTATAACAAAGTGCAAAGGTGTTCAAAGCTCTCTTGGGGCCAACTGGTATCCTCAAGAGGATTACTGCATCATCAGTATATAGCTGTATAGTAATATGTCTCTCTGCCATGTTAGATGGATGGAAGTTCAAATTCTTCAGCTGATCTACCACATCATTTATATAAAAATTAAATAAGAGAGGTGCCAGTATGCAGCCTTGTTATATATATGAACCCTTGGTAGTTGGAATGAGTGCTGTCAGGTGTCCTTAGGAAGCACATCTTACTTTAAGTGCTGTTTCTTTGTGTAATGTATGAATAAGAAGTAACAGTTGGCGGTCAATGGTGGTGTTATACAGTTAATTCCATAATTTAATCCAAGATATAGAGTCAAATGCTGCCTTAAGATCAACAAAGGCTGCATAAAGTGAAGCAGTATTCCAAGAGATGTATTTCTTGATAAGGTGTTGAAGTATAAGACATTAGTCAATTGTTGAATGACCTTCCCTAAAACCAGCTTGTTCCTCCACCAATAGTCCTTCCTGTTCTATCCAATCTCTGAGCTTCCACTGAAGATGTTTTGCGTAAAGTTTACTTATGGTGTTAAGGAGGCTTATAGGTTGATCATTGGCAGGATCAGTCTTATTCTGTGATGGAATGTGTCTATGAAGAGGAGGGTGATGGGAGAGATCAAGGCTATCAGGAAGGAGGGGGGGCATTACAGGAGGGGGAAGGAGACAAAAGACAACACAGTCCGCAGGGGGAGCGTGGGAAGCATGAGAGGTTCAGGATAGCCACTTCCTAGAATCTCACAGGGTATATCCACTAGTTGCAGTACTATAGATTTAGTCTGGCAAGATTCTGTCTATATGGTGTAAACAAATAAAGGAACTCAACTGGACTGTTTCACCATTGTTCTTGGGCTGGGCCTAACAAATTCCCTTTCTTAAGTATAGGTACAATGATCACTAGACTCCAATCCTTTGGTACAAGACCAGATTTATCAATTGCAGTAAAAAGTGATGTCAGTATAGGGGTCCACCATACTGCATTGTTTTGAATTAGCTCAGGTGTAATAGCATCTGCACCTGGTGCCTTCCCTGATTTTAGTTGGGAAATTAGATCCATAACCTCCTTGGATTTTAGCGGTTGCCAGAAAGGTAGTTCTCCCATGTCAATATGTGGGGACCTGTTAGACACTGAACTGTCTTTGTAGAGTTCTCTGTAGTGGTTTTCCCATATTTCTGGCAATAAAAAGTTATCCAGCTGACATAAACCAGGGCCAGGATGTCCTGCAATGATACACCAGAAATGGGATAAGTTATTTGTTTTAACTGACTGAATAAGACAAGTCCATAATGCTTTCATATGCTCCATTTTCTTTTGTCTAATTAATTGCTTGTCGTTTCTGATTAAGTAGATCTTGTGCTATGATTTTGCTATTATGTGCCTTATATGAATTATAGCTAGCTATTGATCTTTTCCTGGCTACTATACAATCTGTGTCAAACCATGGTTTTGATGGATGTGCTGGCTGCTTGTAGATCTTGTGTTGTTTTGAAGTAGATGTATCTGAAGCTCCTGCACAAGGTTATTATATAATTCTAAAAGATCATTGATTGAATCATTTGTAGCAAAGAGAGAGTGTATGTGTGAGAAGTGTTTAGTAGCTAGTTGTTCTACAATTAATTTATTGAGTTGAATGGTCCATTTTACTCTGCAAGATGTTGTGGTTGGGAAAACATTACACTCGTGCGTTAATTTAGTGGAGATCTGTTGAAGTAGGGATAATAAGTGTGGAGTAGTGGGAAATGATCACTATCAACTTGGGGGGGGGACTTTAAAATAATCAAGAAATTGTAGAAGATTTCCAGATACAATTACATAGTCTATAAGGCTACTCTTGGACCCATTCCAGTAAGTAAGCTCTGCAGGGTAGTCTGATTTGAAGGACCTATTCAGGATGTAAAGACTGAGCCTATTAGTTGTTTGTGCCTGGCATAAACCTGCAAAGTTAGCTTTCAGATCCTTTGATTGCCTTGTGCATGGAAGGAAATCAGATTCTAAACGGGGTTGATGGAGATGGTATTGTGCATATAGAGTTTCACCATCAATTCCAGGACCAAGCCTGAAATTGAAGTCTCCCCCATCAATATATATGCCAATGAGTATGTTTAAGTAAATTATTTAAATAGCATCCAGTTTCTTCCATAAGCTCCTGATCTCATATTTTCTTAGTGGTGGGAGTTATATGTTGACTGTTACTAAGGTACAGGGTCCTGATTGGATCTTTACTGACATGCCATAGTATTTTAGTGACAGGAGTTTATTAGTTGTTTCATTCAGGCTGGTGGTTATCAATATACCTAAACCACCTTTGGGTCTACCTCTACTTTCCCCAACCACAGCATTTAGGGAGTAAGCTGTATATCCGTTTAATGCCAGATCAGTTGGAAGCCAGGTTTCTTGCAGCAAGGTGACATCAAATGTAGTTATGAAACTTAAAAAGTTATTATCTCTACATTTTGGCAGCCAGCCGGACACGTTCCAACTAATCAGGGTAGCGTTGTTCTGGTGGACCTCATGTCAGTCCTCTGTATGGCTCTGAGGAGCATCTCTGTGGTATCAAGAGTACTTCCTCTTCAATAGTTAACAAGGTTGGGCACTCTCCGGGAGGCTCCCCATTCGTCTCATAAGGGCTGGAACAAATATTATTTGGAGGGGGATTTCTATCCATTCCATTATCCGCCGAAGAATGGCAATTAGTGTCAATATTTGGAGACACAAGGTCAGTAAGTGGCTCTGCTGTAGCAATAGTGACCAGTAAGGTTTTCTTAAGATGTTCCAGCTTATGTATTATATTATCTTGTTCATTCCCGGGCAAACAGCCAAAGGCACTGATAAGGCCAGCTTCAGCTGGATCTGACACAACTTCATTTAGTAAGAATGGCTGACTCCCACTGCCTTGCTCTTTCAAGGCCACATGTGAGGAGAGGAAGGCTTGCTGGCATCTGTTAAAGTTTTGGAGTGGGTATGAAGTCTAGATGAGGCAAAGCCAGATAAAGAATTAACTTTTATCTATCTGTCTGTATTGACAATGAAAAAGTTGTCCTAGAGAAGTTTTAACTGCTCTCCTAGAATCCCGGTGTCCAGTATTGAGACTGTTCAGGCAGATACTGCGAGCAATCTGCTGTGTCTGAAGTGAGCCGTTTAGCTTGCAAGGAGTTACCTCTTTTGTGTCCAGAGAGGTGTGAGTATGTATAAGACCACACTCTTTACCATGTCAGAGAGTAGGGATTTATTAATACAATCATTTGGTCATTGCACACTTCTGTCAGTCTGTTTTACTTTAACGAATTGCCCTTTATTAGAGCGCATGCCAAGAGCTTCTGCATAAGCCTTAATGGAGATGTTAGGTCTGGCTACGTATTTTTGTACAAAAGCCTCAAAGTCTTTTTTTTTTCCAGCAAATCTAGATAATATTTTATAGCTGAGAGTTGATCAAGTAACGAGATAACAGTTTGTGCTGTAAGAAGGCATTGCTTTGCCATAAACTCTGTTGTATTTTCCCATGGGAGTCTCTCCAAATTCTGACCTTGCATCTTATTTTTAAACTTATTTTTATTTTCCTCAAGTTTAGTAGGTGAGCTAGCTAGCTGTACTGGAGACTTGCAATGAGAGACTGGGAGGGGATCCAAATTTTCATTTAACTCTTCCCCGACAGATAGTGAGAGGTCTAACAACTGTTGTTTTTCCAGTTCTGCTTGAAAGTCCCATTCAAGCGATTCAAGGGCTGCGAACTTGTTGGAAGTGGGAGGAAAATTTGTTTTACTTACAGATTCCTTTCATGTAAAATGTTCTTCAGCAAATTTTGATGAGGAGAGAGAGCCCAGACAGATGCCATGTTGTTTTTTTTCTTTTTCCCATGTTGTTCAAATCCACTCTGCTTGTTCCTTTTGCCGTCACGCTGTAAAAAGTTGTGAGTATATTTTAAAAAGTCTAGTAAGTCCAGTAAAAAGCTTATTAGAAGCTATAGTAACCTAATAGACTTATTTAACTAAAACTAAAAGGAAACAAAAGTAGCTAAAATATCCTATTTAAAAATAATATAAAATTGAAAAGGGCAGGAGCATGAAAAAACATATGTTGCTGGACTGCTGTGTTGGCTCCAGCCTCGTGATTTAACATCAGTATGAAGCTGCTGGAAAGAATCATTCACAGATTTGGAGTTGGCTTTCATCATTATCCCAATAATATGCAAAACTTTATTATTCATTTCCTGAAAGCTCAGGTTTGGAAATCTTTAGCATTTCCATAAGTTCCCTAGTGTAAAGGATTGGATATGGGTGAATAAGTTGAACTTGTATATGATAATGTTACTGCTTCTGGATGCCAGAATCCAAAAAACAGACCTGTTCTAGGTGCGTTACATTCTCCCTTAAGAAGCCCTCTTGGATCCAGCACTGATGCTGGATATATAACATCTGGGCCAAGAAGGGCTTTTTATTGGCTTCTAAAAATAGCTATATAACATCCATATAACATCTGGGCCAAGAAGGGCTTTTTATTGGCTTCTAAAAATAGCTATATAACATCCATATAACATCTGGGCCAAGAAGGGCTTTTTATTGGCTTCTAAAAATGGCTATATAACATCCATATAACATCTGGGCCAAGAAGGGCTTTTTATTGGCTTCTAAAAATGGCTATATAACATCCATATAACATCTGGGCCAAGAAGGGCTTTTTATTGGCTTCTAAAAATGGCTAAATGTGTTTGACTGTCTGCATGCAAGTGAGGATGCCCAATAATTTTTTGATCATTGGTTTCTCTAGCGCAGTACTATATATTATAACGTGGTAGCTTTTAGTCCAGCTCAATTCCTGATGCTTTAATGGACATGTCCAGTGATTTTTTGATGGCAGTGTAGAAATAATAATAATAATTAATAATAATTTACTAAACTTGTATACTGCCTGACTCTCAATGACTCTTGGCAGCTCACAACAATCAAAGAAATTGCAATAAAATAAACATGAAAAACAAAGTTAAGCATATTGATGATACCGACCCCCATACTGGCACATGACCTCACTCAGCAGTTTCATGTAGATGGTGAAAAGGAGGGAAGAGAGAGTTGAACTCTGTGGTGCCCCACACAGGTGGGGCCTAGGGAGTGATCTCTCCCTACCCCCAACACTGACTGGAACCCTCCCCCCCCAAAGAAAGGAAAATAACCACTGTAAAACAGGGCCCCCAATTTCCAACCCATGGAGCTAGCTCAGAAGGACACTGTGGTTGATGGTATTGAAAGCTGCTGAGAAAACAGGGAGCACAAGGATGGATGTATCACCATCATCCCAGCTCTGCCACAGTTCATAGAGAAACATGCCCAAGGCCATATCACTACTAAATCCCAGCCTGAAACCTGACTGAAATGGATCTAGGTAATCTCCAGGGTTCCCATCAGCTGCAGACAGACCACCTTCTTAACAACCTTTCCCCAGAAGGGAAAGTTGGAAACTGGTTAGCAGTTGTCAAAAACTGTTGAGTCCAAGTAGCTTGCTACTGCCTTCTTCCAGAATATTTTTTCAGCTTGCCAGTCCAGCTGACAGCTGATCTTTCTTGGAAGTCTCAAACCCATTCACTAACCAATCCTGCTTACCTTCTTGAGACCTGCAACATCTGAATGTGGGGGATATGATAGCACTCTGTGTGTGTATTCACACAGTGATCTTATCTAACTATCTTAGTTACTGGAAGGCATATCGCAGTTGAATGTGAAGAAAAAAATCCCAAGATGAAGAGCAGTTTGACAGTAGAATTAAGTAGCAGGGGGATTGTTGACTTTCCCTTTGCATGATGTCATAGCATCATAGAATCCCAGAACTGTAGATCTGGAATGGATCACAGCCAACTCCCTGCAGTGGGCAGAAAAAACGACTATAAAAGATCCATCAGATGTGGTTACCCACAACCCCATTTAAATAGAGGCTGGAGAGCCAAATATTAGAAATTCTTCAATCTGGATTGTTGCACTGAGTAGTGGGTTGGATTTGCTAGCTCAAATGACACTTTCCAACTCTCTGATTCTATTCCACATTTTTACAATAATTTTGGCTTTTTCTCCTCCACTGGAAGGACTATCATGGTTTCAGTGGCTATGTGGTAGACATCAATGTTCCTATCTTTCCCCTTACATTTCTTTGTGAGTGAAATTTGTGTCTAATTTCTTCCTCATAGATAGATAGATAGATAGATAGATAGATAGATAGATAGATAGATAGATAGATAGATAGTTTACTATGGTCACAGCATTAAAAATAAAACCTGATAAAAATAAGAATAAAAATACAAAACGGGATAAGTATGTTACAATTGGTGGTGGGTTCACCAATGGGCAGTCAAGATGTGTCTAATTTTACAGGCTGTATAGCAGAACTAGGCTATGTTCAAGGAAACTAAATCATACTACTAATCTGATAATAACAATTGTAGTGTATATAAAAAAAGATCAGAATTTCCCAGGTGCTTTACCAAATAAGGAGCTATTAGGAGTCATATACAGTAATTATTTATCAGTCTCACTAGGTAGACCAGTCCAAAAAATCAACTCCACAGGAAGACTAGAACCACAGACTGGCTATAACAACAGAATCTTGCAAGTCTGATTGTGCTGCTTGTGTCTCCTTTCCTTCTTATACCCCAGTGAATCAGGGAGGTGTGTGCCTGATCTGCTTCCAAATATTGTTTCCCAGGACTTAAATAATGTCTCATCACTCTTTATCTAGGTAATGGTTCTTGCATTTTTCCATGAAGGTCACCTCCCTCACTCTCTACATTATTAAAAATTAAAGCCACAACTCACAGGCTTTCCAGCACTGTGTTTTTTCCAAACTATTTGATGGCAAATAGTCTCTCTCACACACACAAATTCCACTTTCTTCCCCAAAATTAAGGAATGGGAATGGAAGCAGAAAATTTCTGAAAGGCAAACTACTTTCATTCAGTCAAGAAGATAATAGGCCCAACCTTTCAGCCCACCTGTTCTGGTGACATCGCTGCATCCCCCAGAAGGATTCCTGCAACCATCCATCAAGTTGGGTATCTGAACTGTAACCCATTCTAGCTAAGGAAATAGCCCAAGTCTCCAATCTTTCATTTTTAAAATTTCATGTATTTGTCAGACATTGTTTTGGGGCAGCCAGTCAACGTACGTACTAATTTGGTTTCCATCAAGGACTTCTACTTTTCATAGTCCTGTGCCTTTCACAACAGCCCAACGTGCCAATATTAATAGATTCAGCCTTTTTCATCACTTTGTTTTCCACATCTGAGAAAGTGCCACCTATTTCATCGTGGGCTGCAGAGGCACAAGAAAAAAGAAAGTAAAAATCACGCCAATTGGCTACTCTGTTCAGTTCTAAGGGCATGAGAATTAAATGTATATGTACTTGCAGAGCTGGCTCTTGCAACAAATAAATAAAGATTCACTTTATTTTTCAGTCACTTTATTTATTTTTCAGTCAATCACACCAAGTTTTTCATTTTCATTTTGGATTTCTATTTGATTCTCGTGGTAGAGTAACCTAAGCTCAGCTCTTATTTCAAGCATGTAACACATTTTAAAGTTATTTTCCCTAACTTTAAATTAGGAAAATAAAACATAGAGGGCTACTGCCTGCAGGATACAAAAATCCAGACCACTAGATGACCCCATTTTCTTTATCTCATTGCCACCACCTAGCGGCCATCTGGATCTTTTGCAGCCCCGATTGCTTAGCTCTAAAAACAGCATATTGAATTTTTGGAGAAGAGTGGAAGAATTAGTGCAATTATTATTTTTTTCTTTCCTCAAAGCTGCATTTAAGAGGAACAAGTAGATCAGATGAAGAGCTGAGCCTCTATTCATGTCAGCCTTGAGATGCACAGAATCCTGCCCTCTCCTTCTCGCTGTGTGTCTTTAAAGAAAGCTGGTGGCGGTGGTGGGGGAGAGAGAGAAAAATGGGTGTCAAAATCAATACAAACCAATAATAACTTCACATTTACGGAGCACCCTGAATGGGTCTCCAAAATATTGAGACACTTCCAAGTACATTTTAGCTGAGCTGATATTTATCAAAAGTCATCTGCTTCCCAAGAGAGGCTGTCTTTCATTGTACGGCTGTCACAAATGACCACGATATATGACAGACAATTACGGCATCTGTCATTAGCAACCTTATAATCAACACCATTATTCGACAATTGGTGCAATAAACTGACTCCTGTTACTGTTTATCAGATATCCGTCAGTTCTGGCTATTTTCACATTTCTCTGTCTCTAGCCAAGCGCCGCCACCCCACGCACAGTATGGGGCAGCCACCGCTTTTTAATGGGCAGTCTGAAACAAGCCCCATTTTCACATTTCTTACAGACTGCAGCGGTGAAGAAAAAGCAACCAATTATATGTATATATTGTGCCTTCCCCTCTGAGTGTTCCTGTGTGTGTGTAACTATCTCTGTGGAGTCTCTTAAAACCTCTAACGGGCGAGGGGAGGAGAGAAAATAGCAGCGTTTACTCCTGCAGATAAGAGTCTTTCTATTTAGTCTTCGGCGTGAAGAAGAAAAATGTCTCCTGTTTAAATATTCATGTAAGGAGTGAATAAAATGTTGATATACTGGATTAGTCACAGTCTCCTGCAACACGGCTTCGGTTTGCTCATGAGGATAGAGAAGGAAAAAGCATTCACTCATTTAGAACCTCCTCCCTAGTGGCAGAATGAATGGTAGAATAACAATAAATTCATTTTTTAGAAGGTGGGGGGAAACGAGTCTTCTGTTCTTTTACTAGTTCATGAAAAGAGAGATACCAGCTAACTTTTTCTTTGAAGACTACCAGAAGATTTCTAAGAGGCACCTGAAGCAATTTATAAATGAAAAGCAAAGTCTGTGTTGTTTGAATTATTTTGCTAGGGTTCACGCTTCGAAACATGAACATCTCAATTTAGAGCCAGGATTCTCTTGTTCAGGGCCTGCTGGTGTTAGAAAGCTGGCATTGCAGTTGCTGGTGGATTTCATGAGTCAAGGGTACCTACTTACAATAGTAAGTAATAGTAATAGTAATAGTAATAGTAATAGTAAGTAATAGTAATAGTAAGGGATGTTTCTATATCTCTAATTATTCAGGATAGGTATCACAGAAGGGCTATAAGGTCTGGGCTGCAAAAAACCCCAGAAAACTCTCTCTGATGCCATCTGGTGAAGCTCAAGCTCAGATACTTTGGTCACCTAATGCGAAGAGAGGACTCTTTGGAAAAGACCCTGATGCTGGGAAAGATGGAAGGCAAAAGGAGAAGAGGACGGCGGAGGATGAGATGGCTAGATAGAATCACTGAAGCAATGAGCATGAAACTGAGCAAACTCAGGGAGGCAGTGAAGGACAGGAAGGCCTGGCGCGATATGGGTCATGGGGTCACGAAGAGTCGGACACGACTTAATGACTGAACAACAACAACAAAGTGGTTGTATGGGGCTTTGCAGCCCAGACCTGGTAACCTTAACCACATAGTCCTTTATGTCCTTTATTCATTTAAAGATTTATATGTATACCTATCTTACGAAAATGAAACTCTGGGGGGTTTACAAACCATAAAAATAGATCACAATGTTCCCCCCCCCCCAAAAAAAAAATCAGTGACAAGAACAAATCATACAGCCAGGGCATAACAACATATATTCCACCCCCCAGGACCAGCTCACCTAATATCCTGGTCTTCAACACTTTATTAAGACAAATGGGGTGTTCATGTGTCCATGAAGTATTTATGCATCATCAACATATTGAAAATGAAAACTCCCAATAAAGAGCAAGCAAAAAAATAAACCTTGTATCCTGAGCTCACTTCATATCTCTGAAGGAGTGGCATGTGAGCAACAGGATGTTGACTTACAAGATGATCTGTACGTATTATATTAGCTCTTGACCAGTAGGAGGCACTACACAATCAGTTTCATCCTTATTGGGACTCTTCAGACATAGATCTGCTCCAATGAAACTGGTGTGTAGTGCCTCCTACTGGTCAGTAGCTAATATGTATAACTTCTATAGCTATATTAGACCCTGTTAAGTGGAGGCAGTCTTGAGGCCTCTGGTATGAAGCCCAAATCAGAAAAAATCACAGAGCTCTTTAGCATGAGAGCATGTCGGAAAAAAGGAAGATATGCAGGTAGTCCTCACTTAATACCCATTCGTTCAGCACTGTTCAAAGTTACGATGGCGCTGAACAAAGGGACTTACAACCAGTCCTCAAAATTCTGGCTGTTGCAGCACCCCTGCAGTCATGTGAACAAAATTCAGGCCCACTCAGGCCCACCTGCATTTATAACCACTTTTGGCTACCCGCCTACTGCTGCCCCCACATCCCCTGCTACCCCCACTGCATAGCCCTGCAGCTATGCCTGTCGTACCATGTGCTACTACTATACCGGCCAGGGCCTTCTTTCACACTACCTTTTTTCACATTGGTGCAGCCAGGGCTTCTCTTGTGCCCTGCCCAGGGCCCCTGTTCTTGCCCCACACTGTGCCTCCATTTGTGCCCTGCCCAGGGCCTCTGTTTGTGCACCAGCCAGGGCCTCCATTCATGCTCCATCCAGGGCCTTCTTTTGCAAAAGAAACCCAGCACATGAAAGAAGGTCTGGCTGTGCCAGCACAAAGGAAGGACCCTACCAGGTGGGGGAGGGTGCACAGGGGACCACTGCAGGCAGGGGATGGGTGCTGCAGGCACGCTACAAAGTATGACATCCCCAGGATGTCATACTTGATAGCCAGACTCCCCGGGAGAAAAAGGTGTGGTGGTGTGAGTTACAGGAGCATCTTGTGACTTCTCTGACGGCTTCTCCATTGACTTTGCTTGTGGGAAGCTGACAGCAAAGGACGCAAATGGCGATTACGTGACCACGGGATGCTGCAACTGTCATAAGTGTGAGCCGGTTGCCAAGTACCTGGATCACAATCACGTGACCATGGGGGTGCTGGCACAGCCAGAACTTCAAGGACTGGTCATAAGTACCACTCGTTCAGCACTATCATAACTTCGAATGGTTGCTGAACAAATGGTCATTAACCGAGGACTACCTGTAAGGAGAATCTATTTTGCCCCTAAATGGACCAACAAATACAAGTCTCAATAGAAGAGAATATGTGTAGCTCAGGGTTGAACTGTGGAGTCCTTGGGGTTCTCTGAGCTTGGTTGTTTTCTTGCAAATGTTTTGTTACCCGGCTAGGTAACATCTTCAGTGCGGGGTAACGAAACATTTGCAAGAAAACAACCAAGCTCAGAGAACCCCAAGTACTCCACAAATATAAGTCTAGAAGTTTTACTGAAAATCTACAAAGTGTTCATAAAGTTGACTGAATTACTCTTGCCTGCACATCCGTAATCACCACTATTCACAAATTTATTGGAACAAGTAGACTTTGGTAGAGAGTAATCAGGTAGATAGATTTCTGGTTTGATTATTCTTCTTTGTTCTAAATAAACTCGGTCTTCAGTAATTCCCACTAACCATCCCTAACATGTATAGAAGAGACAACGTACTATATTCCAATATATTAAGGTATTGGAGCCAGCTCTTGGAGATTACTAATCCATTTCATTCATTGTTGTAAAAAATCGTCAGTTTTTATTATTTTTCAAAAAAGCAATTTTGTTGACGACATTCCAAACAAAATGTATTGCTGCCTTGTGATGGGAGTGAGATGCTTAATTGATTAGATATAGGAATGAAGTAAACAAAAGACTTTCAGTTCCAGCTATATGTTTTCTCTTTCTTTCTGCAATGGCTGCTCCTGTAAATGATTCACATTGCTGAAAATCATTGATGAGGATCTGTGGAATATTGCATATTACATTTTTCTTTTATCTCCATGAAGTGCTGTTATATATAGAAAATGGATATCAATACTGTTTAAAGAATCAATCTTTTCCACGCTTCCCCATTCACAATCTCAGAAAATTAGAATATTACATGACATCAATAACACAAGGATTGGAAATAGAACAATATCGGACCTCTGCAAAGTATAAGCATGCACATGTACTCAGTACTTGGTTTGGGCCCCTTTTGCAGCAATGACTGCTGTAATGCGGCGTGGCATGGATGCTATCAGCCTGTGGCACTGCTGAGGTGTTATGGAAGACCAGGATGCTTCAATAGTGGCCTTCAGCTCCGCTGCATTGTTCGGTCTCATGTCCCTCATCTTTCTCTTGGCAATGCCCCATAGATTCTCTATGGGGTTCAGGTCAGGCGAGTTTGCTGGCCAATCAAGCACAGTAATCCCATGGTCATTGAACCAGGTTTTGGTACTTTTGGCAGTGTGGGCAGGTGCCAAGTCCTGCTGGAAAATGAAGTCAGCATCCCCATAAAGCTCGTCTGCGGAAGGAAGCATGAAGTGCTCCAAAATCTCCTGGTAGACGGCTGCGTTGACCCTGGACTTAATGAAGCACAGTGGACCAACACCAGCAGATGACACGGCTCCCCAAATCAACACAGACTGTGGAAACTTCACATTGGACTTCAAGCATCGTGCATTGTGTGCCTCTCCATTCTTCCTCCAGACACTGGGTCCTTGGTTCCCAAATGAGATGCAAAAGTTGCTCTCATCAGAAAAGAAGACTTTGGACCACTGGGCAACAGACCAGTTCTTTTTTTCTGTAGCCCAGGTAAGACGCTTCTGATGTTGTTTGTTGTTCGGGAGCGGCTTGACAAGAGGAATACGACATTTGAAGCCCATGTCCAGGATCCGTCTGTGTGTGGTGGCTCTTGATGCACTAACTTCAGCCTCAGTCCACTCCTTGTGAAAGTCCCCAACACTTTTGAATGGCCTTTTCCTAACAATCCTCTCCAGGCTGCGGTCATCCCTGCTGCTTGTGCACCTTTTTCTACCACACGTTTCCCTTCCACATAACCTTCTATTGATGTGCTTTGATACAGCACTTTGGGAACATCCAACTTCTTTTGCAATTCCCTTTTGGGGCTTTCCCTCTTTATGGAGGGTGTCAATGATGGTTTTCTGCACAACTGTCAGGTCAGCAGTCTTTCCCATGCTTGTGATTCCTACTGAACCAGCCTGAGAGACCATTGAAAGGCTCAGGAACCCTTTGCAGGTGTTATGGATTCATTAGCTGATTAGAGGGGGACACTTTGAGCCTAGAATATTGAACCTTTTCACACTATTCTAATTTTCTGAGATTGTGAATTTGGGGTTTTCATAAGCTGTACGCCATAATCATCACAATTATACCAAAGTAAGGCTTGATGTATCTCGCTTTGCATGTAATGCGTCTATCTCATATCTTGGTTTCACCTTTTGAGTTGCCATACTGACATAAATGAACATTTGCACGATATTCTAATTTTTCGAGTTTCACCTGTATTTATAGTCCAGTTATAAACATCTTTTAACAATACTGATCAGTGGTCATCTATACCATCTGATGGCATAGAATAGAATAGGGGAATAGAAGATTGCAAGGAAATACAGAAGGGGATTAGACTTCTCCAGATACCTTAGCAATCAAGCTGGTAATTAACAGGAAAGGCAGTCAGCTAGATGCCCTGATCACAAATTCTTTAGGGTCTGAGAATAAAAAGTTTAACCTGGCCTATAGCTAAACTAAACTGAAGGATTGCTTTAGCACAGGTATAATGTCACTTTTCAACAAGATGGGCAGTGATAAATTTGATATCAGAATAAAATAAAATAAAATAAAATAAAATAAAATAAAATAAAATAAAATAATAAAATAAAATAAAATAAAATAATAAAATAAAATAAAATAAAATAAAATAAAATAAAATAAAATAAAATAAAATAAAATAAAATAAATATGCATGGTGGTGTGGCCAAAACCTGGCTCACCTACTGTAACCAAATCACTTTGAAGATACAACATAAATTCGTTAAGCATGCAAACGACTACAGTGTATGCTGGGTGTCCAGCAAAGGACTGGCAGCTTACTAAGCAGCACTGAAGAAAAGCAGAACCACAGCTTATGTGCCTTTGGCCTACTACCTTACAAAGACAAGACAAGGGAAAAGGCAGACATGGTATAAATTACAGCATGATGTTGGAATGCTTTTGAGTTGACCTCCTCATTATTTATCCCTTCCTACTAGGTCAGCCTGGTAGCTTTATTATCTCTAAGATATGGTCAGTGAAGAGAAACAACTTGGCTTCCTGGGCCACTGATTCCTCCCAATGTCACCACTCAGAGTCACTTCAGCTTGCTGTGAATGTTTTCTTAGAAGGGCACTTTAAGCCAGGGCTCCTCAACCTCAGCAACTTTAAGATGGGTGGACTTCAACTCCCAGAATTCCCCAGCCAGCATGGCTGGCTGGGGAATTCTGGGAGTTGAAATCCACCCATCTTAAAGATGCTGAGGTTGAGGAACCCTGTTTTAAGCAGTTCATGTGTACGGGGACATCTCATAGGTTTGGTAGTGAATGAAGCTCACGTGTATGTGTGAGGTACCTTGTATCACCACAATGGCCAGGTGCCGCACCCAGCAACTTGAACAAGTTGCAACTTGTGGACCATGTCTAACAGTAGTCACACATACAACAGTTTACACTAATCCAAACATGAGATTACCAGCGTATAAATAAAACTGACTAGGATATTCTTGTCCAGGAAAAGCTGTGGCTGATGAGTAATCGGTAGTTGGTAATGGAAACTCCGAGCCATAGGAATCACTTGGGTCTTTGGTGACAATAATGAATTAGGGCCTCGAACAAACTAGGGACCTATTATTTCTGACAGAATGCAACCCCATTTAGAATAGCTAAAGTACCCAATTTCCATTTGTGGGAAACAATCCCAAATATCCGTCTTAAAGCTCCTGCCTCCTATTTTCCCAACAACAATCCTGTGAGGTGGGTTGAGCTGAGAGAGAGGGACTGGCCCAAAGTCACCCAGCTGGCTTTCATGCCTAAGGCAGGACTAGAACTCACAGCTTCCTGGTTTCTAGGTCACTGTACCAAACTATACCAAACCGGTTCAGTTTTAGTGCTGATTGCTCCTGAGAAAAATCTGCATGAAGAACTTCTTAGAAAATGCATCTTGATTAATTCTTCATAATGAAAAGGATACACTGTCATATTAGTATGGCAAGAAAAAAATATTTCTCAAAAATATTTGTGATTATTTCTAAATATCTGACATTTGTAGAAATAGCCATCCTGCTATGTACACATAAAGACAACAAAAATAAGAATTTGTTTAGATGCTTTAGTGAATTGATACCATGTAAAAAGCAATCAGTGCTTTTTCTATGATTTCTGAAAGGAAATTAAGACCCTTATCTGTCTGAATATGTCACTGTTATGTTTTAATATGCTGATGCCACTTTTTAACCACATTACATGCTCCCATTTCTAGATGCAAGTAGAACTTTTAAACACATCTACTTTACTGCCAGAGAGCAAAACTACAAATCACTGTTTATTTAAGATGTAGGGTTTCTTTTTAAAATGCAAATAACTTCATTTGAAGCATTTGATAATTATTAGGAGTCCAGCATGAACAGAAGTGGAAATTAACTCTTCCTTCGATGCTATGTTCTTAAGAAAATCTTCTAACATTTGCATTCCTGTGGAAACCAAGTTACTTTTGTTCACAGAAATACATTCGTGTTAAGATGAAACTAATTTACTTCCATTTCTCTGAAACATCTATGAGCATGACTTAAACAATCTTAAACTATTTCAGATTGGCTTCTAAAATATTTTAAAATTATTAAAATCCAACATCTATAAAGCCAGTAAGATATTAAGGATCCATTGCTGTTGACGCAGAGGGAATTTCTAAGGAGTTACTCTGACGTATTCACTCTTCTGGGAACAGAAGACCTGGGTTTTATATCCAGTGGTGCAGGTTTTTTGCTTCAAAAATATCCCCTAGCAAGTAAAATGGGGACCCTTATTCTGCAAGACGTTTATGGAAGCTGTGGACTAATTGTTTGAGATAGAAAAGTTTAATATTTGATTTCAATATTGATTCAGTGTTTGATAGGGGTGCCAATTTTGATATCAATTTGATATATTGAAGAATGTTGTGGTTAATGTGCAATGGTTTGTCATTGATGTAAAATCTGGACATATTTAGTCCAGATATGTGTGGGTGTGTTGAAGAAATTTTCAAGGATGTTTCTGAAAAAATACTAGATGTAGTAGATGGATGTAGTAGAAAATTGTATTTCATTCCATTGTTTTATTTGTCCATGAATGACAGTGGTATAAAATAATGCTGTCAAAGAGTATTTGTGTGTGTGTGCTTTAGCAGAGCATTAATCAGGAGAACACATTGATCTAAAAAAGAAGATCCTTTTCAAAACCATTTATTTTAAAAGAATATGTCATTCCTGAGGATGTTCTGACAGGCTTTCTGATGTTATTTTATGGATGAGTGGTGTACAAGAAAACAGACAAGGGAAGTTCCTCTCTTCTATGCTACACCATCCTGGCATCTTATTTTACGGTGCTTTAGGGAAGGAAAATGAATGTGATTTTGGATACTTACTGATATCTACAATTAGAAATTCAATAATTAACGATGTTGGTCATCAGTTAATGAGCTACCCTTTTTCTCAGAAAGCAGAAATATGTGAGATAAGGGAGGGAGCCATTCACAGAAAATTGTACACAGGACAGCCTAACAATTCTGCTATCCTGTACACTTGAACATTAGGGCTACTATAGCTATGCTACAAACATTCTAATCTTTGCTGCCGTCTTGTGGTCATCTGGAGTTTTGCAGCCTAGATAAGGTAAACCTACCAAAATAATCTTATCATTCTCATTTCACTACATGCTTGATTTCAGACACCGTTGGGTAAGCTGGCCAACAAAAAGTGCCTGGACATTCCCACTGTTGCAGAGATATTGTCTGTAGCATGCTAATAATACTGCATCCTTAGATTTTGATGACCCAGTTAAACATGACATAGGCCTTGTTCACACTTAACTAGATCATGGCAAAGATAGACACATTGTGTTAATGAGAAAAATGAGCCATCTGATCTTGCCAGGGAATCTTCTCCAGGTTAGATTTGTCCCCAAAGAGCCTCAAGTTAAAATATTTCCACACACTCAGCCATATTCTTCCCACAGTACATGGGAGGAATGAATGAGGGCATCACTAGTTAAGCAATGATCACACACACAGTGTATGTATGAGACTCTATATTGCACACACACACCATCATCTCTGTGACTCAGATTTGCTGGAGTTTTTTGAGGGTTTAAAGAGCATTATGGATGCCTCAAACCTTACAAATGTTGAAGGTACCTGTTTTATCCCTTAAAATAGGCTCTGCCCCCATTCATTTTTGAAGTGCGGCCCTTAAAATGCCATGTTCTTGAGTCAATGGAAGGTGCTCACCCATGTTTCTAAAGGCTACAAAGTGGAGTTACATTAGGTTTGCATAAGATGTTTAACTTGTATCAACCCAGTTTCTAGGTTTACACTATACACTGGGGTAGAAATTGTTCGGACAGGCTAAGTTCATGCAATGCACTAAATCACAAACAAAATCAGAAACAAACAAACAAAACCCTCCCAAAGTTACACTTAGCTCTGGTTAGCATGTTGTACAACCACAGCTGCTAGGTTTTTTATTCACCTGATTAAGTATATTCTGCCAATTCAGTCTGTTGTATTAGAAAAGCTATGTCAAGATTCACCAACCATTTCATGCAGTGACCACTTTCATGTGATTTTAGCTGGTGCCCCAAATGTTAAGTAATAGGGCTTTTTTTTTTTTTTTACAATTAAAATAAAAGGAAATAGCCAGGATCTTTTGAGATCTCATATGCGAATACAGAGATCTTGCCTTTTAAAGCTATCTCATGAGATCTGGGCCATTTTTATTTATATATTTTTCTAGTCTTCTATTTTTAATTATATAAATGGAGATCAGTGAGTGACATCTAGTGGTGCTGGAGGTCAGCCCACAGACAGTAGTATCTGCACCAAGACACAATGACACTCAGATGACAGTCCACCTGTGCTGATGTCATGAAGCAAACTCCAGCCTTACCACTTACATTTATCTGATGCAAGTACATGAGTCATGGTATTCACATCATGATGCCATGATGCATGCTTTACATCTTGACCCTATTGTGTCCCTTGGACATTCCCCGATGTCCCTTGCAACATTTCTTTCTTGTTCATCCTATATTTAGGAAACTAGGTATCTTGCTATGAAAAGAAGGAATCATTGAGGATCCCAGAGAATGCCTGCAAGGTGGTTGTATGAGATCAAGTGATGTTTGTTCTTCTGCATTCTTCGTTTTATGTTTATTTTATTTGTTCTTTTTATGTGTTTATTTTATTTATGTTTGACTGTTTTTAAACTGTTATGGAGTTTTAATTGTTGTTATGTTGTACGCCACCCAGAGTCATGTTTTTGTGAAATGGGTATATATATATATACATACATACATACATACATACACACACACACACACACACACACATATATATATACATACACACACACACACATACATACATATACGTATATGCTAAATAAATAAATATCATATTGAGATCTAAAACTTTTAGGCTAAACCCTTTTTCTTCTAAATTTTTAGTTTCCACATTGAATTACTGGTCTATGAGAAAACTAGAAACCAAATCTTGTAACTTTAGGCCAGGCTACATTTTTCAGATTTCTCTGTTGCATTTTTCAGTGGTAGTATTTCTAAATACATAGCCCAGCTACATATTACTTTAAGCTTTGGCAAGCTTTGGTGGGGGGAAAAATGTCATAGCTATAATGCTGGCAGTTTGATGAACTCTATATTTATTTTACAGACTTTATATCTGAAATGTGTAAGAAAATTAAAATCCCACTCTTCTGGTGCTTAGAGAACACTCATTTTTCATAATTGTGGAATGACCCCTAAGAACATCTCTTCCCATGCTCTTGCTAGTGGTCCTTGGTAAACCCTTAACTAAGTTAAAATACTGATTTAGTATTTCTTTAAAAAAGGCTGCTGGTTCTTAGTAAAACTATTAGTCAATCTTCATCTCTCAAAATCTAAAACAAACCTATAGGGTTTCTGGAAGAAATTACTTGAGCAGACCTTAAGGAATAGGAATGTAGCAAGTTAATTTTATACAGGACCATTAGTCTACATCAGTGTTTCTCAACCTGAGCAACTTTACGATATATGGACTTCAACTCCCAGAATTCCCCAGCCAGCATGCTCAGGTTGAGAAACACTGGTCTACATCATGTAGACTATGTGATGTAGACCATTAGTCTACATAATTCATGACTCTAACTGAGAATATCTTGAAGATTTCAGATGTTTTTCTTCCAACCTCCACAAGATGTTGAAAATAATATGGGGTCATGGTTAATGGTGCTGAACTAGGTCTGGAGAGCCATAAAAACTTCTGTGGGATTCTGGTCAAGCCACTCTCTCGTAGCAAAACATACCTCACAGGGTTGCTGTTATAGGAATATGAATTTGGGAGGTTTCATTTCACATTGTATGTTCTGTTGCTGAGATCCAGGCAAAAGGCTGATGGCAATTCTTTTCTGATTAGCTTTGTGGTGGATTTTATTTGCATTGTATGGTGGCTTACTAGAAAATATTGACTGGTCTCCCTGTATAGTTTTCTTGACAATAACATGGAAATGATTGACCATTGACTTCTTCCAGGATGGCTTTTTTAAAAAAAACTTTGCAGTCTATCTTGTCCCTGATAGTGTCCCATCCAAATACTAACCAGGCCTAACACTGCTTAACTTGTTCTATAGCAGCCATGGTTGAATAAATGCTGCAGCTGCTATTGTTATTATTACTATTATACAATTTTACATGCTGTCTCTACTAACAAATGTTACTCAAGGCAGCTGACAATTAATCAATAAAAAATTAAAAACAAAGTTTAAAAAATTATTAAAATAATATTAAATATAGAATCCTTCTGCCCTCCACCTTATATTTACTTATTTATTCAGAACATTTGTAGGCCACCCAACTCAAACAATATGACTCTGGGCAGTGTAGAGAATCATTAAACAAAAATTCAAAAGAAAAATGGTACATACCACTAAAGCAAACTAAAATAACTGAATGGTAATCAGGACTAAAATATATCTCACCAATTGGAAACCACTCATTTTCCATAGCAAAAGCCTTTTTTCAGTGAAATATTTTGCAATTTTTTTAATGGTCAGAATGCTTTCTAGATCTTTCTCTCTCTCTTATATGGAATTTATAGAATTGAGGAAAGTGAGTTTATTTGTTTTTTCCCCAACTTTAAATGTAGATTAACTTCGGGGATCAACATCTGGCTGACTATATCTGAGCCTGCAAGCTAAGCAAGATTAGGCCAGGTTAATATTTGGATGGGGGACTTGAGAATAGTAGATCAGCAGGCTACACTAAAGAATTGAAAGTACCAGGGGTGGATAATTTGAACTTTTGCCAGGGAAAATTGCAAAACACGTTCATGAGATTACCAGGAGCTGACCTCAACTTGAAGCAGATTATACCTTTCCCTTTAGAAAAGGAGATTTATGCATAGATGTATATGTTGTCTGAGCTTGATAATAACAAGGATCAATAATTACAAGGTAAATTACAAGTTCACTGAATTAAAGAAATAGAAACTTGTTTTATTTCATATGGGAGTAATCCAAAATTAATTTATACAGTACGGTAGTAGAATATCTTTCTTCCATGTTGCAGAGTGAAAATTTATTAACTGAAAAAACTGTCATACCAATAACTATGAAATCAGTTTCCCACAAAGTGTATTTTTTGTTTAGGTTAAGATATCTGCTGTGCTAAACATTTTTTCCAATTTTAGTATATGTGCTGCCAAAGTGAGCACTTTTCCAATTAGTTGTACATGTGCAATATAAGGATCTAGCTCCCTCTAGTGTATTAAAACAAAAAGGTTAATCTAGTAGTTAATCTGTTTATAAAATGGAACAGTGCTGCAAAACTGGCATCTTCTTAAAAAGTAGCACAAGGTAGGGTGGCATTTATAATCTACCTGATTATAAAAATACAGCGATTGAAAGCTGTTCAAATTCTGATTTGAAATGCATCAGCATGTCTTGGAGCAAATAGATGCTTTGGATCAAACTGTAACATTATCAGAGTTTACGGTGGTTTTACAGCAATTGTTAAGAAATGTAGGCCGATGACCCAACAGGTCCACCTCTTGAACAGCAGCCCACCAATTACTGATGGAAAATAGAACGTTGGACTTATCCGTGGCCTCGGGTATCTTACAATCAAAATTATCCATACTGACTTCTGAACACAAAGGTTCAGATATCATGATCCATGTAACTGATCTGTCCTTAAAGCGAGAGTTTTTATACAATTTTCTAACCTCAAGTGATTAATTTCTCTCCTTTTCTAGTAATTAATATAGTAATATAGCATACACTGTTTGCCATCTCTTTTGCCCAGCCTTTAAAGCTCAATGATTTTTTTAACTCATATTATTGTTGGTCGCACCGTCAGCCAGTTGTTCAGACTGGATCTGACATTTTTATCCACCTATCGAGTCCTTCCCAAGGACCTGGGATAGGCAGATGTTGTTGTGTGATGGTGTAAAGGTATGATGACCTTTAACACCATGTAAACAGTGTTCCATGTAAACAGAAAGACAGCATCTGAATTAAGTAAATAATGAAATAAGCATGACTTTTTACATGAATAACCTCTCTAATGTGCCTCTCTAATTGTTATAACCTCTGTTTGATTCACATCACAGCTTAACTCGGGTGACAAACAGGGCAAAATCCTTGCCGATGTAAAGCGAATCCAGAGAGATGGCACCACGCAACCTTTTCTCTGTAGAATCAATGCTGTGTAAATTATATGAATGACGAGTTCATTATTAAAGTAAGATTTGGAGTCTGATGGGGCTCTGGGAGTTGAGATCCCAACGTAGGGCATTAGATTAGAGGAAGCTCACCTCGTAGAAAGTCATGCATTGCTGGTGTGTGTGTGTCTGTGTGTGTGGGTGTGGGTGTTTGGCTGATCTGCATTTTCCATCTTTAGCTGACTGTGCCAAGACGCTGGAGTGTGCAAAGTGCTTTCATGTTGTGATGGCCACTGCCAAGAACACCCAGCTCTTGAACAGTACTCTCCAAGTGAATAGGAGGCTTCACACAAAAGCTGGGCTAGGCATTATGTGGGGTTGAAGAGAGTTGCCATGGGGATAAGGAAATGTTTAAACCTGCCCAGTGTGGCCTGTTGGAACAGTGAGCTCTACCGTGTGGAAGCAGTTTCCTTCAAGGTCAACTGTGGCTGACTGTATTTTCATCGTTCAGCCCTCATTTTACTGGATTGTTCATTCAGATGCTTCAGATGTGTCTGAAGCTATTTCACTAAACAATCCTTGTGCTTTATGTTTAACATAAAAGTAATTTTCTCTGGTTCCTATTCTAAAATTGAGGCTGCATGGAAACAGTCATCATAATCATAGATGTTACAGTCTGTTTTTCAAATCTTCATGTGCTGGCCCTTTAAACCTAAAAATAAATAGTAACAAACTGATTCAGTGAGGATTTCTTTCTTTTTTTTTTCTTTAAGGAAATGTATAGTGAAATGTTCTTCTTTTTTTAGTAGCTGTTCTACAGTATATAATGAAATCATAAACTGAAAATTATAGCTTCATTCTAGGAAGTAAGAAGACTTATTCCAACAGATGGCATCAAAACACCGGTCTGAACTATATGATTGCTGATTGTTAATTACTTCTGTAAAACAATCCTTTTAAACAAAGTAATGCATTTTATCACACAGATTATAGTTCTAAACATTTGGGTATTTCAATGTATGTTAACATTTTCTCCTTCAGAATAAGATTCTGTATTTGCATAATTATCAAATTAAAGAAGACTAACTGAATTGTTCCCAACAAAAATGAGAATCAAAGAAAATAATGCTTTATCACAGATATAAGGAACCATAGTATGCATTTATCTCTGTGTGTATCTGTGTTTGTGTGTCTGCGTGTGTGTACACACAGACACAGAGAGAGAGAGAGGGAGAGAGAGAGATTACCAATTTCATGTTTTGTTTGTTAAATTATAAATAATCTTGCATCAGGTTATAAAAATATGAAATTTTAATCCAGTGTAGTACCACATTTCCTGTTGGAAGTTTGCTTTAAAAATTGTAAACTTCGACAAAGATCTAAGTTTGTACAACATATAAATCATTTGGGGATTAGGGTTAGCATGTCATATGAATCTGGGCCAGAGTTGAGACTAGTTTTAAGGCTCTTACCTTTGATTTGTCTTAAACATAGTTTAGGGTTACATATGAATGTATCCAGTTTGAAAATTAAAAGCTCATAAAATTATGAAAAATATTTATTCCAAATTATTACAACACTGAATTATAAAAGCATACATTAGTTATTATTTGTTTAGATAAACAGATAAACTGTAAATATACATTTAAAATATAGGCTTTATTCTATATTTATTATTCTGATCTTAGGCAGGGCTTTTCTATGTGTCTTTTATAAATATCTTATGCTACATATAGAATGACTTTGGAAGGCTGAAGGGGTTTAAATATACTTGCAAGTTTAGCAGATAGGAGTCTCGGTCTAAAAGGAAGGCTTGAAATTCTTGACATGTGAGTAAATGATTTCTTTGAATCACGGTTATAAGATGCAATTATAATTATCTAGAATTCAAATAATTGAATAAAATATTAATTCGGAATACAAATCCAGCCTGATTTTTTTTTAAAGAAAAGATCTCTCTGGATCTAAATTTACATTTCAGAATCTGGAAAAGTACAGTTCCACCGTAATAAGATTCAGATTTTATTGTAGGTGTATACTTAGAGGTCTGGTGATCAACTCAAAAGAATGTTTTATGCCTCAAGATCTTCCACATTATACAAGGTATCATATAGAAGTCACCTTAAATTGCTGCTGGTCATGTGAAAGCTGAACTAGGTAGTGTGGACTCCAGTTCTTCTCTTGCGATGCCACAGACTTAAAGCAGATTTATAATATTATGTGAAAAATCTCCCCCAAAGTATGAAATGAAGACCCACGGGGAATATGTTAAAACAAAACATTTTTAGTGCATTCGAAGCCTCATGAAAAAAGAAAACAAACTTCGACTTGTTACTGGACTAGCAGTAACTTCTGGAAAAAAACACAAGCCACAATCCATGATTAAGCATTTCTGAAATCCAGTGGGGATGCAAAAATAACACGCTTCAGTTCCGAAATTGTTCCCCACTTCCTTTGCCTTTCCCTGAGACATGAGAAAGGAAGGAACGTTTGTCAGGTGCAAAATTAGGGAAAATCTGATCACAGCTCCAATTTTTCCTGCCTCGTGCTACCAGCTCTGCGTCCTGTACAGCAGAGGTACCTCGTCTCTCTTTGCCTAGCAAAAGATGTCTTCTCCTCCAAACATGTTTCGAGTAGGCTGAGGATCCATCCTTCCAGCTGCAAAGATGGGGTGTAAAGTTGTGGGTTTTTCGTTAATATTTGCTTTGGTTCTGTATTCACTTCAGGCCCCTTCCAGGCTAGTCAAGGCAAATATAAATACCAGATGCTGGTAATGTTCTTTGTCTTATCAAAACCCAGAATTCAGGCTCCTAACATGCACAGGAGCTGTTGACTTTTGTGTCTTGGCAACGTATAGCTGAAAAGCTACACACCAGGCGCCATCTTGCAGCCCTTCTTTTCCGTCTCCAAGCTCCCCGGCTGTTTGGTGCAGCGACTGCCGCTTGAGATGGGAAGAAAAATCCAACTGATATATTTACTTTTTTTTTCCAGTTGCCCCTTATCAGGGAGACATAAGGGAAGGATGTAGGCTGGGGCAGCTATACATACCCCATAATGTCTGCTTTGGGACTTTTTATTTTTAAATTTTTTTAGTCTGACTGAGGAAATACCCCTCAGCAAGTTGCAATATGTTGTACCCGAGGCTAATCAAGTTATTTTGGCATATGGAATAGGCAGTTTCACAAGTGCCCTCTGCCCCTCCTTGGCAGTGAAAGTAGAAAAATGTTTATTTGATTTACTCTCAATTTGCTATGCGACCAAGACATGCAGAGTCAGCCCCTTGAGGGGAACTTCCATTTGGTCTGTGGTAAAGTCAGCTCCTCTCTTTATATAGAATTCAGGTGACTGAGTCAAAATTTTCAACCCCACGTTTTGAGAAAGGCTACCTATCAGCCATGGTAAGATGGCTGCCATAGAAGATCTACAGAGTCTCCTCTTTAGATATTTTAGGTCCTTTTCCATCTTTATTTATTTATTTTGTGTTAATGTCCCCCCCCCCCCAGAAAGAAGAAAATTAAATGAACAACCCCCCACAAATACATACAGCAAAAAAGAGGGAGAAAAAAAATCAAAACTTATTAAATGTAGGTCCCTTTCCTGAATATCACGTTTGAAAAATGAAAATAACAACGGTAGTCTTTTTTTACTGAAGATATCTGAGGGAAAAAACTGTGTAGAATTAGACCATAAACAGAAAGAAGTAAAAATGTTTAGGTTGCTCATAATGTGGTACTAATTTCTATTCAATAACCTTGTTACATTTTAATTTTAATTGGGCTAAACTTCAAACCGTTAAACAAATATCTGTATTTATATATACTTTTACTCTGCAGTTGTTAAGATGGCTTTCTGTATTCTTAGGCACTTTTCCCCACTACAGTCCTTGGTCCCAGGCTTGCCTTAACAATGATTTAATATTTGAGCAATCCTACGGTCTCATCTGTACAGAACTACCCAGTGACATCTATTAAAAAACAATGGATTATATTTTTAATCTAATGTATACAGTGTGGCAGCTGTGGTAATGAAGCCTTACTACCAATATGCCATAAATACAGTATGTGTGATTGGGAGTAGAAAAATTGCACATATGCCCTCTTTTGCCTAACGGTGCTAGAAGAAAAGAGAAACATAAGGTGAGATTCATGTCCTGGAAGACATGGAGAAGTTGTGGGGAATAAGAACCTTAGTTTGCTCATCTGAATCTGTGTACTTTTCTGGCTTCTGTGCGTGGCTTTTTCAGTGCTACCCTGTTTGTTTTTGTGTAGCCTGAGTTTTTAGCAGGGTGCACATGCCTGTGAGTGTAGTGGGTCTGTGGGTCTTTCTAAACTTCATAAATTTGCCTTCTGTAAAATATGCATTTGTTGTGCTTTGTGGACAATTCCCCTCCCATGACAAGCATTATGTGATAAGGTCCATGGCATTCTTTCAAAACTGGAAAGATCTCTGCTGGTCCAACAAGGTTGGAGACCTATTTGGGGGTCAACTCTATATTTTTCTTTTTCAGCATTGTACCCACCTATAGGATCGGGCAGTACTGTTGTAGAAGAAAAATATATGAATAAATCAATAAATGGAAGTATGTTTTAATGTTCTAATCAAAGACAGGGGATCCTTTAATGTTACATTGCTCTCTGGATTCTGAGTAGACAACCCATGCTTCATTATGAAGCATCTCAGTTTGTGAGAGAATTACAGGAACGACTGCAATAGGGACTGGAAACTTTGTGATTAAGCAGGGTGGTCGTTAAGCAAGGCATGTGACTGCACCTGATTTTACAACATTTTTTGTGATGGTCATTAAGTGAATCACCATAGTCATTGATCATGTGGTTGTTAAGCAAATCACATGGTTCCCCATTGATTTTGCTTGCCGGAAGCCAGCTGGGAATGTCACAAATGGTGATCACATGACACTGAGACACTGCAACTGTTTGTAAGTGTGAGCTGGTTGCCAAGCACCTGGATTGTGATCACGTGACTGTGGGGTGTGGCGACAGTCATAAGTGCAAGGACCAGTCATAAGTAGCTTTTTGTGCTAAATGAATGGTCATTAAGCAAGGACTACCTGTATTTTGTGTGGCAAAATGCAGTACTAGCTATTGAAACACTAAAAAAAACAAAAAATCCCTTGAGAATACAGAAATGTTTTGTTCCTGATTCAGAGGTTTCCTCAAGATTGGGTCAAAAAAGTGAAGATGGTAGCTATGACTGCATAATCATAGCCCATTCCCAGTTGTGCCTGTTCCTGGACCAGAAGGCTCTGCTCACAGTCACTCATGCACTGGTCACCTCCTAAATGGACTACTGTAATGTGCTCTACATGGGGCTGCCCTTGAAGAGTATCTGGAAGCTTCAGCTGGTGCAAAACACAGTGGCGCGGGCAGTTATGTGTGCCCCTAGAATGGCATACATTACACCTCTGCTCCGCAAGCTACATTGGTTGCCAGTTTGCTTCCAGGTCCAATTCAAGTTACTGGTTTTGACCTTAAAGCCCTTCACAGCATGGGTCTGGATTATTTGAGGGGCTGCCTCCACCCGATTACATCTGCCCACCCCATCAGGTCCAGCCGAAGAGGCATGCTGTGGGTCCTGTCTGCAAAAGAATTTCATTTGGCAAGACCCAGGAGATGGGCCTTTTCTGCCATGGCACCCACCCTGTGGAACAACACCCCCACCCCGAGGTGAGATTGGCCCCATCCTTGACATATTTCCAGAAGTCCTTAAAACATGGCTGTGTCAGTAGGCCTGGGGATCCCAAGAAAATGGCGATTTGATGAGATGGCTGCATTGTTTTTAACATCAATTCTCTCCACTATCTTGTTGTTAATAATATTGTTGATGCCTTTGAATTGTAGTTTTTAACATTTGGATGTTATGACTGTTTTTATTGTAAGCTGCCTAGAGTTACTTTATTGTGAGATGGGCAGCTATATAAATGTGATAAATCAATCAATCAACTCCCTGCCCCTTCTTACATGCACAGAGCTTCAGTCATGCAGTTGCAACTGCCATCTTGACTTTTTGACCCCTTCCTCCGTGGAATCTTTGTGCTGATCTGAAGTTTATTTCATTTAATCTTGAGTTTATCTGAACAATACACATGTGATATCTCAGACCCCATCCTCTAAAATTCATGTCGTATTGCAAGGTTAGAACCCACTATGAATAGCCTGGTATGTTGAATCTAGGTTGGTGACAGTTTTTCATTTATTTCTTTCCATCTGCTTATAGTATAAGCCATCACATATTCCATTCAACTTCTTAACCATTGCTTCAGGTGTTGTACAGAAAGAGGCTAAGCTTGCATCTTCTGTTGGAGGAACTTTTTGGAAGTAATGCCATCTTTATGGAATGCCTTTAGGGTTATTTTAGGCACTAGGTCATTATCTGGCTTTTTCAGAAATTCTTTTGCCCTCTTCAGATATTCTGCATAAATAATATAGTGTTTGGAGTTTCCAGGCTGAATGAAAGGGTAAGGAAGACAACCTTGACCGAAATATGCAAGGACAGTTACCTAGGCAAAAGTGGTTGAAACATTTTTTTTAAATCCAGAACTATGAGATAACATTCAGAAACAGCTCAGGCAGATGCCTCCCTAATTCACTGGAGAAGGGAGAGGAGGTATAGCACAGACTTGCAAGCTTCTGTTATGATAGCCAATCTCAGTAAAATTTTAGCCATCCTGTGAAGTTGACTTCCTGGTCTGGTCTACCTAGTGGGGCTAACAGTATCACAGCTTTTCTCAAGTTGTGCCATATGTGTTAGAACCACAGTTCCTAAAATTCTCAGTACATCTAGAAGTTGCTAATTTGGGGAATGCATTGTGTCCCTGGTGCTGAAAGAGGATGACGTCGACAAGTTTCTGTCTGCACTGACTTGAACAGGCGTGGAGTGATCAGAATCGATTTTATCAGGGTTCCCAACTGAACAAAGAACTCTATTTCTGTTCAGATATGAGTAGAACTCTGTGCATGTTTCCTTATTCAACACAGGGAAGCTAGAAATTTTAGCAGATGGTCCAGTGGTATGAAGATTTAGAAATGCCCAAGAAAGGTAGAACATGGTCATTTAGCACCTGAATACAGATTTAGTTTAGAGCTGGTATTTTATTAGTATTTGAGGCTACTATACATTTCTTCTTTGGAGTGGATTAATTTTTTTTTTCTAGACTTTTTTTTAACTGGTTAATTTTCTGTTTCTTTCTGTTTTCGTTTTGTAATAGGCCACATAGATTTATCTTTGATAAAGAAAAGTTGAATAAAAAATCCTTAGATTAAACTAAACATCAGAAAAACCTCAGGTTTCTACATGTATAGAGACTGTACTACTTAAAGTTTGAGAGACGTCTTCATTTTTTTTTAAATATGGTTACTAAGGGTTTACCCAACTTCCATTATTAGCATTTAAATTCATGTCACAGACATCTTGAGAATAATGAATATTATTAAGAGTTAGTGAGAATTCTTTTTAAAAAAATCAAATTAAAGGGATTTCTACAAAGACCAGTAACAATTTCAAAATAGCTCTACTGTACACCTAACATCTATGTACATGCTTTGTTCATGTGATATGAAAGTCTACACTTTTAGCTTTACTTAGGCTCACTTTACTAAAGGCTCAGCTGGCAATAATGGGGTTAATTGTAGTGAGTAGGAGGGGGTCCCAGTTGACAGTAAATCAGTAATAAATATGCAACAATTCGGTTCCATTTGCTGTCTCCAACATGCAAATGTGACTATCTTATATAATCCAATTATAAAAAGTCAGTGGCGCTCTCTATGGCTGGATCTAAGGTTAGTATTTTTGATTGTGTGCATTAAAAAAAAAACCTTGTTTACTTTTCCAAAAGCTATTTTCATGCACCTGCTTTTAAAACAGAATTTGCAGTTGCCTTCACATTTTAATACATTTTTCCCTCCGTTTTTATTCTTACCTATATAGAGTTACAACAGTTCATCTTCAAAACATATATACTAGGCAGGTTATATAATCCAATCAAATTAGCGTGTGGTTATCCAAAGGGCAATTTTAAGGTGCTAAACATTTTAAATGCATTTTGGAACATGCTTGGGGTAGGCACTGTACAAAGTCGGTAAAATGACAAATGGATTCATTAACTGAATGAGAGAATGTGAATTGGGAATGGGTATTCAGATTATTTTATGACAACTGAAAGGGACAGTTGTCAAAACACTTTTTAAAAGCAAAACAATTACACAATTAAGAACAGGCCAAGAAAAACAGTATTTGTTTTCCTTTATACTTGCCCAAACCATGCTTAGCACAAATACATTGGAAAGATCTGTTGTGTCACAATTTGGCTTTCTCTCTCTCTCTGGCAGCAATTAAAGATATGTGCTAATGTACATGCAGGCGATCTGTCATTGTCCATTTCCTCTAGCAAAGGTTACCGCCTACCTCCCACCAAGATCATTTTGCCAGCATGGCAGCTTTGGGGCTGAAATTGCATATTTGATTACCTCATCAAAAAACACTAATCCTGATGAGGTCTTCCTTTAGAGGAGGCCCATTGTTCGTAATAACTCAGTGGTTAGGCAGCTCTCAGATCTGAATTTGGGATATATATTCTGCTAGCCTACTGAAGCAGAAGTGATAAGTCCTAATGGAATTGCAGATCAGAAGTTCAGTGATGTACCACAAAGTGCTGAACCACGGGAAGGGAAGGGAAAAAACCAGCTAGTGACCTCTTTTCCAGTGAAGTGAGATCAGATGCATACTTTTTCAACACTGATGAAAACTGATCAATTTGTCTTGAAAAACACGGTTTTTATTATTATTTTGCATGAGGAGTAATTATATTAATTTGATTGACATTTGTTATTGTCATGGCTTTGTCCAGTCTGGTCCCGGCCTTATTTATCTTCTTGGAATGTCACACTACTCAAAGGTCAAGTGCTGTCCTCAGCCCCCAAACGGTTGGCATATCCAGTTTAAAATCATCTTTCTGGTGCCTTCTAGATCCTTCTGGAATTCCAAATTCTTAAAATTTCTAGAAATTCTAGGCCCTATGCATCTAGATGGCATAGACTAGGGAAATCTGATCTAGAAATCATACAAATCATGAAGCATGGTAATGAAACATGAAATCATAATTGCATTATTTCTACTACAAGAGCCAAACAGACGGAGTCTCCTGCTTCTTCTGATATAACTACTGTAAGTTCAGTGCTCCTAGTGACTAAATTATATTGTGGCATGTAGTGCTTTCATTTTGTTTAAAGAAATAAACAAACCAACACTCTGGAAACATCCAAGAGTTTCAGGTACCCAGTAAATTGCCTCTAAATCTCAAAAGCTTCCATATAACTCATCTGGTGCAAGTGACAGTAGAAGAAGTAATATTGCTGTCACTCTAAGAAGATGGGTTAAGCAGAACTTCATTTTTTAGATATTATAATGCTGAGTTATGTGACCTCATGGGGAGGGCAGGTCAAAGAGAAATGAGCATCTTCCAACTGAAAAACCCTCAGCTGCTCCTTCCATTGGCTTCTAGATCTAATTGCTATGCATGGAGGGGAATCTCTCTCTCTCTCTCTGTTCCATGTAGGTTGGCAAGTATGGGTGTATGAATGGATATCTCTCTGAGTTTCAAAAGTGTGGAGGTACAGCAGCTCTTGGACTGAAAAGGATTATTCATCCTCTATTTATGGCTGCTAATAATGACTAATACATGTTGTGAGGTATGGTGTAAACCTTGTATGGGCCGGTCCTTTATTTTCAAGGCTGGTAGGTTGGAATATTATTGTTATGATCCATAACATAAACATTGGGAATGGTGACAAAGTCCATTGTACTTCAAAAGGGGTGTCTTAGGTTTCCTTGCCAAATGAATATACAAGTGAAAAGTTCTATTCTGTATCCTCTGTAGCCTTGCTGGACTATGCATCTCAAAATGTGCAGTTGCCCTGTTTTAAGCAGAAACACCCCTTATTTATTTAAGCCATTTTCTACTGTCTTTTAAAACAATTGAATAATAAAATAGTAATGTCTGAAAGCATTTTAAATAACACTGGGAGAAAACTAGTAAAATAAAATGGCATCTATTCAATTTACAAGCAGATTGAAGATCCAGTTTTCAGCCTATTTAAAAACAGGGGCATACACTTCATCAGTAGCACTTCCTACAAGGATGGGGCCATTACAGAAAAGATCCTGTCTGTTTTTTTCTGTCATTTAATAAATCTTAGCAGAGGTCTTACAGCTAACTTAGCCTCATGCAGACAGTTCTTCAACTAAACTTCCAAAAGCTACTTAAATTTTTTTGTATAAGATTGCTCATACAAAAATGGACAAGGATGGGCATTAGCAAAGAATGCTACTAATAAAGAATTTGCTTTCCTTGCCTAAATATGAGTGTGATTGATGAATGAACCAAAACTGGTAAAAGGCATAATTGGTAACAATTGCACCTGCATTTCCATTTATAGCACTGAGTCCAGGACAGCATTCAAGTTGCACATCAGTCCTTTAAACTGAGTATTCCTTCACCCAACCCTGGTCCCACTCTGCTCTCTGAACCAGCAGTTTCCCCAGACCATAATACTTCTGACCTCTCTGGATTAAATCTCAGGTGATTTATCTACTGACCTGAAGTTCTCCCAAGACCCATTCTGGGTTTCCCCAGCTTTCTTAGGATGAAATAAAGGAAATTAGATTGGATTCCTTGATTTTTCAAGGGATAACAACTATTCATGAGCCCAGCTACTTCTGTTTTGATTTTTCTTTGCTTGGCAGCCCACCTCTTTTCAGATCTTATCAGGAAGAAGTTAAGGGGAATATATACAAATTGGATTTGCTACTTCCTGTATTTCTAATCGGTAGAGTTTCGTTCAATACTGTCTTGTTGCTTTCTTCCCCACTCAGATTGTGCATACTATGTTAAGGAGAAATACATATTTCTCTTGATAGCCTCTTTAGAAAGGAGGGGCCTTTTCAGGAAGGTAAAAAAAGTCAAGATGGTGGCTATGACTATGCAATGATGGCCACCATCTTGATGTCTTTGATCCCCCTGTGGCTGCCCCTGTTGGAAAGGCTTACCTCATACTACAACAGCCTTTACTATAACATACTTCATTTATGTCACAAATCTCTCTGTGTTTACTCAGAAGTAAGCACTGCAATCTGTGTTTCCTTCGCCTTTGATTTCAAGTGCCTGCAAGTTTGATGTTATGTAATTAAAACGTTAAGAGCTTCTGCCACTTTGTACCAATTCTGAGAAGGGCAAAACATTTTTTGCCAACTTTGAAAAGGTCAAGCTTAAGAAAAAGCTGGATACCATTCTGCTACAGTAGGAGTCTGCTCACAGATTTTTTTTCCCCCTTAGCCCAGCACTGGGAGATACATCTCACTATAGCGGTAGGTTTATAGAAAAATTAGGGATAGTCAGGTGAATAGAGCAAAGCTTTAAAACATTTGCATCCCCTGCCCTTGTCTCTCTGTGCTTTTGGCACCATTAATATTGTTACCCAAAGAACAAACGTGAAAGCTGTATGTCAAAGCATTTGACGTACAAGGTTTATTTAAAACACATTTTTCTTCCTCCCCAAAACCCATTTCTGTGGAGCTGCCAAAACATATCCAGGTCAAAACCTGGATTTTTTTTATTTTTAAAAACTCTCTCATTGAGATAGGGTTTTCTTTATTTTTATACTAAAACCACTTTTGTGGACAGGAGGCATTGTGGTGGTTAGATATTTAGTCAACAAACTAGCAAACACTTCAGAAACCACTTAAAATATGTAACACTGGAAGGTTTGCTGGTCTCAGTATAATTGAATATAAGTGGTGAGGGATTTTTTTTTTTTTTTTAAGAAAATGTTCTATGTCTCTGTCTTAATGGGATGATACTTTTTTTTGCTGTTGCTGTATATCAAATCTGCATTATGTTATATAGTTCTACAGATTTTGATTTACTCAGTAAAAAAGGACCTTTAGCCTAAATTTTAAGCCATAAAATGCTCAAAATCCTCAATATTTTACATCCTTTAGTTGAAACAAAACAGTGTCTTAATCAAATATTTTAGGACAGTAGACACTGAAATAACTGTTTGTTTATGGTGTAATTTGAATACTCTTCAGAATGCCTATAACATGCAAAAATGTTGTTCCTTATATAATTTCTTGGGAAGAATTTAAAAGAGAGAGAAGCAATGATTTCCTAACAGTGTGTGAATCAGCCCAGCTTTAACAGATATTTTTCTGTCATGCACAGCCTGAAGACTTATGCCTATCTGAGCTTCATTTGACAATTACCACTTGCCAGCATAATTAAATGATAATTTATAAATACAGCAAGAGCATTATGTAGGAGAGCAAATAGGAACTTATCAGGGCTCTGAATAAACTCAATGTGCCTCACTCACAATTTTCATCTCTTATCAGGGTTGTTAACTGCACCGCTCCCCCTCTTTTTGGCTTGATAACTTATAGGTTGACTGCCTTTAGCTGTGTATGTTACTTTCTTTCCTCCACGTATTTCCTGCATAAATACATTTCATCAGTTTATGCAAGCTTGCAATCAATGAACAAGATGGGCTACTTCTATGCTGCCTGATCAGATGGGGTGCAATTTTATGTCTAAGAATTAAAATGAAATTTATACAATTGTTTTAGTGCTAAAGATTATTTCCGCTCAAAAATAAGAAGTGATTTTTGCCCTTGCCCTTTACTAGAGTGCTCATGAAGTCCTGGGTGTGCAAGAGAGAAGGAGAAAGAGAGAAAGAAAGAGAAGGAGAAATGTTCAAAAGAAGAATGGATTTGAAGGTTCAGCTATAGAAGTGAATACTCATTTTTTTTCTAGTCACAGAGAAAATGCCTCATTCATATGTTCAAAAAATGTCACTGTATAGTCATAATACTGAACAGACATAGTTTGCACACTGAATGTAATAAATTACCAAGGGAAGAATTCTAGAGGGCTTCCGACTTTTTTTTTTTCCTGCCAACATTTCTTTTCTAGGTCCAGGTTGTGCAGAAAGAAGCTGACTACTGTATCAAGCAGTGTACAAAAATGTAGATTGATGCTAGGCAATCTAGAGTAAGCCAATGGAGGAGGGAGGCTAAGGAGTCCTGTATTTCAATGGAAACAAAACAGTTAAAAAAAAAAAGAAAGGAAAAGGAAAAGGAAAAGGGAAGGAGGAGGGAGGGGAAAAGGCAGGCAGGCCATGCCTTTAGAAAAACAAATCTACCAGAAAATGAAATAAGGTAAGGGAAAATAAAAACATATTAATAGGCCACAGAGACAGAACATCTGTGAAATTAAATACTTGTAGAAACTTCAGTCTATAGGCATCTGATGGAGCAATATAAGGAGTATAAGAAGTAATTAGTATTTACAAGTAATAAATATGAATAATTTGAGGAACTGATCACCTTAAACTTTGAAACTCTTAGTTTTTCTAGCTGGAAAAAAAATTCTAATTTAATTTCTCCATTTTAATTCTCAAGGTGACTGGAGAAAAGAAAAATTAAGAGTACAAAAGTTTAAGATGGTCAGTTCCTCAAATTATTAATGTTTGTTTCTCACAAATACAAATTATTTCTTTAGTCTCCATTTAGCACTCACTTAGAAATATACTTTTATACTTTATACTTTAAAAGATATACTACTATAGCCATTCACTTAAAAAAAAAATCAGAACAGTTTTTGTAGGAGGGAATAATTTGAAAGTGGTAGATTAGTTTTCACCTTTTGAAACACAGTGCTTTCTGTAATCTTCAAACACTATTTAGGATAATGGAAGCCACCATCCTGATTCTCAAATGTAGCACTTCCATTAAAATTTCCTGCTACCTCTTATTTTTTATATTAAAATACAAAGCTTAAAAGGTATTATCTTACTAAGGGGGGAACAATTGTACAGATGATTTGATTGAATAAAGGAAATAGCCGTATAGGCCTTTTAAGATCAAGAGTGTATTGATAGAAAGCTATCATTAGAAACAATTAATGTTCTCCAAGGAAAGAAATTGATTATGGGAAGAGATGGACCCTAAGGAGAAGATCTGTCTTAATGCTTCAGGCCTTAAGGATTAGACGGTCTATTCACAGCATCTGCAATATTAACCCCTTTTTAGGGCTTGGATTCTTGCAAAAATGGGATCTCTTGCTGATGAATGGGTGGCATAGGGTTTCTTTTACTTTACTCCGTGCACATGTTAATCTGTGAAACTAGCTAAAATAGTAGTTTTACAACCTGGTAACATCATACCACACAGTCTCCAAATATTGTAATAGTAATGGGATATGATGATTTAGAGCAAATTATGGCATAGATGTATTATGTTCCACATTCAAAAACAAATCAGTGATAGTCTTCCAATCCACTAATGTTTTAGTGTTGTCAGAAAGATCACTTTTCTGCATGCTTCATGCAGCTGGATTTAGGTAAAATGAGCTAAGAAGTAGAGTTAATTTGGGAACAACAGTCCCCATTTCAAGAGAATTTGGTACTGGAGAGGACAAAGCCAGTATAAAACCTTTCCCTAGCATTACTATGCTGAACTAAGTTTGAATGGACAAATGAATGGATATTTATATTTTTACCGATACACTACTGTTTTGCACAGTAAAAGAGGGAGCTTTATATATCTCATATTAAATCAGATTTGAATCTATCATTAAAAAAAATAAGAAAAGATTGTCTTGACAGACTCTGTGATTTTAAGTTTAACGATGGGGAAAGGGTGAAGGATAGCGTTCCACCACAGTGCACAGGTCTTGTACAGATAGTATTCATTCTAGTAGGCGCTCTATAGGATTGTCCCTTTAATATTTGAAAGTTGAACCTCTGAAAAACAGCAGATGAAATAATAGTTTAGCCATGCAAAACCTTTCCAATCCTTGATATCTGGAAAACAATTTCTGAATAAGGGCATAAACCTAAAGAGATGTATACCAAGTACTATATGTATATATCTAGGGATTCTCCTTCTTTAATTATCTGTTGCTAATGGCACTCATCCTAATGACTGAACAATCACTATTACTGAAAAAAAGTCTTACACTGAAATAGTTGAGCAGTGCATTCATATCTTGGTGTGGACTTGACAATAGGCAACATGAAGATTTCTAGTATCTTGTATTGCATTTCTTGGAGATCTGGAATTTCTTGAGGCATATGTTTAGTCCCAGGCTGTGCCCATTTTCTGATGTTATTTATTTATTTATTTATATTTCAATAATGTATACGGCTGCCTATAGTGAGGGGTTACTACAGATCCTGAGAAGAGTGCTCCTAATTTGCTTAGAACTGATGACGGCAATCCAGTCATTATTGTAATATACAGCAAAACTGAGCTTTTTGGCATTGTTAATTGCTAACACAGTTTACCAGTGAAAATCAATATGTAAGAAATCAGTAGTGAGGCATTTATTAAGATGGATCTTTCAGTCTGTCTGTCTGTCTGTCTCTCTCTGAATTTGGTCCTTTGTGTTTTAAAAATGATTGAGGCAACTTTGAATAGCACAGTCAGTGAGATGGTACAGATAGTTTACAGATTAATTTTTTGTTGAAGAAGAGGGAGTATTTTGAGTGATAAGTTTGAAATTATGGGCATAAAAATATGAATAAAAATTAGCATACTTAGGGTACAATAGTTGGGGTACTTACATAGAATTAAGATCTCCGAAATCACATCAGAGAAAGCATTCTTATGGTTTAACTGTCATATTCTCCTGGAATGGAATATGAAATCTATCTTAGAATTTCTTTTCCTTTGTATGAATTAGCCTCCAACTTAGCAACCATTGCTAGTAAATTTAAAAGCTAAAAAATTATTTCTTCTCCTAAGAGAACTATTAATTTACCCATAATCTTAAAAAAAAAAAAAAAGTATGTTTTTAAAAGAGAATTTGCTGTATTTTAACTTGCATTTAATCTTTCCCAATATTGTTCTGCAATCCGGAGTCATACATAGACTAATTAATATTTAAATATCTTTTTAAAATAGAAACATCAAAATAATTTGATTATATTTACTGTAAGCCTAATTTGTTTAGTCCCTGAATACATGAATAAATAAATGTATAGGCTACATAATATCTGTAGGAGGCAAGCTTTGGAAATATTATGTCAATTTTGCACAAGAATGAGAAAATGAAAAATAAGAGACGAGAAAAACAAAACAAAACCTACTTAGAAAGAGACCGAGGGAAACATAGGAAAGACTGATATCAAAGAAGCTAATAGATTTTTGAGCACATCTCATTTTACTATTTTGTTTTTATTCCAACATAATAACCACCGAGAAGGGAGAGACAGGGAAAGAAACAAGACAGACAGGCGCGCACACACAGTGAGAAAATATCACTGGGCGTCAAGCAGGTTTCACTTGTATTATTTTTTCAAGCTGTGAGCTTTCTTTAATTACAAGGTTAAAAAAATTCCATTCCCCTCACACACCGGCACACACACCAATTTAAAATTGGTAGCATATGTTGCTGCATGGTGTATTTAGCACCTGCAGAAATGAACATAGCAAATGTGACAGTGCCTGGGTAGATCCCCCCTGTACACCCATTGTGATCACTGTCAACAAATGTTACTTTGTTAATTTTTTCTTATTAAAAAAGAAGGGGGAGAAACCTAGAATCCAAGAAATTAATTGAGTGGTGCAGGTGTGCTAAGCATCACAACAAGGTAATTTAGTGACATAGAAAGACTAAGACATGCTTTAGAGTGGAAGGAGTGAGGTGGCCTGAGAATTTAAAATGATTTTGTAGGGTAAGGTGGCAAATCTGTATGTGATCAATGTATTGGTGTGTGTATATGGATAGGTAGGTGTGGGTGTATACACATACATAGGCACACACACGTATCATTTAAAACCTTTCTATCCCCTGAGATAAGGAAATTCAATAATACTGTATTTAAAAATATCCTAAAACTAGAATGAATAAATAACAATAATGACAGTTCCTAAGAATAAATGTAAAGGCTAGTTCTACCCTTCACAAAAACATAATTAAAATGTTTTAAAGGCCTTCAGGTTTTACAGGCTACCTAAACAGTTTACTATTGAGCTCTGATGAAGTATTTCTGCAAAATGGCCATAAGCTCTGAGATGCTATGGCTGCCCAAGGTCAAGGGGAGGCTTTGGATCAGAACCACAGCATTCAAGGGGGCAGGGACCCTGGGGATCCCAGATCCTTATAAAAGCCTGATCCTAACCCATCTAAGACTTTGTAAGTTACAGTGGTGCTGAATGAATGGTACTTACACCCAGTCCTCAAAGTTACGGCCATTGCAGCACCCCTGTGGTCATGTGATCAAAATTTGGGCACTCTACTTCAGCCCCACTGCTGCCTCTACTGCTGAGGAGTGCTACCTCAAACCCTGTGCTGTGGACAGCAAACCTCAGTGCAAAGCCCCTGCCACCCATCGCCCTGTGCTCCGCTGGCCCTGCTGCCCCCAGCTGACCTTTGCCCTCTTCTTCCTCCCGCTGCTGACAAGACACACCTGCCTGGTCTATGTAAGGCAGCAACTGGCTGCACCAGGTCTTCTTCCTGAGGCTGCACGTGCCCCACTCCAAATGGTGTGTGGCTTTCTTGCAAGCTTTCTGAGACATCATTCTGAGGTCCGTTAGGAGAGCAATGTTTTACCAGGATGAGGTTCTTGGGATAATTATCTGCCAGGAATGAATAGAATCAGTTCAATACAATGCCAGCAATTCACATCTTGTAACAACAGTACAGAAATCATTTCATGGTCAATGTTATTGAAGAACACTAAAAGATTCAGAAGGATTTGGAGAATTGCACGCTTCCTGTCAGGCTCCTGATGCAGGACTTGTACTAAGGTATCCAAGGTGGTTTAAATCTCAAAACAAAGCTAGAAGCCAGAATAGGAGGCACCTAGATCAGTACGTGGCCATCTAAAAACCTGAGTATAGTTCTTCAGAGCCTCCTCCTTGAGTCCCCATCAAATTATAATCTTTAATATGAAAGAGCTATATTATTAAATACATGCAGAATTATCATATTGTCTGCATTCAGTTTGGTTTTAAATAAATTTAATTTTTTTCTCTGGCTGGCCTTACTTCTTTCTTGTAGATGCCCCCACTCTTTGGAGTATTGCCTTTCTCTGCCACTGAAATGGTGGGTGCTGCCCTTAGCCTACACCAATGCTGGGCATCCCGATTTTTCAGAAACCCTTGAGCATGTGTCTCCATCTTTGAAAAGTTTATTTGGAACTGGGTGAGATTTAATTTTGTCTAAAGAATTCAACCACCCACCCCACCAAGGCCATATCACCACCATTTTCAATCCCTGACTCTCATTGTACTTTCCTAAAGGAGGAGTCCCCTAATTTAAAAAAAAAAAAAAAACCTTAATGTGCAAGACTTGACATCCTGGGTCATTGCTTGACACTGTTTTGTTTCCAAATAGCATAGGTGCTGTAAAATAGGAATAGTGAAACTCTGGGGTTGCTATGATGATGTGGGATAAAATACTTTTCACGCTAAGAAAACTACTAAATAAACGCTTAATAAATGTAAACGATGTCGAGCATATTACATGAATATCATCATTTTGAGTGAATGGAACACTTTTAATCTTTTTATTATTTTGTAGTCTTGGTATTAAAAGCAATGCACAGTGGCAGTCATTATACTTGAGAAATGGAGTGTGAGGAACTGGGATTGATGTATTACTGAAACGCCATGTGACCGTAGGTTAGGTAACCTGCAGGAGCTATTTGAAAATGTTCCCACTTTATGGATTAGACAGGCACAGTCACTGTCCAGCTTGACCCAATTGCTCCCATACAGATAGTGAGCTCTTCAGTTCCTATTACAGATGCCTGCAATTGCTTGACAGTGCTAAAATTGCACCTGCAAGCAATTTATATCTAAGGCTGGTGTGGATCTTCCGGGCTGTGTGGCCGTGTTCTGGAAGTTCTGTTTCCTAACGTTTCGCCAGCATCTGTGACCGGCATCTTCAGAGTGCAGGAGCACAGACAGGAGCAGTTCTCTCTGTGCCCAGGATGGTGTGACCCTTTTGTGGGTATTTATAGAGATCTGAAGGGGGGGGGGGGATGGGGGGTTGGGGGGGATGGGGGGGTTAATGAGTGGCTGCTTGTTTTGGTATCAGAATATCTGTGTATCTTCCTGTGGGTTAGGCAGGGTTTTTTCTTCTATTGAGTTGTTAACGAGTGGCTGCTGAGGGTGATTAGCATGTTCATTGTGTGAGCTGTTTGCATGTCCTGGTGGTTGAGCTGAGTTCGTTGACCTTTTGCAGGCTGTATTTTTCAGGATTGGTAGCCAGGTTTTGTTGATTTTTAGACTCCTCTTTTTTATTGAAACTGTGCTGGTGTCTGTGAATCTCAATGGCTTCCTGGTATAGCCTGGTATAGTGGCTGTTGGTGTTGTCCAGTATCTCTGTGTTTTCAAATAGGATTTTGTGTCCAGTGTGCCTGAGAGCATGTTCAGCTACTGCAGATTTTTCTGGTTGCTGTAGTCTGCAGTGTCTTTCGTGTTCTTTTATCCTGGTATGGATGCTGCGCTTTGTGGTCCCGATGTATACTTGTCCGCAGCTGCATGGTATGCGGTATACTCCTGCGGTGGTGAGGGGATCCCTTTTGTCTTTTGCTGATTTTAGCACTTGTTGTATTTTTCTGGTGGGTCTGAAGATTGTTTTCTGGGTCCAAACCGCAGGAGTATACCGCATACCATGCAGCTGCGGACAAGTATACATCGGGACCACAAAGCGCAGCATCCATACCAGGATAAAAGAACACGAAAGACACTGCAGACTACAGCAACCAGAAAAATCTGCAGTAGCTGAACATGCTCTCAGGCACACTGGACACAAAATCCTATTTGAAAACACAGAGATACTGGACAACACCAACAGCCACTATACCAGGCTATACCAGGAAGCCATTGAGATTCACAGACACCAGCACAGTTTCAATAAAAAAGAGGAGTCTAAAAATCAACAAAACCTGGCTACCAATCCTGAAAAATACAGCCTGCAAAAGGTCAACGAACTCAGCTCAACCACCAGGACATGCAAACAGCTCACACAATGAACATGCTAATCACCCTCAGCAGCCACTCGTTAACAACTCAATAGAAGAAAAAACCCTGCCTAACCCACAGGAAGATACACAGATATTCTGATACCAAAACAAGCAGCCACTCATTAACCCCCCCATCCCCCCCAACCCCCCATCCCCCCCCCCCTTCAGATCTCTATAAATACCCACAAAAGGGTCACACCATCCTGGGCACAGAGAGAACTGCTCCTGTCTGTGCTCCTGCACTCTGAAGATGCCGGTCACAGATGCTGGTGAAACGTTAGGAAACAGAACTTCCAGAACACGGCCACACAGCCCGGAAGATCCACACGAGCCTTCGTATGCCGGCCGTGAAAGCCTTCGACAATACAAAATTTATATCTAACATGTAGGATGCAGGAGAAGACCAAGGAAGTCTAAACAAACTACAGAACCATGACTTTTGTTCTTTTGATCTGGAGATAAGATTAAATTAAAGGTATGGCCATTGTTTTCAGATGTTTCTGGGTCAAACTATTGATTACAGAGCTGCTGCTATTTTGCATCTATTTTTATTTTTCTCCTTGTAATGTGGAACATGTTGTAAGATGTCTTCATGCTCCATTTCTCCTAAAGTTTACCAGTCAGTGGAATGAAGCAGGGATGAAAAGATCCACATGGAACAAGTACAATTTCCTATCTTATGAAACTTTTTGTTCAACCTCGAAGAGCTACCATGAAGGAACATAATTGTTTTATTATTATTCTATTAATATACTGAAGAACCAGTAAAAAAGTAGGCTCAGACAGAAGGATAACAGATTTAGATTAGGTATCAGAATCATAATCAACAAGAAACGTTACAAATTTCAAGACTGAGTTTGTACCAGCAGTCCAGAAATACTGTTTTTTTGGTTAATGACTTGCAAAATTTGAAAATATACAACACAAAAGTAAAATCAAATGGATGAGATAAAATACTAGCATAACAAAGTCTTTATAATAAAAATGTAATGTATGCTACTATAATGGTGTGTTAATTACCAGCAGTCCAATTTCTTTTTTAATATTATTTCACCCACATCTCATTTTATACTTCTGAAGCAATATGTAAACTGGAATTTAGATATGATGAAAAATTTGCGCTCTCCAAATTTTGTAACGCACACCAACAATATAAAGGTATATTGAGATGGCTGCATTGTTTTTAACATCAGTTTTCTCCACTACCTTATTATAATTGATATCTTTTAATTGTGGTTGTTTTAATATTTTGGTTTTATTATTGTTTTATTGTAAGCTGCCTAGAGTCAATTTACTGTGAAATGGGTGGCTGTATAAATGTTACAAATAAATAATAAATAAAAATATTACAAGAAAAGTCAACAGAAAAGATTCATGAAAATAACAGAAAAATGCAGTACATTAAGAAAAACAATTGTAAATATTTGTGTATAGACATTAGACAAAATTGCAAGCAAAGATTATTAATGTCTGAAGAAACATGCAACAAAATATCTGTAAATTTTACTGCAGTTTTCAAAAAATATTAAATTTGAAAAATTTATCATAACACCTTTACAAAAATGAGAAATTGAATGAAACTGAAATTGATAAATTCAACTCTTGTTGTGAGGCAGTAATGTTCATTTATCCATGCCAGCACCTGTACTGGTACAATCATTTAGGTGAATTGGGGTGACAAAATCCTACGAGCCATGGTTGGAATAATCCCAAAATGTTTGTATCCACCACTTGGGCTTACACCTTGTCTCAAAAGAACTATGGCCAAGAGCTTCAATTGAAAGCTCCAAATGAAGAACAAGATATAAACTGCATTTCCATCCATTTGAAGGATGGAATGTCTATAATGTCTAAATATTTATGGTTTTGGTTTTGAGGCAAATATCAACCTGGAAGAGGTCCCAGGAATAAGAAATGTTATGTCTCTGAAAGAGTGAGGTTAGCAAGCTCTTTTCGGTTGTCCCAAAGGGGCTATCATTATAACAAGGAACTGTTTGCAGTAATAACTGGCAGTATTGACAGAGTCTTCCCAGCCATCTGCTCAAGAGAGCCGGTGTTAACTCTATCAAATCCTAATATTTTAAGAATGCTGATCTCCACATCCCAGAGGCCTGACAACAAGAGGTCTTGCCAGTGCTTGAGCTAGCAGCCCCCTCTGCTCATTACTCTGAAGTCCTGAAGTGGAAAAGCTAAATTTAAAATGCTGATTTTAAAAATGAAACCATGAGACGCAGTAACAGTGATAGTGTACATCACCGGCGGAAATGTCTTTCTGGACCTTTTTGGGGGTGTGTGTGTGAAATCTTTTTATGGCTTACAAAGCTACATTTTTTTTAACCTGCGTTATTGAGAATTCTGCACATGCAACAATAGAGGTGAAAGCATTGATCTTAAACTGTTACTTGAATACAGCCATATTGATTTAAATGACATGTTCAATGAAGTGTCGTAGAAGTGAAGTATAAAACATTTCCCTAGGGAGGCAGAGGGGGAGAGAAAGCTACCAAAGTGTGCCCTTGCAATGAACTAATGACCTAAGATGTGTCACCAATACTGCCAGTGCAGTTTTTAGCTTGCCCCATGGGCATCCGTAGGGAAGGCACGCCAAAAAGTCAAGATGGTGGCCATCACAATGCAGGCAATGCTCAGTCCTTTTTTACATGTGTTGCCCATATCATGCACATTGGAAAAAAAATGGGCAGGCTTCAATCATGTGGCTTTATCCTTCATCTTGAGTTTTTTGACCTTCACAGGACACCTCTGGCTCACCCTCTTGCACTTCATGCGGATCCAAGTTAAGGATCCCCACTAGCATCACAATTTCAGAAACGGCATTGGTCGCGCTTTTGGATGACCTCTGGCGTAGGCAGGATGGGGGTAATGGATCCATCCTTGCCCTACTTGAACTCTTGGCAGCTTTTGATACCATTGACCATGGCGTCCTTCTGGATTGGCTCAGAGGATTGGGGGTGGGCAGCACGGCGCTGCACTGGTTTGCCTCTTTCCTTTCGGGTTGATTCCAGTCAGTGATGATTGGGGAAGAGAGGCCCTGCCCTCGGCCCCTACTATGTGGGGCACCACAGGGGTCAGTGCTTTCTCCTCTCCTTTTTATTGAGGCTGCTGGGTGAGCTCATCCATCACCATGGGGTGAGGTATCTTCAGTAGGCCAATGATACTCAATTATATATCTCCACTCCTGGCGAATTGAGTGATGCCATGACCATCTTATCTTGGTGCCTGGAGGCTGTGAGGGTCTGGATGGGAAACAACAGGCTTCAGCGGAACCCTGGCAAGACTGAATGGCTGTGGTTTTTGGGGCCTACTGGTTCCAGGCCTATGCCATATTTTCAATATCCCAGACAGACCGGGTGCACAATCTGAGGTTCCTCCTAGACTCACGACTCCTGATGGATGAGCAGGTGGCAGTCGTGGCTAGGAGGACCTTTGCACAGCTTCATCTCGTGCACCAATAGTGCCTGTACTTGGATCGGCAGGCCCAGCTTACAGTCACTCACACTCTAGTCACTTCCAGGTTGGATTACTGCAATGCACTCTACATGGGGCTGCCCTTGAAGAGTTTCTGGAAGCTTCAGCTGGTTCAGAATGCAGTGGGCATGGGCAGTTATGTGTGCTCCAAGAACAACATATGTTACACCTCTGCTCCGCAAGCTGCACTGGCTGCCTTTGCTTCCGGGTCCAGTTCAAGGTGCTGGTTTAACCTTTAAAGCCCTTCATGACATGGGACCGGGCTATCTGAGGGACCACCTCTCCCTGGTTATATCAGCCCCCCTGCATCAGATCTCGCAGAGGAGGCTTGTTGCAGGTACCATTGGCTAGTGACCTGCATTTGTGGGTCCCAGGAGATATGCCTTCTCTGTGTGGTGCCTGCCTTATGGAATATCCTTTCTCCTGAGATTAATTAGCACCATCCTTTTTGCTATTCTGAAAGGTCCTCAAGACCTGGTTATGCGATCAGGCCTGGGGCTCCTAGGGAACCTGAGACCTGCTTAGATGGCTCCATAGCTGAAGGGGCCATTTTTATTCTCCCTTTCCTTATGGTTTGTATTTTTGTTTTTTTATAGTATTTATTAATGTGGTTTTTTTATAGTGTTTCTGTTGTTTTTATAATTGTCTTTTTATCTGATTGTTGTATGCTGCCCAGAGTCACTTTGGTGAGATGGGCAGCTATATAGATTTCTAAATAAACAAACAAACAAACAAACAAATAAATAAATTTCTCATTTCCACTTCCTTCTCAGCTTCTGCATTGTCCTGCCATTTTTCTTCTCTGTCACAGAATTCTCCAAATGAGACACTAGATAAGCATTTAGTACTAAAATAGGTGGTAGATACTCCTATCAGTGAATTCAAAGACAGTGTATTCCTTGATCACTCTCAAGATCTCCACATAGAGTTAGTGTCATCCTGGAAGATGACTTCTTATGAAATGGACAGGGATATTGGCAGGACTAGCTGCCTATTTTGGGTTCAGGAAGGTCCCAACCTGCTCAGCATGACACCTGTGGAAGCAACATGCCTCAGAACCCTTCCTTGGCATCCCCATTTTGTTGGCATAGTAAATATAGAGATATAGAAATATAAGAAGCACTTTGGTGTAATGGTTAAGGCATCGGGCTAGAAACTGGGAGATCATGAGTCCTAGTCCTGCCTTAGGCATGAAGCCATTTAGGTGACCTTGGGCCAGTCACTCTCTTTCAACCCTAGGAAGGAGGCAATGGCAAACCACTTCTGAAATCTTGCCAAGAAAACTGAAGGGACTAGTCCAGGCAGTCACCAGGAGTTAAGACTGAGTAGAGGGCACACACACACACACAAAGTAAATATAGTAAACATGCTGTCCATATCCACTATTTTTTAGATTACAATTGTGATTAGTGAAAAAAGAGGGGAACCGTCATTTGCACAATTTTCTCTGGTTTTAGTCTTCTTCAGGGAGATAAAATTACAATGAAATTCCTTTGGACTCTAATAGGAGTAACACAAAAATGCATTTTTTATCTCTGTCCTAACAGAGATAAAAAGGAGAAGCAGGGAATAAGTGACAGCTCTGGTCATATCTACATCCAGAAGGGATGGTGACAACATCTTCTTGTAGGGCAGTTCTTGGAAACATCTGCCATGGCAGATCTTAGTTAAAATGGCCTGGTTCTAGATAGTAGAATGAAAAGAAGAAACAACAACACAAGGAAAGAAGTAAAAGATAAAGCTGAACTCAAGATGGGTAAAGCAACATCTCCATAGTGGAGTGCATGGTCATGACCACCATCTTGACTTTTTTTACCACCCCCTATGGATGCCCCTGGATACATTTTGGCACACTGACCATTTCTGAAGTGTAGTGATTCTTGTTTTATGTTTATTGCTTCCATAATACAAGCTACCCCCCCCCCCCAGCAAAACCCCATCAAGACCATATAGTACAAAAAGGGAAAATAAATAAATAATGTCTGGATAAAATATTACACATAATTGCAAATATTGTAAAAAACAGATAAATGTTTATGCAAAAAATGAATCCTTAATCACATGGGATCATATCATCCAGTTTTTCCATTATATTGGTAAAGAGCTAATTCAAAGGCTGGGAGTATATTCAATTAGACTTACTCCTGGCTGTTTGCACTGAAAACAATTAGCCCCAGGAACAAGAGTTTAAAAGCTCTGATTTTTTTATTAGAAGGAGGTTAAGGTTCCAACACAAGAATTCCAGCCAGTACTCTGCTTTCAAACGAGTTATGTATATATAGGCAAATTTACACAACAAAACTCGTTTGCTTTTTAATTTTTTCTGGTGCAGGGGAAAAAGGTTTGCCTCTTTTAGGGAGGTGAAACAGTCTTCATTATTTTAGTAACTGCTACTCTCTTGATCAGTGTAAGATACTGTACATTTCATCAAGCCATCTATTAGCATCTGGTGGACGTGTATCTTCCCAAGAACACATAACAATCTTTTTTACCACAATCTAGAAAGATAGATCTAAAATTCTTCATAAATAGATACATTCCAAAAGTTAGGAATATTATTTATTTATATAATTTCCACATTGATTTTATCTTAATTCCATAATCAAAACCATATAAACAATATTAAAGATATTCAGAGATATGGAACAACCCGAGGATGTGATCAAATCATACATGTGGCATGAGATTCATCGTACTATAACATTTTTCATTTCTGTGGATACGGAACCCTGCTTTGGCATTCTTTGCAATAATAAAATGAATACAGGAGGATAATTCTTTCAAAGGCCTTTTTAAAATACTGTAGTAATTCATTGGGAGCACTGTGGACTGCTTGGGCCAGTCACTCTCTCTCAGTACAACTCACCTCACAGGGTTGTTCTGGGGAAAATAGGAGAAGAAAGAGTATTAGGTATGTTCGCCTCCTTGAGTTATTTATAAAAATAATAAAGGCAGGATAAAAAAAATAATCTAAAAAAAATTTCATTGAAAATGCTGCCTTCGCTTTGTACCCAAGCAAAGATGATATGTTAACAATGTTATGTACAGGGAGGCAGGGGACGGGGGATCAAACTGAGTAAATCAGTACTGCAGCTTCAGCACTTCAGCCTCACACACCCAAAAAGGAAGGAACTTATGGTACAACGCTGTGAATAGTTTTTATTAGAATGAAAAAAACTAGTGAGATCTTGTGGTGCTCTTATACACAATGCCCTTTCCACGTTGAATGAATGAATGGAGAGATTGATGGAAGTGCATGGCCAACAAGCCCTGCCTTCTAGCCCTGATGATGACTTTGACTCACATGTAAAGCCTGCTATGGTACGTTACCAAAGCCCCTCTCTGTTCATTTTTTCCCAGCATGGCTGGGCCATCTGATCCCCTTCTATAAGCTGAATTGTTAAGTCTACTGATACAAGGGGGTGTGGATTTTCTGTTGCCAGGAACTTCAAAGAGGCAGAGATGCAGGCTACCAAAATATTCCTTACGCTTGAGTCAGTATGTTTGGAGTACAGAATATTTGCAATTAAGTTACTTACCAACTGAGGCAACTGAATATATTTTACAGCATTTATTTCATGGAACACATAACTGAATTTGTGCGTGTGTGTGTGGGGGGGAGAGCTAATGGATACATTCTTCTCTTCTCTTTCCATTCTCCACTATGCAGCAGTTTGACAATTCCAGAGCGTGCACATTCCAAGACCCTAGAATTTGCCCCCTTTTTATGTTTTGTATCTCTTGTTAGTCAAATAGCTACCATTTGCAATAAGAGTAATTTAAAACTGACAAAAATGATGGAAGATTATACTTGAAAAATTAAGTATTCTGCAAGGCAGGGAATGAGAGACTCTTAGAAAAGAGAATGCTAGGAACATAATCTCTATCCCACGGGAATCACTTGATTATAACCTCATCACCACATTCAGATTTAATGAAAATCTTCACTAAATACCTGGGCTCTAAAGATATTAGAAATGCATATACGTATAAGATAAAGGCCCACTGCACCCTCATGCCTTCTCCTCTGTAACTTCAATAGGAGGGTCTTACTCAATAGGCATAATTTGGCCTTTTAGTTATACTGTTGCCAATATGTTATAACTTACTGAGGTTCTTCATACTTAAGCAGAGAATCCCTTACCCAACTCACATCTAACCAAATGGGAGTGCAGGTAGTCCCCGGGTTAAGAACGCCTGGTTTACAGATGACCCATAATTAAGAACGGAGCCTATTGTAGCAAAATTAGAGCTAAACACACAATGATTCCAGTTAAATATACAATGGTTTGAGTTCATTACACAATACTACTTACAGTATACTAGTGTTTCTCAACCTTGGCAACTGTAAGATGCGTGGACTTCAACTCCCAGGGTTCCCCAGCCAGCATACAATAATACTGTTCCAGCTTATATACAAATCTGACTTAAGGACAGACCTTGGAACGGAACTTGTTCTTAAACTGAGGACTACCTGTACCTTAATGGATAATCAGACAGACTGCTACGTAGAGATACAGTAGCAGTTCATTGGACTTCTGTGTCAAACCGTTTGAGTCTGCCAGTACTTTACACTCAAATGTAAGTCACTAGAAGTAGTGTTTGGGAAGACGAGGCATTTAAAAACATTACTCACCAAATCACCAATGGAAAAATATAAGAATTAGAAGCAAACAGTAGGATGAAATGTTTCTTGAAGTTTCAAAGTCAGCTGGCTTGTTATTAATTTGTTTTAAGTCAGCATGGTCTGGCTGCGCCTGCTTCTCTATTACTCATAGTTTTAAATAATTTTAATTTTAAATATTTTAACTAGGTTTTCCCTTTATTGTTTTACTAAGGTATGAAGCTCAGCATTTCATTGTTCCAGACATAACATTTCACAACATGTAAATTTATTTCTCCTGTAATAACTTCCTCAACAGGAATATACTTAGAGAACACAGTTGTGTTGTAATTTTGCTCATGAATCTGGAAAGATTGTAAATCTGTGGTTGGTTGGTTGCTTTCTATTTCTTTCTCTTTTTGCTGAACATCATCAGATGACTTCATTAAATCAGTTTTTCTTAGGATTAGGATTTTTTTACAGAAGCAGAACAGGTCACATATCCCCCCCCCTTTTTTTTTAGCCATGAACATTATGTTGTTATTAGTTGCCTTTGGCATTTACACTCTCCTTTAAAATATTCAGATGTGCTGTTTTAGAACATGCAACATTTTTATACCACCTTGAGAAATGTCTATACTGTATATTAACCTCCACTCTAATACACTGAAAAATATATATAATATAAAGCATATTATAAAAAGAAAGGCCCTTTGTAAATTGAAATTATTGAGAACTTAGATCCAGCCTTAAGAGAATGGCATATTTCTGCTTTTGTATAGTGCCATCCCACTTGTTCTAGATACATAAATAAATAGAAATATGTGCCTGGACATTACAGTAACAATCACCATTCTGTCTTGGTCTGATATTAATTCCACTTTTCACAATATCCAATTTTTTGTATGTCAACAAGAGAGATATGAGATGAACTCATAAGCAAGCAGCAGTAGTATTTTCCAGTGAATCTTTGGGGTAACCTACCACTATTTTATCTAAGTCATTTATGGGTATATGATCTTTATCCCATAGGCATAGATGGACCTCCACATGTGTTTGCCTATGTCCATAATGACCTATTGATTATTTAGTTCTTTAAGACTGAGAGATACACTAACCACGGTGAATGACAAATTGGCCCACTATAGTCTTGTTTTTCAAAAATTGCAGAAACTGAAGATCTTTCATAGATGCTCATATCAGGCTCAAGTAGCATGTGCTATACAGCCACTGACTCTTTTCCCCTGAAACAGTAAATGGACTATGTTGTAAGTTCTCAAGATTGATTAGACAAAATACAACACACAAGATCTCTCTTGTGAGCCATTCTGATTATTCTTTATTCTTAGCATAACAAGGACAAAAAGACATCAGGCTCCCTGATTGATTAATGTTCCCAGCCAGATAACTAAGCAAGTAGAATTTAACTAATGCATACAAACAGACCTACAGTTCTCCCCTCTCTCCTTTGTCTATCTTCAGAGGAGGTTGGAATATAGTAAATCGCCTTATGATCTAACTGCTCTATAATTCTCAGATTAACTATCTCTCTTCCAGCAATACTACTGCTTCTGCTAAAACGATGTATGCCTATCCTAAAATGTAGCTGCTACAAAATTCCCCAAAGAGTTAATCAAGGATTTCTATTAAACTTAGCTGTTGACCTCTCACATCTAACAACACTCATGTCTTCTTTCTGGTGTCTCCAATTCCTCTTTTCCCTCTGGATATCTGTGCAGGGTAGACAGACCCCACACTAGCACAGCAATTTCTATGGCAAATTTTCAGTGTGTCTTGAATCCCCTTAGAACCTGCATTTCTTCAGCAGATAGAGGGTACCTAATTCAATCTACTTCTGAACCATTTTTCTTCTTCCCCTCTCCCTTCCTCCAGTTTCACATCAACTCCCTCTTTCTCTTGGCTTCTTAGCCCATTTCAGCAGTCTCTCTCTCTCTCTCTTTCCTTCTCTCTCTCCCTCTCCCTCACCCCATATCTGTACTTCTCTCAGCTCTTTCCCAGACTCAGGTTATCAGCCACAAGTACAGTTTCTGTCTCTAGGCAGTCATGCGATTGGATGGGAGAAGGCATTTTGTCTTCTTCATTCTGTCACAGAAGGTCATTACAGTCACTTGACATAAGGAAGGTAAATGATCGATAAAGAAGTGATTGCTCAGAAGTTTCATATTCAGTACTGAATTTGATTGCTAAGCCTAAGTCACAGTTTCTCTCAGCAGTCTGTTTCCTCTGCATTTGCATCCAAGCAACTTGAATGTATGGGGTCTATAGGAATATGACCAAGTGTATAGTTCTTCTCACCTGAAACATTGATCTTTCATGTGAACTTCCGAATACCACATGACCTGTGGTCTAAAATTTGCTTTAAGATGGGAAATGATTTATTCCAGGCTTTCACTGTTTTTTTTTTAACGTTGAAGGGATTTAGAATTAATTTATACTCCTTTGCCTATCAGTCCATCAGGACTTGAAAAAAAGAGATATTCTATATGTACATGATATTACCAACAAAATGTCAAGTCTTATATGGATCTGCCATATATTATTGGATCCTGTCAGCCCTTTGAGGTAGGGCAGACCAGGAAACTGACTCTACAAGTTTGAGTGGAAGTATAGTTATTGATAAAGGCTATGGTAATTGAATCTTGAAAGCCTCAATGTGTGATTTCTTCCCTTCCACTTATCAAGTTAAGTTCTCTGTATTTAAAAACCATCCAATGTTTGTAAGTAGAATCAATCTTAGGTTTTTTTTAAGAAAGACATAAATTTAACCTTTTTTTTTTTTTACATGTTTGTGACAATAAGAATTTTATACGTGATGGTTCTATCAAAAAATGCAATGGAAATTCAGAGAAGTGTGAAACCTGAAGCGTGCTATTCTAAACTGTGAATTAGTCTGCCAGGTAATGGACAATGAAGTTGGGCTTGTGAATTTTCAGACACACTGAAAGGGGCATCCCCGGATGGGAGTCAAAAAAGTCAAGATGGCAGTTGTGACCACACGACTGAAGCCTCGCCCCATTTATAGGTATTGCAATGCACATAAAAAGAGGTAGAGCTTCTGTTGTGCAATGATGGCTGCCCATATTACTGATTTGACCCCATGCTGACCACTTGCCCACTGCTGGGCAAGTCTAGAATAGTCTTCTATAGTCTTGTATAGTCAAGTATAGTCTAGAATATTGAACTACCTGGAACAAACAAGCAAAAGGCTTCCATATGTCTCAGATATTTCTGCAATCATACAACCATGAAACTATTTTTAAAGCCTAGGCAGTATATCGTTTATGTATAGTTAATTCACCTGCAGGCCCTGAATTCATTTCAGCTGAACCCAAGTACACGCACCCATTTGCAGAACTGTAGGTTTGGTGACTATTATTTCCGAATTCCTCACTTGGTTTTGGCCTGAATCCCCCTATAAGCTGGACGTACCATCATCAATACTAGTGATCAACATGATCAAGATCACATTAGTTTTGTCTAACTGGAGCCTGTTAAGGTCAGATACATGTTGTGTGACTAAAAGTATTTTGATAAGAAGTTGCGAAACCTAAGCGGGAGGAAACAAATTATAGGCCTTCTTGAGAAAGTCAAATGCGGTGCATTACAATTTGTTTTGGAACTGCTATCATTTTCTTTACATAAATTACAATTAAAGCTTGATTACCTATGAGTGTTATTGTCTCTGCATAAACATGTAGGGGTACTTTTCCCTTTAAGGGTTTTTGTACATTTTGCATTAAGAAGGAAAAGGAAACAACATTTCTTTGAATGAGTTATACTGATGATTTTTTTTTTATTATTTTTTGTATGGGAGATTATTTATTGCAACCAACATGTTGACATGCTATAAACTGTTTCTTTCTTTTTTTTTTTTAAAGACTAATAAGGTTAATTGTCATATGAACCCTCCCTCTGTAGTTTGCAATCTGTAAGCTTTGATTGTTTCTCCTGGGGAAATTCTGCCCAGATGGCATTTTCCTCAAGGCCCTGACCCACGCGAGGCCTGCCGAGATGCAGAACAAGGTGCTTCTCCACAGACTAATTAATTTACTATTATAGCACCTGTTCCTGAATAGATAGAGCTGGAAAGGAAAACAGTCCCTTGGCACAGTGGTAGACTCACTGGTAAATGGATTTGAGCTGATTATATTAAGCCAACACTTTGATCATCTAAAGGCATTAAAATGGCAATATGTTTTTGCTGGCTGTTGCCTTCCACGTGAGTGCTGTTTGTATAATTACAAGTGATCAGTAAGGGGGAAGAAGACTCCAGTAAATAGCTTTTTTAAAAACTACTTTAAATTGAAAAAAAAAAATCCTTGGCTTTGTAAAAGGCATGCATATTTCAGTATGATGCAGGCAATGCCCTTTTAGAAATGACAGCTCTAGGTTTCATTTCTGAGACTTATTCAGCTGAGAACAGATTCCTCCCCAAAGTGTACTTTCCATTTGTGCAGTTCCCACTTGTTTCTTTCGTAAAAGTTCCTATTTCCTGGATGTGGCCTTGAGGATTTCCCAGTCATGCTCACAGGAGCCTGCAATGGAATGTTCTCAGTGCCTTCAATGGAAATGGATTCTCTGCACCCTTCTTTCTTTCTTTCTTTCTTTCTTTCTTTCTTTCTTTCTTTCTTTCTTTCTTTCTTTCTTTCTTTCTTTCTTTCTTTCTTTCTCTCTCTTTCTTTCTTTCTTTCTTTCTTTCTTTCTTTCTTTCTTTCTTTCTTTCTTTCTTTCTTTCTTTCTTTCTTTGATTTGTCCCCGCCCATCTCCCCTACAATGGGGGACTCTGGGCAGCTTACAATCACCAAAATCACAATTAAATTAAAAAAGTTTAAAAATTATACACATTATAAAACTAGAAATTTACAGAGATAAAAAGCTAAGAACTCCAAGAGGGCAATAGGGCCCCACCAGACCGCTAAGGGGCCAGCCAACCCCATTTCTGACAACCTCCCTCCCCGCCCCAGGCCAGATGGCAGAGCCAGGTCTTCAACTCCCTCCGAAAGGCCTGGAGTGAGGGGGCCTGTCTCACCCCCGGGGGCAAGATGTTCCAAAGGGCGGGGGCTACAGCAGAGAAGGCCCACCTTCTGGACCCCGCTAGTCTTATTGCTAAGACTTGTCCTTCAACATTGCAAAGATAAATGTATGGCCCAGTTACTCAATGGACTGTTGTTTCTTGTGACTTAATGAAGGAGTTGCTTACAGACTTAACCATGGGAGATTACAGTTAGGTACTGTCATCCTTTGTTGAAACATTTATGTAAAAATCTTATATACATATTTACATGTATGACATACCCTTGTATACATAATGTTTGTTTTCTTTCTCTTTTTTTATTAAATAAAAAAAATCTCACCCAAAGGTCCTAATCCCCTGGTTCTATACAGGTTATTGTTGGTTCCACATCCCAAAGTTTGAAGTAGTATTTAGAAGAAAGAATGGAATGATTTAGCACAGCATTTGCTCACTCGCTGAACCCTTAATTTATTGTCCTACTAGCCTTCCAATTGATATATCCTGCTAATGCTTAACAGCATGGCTAAGCAGCATGTTTGTTTTAACATGGCCTCACTTATATACAACAAGCCACAAAGCATAATTTACCAACCATAACGGCTGGATTCACACATCATGCTAAGCTAGAACCAGGCTAATTTAATCTTGTGATAGGCTAGTGTGATGTGAAATCCTGTTCCTTTCTAATAATCCTTGGAATTTGTCATTTTGGTCAATTAGAAACTCAGTTTTTTTGTCAGAGTTTACTTTCCCACACACTTACCTCTCCATGGGACTAGCATAAATAGGCTCCTGGCAATGTCTAATGTTAGCTGAATGCTAAGAATTAAGTTAGCTTCATTCCAGTACAAGATTTTGCAGCCTGCCATGGAACAGTGCAATTAGATTTTATTTTTGCTGTGCCAAAATTACAGTCAGCTTGGAACAATTCTTATGAAAGGCATTATATTATACCCAACTGAAATAAATAGGATTTTGTTGAAGAGCCCTGCTTCTTCCATTTATCTATACATCTTCATTTAGACACCTACATTTGATTTAATCACGCCTTTGGGAAGTAAACAGTTAATATCTCTTTGCGGCAAGGAAAGATAACCTCTTTGAATGAGACCTGAGCAAGAAAGCAGGTTTCAATTAAAGATTGATCGAAGAGTAGCAGGCAGTAGCAAATCACTGTGTAAACAATGCCTGATTGTAAATGGATTTACGATGTGTTAATCTGCACTCACTTTCACTTCATTGCTGTTTGAATTTCCCCAAAGGATTAGGTGCCATTTTATTGGGTTTACATGATGACAGTAATGTTATTTCCTTTTTCAAATGAATACTGTTAGGGGCTTTCCCTCCTTTCATATTTGTTTAAGAGTACAAGAGACTTCGAGCTTTAAAATAACATTGATTGACATAATAGTTTATTGGTTAAAACTGTTTTTAATTAAAGTCTTGTTGAATTATACTGTCAATGCCCCCCCCCCCCCCGTGTAGGCTAGAGAATAATTTAACACCTAACTTTTTACCAGAGAAAATGCTTTTTTTGTTGTTGCCAACATTCAAACACACAAGCAATTTCATCCTACGTACAAGTAGAGAATTAAAAAAGGTTCAAGGTTTACATGGCAAGACTTTATGGTTGAACATTTGGGGAACAAAGGATATATTTGTTTTGTTGATGCTGGGAACACTACAGTAAAAAAAGAAAAGAAAAGAACTCTACTTGAGAAACAAATTTTGAATTAAACTTAAAACATGCAAATTGTCCATTTACATTGCTGGATTGACATGATTTACAAGAACCCAACAGTTTAACAATCAAAGCATCCTTCTAATTCAATGCATAATATAAAATAGAAAAAATAGCCCCACCTCACTGTCCACAATATAACATCAATAAAATATTTAAAATATTGAACAGAGGCTGATTAAAACAAGAATTAAAATGTCTAAAATGAACACTTTCCTCAAAAGGAAAGATTTTCTAGAAGGTCACTGATGAGACCAAATGGTCCAGAATCTTAGCTCTTTACTCATATACTTCCTTATCCCAGCTATATGTATTTTTAGGAGTTGTTGGATCATGGAAGATTGCCCCAAAGCTGATCTTAGCAGGTGGTAGGATTATATAAAGAGTTCACTATATGCACTGTGAACAATTTTTCTTCTGGCCAGAATCAAGATGATTCTGGATCCCAGTATTATGAGACACCAAGGCAAACAAACAAACAAACTTTCTATCCATTCTCTCCAAACCATGTATAATCTTACAATTTTGTACGATGCCCTTCATTTCTTAATTCACATTTTTACCTTTGTAGCCCAAAGCCTATCCTCTCCTAATACAGAATTTTTTCCTGCTTCTCAATCATTCTCATTGTCCTTTTTTGCATCATCTCCAGCTTTAGAGTATCCTTTTTATGTGATACGGTAACCACAACTGTATATAATATAAAACTATCATTATATATCATACATTTATGTAAAGGTACTATTATGATATTGTATATTTTGACTACTTTTCCTGGAATTTGCCCTTTCTTATTCCATTTCTTATTGCCCTCATATTTTGGATGCAAAAATCCAGATTACCACCAGATGACAGCAAAAAGTTCATGTTTTGTGTTTCTCTTTGCTGTCACCTAGCGGCTGTCTGGATTTTTGCAGATATGGTCACCCAATATTTAGTGAAGGACTTTTGGACATCCCATTAAAAAATGACCAAAGAAACTTGTTACTTGAACCCTAAACAATTCATGAGATGGGGTTTAGCTTTGCCAAGATCGTGACAATTCATTCAGACACAGTGGGCTTCCCACCACTTTGCCCAGAATAGACCAGAATAGGTCTGCAATTTTCTACATCTTCCCTAACTGTCTTTTAAAAAGATAGTTTTAATTTTCCATATTTCTAATGTAGATCCTGGTCTTGAGGACCAGCACAGAGGAGGCATTAGGGCTGCTTGCTTACCATTTCCCAACACTGTACTTTTGACCATCACTACTGCTATTCTGCTCTAGTTCATCTTAACAGCAGTGTCTACTGAAACCAATATTGCCTCATTCACAGCCAGTGACAGCTGATGCCCAGTAGGCCTGGTGGAGCCATGTCCACAGTCAAGGTAAATGGAATCAATTAATAATAGCAGAGGAAGCTGCAGGAAGAGCTATTCAGTTATAATTTTCCACCCATCCTCTTTTCTCTTCTTCTTTTGTAAAGACTCAAAGGGGTTTAAAAATGCATTACAGCTGCAACTATTTACTCATCTAAGTAAATTGAAAAATAGACCTTTACCTTGGTCCAATTGATTTTCATGCTGTCATGGTTGACCCCATGTAGTAGAAAAGTTGTGTGGTTTCACCCTGAACATGGACTAAGGGCCTGTCAAGATTCCGAAAGTATTAGCTTTTTAATTGTTCTAAGAGCACAACACAAAATAACACCCAGAGGCTGCTGTTGGGGGGAGGAGGAGGTAGAGGAAGAGGAGGAGGAGGAGGTTACTGAAGAGAGGAAGAAGAGGAAAACAGACTTTTTATATCCACGCCACTCACAAGTTTATATCTTGAATAATCATGATTTATTCAGCTCATAGTTCCTAGGTGATGGTGCATTTTCTCTTTTTTAAAGTTTACATCAAGGTATATATCAAGGGTATCCTCCTTCCTTTCCTTTTTGGACTTAGAAACTCTTAGAACCTCTTGTATACTCTATGAGAAATGTAAGAAACTTCAATTCCTAATTTTACTTCTTTAATGTAAGAGTTTAGCATGATATTTGGCAGTTACATAAAATGTAATACCATTGGTAATATTGTATTTTTAACTGATGTAATTGCTTCAACTCAAAACAAGGAGAATTCAGCAATTAATATTTTTTCTGAATTTATTTATTTATTAAATTTGTACCCTGCTTTTCATTCAGGAGCTCAAGACAGCATACATAGCACTCCTTCTTCCTATACCTTACCCACAACAACCCTAAGTTAGGTTGGGCTGAGAAAGAGTGACTGTCCCAAGTCCCTCAGTGAGTTTTCACAGTTTAGGATAGATTAGAAGCTGAGTCTGTCTGTTTCTATTTCAGTGTCTTAACCATTACATTACACTGGCTGAATGCTAAACATCTTTTTGTATTATTTGTTAGAACTTCCTGAAAGAGATATTAATATATTATAGGCTTCCCCAGAGGTTCATAGCCTGGACTGACAGATTTTATTTAATCCCTAAATTATATTTGATTCTCAATAGCATGTTATCTCCTTGTTTAAAGTTATGTTGTCATATCCATCAAGGATGAACTAGTCTATGCTTTTTAATTTGGCTTTAGAAGCTCTTGCTTGTCTATTAGAAATCCACTTATTGAGTAAGCAAACAAGGAGGACAAACAGGAGTTTGGTGGACGTGTTTAGAGATCAAGGGGGAGACACTTAATCTGTTTGTTTGTTGTTCACTGGAGCATCATGGAGATTAAGGGATCTACTTTTGTAACTTGGAGGGAATGTGCCATGTTTGTTTTTGTCCCTCAAGAGAACAAGAATGCATGCTGCAAAGTAGAGACTGATTGACCTCCTGGAAGAGAATCTAATGACAAAAATGGCCATTCCCCTACTTGTCAAGTAAAATGAGGATTTCTTGGAAGGGGTACGGGGAACCTTTGGGGAGGGTCAATCTCCCAGAAGACAGCAGTTCCAAGGCTTCCCTATTGATGATGTTTCTGGATTGCTGCGTGAAGAAGATGCTACAGGCTGTGCAAATGAAAGGATTCCTGCCAGGTAAGCAATTGGTGGTGGTGATTGGAGAGACCCTATTGTAATGGACTTAAGCATCAGTCTGTCAGCCAATCTGTCAAGAAGAGCATGCTCATATTCAGGATGGTATGGAACTTTCCAAGACTTTTTACAGCCACTGTTAATTATCCCTTTCTATTAGTCTACATGGGAATAAATGATATATTCAGATACAACCTTGAAGACCATGCAAGAGACTCAAGTTCTGGACAGGAAATTGAAGGAGCTGGGACACAGGTTGTTACCTTTACCCTTTCCTCTTGGATGATGGGGCTCAGGAGAGGGAGAAGAATGCTAGAAGTGAACAACTGGCTATGCAGATGGTGCCAATGGGAATGGGTTGGATGCTTTGATAATGGCAGCACATTTCTGTGATGAGAGATTTCTGGCAAGAGGTGAGCTGCACCTCCCAAGAAAAAAAAATGTTTTTGGAAGCTGCCTTGCAAACCTCATCTTGAGGGCTTTTAAACTGAATCTCATAGAGAGGGAGAAGAAGGCCAAGAAAACAGGATAATGCCAAGTTCTAGGATAGGCATGCAAGATGTGGAGACACCCAATAACGAGCATATAAACAAAAGAAGGTTAAGATCAAGTTATGTGATTCAAGGATCTTAGTTACAAATACACAGAGTACTGTATGGGGAACAAACAGGGAAAACTAGAAGCCTTATTTCAGAAAGGTGAATATGATATAGTAGGCATTAGTAAAACCTGGTGGTGTGAAATTCATGGGCAGAATTAAAGGACTGAAGGGTTTAATTTATTCAAACAGAATAGGCCAGACCAAAAGGGAGGAAGAGTGACTTTATATGTGAAAGAAGTACATGTGTGTACTGAGATCCATGAGGGTCAAAGCCTAGGCATACAAGGAGGACGGTGTTCTATACACCATTAGCCAGGCAGAAGATCTGGTCCATGCCCTTCTGGACCAGATTATAAAACTTTCATGGAGGATTGGTACTGAAATAGTGGGAAACTTCAACTCCTTGGACATCTGTAGGAAAACTAACTCATCCATGATGGAAAGATCCCTCAAATCGTTCAGTGGTTACTGATTATTTTCCAGAAGGCTGAAGAAGAGACAAGCTTTCATAGATCTGATCCTAAGGAATAAGGAATAGCTGGTAGCAGCTGAAAAACTGTAAAATCTGTAAAACAAAAACATGTCTTTAATTACCTAAGTCTACCATTTGGCAATTTATGCAACTCAAAACATTTGGACTTATCCTGATGCTACTGTTGTCCTTAACGTTCCATGTTTGCTATAGATTTTAGAATAATTTACTGTTATCTTAAATCAGAAGATGAAGGAAGTAGAAATTAATATTGTTTGACCTTTGAAACAAGCTTCAACATCCAGTTTTGCAAGCCAACAGCTTATTCTAAAAACCAAAAAACTGGCATATGTTACTGCTAAAATGCAATTAAAACAACAGCAAAATTGTTTCATTTATATTGGATACCTCAGATAATGTTTAATAAATGCTGGTTGCCTTGCTGGTGGAGATACAGTCTTAAAATTAGGTTAATTAGAAGATTTACTCATAGAGTTTAGGCTTGTCTCACTATTGCCATATTTTTCCTAAATTCATGAGAATATTAGCCTAATTTTTGTTGAAGATTCTAAAAATGTAGTCTTTTTAGCTTTATCCCCAGTATTTGTACTATATGAAGGCCTTAAGAATTATACACACTTAGTGCCTGAGAATTGGCAGTAGTCAAAAGCATTATCATAGAACATGAGAAAGTTAAATTTACATTTGATTTGTACTTCTGACTTGGCAGGTGCTGTTTGTTATCATTTGAAGTAGTCTCTTCTCACCAGAGCAACAAGAAAAAAAATTAAGAAAATTTATATATAAAAAAGATGGCATTATCTATGATTCAAATTTCTGAACTCTTTATTTTATTAAACAGAAACTATTAATATAAGTAACACATTACAGTAGAATATAAAAATACAGATGTCAAAGTCATGTTGATATTGTACAAGTATTAACTACATGTTCAGAACTAAAAACAGTAGAAATTCTACAATATAAAATTGAAAAATACTCTGCACATACATATGTATAATAAACAAGGTTCAGAAGCTGTCAAGAACAAGCTTGTTTTGCAACTAGCTTTCATGGCATCTTCTGGACCTGTCACTCATTATTTCTGCAAGCTCCACTGGATCTAGCAGGGAGGGCATGCTCCAGGTCCCTTCCATCAAACAATGACATCTTATTGGGCCTAGGAGTCATGCCTTCTTTGCGACAGACAACTGGAACAACATCCCACCAGAAGTCCAGATAACCTTGACCTTCATTGCCTTTTGTAAGGCACTGTTCTCCAGGCATTTGGGGCCAAAAAGTTAGGCGAGCCATACAGGTAATGCTGTTTTGTGAGTCGGATTTGTTGTTTTGAACTTGGGCTTCATGGTTTAGATGGTTAAGAGTTGTTTTAATCTTGAACACTGCCCAGAGTCACTGTTGTGAAATGGGCAGCCATGTAAATCATAAAAATAAATAAATAAAAATCTCAGGCACCCCAGACATAAAGTATGGGTGTATGCCTGAGTCAATCAGTTGTATGATTTGGGGAACACACCCTAAGTCTGCCTTACCTGGGGCCACTACAAAATCTTGCTATGAAGCAACAATCACGAGGAGTCCACATTCAGATCAGCAACATTTCTGATGTCTTCTTTTGTTATCCTAACTCATCCTAACCTTAACCTTCATCCTTACCAAACTGCCTGTTGATTTTTTCACTTTTTACTGTGATTGACAACTGAAGAAGTTATCCTAACCACCGTGGCTTTAGGTGTCTTATACTCTAACATCCCACATAAAGGTGGACTATAAGCCACATTCCACATTCCACAGGACCAAACCCTGCCAGATGCAAACTCTACCCCCATACTATCAACAACATTAAAGAACATGAAAGCATTGCACAGGATCAGAGGTACAAATACTTGCTCACCCTCTAGTATATTTTATGTTGGACAACTAGCCAATCTCTGTACAAAGAAATATCTGATCCTAAACACAATATCCCCAAATCAGTGGGGGAATATTTTAATCCTCCAAGACATTTTTGTCAGTGACCTCAAGGTGGCACTCCTTGTGTAAAGGAATAGCAAAGATTGATTTCTTCTTTGCTAGAGCTAGAATTCATTTCACATCAATCCTCATAGATTTTTTTTTTTAAATCAAGGTTTCTTATCACACAGCCTATGCTAACTAGGTCTTCAGTGAAAAGATTCTGTATATGTCTAACTATTGTTTTATTAAAGTAAGGCAACCAAATTCTGAACACCAGGACATGAAGACCAGATATGGTAGCAATAATAAAAAGTCCCTACGGGCAACTCTCACTGGCTCTCATCTTTCCTTTTACCATTTCCTTCATCTATAGCTGTGTATATATACTGTATTTCCTGAAGGCTAATTTCTCCCCCCACCCCCCAACAAATCACACAAATTATCTGTAAAGCAGGGCCATACATTTGTTGGGAATAGAAAATGTGGTCAAATGAATGGAGATTCAAAAGATTATAGACATTTCTGTTAATAAAAATGTGGAATGCCTTTGAAGATTAGCCTGAAGACAAGCAGTTGCTGAGAGCAGCTGCTTGCCTGGTGAATTTAACCCTTTTTGTACCTAAACAGCTCCTCCCTGCTTAATTACTTCTTCCTTTGCCTTATCTCCATTCAGTTTTGTTCCAACCCCTTTCTCTTTTCTTCCCAGTATTGTACTCTTTCTTCACAAGTTGTCACCAGGATTTTGTTCTTTTGGGGGTTTTTGATGCCTGTTCTGGAAGGACAGAGTAGAATATGTATAGGTGCAGTGTGTGGGGAACTGTGGATGGTGTATACAGATAGGGGAATCGATTGATTTTATAAATGGAGGACCTTAATTTGCAAGCACTTACTATCATGGTGGGAAAATCTCTAGAATTGTTTCAGCTAGAGTTCCTAACCAAACTGGGCATTGCACAGGAATTTCAGTGGTGTCTGTTTTTGATTGATTGATTGATTGATTGATTGATTGAAGATGATCTCAATTTGTCTTATTTCTAGATAAATACAGTGTCCTTTCTTAAACTCCATTTCATGTATGTCATGCTATGGCCTGCAATTCACAAAAGCAAATGCAATTATAAACACCTGGTTGGCTGTTTAAATGTCACAAGAATCTTTGTTGTGGCTATTTACCAGTGCAAGTACAATTCTCCTGTTTTCACTCTCTCTTATGCAATGTGTTTCAACACTGTATTCTAATGAGTGTATTAGAGAATTTTGCTGGTTAGAGCATTAACAATCCCTATCTGTGACAATAGCAATTTGCCTCTTTTCTCTTACAAATAAGGATCTCTTTTACTTTTTTAAAATAAAACCAACCAACCAACAAAACCGAACACTTATTTATAGTAGGTACGATTTTCCTCAGAACTGATTGCTGGAGTCTAGAGATTCTTCCCATTCTGGATTTTGCAATATTTTTTCTTTTGAATTGCATGCCTTGCTTGTTAAAAGATGCTCAGGTTTAGACTTTTTAAGGACTTTTAGAACTTTACTTTTCTAGAACTCAGTGAAACTTGAAAACTATATGTACCATATTTTGTGGCATATGATTAAGCATGAAACTGCAATTTTGTGCCCAACTAGAGGTAAATCTTACTGAACTAAATTAAGCTTACTTTTGAGTAGATGTGTATAGAATGCCACTATTAATTAATGTTGGTTTAATCTGCATGCCTTATTTATAGTGCAATCACATAGCTATCCAGAGGATGGAGAAGGTCCTTAGGAGAATATATATTTACTCTAGCAGAAAGATGCAATTACATTTGAGTTATGCAAGAACTATTGACAGGCAAATATTTATGACGATCAACTAAATGTAAAGTTTTCTTTGACATTTCTTAAGCATACATCTCTACATCCCCCCAAATTTCAAGAGCAGTTTATTTTCTCTCCGCCTATTGTCACATACCATAATGTGGAAATTCCAGTTAAAACCCTGAAATAAACAATCTATTTATTCCTAGATTGGCTAATTCTACTAATCTGCATCATTGCATTTATTAAAAGAATGACATTTCTCTTTTATTTCTCTTGGAAATTTACTGAATGTTTACTTCTGTCAATTTAAAATTGACTCTTAATAGTAGGTTCAGTCTGGAGAAAGTGTTCTGTCCCCCAGTTACAGAACTATTCTGCTGATCAGAATCTGCTTTAGTTTTGCACATTTGCAGAGTTCTTGCAAATTGAAACTACTTACAAATTATCACAGGGTTGTGGTTTTTTGATTTTTGATTTTTGCCAGCCAAGTATGATAGCACACAACTTGGTCTAAATCAAGGTGAAAGACTATATTTCGGTTAACCTATGTGCCAATTCCATGAAAGTAATTGCTGAAGTATCTTTAGGATCTTTACAAAAGAAAAAGACTGATGTTACTGGCTAAGCCATAATTCCTGTCCCTAATAATTTTTGTTGCTGTCTTCTGCCCCCGAGGCATAATATTTATGTGTTGTGGTTGCTGGTGGTTTTGATTTTGCTGTGAGTGTCCTAGAGTCCTTGGAAACAGTGGCATATAAATGACCATAGAAATAAATGTTAGTTTCATTAATTTATGACTTACTAAGTCTTATTGGGCTGTCAGATGACATCTGATGATCCTTTCCTTTTGTCTCTCTAAACAATGGTGTCCACCTCATCCCGTATCACGGGCATCAAAATATTGAATACTAGCAACTGTCAGAAGGTATTTCTAAATCTTAAATGGATGATGGATACGTTTGTGTGAAAGTTTCAGATTACTGGCATTCTAAATAACCAGCATTTCTACCATACTGTAGGGAACTGTTGGCTATTCTCCTGGGAAGAAGTGAGATGTTTTGATTTCGTGTATGGTAAGGTGACCCTATGAATACAAAGGGTATTTTTGCCATATAAATGCTGTCACCTCTTTTTTTTTTCTTCTTCTTCTTCCTACATGCACACATTTGACCTCTTTGCTCAGACAACCATGGACACTGAACAATAACAATCAGTGCAACTCTCATTGCAGAAGGGTTTAATTTAGGCTGCTTTCCAACTTCCAATTTTGTTGCTGTTGTTTGAATCCTTGAGAAAGGCTGAAGAGAATTTTGAAGAGACTGAAAAGGCCGGCAGGGTTCAGCGAAAGAGACTAAAAATGCTAGAAGATAGTATTTAAAGAAAAGATTGGCTGATTTTTTTCCCTTGAATAATTTTCTGTCCTCAAAATCTGGTAGAAATAAAAGGAAACATTCTTTAAAATGGTGAAGAGAATTGTTTGAAAGTGAAGGAGGGAGTAGACTCCATTGAACTCAAGAGAAATGATTTCTGAAAGTACATTCAAATGTCTGTGATATAAATATCTTTTCCACCTAAAGTTTAACCCTTCATAAACTTAGAATGATATCTGGGTAGATACTCTTAGGATTATACTGTCAGATATTTGAAGTTTTTTCTTTTGGAATGTAGAAAAATATAGGACTTTTTTCATGAAACTTTCTTGAACTCCTATATTAGCAAAAGTAATAACAAGATGGCCATTGTCTGCTGTTCTGATCTTGACACTGTGGTCCAGAGAACCTGCCATTTCTTCAAAGATGTGTATATGGTCAGCATTTCCCTTGGTACCCTAGCAACAGTTCTACAACATGTCTTTACAAACCACATTGGAAATCCGAGAGAAGTTTTATCACAGCTTAGAACTTAGAGCTCATTGGCCCACTGTCTGTTTGGAGCCAGATGTCAGACTCTAGTCTATGACAGAAAAATATATTATTATGTTAATAGCATTCATTTAAAGTTTTCATTATAACATGTAAGTGTAAAGTGTAAGGTATAAGGTGAAAGGATGGTGGGTTTTCCCCCAGGATAGCATTGAGGAGGTCACTGTTTCTGAAGCTGTAGTTATAGTTTGTGCTGGAATGATGATGAGGTTAGATAGCTGGATGTGAGTAGACATGAGAGACTGTAGATGGAGGGGATTAGAAGGAGGGCTAGGAGAAAGGGCTGAGGTGGTGATGGTGGAGGTAGACTTTGTATAGTAGAGCCAGAACTAAAATTGCTGGAAAAACTTTTTGTGATTGGCTTACTGGCCAGGAAAGCCATCTGATTTTCAGGGCTGACCATTCAGAGGATGCTGACCATTTGGTGAAGCCAGTCAGAGAGGGAGGCAAATCTCTGTTGATGTATGAGCTGCACCTGAAGTTGGAGCAACAGTGGTGGCAACTAGATGGCACAACAGGGTGTTCACCATTGTTGGGAGATCATCTATCTGGAGCTGGGAAGCAGACAGAGGCAACACTCTTTGGAAGACTGTCAGCAGTACATATTTAAAAAATAAATAATCTCATTTCTCTGATTCCTTTTACAGTTGTGAAAGCTATTGACACAAGTTAGCAAAACACTCATGTTTCATAGAATGTTTTAGAAAAAGGGAAGAACTAGTAAAATTCAGGCCTCCTAAAAGCCAGTAAGCTTGGAAATCAAGCAACAATCCATGTAGATAATATAATACTGAAGATATATGGTCCATCCATGATAAATGGTCAAGGAGTGACATTATAGCCCTAGTGATTCTCTCTGAAATTCCCCACCTGGAATGGTCTCTCATCTGCCCTGCCTGACTCAGATGAACTAAAACTGGTGATTAAGAATAGGGTATCTTTAATCACAGTAAAAAAAAAAAGGTCTGGCAGCACTTTTCTTTCTACACTTTGTGGAAGGAAAATGTCATTGCCAGTTTACTGCTGTGCTTGGAAGGACTGATATCTGGAATTTGATACCTTTGCTCTAGCAAAATCTTTCTGCCTGGAGAAGGAAATACGTCTGAATATCTCCCACTCTGCTGAAGGTCCCAGAATATGGACCTGTGATAGTGCTATTGCTGTGTACTTCCTTGCGCATTTTGCAAGATTTAAATTATGAATATTAATACAGAAAGCTAAGTCAGTTTAAAAAAAAAAAAGAAAAGGATTAATTTCAGCACAGATTATAGCATGAAGAACAATATTTTCTCCCAGAAATGAAAATTCTGGTGAATGGGGTGTTTCTATCAGACTAGCCAGACATGCAAGAAATATTGTTTTACATCAGCTTGGGAGAAGGGGGGAAATCTGTTTATTTTTGTTATGCACTGAGCAAGAATAAAGCAAAGAAACAATGTTCTCAGCTTTAACAAATTAGAAGAGCCAAGAACTGTTTGCCTATTAGTTTTAAATGGATGACTCTCAATCACTTTACTTCAATAACAGACCTAGGTGGTAACATTTTCAACTTCAAATTAGTTGATAATATGCCTGCTCATTTTGTGAGTCAGAAGCTGTTTGCTGAACAATGTTCAGCCTGGTGCATGCTACCATATATCTTATCGCAATATTTGACAGTACAACAGGTTTTGAAAATTGGTTCTCAGGTGACTGTAGTTTTTCAATTAACATGAATTTGCTGATTAGTAGCTCCATTTGCGTGACTGAAAATGAGTTCATATTCTCCCAGTGTTCCGTGACTCTGACATGAACACAAGTGTTTAGGAAGGAAACATTTACTGGTTTTCATTTTCTGCCTGACTGATATGCTTGGCAACTAGTTTTTCAGCAGCGCTCTGCTCTATTGGCTTACAGGAGCTATGTATAATAGCAAGATAAAGGTGCAGTCGTCTGTGTAGCTACACACTTCACACTTCCATTTTAGCAGGTGGCTGGGTTTCAGGGGAACCCTGTTAACTCTGGGAGATGGACAGCTTGGGGAAACCACGTGGACTGAATATCATAAGGATATACTGTCTTGTCCTCATGCTATAAAGGCGTATAGATATGTGTTTGTCAGGTTTAGCCCAGGAAACTCCAGGAGACCATACAGATTCAATCCAGCAAGGTTTATTTGGCTTCACCCTTTACAGAGAATCTTCCCAGACTGAGAGTAGTTCCCAGGGTCAATCCATAAACATCACTAGCATTCCTCAGGGAGGTGCCAGTCTCATCCTCTTATCTCTCCCCCGCTCTTCGGGGGATGAAAGTACATTCTTGATCCCTCTTGCCCATACTCTCACAGTGTTTGTCTGTATGTCAATTCCACCCTCTTGCCCAAGGACTCATGACGGGGCACAGTTGAAATCAGAAGATGACAATAAGCCTTCATAATAATCAATAGCCAATCATGCCATGCTACAATGATAGAATCAGGGTTTTTACAAGGATGGTAAAAACAGCCAAGACACAATGCACATAAAAAGCAGGTGGAGCTTTTTCCTGGCTGCCATCTTGATTTTTTTTAACCATACCCTGTGGACTCCCCCGATCAATGCAGACATAAATAGGCACCCAAACAACCAGATGTCACTCCCCCCCCCCCATAATTTTTATTACATAGTTAACATACACACTTTTCCTTTTACATTCTATTTATTTGTTAAATGTATATCCTTTCTTCCACTCAGGAGTTCAAGGTGGCCTGTGTAGCTCATCCTCCTCCGTTTTCCTCCATAACTGCAACTATGTGGGATACGCTGGTGTGAGATTTATTTTTCATTCTATGCCCTGTTTCTGCTCTGGAAGGCTGCTGACAGCAGGAACAAAATTTAAAACTCCAAAGCAACTAAAAGTAAGCTAAAAATATTGGTTAAAACTCAAGCTGAAATAAAGACTAAAATCATCTAACAATTCAAAGACACACAAAAGATGGGTCTTTACAGATTTTTTAAAATGCTTTATAAACAGACAGCTGGTGAATACTGATTCTGAAGCTCATGTTGGCATGTGTTCCTCACATTTTTATTTTCCTTCTATGGAAATAAAGCAACACTTGTTAATTTAACAGGTAGGGACAAAATTTGTTAAAAGCCTGGCTCCTGAGTTCTGTTGTTAGCACATTTATTTCTCTACATGTGTACATGTAAGCACTTCCATGTATTGGGATGCTTTCCTGTCAGGAATGAAGACACAGGTGTAGAGAGAATAAAGTAACAGGAAGCCAAAGTTCAGAATAATTGAATAGACAATATACTTTAAAATAAGACCATGGACAGTTTTTCAGAAGAAAAGGCAACTCTCTCATTAATTTTTTTATATATGAATAATGTTTTTTCATCTTTGTCAGCCACCCAGAGTTGCCTTAGTGAGATGGGCAGCCATATAAATTGATTTAAATAAATAATGCTGCAGAACATGGAAGAAGGATCAGGAAAGAAGAGTAGCATGGAAGTATGTGAGAGACAAGAAGGGAACTAATTGGATGTGATGTGGCTGCAACATCCATCAGTTATGGATCACCAGGGTTGACTTGGCTGATTTGGCTGGTTGCATAGGGTCCCCTTCCTCCCTCACTGCTCCATGTGTGTCCCTTCTGAAGCTGCATGCTTAGTGGAAGAGGATGACCATCCCAGATAGGAGTGTAGCCTTCTTCAGTTAGGGTTATATGATAGCTCCATTCCCCTGCTAGAATCTCCAAAGAAACTAATCCAAGTAAGGAGAATTTACTGTGAATGTGGTGCTATTCAAACAAGTACCCATCTTTTATAGTGTCCCTTGGGACTGACATGCACACAGAATGACTTGCTGGTCAGAAACACTTTTGCCATCAATGTGACCTTGCATTGGGCAAGAATTATATAAATCTATACTTTTATTAAAGTTTTCAATTTTTTAAAATTTAGATTAATAATTTTTTCTTTTCTAGTTCCTGCATTTCTGACATGAGACGAGACGAGTAAGGAGAATGGGAGAGACCTTGGGATGAAGGGAGGACAGACCAAAATGTACAAAGTTCCTTAGCTCAAAGTGGCCCAGGTACTTTTGAAAAATTAGACAACTGAGAGAAAAAAATCAAGTGAGGAAGAGAGATTATCATATTTTTGCTCTCTTGGACATGTCCTTGTCGGAAGTATACTATGAATGACTATTTGAAGATGATTCCACACAGCTCTGGACTGAACTCTGGCTCTCTAGTGATATAGGCCTCCGTTTGGGCCACTGAAGACTTCTTTTGATTTGAAAGAAGAGTCCTGCAGTTCCAAAAAACACAGGCTAATAAGGATTGAAACACAGATTATTTAGCAAGTTACTATAGGACCAGCTGCCGGAATTAATGGGTCAAAACATCCTAGCTTTAAGGTAACAACATGCTGATGATTGCCTAGAAATATCCACTAAAAAGGCTGTGACTAGTAATGAGGATAGGAGGTCAAGAAGACTTTGTAGGACCTCCTCAGCAGTAAATATACATAACTGAAATGAATCTTAAAAGCTGAGTTTTGTTTGAATCTCCACGGCAGTGCAAATATCAAACACACTGTAGTGGCAAAAATAGAAAGCAGACAAACCAATTCATTTCAGGAAGTAATTCTTAGGAACAATTTCCTAAATCAGCACTGACTTGAAGGCAAAATGTATGTATGTATGTATGTATGTATGTATGTATGTATGTGGAGGCATGGCATCAGAAACAGCAGTTCAGAAAACAAGTAAAAGATAGCATTTTTGAATACTGTAGTTTCTTCTACATAAAAACTCATTGCATGCAGAGGTGGCTACAGTAACCCCCAATGAAGCCAGAGCTCTGGTACTTGCAACATCAAATGCAAATATGTAAGAGCCAGAGATTGCATTACAGTATGATGTTGTGAAGCGTGTTTTGTTACTTGTCCCCTTCTTGTGGACTCCCATGACGAAATATTAGTAAAATATTTACTATTATTTTCTAAATATTAGTAACACTAATATTTCCAGCAGGAATGTTCTAGCTTAGGTCTGTCCTGACTCTTCTGGATTTCAATATCTTATTTCTCCTTTGTTTTCTTATTTTTTAATTAATTGTTCCTATACTTTGCAGTTTTACTACTTCCTCTTGAAATGTTGGTAGAGAAAGTACATTATCCATGCGCATTGGTCGTTGGTGAAATGTATTTCACCTGATGTTGAACTGTGACCAATTTACAATACATTTTGCTGATAAAATTGCTTTCATCTAAGACACCATAATTGAAGCAGAATCCAAGGTGGATGCAGACACTGTATTATGTGATTCAGTTGCCCACTCTGTGGTTATAGAGTATTTAGCCTTGTATGACTTCTGACTTTGTGTTCTTCATAGTTAATTAAAGCTGCCCAAAGGGTCACAAGTAAAAGTGAATCCCAGGTGGTCAAAGCATATTTCAGAGAAGATATTATACCTGTTATATTAAAAGACACAGTAGATTCTAGGTCTTAATAACTGCCATTCTATCTCAGATTGTTATTTTGGGTCAAGATCTTACAATGCACGATGCATCAGAATTCCAGGTAGTACTGGATAACATCAGGGCTTTTTTTTAGAGATAATTAATATTCGTGGACCATTTCAGTACAGTCAGGGACACATCTTGCAATTATTCTCAGATTACTTTGATCACTCTGTGAAGGTTGAACAGGGAGGTGATGATAATTAGCTCTATCATTACTACCAGAGAGAGGATGAAATTATGTACCAGTCCAATGCTGGATACAAACCAGAGGAACATTTGGAATTCTGTTAATCCAGATAGCAACGTCAGTCTAGACTGTCTAAAAAAGTTCTTCAAATACCTTAAATGATGTAACACCGAAATCATTTCAGTATGCAGGAAACAGAGTAAAATGCTTATGTTTCAAGAGTGGGAGATTCCAACAAAATGTTAGAAAAAACTTCCTTGATAGTAACACCAGTTCAGCAGTGGAACCACTTACCTTTCACTCCAAGGTGAGATATAAATCTAATAAATAAATGTGTTCATGCCAAGGTTAGCTAGCTATTGGTGTAGGTCTATCAGGAGAATAAGAACTTTTTTGGGGGGGGGGGGTAAGAGCTGCATTTTTTCATGAGAAATCTCAGAGGGTGAATAGAGATGGGTCAAAATAAGAATGGATAGAGACGTGGCTGGTATGGATCACCCATTTTTATTGCCTTACCCTTTATTTCAATCTTGTTTTAGCCCTTATCTTCTTCTTTTAATTTCACTTGACTTGTTCTTCTCTTTTCCCTTTTTTCTCATCTTGTTGTAACACTTTCCTGTTGCTTTCCCCCTCTTCCTGCTGAAAGAGAGCCAGAAAGAGAGCCTAGACTAGAGAGGCAGTTTGGTCTAGTGGTTGAAGGCACTGGGCTAGAAAGCATGAGACTCTGAGTTCTAGAACTGCCTTAGGTATGAAAGCAGTCTGGGTGACTTTGGGCCAGTTCCCCTCTCTCTCAACCCAACTCACCTCACAGGGTGGTGGTTGTGGGGAAAATAGGAGGAAGAAGGAGCATTAGGTATGTTCGCCACCTTGAGTTATTTATAAAAATAATAAAGGTGGGATAAAAAAAATTTTTTAAAAATCCTTCAATGGAAGGGGACAGACAAACCATCATTCTCCATCTCCCATTCCTAAAACTCAACCCACATGATTTTCATGCTCATGAGAGTTTGCTACTAGGGGCTGGGGGCAAAATAGCTGGGATGCAGGTCATACCCAAAGGTGCAACTGTCTGTGATTTAGCTACCTATCAACCATCTTCATCCAAATTAACTTTCCTGTTTTGTAAGCATGCTGTCTCCAACCCTGCTCTCTACCTTCTTTGCAAATAAGTCATTAAGGCCTTTGCTATCATTTATTTGTTTGTTTATTTGTGCCTTTGAGTCAGTGTTGACTCCTGGTGACTGCCTGGACAAGTCTCTGCAGTTATTTGGCAAGGTTTTTCAGAAGTGGTTTGCCATTACCTCCTTCCTAGGGCTGAGAGAAGGTGACAGGCCCAAGGCCACCCATGTGGCTTCATGCCTAAGGCGGAACTAGAACTCATAGTCTCCTGGTTTCTAGCCTGGTGCCTTCACCACTACACCAGCTGGCTCTCTTTCTATCATTGGCAGCTAAATAATTGCAATTTCTTTCAGGGAGGAACCATCAATGTCCTTGTCTTCGACTTTGCACATTTAAACTCACCACTTTTTGAAAAGTTCGGGAAAGTCTCTGGTGATCAGTTTTTTTCCCTTCTGTATGCTGGTTTAAAAATAGTTTAACTGAGTTATTTTATTATTTATATAGTTATTTTATTTTGATTTTTTCCCTGTTTTTAGATACTTTGCAGACCATTCTCTATTAATATTTTCCCTTTAAATTATTGAATAAAATCCAATAAAATACAGTATGTTTTTCTCCTAGTTCCTTTAAGTCAGTATTTCTCAAAGTGTGGTCTGAGGACCCCTGGGGTCCCCCAAGAACCCCTCAGGAGTCCACGAAATCAAAATTATTTGCTAGCCTACATTGAAAACTAATACAATATTAAAAATCCCATCAAACAATCATGAAAAGTGGTAGTGGTAGTGAATGTGTGTATTTTAATTTCTAATACAGTAAATATCAATAAATATAACCTATACAAAGGAAATCCCTTTTGGGGCCCTTCATAATTTTTATAAGTGGGAAGGAGTCATAAGAGAAAAAAAAGTTTAAGAAACACTGCTTTAAGCTTTGTCTCAATAATTGTTTCTCTGTGTTTCCCCATTTCTGTTTTTCTATTGTCAATTAGCATTGGCAATATAATTTCCTCTCCAGATAGATCAGAGCAATAAACTATCCCGTATAATCAGTAACCTTAAATGTGTTTTCTGTGCCTTCTTCTGATCTTTGAATTCTTATTAGGGTGTTATATTTAGCTAAATGTTCCCTAATAACCTGATTTAATAACAGTTGTCCATTCTGGAACAAATAATGGAGAAAATTTCTAGAAATTCATATTTCTCTTTGGGAAATACCACCACAAATAAAGGAAAACCCTTCTCATATTTGCCCCAATGGATTTTTAAATCATATCTTTTCATTAAATAGCCATAGGCTCATTTTTCAATATACTGGTACAACATGTAATATATATGTTGAATTTTTTTTCCCTGATAACTTTTGTATTGAAATCTTTTGTATAAAGAGACATTTCTTTAAACTAAAGCAACCTTTTCCTCCTTTTTAATAATGAGATAATTTTCCTGCCAATACACATTTACCCTCACTGTGAACAAGAGGAGGAAACATAACTGAAACTGAATTACTAAATGACGTAGATTCAAACAAAATCTACAGAAATAATGAGCCCCAAATACAGAGAAAACTGATGAAGATATATACTTTAACCTGTCCTTTTTCTTGTTTATGTCAAGCCTGACATGAAACTAATTTGTAATTACAACCTGTAATTTGATCATTTAAACATGAATTCTGCAATTTAAACTTAGTTTTCTTGTTCAACAGCTAGAACTGCTTAAAGGTATTCGCAGTGATTACTTAACAAGAAATTAGAACTTATTGTGACCAAATAGCATTAAATATGAGGACTTGTCCTATGCTGATTAATTAAACCAAGCTACAGTATAAAGACATGTAGACTAAAAACTCTGGCAAACTTCTGTAACAACTATTTTATACAGTTGAAGTTTCTATCATTATTTCTACAGGATTTACTAATAACATGGCCAACTGACTTACATGCTTTATGCAGATTATCTCGCCAAGGATTTTATTTAATGGCCCTTGTCAACAAATGAATGTTGCTTTTACTGGGTTAGTAAAAGTATAAAGAAATCAATGCACCTGAATTACACTAGTTTTCTCGGTGATGGCCAAGCGGGCCATCATATATGTAACATCATCCATTTGCTACCAGCATTCAACCAGGAGATAAATACTTCTTTTTTCTGTTTTCCAGTAATCAGTTTGGGTGGTGACCAAGGCATGAGTGACCTTGAGCACTGCCTCCCAAGCCATGAAAGAGTGCAATTGGTGCACGAGATAAAGTTGTGTAAAGGCCATCCTGGCCACAGCTGCCATCTGTTCCTTGAAGGTAGCTGAGTCCGGGAGGATCCCCATATATATATTTATATATGATCATATATAATATATATATATTCAGCCTTGGGAGGTAGTCCGGACAAGAAGTACTAGCTCTATCTTTATTGTAAGATTACATTAACGGAATCTTGCAAGTCTGAAAGAACATCTCTCCCCCCATTGCCTTTACAGCCCAAGAAACTAGGGAGGGTCCCTTCTGAGACGTTTGCCACGCCCCATTCCTTCTGCAGGCTCAGCTGCCTCTTATCTGTCCATTCCCCTGGCTGTGGCTCTTCCCCCATCTCCCCCTGTCATTCCCACATACCATTACACACACACACACACACACACACACAGATAAATATGTATATATACATTTACACATGTGCATATATAAGCACAGAACTGGGGTGGATATACAATGATCTGTACATCTCTGCCCTATGAAGTGATGCGATTTTGAGGCTATATTAATATTTAAAGAGAGAAAAGTTAGTCTTGAAAGCTGTTATGAGTTAGCAAATGCAACAGCCATGGAGATCTGTGTCTCCGTCCATAAACATCCTCTTCTATGACATGATCGGCTCCAGAATGCATCAAAGCCTTCCATGGCCAGCCGTGTTTTGCAGCTGGTACTCTGGATGTTTTTTCTTTTTTTTATCTCACAGGGTCAGGCTCATTTTCTGATGTTCAAATAATTCCACAATAGAATCATTAGGGGAAGAAATAATCCCAGAGCGGGAACACTTACTCCTTTTTTGTCTGGAAAAAGAATCCTGCTCCGAGTTACCTTTAATACGGTCATTTTCGATGAAGGGGCACTCTGAATGAGAGCACGAAGCAACGTTCCTACCTAATTTTTGTATTTTTTTATTTATTTTTTAAAAATCGGCAACAAAACATTGCTTCATGTGCAGGTGGATCTTGATGTAGGTTTTCTTCCGAAGCCCATCTGGAGGTGTTAGTTTAGCTCTATTGATGTTTAAGACTGCCTCTTTCATCACAACCACATGCCAAGACAATAAGTAATTGAACTGCATGTTTTGCCTTTTTAAAAAGGTGTAATCTCCTTCTGAAGAAGGGAGATGTTGAGCAGGATATTTTTTCTAATTTATCTGTCATCACACCATGCCGGCAAGGTTCCAAGGCTTGACTGCGGCATCTCTTTATCATCTTCTTTTGATGAACACCTGTTTTCAGCATACAAATGTGGATCTGCTGAGATGCAAAATTAAAATAATTTTAACAGCATAAGAATAATTAGGAATCCTGCCTTTGAGAGGGGAGGGAGGTCCACCTGTTTAAAGTACTGTATACTTTGATGTAATATGCAGATACATATGTTCAGAGAAATAGGCACATATGCCAGAGAGTTTTTAAAGATGGATGGCTTGCGATTTGTTTAATAGGGATACAGTTTTTGGCTTTTGTTATTTGATTAAAAAAAAAACAAAACCTCATGGATATACAAGTTTGGAAAAACATTGTTTCTCTGCCTGATATAACCTGATTTTGAATCAGTCCGGACAACCTTCCTGCAGCTAATACTTAAAATTAATAGAGCTCAAACAGAGTTCTAGATGCTTAATAGAAAATGCAATTGAATCCCTAATCTGAATTTGATGGCAGAAGTAGAACCAAGTAGGGGAAAATAGAGGAAATGCATCGTGCGAAAACAAATTCATAGGGTGAAGTGTTGTTTAAAAAGCAGCTTTAGACATGATTGATTTTTTTTCCCCCTTGTAAGGTACTTGTACATTTAATATGACAAGCAAAATCCAATCACTATATGAGGGGAACAGAGCTTTACCCACTGGATTTCTGCCTGTTTCAGTTATTAAAGTTATAGAAGCCCTAACAGGAGAAAAAAGAGGTCTTAAATTCTCTGCACTAAGTAGTCAAATGAAAGAGATTCTGCAGGAATCCAGATTCTTCCTTTTAATAATCTCTTGTTAAAAGAGGGCCTGTAATCCTGGTATTCCTTATTTTTACCACTGATCTTTTATTTAGAAGTGTGTAAAAAGAATTTTGATATGAGGGTTTTCTTATTCTCAGATCTATGGATTGTCAAAGTTCAGAATAGGGCATGTACAAAGGATCTTCGTACTGCAATTGATCAGAAGCCGAATATGATTTCCAAATTATAAGAATAGTGCATTCTATTCTGCGTTGGTCATACCCCACCTTCACAAATGTACTAGTTCTGGGCACCACTCCTTAAAAAGATGCAGAGAAACTGGAACTGGTGCAAAGAGGGGCAACAAGGTTGAATAGAGGTCTGAAATGTAAATCCTAGGAGAAAAACTGAAGGGATTTTCTACTTTGTGGGGTATGTGCCTTGTCTTGAACAGATAGACGGGGATACTCCTGGTATTCTCCCATCCTGCTGCCTAACAGAATCCCTGAGCTGACAGAGATGTTCTAACATGTGGTGTTGGAGAAGCCAATGAATTTGATTTCTGGAATTTTCAGCATTCATGCTTGAACAACCTTGATGGTACAGCTCAGCATTTTTCCCAGATTGTTCCAGAACTTAATCATGAAGCAGTCTATAGTCTCAATCTAGTTTTTGTTCTGGAACATATAGGGGGATCCCAGAAGTGGTACCAGGGGTAGATAAATTTTTTAAAAAATCAAGGTACTCAGAAAAATGTATTTTGAGCAGTTTTGATACTAATCAAGTTATTCTAGGGTAAACACATAGGTCTGATCCTAATCTTCATTATACATAGGATCCTTTAGAAGAATAATCACATGTGAATAAGTGTTAACTTGAGAGTCTTTAAACAGGGCAAAATACCTGTCTATTCATGAGAAAGACTTCCTTAGAGAAAGGAATATGCAAGTCCATATTTGGAAGCACTCTTTGAAGAAAGCATGCTCTTTGTGCTAAGCTAACATTGGTGACAAGTGCCCTGATAGACATAAGATTCATTTGGTAAAGAAAATAATATACAGAATGGATGGTTCACTTGCATCCTAGGAATGTCAGCAAATGTATTTCTAATTACTCAAGTGACAATATAGAAAAAATATAACTAAATTTAATAGATTTGCTGTCTTTTGAATCCCATTTTTCTCCTTTTATACTGTACAGTTTAGGTACTGGTTACAACTAGTAATCTAATTACACTAATAAATATCAATGTGTGAACAATGACTACATGCTAATTGAAACTGATTTTTTTTTTTAATGCTTTTGTGGCTACATTCAGAGGCACAATACTAATAAACTTTCATATAAAGACTTTACCCACATTGGATACATGAATATCTCCAATGCAGAAGGAAACCAAACTGCAATGAATTTCACTAGAAGAAAACCAAGGGAAACTTGAAAAGACATATTTATCCATTGAGTATAATGGATGGATAAAGACTTCAGTTAATTCCCCAGCCCCATTCAGTCTCAAACGGAGAAAATGAACCTTCCCCATTCAGTTCTCTGTGTGCTTCAACAACAGTGATAACTGGGATAAGGAGAAATTGGCAAAATTCCTCTTTTCCCCCATTGCCTTTCCTTCTATCCATCATTACTGGTTTGAATTGTTTGATGTTGTGAAGTCCATAATATGGATAACAGCAGCAGAATTGCAGTTTATAAAGTGATAATTTTGTGTGTGTGTGTGTGTGTAGCAGTCACACAACTTCTGCTTAAAAAGATCTGTGTGAACATAGCATATGGGTTCAAATAGCCATTTATTTAATATTGTTTGTTTATATTTTTATTTCTCAAAGTCTGGAATAGGTCTCCAAGGCATCTTTCAAATTATAATTTTAAAGCAATTTATTCATTTTGAAGCCTTACAAACAGCAATCAACAGCAGAAGAAAACAATCTTAAAAACAGGCGTGGTATTTATGCATTTAAAATCACATCAAAGTCAAGTTGAACAAAAGGCCTTAATGATGTAGGTAAGGCTAAATCCAGTCTGACTTCTTCAGAAGAAAGTCCTACAGTGGAGAATGTTCTCTCCAGCTGAGGCTCTCTTTGAGGTAGAACATACAGAAGACCTCTGAAACAATTCTCAAATTTTGGACACATAGAACTTGAAACTCTTAAAAACTTGAGGCTAGATTTTGATTAAGAGGGGAAAAAAAGACAATCTATTTCAAGACTGGTAAATATAGACAGTAAGATACAATTTGGCTGGTGCTCTTTGCATATAGAATTGATTTCCATATTCTATAGATAGAAAAGAAAAAGAAGAAAAAGAAAAAAGAAAGAAAGAATAAGAATATAGTAAAGAAAAAGAAAGGATATATAGAGAGACGTAACTTTCTCCTTGGTTACAAGAAGTATAAAAATTTTAGTAAATTTTCACTTTCTCTTAACATACAACAAATGATCTCTTCTTTCCATATCCCATTTCTGATCTGTAAACAAAACTTGAAAGCCTTGTCGTTCAGTCCTGGTCAGCAAAAGTCCATTAAAGATTAGCAGAGATAGCAACATATCTATTTTCGCCTTGATCAAATAAACCAACTTTATATTCCTTCCCCACTTCAGGGAAGTCTAGTCAGTTATGTCCTTAACGGAAGTCTCCACTTCTCTAAGTTTTCAGTGGAGTGGAACTGTCAATACCAAGTCCTTTAGACTGAATGAACGTTCACATTTCTGCTTCATTCATGCTGGACATTCTTTTAAAAGTGTGGCCTTGCATCCCAGTTCCACAATAATACTTTTAAGGTACAGTATTTGAGTCATCAACTAGTTGGAATTCATTCTGTCTGGCAATTATTTATTCCCTCCTAGCTAGTTCCAGGCTACCCTCTGTTCCCTTTTTATATATATTTAAGTTTCTTTTGTGTGTTCAAATTTATGTGATACCAAGGTTTTAAGATTTCAGGCTGTCATTTAATTAACTCTTTATTTTTATTTTATTTTTTTGTTTAACAAGGAAGAAAGCAATGTTTCTGCCTTCCTTCTTTCTCTCTTCTCTTTTCAATATTGTAAGAGGAACAAATCAAAATTTAAAAAATAAAAACTACTATTTCAGATTATAATAAATGCTGTGGTATCGTTCATAGAAAAATAAACTTAAAAATGTGGTGCCATTTAAAAAAAAAATTAGTTTCTAAATCACTTTGAAATTAAGCATTTCTTGCATACACAGAATCACAAAATACCCAATACTTATCATTAAGAAAGGGATGAATGTAAAATTAGAGACCAAAACCAGGATTTGTGAACATCTATAACTAGAAAATTTTAAATATGCCCAGTATTGCCTTTAAAAAAATCCCTCAAGGAAGATTCCTCTACTACATCACAGATTGCTTGAGGAGCTGAATCAACAATAAAATACTAATTTCAGTGCAACTTGGATGATTTAAGGAGGAAGACGTCAAAAAGCTCCACTTTGAACAGCCATTAATAAGCCATTTTCATTAAATATATGTGCTAAAATGTCCCATTAACCATTTTTGAGCTGGCTAAAGGGTTATCTTTGTAGCTAAATAGGATTAACTACATGATCAGGAGTTAGTGCAAAACTGAGATTGCAATTTTTACAGAAGTGCAATCATGGGAATAGCTTCTACCTTCTCACTATTAAATTCATACTCATCCTGTTCCATAAGAACATTTGGAGAATTTTGAAAAGGTGAATTGGGCTTTATTTTACTCAGATAGGAACACTGATTCATAAATGGTTTTTAAGGCAAGTAAATATTTTTGTTTGTTGTTACTTTGTAAATTATGTAGCAGCCCTTATTGACTTGAAGCTAAGCAGAGTCAACCCTGGTTAATACATGGATGGGAAACTAGAACATTCCTTTCCTCAATAAGGCAATATCAAACAGTTTCTGTGCTGTTCCCAAGAAATCTGCACTGATGTGTCCATGTGCCATTTGGAGTCAACTCAAGGGCAAATTTGCCTTTTTACCTTTAGATTATATGAGTCTGAAAGAAGATATGGCTGCTTTAATGAGTGACATTGAAGACATGGTGTTTAACCTGATTCATTAAATAAGCAGTAGCCTAGCAGTGTTCCTAACCCTTAACAAAATGACTTGAAGGGGACTGCACTTTTTTCTCTCTTTTTTAAAGGACTAGTGAAAGCTGACCGTATCTTTTATCTTGCTGGACCTCTTGGTGGCCTTTGATACCATCAACCATGGTATCCACCTGGACTGGCTGAAAGCATTGGGAGAAGCAGGGATGGGGGTGGGGTAGACACTGTTCTTCAGTGGTTCTCCTTCCAGAGTTGCAAATTCCAATCAGTGGTGGTGGGTAGGGGGAGGTTGAGCTCTCAGTTATTCTATTATGGGTTACCTCAGTACTAGATCCTTTACCTTCCACTGTTAACATCTACATGAAGCTGCCAAAAGAACATATCTGCCAGCTTTGGGTGAGGTATCATCTTCTGCTGAGCTCAGCAGGAGATGCAGTGGAGGTCCTGACCTGAAGCCTGAAGGCTGTTAGGGTCTGGGGAGAAACAAGCTTAAACTTTATCCTATTGAAACAGAGTGGCTATGGATCTGGAAGCTGAATCCAGAGATCTTTGACTCTGGATTGGATAGCACTCCCCCAGATAGAGCTGGCTGACAATTTGGGGATCCTCCTGGACTCTTGAACAGCAGGTGGAAACTGTGGCCAGGAGGCTGCTTGCATTATTACATCTTGAACACCAATTACAGCATTTCCTGGATCAGGAGGCTTTACTCACAGTCACTCATGCCCTTGTCACTTCATGGCTGGATTACTGAAAAGCACTCTACATGGAATTCCTCTTGAAGACCATTCCTGGAATGTTTAGGAGTCCCACTCCCACTTTGAGCACAGAGGCTCCTTTTTGGTAAGCATTCCATTAAATAAAAATGATGCGGGCCTAAGCCAGCATTTCTCAGCCTTGACAACTTGAAGATGTGTGGACTTCAATTCCCAGAATTCCCATGGCTGGCTGGGGAATTCTGGGAGTTGAAATCCACACATCTTTTTTTTTTTTTGTTATAATAACTTTATTAAAGTTTTTAAAAAGCAGTAAAAACAAGAACTAATATTAAGAAAAAGAATGAGAAAAAGAAAAAAATTAGAATAAAGAAGAGAGTAAAGATCAAGAGTGCAGAAAAAAAGAAAAGAGGAAAAGAGGAAAAAAAAGAAAAAAAGAATTGACTTCCAACCCTCCCTGCAACAGATATAAGTAACAATATACATCAAACTCTTGCTCTAAATTTACAACATAACTTCCATTATTTCTAGTAACCTATATTATTTCTAGCAGTCCACATGTCTTCAAATTGCCAAGGTTGAGAAACGCTGGCCTAAGCTATCTACAGTGTCCATTTTTTGGATATACAAATATTTTTTTTAAAAAATTCTGCTAACATTTAGTATGGATAGTCTAAGACCTTTAATGCTGGTGAGGTTTCAGTAATTAAAGATCGCTACGGACAAAACCATTCAAATAAATTATTAATTCTCTTGCTTCCTATATTGAGAGAATAATAATTTGCTTAATAAAGCTAGCCTATTCTGTTTTTCTTTAGCAAGGAGAGGTAGTAGGTGATAGTGAAGCCACATCTTGTTTATTGGAAATTATTGTGTTCTAATCAGTGTTCTAAATTTTTGCTGGGAATAATCAGAGTGCTACATATTTTCAAGGCTCTCTTTTATGCCTGATGGACAGGGCATTTTTGTAAGAATATGTGTAGGGGAAAGAGATAGTGGCATCTTTGCACAATGTAATTGTGAAAGATCTGCACATAATTCCAGTTAGGTGCATATTCTAATGCATATATTTTTTTAATATGGTAGAAGTTTGAAAGCTGTCGATACAGCGAATATGGAATTATTGAAATGATATAATAACAAAAACCACATCTGTATTATTTTGGATGCATATAAATTCTTCACATCCAAAGACATCAATCTAGGGATATTTTTAATCTGAATAACATTTATTTACCCCTATCTTCTACATTTAGAGAAAGTGTCCTGCTCTTTCTGTCTCTCCTAGTGAAATTAGGTTCTCCTTAATTCTCCCCTAATAATATTTAAGCTCTTCAGCACTTTATTTTAAAGATAGTGCACATCCCCCACCCCCATAAAGCAGAACATTGTGTGGTGGGGGGTGGGGGGAGCAAGAGAAGAAAAACCCACTGGATGTGATTTCAAAAAATGTCAAAATATGTCAAACGCAGATCCCACTCAAGGGTTTCATTAACTGAAGCTTTGGTGATAAGTGTCATCTTGTGAAAGACCCACCCATCTCCCCCAATGCATTACCAAATGTACTAATTTCCTTGCTGAGCTTCGTGTTTATTGTATAGCTGAAATTGAAAATGGTCGGTAATGGAGTGAGCTTCAGTCCAACACCAATTCTGAATCTAAATTACTTGCGTCTTTCAATAGCATCGACAGAGGAGAGCTTTATGCACCTTGTACCTAATCAACCCTTACTGTGACCCTAAATTCAGCCGTCTTCAGAGATTAATAATAAAATCCTCAGTTCAAACAATTATTTGCCCTGAAGAAGTTGGCCATTTCTTATACTGAAAATGAAAGAATGTGACATTTTTTCCCCCATTTAAACTCTGCATGTTATGGACCTCCACATAGTTTTGATCTGTGACCTACATGTGGCTTTACAACTATAGTACAGCCTGTACTACCTTTTTCTGAGAGACTAAAAAAATCCCTATCTTTTGGAAGCTCTCCTTTTAATAAAAGTATAATTCTGGATTTAAATAGAGGAAAAACTACATTTGGTACATGTGCCAAAACACAAGAAGCTAAAAAAAAAAAAAAAACTTCTTCAAGATTATAAAAATATGCATTTTAAATTTATTTATTTTATTTATTTATTCATCAGATTTATATAGCTGCCCATCTCACAAGAAGTGACTCTGGGTGGCGTACCACAAAAGTTGGAATAATTGCCAATGAAAAAGATTCCGATCATGACAAATCAGGCTGGTTTTGGTACAGATAATCAATTCTAAGATAAATATCCATTCCATAAAACACTATTTTGCATACAGAACTAATCTTGTTTGGTGTTTTAAGGTTATGCACATTCTGAGTATATTCATCTATCGCAGCCAGTTATATAAATGGTATGGGAATTAATCTGTTGTCATGTTAGCATCTGGCTCTGTGTTGCCCAAGCAAAATTAATATGCTTAGAATAAAAGTGTTGGAGAAGACCATAAGGTCATCAAGTCCAACCCTGCTTAATGCAGAAATCAACATTCAAGCTACCATTCCTGGTTGGTAGCTTTCTAACCTCCATTTGAACCCATCCATTGAACTCTCTAGGTAACTTGTTTCACTCTCAACTGCTCTTGTTTAATAAATGTTTTCTAATATTCAGTCAGAAGCTGCCCTCCTGTAACTTAAATCCATTTTTCTGTGTCTTGTTTTATGGAATGACAGAATTTAACCTTTAAAAAAAATCCTTAAAATACTTAAAGGATGGTCTCATGTTTCCCCCTTCGTAAAGCTAAACATTTCCAGTTTCTTCACAGCCCCTTGATCAACTTTGTTGCCCATCCTTGAATTTCTTCCAAGATATCTGAGTCCCTTTAAAAGTAGGGTGCCCCAAACCAATGCAATACCAACACAGAATAAAGTGATTTGGAAACAGTATTTCTATGGCTGCAGGTTAATATTGCAGCTGCATCACACTTGTCTGACTTGTATTTTGTCTGCAATCCATTGCTGTTCCTAATTCCTTTTTATAAACAGTATTACTGAGCCAGGTATTCCCCATTCTATATCTTGTTTCTTATTCATGACAAGCATATAAAGATAGAGTTTTAAAAACTTAATGAGTTTGTAGCAATGTGTTTTAAAAAACCCCATTGCACAATTATTGTTGCCTTAGGACTTAAAATAAACCATTGTCAGCCTTGTGAGGTAGTCCAGATAGGAAGCACACCCAGAAGTACTAGCTCTAACTTTATTGTAGGGTTACATTAACAGAATCTTGCAAGTCTGAAAGTACATCTCTCCCCCCTCGCCTTTACAGTCCAAGAAACTAGGGAGACTCCCTTCTGAGATGTTTGCCACACCCCCATTCCTTCTGCGGGCTCAGCTGCCGCTTATTTGACTGTTCCCCTGGTTGTGGCTCTTCCCCCGCCTCCCAAGGTCATTCCCACAGATCATTACAACAACTGAAAAAGAAATTAGCAGAAAGTATTTTGTCCTCTCCGCCTCTGTAATCCCCTCCAACCCCTTTTTCATAGTTATTAGGGGACATCTGAGTCACTAAGAATCAGGTGGGAATCAGTCTAACCCCCACTGGCTCTTGTAGACCCCTAATGTTCATGTCCCTTTGTTTAGAAAATCCCCTCAATCCTTCAAAAGGCTTTTTCACAAGAATAGGAAGCTGTGTAAAAAAAAAAAAAAGGAAGGGCTAGAAATGATTTTCTTCCATTAATTCCTTTCCATTTCCTTATCTTAAAATCAGAACTTTTACATATAGTAACTTAAAGCAAATGCAAGAATATCATGCACAAAGATGTTTAAATAAGTTTCTACTTTTTAAATAAATGCTTGTGTGCTTGCTCTGATAAACAAGACTTATGTCACTGACAAAATATTATAGTAAGGTGATAAAGGTTATCCAGAAAGTTCTTACTCATAATTTCCATACTGGTTGATTGGGTGTTAGCTTGGTATGGTTTATGCTTCCCTAGTCTTATATACTTAGGAGAATTATTTACTTCTCATCTTTTGGGATACTTACTTACTTACTTATTTATCATATTTATATGCCACCCATCTTACAGAAATGTGATTCTCAAATCCTACCAAGACAGCTTTGAAACCACATCAGCAACATTAAACACTGAGTGAATAAAATGTTTTTGGAATATATATTTTTTAAATCTTTAGAATCTTTCCTGTAGGAGAATTAGTAATAATAACTACGGGAATGAGAAAGTCAACACATTGGATGACATTTATTGTCAGACTCTTCTTAGCTGATTCAACTGAAAGCAAGAGTCCCATAGAGTTATCTTTAACAAGATTTATTGAAAGGGTAAAGGATAAAGTTACAGACATTTCAGCAGCTGGATTCTTATTTTAGAACCCAATTAGAACCCAATTTATCTTTCAGTTTCTTAGGGCAAAGACTTTTTCAGTCTTTTCCTCACAGATTTCTGGTGAACGAGCCAACTGGCTGCTGTCTTTTCAGATAACTGAGGAACATGTATGAGGTTGCTTTCCAAGCCATCTTCTGAATCTGTATCAGGCTCTGAATAAATCATTACACTTATAGGAGCAGTCCAATGTTTCTGGTGGGCATTATATTAGGGAAAGCTGTCATAGACTATTCCAGTGCTTCTCAACCTTGGCAACTTTAAGGTGAGTGAAATTCAACTCCCAGAATTCCCCCACCAGCATGCTGGGGGGGGGGGGAATTCTGGGAGTTGAAGTCCACTCATCTTAAACTATACTGTAGCTTTCCATTGTTCTGCATTAACTGATTATTTATTTATTTGTTTCATTCCTTATATATCCTGCTTTTCCTCCTGTAACTTGAGGTAGCATATTTGATATTCCCTCCTCTAATTTTTCTCCAGTACAACAGATCTGTGATGTAGACTAGACTAGGCTGAGAGATAGAGACTGGTCTAGAATCATCCAATGAGTTTCTGTGGTAGATGGTGGATTTAAATCTGAGTCTCTTCATTTCAAATAATTATTAGAATTGGTGCTATCTCTATCATTCTCCCTGGAATTACAAATATTCTGTTCCTTGAATTACAAATGCTGAATACTGGCTCTATTTAAGATTTTTGCCCTAAATATTGCACAAACCAGTACAAATAAGAGAGACATGCAAACAGGTCCGTAAACCATAAAGCAAATAGGATGAATCACTTGTGATTTCTATTTAACACAGTTCATCCTTCCAAAGCTACATTCCTTAATGTAGCTTTTAGGGATAAAAAAAACAACTGTTTTTTTCTTTTCCTTTTTTTCTTTTTTTATTTGCAATCCTTTCTCAGATGCCCCAGAAGCTATGCATTTCCTTGTGCACCCTCAGGGAAAATGTTTGAAACTAAGAACTGCCACATTTTGTCAGCAAATGATAGTTTAATTGATTGGGTGCCTAAGATGTTTATTAACTGGCTCTATTGAGTTTTATATTTTTGTTTTGGGTCCATCAGGATGGGGAAAAGGATAAATTTTGTAAATATAGAACATGAATAAATGATGTTTGGCAATCAGTATAATAAACTTTGGCTACTCTAATAAGTGAAGAAGGTGCTCAAGATGAGGTCCAGCTCATAATATTTCTCATCACAATCCATGTTGGAAGTTGTGACTCAGAAATGCAGAGGGTCACAGTTTCCACATCTCTGAAGAATAAGTGTGGTATATGGGTGAAGGTGTTGGGCAAGGGGTAGGGAAATCCAGATTTTAGTCCTCCTTCTCCTCAGCCATGGAAGCTCCTTGGATGACTTTCTCTCAGATGCAGTCAACAACTTCCCATTCTCTCGGCCCAAGACCTGGTATGGTTATGTGGTTAAAGCATTGGACAAGGACTAGAGAGACACAAGTTCAAGTCCATCAACTTAAAGGTGTTGGACAAGGAGTTGAACAAGGTGTTGGACCATGAAGGTGTTGGACATGGAGTGGGGAGACCCAGATTCCAATTCTTCTTCCCTTCAGCCATGGAAGCTCCTTGGATGACTTTCTCTCAGATGCAGTCAACACCTTCCCATTCTTTCAGCCCAAGACCTGATATGGTTAAGTGGTTAAAGCATTGGACAAGGACTGGAGAGTCACACATTCAAGTCTATCCGCAGCCACAGAAGTTCCCTCGGTGACTTGGGCCATTCACTTTCTGCCAGCCCAAGTCATGTTCCTGGGGGAAAAGGGGTGGTGGTAAGAGTGCTCTGAATGTTGCCTTGAGCTCCTGGAGGAAAAGCAGGATATTAATCTAACAACAAAAACTTTAAAATATCTTATATATTGAGTTTGTAATCTTTATTTTATTAAGATTCAGAGTGAGCAATATGGAGCCATTGACATTTTGTAGAACTGATTCTCCTGTTCTTCCCATCAGGCTATGTAGGTCGGAATGGAGCAGATTTGAGTTGGACAGAATCAAATTTTGGAGGGGTTTGAGTTACTTGTCCATGATTTTGATTATATTTTCATGTAACATCTGTAACATATTGAAATAGTATTTATGCTTTTTTTAAAAAAAATAATGCTTTGTCAAACCCTGAGTGCTGAAGGTAGAATATAAATCTAACATATAAAAATGTCATGCTCTTTCACACCAATTTATTTTCTTTAACATTTAACATTTGCATAACATCTAGATCTGTAACTAATTTTCCCATTCTAACTCAGATTTATATTATGGGTACTCTATCATGGCAAACTGTGGCTAACTATTTTTACAAAAATGTTCAAAATGACCTACTGTTTGTAGCAGGTTACCCTGATACCTTTGCTTTTTGTACTCTTTCCCTCAGCTGCGTGAGAAAAGTACACTGTAGGTAACCAGAGTTTATAAAAATCAATTAAAAATCAGCTGTATTGTTAGTGGTAAATATGTGGAGCTTCTTCTCACCTCCCCCGCCCACCCCAGAGGTGTGAAAGACTCACAGCTCCCTGTGATTTCATTACTGTTCAGCTGTCTTTGTTACAGACCTGACAGATATGGGGATAAGTTAAATTAGGAAATCCAGTTAGGTGGCACTAGAGGGCACTTCTTTTTTATTGTCCACAGTAATATAAGGATAGCACAAAACAGCTGGATAAATACTGTTCAACTGTGGTACTGCCCCGAAGAATTTGTGATCCCTAAACAATATTATATGGCTCCCATATTCAGGTGGCCCTGTTTTTTGAGGAGATGATAATAGACATAAACATTCACTTTTGTGATGAACAGTGGTTAAAATGAATATAGCTATCATTAGAGGAAGTCACATTAATTGAAAATTGATGAACAGTATTTTTGAATGTAAGAGATTCTTGTTTGTGAAGGGATGTAGAACTGACCTTGAGGATAGGGAAAGAATGCATGAGGCATTAAGGAGAGACTTTGAGTAAAGGTTACTTAGTCCTGGGAAAGAGGAAAGTGTGAGAAATAACCCTATCTTGGTTTTGTTTGATATCAGATGGATAGGCTTTCTAGATTATTCCACATTATTCTAATAAAGAGCATTCCTGGAATCTCTTATGAAGGTTTCTTGGCCTTGCCCATCTCAAAGGGCTGGCCCTTCTATTCTAAAACTAACTGGTCATGTTGGTGAATGAGGAAGCAGATTCCAAACAAGGGTTTTCACACCTTGGTTTGATTCTGCTCATACTTAAAAGATACTATCCTTCCCCCAATCCCTCAAAATTGCTATATGGCAAGGGGAAGTGACAATGGTGGTGGCAGACACTCCCATAAATGCAACAGGGTCATAAAATCATCTTCCCCATTATGTACCTAGAATAGGAAAAGACATGCTGGCTTTGTTTTTACAACATGTTTCACTTCATTAATCTATTTTCTGAGTTCACACAGTATTGACTGAAGCTGGGTTTGCTTTACATACATACACACAAAAAATTAATATTAGTCACATTTAGCCCTGTAGCTAAGGACACAATGGTAACTTACCATTGTAGATGCTGCAATCTGTCCGATCTTGTAGGGAAAAAGGTGTTCCAATAGGGATGCCTCTGACTTATTTTTACTTTTCTTTCCCCAAAATTATTTTATTTGCCTTGGGGAGGGAAGGAAGAAGGAGGCTTTTAATGTGTTCAGTCACGACACTCAGTAGCACCAATATTTGTGGAAAAGTGGAAATACGTTTGCCTATCCCTGTGGCCATTTGAAAATCAAGCTGTATTTCTAAGCTAACTGCTATGGGTGCAATATTGGTGTGGCAAGAGACTTGAGGCTCTAATCTTCACTCATGCCAGCTAGAAATGTTTTTTGCTGAGAAAGAGAGAAAGTGACAGGGAAGTGTGGCTCCCTGTTGCATTTTTGGACTCTCAGTGGCTTCTGGTAGCTTTTTGGTCTGACAGTCCAAGTTTAGAAGACAGTTTTATAACACTATTGCTCTTGACTAGTTATTTTCAGAATGTGACTTTGGGATATTGTAGCTCTGTTCCTTGGTAATTGTCTCACAGCTTCCCCAAGATTTTTTTTTACCCTATGCTGAAATATGATCAATGCATGCATGACACCCAGCTTCACTTTTCTTTTAGCGAACCAAATGAGAAAGAAAATGTCCTAAATCAGTGTCTGAATGACATATTGAACAAGGACCAATAAACCGAAACTCAAGGCAGAGACCATTGTTGGGTATCCTGTCTGCCTAGCTGTATGATGTTCAGCCTATGCTGGAGGAATTGCACTCGCTTAAATGATCAAGGATGCAATCAGAGGATATTCCTTGACCCATCATTGTTATTGAAAACACAGGTAGTCTGGGGGGCTAGGAATGCCTTTTATTAGCTGATTGTTAGTCAGAAAAGCTGCTACCAGACTTATTTGGGTTATATATATTTAGTAAAAGAGGAGAAAACATGCCAGTTGATTCAGATATGAAAGAGCTAATCAATCAATTCTACCTTTGAATAAGATTTGTTAGTCAGAAAAGGTGCTACCAAGCTATATACAGTATATATTAAAAAAATCCCTCTCACCCCTATAGATGGTAGGTGTCTTCCTCAATCTCGGGTCTGCTACCAAAGGCCTGGGAGTTTGAGGGTTCTGTGCAGTATCTTGGCTGTTCCTAGCACTGCACTCTTCTGGACAGAGAGCTCTGATGTTCCTGGGATCTGTTGAAGCCACTCTCCCAGCTTAAAAGTCACAGCCCCGAGTGCTCCTACCACCACTGGGACCACCTTTACTTTCCACATCCTCTGTAATTCCTCCTTCAGGCCCTGGTACTTCTCCAGCTTCTCATACTCCTTCTTCCTGATGTTGCTGTCACTTGGCACTGCTACATCTATCACCACCACTGTCTTCTGGTTCTTGTCTACTACCATGATGTCTGGTTGATAGGCCAGTATCTGTCTGTCTGTCTGGATCTGGAAGTACCACAGGATTGTCCTGTTACAGTTATGACTATCTGTGGATCTCCCAAATGGACTTGGAAGGGTCTTGCACATACACTGTGCAGATGTTCCTGTACACTATGCCAGCTACTTGGTTGTGCCGTTCAGTGTATGCTGTTCCTGCCTGCATCTTACACCCTTCCACTATGTGTTGGACTGTCTCTGAGGCCTCTCTGCACAGCCTGCACCTTGGGTCCTGTCTAGTGTGGTAGACCCGTTTCTATGGATCTGGTGCTTAGTGCCTGTTCTGGTGCTTAGTGCTTGTTTTATACACACGTGCTTGCACACACACACGCACATATGGCATTCATACCTCTTCATGAGATAGTATTCAAGAAGCAATTTGAATTCAGTGGATGTTCAAGTTTAAAAAACAATACAGTAGGATAGAGCTAATTATATATTTATATAATATCTTCACATGGCTAAGTAACAAGTCACATTTGTCTCTAGACTTCCTGAATTGATGAGAATGAGTGAGACTCTCTGGGCTCTTGACACTATCTAATATAGCACATTTAGTTCTCTGCTAAGCTCACGATGGGGAAATAAAATTCAGAGTGGGGACAAGCATTTTTAAAAAGATAAACACTTTCCTGTCTTTTTGTGTTAGTTCCTGTAAAGTGATGGCACTTTTTCCCCCATAAAACTACTTGTAAACACTCTCCTTTTGGGCTCAAAGGTGGTGGGCAATTTTTTGGTAACCTTTGAAATGTCCAGAGTAATGTTCCATATTAAATAAACAGCTCATTAAAATCTATAATCAAGTGTGCTTTAATACATCTCTTTCCCATGGTGAGAACAAATAGATTATCTGTCATAATGATTTCTCAGTTGCAGACGTCTCAGCTGAAAAAAAGAAAGTTTGCTGCCCAGTGGACTGACTGCAATGTCCATCATGAATCTGAGCAGATGTTGGGTGACAATAAAGTCATTTTCAATTTTCTTGCAACAAATCCCATAATAAAAGAAAAGCTAGTGTGATCTAGTCATTCCACAGATAACCCAGCAGGTGGAATCTGTCCATCTGAACAAACCAGCAAGATCTGAGCATCTATATATCTCACACTTTTCTTGTTGTTGTTATTACACATTGAAAATAAGAAAATAAGACAAAAAGCACACAACTGAAACTGCAGAGTAACTACAGTATCCTACTGTATTTGAGTGGCCTATAAGTCCTATAAAATAACTTACACAATTTGGGAGCATTTGTAATCTTTAAGAGAGACACAAAAGTCTAAATATGTATATTTAGTATGTTTCTCCAAAAATACAATTGGGTTTATAAATTTAACACTACAAGAGATACAACAAGAGTTTGTTTCCTGTGTATTGGACACATATCTATCATTTTAGGAAGAGACTGATGGCTTCATGTAATGTTGACCTTGACACATTCAACCCACTTATACCCTTCATTGATACACTGTCCCGTGGTGATTCCTATTGGGACAGGAATAATTGCACATATTAATTTTGTTTTAGATGGTTTATTATTTTTTGTATATGCTTATTTTCTTTTATATTATACATGAATAGTTTGGAAATTAATTGAAGGATGATGGAAATAATGATTGTTGTAAAGAAATTAACACCACGAGACTCAGAGAATACTCATTCTCTGTAAATTGCCTCATTAACTGAAGATCTCAGCTCTTTCCATATTTGCACAAGTATTGTACAACCAAAAGGCTGTTACCCTACTTTATAGGCCTAATTCTCCTTTATTTTTTATTGGTAAGAGCACTGGCTAAACAGTTAATAATTGTATAACATTATACAAATATATATCTAGGATTAATTAATAATTTTATTTATTTATTTATTTATTATTAAACTTGTATGCCGCCCATCTCCCCCAATGGGTGACTCTGGGCGGCTCACAATAACAAAAAAGGAAAAAACATCAATCCCTCCAACAATGGCTAAAATCCATAAATATTTAACATAGAAACATACATTAAAAATATCCTAAAACCCCCCTATAAATTTTAGCCCTAAAACATTCAAGATGCTGGGCGGGGGGAGCCAAACCCATCATCCCACCAGCCATCTCCACAGATGCGAGCCCCCATCCAGCCCCCAGGCCTTCTGCCAGAGCCAGGATTTAACCCCTTTCCTGAAGGCCATGAGGGAGAGGGCACATCGGACCTCGGGAGGCAAGATGTTCCATAGGGCAGGAGCCACAGCAGAAAAGGCCCTCTGCCTAGACCCCAGCAATCGAAATTCCTTGACCAGTGGGATCTGCAACCTGCCCCTTCTGCCGGACCGAGTGGGGCGGGCTGAAATGACCGGGGTGAGGCAGTTCCTCAGATAACCTGGTCCCGTGCCATGCAGGGCTTTAAAGGTGATGAGCTTTAAAGGATTAGCTTTTGGTGTATAACATCTGTTTGGGGTGTTCTTTTTTGGGGGGATGCTTTTCTATATCTAGAGCATTTAGCCACCTAGAAGACATAGAAGCTGATAGGTGACATTATACATTTAATTCATTTTCTATATCATTCTTGCATTTAAAATAACATTATCTCTTTATTACTTTTCCAGCTTTGTCATAGCTAACTATTGCAATCAAATAGGACCATTTGATTTTGTGTGTTGACCTTTGATAGAATATCTTCAAGCTTTTTTCTTTAAATATTACAGTTCTATTCATTATTCCCACATTTTAAATCTTAGGCTATACCTTTTGCCAGATCAGGAGAAAAAGAAAAATAGACCATCAGTCTGAATCAAGAAAGTCTATGCATTGAGATGTATCCTGGGGAAACAACATGTAGGTGGAAGTCACAGATCCCACCCAAAAGTAAAATTGCCCTTAAATTAATATTCAGAAGGTAATTGTATCAGTGAATGACTGGGAAAGGAAAAGAGTGATAAACTAACTCAGTCAAGGATAGAAGAACATGGAGATATTTCATTATTTGGTCAAATATCAACTGAAAGTTTCTTTATCTTAATGGACTGTGGTCATGTTCTGACAATTTTCAGAGCTTTTCTGCTCTTGGACCCACCTTAATTGATTTCATTTAGTGGGTTTTGCAAAAAAAAATAAAAATAAAAAAAAGCATAGAGGAATTCCATACAGTTGGGCCCAGACTTTCCCCAAACACCTCAAATACTACTACCCTCACCCCACCTCAGACATGTTTCCGGTTTTTATCTTACTATCTATCACTCTTCATGGAGCTGTTTTTAGAATCTCCTCCCTACATTTAGATTCCCTCCATCACCATGACCATCATCTTTTTTTTTTCCTCTTCCTTTCAAAACTTTGGGACATTTCCAATACCTTCCTGTCATGCTATTTTGCTGCTTAAGGATCCATAGTAAGTGATTAGTAGATGGGATAGGGCAAGATACACTATATATTCAAACCATGAAGATTATATATTAAAAAGCTTTAATATTAAAACAAAACTAGTAGTTGCTTAATGGATTAAAGTGGCTACAATGCTAAAGAAGCAACCCAAACCATATGTTATCCTGAAGACACAGGTTTACATTTATATAATACACAATTGATTAGCAAGATGAACATAGACACAATCTGTCAATACAGGTAGTCCTTGGTCAATGACTGCAACTGGGACTGAAATTTCCATCGCTAAATGATGCGGTCGTAAAGTGCAACATCATATGACCATGTCGCTTAGCAGTGGCAGTTCTGGCACTTCTGGTTGCTGTCATTAAGGGGATCCCATGCCATCATTAAGCATGATGTCACATGGTCACCGTTTGTGACCTCCTGTCAACTTCCCCACTGACTTTGCTTGTTGGAAGCTGGCATTGAAGGTTGCAAATGGTGATCATGTGACAGTGGGATGCTGCAATGTCATAATTGTGAGCCAGTTACCGCGTGTCTGGATCACAACCATGTGACCACTGGGGCACTGCGATGGCTGCAACTTCAAGGACCAGTCATAAGTACCACTCGTTCAGTGCAGTCATAAGTTCAAACGGTTGCTATACATTCCTGCAGGTGGCTTAGATAAGGGTCCTTTTTCATAAGAATGCTGTGAAATAGGTTGGGCTATGAGGGGGTAGCTGGCCCAAAGTGAGTTTCTGTAGTTAAAGCTGGAGTTGGACCTGGGTCTCTCTGGTCATGGACTAACACTGTAATCATTTCACTCTTCTGCTTCTCTGTGGAAAAATGGGCACATATAGAATTTGGAGGATACGTTATGTGCACTCTTGCACAATAAGTGCTGGAAAGGAAGCTTTCCCATTCCCCAAAAACACAATCACTTTCCAAAAACCCATTTACTGTCAGGCTTCCACCTCTTCCTCTCGCTCCTCCAATTGCAGGATGCATGTTACATCCTCAGTTTACCTTTCTGGGCATCAGTAAAGTACCTCTAATTTTCCATCATTTTTACTTTCTAAGAAAATTTATCAGTTGCTCAATGTTGCATCCAACACTGAAAATAAGCATGAAGTTTTTTATTGGAACTAGCATTCCATTGCTGGGAGTCAGTGTTCAGAATTTATTTCAATACAATTGGATATGTTTACTTCCATTTTCCCACTCTTTTAAAGTTAAGGAACCATACTCACGTGCAAACAAATTAAACATATGATAAATGTAAGACTATTTAAATGGATTCTGAACAATGATTATACATGAACAACTTCTTCTTCTTCTTCTTCTTCTTCTTCTTCTTCTTCTTCTTCTTCTTCTTCTTCTTCTTCTTCTTCTTCTTCTTCTCCCCCTCCTCCTCCCGCTCCTCCTCCTCCCCCTACCCCCTCCCCCTACCCCCTACCCCCTCCCCCCCCTCCTCCTCCTCCTCCTCCTCCTCCTCCTCCTCCTCCTCCTCCCTCCCCCTCCTCCTCCTCTTTTGCAAGCTGGCACTTCGCTTTTTATTTTGTTTTTTAAATGTAAAATATCAGCTGGGGCAGGGAAGCTGATGAGAGCCAAAGGAGGTTTCCAGAGGCACTTTGAAGAGCCCAGGTTTAAAGGAACAGGTAGATGAGATTCCTGGAACAGCTTTGGCCTATAGAGTTGCACCCATGTAACTTGAAGTATTTCTTGGATGTTTGAGCCAATAGTGCAGATGTAACACCAGTTTCAGTTGGAATGAACATACATAACAACATCTAGCTGTTGGCTCTTTATGGCTAGCAGAACTTAATTTGGGGAAAAGATTTCCTCTAGAAACTTGAAAGATGCCAGTTTGTTTAATTCTTCATTCCTAAGGAAGATAATTTAATTATCTGCATTCTTAGGAGTCACTCTGCTTTTTCAGTCAGTGGTCCAAACCTTTATTTTTCTTCCATAGTGAGCCACCAAACGTCCTCATTAAATCTAGCAGTAAGGGTTTTGCAACAATAAAACTCCCATGTCTAGGGACAGCATTTCATAAAACCCTATATTTTTATACAAGCCATTCAAAACCAAAAAGTGTGATATAAAGAATTTCAGAAAGTAAATAGTCAAAGGGGGATATCGTATAATTCTTATACATATGGGAAGAACGTTTTCTTTCCAGACTGAAATGGAGGCCAGACTTTATCAATTAGTCTGATTAAATTTTGGAAAAGTCATTAAGAGCGATTTCAAATCTGCTTGGAAGAACAAAACCAAATTGCTATTTCAAGCCAGCCTATCCCTTTGCCAGGTTAAACTGCATTGTGTATTTGTCCTGGCAGTAACAGGATGTGCTCTGTGCAGATGTTCCACGCACGCAATTAAAGCGCATTTATGTCCTTGGTATGAAATCTACAGGAATGGTTTACATCTCAGTTTCCTTTTGCTCTGGGATTACGTTTGATTTTGAGAAAACGTGCAGTTGTAAATGAAAAATGTTTCATAATTGCAATATTTTTCCTTAACAAAACGGAAGTATAAAGTGTAAAGAATGCATTTAAAATGTATACTCTATTTAGTAAGCATGCAGGTCTGTTGTTACTATAGCTACTGAGGCTATGATTCACCTAGAATAAAATATACATCAGCAGGTACCTGCTGATTTTGTTGGGCATTATGTTTTGACTGGAATTATTCACTTTGGTGATACCTTCAGCCATGTAAGCCCTTTGAACATTTAGGTGGAAAACAGAGGGAAAGATTACATGGTAACATTGACATACATACAGTACATCTTAACTTTAATAACATTATTCAGAATATGGATATTTCCACCCCATCTTTACTTCTATTCCCCAATTCCTTAAAAGGGATCAGCAGGACCCACAATATCTGTGTGTGCATGTGTGTGTGTGTGTCAAAAAAGGCCACCATTCCTTCCCCCATCTCACCTTTTCTAACCCTCCCTGTAGTTGCTCCTGAACTATTAGCGCTCACATTCACTAGACCATAGGAGAGTGCATTCCCTTGAAGTACCACAGATACTGCAACCCACAAGTTGCTTTTTCACTATAAACTACAAATGGGCTTGGAACTGACTGTTCACAATGGAGGATATAGCAATTTCTGGCTTCAATGTCTTTTTATGATTTGTCTAAGCTTGAGGTGGCTACTATGCACAAAAAAGATTGAGCTGAATGAATGCTCTTTCCACTATGCTTAAAAGATATTTAAAAGCTACACTAAGCACACATTTACTGAAATGGAAATGGTCAGTGATTCTAAAAAGTTAAGTTATTATTAGCATTTGGGAGCTGTTTTTGGGCAAGTAAGAGTCATAATACAAACATGTTAATATGGCAGCAACTGAAAATACAGTGTGGGGGGTATTTGTTTTTCGGAATATTTGAAATCTGTGTTTCCAGAGATACTCTTGGAAATAAAGATGATGACAGAGATGGGTGATTTGCAACATGCAAGCTTTCCTTTTTAATTTTAAGAATCTTAAAAAATGAAGCCGGGTAGGACACAAAAGTGTTTTCTGCAGGTGCTTTCAGCATCACATTGCCTACAGCTGATCAGATGAAAAGATTTGGCCCCTAGTCCTTTCTTTGTTTCCACTGGATTATGACTATTTTCCCTTAAAGAACAGCCAGTTGAAGGAAGACAATGCTTTCTACAGGGTAGACAGTAATATTAGAGGCATCATTAAGAAATCAGATCCTTGATTAAAATAAGAGATGACCTCAGTAATCACTGTAGTGAAAGAACACACCGTAGCCTTTAGAAGAACAAGAGTTTTGTAAACCCTAAACTGCTAGAATTAATTATATCTTTCAAGATTGGGCAATCATCTACAGTCCTTTTTTAATAAGAAAGAAGCAAAGTTAGCTAGATTCATAACACCTTGGAGGAGAGAGAATGTTTAAAAGAGATCTATTTTCTTTTAGTCTAACCTCGCCTGAAAGATATAGGAAAACTAATTTGCCTTATTTACATATGGCACAGTCTATCCAGTATTCAAGGGCCTGTCGGAAACAGGAACATTGTGCATTTCCATGGCAACAGATGGCATGCTGACAGTATCTGGCTCATTGTAGGTCTGTCTAGGCAGGCCAACAATTAATCAGCCATCTACTTGGACAAAATTCTTTGTGAGCGAATGGCATTGCTCCTCTGTAGCGCTGCCTAAGCTCCTACAATTTTTGTATTCCTGCAGGGCAAAGTACTTTTTGTCTCTTGCATTTGTATTTCTCTTAGCTTTTAAATAATACTGATTTAAAAAAAAAAAAATGGAACAGGGCGGAAAGGGGAATCTGCACGTTAACATTAATGTTATTTTTCGGGAAGGTGTAAAACAAGATTCTGGGCTTATTCCCCCAAGTCCTTGAAGTCCTTTTCCTCTTCACTCAATGGCATTTCATTTTTCAGTTTGTTTGCTCAGCATATTCAGGGATATGAGACAAGCACATGGCTATGAAGCAAAGAATTAGCCTCACTGGAAATTCTCATTTAAAGGACAGGTTTCTGGGGTTCATCTTTGTAGGAGGAAACTAAATAATATGTAGGAGGCTTCTGCTAGAGTTTGAGAAGCTTAAGGAAATCTAGAAGAAAATATATTCTTTTCCATTAGTGTGTTTTTGTTCCTAATGTGGATACAAAAAGAGCAAGAAACACAATTCAAGACAAAAGAGCTTTTAAAAGTTTCCAGTATACTAATTATAGTTGTTGACCTGTAAGCTACAATTGGACAAAATATGTCAGAAGTCTTATATAAATTGCTTAACACAAAGTTAGATGTTTGCTTGTGGAATATTGTAAGTCATCCTTTATCACTCTGACATCCTCCAAATCTACTGGAATATTTACTGAATCTTTTATAGAACATTCTGGCTAGAAATTATGGAAATTCAATATATTTGGAAAACTTCAATATGTGGAAGGTAGGCTATATGAGAGCAAACCTACCTCTGAATAGAGTTGTATAGCATTAGTTGAGGATGGTATCCTATATAGACCCTTGACCCAAACCCTAAGCAGGGTTGGTCCTGTTTAATACTTGGATGAGGGACCATCAGGAGATCCAAGGGCTGTAGGGTAGACTGGAAAGTTTAAAGAAAAAAATATAGAGAATGACATTAGCAAAGAAATTGACATGGGAGTTCCTGCTCAACTCAAGGTAATCTATATTTCTAATCCTGTATACATTTACTTGTAAATAAACTACATTGAGTTTATTTGGACTTCTGAATACAGACCCATATGTATGTTGAAAATGTCACATGTGTTTAAAGATCCTTCATTCAGGATTCAGAACACAAATTCCTTTGTATTTTATAAAAGCATTATTGTAAGTACAGGTGAAACTCGAAAAATTAGAATATCGTGCAAATGTTCATTTATGTCAGTATGGCAACTCAAAAGGTGAAACCAATATATGAGATAGACGCATTACATGCAAAGCGAGATATGTCAAGCCTTACTTTGGTATAATTGTGATGATTATGGCGTACAGCTTATGAAAACCCCAAATTCACAATCTCAGAAAATTAGAATAGTGTGAAAAGGTTCAATATTCTAGGCTCAAAGTGTCCCACTCTAATCAGCTAATGAATCCATAACACCTGCAAAGGGTTCCTCAGCCTTTCAATGGTCTCTCAGGCTGGTTCAGTAGGAATCACAAGCATGGGAAAGACTGCTGACCTGACAGTTGTGCAGAAAACCATCATTGACACCCTCCATAAGGAGGGAAAGCCCCAAAAGGGAATTGCAAAAGAAGTTGGATGTTCCCAAAGTGCTGTATCAAAGCACATCGATAGAAGGTTATGTGGAAGGGAAACGTGTGGTAGAAAAAGGTGCACAAGCAGCAGGGATGACCGCAGCCTGGAGAGGATTGTCAGGAAAAGGCCATTCCAAAGTGTTGGGGACTTTCACAAGGAGTGGACTGAGGCTGGAGTTAGTGCATCAAGAGCCACCACACACAGACGGATCCTGGACATGGGCTTCAAATGTCGTATTCCTCTTGTCAAGCCGCTCCTGAACAACAAACAACGTCAGAAGCGTCTTACCTGGGCTACAGAAAAAAAGAACTGGTCTGTTGCCCAGTGGTCCAAAGTCCTCTTTTCTGATGAGAGCAACTTTTGCATCTCATTTGGGAACCAAGGACCCAGAGTCTGGAGGAAGAATGGAGAGGCACACAATGCACGATGCTTGAAGTCCAGTGTGAAGTTTCCACAGTCTGTGTTGATTTGGGGAGCCATGTCATCTGCTGGTGTTGGTCCACTGTGCTTCATTAAGTCCAGGGTCAATGCAGCCGTCTACCAGGAGATTTTGGAGCACTTCACGCTTCCTTCCGCAGACGAGCTTTATGGGGATGCTGACTTCATTTTCCAGCAGGACTTGGCACCTGCCCACACTGCCAAAAGTACCAAAACCTGGTTCAGTGACCATGGGATTACTGTGCTTGGTTGGCCAGCAAACTCACCTGACCTGAACCCCATAGAGAATCTATGGGGCATTGCCAAGAGAAAGATGAGGGACATGAGACCGAACAATGCAGCAGAGCTGAAGGCCGCTATTGAAGCATCCTGGTCTTCCATAACACCTCAGCAGTGCCACAGGCTGATAGCATCCATGCCACGCCACATTGCGGTAGTCATTGCTGCAGAAGGGGACCAAACCAAGTACTGAGTACATATGCATGCTTATACTTTGCAGAGGTCCGATATTGTTCTATTTCCAATCCTTGTGCTATTGATGTCATGTAATATTCTAATTTTCTGAGATTGTGAATTTGGGGTTTTCACAAACTGTATGCCATAATCATCACAATTATACCAAAGTAAGGCTTGACATATCTCGCTTTGCATGTAATGCGTCTATCTCATATATTGGTTTCACCTTTTGAGTTCCCATACTGACATAAATGAACATTTGCACGATATTCTAATTTTTCGAGTTTCACCTGTACTCTCATTTAAATAACAGTAAACTTGAATTAGATTTCCTCCTAAACTTTTTGTATCAGATGATGTCCGGTGCTTAAATACTGAACCCTCATAGGCATTACATTTCAGAATCCTTGTGGCAGACACTTGTTTTGCTATTTTGTAGAGTTGTTTGAAAATTGTATAATTTGGTTGCTATTACGTTTGCAAAGAAGAAGCGAGACAATGTAATATACTATAAAGGCAAGTTTATAAATACCTTCCTTTGTTTTACATAAGAAATTATTTCAAAGAACTCTTACAATGTTTCTTCTTCCAATTAAAGCCACCTTTCTCAACAATTTATATCCACTGTCAATGGATAAGTATGTTTTTAAACCATTTTTTGCTGAATAACTCACCCAAAACAGAGTTCTCTGTTTCATCTCTCTTCATTTGATTGTGCCAAATACAAACCAAGACTATGTGAATGCATATGGACATTTCCTTCTCTCTTACTCTCTCTGTGGGAAAATGTGGCACTTGGATGCTTTTACTTGCCAATTTAAACAAACTACAATACCAAGGGTGCCTAAACTTGAAGAACTGTTTGCTTCAAAACAGTGGTAGAGACAAATCTAAGACGAAACCAGGGCTTCAGTTATAGTTTGTTATCTAACCAGAGTTTTGAAAACTGCAGTTCCCTGTGTTTGGTTGATTAGAGAATTGATTTGTTTAAAATCAGAAGCAAACGTTTATAATCTCCTCTGCTGAATTGAAAAGTAGAATACAGATGGGTGCACCATGATGCAAATGCAAATTATTTATAATGAAGGAACTAAGCTTCTTCTTAAGTATAAACTGCACGGAGCTCTGAAACACGATATTGCCATTCTTATTAATAAAGAAATGACTTCATGTTCTTTGCCTCCAAAGCATGCAGCTTTGCTTTTCAAAAAAACAAATGAAATAAAATCCCAAAGTCTCAGGAAATACATAGCCAGATAATTTCTGAACATCCTCAAAGGAACCAACTCTCTCAAATGCTTCACCTGTTGCTTAGCTCTTACAGTACACGTATGGTCTTAAATCCTTATATATTCAGTGATCTTTGTGATGCTGAATTAAGGCTGATGCCATTTTTTTGAACAGACAGGTACAATATGGGCCATGTAAGTCCAGGATGAGCTACACTTGCTGAATTTCCCCCATGCAGATAGATGAAAATTTAATATGGGTTTGACAAAACAAAACATCCCCCCCACACATACATAACAGTATCTTTCTTCATCATTAAGACAAAAGTACTTGAGATTAAAAATAATTGAATTGAGAAGGAAGTAGGACTAGTAAATTCTTTCATTCTTGTATTTTAGTAATCCTAGCAGGAAGTTGGCAGAGGATAGACAACTGTAGCAAAGCTAATTCTGCCCAGATAAGGCCATAAGCTATAAGCAGAGACCAGCTAGTATGTTCCCTGTGGGAAGCCTGTTAAAATGGTTTGGAAAAACTTCTGGTGCGTGTTCATATACATGATATTTTAAACCACTGGTTTTCAACAAGAGAATGAAACTGCACAACTGTATCATAATTATGCATATGAAGAAGAATGCAGACCGTGCCACATTTTTTTTCCTTTCTCTGTTTTCTGTTATAAAAAGATTGGAGTCTTCAGTCCTGCAGAATGCTCAACAGTCTTTCCCATTTTTATATTTAATAAGAAAAAATCCTGACAATCATAAAAAATGTCCTGTTTGTGGTGTTACCCACCCTATCCTCAAGCAGGCAAGCGCATTCATAAATAAGTTACTGTCATTTAATAGCACCATTGAACATAATACTGAATGAACATCTGACCTGTTAATTAAACAAATGCTGCATAGTAAATAATTTATAAAACTTGGTGCTTTTACTGAACCTGGCTCACTTGAATTATTTCTTGAAAAATAGAACAACCCCAGCCCTCTCCCTTTTCTCTTCCACCTTCCAATCCACAAGGTCAACGGGATCCTTCTGGAGGAAGTGGGTGGTGGATTGCAGCCCCAGCAAACTCAGCTGGCTACAAGGCATCTTGAGCGTAAATTTGATGGTACCTTCCGAGTTTCTTAATTTTACATCTAATATTTCAATACCCCCTATTTCTCTTACTGCAGAGCACCACTTAGCCCTGTAGGAAAACAGTGTTTCTCCTGTGGCCAAGTTGCAGAGGGGAGAAGGTGGGGGCTGATTCTGCTCTATGTGGCCAATTATGTTGACCTTTGTGATATAGCCAGCCCAGCCAGACCTCTCATCTTGAGTTTCCCACCTATTTATGTCCCCCTCTTAGCAGCACAATGCTCTGCTGTCATGTCAGTTTGCAGCCTCATATTTTTACTACTCAGCAATGCACAAATTGAGATTGTGATTAGCATCTTTAATTTTTTTTAAAGGCTTGTTAGAATTAGAAATCTGAAGCCTAAAATAGTCTACCTGCTGTTCTGTAAAGAGTATTATTTTAGTACCCTGGGGACATTCAAAGTTGTAACTTGCTGGTGTCAGCGTTGATTTAAATTCACATGTATGGGAGGAAAAAGAAGCCATAAATATGCACAAATATGCATGTACATTTTTCATGAGCCTAGGCCTGTTTGTTTCCTTTTTTAAAAAAAAAAAAATCATGTGTTCTGACAGTCCAAAATCTATCAAAATTATATCAAGCAATGGCTGGTGACCTGAGTTTGGTTCATTGGAGGATATTGACCCTTTTTGTTGATAAAAAGATTCAGCTGATTACCGTCTAATCACAGAAGAAAACTGCCTCTTATGATTAGGGTTTCAGATTGAATTACTCATTTAATAACTGTGTACATCCTGAACCTGGGAGAATTGATTCTCGTCCCTTCACAGTACTATTGTTCTTATCTAGGTTAATGTTGTGCAAGGAGGTAGAGGCTGTTAAGTTCTAGTTTTTGCTGATATTTCTTCACTAGGATTAAAAAAAAAATTTTTTTCCCCACATCTCCTGAGGTTTTGAGGAAGCTTTCCAAAATGCAAAACAATAAAATATGAAATATAATTTTAAAAATAGTTATTTAGAATCATAGTGTCCTAGAGTTGGAAGTCTTCTGGTCCAACCCCCTGCCCTGGGCAGGAATCCTCAGACCATTCCAGACAAATGACTGTCGTATCTTCATTTAGAAACAACATTTATTCTTTAATGACTTAAAAACAACTTTTTCAAGGTTCTCTATTAGCTACCAACATAGAAACCTAGCACTATAAAACCAGTAGGAGAAAAACATTGATGGATCCCTACAAGATGGCCACTTCAGAACCTTTGGATTCTCACTGAAGAAGCTTTGCTTACAACCTCTGTAGACAACAGGAATGGGAGGAAGATACTGAGTGGACCTTATCTCTTTTGTTATTTCTATTGGGCTAGCTAGTTCCATAAGGGAAAAAAATGGAATACTGTGGAGTCCTTGGTGTTCTCTGAGCTTGGTTGTTTTCTTCCAGATGTTTCATTACTTGACTAGGTAACATCTTCAGTGCTAGAAGGGAGTGGGGTTTGCTCTCTGTTTATATACAGTAGCTTGCCATGTCAGTGTTGGTGGAGGTGTGCTTTTCTCCTTGGTAGTTCCTTGATTAGGCTGTTGTTTGTTGCTTGATTGTTTGTCTGGTGTTACTCCTGGTGTTAATCCCTGCTTACTTGGGTGCTGATTGCTGGCAAGGAGGTGTTCTGGTATTTTGGTTTCTTTTATAGACTTTTTTGTATTATTAATAATAAAGGCTGGTACTGTTCATTCAGAGAGTAAGGAATATAGGGAATTTCATACAGCAAGGCTCCACCTGTTTTCTGCATCCTTTTAACGTAAAAGGAAGGAAGCTGGTCTCTTTTGTGAAGGCAGGGTACTCTGCATCTGTTGATCGTGTGGGAAACAGCTACTAATGTTCCTATCAATATGATAACCAACTTTCATATTCTGTACTGGTTCAGCCCATGTTCTTCACTTGCATGCCTACACCCTAGACTCCATAGCCCAATTCATTCAGTGTGTGGGCTGCTCAAGCAGTCATCTCAACAGATATATTCATGCTTGTGGACCATGGGAGCTCCAAGTTAGCTGTAGCCAGAAGAAAAATCTACTCTATAAGCATTCTCTCTCCAAGCAAGTAATTATCATGTGTGCATGGCACGTTACCAATTTTTCCTCTGAGAAAGTTATTTCCATTACTGCACCATTTGCCAGATGCTGATTGACAAGTGGCTCATACTTTTCACAATGAAGTGTTGAGGTTATTCATCGGCAACTTACTTCTGAGAAGAATCAAAGAGATTGCATGCCTAAATTATGCTTGGTACATCTGAGATGACTTATCTGGTTGTGCTCCTCCAAGAATACATGGAACAGAAGTGATGATCTGCCTTTGATGGGAAAAGTTTCTTTCATTTCAAAACAGATGGATGATGAAAACCTTGGGCAAGAAGAAAGATGTACAGTTACTGAACCTTCAATACCAAGCAAGAAAGAACAAGGAAAGATATCTCAGTGAAGAATGTTGGTGAGTAGAGGAAAATAACAAACAAAGGAAACTGAGAGGTGTTTTTAAGAAGATCACTATGAGGGTTCTTTATTTTCCAAGGACTGGACACACCACAGCGTAGCAAATCTGTACACAATGTTTTACTGCAGCACATACAGCACACACCTTCCCCAACAATAGACTCTCCACCCTTTTAGGACTTGCAAGGTGATGTTGCCATGTAAATATGTCTTTAATACTCAGTCCTTTAATACTTAGTTCAAGCAGAAGTCTCAAAGTCTGCAAAGTCTTTGCCTCCTTCCAAAAATTCTTACACTAGTTGGGCTCAGATGCTGTCTCAGTGTGGTTGTTCCTCTTCTACAGCTCCTGACAAAGCTCCATGTTCCAGGCAGGACTCCACTAGGATATGCTACTCACCATAGCTTGTGGTCCAGGCAGTTGAATGATAGTCTTCTTGCCTGCTTGTAATAGCTGCCAATCTCCAGACATTGCCTCCACTTCCCTGTCTGCATGCTGCTTTCTTATTTCCTGTTTTGCGTTTCTAAGCTAAGGGCCTGGGTAGAGGGAAGCTGCCTCTGGACATTGGCACATCCTTGAAAATGCCAGGCTGTGGCTCAAGTATCACAGGCATCTGGAACGCCGGTTTGGATGCTTGCGAGTAAAGTTGTGAGTGAATGAATGAATGTATGAGGGAAATGGGGTGAGAAGTGTTTCTGGCTGGCTGCAGCTATTTTTCCCAAGTGCAGACAGCATTCCCAACTTCACTCCCTCACAATCACAGAAATTACAGGAAAAGTTAAGGTAGGATTACTCAATCATGGATATAGGCAAATAGGGTTAAAGGAAAATGGAAGGACTGCAATGAAACCCTTTACAAACAGCTGTTACAAAGTGACAGAAACATTTGTAGAGAAAAAATATCAAGAACCAGCTCCTCTAAAAAGTTAGATACATCAGGTACAGATGAATATAGGTAGTCCCCAGTTTAAGAACGAGTTCCGTTCCCAAGATCTGTCCTTAAGTCGAATTTGTATGTAAGCCAGAACAGTATTATTGTATAATACTGTATAAGTAGTATTGTGCAATGAACTCAAACCATTGTGTATTTAATTCAAACCATTGTGTATTTAACTCGAATTTTGCTAAAATAGGCTCTGTTCTTAACTATGGGTCATCCTTAAACAGGGCGTTCTTAACCTGGGGACTACCTGTACACAATGAACTCTTTAAAGACACAGTCAAAGTGCTAACAACTGAATATCCTCAAATATAAGACACAATTGCGTGGTGCAGAGATGAAAAAGATCGTTGTATATAGCTGTTCTGAAGAATGTGTAAATTATCAAATCCCTTCCCTAATTCCTCCCAAGCAAAATTTCACTAAATCTAGAACTAAAGAAAAAAGAATTATATTCTTGGAGAGAGAAATGCCAAATGAACAAGCAGATTTCCAAGTAGGCAAAGGGACTTGAGATCAGATAGCTAATATAAAATGAATAATGGAGAGAGCAAGAGAATGTAAGATGGAAATTTACTTTTACTTAATTGACATCAGTAAAGGCTTTGGAGATCATACCAGAATGTAGGATATATTAAGGTTAATGGGGATGCAGAATACCTGATAATTTTTCTGAGGACCCTTTGCAGTAAACAAGAACCTAAGAACTCCGTTTGGAATGGAGAAAAAAGATAAATATAGTCCCTGAGTCCATTTAATTTGCAGATTAAATAAATAATAAGAATAGCAAGTTTGGAAAAGATGATGACTAGAATCAAAGCTGAATATGAAAACAAACATTTTGAGACAGCCAGAGAACACCCATTTTTTAGCTGAAAGTAACAAAGTCTTAGAAGAGCTCGTTATGGAAATAAAAGTGGAAAGTGATAAATATTACAGGTTAAGGGGGAAAAAAGGCAATATCAACAAGCATGCTTAGTAAACTCACACCTGATGGCAAGGAACTGAAGGTATAGATTAAGGTTTGATGGGAGCACTAGAATAAAGACAAACTGACTGTTAAGGACACAAAGAGGAGATTAATCCTATTGAGAAAAGCAGTAACAAACTTCATCATGAAGAATAAAGACATTTTTATGACAACAAATATCTGATTACAAGAAACCTGGATTTACTGGACATCAACACAACGGACCAAATCCTGCTGCTCCTTTTAGGTAATCATTTTATTATTCAAATGATGCAGATTACATTATGTCATTTTCATTAGCTTATGTCATCTGCATAATGACATCTATGACATAAAATTGCTGTGGATACTTATACTTCAACTTACCAAGTTCCATTAGTAACAGACACCCCCCTCCTCCCCATTAATCTTTTAAAATTAGGTTTTAAAAATGCAACCGTTTTTTTTCCCCCTTATAGTGTACATTTATGGAGAAGAAGAACAAATACACTTCAATTATGGATTTGGAAACAGTTACTAAGGCCATTTCTTCATTAGTAATTTATAGATTCCCATAGCATCCTCCAACCATTGCTATTCCAGTGTAATCATACATGCTTTATATTGCTATAGTGATGGCTAGTGACACTAGAAATCACTAAGAATTACTAATGAAGAAATGCCTAAGAGTATCATGGACTGCAAGTGGAATCAGTCAGTAGATCTTGCCAAAATAAATACAGACTGCTCCCTTGAACTGATGATCAGCAAGCAGAAACTTAGATATTTAGAGAACACAATATGAGCAGGTGATATGGTCAATATGGTAGACATTTCTCCATATCCGTACATTCAACAGAAATTGGCCCCAACTTAATGGTACCTAACAAACTAACTGTTGAGCGGGGAGTTAGGTTTGATGGCCAAAGTAGCCCCTCCTAACTCTGATGCTATACCCAATCTTATTTTAGCTGGTATTGATTAAGGTCATCCTTTTATACTGAGTTAACATCCTTAATTTAGCTGTTGCTCATCATGCCTGATCTGACTGTAAGTTTCATCCAGGTTTTTTTTTTTTTTGTCTGCGCTCAGTCATTACTGACCCTGCAGTGACTGCCTGGACGAATCCTTGCAGTTTTCAAGGCAGTTGTTTTTCGGAAGTGGTTTGCCAGAGCCTCCTTCCTAGAGCATAGCCCAGCTGGCGAGCGCAGGAGGCGGGATTTCCGTTGCTTTGCACCCTTTTCGGGCGAGCGCGGTTTCGCGCTTACCGGCAACTGGTCCCGTCTCTCTGTGCAAGGCGCTGCCAGTATTTTTCCTCCCACCGGAGTGAGAGTACCCATTTATCTACTCATGTGAGTTTTCGACCTGTTGGGTTGACAGGAGCTGGGGAGGAAACAGGAGCTCACCCTGTTAACGCGAAGGCTGGACTCGAACCGCCGAAGCGTCAGCCATTTCTGGCCGGCAACTTTCAGCGTCATTAAGCCGCTGCGCCACCGCGTCCCCTTCATCCAGGTATGTTGGTGCTATTCGGACGACAATTTGTATTCCTGAGGTTGTCTTCTTTGTAAGCAAGCTCTTCAGTGCCCATTTGCTATCTGATACTCCATACAGTTGGTTGGGTGTCTAGATTGATAATTCTTGATCAGAGTTCTGGACTGAGGATCCCAGTTTAAGGGGGAACATTTGTGGCCCTGAGCTAGGGTCTTCCCCAGATGAGCCCATGACAGATGCATCTTTTGGTAGAAAAGTGCTCTCTCCAGTTACCAATTTCCTACCTGCCTACCATACATCAAGTAAGTATTTTATCAATCAATCAATCAATCAATCAAATTTATACATTGCCCATCTCACTGTATAAGTGACTTTAGGTGGCTTACAGATAAAAAAGTGATAAAAAACAATAAAAAAATATTTACAAAAAAATACAGGGTTAAAAGACAGGGAGAGCATCCTCAGACCATCAACTGCCCCCAGTGCTGTAAGCCCACATTAGATCCCCAAGCTAGGTGGCAGAGCCAGGTCTTAACACTCTTCCAGAAAGCCAGGAGAGTGGGGGCCAGTCTCACCTCAGGGGGGCAAGATGGGCAGAAAAGGCTCTCCTTCTAGACTTTGCCAGTCAGAATTCGGGGTCTGTAACATGCCCTTCCTGCCAGTCCAGGTGGGGCAGGCTGATGTGACTGGAACAAGATGGTTCCTCAGGTAAGCTGGGACCCAACCAAGTATGGCTTGTTACTGTCCTATTTGTATGATGTAATTCTGTGAATTGCCTAGAGTCCCATATGTGAGATGGGCAGCTATATAAATTGAAGAGAGAGAGAGATGCACAGAAACTAAAGGAAGAACAGATTACTTACTTGTAAGTGTGCTTCTTTGAGGGAATGACTTGTTTATTCATCCAACCAACCCAACCTCTACTTGCACATACATAGTCTCTTTTTTTAAGTGATTGCCTGCACAGGCTCAAGAAATTGAAGTAAAGAAACCTGCCTTTTGAGTACACCCAATAGAATGGAATTGATAGATCCTTCTGCAAAAAGGAACTCAACTACAGTTTTCTGAATGATACATTCAGCAGGAGCAGAGGGACATTTACTTGAATGCACATAGTATGACTATTTGAAGAACCACAGTTACAGACAAGCAATCTTCATTTGACAGTATGGAATCTTATATGCTAACTATGTACAGTGCTAAATGAATCCTATGGAGGGCATTTATCATCTTTGGATGGCATCTGTTCTTGGAACGAAGTTCAACTTCTTATTTTGTCATCCCAGAGGAAAGAGCCTGTTCAGTGCTCAGACTGGTCCTGCCTAGTTAGCAGAGCAGTGAGGATGATTTATTAATTTTTAAGAGCCAACCCTTTTTTTATATGCTTAGTATGTTGTATCTCTTTCTGGGTGTTGGATAGCTCTCTCATTTACTCATTCCAACTCCCTTTCTGTTTTTCTTTTTCCCTTGTTAATTGAGGAAATGATTCAGTCATCTTTTATACTAAGAAGATTCTTCCCATTGAGAAGGAAGAAAGCACCTATATCTGGCCCGTTAATTTGTTTCATTGAAATAGCACCAAAATCCAAAGCAGTGAGAATAAATCAGCAGTCACAGGTGTTTGAGTGCCTCTAGATCTGATGTGTTCAGGAATCATCTTCATTTCAGATGCAATGTCAGAATGAACTAGAGATGTAAGAGTTGGTTCCTAAGACTGATCAAGATTCAGGAGACTGTTATGTAAATAGCCAGCTGCAAGCTTCCTCTTTATCAGCAAAGAGACCCATCTCCTTGGGGATCCAATAGAAAATTGTTAGAAAGAAAATCAGAAAGTTTCTCCTTTGATGTACAGGGATATATATTGGTTCTAAATGGAAAATAATTCAGTTGCTGGAGTTCTTATAACCCCAATCTTTCTAAAGAGACCATTCTGATTCTAAAGAGAACCTTATTTTCACAACAAACACAATGTTTCTGGGATTTTCTGCTGGGCATTTCTCCCGACTTCTTTTCCTTACTAGCAGAATAGAATGGAATGCTCTTATTCAAACTCTGACCATATGAAAAAGAAATTATTCAAGAGGACTGAGAATAAAGAAAGAGTGAAATCATTGGACTGATTTACCACTCAGTCCAACCCCTGCCTGGACTAATGTAGAATGAATAAATGCCCTAGCAGCTTGACTGAATTGAAGGAGATGGGGAGGTATAACCTAAGGAGCTAGAAAGAACGTTAAGAAAAGAGAGCAGACCATCTAGGTCCCTCTTACCCCTTACAGGAGTCCTACAAAAAGGACTCCTTTAAGACAGGTATAGTCAAATGTTTGCAGTCCATCAGACATAGTTGACATTTGTGGTTGCGTAGCATAATTATGCAGAATGAATGGTGCCGTATCACATACATGGATGAGGCCAGGACTTGTTCTTTAAGTTTTGAGGAGAAAACTAGATTTGTCTTTGTTTTTGAATAAAATGAAACATGTTAAAGCTGACCGTACTGTTTACTTGGCTTCCCATCTCAAAATAGAGAGAAACGGCACTTCTGCTTTTTTACAAGCATAGGTTGCCTCCTTTACAGATTCAAACATAATCACAGAAGGACCATAAACCCTGTAAGCTAATCTTCAGAACTCAAGGTTATGAAATTCAGGGTAGGACTAGGAGAATCTAGGCGGAACACCCTTTTCCTCTTCTCTTTGGCAAAAGCATGCGAAGTTTTACTTTTCAAGAAGGAGGGAGAAGAGAAGGAAGCAAACACAGAGGAATTTGTTCCTGAATAGGAATCAAGTAAATCTTTGTCCTTCCCTTTGTCCTTCACAAGCACAAAGAGCTATCCTGTGCAAAATTAAATCTTCTCAGAGCATGGTCAGCGATGACTATTCAGTTCCTCTGGGAAATTATGCCTCTCCTTAATACTTCCTTTACAGAAGGTCCACCTGTTGTACTTATATATTTTGTTGCTATTACCGCTGTACTTACATTTCCTGCTATTCATTCTAGAGATCTATGAGGCTAACAGTTGGGAAGTGATGTTTCTTCAGAGATTTTGAGGCATTAGCCTTATCTTCCAAGTTCCAGTTATTAACTTTTTTTTTTTTTTTTTGCTGAGCACAAGAATTAGCAAATATAGAATCAATACCTAGCACATCAAGGGGAAAGTGAAGAATATGTCTCTGTTCACAGCACTGCTCTTTGATTCATCTTGAAATGTTATTTCAGCTTGGAACTAGAGCTGTGGTAGCCAAGAGAGTGGCCAAACATAACATTTTATTAATTCATTTTAGTAATTTTATTTTATAGCATTTATAATGTTACCAATTCTGGGCAGCATATAGGAACAAACTGAAAAACAGAATAGCTCAAACAGTTGAAAACAATACAATAGTCACCTGGGATTTTGAGTCAGTACCCCATACCAGGTTAGCAATTTTTCATTCCAAGGGCCAAATTCTTCAAGGAGCATCTGGACTCAGTTCTAGTGGAAACCAAGGAATAAGAAAAAAAGTTTTGCTCCAAAAGAAGGATTACCAGTCCTTTGAGAACAACTGAGCTGTATTGTTAGCCATTCTTTACAACATCATCAACAACAACAACAACCCATATATACTTGCAAATAAGCCAAGAATTTTAAATGTTAAAATACACCCCAAAAATTGGGTTTGGCTTATCCATAGATAGGCTTATCCACAAGTATATACAATAATACTTTTTTTAAAGTACCCATGTCTCATATATACTCACCTATAAGCCCATCTGCGGATAAGCTGACCCTCAAATTTTTAACCAAAATATCATGAAAAATGAATAATCCATGGATTACCCACAGATGAGCCAATTGTGAAAATTAGAACACATAAAAATTTCAAGAGTCAGCTTATCCACGGGTGGTGCATTTTGGTTAAAAATTCAAGAGTTGGCTTCTCCACGGAAGAGCTCATGCGTGACTATATACAGTAACCATCACCTGTATATTTAATTCATCAAATCCAACTCCTTGCTCAGCATAGAAATCCTAAGTAAAGTATTCCTACCTGATTGTTATCCAGAAGAGGACCTAATCTAAAAGAACTACCTGGTAGAGTGTCAGGATACTTCCAGTATACAGGCTAAAACTGAAACTAAATTTCCTCCACAAAACCTTTCCTTGAAGGACCATCCTCTTGAAGACTCTTCCAGTTTGAACTTCTTTCTGGCTGTCAAGAAGGCACTGTTTCAAAGAGATCCTGGAAGGAGAAGGGGGCATTTGATGTGAGGAAGCTTTGATCTGGCCCTGGGCTTTGACTCTTGCTTGATTCTATTCCCTACTCCTGATCTAGTATATACAATTGTAGGATGTAATAGTTGGAAGGGACCTTGCCAATGCAGTTAATACATCTTTGTTATGAACATTCTAGACATAACTCCTCTGTAATAAAAATGTCACCTAAAAATCTTTTTCCTTGAGTAAAGTGGTTATTTCCCCACCAGTTGAGTGTCTTCATAAGATCACCCACCCATTGTTGAAGTTATGGAAATCCTATTGAGTAACTAAAAGATTCTACAAACGGTTAGCGCCAAATGCTCTTGCTTTATTTCTTAACTCTGAAAACAGTTGTTCAGCCAGCTGTTACAGTTACACAAATATATATTGTTAGAGAAACAAATCCAAAGCAAAATCTCAATTTCTGTGATGTCAAACGGGAAAGCCTAAGTTTTTCCAGTTCAGAGAACAGAATGTTTGTGTGTTGCAATACGTGAAGGGGGTTTTGCAATAAATGAGGGCTGGAAATTTAATTTGCAATAAATGAGGGTTGGACATTTCTCTTTCAGTTTCCAGGATTCTGTATTTACCCTGGACTGTATTTATCCCATACCTTACTGAAATCTGCATAGTTCTTGCTTCCTTAATCTTGCCCAGCTGCATGGGGCTTGAAAAAGTAGGGGTTACTACTGAGAAGGCCTTTCTCCTGGTCTGTGTCCTCTTAACCTCCCATAGGGGAGGAACCTGGAGCAGGTTGATATTTGAATTAGTTGGGCAGAATCATGACTGGCAAGCCATTCCTTATGCTTTTATACCATAGAGTGATATTGGTGATAAGAACCCCTCTGAAGTGGGCCTCTCTATCCCTCTCTATCTATCATCTCCAAATACTTTATAAGGACCTACTTCCAGAAGTTTAACATACAAGGTGTAAGTTAAAGCTTAAAGTTGCACTAAGACTTGGGACACCCTGTATAATTTGGTGCTATTATTTTGAGACACCCTTGTATTATTTGGTGGGATGGGTGCTGAAAGTAAGATGGCCCAGTAAAACCCAGTATAAGGCATCCAGTTTATATGGACATGAAGAGCTAAAATACCCATACACATTTAAACAAATCTTTTATGGTGAATATATACTCATGACAATTGCATTCATCCAATATTGCCTTTATGGGTCTGTACTGAATGCTGGACTACATTTCTGGTCATTTTCCCTTATGTATAATGTATTTATAAGAATATTTTAAAATGTACATTCAAGGGTGTTGGGCAGAAGGAGGAGGATTCTGTAAAAGGCAACTATTATCAAGGTGCTGAAATTAATTGGGCACTTTAATTGAGGTAGATTACTAGCTAATGCTTTCTTGAATACAGTAATTCTCCTATTAAATTATCTTTGAATAATTACCTGAAATTTCTCAGCTGCAGGGACTGATGGCTATTTAATTGTGCAGTGATGTTGCTGGATAATTACTTAACAAGGTGTCCTTTAATAGTTTAATTCCCCTTTCAGAGAAAGAAAAATAACTACAACTACTACTAATCCTCCTCCTCCTCCTTCTATGTCATTAAAAGAGATTTTTATTTTCCTTCATGGATGATGCATCAATGAGAAACTATTTGTCATTCTGTTTTTCAACACCCCCACACCCCAAATCAAATGGATTTTAAGTAGTGGTTTTGTGGGTTTTTCATTAATTGTATATTGCCCATGTAAGTTCTCCTAGTCTACTAGGAATCACCTACCAAAAGCTGTTTTGCATAAAATATTTTTAATATTATCTGATCTAATATCTAATTTAAGAGCAGGCATGCATAAGAATGTTCATTATAAGTGAACCAAAATAAGAAGCAGAATTATCTCATTCATTTTTACAAACAGAGCTATTAAAACATATTTTATGATTCCTTGTTAGAGACAGGGAACTGAGGTTGAGCATCAGTAGTGGAATAAAGTCACTCACTGGGAGTAAAAGCTAAGATCTGAATCCTGATGCTTCAACTGAGTAGACCTTGCTTCTGCTGTCCCTTTTCATCAGCTGCCAGGATCTTCCTGCCTGTGAGTAATCAGTAGTGTCAGGAACTTCTGATACTGCCTCATGCCTCATCTCCAACCAAGTGTCCTCCACATATGTACACATCATCTTCCAGAATTCTCAACAATGGCCATGTTGACTTGGAAATTCAGAAAATTGAAGTCTATCCATATGGAGACCATCTAGCTTGGTGAATGATGTATCATTGCTCCTCCCACTAAAGTTTTTGCAGTTCTGATCTAATTACCTATCTAGGCTGACTATATAGTCTTCTTAGGTGGAATAGCATACAGGTACTGACTTACCATTCGTTTAGCAACAGTTCAAAGTTATGACGGCACTGAAAAAAGTGACTTACGACCGGTCCTCACACTTATGACCATTGCAGCAAAAAATGTTGTAAAATTGGGTGCAGTCACGTGATGCCTTGCTTAATGACTGCACTGCTTAATGATGAATTTTACAGTCCCTATTGGGGTTTTAAGTCCAGGACTACTTTATAAGTATGCTTCTACTATTGATAGAAGATATACCTAAGCATCATCATGTTTCTAGTCTCTTTTTAGCCCTAATATCTGGCATGTCATTTGGTAGGGCTACCACAATTGGACTGGATGACCACTAGATGGTAGTAAAGAAATACAGAAAACTCTCTTTCACATCTAGAGGCTATCCAGATTTTTGCAGCCCAGATATGGTAGTCCCACATTAAGACCTATCTCTTGGCTGAGGACAACAACTGTTCCAAAGTCACCCATGAGTATCTGTGATTGAAAGAAGACTTGACTGCAGTTCTCCCAGGTCTGTCTGTCTGTCTGTCTGTCTGTCTGTCTATCTATCTATTTAGTTCAACTTACTGTTTGTCGCATTTAGCTGCATGCTTCACTTGTTTTTGTACTGTGCTTGGCTAGTTCTTAGGGCAAAGCTTCTCAATGCACGATGTGATGAGGGATTTTGTTTTTTAGCTGGCTTGTCACAGAGTCTGACTCTGATTAGGGCTGACAGGGAGTGGCCCAAGATCATCAAGCTGGTTTCCATGGAAGGCTTCCAAGGAAGGACTAGAACTTGGGTCTCCCCAGTCCTTAATTGCTACACCCTCTTGATGTCTGTCTATCTATCATCTTCTACATTTATTCAAAATAAGGCTAATTATCAATTCCAATAATTAATAAAACATGGAATGGAAAAAGAAATGAGTTCATGCAACACCACGATGGGCTAGAGTTTGACTAATCTATGCATCCTTATGTCTGAACCTATGAAAATTAATTAACTAAATGTTCACTGCAGAAAGTGGATGTGTTCAAAATTCTTTGCAACAACTTTACCAAATTAAAAATGAATAAAATGAAAGCTTTTTATAATTTATTGTCCAATTGTTGCTGCTAATGTTAACATTATTCATCTAAGTGTGGATGAGAAGGGAATGGAGGCCCAGAAGCAATCCTTTGCCATTGCTGCTTTGACCCTTTAAAATAACCTCCCTCTACAAGATCCGGATGGTCCCTACTTTAATCATGTTCTGGAAAGCTGTCAAAACATGGCTGTTCCAACAAGCCTTCAGTAATTAATATCTGCACTTTGCCTGCCATCTGTTTGACAGTGTGCTATTTGAATTCCGTATTGTTTTTAATGAATATTATTATGTCGTTTTTTAGATTTACTCTTTTAGGTTTGTGGAGTACCTAGAGATCTGAAACTGTGACAGCATCCAAATAATATAAGATTATATTTATTTTGTATAAGTAAATGTTAATGCTAATATTAATAATAAATAACTTCTAATCATAGCCTTATCTTTGTTCACTTCTCCCATTCTATTTGTCTCAAAGAAATGTAAACTTTTTGTAGGTTGACTTACCCTCATTGATTTTTTTTCCCTGTTTAAATTTATTCATTTATTTTTAAAAGGAAAATAAGAAAGAGAGAGAGGGGAAAAAAGAAAGATACATAGAATAAGATGAAGATAAAATGTAAAATAAGATGAAATTAGAAGAAAGTGGAAATTATCCATTGGACGTATGATCTCACTTTTGTCTTTATATATCAACTTGGATTAAACCAAAAAAGTTTCATGACAATTGAACATTTTAGCACTTTTTTAAACTGTTATTAAAATTAAATCTGACTGTTATTTTTATGGCTTTTCAACATCTTAAAACTTTAATTTTGTAATGAGTTTTCAGTGAGTTTCAACCAAATTAACCTAATAGTCTTCAGAGACTGAGCTATATTTAACATCAACTTGCTGGGGGGGGGGGGGTAAGTTTTACTTTCACTGAAGTTTTATAATTGTTTGGGTAATTAACACTGTCCAAGAGCTGAGTTATTTATCTTTATAACACAGCTCTGGTCTTTACAGTTTAAGTAACATTACATAAAACATGTTGCAACTTAGCTTGAAAAGGACCTGAGTTTGAAAGGGAGTTTGGCTTGGGAAGAAGCTGTTGCAATTTTTTTTTCTAGCACTTTTTGTTTTGAATTAGCCATTTTTATGTGTGATTTTGATATGCCTTCCTGAGTTAGCAGATTGAAATAGAATTCTCACCTTCCTAGGTTTCCAAGACTGCAAAGATCAGCTTTTTTAAAAATGGAATTTCTATGCCATAAGTGATATAAATGTTTTCTTCTTTTTGCTGGTCAAAAGTTGAACATATGCATCAACACAATGAGAATGAATAAGAAGAGAATTTCAAAATATGTCCACCATAAGAAATATCATAGGCCAAAAGATGCCAGGGTTGTTTGTCTGCTTCTTGTCTGTAATTCTGCACTACCAGGATTTAGAACTGCTTGACCAGTTTGAACTGTTTGACCACATAAGGCTTTCATGTGGTTTAATGTAACCAATATTAGTTGTAAATCTTGGAATTCCATTTTCAAATCTACCTATTGCCCCTTTGCTGGATTCACACAACATGTTAAAGCCCAAACAACATCATGGCTCAGCCTGACGTATGAATCCAGACACTACACCCATAGTGGCTTATGGAAACCAAAGAGGCTGAAACACTACCATCTGCAGGGTCTCTATAAATATGAAAAATGAAGTAGATTGTTTTTACAAAAGGTCAAAAAAAATCTGTACAATGCATTCTTAGCCTGTCATAAATTCCTAATGAGCAAATTTGATGGAAGTTTCAAACTATGATTAGAGAGGCCTGTCTAGACAAGTATAAATTTTTGGTACATATCCTGATCCTGATAAACGTTATTTCTCCTGCTGTTTCCATTTTCCCTGGTCCTGTCTTTGATTTTTTTCATTCTCAACTCTCAGCCCCACTCCTTAAGGTTCTGTGTTTCTTCATTTCCATGTTTCTCTTCTCCTGCTTTGACCTCTGCTTGTTCTTCATTTGTTTTCCCCTTGTCACCCTTCTTTTCCCCCTCCCCTTCTATTCCCCTCAGTCTTCGTACCTCCGTCGCCCACTCAGTCATTCCCAGCCTGGCGTCACCAAGAAAGGCGTAGGCTCATCAGTCACTAAGTGGGTGGTTTTGATGAGAAATTAAAAGGAGGCAGTAATTGACCATAATGAAAGAATTAAACAATAACCTGACCCTCCCTCCAAGTAACATTAATAATTGGAGTTATCACTGAATTGGAGGAATTTAAAACATCAGAGAGTGACATGACTGAATTGAAGATTCAATTGGTCTATGATGGAGCCAAACTGATCAACTAGGACTCTTTTATACTGAATAGGTTTGCTTTTGGAGTATTTCAAGTCTATCATCGGAACCTCCAATTGTTCTACAAAGAAAATATCAAGCCATATGTTACAGATGATTACCCAGATCTTTGCCTGCTGGACATACCTCATTTCATGTCATAATTCTGAGGTGCTGTCCATTTTTGAATGCAAATATTGGGCTATTTATATAAAATTTAAATAGCTATTTTATGCATCTTTATCAGCTTACTTCAGGGTTTTTTTTTTTAGATTTTTTTATCCCACATTATTTTTATAAATAACTCAAGGCAGAGAACATACCTAATGCTCCTTCCTCCTCCTATTTTCCCCACAGCAACCACCCTGTGAGGTGAGTTGGGTTAAGAGAGAGGGACTGGTCCAAAGTCACCCAGCCGGCTTTTATGCGTAAAGTGGGACTAGAACACCTATGACATTGTTCTGATCTTATCTCCTTTTCAGACTAGTCAACAAGAAGACCTCATTCATCCATTATTTGATCATGGATGAAGGCTTTCACTTAGTGTTAGGCAAACATTACCTGTCATAGTGCTTAGTTACCTGAAGGACCATCTGTCCCTGTAGGAGCTGCCCGTTCTGTACCATCAAAGTTGGCTTCCTTTCAATCTCATTGATTAAGCAATGTCATCTAGCAGGACCCAGCAAGCAGGCCTTCTCTGTTACTGTAGCTGTCCTCTGGAACAGCATATCTTTGGAGATTTGTTCAACCCCTATCCTAGCCCTAAAAAGTGACTTTTTTAGCACATCCTTCTAGACAGGGAATGATGTGGGGGAAATTTCTTTTTTTCATTGTTCCCTCAGGGTGATTGTGATTTATATATATATATATATATTCAATAGAAGAGAATATATGTAGCTCAGGGTTGAACTGTGGAGTCCTTGGTGTTCTCTGAACTTGGTTGTTTGCTTGCACACATTTCATTATCCGACTAGGTAACATCATCAGTGCTAGAAGGGAGTGGAGTTTGCTCCCTGTTTATATACAGCAGCTTACCCTACCAGAGTTGATGGGGGTGTGGTTTTCTCCTTAGTAGTTCCTTGATTGGGATATTGTTTTCTGCTTGATTGCAAGCAAACAACAAAGCTCAGATAGCATGAAGGACTCCACAGTTTTTGTTGTTGTTGTTATGTTGTTTTTCCTATTTAAATTTTGTAAAGCCACCCAGAGTTGTTGTTGGGGTTGGGCACTCTAGAAATTGGAGAAACAAACAAACTTTAGGAGATATTGTTGGTGTATTGTATATATTTTGGTTCAAGTTGGCTGTAGTTGTGTAGTGGTGGAAAATTCTGTGATAGTTCACTTGGGGAATTTGAACATTCATGGTGAAGCTGATGTGGTAGAGATGGATTAGGATTTCACTACTTCCATGAAAGTGATGGGTCTAATAAATTTCTGCCTTGAGATATGAGGCAATTGTCCTTACCAGTGAGGTTGGAAAGTTACAGGTACACTAATGTTACTATCAAATTATCACCTCGTGAAATGTGGTCCCACAATTGTTATTCCTCTTCTATAGGAGGACCTATTAAGGTGGCCTGTCTCTGGAATATTATAAAATCTGATGGATCCTTGAATGCTCTAAAAAAATGTCCAGAAGCGACAGCTACTGGTTTTTCCAAGGTCCTTGTTGATCTTTAGAATGGGGAAACTGAATGACACACTTGTCCTTTAAGGGCTGTTTCTTGCACTGTGAAGCCCGGGTTTTCTAGGAAGCTCCAGGCAGTGACCTGGTCAGGAGACAGCTACAGCACAAATTCTATGAGACTTCCAATGGGCATATTGAATCTATGTTAAAGCACGCTGTCTTGTTTTGCAGCATGCAGTGCATTTTCAAGTCAACATCTGGCACCTGGGATAAAAAAAAAATGCTTTGCAAGGCATCAATGCAAAAACTAAAAAATGCAAGATTTTTCACTTCCAGGTTGATGCAATATCCCTGGAAGGTAATAAGAGGCAAATTACTGACACACCAGTAATATAGATTAAAGATTAAGTATTACTAAATTATATTATTTAACCAACAAATGTAGAAATGTTATTTGCCATTGGCATTTTAAAGCAGGGTGTCATTATCAGTATTCTAGGAGTACATAGTTTGTGGCTTCCACATGCTTTGTTCTATATTTTATTTCCTCTTTGACCCTTTTCAATTTCAGAATGTCCTAATTAAGACTGTAATGATTGGTGGGGGATGGTAAGTACATATTTTTTTCAATTTATATAGGAAGAATATGGTTGTGTTAATGTTAGCTTTAGCATACCCATAAAGAGCTCCTAGTATTCTGAGTCAAAATATTTTCAGTAGATTGATGTCACATGTACATTTGAAACACCAGATCAAGGTAATCCTGCTGTTTCCCAACACGAATCAGCTTTCATTTGTTTTCCTACTAGCACTGATAACACTTTCTTTACCAAGTCCAAAGTACCAGCAAACTCCTTGCTCTTCCATTAGTAGGATTTTAATGGACTATGCTTCCTTTATGTCCAGAGTTCCCAAATGTACTGGTACACCTAATATTCAGTCAAAAGCCAGTGTCTAATTATATTAATTAAAAGAAATGAATTTCTTTAGAAGCTAAGGTTAGAGGAAACCCTGAATTTCTACACATTTTAGGCAGAAACTCAAATATCTCCTCAAAGTATAGTGATAGGTTGCTTGGTGGAGATCAGAGAATACTGTTTTTGCAATTCCTTCAATTGCTAAGCAGCCTATGTTGTGCCCATCCTGGGGCTAAGATGAATCTGTTCACTTTCTGTCACCTCCACTCATCACACAGCTCCCTGAGGAACTGATGGTCTTCTGCTTGCTGCTGGGCACCAACAATTGTCTTCTATCTATAGACTCTCTGATTATGGAAGAACTGATCTTCTGCCAACATTTCAGAAACAACCAATAGACTATTAGAACCACACAGCATCTCCATAGCACACAAACCAACTAAAGCCCTCCAAAACATCTTAAGTAAACCAAGAGACTCAGTAACCCAAGAAGAAAAAACAGGAGTCATCTACAAACTACTGTGTAAGGACAGTAACAGCCACTAAGTAGGACAGACAGGCAGAAGACTAGTAGAGGGCATCCATGAACACCAACTAGCAGTCATAAGACACGATGAAAACTCCTTAATCTCTCAACACATGGACAGACTCAACCACAGTTTAAACTGAGAAACTGTGAGCATCCTAGACCAAGCCAAATAAAAAAATGCTAGGGAATTCCTGGAAGCTTGGCATTCAGACAAATCAACCATCAGTAGACACATAGAAATAAAGTATATTTACACACCATTCAACTGAGACAACAAAAAGCTATGAAGAAAACAAAAACAAAAACAGAACACACCCCCTCCAGCAGCCAACACCCAGATAATCAGGGATTAACACTAGACAAGCAATCAAGCAGAAAAAAGTGCCCTAATCAAGGAACTACCAAGGAGAAAACCACACCCCACCAACACTGGCAGGGCAAGCTGCCATATATAAACAGGGAGCAAACCCCACACTCACCAGCACTGATGATGTTAGCTCATCAGGTAATGAAATGTCTGCAAGCAAACAACCAAGCTCAGAGAGCACCAAGGACTCCACAGTTCAACCCTGAGCTACATATATTCTCTTCTATTGGAACCATTGTCAGTTTTCACACATACTATTGTCAAGCCAGGTATCCTCTATTCTACTTTTGTTTTATTTATTTCATAACACAGAACAGAGAGAAAAAAGAGAAAATATACATTAAAGATAACAAAGAGAGAGAGAGAGAACAACTGCAACAAGATAAATTGTGTATATATGGGCTCCTCATGCATACATAGATGAATATATATGAATTTTTTACATAACAATTTCAATAAAGGATAACCATATTTTATTGTAATTGTCCATGCGTGATCTATGTCTATATGAAGTCTTCAATCCAGTAGGTAATTGAGGCCATAGCTTTGTCTTTCCAATGTTGAAAAACTAATCTCTTCAAAATATTAAGGGCATGGAGAATCCATTTTCACTGTCCAGATGTCAATTTCCATGTATTAGATATGTACTTCAAAAGAATGTGCACATCCAAAAATATTAAACTTTATTTTAAAATCAAATTAATATATGCAATAATAATGTTTAATATATGTACTGTAATTATTCTTCCTAGAACATGTTTTATTAGAATGTTATTCTGGTTGCATTTCCAACAAAATAATGATTTACTCATTCGTTTTTTGTATAAACACTATGGGATCCAATAAGTCTGAAGTATTATTTGTATTGTATAAGCTGTAATCTAACATCTAAGACTTGTTGGCATTGGGGTTAAAACATTTTCTCATTGCCTAGGTAAAATGAGAATCTCCAGTTCCTTATTCCATTCACTCTTCAAAATTTGCATACCATATTGATTCATTGATGACAGATATTTATAAAGGCTGACTGTCGTCATTTTGGCCTCATAAAGTTTAATTATCCCTTAATTAATCTACTAACTTAAATGTCTCTGAAGCTGAACATCCCACTGGTCCACACCAAGATGTCAATAAATGTTGTAATTGTAAATATTGCCAGCGGGTGGCAACTGATAAATGGTATTTAGAAAATGATAAAAACTCATCATCATCCACTAGTTGATCTAATGTGAAGATTCCAACATTCATCCCATTTTTCTATCTATTCTGAGATCTGGATAGCATTAATTTAGCATGACAACATGAATCCAAATGCATTTTTCCAAAAACAATATACCGCAGTTCTTGAATTGATATGATAGTAACAGGAGATTGAGCAAGTGCCTCATATTTTGAACTCAGAAAAGTTCTACTAACAAAAGGCACTCTATACAAATATTCCAAAGAGGCCCAGGATGGAGTATTTGGTACTAGTTCAAAGGTATGCATAATGGTATAATTCAAGATTCAGAAAACTGAAGTTCCCATTTTATTTATGTATTGATTTGTTTATTTATTTTATTTAATTGAACTGACAATTGCATTTTTTAAATATATATTTATTGAAGAACAATAAAAGAATCCCCCATTCTATACCTGTGAATCTGATTGCTATTTCTTACTGCATAACATTTATTTATCTCTTAAATTTCATCCTGTAATTTGCAGCCCATGTCTCTAACTCATCCAGATCTTTTAAAAATTGATATTTTTTTTCCCTAGGAAATTTGCTATCCTGCCCAATTTGGTAGCATTTGCAGTTTTCTGCTTTTGTTTATTTTAGACAAGTTATGTCCTTCCATTTCTGTATTTCAGTCCTTAAAACAGTATTTCTCAAACTTGGCAAGTTCAAGCTGTGTGGATTTCAACTCCCAGAATTCCCCAGGAATTCTGGGAATTGAAGTCCACACAGCTTGAACTTGCCAAGGCTGAGGAATACTGCCTTAGAATATTTGCACCAGGACTCGGGTACACTTATGATGTCATATTTCTCTAAGAGTTCAAGCTCATCTATCTTTTCTATACTCTGAATATTAAAGCATAGCCAACAAAGGTGATGCCTTTTATGAGCCAGTATTATCCCTGAATTTTCACTGAGCAATTTTATAGGCCCCAATACAGCAACAATGCCACTTCCTTCCACAGATCTTTATTTGAGATCCGTACTACTGGATTTTCTTCTTGAAATCCCACAGAATTCAGAATTCAATTTAAAACCCCATTGATCAAGTTCTCTATGCTTTGTCTAACCTTTTCTGTATTAATGCTTTCAAATGCAGCCATTTTGTGCTAGCAGTTTCTTGTATCTTTTCTACTGGTACCCAATACACTACACAGTTCATCGTCCAGATAACTTAAGCCATGATCCTAGAAATTTTCTGTGTCAACAACATTTCCAAAACTAGGCATTCTTGTAGCATTCTTCTTTTATTTTCTGGTTGTGATTCATAAATTGGAAGGATGGATGAAAATATGAATTCTGGTTCTTTTCCCCCTGCTCTTCCTCCAGTAAAGCAAATAACTCTAGACACTGAAATCTTCTTTACTATTAATGTATTGTGTTCCTGGGCCATGAGTTTCTTTGGATAGCTGACCATCTCCCTGACTGAGCAGATGTTTACATTTCATCAAAGGTTTGAGCTGAGTGCCCTCTGGAAACTGCTTTGAAAAGCAAGGTGATCCATTCAGAGAAGTCAAAACTGGCTAGATCTTCTGCTTAGGCCAAGGTGAAGTTATAGAGCTCAGTGACTTACATATGGAACTTGCTAGTACAGAAACTATGCTAAGTCTCCACCTCCTGCAAGTTGTGGTGGGAGAGGGCTTAGAAGTGAGGATTCTCTGCTGGAGTTTGTCTTCTGTGGGATGGGCTCCCTCCAGGCCTGGGATTAGGGTGTCTGTGGAGCCCCTCTCATGTTTTTAATTACTATGGTTGTTTTTTAGTCTGGGTTGTCATGTTTTATGTTTTTGACTGTTTTAATTGTATATTTGAATGTTTGGAGTGGGAGGCCATAATAAATTCTGATGATGATGACAGGAAATGGGGAGAATGGGAAATAGGAAGTGGCCTGGGAGTGAACACTGTCAGTGTGAGATACAGTGAGAAAATGCAATCCTGCTAATGGCTAGCTTTCCTTCTTTTCAGGCTGTGGTCTAACCAAGAAAGTCAGTGTGACTTCAGCTATGGTCCCTCCAGCTTAGAAGTCCTGCTCCTCAATGATAGGGCAGTTGCTTGTAAGGCATCTGTTGTCTCGGATTCAATGTTGGATTACAGAGCTGACCTGCATGTATTATAGAGTTCTGGTTGACAACAGTGGGAGGAGTTCACCTCTCTTACACGGGTAAGAGAGGTGAACTCCTCCCACTGTTGTCAACCAGGACATGGGTCCACAAGATTACTCAGTGATACATTAAGCTACCTTTGGAGGTGTCAGGATTAGCCCAGGAAACTCCAGGAGACAGTACAGATTTAATCCAGCAAGGTTTAATGGCCTTTCTCCTGTTACAGAAATCTTCTCAGAGTGAGAGCAAATTCCAGGGTCACCCTCCCAACCTCCCTTGCATTCTTTAGGGAGGGTTCAGTCTCATCTTCTTATCAGTTCCTCGTTGCTCTGGCGACAAGAGTAAATTCTTAACCCCCCTGGTCCTGACTCTCACAGGAGGGCAGGGAAATGGAATGGCCATTGCCTATAAAAATTCCACCTTGCTGTTCTATGTGAAAGTCTGCTATTGTGTTGGGTGTTGGAAATAATGTAGGGATACTTTAGCAAACCATCTATCCTGCTATCTAATAGTCTTTCTCTCCTGAGTTAACACAGGATGATCTTAAGTGTGGTGTTGGATTACCCTACATTCATTTCCCTGGGCTGGAGTGGGTGGGTGGGAGATGTCCATGCTATAGTTGTTCAGTCATGAATTGCTCAGGAGTGTATGTCCTCTAATACACCTATCTGTTGTAACTAGCATTACAATATCTGTCTCCACATGTGCAGTAGAGGATTTGGGCTTGGTATTCTGTTCAAGTGGTAATCTGAAGGTCCTTCTTAGATAGCTCTGCTGTCACAGATAGAAAGCTCTTCTGGATTAGTTTTAGACTGATGGATCATATAAATCTTTGCAGGACTGTCCACCTACAGCAGTCCAACACTTACGGATCCAAATAATTTCCTGAATCCAAATAGTTCTCTGAATGAGTCTGGGGAATTTCCCACATTTTCTCTGTTTTCTGTTGATGCCCTGCCCTATATGTGGAATTTAGAAAAGGCCTGGGCAGTTGACACTCTTAAGGGGTCAACTTAAGCAGCTCTTTCCCTCTGATATAGACAAATCAGTTAACTATGGAGCTGAGAGTAATGAAGTGGATGGTGACATCAGATGGAGCACAAATGGAGGAACTTTCAGGGCTGATCAGATCAAATATGGAATGAAGTTCATTTGAAGAGCCACTGAAAGTCATACATTGCTGCAATGCAGCTAGTGAAGGATGTGTATTTCTCTGTCCCCATTCCATCTGCGTGTAATAAGCTGACATTGCTTTCCACTGTATGGTATCTCCTCCACCAAGATATTGGAGGGAGAGAGTCAGAAATTTGGTGGCTTGCTGTAACCAATTTGTACTGTTCTTTGTGGACAGAGTCAGTGGGACTGTCTTGCCTTATTAGGGCATGAATGTAACATTGGCAACTGCTTGTCTGTTACATTGGTTTCTTCATGCCTGACTTGATCCTTGCCTTTCCTAGGTGATTATATTAGCTAAAGTGGGACTGTCCATGGTTAAGGGAGTTGATTAATGCTCTCTTGCCAGATGAATGGGTTCCCTCTTGCCTAAAGGAGGCAGTAGTAAAACTTCTATTGATGGTCTCACAATTCCAGATGCATCTAAAGATGCTAATTATCTACATCCATCGTAGTGGCTTTCAAGAAGTATACAGAATTGTTTTGGTCACTGTGGGGGAATGACCAATTCAAGAAACTGATTAAGGAGTGTGTGGCCCTGCTATTTCTTTTGGGTTTCTTGGTGACTTCCAGTACCATTGATCATGGTATCCTTCTAGACCATTTGATGGAACTGAGACTTTTGGCACTGTTTTATAGTGGCACCACACCACCCTAACAGTCCATGTTCAGAATGTAAGGCTGGAGTTCTGCATGCTATTTAACATCTACATGAAATCATTGATAGTTCATTCATAGTTTTGGAGGAGGATTTCAGCTGTATTGCTCCTTACTACCCAACATTTATTTATTTATTTAGCAGATTTATGTGGCCGCTCATCTAACTAATAAACAGAGGATACAAACACAATGCAGAATCAAAATCAGTTAAAAGAACCAAGTTAAGCCCCATGTACAAAACTCCGTACCCATATAACAAACATATACAGAGTCCACTGGAGATGGGTGGCCAATAAATTTAAATAAATGAATGAACAAACAAACACACAAACTGGTCTCCATTAACATCCTGGCCCCAGTGCTTGGAAGAAAAGCCAGGTCTTCACAGCATTCTGGAAGGCCTGCAGGGTTGGGCCCATCCAAAGCTCCAAGGGAAAGCTATTCCATAAAACGGGTACCAGGGTAGAGAAGGCACGCCTTCTAGGTCTCACCAAGTGACACAGCTTTACTAAGGGGAGCCAAAGTGTGCCTACCCTGCCATATCTGATAAGCTAGGCAGAGACCATCAGGGATAGACTATTGCTTACCTGTGATGATGCTGGAGTACATGCAAGTCTAGCTTGAATTTGATCCAGAAAAGATACTGCTGGTAATCTAGGAAACTAGATTCAAGAATTCAGTTTCAACCTATGTTGAATGGGGTTGCACTCCCCATGATGGAGCAGATCACAGTATGGCTGGGATCCTCAGATATCATTGGATTGGCAGGTAGCAGAGGTGATGAAAAGTTGTTGTTGTTTAGTCGTTAAGTCGTGTCCGACTCTTCGTGACCCCATGAACCATATTGCGCCAGGCCTTCCTATCTTTCACTGCCTCCCTCAGTTTGCTCAATTTCATGCTCAGATGAAAAGTACCTTTGCATAATTATACTTGGTGCACTAATTGGGATCCTTTCTGTGTTGGTTGAATTAAGAAAAATCCATCTACATCTTGGTTATGCCCTGTCTTGACAATTGCAATGCAGTCTCTAGTTCAAGGTACAGGGAAAATGGGATGCCTGTTTTGAATAACCTGATCTGGCTGCTAATTGCACTCCTGGCATAATTTAAGGTGTTGGCATTGACTTTTAAAACCCTAAACAATTTAAGGACTGGCTATTTAACGGAATGCCTCTCCCATTGTTCTGTTCAGTCGTTAAGTCATGTCCGACTCTTCGTGACCCCATGAACCATATTGCGCCAGGCCTTCCTATCTTTCACTGCCTCCCTGAGTTTGCTCAATTTCATGCTCATTGCTTCAGTGATGCTATCTAGCCATCTCATCCTCTGCCGTCCTCTTCTCCTTTTGCCTTCCATCTTTCCCAGCATCAGGGTCTTTTCCAAAGAGTCCTCTCTTCACATTAGGTGACCAAAGTATCTGAGCTTGAGCTTCATTATCAAGCCTCTCCCATTATCTACCTGCTAAGGTGTCAGGAGAGGCCCTTTCGGAGATGTCCCTGATGTTATAAGGCCCTCCTTCTGGCACACAGAAGAGGAACTTCTCTACAGTGCTCCCAGACTTGCAGGGTGTCTGCAGGGCGTGGTCAAAAAAAGTCAAGATGATGGGAATGATGACGGAAGGCTCATAAAAAAAACAGGCAGAGTTTTAGTCACACTGTTGTGGCTGCCAACTTGTCTTTCATGACCTTCCCCAGTAAACATGCTGCAGGCTTGGGAAGGTATTACCTGGGGGGTGAGTGGGAGGGTGGGAGGAATCACTTCTCTTGTCTTTTAGAAAACCTATAAAGATGCATCTCTTTCCCCAGGCTTTTAATTCTTAATTGATTTTCGTTTCAGTGTTAGTGTTTCTATTTTTAAAACTTTTTATATACTGTTTTTATTTTTTAAAATTTTTGTTAGCTACCTTGAGTACTCACCAGAGTGTTTGTTAGTTAGTCAATATGTAAGTAACTAAAGCTTTGGAGTTCAGCCTCTTTCTTCACATTTGGCCTTTCATCAAATCATGCAGCTGGCAAATCTGTGGGAACTGAATTGGGCTTCTTTTTTTAAAAAAAAATTGCTGAATCAGTATTAGAAACCTATGCTTGGATGTTAATGCAGCTGTTAATGGACAGTAGATTAGATGTTGACTGTATGTCATTAATGATGAACAAAATGATATCTTGATGACATTTTTACCATCTTTTATAACTCATTTTGTTTCTTTTATGGATAATCCATGCAAAGGTCAAGTATTCAATCAACGCTAGCTCTAAAATGTTGGAAGACTTGGCTTTATATACTTCATCATTTTAGAAAGCTTTATAGGAAAAAAAAATCAGTTATTAAAATTCAGTTAGGAAAGTAAAAGGAAAATAAATAATAAACAGACTACAGTAACAACAACGCAGTAAGTCAATATGAACAGGTGTTTAAAAATGCATCCTGAAGCCTGAAAGACCATGTGAGAACCTCTTGACCATGTGTGAGGTCTGATTATCAAGTATTGCTTAAATGCGTAGGCATTTAGGCATTTGGTTTTCTGCAGACACAAACAATGTCTTCAAAAGTAGCAGTGCGTAATTATAAATAGCTTGGATGTAGTGAAGCTAATCAGAAATGTCAGAGCTATTTGTCAATGATTTACTTCAGGTTTGTAAAAGAGACTTATTTTTTATAGCTATGGAATACACCCTAAGAGTGGTGGATACATTCTAAAGATGCTTCAATTCGTTTTTGAGAGAATGCCAAGTGTGCTGTGCACTTGCAATTTCTCCTACTGTAGAGATATTTCTATGCTAGATCAGCCAAATGGGTTTTTTGATATTTCTTTTGTTGAAGTCATTTCTACTTTTTGAGAGTCATCTAAGGCCTTGTAGACTTTATCTCCTAAGACCATGTTTGCATGTTTATCATGTTGAAGTTTGCATGTCATAAGGTATGAATGCAGCAGGAAAATAAAGCTTAATTTCACAGACAGGATAATTTTCAGAAAGCTACTGAATTTATAGAGCTATGAAAACACATCTGTCTTAATCATCTTTTTGCTAGCTTTCTGTTTTTTTCTTTATCTCTTCTGTTTCTTTGTCCTTTGCTTTCCTAAGGTTAAATGTCTACATACTTTTGGGGACCCTCAAACAATGTACACCAAAGCTTGAAGCATTAAACCTTCAGTGGTATTTTATTCAGTGATATTTTCAGTGGTATATCAAAGCATATAGCTAAAGTATCCCCTGCTGATTTTTCTGCCAGGGTTCTTGGGTTATATACAAGAACTGAACTGGATTAGTCTTCAAATAAGATCTTCAGGAATACTATCAAGAAAGAGATCCAAGAATAACACTTCATATATTTATGTTGCAGTTTGAAACATTCCTGATGACAGTATGATCAGAAATGTTCTCTGGCTGTACTGTTCATAGAAGAAATATACCTGTTTGGGGGGAAAATAGTGATTAGCAGGAGAGGTGGAAAAAGCCAGTGTGCTAAAAATTCAGATCCAACTTTCACCTCATTTTTTATCTAATATCACTGCTATGAAGCTGTTTAAGAGTGCCAGCAAAAAGCCTAACTGCATGTAAATAAAACAAGTTCATTGATTCAAGAAACGATGCAGATCTACAGAAACAGCTAGTGAGAAACGTATTCTCAATTATTCGAGAACTATCTCTAAGGGTAGTAGATTACAATTTGTATTTGTATATGAGACATCCAACCGGTTGCACACTGAAATGTGGATGAAGGCATACATGGTTTCCTGAATTTACAATTCAGATAAGAATGTATATAAGTTTGGGTGAGGGTCTTGGCAATATATAAAATGTATGTAAAATGTCATATTGTTTCTCCACAGCCTCAAGCATCAAAGCAGATCTTACTCTCCCAAAGAGTATATGTACAGATCAATGAACTGCAAATCCCATAAGCTAATTACATGTATTTGTAAGGGCAATTACTTAATTGTGCACATCATGGCTTAAATTGTAGGCACTTTTTGTCCACACAATTAGAGAACAAAATCACCTAAAATCAGTCCTTAAGTTCTTGAACAAAGGCCATAAAGTAAGGCTATGCCAAAAGTCATTGGGGCTGAAGCCTTCCTTGCACAGCATTTATTGACCCAATTGATTATCCTGCACTGTCTTGTTTGCAGTGTATTAGACCATTTATTCTTCTGCCTGTTACCATATTGTTAATGCCAACTTCAGGTATCTTTTTGCCTATAATTATATTGTTCCTTTGAGTTAGTGATTTGAATCATGGGCCAAAGGCATGATAGCCATCTTAAGAACCGTTTGTTTCCCATTCCCATTACAGTTAAGTTGGGCAGTTAAAGAACTGGTTTGATCTGTACAATTTTGTAATGTTTCTTCTGCAGCTTTTTCCCTCTCCCCATTGGGTGTCCTGCTCAGTGACATTAATTGCCAAATGCTCTCTGGAACAATTCCATTTTGACTGTCCTTCTAAAGACCATCTACATTTCTGTTGGTAAGATATTCCATATGGATGAAGTATATACCATATACTCAGAAGCATTGTTTCCTTGTTCCTCTTTCCTGAAACATACATGGGGGTGGGGGAACTCTTAACATCCCTAGCTGAAAAGCAAGTAATAGATGGCTTGATTCAGAGTACATGGCCCTACAGGTACCCAGGTGTCAAGCCATGTAGGGCTTTCAAGGTTACAACCAGTATTTTGATTTGTATTCAGAAACCTGTGGACAGCCAATACAGTATCTACAATACTAGTATAATGTTAAACCAGTGGCTTTCACCTGTCATTGCATTCTGTACCAATTGCAGATTTTGCATATTCTCCAAAGGTTTAGAATTTTAAATATTCCAAAGAGCTTTCTTCATCCTTCCAAGTAGCACACTTGACTTTCAGAAACCCCACTCAGGGTCACAGAGTTATTTATGGTTACAGAATGATCATTCACTATGTTTGCTTTGCAAAATCTTCCTCTGTTCAGGGCTGATTCCCAATAAACTGGTAACTTCAACAGGACCCTTTTATCTACTCCTAAGTGAATGAGTAACATTAGTGAAGAAGAGTAAGATATAGTTTATAAATGTGTTAAACTGATATGGAGTATTTTGAAAACCAACTTTGAGTCTCTCTTAAAGTGTATGTTTGGGAATAGCACGAAGACATTGAAAAAAAATGCGGTGACACAGTAATTGTTATGTTGGGTTTGGAAGCTCCAGTTCAGTTTTCTGCTCAACCAACTTGGGTCACATTTCTTACATGTTAGCAACTTTTTCTCTTTTTCCAGTATGTGCCCAAGCACTCAATTACAGGGGCTAGGAGATATGTGTGAACTTGTCTTCCTTAATTTAGTGGATAGAATCATAATCATAATAATTTCATTAAATTTATATGCTGTCTGACTCCCACTGACTGTAGATGGTTTACAAATTGTTCAAAACATTAAAAACAAGAAAAACAAAATGAAAATGTCCATAGCAGCAGCAGAAATAAAATATTCAGAGTGAAGAATATAATCATAAATTGTCCACAGTAAACACACCCATAACAAAGCATCTACAATAAAATCTAACATTAAAGCATCCACAGTAAATGAATAAAGACATCCACAATAACTTAATTCATCATTTTCATCATCATCATCACTACCGTCTCAGCCTCTGTCAAATCCATTCTATCATTTCTATCCAATATGACCACCCAAAGCCCTCCAGAACAGCTCAGTCTTCTTTGTTTTCCAAACAGCTTTCACTGCAAGAGCTACTCTCATGTCTAACGGAAGACTGCCCAGTAAATGTGGTACCTTTACAGGGAAACACTGATCATCTCTCTCTGTGCCAAAGCAGTTGTTCCTAACTCTGTTAAAATTTCCCCATACAATTTAGATTCTGTATAGGCTGATCCACTCTTGTACAGAATCCAGAGAACAGAGTAACATAAATTATATTATTATTATGGTTGGTTGCGTAGTCAGTCAGATGTTTAGACTGGATTTGGCATTTTTATCCACCTATTGAGTCCTTCCCAAGGACCTGGAATAGCAGATGTGGTTGTTTGATGGTGTTAAAGATATTGTTGCAGGAAATAAGCTGTTCCAAGTAAAGCTGCCTTTTATAATTGACTTATGGTGATTTTGTCAATGTTGATGGTCCTCAAGTGATGCTCCAGATGTTTTGGGATTGCACCCGAAGCACCCATAACTATTGGTAGTATCTTTGCTTTCTTTTGCCGTAGTCATTCTACTTCTATTAGTAGGTCTTTATCTTTTGTAATTTTCTCCAGTTCCTTCTCTTCTATTCTGCTGTCTCCAGGTATTGTAATGTCCATTATCCAGACTTTTTTATCTTTCTTATCAACAATTGATAAGTCTGGGGTGTTGTGTGGCAGGTGCTTGTCTGTCTGAATTCTAAAGTCCCAGAGCATTTTAGGTTCTTCATTTTCTATTACTTTGTTTGTGGTCCCACCAGTATAATAATAATAATAATAATAATAATAATAATAATTATTATTATTATTATTATTATTATTATTATTATTCTACAGTTAGATGATGATGAAGAAGAAGAAGAAGAAGAAGAAGAAGAAGAAGAAGAAGAAGAAGAAGAAGAAGAAGAAGAAGAAGAAGAAGAAGAATCATCATCTACAATTAGATTCACAGTCAAAGACTGGTGAAAACTTAATAATTCAAGTCCTAACCAAGGACCTAAAAATTATTAAGGTAGCGTCTGAGAATATAGGCAGTTCCAAGCAGGGTATTTTTTTTGTAAAATTAGGGTGTTCAGGTCTGGTAAATTCAAAACTTCCAAATATTGAGGCGGTCATTTAGATATTGCTCCAAGGGCTCCAATCACTATTGGTATAACAGCGGATTTCTTTTTCCACAAGTGTTTAGCTTCAATCTGCAAGTCCCAGTATTTCATAATTTTTTCAGATTGCTTTTCCTCAATCCTAGCATCACCCAATATAGCAACATCAATGAACCAGACTTTCTTCTTTTCAAAGACTGTTATATCAGGCGTGTTATGAACAAGATGCCTGTCTGTTTGGGTTGTAAAGTCCCATGAGATCTTAGCCCACTCATTTTCCAAAACCTTCTCAACTTGATGGTCCCAGCAGTTCTTGCTACATTCATATCCAAACCTCTGGCAAAGTTTCCAATGAATAATTTTGGCAACTTGGTCATGATGCTGCTTGTAGTCAGTTTGTGAAATTTTGCTGCAGCCACTGATCAAATGGTCAATGGCTTCATCCTTTTCACTACAAAGGCGACATTTACTATTGTTTACCTGATGAATTTTCACTTTCATGCAATTAGTCGGCAAAGCTTGTTCTTGAGACACTAAAATAAAGTGTTCAGTTTCTTTCTTTAACATTCCTGATCTTAACCAGCTCCATGTGGGGTTTTTATCAGCTTTTCCTTCTATATCCTTCAAATATTGACCATGCATTGGCTTAACAAATCGGTTTCCGGTTGTTTCTTTTCTATACTCAGCCTTCACCTTTGTTGTTTTCAGAAGCTTTCCTTGATTGAGTTCCTTTAATAAGGATTCTTTGCTTTTCTTAATATAGTCATTCAAGCCATGTTTTTCTTCTTCCACAGTTTGTTTCACCTATAGAAGTCCTCTGCTCCCTTCCACTCTTGGCAAATACAGCCGATCAATATCACTTTTTGTGTGTAAAGCATAGTATATTGTCATTAATTTTCTTGTTTTCTGATCCAAGTTATCAAGTTCCATCTGGGTCCAGTCAACTATTCCTGCTGTATACCAGGGACTGCCCAGGTATTCATTGCTTTGATGATGTTTCTACCATGTAGCTTCAATTTCAAAAAATTTTGAACTCATTTAATATATTTGGCAGAACTGCTTTCTTTGACTTGGTTCTGTAATAAACTGGAAGCTTCCAAAACTCTCAAATATTTGTAGCCTTCTTCTGGTGCTACCACCTTTATAAAATCTTTGTTGTCAAGCTGTATTCCATCATCTTCAACAATTTTGCCTGCCTTTATGGCTATAGTTGCACACTTGTCAATGCTAAATTGCATTCCAATGTCATTGCTGAATTTGTTTTGTGCTTTTTAGCAAGAAATCCAGTTCAGCCTTCATTTTTCCAAATAGTTTTAAGTCATCCATATAGAGTAAATGCGAAATTTTACTCCTTTTTTAGCCACCTTGAAAAATTCGACATTTAAAAAATTTCAACTTTTTCAAACTCTTCCACATTAGCCATCAGTTTGAAGTATTCATAAATTGCTGAATGTTTCTGCTGATTCCAAAAATTTTGAGACATTTCTCAATCCAGCTATGAGGAACAGAATCAAATGTCTTTTTATAGTCTATCCAAGCCATAAACAAATATGTTCTTCTTCTTCTTCTTCTTTTTTGAATTCTTCAAAATTAACATGTCAATCAATAACTGATCCTTCATTCCCCTTGACTTTTTGCAGCACCCTTTTTGTTCTACAAGGATTAAATCATTCCTTTTCAGATAGCTATAAATTTGATTTGCAATTATGCCTATAAGTAGCTTATATGTTGTTGGCAAACAGCTTATGAGTCTGTAGTTACCAGGCTCATTTCCCTTCTGCTTGTCCTTCTGAATGAGGAATGTCCTTCCAGTTGTTAACCATTCTTCATTTTCTGGTGCTTCCCAAACTATTCATCTGGTCTTCCAATCTCAAGTGTAGACTTGTCAGTGATTTTAGCCAGAATCCATGGAGTTCACCTGGTCCAGGAGCACTCCAGTTTTTGCCTTCTTTGATTGTTTTGGTACCATTTCCTCACTTATCCTAAAGTCTTCCATGCTGGATACTTTCACTGCATTTTCAACTTGCTTGATCTATATTGCATTCCTATTGTGACTCCTGTTGTTTTCCCACAGACTTCTCCAAAATGTTAGGGCCTTTTCTTTGTCAGGCTTTTCATTATTTGTGGTTGATTCTTTCCCATTTTCATGGGTTTTGTAGAATTGATGCTGATTTGCTCTAAACTGTGAATTCTGCTGGAATTGGATTATTCGATTGTCATATCACTTGCATATCTTCTCTGCAATAGCCACGACTCTTTGTTTCAACTGCTCTACAATTTCTACAATTCCTTTGCTCTCCAAGTTGTACTTCATGCACAGGCTAGTTTTGATTTTCTTACTCTTCAAATTTCCTTGCCTCAAATTGTTCAGATTTATGTGAATTTTCTTTATCTTCAATTCCAAGTGAATTTTCCATTTAGGTTTTCCCTTCTTAAAGGCTTCATTCCTTTGTGTTTTAAGTCCCAATTCTTCAATAGTTACATAGCCTGTGTCATACATCAGCTGGTTCATTTGGGTCAATGTTTCAACTGGAATAATTTTGACAGCTTCCTTAATATTCTTCACTATTTTAGCAAAAGCCTTCTTGTTAATTTGATTCAATTTTGGCAAACATATTCTTTCAGTTTCTTTCATTTGGTCCTTGATTTTCCCAAGTAGTTCTTCATTAACCAATACTGCTCACAGTTCTTTAGCAACTTCAGTTTCTTCTCCTTGTTGTTCTTCATTAACATCAATAGTCTTTCCACTTTCTACTGTTTATTACTCACTCTGCAAATTGGTATTATTGTTGGTTGTTCTGGATAAACCTGCATTTCGAGTTGCTTGTTTTTCAATTGCTTCCAATTCAGCATTGGTAAAGACCTTGTATTTCAAAATTAATGCCTTTGGTCCATAAATCTCTGCTCATTAACCTCTAAATCTGGATGTCTTTCTTTCTAAAGCTGGTACATTTGTTTTTGAAATCCACATTTTGATGTTTCCAACTGGTAGAAACATTCCATAATTGAGAAGTTTTCTTCTTTTGACCAAATTCTTCATTTTTGATTGTTGCCCAGTAGCCTTTCAGCTCCATGTGCTAGTTGCCTAGGAGAGGGAGCTGAGCCCTGTAGCACATTTTTTTATGAATTCCCAGGAGCCATAGCATCCAACACGACTTTTGTTAATCCAGGCAACAGTTGATCCAGCATGAAATTCGAATTGCGTATTCTCACCATATTGGATGGGTTTTTTTGGAACAGATTTAGTCCGACTCTTCAGCTAAGACCTGTCTGGTATGGTTGCACCTGTTCAGCATAGCCCTTAGCATCACTAGAGCATGCAGGCCCCTCCACCATGATGAGGTACTGTTCCTTTGGAGGGGTTATATTATTATTATTATTATTATTATTATTATTATTATTATTATTATTATTTTCTTCATAACAATTGAGATAAAGCCACAGATGGATGTGCCATACCAAATCAGTGGAACTGTATTTCTTAGTACGTTTGCCTTGCATTGAAGGACCTTCACTGGAAAGCAACAAATATGAGTTTTTACCAGTGTTTTGTTTCTCATAAATGATCCATTACTTGAAAATAGGTAAATATGGGTTGCAATTTCACTTCTCTTACATATTGTTGAATTTCTGGATCTTATGAATGCTTAAGATTGCTTATTTTAAACAAAACAAATAAACAGGGCTACATGTTTAATGGAGAAACTATAATTTCTCTAAGCCCTTTCTCTTCTGAGATCTCTAGTTTTCTGATCTCATAAGAAAGTAGATAATACATTTTTTGTTAAAAGTGAAGGAGCAATTGCTATCCTCTATGATTCTTAACCCTTGGACATATGACTTAAAGCCTATGCTAATTAGGGAAACTCAATAATTCATCTTTGAGTCTATAAAGGTTTTTTTTTTCCTGACCTAACCAGATGTAAATGTCTCATACGCAACTAGTGACTTCAGAAAAAGGTTTTCTTTTAAATGTGTTTATTTTATGCTCAGCAGACTATGCTCCTTAAGACAATGGAATCCTTGGATATCTTGAGCATTGTATAAACAGGCAGGATATGCATCTAATTAATAAATAAATAAGATAATTATAAAAGAAGATCTCAGTTTATTCCAGGGCTTCAGTTGCGTGACCAGGAACTCTCTAATTTATTTCAATACTAGGAGATATTCTGCATGCAGAATAAACTAATTTGCCTTGTGCTGAGTTCCAGCTACATTTTCTACCCCAGCTCAGTTTTTCATTACAGGTTTACTCTGAGAGATAATTACACAATTATCTATCAGTTTTATGTTTTAGAACTGGGACCATATAAACCTCTCTCTGCTGCACTTCACCCAGAACTGTTTTAGGATATGCCTAGAATGTTGAAGTTTATCATTTGAATTAAAGTAGGTGATATATTTCCCCTATGGTTTTCTGACAAAAGGCAAAATAGAAAGACTATTTTTTTTTCTGTATAAAAGAGTGATCTTTTTAGTCATGCTTGGCTGCCTTTTCAGGAATGTTTCCATTTATAATGAGATATTCTTGCACTCATTTGAACTAGAAAGTTTTATTAAATTGCTTCCTTTTTACATTAAGTAACTGAATGTAATGGCTAAAATTTAGGTAGTTTAACATATAATATTATGGATAGGCCCTTGTTTCTTTTTTTAAAGGTGAATTAGCACATTTAAGATGAATAACTATGCTAGTTTGTTGCAACAATAAGAAAGACTTTTAAATTTATTTTGACAACAGCACTCCTGAACTTGGATGCATTTTGCCAGATGCCTCTGACAAAGTATATCGGATATATGTCTAGTCTACAAAAGCTTGAGCTGCAATATATCCTTCATTATTAGTTTCATATGAGTTGTTAAAATTAACAGACACTTAAAATGGAAATGCACTTAGCATATTCTCAAGATACACTTACTGGAGACTGATACTTGATAATGTGTCACATTAATTTAAGTGTTATCTGTTGCTTAGAAGTTATATGATAGGGGATATGTTTGCTCTACAAATCTTGGTCAATATCTGAGTTTCGTGAAGGAAGTGTGACTAGATGGTGGTGGGAAAAAAGAAATTTGAGAATTCTTTCCCAGAGGTCTTCTCCTTCATTATGCAGAACAGACGTTGGTTTGCTAGAAGATAGGCAGAAAATGCAGTGGATTGCTACAGCTTTCATAATTGCAAGCTGCCTGAAATGATTTTAGAAAGGTAGGAAAGGGGGGGGGGGGGGGAAATACTAATGGAGGGAAAATAGAACTAATCAATCCATATTGTTTGAAAATGTCTTGTAACTATATTTATGGATAGAATGTTGAGATGTTACAGCTTAGTCACATTAACAGCATTAATAATTTGTTTTATGAGTAATATTTTTTATTAGGAAGAGCTTTATTTTTATATGTCCTTTCGATTTTACATACATGAAGTATCCATTAAGAAATATTCTGAATTTTTTATTTTTTCCGCATTGAAACAATTTAGTTTTTAATTCTTTGTGACAAATGTATAGAAATGTTACCACCTTCTAAAACCAGAACTAAAATTCCTTTAACTCTCAAAGTCTGGTTAAAAAAAAGATTCAGTGCAAATGACAGTCCCTAGTCTACACACACATAGTCCCTTATTAATCTATGCAAAACTTCAAATGACAGAACTATTTGTGATAAATTCACAAATTTGTTTGTGCATGATGTCATTAGTTTAGAGCAACTGATACTTATTTTGTTTCCAAAACTATGATTATGGCTGCCCCAACGTACCTTTTCTTTCAGGCTATATTTTTTTTTCCGTATAAGATTTATTTTTGCCCAAGGCAATCATCTGGGAAAAAAAAAAGTTATACTTGCTAAAAGGTAATTATACTTTTCTCCCCCAAGAACCAACCCTCCTAGCAGCAAACAAGAAAAAAGAAAAAAGAATAGTGTTTTCATGGCCTGTGCTTATTATTATTCTGAGAATGTACTAATTTGTTACATCCAAGATGACGGTTACTTTGGTTTGTGAAAGGGGCAATATGCCAACCACTACCGTTAAGGAAAAGGGCTCTTTTTATTAAAAGTGGTGGAACAGAAAATAGCCTGCTGTCTATGTGGGTATGAAATGGCAAATTGCCAATTGGGTTATCTGAGTGTCAGGTTTTCTGTTTGGGGTTAAGAATGAATCTAAAGCACTCCTTTCACTAGATTTTTGCAATTCTTGCCTTTGGCATGAAGTTTAGAAAATGTCTATGGTACTTACACGGAGCCCAGAAGACCAAAATACAAGTATGGAAACGTGTTTTAGAAGGGAAAACGAGGGAACCGGTTTAGCGATATTACAATGATTTGGTTTTGCTTTCTCCTGGCCCACTAAAAATTTGAATGAGAATGAGGTATGATTCTATACCTCAAGTCTGTTCAAACCAGGGTGGTCTGATCACTTTGTTTTACACGCATGGCATTGCTTAAGGTCATTCGTTGTAAATCTTAATATAAAAAGACTGAAAATATATTCAGCACTTTGTACCTACCAAATACATATTTAAAAGCCTCTGTGAAAAGTTGGGACCTACATGGCAGATTCTGAGGCACTGAATGGTCAATTTATTCATGTAGATTTAGCTATGTCTAAATAGTACATGGAAATGGATTGTTACAACGCTTTGATGAAATCTCTGTCTTGATATAATCCCAGTTAATCAATTTTCTAATTTTACAGCTTAGTATTCTGTCTTTCAGCACTAATGTTGTAACGAGCTGCATCATTTTCTGACAGCATACTAAAATAAAGAATAATTTTGACTGCTGTTTTGTTTCCCTTTGTTTTGTGGGCTAGAGTCTGGCAAACGAGAATCAAATTGGAAAGAATCTTTTGTTTCGTCTTCGTGATTTATGTTGGGGCAGACCTCACTTTCTAAAATGTTTTATGCTTCCTAGCATTAGATCCCTTTATAGACACATGCATAACAAGAACTTATTTGGGGTGAACCCTATTAAAAATGAAATGTGTTACATAGGCATTTTCTTAACTAATTTAATCAAAATATATCCATTCTGAAACTCTATTTACAAATTTAACCAATTTTTATAATACAGGTTTTTATTGTCTCTATGTGTTGTTATGGTTTGCAATACATATTCACATGTGAAATAAGCATTCATTTGAATATATACTATATTTAGACAGAACTGTATTTCCTCATGGTTAGACTTTTGTTGTATATATCAATTTTTGCCAAAACGTTAGGATTTTTCCCCCCTCTCTAAAAGCTATCCAAGTATTTGTGGTACGGCAAATAATAAAAATCCATTTTAGAAAAACTCAGGCAGATATCCAACTGAGTGAGGCTATTCATTTCATCTTAAAAAACATGAAACCACAATACAGATTCTTCTGCATGTGGAATTATTCAGTATTTTTAAAGAAAACAGCTAACCAAAGACATTTGCTGCAGCATTTTGCAAAAACTCAGCCGAGTTTTTCTTTCGGCTTTCTTTTCAGCCCATTGAGGGAGAAACAACCATTTCTTTAATAAGACTACATCACATTCTAATTTTGTAGCAAGAGCTTAGATAAGGATCAGGCCCCCTCTGCATCACTGTGTTGCCCTTTGACACTCAAAGTGTTGAAGCTTTTTGGCAAAAGAAGAGTTAGACATTCATTATTATGCGATGGACTTTCCAGTTTCTAAAGGGGGGCTCTGTGCTTTCTCTGTGATAGACTTTGTTGCTGGAAATGAGAACTGTATTTTGGCAGCAAAAGACAAGAATTGAGGCTACTCTGCAGGAAGACTCATTATGACATAATCCTTCATTAATCCTTATTCTCTATTAATAGATCAAGACACAAATCTTGCTTTGGTGGACCATCTTTGCCGACAAACCATTATTACTCAACTTTGTCTGCAAATCTTGGTATATTAAATTATATGCAACACGGTATCTAAAATTCAGCAGAGGCTTTTCAGATAAAATGTTATTCCCATTTTTTATGCAAAGAAGGTTTGGCAATCTGATGGGGAAATGCATTTAAAAGACATTAAGAACAACAACAACCCTGTCCATTGGAAACTGACAGGCTGTAGCCCCTTTCCTGCTATACTACAAAATAACAGTCTCAAATTAAAAGACAGGGGTCCTATGCCAAACCTTATTTTGGGGGCTTTGATGCCATAAACAAACAACACCTTATCCAGCTAGGTCACTTGCACTGTCCCATCTTCATTCGAGGCCATTTTATTCTAGTTTCTTTTAAGACTGTCTGCAATCCAGAGAATTGTGTGTTCTGAATGCGGACTAGGCAACCAGCATTTTAATTTTGACATCTTCTAGGAAAATAGGCATTTCTTGCTTGTCTTTTGCTAAGTACTGGGGCCACCACAGCATGAGTTAAGCATTAGTAGGAAATCTCCAGGCTACATCCAATCCAGAGCCTCACTTTTTGCGGCCCCTGGGATCTTTGCCACTTTTCACTGCTGCCCAGGTAATCACACTGCTGCACTGGACAGATTGTTGATTCCTCACTCTCTTCCACTGCAGAAAACCTGCTATTTTGAACAAAATCTCTAGGAGAGCAGAAGCACCAAGGCTTCATTTTCTGCAGCACTGCTAAAAATCACTGGGTCCTGCCTTGTAATAGGCTCACTTTCCTCTCTGTCTCCTAGCTACATTGAGCAGGGGGCTGGAGGGAAGGGCACCTTGATGCTTCCCCCATTCTCAGAACATCCCTGTCCAAAATCACTTTATTCTCTGTAAGATCTGCAGTGATCTTGAGCAATACTGAGGGTGAAGTAACAAGGGGCCCATCTCCCCTATGGTCTTACTCATGATTTTTCTCTGCTAATGAAGATGGAGAAGCAGCTCTCTACAACAAGATTAATGAAGGAAGTGAGGTGGTGTTTCCAACTTAGCAATCATAAAAAAGAACAGCTGAACATTGCACACTTTGAGATAGGATATGTGTATCTTCACTTATATAGCTCTAGCCATCTTCCAGCACACTTTGTTACCTAATTATTTTTACTCTTTTTGCATCATCTTTCCTTACATTCACTACCATTCATTCTGTTGGGAGATTAATCCTTCCCTAATCCTTGTATCCTTCACCATTTGGCTCAGTATTTCATAATAAATGATCAATTGATTAATGCTTTTAGACATCTAATAATTAATTTCCCAGGTTTATGTATATGAATAGACTTAAGTTTAAAACAGACTCTTTCTAAACAGATACTCAGCTATCGCCATTCTTATTCATTCTTGGGTCTCCAAATGGCCCAATCACTTTTTCTTATCTCGTCCCACCCATCTATTTGTGTCACCTAACACAATAACTTTTTCTCCAAATCACATTCATTGAGAACATTGCACAGTTTCCCCAAAACTCATCCTTGATTCTTTCATTATTAGGATTCATTGGAGTGTAACGTACAGCTATCACCAACCTATGAATTCCTGTTTTTATACACACCCACAGCAACCTAGATGACATCCTTTCATACTTGCTGACAAATATTTTAGCCCTTTCTTTCGTAATTAAACCTGCATCTTCACTTTCCTGCACGTATTCATCAATTCCACTTCAGAAAATCAGACCACCTTCATTTAGGTCTTTAGTTTCACAGACACACAACATAGGGTATCTATTTTTTTCTTTCACTCACTAATTAAAGCTGTTTACTATTTAGACCTTTTACATTCAAAGTCATAGTGCTCCATATGTAATGATCATCACCTGATGGGCCCATAGATACTGTACTGATCTCCATCACTTAATTATGATTAATTATAAACATCTTTGCCTATCTAGACTAGGAGTTCAAGGTTATGTTGTTTATTTTCCTTACTGAAAGCATTAATGTATAAACAATGAAGGCCATGAGCTTTATAAACCAATTTTTTAAAATCAAATGTGTAATAAGCTGTGTTACAGTGCAGAAGTCTTAACTGAGATCCCACTTCAGAATTTTCATTTCAACTTCACAGGATTCAGTTTCAGGCGTTCCTGATCAAGCGTGCCAGGATTTAGCCAAACACAGTTTGCCTGTCCTTGCAAAGTGCAACCCCTCTCCTCCTAGAAGTCTTTCATCCAAATAGCTAAGACTATGGTGCCAGAAACTACATCTCTCCTGTTGATGCCATTTAAGAAGCCAGTCATTCACTGGCTATATCCTTTCTCTTTTCACTTCTATTTCATGGACTGGAAAGGATGGATAAGAACATCATCTCAAATCTCAGAATTTTGAGTTTCCTTCCTAAACTTTTAAAGTTCATGGTTGACAATGGTTGGAACTGTTTGTGTGCTTGCTTGAAGCATCATTTGTTCCCACATGGATAAGCAGGACAGAATAATTATCAGTGGGTTTGATAAATCTTGGATATTTTTCTGTCACATCCCTGGTCCTTATTCCTGACCTAGATCATCCTTCACAAATGGATGTATCTAGTCATTGTATACTTATTTATCATAGCAGTAACTCACCAACTTCTATTACTCTTCTTGTTGCCTTCTTGCCTACTCTTATACAGTATAATTCTTCCTTCCCCTGAAGGCTCAGAGCCTCTTCATTCTAAGAGAATATATTTTTGAAATATATTTTTGAGTTCCATGGTATCTCTTACATCTTTTCTGCTACACAATTGAGTGTATGCATGTAGGGCATTCTGAATTAGTGTAGTGTCTAAGCAATATGGCATAGTCTTTTTGTAACAAAATCCGAAATGGCAATAGCCAAATATTAATATTTTAAGTCTTTACAAGTGATTTTTTTTTAAGTCAGTGAAAAAGGTATTGCAATGATTTATAAGAACATGTCTTCCTCTTCCTCTTTTATTTTTGAAAAAGCTTGGGATTTGCATTATATGTTATATCCATTCAAATCTGTACATAAAATGTGCAGCAATCTGATCATAGATCAGGAATGTTCAAATGATGATCCATGGGTCACATATAACAACGGAATGAATCCAAACAATGTTGTCCAACAGATGCTCTGAAAATTCCTCTGCACAGCCTCGTAGGTGAATCTCTGGGTCCCCCCAGCCCAAAAAGGTCACCCAGAACAAGGCTGATAGGTGGCAATCCGTGGACACAATAAGGGCAGAGAAGTAGGTCTTCATAGTGGCTCTCACCCATGTTCAGTCGAGTTCATCCTCTGTTGATCTCCAGTGCCACTCTAGACATTTCTTCTCCCATTTCAGTTCCCTCAGCTCCTCCGTAAACGACAGAGAGTGCTGGGATCCACAGGAAGAGAGAGGTTGCATGGGCGCAGTCTGACCCAAGGCCATAGCTGCCCTCTTGCTCCAAGTGGTGACTAAGGCCTCTGCTGGACCATGCAACAGACCATCAGGAACAACCCCCAGCTCCCTCTTGGAACCCTTGCAGGTCCATCAGTCACCAAGGGTGGACTGATCTAATTATACTGGCATCATTCAAGAAGACAAAGACTGACCGGCAATTTGTCTGTTCAGAAGACAGATTGATTCTTTACCTTCCTCATTCCATACATCACTGCCATGATAACAGCACCTGGCATGATGTGAGAGTCAGGACGAGAGGGATCAAGAACGTGCTCTCCTCCCCGTTGCTCTGGTGATGAGTATGTGTGCTTTTAACTGTGAAGCCTTTAGAGTTACCTGGGGTCAACTTGATTCCGTAGTCTGATCATTCTGAGAGTTTTGATTGAACTATACATTTGTACATTTGTATCGGAGAATGTAATAAACTATTTACATTCAATCTTTCTGTGGTAAAAGTGGCTTATGTTGTGGGATAATGATTCCACCCCCAATGAGGAGGTCAACAAACAAAGACAAATGTTGATTCAGCAACAATTGTAGGAGGTGTCCTTTCAGTGGTTCAGCACTTACAAGCATGTACAGCACAATGTGTCCATTTCTCATTGTTTAATTTGCTTTTGCCTTACATGGTTACACGTACATTTTGCACGTACAAAAGTACTCTGTTCACTCTGTGATCTTTTAAAACACTCACTGGTCATTTCCCCATCATAGAATATCCTGACAATTGTACTAATATATTACCTTGGTTTCCTTCCTTACATTGAAAGAGTTTAATAAAAATCCAAGGAAATATCACAATATGTATTATCATATTCCATATTAAATGAGGTTCACACATGCTCCTTAAAAACCAAGTCTTAGCCACGTATCAGTGACACAGTTGACATATGGACCTCTTGGGGAGATCCACAATTTAGCTGCAGGATCTGGGTGCTGTATACCCAGGAAGGTTTATGAATGTATATGTGTTGGTTTCACTGGATCAAAACAGTGTTATTTAGATAAAGATGGAAACCCAAGTGTCCAAATCTGCACAGATATTTTTTTCCTAGTTCTGAACCTAACATATTCTTGCCATGGATACCAAATCTATAACAGCCAGTATGATATAGTGGTTAAGTTACCAGGCTAGAAACTGGGAGACCATGAGTTCTAGTCCTGTCTTAGGGACCAAAGCAGCTAGGTGACTTTGGGCCAGTCCCAATCTCTCAGCCCTAAGAAGAAGGCAAGGGCGAACTACTTCTGAAAATCTTGCCAATATAATTGCAGGGACTAGTCCAAGCAGTTGCCAGAAGTCAAGGCTGACTTGAAGGCACAAAAATATATAGAGGTAGTTCTCGACTTACAACCGTTTAGTGACCATTCAAAGTTACATCAGCGCTGAAAAGAGTTACTTACAACCAGTCCTCACACTTATGACTGTCCCAGTGTCCCCATGATCATATGATCAACATTCAGGCCCTTGGCAACTGGCATGTATTTAGAACAGTTGCAGTATCCTAAGGTCACATGATCACCAGTTGTGCCCTTCCCAATTGGCTTCCAACAAACAAAATCAATGGAGAACCATGTGATTCACTTAACAACTGCAGTGATTCCCTTAATGACCAATGCAAAAAATGTCATAAAATTGGGTGTGGTTACATGATGCCTCATTTAATGACTGTACCGCTTAACAACATATTTTCCGGTCCCTATTGTGGTCATAAGTCTAGGACTACCTGTACTGAATCTATATCATTCATTGAGATATAAACCTTCCCCAACCATCCACATAATTCCCTGATTTGTCTGTTGGTATCAGTCTGCTTTCTCTGCATTGGAAGAGACTCAATATTATACTTAACAGCTACTTTGTATGATAAACATAGCACTGTTCAGCTATTCATTCAAGCAGCCTTTTTTCAGGCTCATGTGGAAACTACTAAGTAGCCTTGCAGAGATTTCATATCTCAGTCTCTCAATTTCTCTTTTTCCAACAACTATACCAGCATTTCTCCACCTTGGTGGCTTGAAGAGGTATGGACTTCAGCTCCCAGAATTCCTCAGCCAGCATGCTGGCTAGCGAATTCTGGGAGTTGAAGTCCACACCTCTTCAGGCTGCCAAGGTTGAGCAACACTGATCTCTACAATGGTGGTGACCTCTATCTTCATTCACTGGCAGTTAGTTGAAAACTTTAGATACCACTCCCCGTGCTAAATCAATTTTTTAAAACAAGACCTGAGTTAAAAATATTACAGACTTGGTTTTGTCTGCATTAGTGATATATCGCCACGGTGAGGGCTGGATGAGGGTGCAAATCACTTGCATGGAAATATGTGGAATGGAAGTCATTGGTAGGACTGAAAAGCTAGAACGTTCCAGCCATTGTTACAAAATGGGCAGAATGGCAACCCGTTTTGTTCCATATCTCAGCATCTAGAAGGGCTAGAAATTAGCTTTTCCTTTTAAATAAAACTGGGAATCTGAGGATTATGGCTGATCTGTAGAAGCAACTGTGCACACCCCATTTTCAGACTGTCAAGTCCCACAAGTCTGGCAAGCTCAGGACACAAGAACCACTTGGATTTTTGGAAAGAAGCTTTATTGCTCATAGGATAAGGTAACAGAATTTTGGAAGCCTGGCAAAACAGTTCTCCAGCTCAACTTACACTTACAAAATTAAACTCTGAGTATCTTTCCAATGCTCCCCCATCCCCTGGACTCAAAAGTCTCTTTTGCAATGGCCTTATTTCCTCCCTTAACTGCTGCCTTGCTTCCTTCTCTGTGTTCCCAAGGTCTCTGAGGCATTCCTTCACATGGACTCTCATGGAATGTTATCAATTCCATAAATCCTCTTTTGGCTTCTCCATAATCCTGAAAGGATTCATGAAATGATTGCCCAGCCCTGGCTGGTAGGTATTCCCGTAGAAAGATAACATCTCCTTTGACTCAAGCTTGACTCCTGGGGACTTTATGGATACAATTTCCATAGGGAAATGGTTTCTCATTGTCTTCTTTCAGGGAATCTTTTGGGTAATTAGTTGTTTAATTGTATTATGTGATGCAAATAATTTATTATAGAATACAGATAATAGCTGAGCACAGTGGTATTTGTATGATATACACTAGAAATTGGTAACATAATAATTTAGATAACTTCAACCTTTAAAAATAAAGAGAAAAAAAGTTTATATCAATGTTAACTATATTTCTGAAATGTTAATTTATTTTTATTTTTTTTGACTTCCCAGTCTGGACTATGACCCTGGTTTTTCCTAGTGGTCTTCTGTTTAAGTTCTACGCATGTTTGATGCTGCTTAATCTTTTGAGGTCAGCTAAGGTCACTAGGTACTACCATCTAGCTGGACAATAGTCATGTATATTATTTGTCAGCTTGTTCTAACTTCAGTTGTATCATTCTACCACTATGTTGTCACTGCTGAAGAACCTTGGTGTTTCAATCAGTTAGGATAAGTTGCATTCTCCCCAATTCATTGTTGCCATTGCTGATTCCCTCCTTCGCCTGAAGGTTCCAGGCATCATAGGGTCAGTTTGCTTTGATCCAGATAACTATGTATGTCCCCTTCAGCATCTCAAACTATTAAGACTGACATATCCTAAAGGTCAGGAGGATCAATACTTGCAGCCAACCACAACAACATCAAAATGATGACCCACTCACAGTGATGTTGTCTCTTGACATCCAACACAAATACATAACTTGTGGCCTGTGCCTGATGATATCATCATGTATCTCTCATCATTTGCCCCCTTGCTGCTCTACAGATGCCATAGTTGGAGAACTGACTGCGGAAACCTCTAAACCCATGCACACTGTTCCCCGTCTGAGCAGGGTCCCACAGGCCTGCCCTCATGGCCATTAATATAGTGTTCTGTGATAAAAGGTCTGCTCCTTTCCATTTCATTCAGAGGTTGCTTGCTGTTGGGATGTTTCCCACAGCAATGTTGTCGGATTAACAACCTTCCTGGGATAGCTGCACTGGCTACCAATATGTTTCTGGGTGCAATTCAAGGTGTTGATTACAACCTATATGGCTCAGAGCTTTCATATTTTCAGGACTGCTTATATATTTATATAATGTGTGTGTAGATAATGATAGATAGATAGGTAGGTAGATAGATAGATAGATAGATAGATAGATAGATAGATAGATAGATGATAGATAGATATGTAGATAGATGAATGGAGGGATGGATAGATAGATATGTAGATGGATGGATGGATGGATGGATGGATAGATAGATAGATAGATAGATGATAGACAGACAGATAGGAATGTTCAGTCTCTGCAAAGAGCTTCATCATAGGGACAAATAAAAAAATTGTCCTCTGTCACTGATTGGTTGGACAACAGCCCCTGGAATGTTCAGTGAGAATAGCTGCTTCTTTCATGGCTTTCTCTCATGGGACCTCTTCTTGGTCACTGCCCACATCCTTTGTGCTTAAATATGAGCTAGATGTCCATGGTAGAACTGATGGTGGTTGCTGCCCTGTAGTCACATTCATTCTTCTTAATGGAAGCAAAATATGTTGGTAGAGTTGTTCAATTAACTCTGTTCATTTATAAATCTGCCTTTGGAGAACAGTGTCTGTGTTACCTTGGGTGAAGGTTAGAGGGTAGTCTTTATATGTGCTGCTTCAGAGGGGAGATCCACCTTTCAAGGTTTATTTGTCTTTTTTCTTTTTTCTTTTTTTTGAGTCTTGAAGCAACATAACTTAAAAAAAAAAAAGATTTAAAATCTGATCTGTAACTATCTTTCTACCTAGTTCCATCCTCTTGACTTAGAAATACTCCTTCAATGACAGGTCTTTTCTACTATTCATTCTTAGTCACCTTCTAAATCAGGATGCACCGTGACTTATAGCAGATCCCCAGTCCCATTTCTTTTGTCCCCCAGGGTCCTTAGCAATACATTGGTTTTTAAAATGGGCTGATCACTATGTCACCAGCTAATACCCACTCCAGAAAATGGAGCCAGTAGATAGATGATAGATGATAAATGATAGATAGATAGTCCTATTCTAAAGATAAGCATGGTGATCATTGTGTGATGTACACAAGAGATGATTCGTTGTTTATGGTCACAGTGGGTCTTTATGAATTGAGCTTGTACAGCACTCTCCCACACCTGCCTTAAGTATTTCTTGTTTGTAGATCACTGCAGTGCTCTTAGAGAGCTACAGAAAAAGTGGGACTTGTATCTTGTTGCTGTGGGCCCTTCAAGGGAAGGGATCCTGCAAAAACGTCAGCTTTAGTGGTGTAGAACCATATGGATAAATGCACAGGTGAGTACTTGAAAACCATAAGTACAAATAAACAACCTGTTACTTCCTTTGACCACCTTTCTTACTAGAGCTACTTTGTGCATTATAGAATGGCAACAGTGGAACTCTACCTTTGCACTACTGCAATGTGGTTTGGGTGGGCTGCCTTTGAAGACCACTTGGGAACTGCATTTGGTGCAAAATGCAAACATCTGCTTATTGATGGATGAGAATTGATGTAGTCATATCACACCAGTATTGTGATCCCTGCACTGGTTGCCAGTGATTTTCAGCCTGTAATTCAATGTGTTGTTTTAATCAATAATATGGCTTTTCTGCTGTGTATATGCAGGACTGCTTTTTCCAAAAGGAACTGAGCATCCAGTATGTTCTCTTAGATCAAAATTATTAGTAGTCCCACTTTTTTAGGAGGTTAAGTAGACCAAGGTCCATAAACAATATTTTTCCATTGCAGTTCCTGCTTTAAGGAATTACACCTTCCACTTTGAGGCCAGGTTAGGGCTACCCAGATGATTTTCCACATGTTGGACAAAACTGAGCTCTTCCAGGGAGCATTTGGAGGGTGAGAGGCTAGTAGTACTAGAGACTAGTAAGTGCTGCTGTGTTGAATTTATGTTTAACATTGCAATGTTTCATTGGTTTAACTGTGGGGAGGCTGGGCAATTATGACAGTATACAAAATTAATAAAACAAATAAGTAAATAGTCACCTTTTTCAGGGAAAGTGGTATCCTCTACATTTTTTTTAACTACAGTTCCCATAAACCCTTGACATTCGATATGATGGTTCAGTTGAGGGGAGTTACTAAAAAAAAAAAATCTGGAAATCACTAGGTTGCCTATCTCAGCTTCTTCTGAACATACATGCAGCTCAACTTCTATACTGCCTGGATGGTCTTTCTGCTCAGCTTCTGACTTCTCTTCCCTGCTTCGCCATCAACTCACTGTAGCTTCTTAAGGAACTTTTAATCTAGATCTAATGAGGATCCCAGCTAGCCAGGCAGTATTTCCCAAATTCATTCAGGAATCCTGGATTTTCCTCAGTAAGAGGTACAAGCATTCATTTTCATGATAGAGAAGGAATCCCTTTATTCAATCCAATGGCATTTCAGCAATAATTTCCTTAGGCTGAATGTGTATGTAAACTTTGCATATGCTCTGTAGCCTGAAAAAAAAACTCTCCAAAATGTTCAGTACCTCAATAATGTATTTATTAGGAGAAGTTTTTCTTTCTCTTGTCTTCTTCCTCCTCCTCATCTCAGAAATGAAAAAAAAGAAAGAAAGCTCAGAATTGGCTTCCATATATTTATCTGCACATAATACTTTCCTGGTTGGGTGGATCAATGCCAGAAAAGACAATCAAATATTGTTTCAAGTAGATATTTAGATAATAGACAGATAGACAGATAGACAGATAGACAGATAGATAGACAGACACACACATGCCCACCTACACACACACACGCACACACATTTGGCAATAGCAAACTAGCAATTCACCAGAGACAGTGTTGCACACTTCAGGAATATTTAGCTGATAGTCATCCAGAAAGTCAAAGAGAGCTTGAAGTTAGGTGGGCCAGCCTGCAATGAGTAACCCATTGCCAAATGTATGCATACAGTTTGATATCTGCAAATCTACTGATTCTTCCCATACATACCCAATTCCTTGCTGAATTAGAAACTCATATCCCTCTGACCCCAAAAGTCAATTAAGGTTGACAAGGAATCAGGAAGTTATGACCTGACAATAGGAAAATCAATAATTAGCTAGAGCAAAAGGAGAGAATGGGAAACAGTAAGCAGTACAATCAGTTGGATAAAAAAAGATCTTTATGACTGAGTCTGTTCACATCCTTTTTAATTTAACTAGTTCCCTCCCCCCCCCCCCACCTCTGGCAAAAAACAGCCCAGAGGATTATTGTACATGGATTCCACTGTCACAAAATTTGTTACAGTTTGTCACTCTCTATGTGACTTCTCTGAAACTAAGCTATTTATGTTAATTGGTGCTTAGTGGTCTTAATACAATGTGTTTATCTGGTATATACTTATTCTCCAGCAACAGGACTGCTTAATGATGATACTACAGTACTGCTCTTTCTAACCCTTCTATGCTAAACATGTTTATTGGAAACTCCACCAATTACAGGATTTGTTTAAATTCATTTAGGATCAAAGTGTAAATATCAAATGATGTATTCCAACCAGTTCCAGAGGGGGTAACTCTTTTAGTTACATAGAGCTTTATTTATTTTCAAGAATGAAAATAAATGTGAGTGGCATAATCTTTCAGGAACTAGAGTCTACTTTTTCCACATGAAAAAGAAAATATCCTTTATCTTAACCTCTACATAAAAAATGTATTGAAGCTATTGAGTGGCTCCATACATCACACACGATTTAACTACAGTTCACTACATTAACCACAATTGGTTGGGTTTGTATGATATGTTAATCCACAAATTAGGGTTTAAATACCAGTGGCTGGATTCATGAAATAAACTAAGTCAAAATCAAACTATCTACATTATGGCTCCAGCAAATGTGTGAATCCAGTCGCAGTCAGTCACAGTCTTTATATTTCTTGCCCACAGTGGCTTATTGTTTAAAAACTATTTTGTGTTGTTGTTCTATATCTACTTATTAATTAATGATGATACTTCGTGTGCCTTAAAAAATAAATTCTGATCTATTAGGAACATAATAAAAGGAGCCCTACTGGATCACTGAAAAGGCCAGAGTACTGTAGCAATCCAGTCAGATGTCTCTGGAAAGCCAACAAATGGAATTCGAGTGCAATCTTAGCAGCTGGGATTCACAAACATACTACTGCTGATGTTGAAAATAATACATAGCCATCATGGTTAGGAGCCATCAGGGCTGCATGTTCAGCGGAACATAATCTCACAGGGAAGAGAAGATCAAGGATCCTACAGAGAAAGACTTCTAGTGCTCCAGTCATTCATGAGATGCTTTTTTGTAAAGAAGGAAGGCGGGGGGGGGGGGGGGAGATCCACCAGCCACATAGAAATGTGAAGGATTGGGATGAGGGGAAGGGAGTAGAAAAAATAGACTTTTCCCCAAGGCGTTATTTTGCTTTATTCCAAAAATTTGGAACAATTGAATAATTTTGGAAAGAAGAAAAAAGGCAAAAAATCCTCCAATGAATGCAATGAGGCAATGTGTTCATACATTGCTATCCTTTATTCTCCCCAAATATATCCCTGAAAAAAGGAAGACTTTTATCTCCAGTATCGGAGTATTGCAGTTTCTGAACAAAGAGGACTAACATGAAAAAGAAGAGGACTGTGTCATAGTCCAAGGAAACCTTCAATCACTAGAATCAGAAGTTTATCAAGAGGATAAAAATGAAGTCTCAGATGAAGCAGAAACTGCTGATAGTTATGATAACTCAGAAAACAACCCTGAAGATATGTCTAAAGGCAAAACTCTGCAACAAATCATCTTGGATTTTTTTAAAAAAAATTGTTGTTGTTTTCCTCAGCTGTTTTTTAAAAATTCTGACACAATAGAGAAGTATAAGGCCAGAATGAATAATGCTGTTTTATTATCACCTTGATGATTTTTCTGTCTTCACCTTTAATTTTTACCAAGTTTTTGCTGATAAAATTAAAAGATGCTAGGTTTTTCAGTTCCATTGCTTATAGTTGTATTTATAACAACATTTAAAAAGAATTTACAGGAAATATATTCAATTTAATTCAATATATAATTTAAAATTAAATTATATATTTCAAATTAATAAATATACTAAACATGATTAACATAAGTCAAGGCCTATATTATGCATGTTATGATCTTGTATTAGCAAAATGAATTTAGACCTGTAATAAATTGAATATTTTTAATTTCCCCCTACAAATTTCCATGCCTCTCCAAGAGAATGGGAAAAAAATCCTGTTTTTCCCCCCTTGAGGCTTCAGCATTTCTGATCTGGTTCTTCTTGAAAGATGATGATGTTTCTGGTTTAAACAGTAGAGTTCCAGAAACTTTGGCATTATTAAGTAGCTATGTACGATTTGTTTACTTCCTAATTCCCTCACACAATGTGCAAATTATGGAACCTGCTGTCACAAAAAATGGTAATGCTCATTAACTTAGATGGCTTTAAAAGGAGATCATAAAGTTCATAAAGTAAAAAAAAAAAAACATCTATTAAGAGCTACTAGCCATTATGGCTATACGTGACTACTAAGTTCAGAGAGTGACACTCACTGTTCGTAGACTTCCTTGGAGACATTTGGTTGGCCAGCATCCATTTGAATGCTGATTTTTAGTGGGCTCTTGGTCTGATTCAACAGACCTCTTCTTATGAGTCAATGCTAAGGTCAGGATCAATCAAAAAAGCCCAGTGCTCTGAAAACTATGGCTCATGGTGACATCGTAAGTCTCTGGAAATAGACCAAGTGATGTCTGACTAACATGCACGTAGGGAATGGAAGATCTTCGCAAGGTAATAATCTCTCCATGAGAACAGTGTCTAGTCATAGAAGAAATAAACTGCTATAAAAGTTATGAGACCTGCAATATTGCATATGAGCTTGCACAAGCCAGTTGTATCTGACGAAACAAGCCGTGGCTTACAAAACACAAGATGCTTTTCCTCCTTTCTTGAAACAGCTTTCTCATAGCTGCTCCTCTGGAATCTCAACTGCTGTTGTAGCTCCTTTGGCTGCCAAAATACCCTGAACAGGCAGTTCCCCTTCTGTCTACGTTTGGTGGATGAATGAAGGGCTCTACCACATCAGTATTCAAAATTCCTCTTTCAGAGAGTAGCACATCAGTATTCAGGGTGCCACATATGTAAGCCATTCCTTTAAAAACAGAGTCCTTAAAAAGCCTCTGAGTATGTTTCTGTGTACAGCGCACAAATGTCCACTAATTGCACAAAGGGAGGACTGAGATTCCAACAGCAAGCCCTGTAAAAAGTAGATAGGCAAAGAAGAGTGGAAGCATCTGTTTAATATAGACGACATTAGAATTTAATTTTACCTCTGCGATGCTTTTGTATAGCTGCAGTGTTACAGAGAAGCTAGTAAGCATGGCAGTGCGGTGTCAGCAGGTGCATGCCACCAAATTACTGCTTTTCATTTGCATATTCATCTGCTAAGAAGCATGTCATTATCATATCAAAGGGATACTAAGCAACATCTAGCTTCAAGAGATGTGGCATAGTTTCAATGCTAGCAATTAATGCGAGATGAGGACTCTCTTTCTGTCATGTCTCCCAGGGCTAACTGTAATCGGGCTTATTATTGGATTGTTACCAATAAGGCTGTGTTGGCAGGGAAAAAAGGTGGCGTGGAAGACGTGAGCAGTCCACAGCATCTTTCCAGAGTATACCCAATATCAGGTATCCATCCACCTTTGCGGAAATACATAAACAAACAAATGGAGTTTTTGCTGTTCAGCTCGTTGATGCAGCTACAAGGAACATGGTGAATGCTTGGTAATCGCTGATCGAACCGCAGGACAAACCCATCGGTATTGAACTTTACATGGATGTCCTGAGAGGCAACAGTTTCACATGACCTGTCCACCTTGGGCAATCCTTTAAAGTAGCTGGAATATTCAGAGATAAATTCTTAAATACACACTTACCACGTATAGTCTATCAGATTGCAACAACTCTCACAGATCACATCACAGAGATTTGATTCTGAATTATAAAGTGTGTTATGGTCTGATGGCTTTAGCTGATACTAGTGCAAATGCTTCCAAAACAAGTGTTTGAAATGGCCGACTTCACCTGGGTCTTACACACATCCAAATCACAACTCGGTGATAGTGAATACTTCACATCTGAAACTATGCTCCCTTACATAGCTAGGAAAGGCTCAAGAGCCCTAGGAAAAAACACTGGCAAAGTGGTTTGCCAAGGAACATCTGTAGAGAAGTCAGAAAAGTCAAAACTATGTGATCCAAGCCCTGCCTCTTTTTAAAGTGTGTTGCATGTGTGACAGGAGGAGATTCAGTCACACAATCCTGGCTGCAACCTTGGCTTTTCTGCCCACTCCTGACGCCCCTGGTATTTCCCTGCTGTTTTTCCTAAATGACCAGAAGTATTTTTCTCTGTTTTACATTTGATGTCATTTGAAATAACCTTTAAACTGAGCACTCTCATTTGGTGAAATGCAAATAACTACATTGTAGTTCTGCCCAAGTACTACAATATGCCCAGGTTGTTAAGATTCTAAATATTTATAACAGATGAACAGATGTAAAGCTTCCAGATTTTAGTAACAATCTTTTGGTATATTACCTTCTCCATACCTATATGAAACAGATCCACCCAGCATTGTTATTCGATGATCACAGGTATTTAGCCCTTCAAATATTTACTTGTGGAAACCCTTGCAATACATCAACTTATTAAGCAATCGCACAGATAAAATGTAACTTGCATATAGTGTCAAAAATATTGTTCACATAACTTAAATTGATATTAAGTCACTACCTGGTGGGACCTGTAACTGTTCTCTCTGCAGCTCCTTCTTGAGAAAAGCTTGGAATTCCAGCTGATTTAAGACACATGTTTTCTCTCGGTAACCACTGCAAGGCAGAGCAGAAAATGTTGGGTTAGATCAGCCTGTGGTTTGAATATAAAGTGTTATATACTCAGTATAAGAGTATAAGGTATTTATCTGGAACAAAGTAGCCTTGTAAGAGCTTTGTTGTGGGGCAGCTTGATTTAAATGTGACATACGCAACTGGAATGTCACCCAGAAAGTCCCATGAATCAGGTCTTCTTTTTGTGATAGACCAATAAACTTTAAGGTGCTACTATGATAGCCTGCTTTTTACACTTAGGTTGTTCTTGGGTAAGTGTAACTGGTATCCAGTTTTAAGCCACATTAAATGAAACCATTTTCCAGAATCAAAAGAAGAAACATTCACAGGATCAGTTTAAGATGTCCAAATTAGTCCCCATCAGCTCGAAGAATGGGTAGGTAAACCAGTCATACATAAGCAATTGGAAATACAAAATATAGCTAGCCTATCCGTTAAAAAGTAAAAATGCTATATTAACTAGGAAGCTGTGAAATATGTGTGTGGCTGCAGTCATAGAGCAAATTGCAGAACAAAGTTTTGATAGAATCATAAGAATCTCAGCATGGATGCAAGGAAAAGAACAAGTTTAAACCCTCATGTTTGTGGAGAAAATACTTGAAAGTACCCAGCAGTTTCTGCTAATGGCTCAGAAACCAGAGGGGATCTTAGTGTGCTTTCCATACATTTTTTGTTCCATGCACTGTGTCATGATCAATAACAGAAGGACTCATTCTTTCATTTGAAAACTATTACATCTCAACATTACTCAGAACTTGCACACTAATTTCCTGGTGTTGACTTCAAACGATTCTTTCAGACAACTTGTCTTTCTCCCTGTAAGAGATAATTCACAAGGTTTTAATATGGTATGAGGCACCACAAAATGCATGCTTCAAATGGGACCTCCAAAAGATCAGAATCTGGTGTTTACAAATTCTTTTGGTCTGCACTAAGCTCTGTATCTCGAGAATGTTCTCTAAGCTTCATTGCCAGCCAGAATACTCATGAATCCAGACCACCAGGTCTTATAAAGCTCTGATATCCAAATCTGAACATGGTCTTGTCATGTTTTGCCTTCTGCCTAACTGCCATGGAATCTGACCACTGGTCAATCTTAGTTTATTGCATTTTCCTCCAGTCTTTTGGATTCTTATCTGCCTGCATCAGGATCTCTAGTCAGACTTCTCTTAATAGGCTGGTTCCATCCAAGTACACATTTTCACTCAATCTGAGGATGTTTAAGTGGCTTTGTGAATTAGCTAACAAACCTTCACTTTGGGATTTGTCAAATGTTTGTTTAACCCCCCCCCACACACACACACACATACACATACACAACTGATACTGTCAGCTTCTTATAAGAGAGAGATTATATGTTTCTGTGCTTTTTAAGTTTCATGTACCCAATTCAATATGTCCAATGTAAACTGGACCACGCTGGATGGATCCATTGTATCCTCTGGAATTCTTTCCCAAGTTTATTATGTATGTAAAATCATTTAATAAAAATTATTTTTTTTTAAAAAAAGGAATTCTTTCCCAAGCTGCTGATAAAAAGGATATGGGACCAAATGTTCAAACCTCTGCTTTTTTAAAAGAATTACAATGGAAAGCTGGCCAGCAATGCAAAATTTAATAAAAATGTTGACACTGGTTTTAATGGGCTGGCTTGACATTAAACATTTCACTTGAAATATTTATTACACTTACATAACATCTACTTGAGTTATGGAAATAGAAGGCCTGTTCAGTCTTTCATTCCATGTAGCATGAATGCCAATATTTTTCATTACAGAAAACGATTCTATCCCTGATTTGCACATTTGTTTTATATTTTTAAGGAACCTGTCTTCATTAAAACACAAGAAGTTCATTTATTGGCAGAGCTATTATCATGAAGCTATGCCTGCCAACACACATCCATTGGTTGATCCAGTGCTGACTTAACAGAAATGGAAATGCAACAAATTCATACTTGGCATACATGGATAAATAGCAGCACTCTGACTCCCATGACTGATTTATCCCACTGAGATCATTGGGATTAAAACATGAGTTAAGTAGTCTGAATCCAACCCTGTGTCTTTAAGGCTATAATCGTGTGCAAGTTACCATGAAAATAAGCCCTGTGGAGCACAGGGGACCAGAAGAGCAACTCTATCAGTCCCCTGGTGGCTCCTAGTAAGAGGACAGTGGACATCTGTGTATGTTCCAACCACCTTCCCTGGATCTGAAATTAGTTTGCTGCTTTTGGTTGGACAGCAGAATGACCTTCTTCTTTGCTTTTTGATGAAAGATTCAGTTGCCAGTCCAGTCATCGTCTCTTGTCCTACTTCAAAGTAAATGTGTATAGGAGTGTACTATAAATGGAGGGGGTGGAGGATTAAATAATTGCATTTTTAGAAATCAGATTTCATCCCAAGAACTCAAAGATCCATCTTTCAGTGGGTTTCTTATAATCATAGAATTGGCTTATTTTTGTGAGGGAGGGCGGTGGAGCCAGAAAATGCTGTTTTTCCATAATGACTCCAGTATTCCCTTCAGAAACTAGGATGGTCCCCTTGCTGTTAGCCTTCTGGAAGGTAGGGAAGACCAAACTGTTCAGGGGGAGCTTTGGGGATTGACTGAGTGCCAGCTGGAACCAGACTGGATTTGCTAATTAATGAACTAATGTAGTTTTTTTATCTGATCTGCTGATATTGTAGTGGCTTTATTACTTTTATTTTATTGTAAGCCGCCATGAGTCAATCATGGTTCGGTGACATATAAGTTTGATAAATAAATAAATGAATAAATAAATACTTATCTAAGGAGGGAGAATTCTACTCATTTATTACTGTGATGGAATTAAATAGTCAGCCTTAGACAGGAAGAAAAATCTGCTGGATTTCTTTTTAACTGAAAACAGTGGAACCTCGGTTCACGAATTTAATTCGTTCCGCGACTCTGGTCGCGACCCGAAATGGTCGTGACCGGAATCAAATTTTCCCATAAGGTTCAATGTAAATACAGTTAATCTGTTCTGACCCCAAATTTGGTCGCCAACCGATTTCTGGTCACGACCCGAGTCAAATTTCCCCATAAGGTTCAATGTAAATATGGTTAATCCGTTCTGAACCATGTTTTTTTTTTTAAAAACCGCAAAAATATGACACAAAGTACAGTATGAAGAGAGAGAAAGCTAACCTTGCTTGGGAGGGAAAATGGCCGCGCTTCCTGCTTGGAGGGAGAGTCCCCCTCCCTACAGGAAGTCGCGACCACGTGACGCGGGAGGGAAAATGGCCGCGCTTCCTGCTTGGAGGGAGAGTCCCCCTCCCTACAGGAAGTCGCGACCACGTGACATGGGAGGGAAAATGGCCACGCTTCCTGCTTGGAGGGAGAGTCCCCTCCCTACAGGAAGTCGCAACCACGTGACTCGGGAGGGAAAATGGCTGCGCTTCCTGCTTGGAGGGAGAGTCCCCTCCCTACAGGAAGTCGTGACCACGTGACACGGGAGGGAAAATGGCTGCGCTTCCTACTTGGAGGGAGAGTCCCCTCCCTACAGGAAGTCGCGACCATGTGACACAGGAGGGAAAATGGCCGCGGATCCTGTTCATCACCCGATCCAGCGTTTGCGACCGGAGGTAAATTTTTGCGGCCTGCGCTGGTCATGACCCGAATTGTTCGTGAACAGATGCGTTCGTGAACCGAGCGCAAATTTTCCCATAAGGAAATACGAACGTATTTCCAGATTCATGCTGAAGGGTAAGATACACCCATGGCGTCTTAAACAGCCTTTCCTCCTTTTCCTCTCACTATGTTTAATTATTTACCATTCAGTGCAAATAATTACATCTTAATAAACAACCCAATAAGATACATATTTACAGTTAAAACAAATCAAACACAACCACACCCTACACAACAACTACACTATGAAAACAACACAGTACAATACGGCAGTGTGTATACAACCATAATGAATATAAAAGAATAATCCTATAAAGTAAGTGGAGTTAAGTGAAAATAACTCACGAAATGTCACACAGTAAATGTCTATGGCCGATGGGCAACTAGAATGCTCCAAAACCTTAAACACCACACCGTGCTGGCTCTCTTATCTAAAGCTATATTTACAGATCAATGAAATGAATTGGCAGTTAAACAGCAAAAAAATGAAAAAAAAAAAAACCTTGCAACACAAAGACAAGCCTTTGAACTAAAAGCCTTTGGACAATTAAAAAAAAATCTATTTGCTTGGTGCTAAAATATGTGCATATGTAAAAACCACCTCTCTGGAAGAGCATTTCAAACCAATAAGTTCAATGAAGGAGGGTTGGTGTAGCGGTTCAAGAATCAGGGTAGAAACCAGGAGACCGTGAGCTCTAGTCCCACTTTAGGCACCAAGCCAGCTGGGTGACCTTGGGCCGGTCACTCTCTCTCAGCCCTAGGAAGGAGGCAATGGCAAACCTCTTCTGAAGAACCTTGCCAAGAAAACTGCAGGGACTAGGCAGTTGCCAAAAGGCAACACTGATTCAAAGGCACCAAAAATACATATATATATACACATACACATACATACATACATAGAATAATTTTTAAAATTTGGAAGAAAACAAAAACAAATTTGTGACGTTGACCATAAGGTACAAGGGGACTATATAGGAAGTGGTATTCCTTCAGATGCTGTGTTGTGGGGTATATGGTGATTTCTTGAAAGAGTGTTTTAGAAATTTGCTGTTTTTCTTGTATAACTTTTTTTCTGATTGTTTTTTAAGCGGTTATTTATTTCATAGGTCGGGTTTTTAACTTTTTGGGGGGGGGATTGTTGTTTTTAACTGTTGTGAGCTGCTCAGAGTCACTTAGGCAGGATGGGTGTCCATACACATTGAAGAGCATTTCAAGCCAATAAGTTCAATGAAGGAGGGTTGGTGTAGTGGTTCAAGCATCAGGGTAGAAACCAGGAGACTGTGAACGTTGAATAAATAAACGAACTTAGAGTAGAAAAAGCAAACTCACCCATATTTAAATAAATGTCAGCCAAACTATGTCAGAATAAATCAATAAAAGGATACAATTATGGAATGTGTGATGGGCAGGCTAGGGCAGTACATTTTCAGCATCAGAAGAGTTGTTATAGACATATCCTGGTTTTTCTCTCCAACACCTTTGCATAAGATCAACATGGTTTAAGTTTGATCACACAGTCCCCTAGAATTATTTCAAATATCCTGTTTGTGGCTGTTTCCAACACTTTGGGGAAATATCTTCCATAGGAGTGGGGCTGGAAGAATATCTTTATAGTGGCTGGCTATATTTATGCAACACGCTCAATAGGTTGAGCCTATACATTTGCACAACATACTAAGTTTTGTTAGTATTAAACTGGCTCAGTTTTTTGTGGTTTGGCATTGAAAACTCAGCCCATTTTGTTACTTTGTGATTCAGTGTATTGTATGAATCCAGAAAGTAGATTAGTTCAGTACCAGGATAAGGAAGCTGTGTGACTACAGCCCATTTGTAACAGATAGGATCTTGGTTTCATATAAGGCTTTCTAGAACAAGATTAAGGTGATTTCCACTTTGGATAAAGGCAAGGTATGGTGTGATCAAAACAGGATAAAAGCATGAAAGCACCCTAATAAATGGAGGAGCAATGGTACTGGGACTGAATTAGGTTAGAGGGGAGGTGTCAAGATATACTGCCTATTAATACTAGTATTTCTTTTTAATTTAGTTAGCCACTTTAGATTTTACAGCTATGAGCTTTAGAAATCCATGCCTTCAATCTCTTAATATTTGCAAGTTTCCTGGTTCTTAACTATACCATTTGTGTTTTCCTTGAAATACTTTGTACAGAGATGTTCTGGTTCTATATGGCAGTATTCAAAAAGCTTGGTTTGGTCCAGCGTTCACACAATATGCTTAACTGGATCAATGAAACAACCAGTAGCTGCAAGTGCCAAACATGCTAAGGGTGGTTATTATTACTCTGGTTTGTTTCATTGTGGCTTATTGTGTGATGTGACCCTAGCCTATTCAGTTAATTTGTGGTTCAGTGTGGGAGCTCAGAAAACAGGTTAATTACATAACCTGATGAAGTGTGTTGTGTAAATCAGCCTATTTCAATTTATATCAGTTTGCTTCTCCTCTTGAAATTCTTAGACTTCTGCCATTCCAACTTGATGTCTCCCAAATGTATTAGGGCTGCAATTCACAGAATGCTCAATGTACATGGCCCTCGTGGCTGGCTAGGAATTCTGGGAGTTGTAGGCCAAAAAAACTGGAAGGCACTAAATTAGGAAGGGCTGCCTTTACCTTGACCAGTGAAGCACAATACAGGTAAGGGGAAACACAGTAGCTGTTTCAATTGTTTTTACTGATTTTTTTAAAAATAGGAAAATAAGTAAAGATAATGTATAAACTTCCTATTCTTATCTATCTTTTCCCCCTTCTTGAAATATACAAATTCTCTTGCTTTATATTATTTTCAGCAACTGAATGTATGGATTGTGGACTAACTTATCAAAATGGTTATATATTTATTCATCTTACTCTCAGACTTAATAAACAGAATGATGTTCAATAGATTCTAATGTTTTTGTACTATATGGGTGATACAATTTGCATGAAGTCCATGCAGAGCAGAGGAGTTGAGCTTATTCTGTTGGATCAGAAATTCTGCACATCAGAGCAGTCTTTTAGACAAAACTAAAATCAATGTCAGACAAAGGGGGGTTGCTGGATAAAATCCAGCAGTTTTGTCATACTGGTAATTATGCTTGGAACGTCTTTTCTGGATTTTCATTCCTTTGACCATGACTGGGAACTTAGAATAAGATGGAGTTGGATAATTTGACAGTTTTAATGGGAAGCTCTTCCTTTCTATGAGATATCCTGCTTCCAAGATACTGGAAAATACTATGGCAATTCTTTGTAAGACTTTATTTATTTGATTTATATGGCCACCCATCATGGGCAGCGGACAAGATTAAAGCCATCTCAGCTATGATGCTTGAGGTCAAAACAATAAATTCAACTCATAAAAGCTTCCCTAACTTCCTGGCCAAAACACCTGGGGGAACACCCAGTCCGTTAATGATTTACGAAAGACTAACAAGGTCATGACCGTACGGATCTCCAGAGGGATACTGCTCCACAGGGCAGGCATTGCCACATAGAAAGCATGACTCCTGGGTCCTGCAGGGTCCTTCAAGGGGCCCCCATTTGATGGAAGGGACCTGGAGCATGCCCTCTCTGTTAGATCTGGTGGGCCGAGCAGAAACAATGGGAGAGAGGCAGTCCTACAAATAGCCTTAACTTTCAAAACCCATGGACCTATAAAGTAATGCCAAGTTGGTATTCGGTTCCTAAGAAGCTTATTTTTTAAATTAAACCTGAAAGAATATGAAGACATGTGAAATTTTGCAAAACCCTAAGAATTCAAATGATATAGAATTGCAAAGGTGTTCAAATTCATTTTTTAAAAATTTTAACTCATTATAATGCTTTTAACATTTTTGAAATTACAACCATTCTTGCTAAAATTGAAGGCAGTTAGGAAAATGCCATAGTAAATGTCTAGGCAATAATATAAATAGCATTTCCCTCTGCGTTTTCTTCTTCTAAAACCTCTAAATCTAACATAATCTATTATTGGGATTTCGTTTCAAAATTAAAATCTGTTGAATAGAAATGTGATGTTTTTTCCCTTTAAAAAAAGCAGTGCAAAATATATATTCAGTTAAATACTCCTTTGCCCTGTGCTGCTAGTAATTTATCCTATTATTGGATCCTAAGAATCTTTAACATGGAAGATACAGTTAGGTTAAGTATAACAATTCTACAAAACTTTCCATGCCTAAATAAACATACTTTGCATCGTTGTCTTTGGGTTGTCAGGCAAGAGACTAGAAAGCAATTTTCAGACTTAAGGAAAAAGAAAGCAGGGCGTGGGGAGAAGAGAAAAAGAGATTCTCTATACCTGCCGAGCATATATACATGGATGCATGCACACATTGCCATGATGTTATTCTGTACAAGTTATTTGATTGCTCTTCATAGTCTTTTGATTACAATTGGCATTTAGAGAGTCAACCACACACCTTTCACTATAATGCTGTGTCTTCCTGTTCGCCTTATCTGTGGCTGCGATGATGCACAGCTCTCCTATTTCTTTTCTTGTGGGTTTGTGAGGTTTCCTTGATGTTTGTGACAGGCCACGATAGGGGAAGCTTTTATCACGGTGGGGTTTGGAGGCCTCAGTAAATTGAAAATTGCAAATGAAATCCACTGGGCTTGAATTCATCAGCTATTATGTCAGATGACCTTTGGCAGCTGCTGATAAAAATGAGAGAATGTTAGCTCTGATCCAATTTTCACCACTAACCATTCCTTTTCAAATCCATTCACAGCCAGGCAGCAGACGCATGGGAAGTGAAAATGATAGGGTTTCAAGAGAGCTGTATTGTATTGCAGATTAAGATTTTTTTTCTCCCCTTATTTCTAGAGGTCGGCCCCCAGGTCTCTGTCTGGTGTCTACCTATTGTCCAATCAGTTTCAATATCTGCTTCAGAGGACACGCTAGCCATCCTTACAGATAAGTGCTTACAGGAGAAAATAGTTGGACTTAATAGTTTTGCTTCGGAAGCACCAAGGGTCACAATGTACCAATATTGACTGGCACATGTTAGTTTAATCTGACATCCTCAAGAATGTGACACTAGATTCTTTCAGAGTTGTTGATCTCTAGAAGATTCCTCTTTATTGTACTGCTGTTGTTCCCAGCTCCAGGGTTCCAGAAATGTTATTAGACCATGGCAACTATTTATATTCATGAGTTACAGATAGTCTAAAACATCTAACCAAGCAAAACAGATACAACCTTAAGCTTATGGAAATTTATAAATATACCAATGTGGTATGAAGAGGCATTCTGCTCCTGCAACAGCCCTTTCCCCTCCAAGATGTCTATTTCCTACCGAAGTAGAATGGATTATGGATATGATGATAGAAATTATGGATATGATGATAGAAAACATATATTTAGTTAACTCCCAGTTAATGTTGGAGAAATAAATGGATATTATCCTTCAAATATTCTCATTTTAAAAAGTGGCAAGAATCTCACAGCTTTAGAGACTTTGCAGGATTTAATCTTCATGTATCACTGGAATCAGATTATGGTCTTTAAAATTTTACTCATCCAAGAAAAAAGAAAGAAATTTAGTGGAATATAAAATGATAGACAAGTTTTACAGGAGATCAATGTCCATAAAACTCACTCTTAACTTTTGGCTAGTCATGAACTCTCAATTAATCCACCATGCAGGGTTGTGATGTGGATAAAATAGAATGAAAATACTCCATAAAGTAAAGCTTTAGATTAATTAAATTAATGTGCATACTCATCACACACTACCCCTACTGAAAGGTCCTTTGGGGTTTCTCAGTTGCTAATGTAAAAAAGTCTATTTCCATAGAACCCTATCCATTCCTGTAACAGGTTTCTAGAAGGGAAAAATTGCCTTGTTGGACTAGCTGAAAGACTATTGTCCATTCTTAATGTTTTCCCCTCTGACCTCCAGCCATTGGAAATGCAAGGGCCAAATTAGTTCAGGCTGTTCAGGAGAGCTTATGGACCAGGAAGGCAAGACTCACACTGTGGGTGATGCACAGAGATTCTTTAGATACTCATCCCCCAAAATCTCAAGTACCAGTCTGAGATGGTCACATGATTATTCAGTCCAGTATCAATATCTATGACTTGAATCCCAAAAGTGGCAGCTTGGAGATGCCAAGGTGTCCATGGATTACTATTTTTGTGTCCCCAGGATCCCTGCCCCTCCTGAGTTTTTACATTATATCAAAATTCTTGTCATTAAAAATATGAAAAAAATAAACAACATGAACAGTGGCCGTCTAATGCATTGTTTGAAAGTGTGGCCATCACAAGTTAGTAAGGAGCATCCTATGTGGGGCAAGGCATGGGGATTAAAGAGAGTAGCAGGTAGGATTCTGGTAAACTGGTACTTTGGTTATGTCCTGCATGACAACTATCTTTTAATGATATGTGGTTGATTTTCTTGTTGCACATTTATTTTTGCTGCACACTGCCCAGAGACATTGGTTGACTTGGGCAGCCATGTAAATGCTGGAAAGAATGAACAAATGAACAAATAAAAAATAATTGTAGTTGGAGAAGTTACCTCAGCAGGTTTTTACTGCATGTTCTCAATATTGCAAAAATATTTACTAATCCCCAAAAAGGTCGGGACTATGAAAAACGAATGCAAAAACATATAGGATGTCACGCATGCTAAGATCAGTGATCTATCTTTTGAGGAATATTTAAAGAATATCCATTATTATATGACCTGAGAGCCAGTTGGTTAAGGCTCCAGGCTAGAAAGCAGGAGACGGTGAGTTCTAGTCCTGCCTTAGGCCTGAAAGCCGGCTGGGTGACTTTGGGCCAGTCCCTCTCTCTCAGCCCCCAAAGTTGGGCTCGGGTGGCAAGCTGGTCAGTCAATTCCTGTGGCAACCAGTGGATCAACATGTGGTTCATTTGGGGGAAAAAAAAATGGACCTGCACATGTGGGAAAAATGCTAGGATGGAAAAAAAAATCCATTATTATATGATATCATGGTCTCATGCACTATTTTGCAGAGGATATAATATCGTCTATGAATTATACCCAGCTACAAAGGTACTTCCAGGCTATTAAAATAATAATAATATAATGCCCCCTTGGATTCTTTTTTCCATTCCAGTCCTGGTCTATCATCTTGCTATCTTTTATTTCCTATTTTTGTTTTTGACTGTATTTTAATGCTTTTTACTTTTGAGCCAAGTTGTTGGGAGTTGGGCAGCATATTATTATTACTACTACTACTACTACTACTACTATGGTTGGTCGCACAGTCAGCCAGATGTTTAGACTGGATTTGGCACTTTTATCCACCTATCAAGTCCTTCCCAAGGACCTGGGATAGGCAGATGTTGTTTGATGGTGTTAAAGGTATCGCTTGATGGTGTTAAAGGTATTGTTTGATATTATTATTATTATTGTTATTATTATTGTTGTTGTTGTTATTTTGAAGCCACATCCAGTGCTGTGGACAATAGCTCCTCCCCCATTAATATTTCTGTCTTGTTTTTAATCACAGAACAAAACACTTGCTCAATTAAGCAAACTTTGGTGCTGTGAGAAAACTGTGGAATGCCAATCGATGGATAGAGAAACCTGACATTGTTGACATTCTTGTTTATGAGGGCCAACCTGAGGAAGGAGAGTGACTCAGAAGTGTTTTAACTGTAACAACTATCTAGAGGGGTACTTGTTTTCTGAAGGGAAGAATTTGCTTCTGCAGTAAATTCTTATTAAAAGTTAAGATGAAAGCAAGATAAGACCGCGGTGCCTTCCTAAAACAAATTTAGGAAAACAATGAACCCATTCAGATGAAGAGAGTAGCTTTTCTTTATTTCCAATATTTTTCTTCTTTCAAGGTAGGGCCTTCCCATAAATAATTATAATTTAAAAGATGAATACAGTTACACAAACAACTACAAAATGTGATAAAATCAAGAACCGAAAAGAGCAATTAGAGAAGCAAATGTTCACATCTAGTCATACCGATGGGTTAGTATTTTGGATTTATCTCTTTAGTCATGGCTGGATATGGATACTCTTGAAAAATGCTCAGAAATTGCATCTGGGATAGAGCAGAGGTTTTGTTTTTTGGTTTTGGATAAAGGCATAATTCAGCAATGAGGTTATATTTGCCAGTGAGTTTCTGGGCACAATTCAAAGAGCTGATTTGACTTTCAGAGCAAGGATGAGCTCCTTCCAGGGTACAGGACCACCAGCTTAGTCCATTTGGCCCACACACTCTCAAGAGAGATTGTTCTCCATCTGGTCGCGCAAGGACAAAACCATCCTTTGTGCTGCAGCAGATGGAAAGCAATGTTTCCCTACTTGCTGCTGCACGAAGAAAGCATTCCCTACTTAATCCCTGCTTCTGTACATTATCCTTTGGTTTTTGCTTTTTTTTTCCTATGTAAGAGCAGACAGGGAGACATTGTTCCACCCTGTTTCAGATGACATCACTAAAGGGAGGGGACTTGGTAAGAGGTGGGGCTTTCCTTCCTTGAAGCCATACCTGCTTACATCATCTGGCCTGCCAGAATGAATGCAAATGAGTAACCAAATCATTCTGTTTGGAAGCCATCTACAGCCATGACCAAGAGACGTCAGAATGGTATCGTTCCTCTGCATAGTGCAAAAGACTTGGGAGATCCTATTTCATGGGTCTCATTAGTTCAGGACTTCCCTAGTATTTTTCTTTGGCCCCTTCGATTATTCATAAATTGTTTTCAGTAATAACTATTCCTAAGACTTCAAGGAGGAAGCAGGAAAGGCCCCCTGAATTCAAGACTATGTAGATAAATCTTCCCATCAGTTGAGACTGTCTCCTGACTACTAATAGTATAAGTCCATGGAATCCATAGACTTGTAAAAACTGTAAGGATTGGAAGGCACCTTGGAGAACATTACATACACCCACACATAGCTAGTAGAAATAACAAATATTGACATTCCTGTTATGTAAAACAAAAATGAATTTAAGAAAGCAAAGCGTAATTTCACCTGTTCAGGACAGCCTTCTCATAGCTATATATAGAAATAGAAGTTTATGTCCTCTGTATAAAATGGCTGAAACACATAACTTAAAATCCACACATGCTTATGAGAAACATAAGATTACAAGTTTCATCATTAATTCCCATAGTTTTACTTCAGACTAATCCTACTGACAACAGAACACATGGTCTACAAACCTTATTTCTCAAAAAGAAATAATTCCCCCAGTTGGAAGATGTTCACCAAAAAGGCTAATGATCTTCTCCCATTCTGGAGCAACATGTGTGATGCTAGGTCTGTGACCGATTGTGATTGGCCTTCCAGGTCTGGACCTCCCACCATGCTATTATTTCTTGAACCAACTTAATATTTATTAATGTCCAATATACTGGGAAAGACTTACCACCTCCTACTTTCCATTAAGATCTTTCTATAACCAAAATTGGGGGGACGCGGTGGCGCAGCAGCTTAATGACGCTGAAAGTTGCCGGCCAGAAATGGCTGACGCTTCAGCGGTTCGAGTCCAGCCTTCGCGTTAAACAGGGTGAGCTCCTGTTTCCTCCCCAGTTCCTGTCAACCCAACAGGTCGAAAACTCACTGAGTAGATAAATGGGGACTCTCATTCCGGTGGGAGGAAAAATGCTGGCAGCGCCTGCAAAAGGAGTTGGGAGCAGTTGCCGGTAAGCGCGAAACCGCGCTTGCCCGAAAAGGGCGCGAAGTGACGGAAACCCCGCCTCCTGCGCTCGCCAGCTGGGCTATGCTGTAGGAAGGAGCCTCTGGCAAACCACTTCCGAAACACTTGCCTTGAAAACTGCAAGGACTCGTCCAAGCAGTCACTGCAGGGTCAGTAATGAATGAGCGCAGATTAAAATAAAAAATAAAAAAAAAATAACCAAAATTATTTGAGGTAATGTCTGCTTTGGTAATCTGGTTTGGCAAACAGTTTGTCGCTACTGGTAGTTACTATCAAATCTGTTACCTTTGCATATATATATATATATGATATAGGCCCAATGTTATATCAGCTTAGATATAATTTCTAATATGGGTAGAAATTGTAGTGTATTGTGCACTTATATGCCCAAGATATTGGTCTCTTCTTCACTAAATCCTTAGGTGCATTTGTGTGTGTGTATACATATATTTGTTAGTTGTAAAAAACTAACAAACTTACTAATTTTTTTTGTAAAAAACCTCACTAACTAATCAACTTAGTGAATTAAGTTTATTACAGTTAATGCCATCTTCAAGTTGAATATTATTCATAGCTAAGTCCCAGTAGAATCATAAAGGTATAAAATTACAAAAATTATACGACATAAAAATTCACACATGTCCCCCCGTCCACATACTCACCAACAAACGCGAGGCATAGAATGATGATACATGGCTTTGTAATTGTGTATGTGAAAAGCATACTGGAATTCCAGTGTGTCACAAACTGATATGACTCGGTAGTGTGATACAGCTACAGAAAATGCAAATATAGTTTCAATAAAAACAGTTTGCAAACCACAGGAACTAATGGGTCCACTTTATGCATTAGTCAGACTCTACTCACGGTATGAGAGCCAGTTTGGTGTAGTGATTAAGGTACTAGGTTAGAAACCGGGAGACTGAGAGTTCTAGTCCCACCTTAGGTACGAACCCAGCTGGGTGACTTTGGGCTAGTCATTCTTTCTCAGCCCTAGGAAGGAGGCAATGGCAAACCACTTCAGAAATTGTGCCAAGAAAACTGCAGGGATTTGTCCAGGCAGCCGTCCAGAATCAAGATTGACTCAAAGCCACCCCCTCCCCCCACAAAAAAACCCCTCAAAATTTATATCGTTTCCTGGACTCTCCTGCAGGAAAATTCAGACAACCTGGAAGAAGTGCAAATATGGATAATGAGAATGGTCAGTGTACTATGAAATTAAGAGAGATGGAGAAAATGGATAAATTTATCCATAGAGGAAGACAATTGAAGGAGGATATGATAGCACAGTTCAAGAATCTGAAGGGGTGTGACAAAGAAAAGGCCACAACTTTTTTACTATTGTTCTATAGTACAGGGCAATGTATAATAGTTGTAAGATACAGAAAGGCAGATTCTCTTGGAATTTTAGACTATACTTCCTCATGTACAAGTGGTTTGATAATGGAGCCATCAGCCTTGGGAGAGGGAAGTTGACTGTGACTGGCTTCAAGTAGTTTTTGATCAAAGATGCCTTAAGATGGATTCCTACAAGAAGCAAGGGGTTGGACTCAATAGTCTGCATGTCTCCTTCCAACTGTATGACTTTAAGCCTTTAAGATAAGAAAATATTGCAGAATGGAAAAGGAGGAGGAGGACAAAGAGGAGGAAGAAGCAAAAAGAGAAGCTTAATGTTCCCAGATGATCTCAAGATTGGAGTCTCAGAAAACCATCTTATGTCTCCAACCTGAATGTTTTTCTACTGTTTTTTATTTTTACTTTCTACCATTTTCTAAGTTGTTGATGTTCCTTCATCAGACGTTAATGTCATTAACGTTTTCTGTGTCAAAGCAAAAATCGTTCTGAGGAGCTGAGTGGCAAGATCAGTACGCATTTTAATGCACCTTTGTACATATAATTTTTATTTTGTATGTTAAAATGTGGAAAACACCCTTCAAAACCAGGTTTTCCAGACAACATACAGCTGAAAATGTGTACCAAAGAATGCCAATATAAAAACTCAAGATCTAGTTTTAGCGGCTTTATTTATTCAGAACGTGTGTAGGCTGCCTTTTAGTCTAAGCTTATCTATCAGATTGCTTATGTTTCCAGTTTATGAAACCTCGCCGTACAAACTCTCCATAGCAGGACATTTTTGAATGTGCATAATTTTTTTTCTAAAAGGTTATTGCAAATGCATTGTAATGCGCACTGTAAACCATGCTCACAATGGAAAACTTCAAAGGGAGTCACAAACACTGAGATGAAGCTGCCCTTCCTTCTGGTCTAAATCTGTTAGAGACTGCCCTTCAAACAAACAGATAAACAAACAAGCAAAAAGAACAGTCATAGGAAGCTTAGCAGCTGGAAGCCTAGATGGTTCACAGTATGTCTCTATCAAGGGCATCTTGATGTGAGGTTGGCCTCTTTCCTAAACTCGTGGTTAGCTGCACTCTTGCCTTTTCAAATGGTTATGCATCCGTTCCCACAACATGGCATATTTACATGTATTTTGCATAAAGCTTTCAATCCATCACTTTAATGCCTAAGGTTCCGGATCATTACATTGAAGATTAGTCACCGTTCTCTTTCTTGTTCTCTCAATCTCTCTCTCTCTCTCTCATTTTCTCTCTCTCATACAGAGGGAGAGAGGGAGAGAGGGGCATAGGGTTTTAGATGAGTTCTGCCTTTTGGGATTCAGACTGTTCTAGACATCTCTTACTTAAAGCACAACGGAAGAAGAAGCATATTCGTTGACGGTGTTATCTTGCTCTGTTTAAAAAAAGCTTAACGTTGGGAAAGTAATAGGAAAAAATGCAGTTTGGGAGTGGCAAGAGATCATAGGGGAGAAATGACTGGAAAATTATAACTACACAAATGCACCTTGTTGGTATCCCTGTGTGTACCTATTGGGCTTTAATAGCAGAGATGTCAGATGGTAGAGCAAGAACAGGGACATCAGCAGGGAGGGTCAAAAAAGTCAAGATGGTGGCCGGGATGGAAATCTTCATTGTTTACATGAGTTGCGATGTACATAAAAATAGGGTGGTGCTTCCATTGTGTCATTGTCATTATTTTCCCTTTTTTTTATGCCCACCATAGATGCTTCTGAGCAGAAAGCTGTTCATATAGCTTCAAACCTAAGTGTGTGAGATTGTGTGTTTTGATCCCATTATATATAATAAATTGTATGGGAAATACAAGTATCTTTCCCTCTAGTATACTTTTTGTGCTGGAAAAGTTTTGAAAATTTTTAAAAAATTCTATCATGAGCTTAAGGCAGCAATCAAGTTTTCCAAAGTACGCAGACAAGTACAGGTGTTATTTCTTCAGCTCATGGAAAATCAATATCATTTTTCTTTACTGTTAAATGTAGCCATCAAATGTGCATAATTTAAATGGATGCAATTTTGAGAATTTCTGAATTTATGACATTTCAGCATGAAGGTAATCTCTGTGCATGTTGCCTGGAGGAATTATATGCTGCATGACCTGTGCAAAAGAAATAATAAAGGCAAGGCAGTATTTTTCATATAATATAGTGAGATTTCAGTTAATAGGATGGTTTATTTCCCTTGCAAACAGAGCTATGTTCCAATACAAGCAGTGGGTCTTCTGCATTGGGGAAAATACAGGGGTTTTACTCAGAAAAGAGTAAACAAAAAAACTTGGGTGAACCTTTTTCCATTCATTGATATTCTATACTCTATACTATAGCTCATAAAATTCAGTTAGCAAAGATACTAAAACATCACTGTGGATGGCTGGAACTAGAAAGACAAAGTATGTCTAGTATGTGGCGTTGACACCACTTATGGGCTGTAAATTTAGATCACAACCTTGGAATTTGCCCAAAATATAATATGAAGCTGATACTAACTGAGATTGCTAGTCTAATAAGTGCTAGTAGCAGCTTAAAAAACACTGGCTTAAAATGTTGCAAAAGCTTCCACAACATTGTTTTACCAGATCAACATAAGGATTATATCCAAAATCAGGGTTAAAAATCCCAGACAGTTATTTTGAGTAATCAGGAATCCTATTTGACAATCAGTAGTTACATACAGCCGTCACGAGAGAGATTTTTTAACAGACGTGATTTGTAGATTCATCACACGCTGAATAGAATGCACGAGAGCTCTCTCTCTGCCTCTCCACCAACACCCAGCATGGTGGAACAACTACGCCTTCCATTTCCACTGATATTTTTCTGAATTATTTTCATTGTGTTGTCATAGGGCCACCTGAAACTACACGATGGATCACAATTTAGTGTTACACGTTCAGATAGTCTGTAAATTGGGAAGCGTTCATTGTTTTTTTTACTTCTACTTTTTGAATGTTTAATTCTTTTTTTTTTAAATGTGGATTGATCTGGACAGATCTGGTTGTCCCCTTTGTTCAGCATGATGAATGAGGAACCTCATTTTCATCCTCCACTTCCTGTTTACAAAACCACATTTCATCCGGGTCCATTTTAGCAGTAAAGACCTTAAAGTTATGAGGCCTATTATGAGCACCATAAATGTGCCTTCGTTGTACTGAGCCAGATTTCAAAGTACTAATCAGGCCAAAGTAAGATGAGGGTGAAGTGTGCTCAGTTTACATTTGACTGTAAATGTATATAATTTCACATTTTCAAACAATGCACAAACTTAGCTATCCTTCCAAATTCAAACTCCTCTAGAGTTTGCTAGTTGTTTTTAAACCTATTAAAGCTGGAATTCTCAAATGCTATTCAGTGAACTCCCAGAGAGTCATGAACGCATCTGAGGGAAGGGACTTACTCACACAAAGTCACCTGGCTGTGAGAACTCAGTGTATGTTCTCACAGACTCCAGTTCTGCATGCTGATGGCTGGGGAACATGAGTACCTTTATACCTTCCCTCTTCATCCTTCAGCACACAGGAGTTGCATCTGGAACGGCTATCTGACCAGGAGCAAGCAGTTAAAGTTAACAAGGGTGTAAAAGGCAACTCCTGAATGTGTCCAACAAACTATGGAGGGCTGGTGGACCACATGCACCCTTGTGAAAGAAACCATGGCGTTTCAAGAGGGATTATACAGGGACCTCAGTTCCTCCATTGCCAGTTATTAGTAGGGCCTCTTTTGACCCAGAGATGCCCAGCAGCATATGGCCACCCTGACATTTCTCAGCTGAACCTGGGAGTTGGTACCCAAGTCTCCGTCTCCCACTTTGTTGTCCACAGCCTATTCCTGCTAGTAATCTGGCTTTCTTGTTTTTTGTAGTTTCTGCTATGAGGAAGGAGGGAATACATGTGTGCGTGTGTAAGTATAAGTGTAAGAGACAGAAAGAATGGTTTGTGTGTATCTTTACCAGTGGCAGATCAATACATTTTATAAACAGAATGCCTTATTTTACAGACCATGAATGTTAATCAACAGTTATTCATTCTAATAACATGTATTAATTTGTTCTAGCTCTTCCCTTTTTTGAGGTGTGGCTTCAGGTGAGGGATTGCACACGCACACACACATACACACATACATATACGGATAGAAATATACAAAGCATGTTGCAAACAGAGATTAATCTCCAGCCAGGATTCGATTCACTGATTTGGCAACTCTGTGTTGACCAGGATAGGAAGCGGGACACTCAGTAAGACTTTTATGTATGTTTCTTATTTTTTTCTGCTCCAGCTTCCTTTTCAGGGGAGTTGTCTTAAATTCAGGATCACCTTCCCCATCAGATAAATATGGTAATTTCTATAATATATGTTGCAACTGGATGTTTCATAATTCCGCAGACGTAAATCGGGACCAATTCAAAAGGGAAGGAAAGATGCGAAGAGTTAAGTGAGTTTGTATTGACCTATTACAAAGCAGAGAATTCTCAAAAGAGGAAGAGCTGATCTTTTAACTCCTCTTGCGTTCACTCAGAAGCACAAATCACCTCTGAAAAAGTGCATGCAAGAACAACCATGCACTTTTTCAGAAATCCAGTTTATGGGTGATCATTTTGGAGGAGCAATCTCCTGCTTTGCAGAAGCCTATTCAGGGAAGGAGACAGAGTCAATTGTAAGAGGTTTTTGTTTTTTTTAAATAGTTCTTCAGATTGCAATTAACCATCTAACAAATCTTCCAAAGTAGGTTGTGTAAGGATTCAATGGAGACCCATGGCTGGTTGACCATTTAGTCAAGGTCATGCTGATTGATTCCTGTCTATAATTGAGCAGGAAAAAAAAGTTTTAGCAAATGCTGCAGGAAACCAGGTTTCCACTGGGATTTACAGGAGCAAATACATTAATCTATAAATAGTCTTTCTTTTCTATATTATGAATGTAGAAACTGAGTGTTTGCACTATACAGTTGTAAAGATCCCTATTTCTGGGTCCTAATTCAAGATAGGTGTGCTACACAAAAAGCTTGTTAGTCCTGTATCTAAGCATTATAATTTTGCTCTGAATATTCGTAGCCCCTTGGTCATCTTGTTAAAACACAACATAGTTGGGCACATAGCAGAACCTTTCACCAAGATTCATAGATGCTTTTGGGAGGAAGGAAGGAAGGAAGGAAGGAAGGAAATAGCTCATACTAGAAATGGCTCTGAAAATATCAGTAACTTTAATGTGTGAGGTTTGTTAACACAGAAAGCAAACAACCAAACTTGCTCTCCAATGGCTGTCACTAATATTTATTCGTCCAGTGACTGTTAATCAAACCAAGTTTACAGTCCCGTATAGCACCTGTCACAGGTGCTGATCATTAATCAGCGATTACGGCAGTTTATTCCATTGCTGACAACTTGCAATTTTCTACTGAATCAGCTAGTTTGTCAGGTGGGAATTATGGCAAAGCACATGTGACAAAACACATCACACTTTTTTTCCCTCCCCCCCCCTTTTTTTTTTTTTTTGCATTTTTGCATTTTCAGGCTCCTCTCCCCCCCTTGCAGCCCCCCTCTCCCCCTTTCTAGACAAACAATATCTGGGAACTCAGAAGTAATAAGGCGGAATGTATAATTAATTACCCAGCTTGCTCTAATTAGGGATGAATAAGTTGTGTCCCTCTCATCATCACAAATGTGGTGATGGGTAATACCAGTTTATGCTGTATTAACTGCAAATATGCAATCCTTCTGAGAGCACTTTTGTTGATGAATTTGATGAATGTGACAATAATTAGCAGAGACAGATGAGATCTAAATTACTACTGACAATGTAATGCTATCCTGCTTGAGGGTCTGAGAACGTAGTAGCCTAACATGGCAAGGACTGGGGCCTCATTTCTAATTAATAGTCTTTTTTTTTCTTTTTTCTTTTTCTTTTTTTTTCTTTTTGCCAGTGGGGGGAAAAATCGAGGAACGGTAATTGTTTTCGTCAAAGGCTGCAGGGAGTTATCAGGGTAATAAAGTTAATTAGCAGAACAAACATCCTTTCACTGCCTCACCAGATTGAGGAAAAGAGGGTAATTCAGACTGCAGAAAGATATGACTAGATGAGATGATAAGAGGGAAAAAAAATTTACACAGGAGGCCAAGAGAAAATAATCCAATTTTTCTCCTCTTCGTTTCCTTTTCTTGTTCTTCATTTTTGGTTCGGCTTGTGAAAAGGAATTACGCATTCCCTTCGTTCAGCTGACACAGTTGCTTCTGTAGAAAACTTTATTTGTTCGCCAAAAGGAACATGTGGCATGGTTACACTTGGTCCAGCTCTTTCAGAGCATAGATGCTTGAAACACGCATATGCACACATCTGTGAAAAGAAGATTTCTTCTATGATTTACTCTGTTAAAACTGGTAGGGCTCTTTTTTCAAAATACACGCCATTTGGTTTCTGAGGCACCCACTGACATTAAGCCATAATGTTTTATGACTAAAACTGAGGATGTTCTTTTAGGCGTCATTTTAGAATTGTTTGCAAAGCATCAGTTGGTTATTTGGCAGAATTTGATTTTTTACAGATGAAGTTTGGCTTTATAGATGTTGCAATGACTTTGTCTTATGCATTACGGCAACTGGTCCTAACGTGTTAAGTCAAACAGCTACCCAAAGAAGCAGAAGTCTTCTTCTTCATCAAGTGAGAATTTCAATTTGTTTGGATTAATCAGTTGAGCCCAGGCACACATATAAGCCTCACTGCCTATGTGTGGATCAGACCCAGCATTATTATCCATAGGCTATAGTAATGAGCTCAAAGAAAAAGATTTGGTTTGGTTTTGCTCACAGTTCAAAGTTTCTCATTATGTTTGAATTTTGTAACAAAACATAATGTTCCTTCTTACCTCTCAGAGGGAGGATTATGACCAGTGCAGCACTGAAAACTAGACTTTGCATAATTGAAAGCCATTCATGACCATTTATCTCTATTAAAATTCCATTTATTGATTTGCTTCTTTCACTGTTTCCAGGTTTCCCTGTAGAATATGGCTTGCTTCACTAGCTTTTCACCTTTGGGGTTACATCTCTGTAGTTTTGGGTTCTGAAGCTGGATTTCTCTGCTCGTTTTATCAGTGCCTCTTCTCAACTTGTGGCACATTGCAGTTATGTAAATTAATCTGTAGTGATTTGATGGGGAATGGACCTTGTCTTGGAGAGAGAGTTGAACTAGATTTTTTTTTTTTTTTTGCTTCTTCTAACTATATGTGTCTATAGCCAGAGTTATGAACAGCAACTTATATCTATAATGCAGACTACATAGTTGTATATGAATGCATCTGTGCAGGTGGTCCTCAGGTTATAACCACTTGTTCAGCGACTGTTCGAACTTGCAACAGTGCTGAATGAGGGGGACTTACAATGGGTCCTCAGAGTTCTGGCCATCACAGCACCCCTGCAGTCACGTGATTGCAATTTCTGACATTCTCTGTCAGCTTCCCACAAGCAAAGTCAGTGGGGAAGTCAGCAGAAGTTGGAAGTCATGGTCATGTGAGGTCCTCGCTTAACAACCCATACAGTCCTCATTTAATGACAGCAACTGGGACTGCCGGAATTACCATCACTAAGTGACATGGACACGTGACATTGCGTTTTAGAACCATGTTCTTTAGCAATGGCAATTCTGGTCCAATTACTGTTGTAACCCAAGAACTACCTGTATAAACTGTTCACTTTCCCTTAATCCCAGAAATATGGACAAAGAACTATGAACGCTACTAAAAACCAACTCTTTTCCACAAAGAGCTACACTATTTACTTGGAAACTGCTCAGCTTCTATTCTAAATTCTGGGATTTTCTTCAAAAACTAGAAACTTGTTTATTTAATAAAAAATTCCAGAAAACTCAAAGCTTAGGTTTTCAGGATGCTGAACTTTCCATTTTTAAAAAAATGTATTTTGTTTGTTATATTCTATGCTGCTCTTCAAAACAAAGTTTTTCCCTGCTTGTGCTGTATAATAGTAGTAGTAGCAAACCCATGCTTTTTTCTCTAAGAGTTGGCCAACTGTACATATCTCAGTAGTTATCAGTATGCGTCCTTGGATTTTTATCTGTTTTCAGGTCTAGGTTGGTTCCTTGTGGGAAGAAATACATCTCTAATTCTAGATAGCACCTGATATGGATTAGCAGTGTCCAAAGATGCATTACCAGAAACATTCTTTGTCTTTGTTATACCTTCAGAAGTAATCTGATACTTTACTGGCCTGTTTCTGTTAAAGTTGCACTACATTTTTAATCCAAACTTAGATTGAAGTGGTCAGCATAGTATTACCACAGATCATCAATTAGGTTTGTTCGTACTTGTCATCAAAATGTTTTCTTGTTAGAAACCTTTCTTCTTCAGGGGGCGGGGGATGTTTCCAGGTGGTTTCCTAAACAATGTCATCAAATACAAAATATGATTATTGATGGCTTATGGCTCATTGCCCAGTGCCATCTGGATACCTTGGAATCCAGATGACACTATTTGAATGTAGGCCTTGTGGTAATAGCAACTATGGATTCCAGTTCAGACCTGATGGAAGAAGGTCTGGTTGGCCTGGAATACTTGTCCCAGAGGACAAAATGGATGTGGTTTGGTTATGAACTATCTGATTTTTGCTGAATATCTCAGCAACTTTAATCCTGAACATATATCTTTTTGGAGTACTTTGCCAGATTGGTACAGGTGTACAGTGAGTAGTAAATCTTTATTACAGTCCTTGACTAGAATTCTGCAAGTTAACAAAATAATTAAACAGCTTCTGTTTCAGATCAAATTAAATACATACACTGGGAACCATTATTTGATTTAAATATCCTGCTGGCCTGGAAAAAAAGGGGGGTGGTTGACTCCTGAAAAACACATTCCTAGGTAGAATAGATTGGTCCAGTTTGGCCTTCCAAGTCTCTAGCATGTTGCTTGAGCGCAGTAGGTGCACAATTATAGCCCATTGTCAAAATAATCTCTTTTGAGAACCCACATTTATAGAGATTCTCACACTTCCTAGAGGAATTGTTCCCAGAAAAGAGTGCTGGGGAACTTCTGTTCAGTCTATGATATATGGAGAATCTCAGGCATCTATCGTGGTACTCATGCTTTTAATATGAATATGGATTCACTGGGGAAATCATTCAGAGATTGAGGTTATGATGCTACCAGTATGCAGCTAAAATGCAACTATGTGACTGTATTCAGACAACATGTTTAACTATATCAGTTAAAGACATGGCAAGTGCATGCTAAGCTTAGAGTTAGCATGAATGCAGCCTATTTAGTTGGATTACATTTCAATGTTTCTTGCAGAACCAGAAAATTTAGCAATCAGATTAAGTGTGGTGTTAACATTGCATCTCTTTGTTTCATCTTCATCTCTCAACGAGATTGTAGTATTCTTGATGTGTTGGAATGGATGAGGCTGAACTAGATCTCAGAAATGACAAATATGTGTGAGCTGGAAACCTGGCTAATATGAGAGGAGCTGACTTGACATTGGGCTGCCTTGACAATGGTGTGGAAATAGGTACAACTTGTGAATGTCTGGATATTGATGGGACCAAGCTACCATCAGTGCATCTATAATCCAATTCAACCTTAGAGTTCACATGGATTGTTTTACCTCTCTACACTGTCCATGTTTAAGAACAGTGGCATTGGACACTTTGCTCAGCTAGGTTCAATAGGCCCTGTAGGACATGTCACCATGATTATAGAACTCCTTTACAAGTGGAATCATACATGATCTTTATGTTCAACTAGATCTGTTCCAGATTGTTTTTTCTAACATAGTTTCTAAGCTGCTGGTTCTGCTCCTTCTCCTTTCTCTCAGGAATCTGGGTTATGGAATGTTTGTGGTATAAACTGTATCTATATTTTATAATCTGCAGCATTAGTGAACTGTGATTTGAAGTTTTTAATAATTCACTACATCTCATTGGTTGAGCCCTATGAATACATTAAACAAATCATAGTAACTCAGTATTCCTTCTCTTCCTGTAGTCTACTGTGCAAACTTTATATACCTGCTAGAGGTAACACCACAATCAGAACTGATTGTTTATTCTGGAGAAGGTTAAGGGTGTCAGCATGTGTGTAAGTTCTCCAGGAAGGACTGATGCCAGCTAAGCTGCCTGAAGGGGCGCCCAGAGAACCAATGAAGTTTTGAGCCTGGCAATGAAGAAGGGAATCCCCCGAAGCTGAATCTTAGTGCTTGAAAGAAGGAGGTCTTGTCCAACATTGTGTTATGGAAGTAGTCTATTCAAAGGAATGTTTTCAAGATCAGCCCGCCCTCAACAACGTGCGTGTGTGTTTGAGAGATGGAACAGTAAGAGATGGAGATTGTGATCCAGATTTATTCTTCTGTATTTTTATTTTTATTTTTTATTTAAAAGGTTTGTATAGTGCTGTTCATCAAAACAGGTTCTTGAACAAAATCTGTGGATTAAACTATAAAAGAGTTAGTAAATCATAAAGTTGAGAACAGGCCAGGAGATTAAACAGGTATTTACCTGGCTTCTGCAAGAAAGCAACATTGGTGAAAGACAAGCTTACTTGGGAAGGCTATTCATAGTCTGCTTATTTACTACTTGTTTTATACTGGCAAGGTTGGCTTGTAGAGATGGATCTCATCAGCCTGTCTTAGTGCCTATTCCTGTTGAGAGAAAATGTGGTCTTTAAGGTACCTGATCCCAAGAAATTTGGGGCTGTAAAAGTAAATGCCCAAAAGTAAATGTCAGATTCAGCTCAGAAATAGACAGGCAGTCTGAACATTCCTTAAAATGGAGAGATAATACGTATCCAAGATCACCTACTGAGTTTCATGTTTGAATGGGGATTCAAACCCCAGGTCCTAATTCATCAGTAATCTAATCATTTGAGTGTACCACGAACGAATCATGCCACTGTCCCTCTGAGGAGCTACAAGGATGTTAAAATGATGGGAAATGTTATCTGAATTAAAGTGATATAATAATCCATGTTCCGATATCCAATTTCCAAGATGCTGTTATGGAGATTTACACGCTGATGTTCTCTGTATATCACACTAAACCATAATGTAATTGATTTGGTTTTGGCTTAATGTTTTTGGTGAACCTAGCTATTTGTTGTGCCTTCATGGTTAAACAAACTAGCTTAACGTAATATATGAACCCTGTCAATTTCTTAATTTTACAAACATACAATAGTAGAGATGAAGAAGTTTTGTAAAGTGTTTAATCCAATATGAAGTGATTCATAACATCCTCATGTGGCATTGATTCATACCCATTATATATCACTCAGTATAAAATTTATTCGATTGTATAAAATTATCCTTTATCAATCCAATTTCCAATGAAAATGCAGACGGTTTCCATTGAAAACTATTGAATTTGGGTTGATGCAGGGAAAACCCTACCTTGCTTGTTGTCATTTAATGGTACCATCACCAAATGAACCCACCTTCCTTTGCCCTCTTCTCTTAAGTTGTTAAAGCTGTGTGCTATTCATTGATGGTCTGGGTGATGGATATTCTTTTTCCCTCTGCCTCACCTCCTATTTTCTTCTTCCAAATGATGCAACGTGTTCTCTAACTGAGCAACAGCCGCCAGTATCAAAAACGATATGACACTACGTTTCCGTGACATTACAAAATTGCATGCAAGAAAGAATTTGTACACAAGGTGGGGATGTTAGCAACCAACTACATTTTACCATTGTCCCAACCTTGCTGTAATTAACAAACACATTGTTTTCAGCTTGAGCTGAAAAGATAAATTTGGGAGCTCAGGCTAAAGCAGGGAGATAGGAATGAGGAAATGTTCTGCAAGTAAGCCTGTGTTAGAATCCAAGCCTCTGCGTTAATTGTGGAGCCTACAGGCCCCAAAGGCAATAATAGCAATCTTTCTATCTTTTAGGCTTTCTCAGGTCTGAAAAAGGAGTCGAGAAATCCTTCCAAGAGAAATCCACCATGTGACTTCCAGACCCTTGGCAGCATGCGCTATTCCAAATAAGGTAAGGTGATTCAAAGAGATGGCTGTGCTTTCTTTCTCTTTCCTTCCCCCCCCCCCCCCAATAGGAAGAGCATCAGCTCTGCCTTGTTGATGGGAAACAGAGTGTCTGATTTTAAAGAAGCCTAGAATAACATTGGAAAATAAAAGTGGGGAGAAGGGTAATAAATAATGGCAACAGATGTTTGTAAACTAAGCGGCTGGTATGTTCAGTGTTACCATGTGTTGTCTCGTCTTGACGTGCTGTCAGCTTGCTCTCACCTGGGACTACTGATATGTTATCAAAGCTGGAGCAGTTCCTTTTTACCACCAGCAGATAATAGCGCCTTTCAATTTGTCATATGAAGAGTCTAAAAGAACCCTGGGAATGATTGGTCAGGTGACAACTTGATGGACAGTTTGACAGCCCTTAAAGCATCACGGGAAATGGCTGTCACCTGAATTCCCCCCCCCCCCCTCCACCGCTACCAGGGAGATAACCTTCAGTGTGACAGCAGGGAGAAAAATCTGAATATTTACAATTGGTAAAAGTGTCACACTTGCTCAAGCTGGATCCTGGATGAATTGAGATTATTTGAAAGTGCAGGAGCTGAGTAAAGATTGTTGCAGCTTGCAAACAATGCAACTTTTTCTATCGTTGTGTAGTAAACATTAACAATGGGTCCTAAAATGTATGTATGTGTACATACATATGTGTGCGCGCATGCACGCGCACGCGCACACACACACACACACACACACACACATATATATATATATATATATATATATATATATATATATATAAACGGTCTCTCTGACTGCTACTTTTGATGCTACCATCAGTTGCTACATATACTGTATTACCCATCAAATATCTTGCACATTTCTATAGTGTCAGTAGCATGTTTAGCATTCACTTTACTATGGAGCAAAGTATCGCCTCTGTAGAAGGGCTCAGAAACTACAGAAAGAATTGTAAACTTTTATGTATAATTAAGTATAAAGTATAAATAAGTTTGATGTGTCCTTGTGACCAAAATGCTTCTCTCCATATTGAGGATTTATTTGCTTTATTTTGTATTGGAAGCATTTATAAACCATTGTTCCATCCACCAGCACATTTTTTAAAAGGTACAGTTTTCAATCACATGGAATAGGACAAATTTTTGTGCTTTTCTTTTCCTCAGCCTTTTCTCAGCCTGTAGTTTGAGCATCATTCTGTATTCCTTTTGGGTGATTGTTAAAAAAAAAGAATTTTTTTTAGAGACATCCCGGCATCCACGGATGCTGTAAATTACATTTTCAAGGAATATACTTGAAATGTTGTAATACAAATACTAGTCATTCTAGGAAACACCATTTTTTCCCTTTTGTAACTCATAGGAACTAACCATTGATACACTTAAGAATAATTTCAGATCAAAGTAAGGGCTTTCCTGCTTTCAGTATTATTTTGGTGTTATTTATGACTATAATTCCATCCAGATTAATATTTCAATAGGCCTCCACTTATGTTCACAGCCAACTTCTGTATTCCCTAAAAGCCTTTAATAGGCAAAATATTTTTTTTTCCACAAAGACAAAGCAGCATTCAGTTTCTGGGAATAGGCTGAAAAATCTATAAGCCTTATCCACAAACTTGTTTAGTCAAAATGCTTGACTTTAAAACCTCAGATTTAATTTGATCAAATCACCTTATGACCTGTATTTAATGTCATTTGTTAAGGAAGGACATAATCACTTTTATTTTGTCATTCCTATGTGCCAAAATTTCTTCCTTTTTTTTCCAGACAGTTTTTGATGCATAGCAACTGATTTATATGCAGTCACAAATCTTACATGTCCACATAACTAGAGTGGGCAAATCTAGACTAGAAAAGTAATAAAACAAGCCAAAAATGATTGCAGGATTGTAGAGAAGTGTCTTGGAGTGTAGTGATAGCTAAGTTCCTATGGATGGACATTTGCAAGCTTTTATTGCTGAATAACTGTTCTCAGTCCAAAATAACTATTCCTGTGCAGTTGTAAGCAACGCAGATTGTGATCAACGACTGCAGCATATGTATAAAATAATGGGAACTCCTCCATTGTACCAATTTTACTATCCTGATTTTGTGCATAAAGGGGAGTGCACAATGCTAATGCCCCTTGTTTTCCCACACCCTCCCTGGCTTTCAGGACACCCCTTGCGACCAGAAATGTTGCCATTGAAATGTGTATGATGACTAAAGGGTTTGTGTCTCGCCACTCCCCACCCCACATCAAAAATGCCCAGTGATATGTTAGCTCTGTGGAGGGGCTAGCAGATGGTGAATCTGGATGCAGGTTTTTTTAAAAAGATGAGCACGGGGAGGTCCCCTTTTTCGCTTTTCACAGCTTGTTGTGGATTGGACTATTGTTGTGGTCAGCTGTGAGTTACAGAGACTATGGGGGTGAGATACAAAGAGGAACTGTCTCTTCTGTCAGGAGAACTTCTTTGCTGAATTTTCTTCAGCAAAGTAGTTAATATGTGGATGAAATATTTATTTTCAACATGATCATGTGTACTTTCAAGGGTAAGGAAATTTGCTCTACATTTCTAGTGTTCCCTTTTCAGGCAGGGAAACAGATGCAACGAGATATTTACAAAGGAATATAATTTTTGAGCTGATAAATAAATGGGAAAAGCTAATTTAGAAGGGACTTCAGATTTCCTAATGACACGATGGAAGCATTGAGTAACCTTACCAGAATCTGCCATGTTGATATGAAAGAGATCATTTTGGTGTTTTTTTTTAATATTGTATACTTTTTCTTTTTCAAAATAAAATATATATTAGAAAGATAACTGAACTACCTTATTGGGCAACATAGAGGGTGCATTCATACAATGCCCTAGTTACTGGATTGACCTAATTTTGGAGTTCTCGCAATATACTGAAACGTGAACTAACCAAATTGACTGGGTTCAAGTAGCATGCAAAGCCATGATAAAACAAGCTTACTGTGTTGTGCAAATGCACTCAGTGGGCCTTTAGCTAACCTGGTTGAGCACATAGTGTGGACACAGGATTATTTAATATGTTAACTAAACGAATTCTACTTGACCTGATTTATTTGCACATTGTTTGCATATAACATAATTGGGACTTACTGGATTCACACATTGCTATAATATCACTTGCTTTTTAACTGTGGCATTGCTTTGTAAGCCATGGTTCATAGCTTAATGAGCCTAGTCACCTGAGATTTGTTCAACAAAATGCAATTAAACATAGTTTAGCACTATGCATTAACTCAGCTCTAAACCACATTCACACAACATTGTAAACAAGAATTAGTTGTAACCACAGTTACAATGACCCAGGAATGTGCACCAGAAGACATAATGAACCACAGAAGGTCATGGTTCTTCAGCCCCTAGTGTTTTCTATTATTACCCCAATTATTTGTTTGTCGGCCACTAATTACTCTTCTTTTTCCATTACTCAATTTTTAAAAAGCCAGATTGAAGTTAAAGTCACCAGGTACAGGGAAGCGGGAAGTTAATCCTTCTCCAAGCCTCGCTGATGTCAAAACTAATTCCTCACATGCCCCAGGTACTGAAAAACAACATGGGAACAATATATGTATGTCTACATTAGATTTATATGTCACTGAATCTCATAGGCCTCCCCATACGAAAGATCTAAAACATCCCTAGTAATGCAATAAACCTCCAAAAGATTAGGAAAAAAAAATCTTGTAACACAGAAACACAAATACCAATATCACATCTGTCCCTGAATTTCAACCTTCAGAACCATTGGTCCTAACTAATTTCCAGAAATCACAGAAGGAGCTAATGGAACTTCCAGACAGAGGCTGTTCCAAAAGGTGGGACCATTATGGAAAAACAACGTTTCCTGGCCTCAGTCTAACAAGTCTGGGTGACTGCCAGCAGATTCTCCTCGGAGGGACAACTCGGATGGAACAATTCTAGCTGGAGAAGACAGTCTGCCAAGCGATAGAAGACTTTATAGATTAAAACAAACACTTTGAATTGTACTTGGAAGCCCATTGGCACCCAGGGCAGGGCCTGCAGTACAGGTGCAAAATGCTTGTAGTGAACAGGTCCTATCACATTTTAAACCAACTGGAGTTTTGGGATGACCTTCAAATGCAGCCACATGTAGAGGAGAAGCTCCCAAAGGAGCAGCTCTGTTTTGCAGATTGACTCGCACTCTTTTCATTCTCTGTCATGAATGTAAGTTCACCTGCAACAAGCCATAGTTGCAAATTGTGGTTACGGCTTCCTCTTTAACCAGGATTTGACCAGTACAGCAAACTGAACCATCTATGGTTTATTATGTAGTGCAACTGTACTTCTGTTGCCATTCCTGGCCTTATCTACATTTTGCCTAAGAAAACTACCATCTTTTCCACCCTTGGAAACATTTTCCAATCCATTGCCACAGTTGCCAAAATATGTTGAGGCCCACAGAAGCATGCCTTGGATGAAATTTATCCAAATATTTGTTACCTTGTACCATCAGTCTATGAATTCTGTACCATTATCTCTCTATTTATCTAGTTGCTAGGAGTCATAACTTGACGGCACATTATCAATCAACCATGAGTATGGTTTTTGGCTGGTGTATCTGATTGATTATCTGGGCGTAGACTTTATGCTAAACAAAAACATACTGTAGCTGATTTGTTTCTTTTTGGCTTAGGATGATGTGTGAACTTGCCCATTCTGATTTAGCATTTTGTACAAATCAAGCAACTTGGGTTTGTCCGACAAACTGTGAATAGAGTAGTTTAGTGTTATATGTGAATACAGCTACTGACTCAGAAAGAATTGAGTTCCTTCAAACATTCAAAAAAAGTAACTTTGAAAGGCACATTTTCTGAAGCTTATTGGAAAGGGAAATAATACTTTTCTGCTATAAAAGCTGGATTCTAATAATGGACGGTCAGCCGGAGAGATCACTGTAACTTTTCCATTTTTATGTAATATCTGTTTAGTTATTTGTGGTGAGGCTCAGCACTGTTTAATGAGTTGTTTAGGGAGATGTGTCACAGTGTGAAAAGCTATGGAGTATATTGATTTTCCATTCTATATCATTATGAATGAATTCTGCAGAAGATCTCCTTTAAATGCCTCTGAGTAAATGGAAAACATTTAATCCCACAATGATGTAAAATCTCATATTAGTGTCAAATAGTGTGCATGTTTTTCAGCACAACTGAAAGTCATTTTAGAATGAGATGTTACAGAACCATTTCTTATTTGCATATAAGCACCACATTTTGCATTACTGTCTATTGGCTATTTTTATGATTTTTTTTTACCATTTTCTATTTATTTATTGCAAATTGCAGTAGAGCAGAGCAACTTCAATTCCCAGTTTTAGCTTGCTGGGAGGGGTTAGGATTACTTGAAGATTCTCCTCTGATGTAGGAATGTTCAGCCCCTGCAGTTGTCCTTTCAGTCATTCATCAGCTTTATGACTTCCATTTCCCCCAGGAGATCCAGTCAGCATTTACGTTCTTCTTCTTCCAATGTTATCCCCACAACAACTGAGAGATCAGCTGAGAGGTAGTAAATGGTCCAAAGCCATTTAGAGAGCTTCAGTGACTGAGGATGGACAAACGTGGACCTGATCTTTCATCTTAACCACAATACCCCACTGAACCTCAGGCCTAGTTTTATTACAGACAGTGACTCTCCAGGCTGAACTGATGGATGGAGTGGAAGCAGAGTGGTCAGATCCTTTAGTAAGGACAAGCTTTGTCTTCCTGAGAGTTAACACAGAGAGAAGATATTCTGTTTATGAAATAAAACTTTAGAGATAATTATATCTCTTCCCTCACAAATAACAGTAAATGATTTATAAATATTACTCCCATACTGTCTTCCAGCACTTTACAAATGCTTTTGGTGCTGATATATATTTACTTGAAGAGAACAAAAACTGGCCAAATGATTATCTCAATTATTTTCAGACTTGAATATGCTAAAATTAAGTGATGCTTTTAAAACGCTTGCATAACTTCAGCAGGATGGGTTTTCTTGAAGTTTGGCCTAACATTTCGTACATTGCAATATTTTTTGCAATCTATATTATTGTTTAGCCAGTGAACAAAGAAAGATTGGTAACAATTAAGAATTAAATCAATCCATAATGTTAAGCTTATTTATTAAATATACAAACCTAAAGCTCAGCTTCTTTTTCTATTAAAATATTTGAAGTTTCTCTGGAGGTCCTTGATATTTATTTCTATTTTTTCTCTATTTTTTAAAATACCCCATAGTATCTTAGAACCAACTGTTAACATTTTGAAAGAACTAATGTTTTTACTCCTCTTTCAGCGCAACTATGATTAATAAAATTCTCCATGGCTATGTTCACATAATATGCTTCATCTGGTTACTGAATTAATCAATTTTCTAGGTTCTCACCAAACTTGATAGGTTCTTTCGGCCCATTCCTCTAACCTATCAAGACTATTTTGAATGTTGCTTCTGTCTTTTAATATATCAGTTATCCATACCAATTTTCTATCACTGGCAAATTTGATGAGCATTTGGAAATGCATGAATTATAGGTGGGTATAAAATAAAATTAATGTCTCAATGGATCGACTTCTTTATACTGCTTTTACAATTACATCTTGGGGGGGTTAATTAATGCAAGGTGAGGGGGAAAATCAGATCATAATAAATAAGAACATTATTTTTGTTGAGCATTTTGAGGATGGCAGTACACTGAATATACCTCCTGAGAGGTGTGATATTAGCTATAGTATATTGCAGTATATATAACAGCAATATACCCAATACTGTAGTATATATAACAGCAATATACCCAGCTGGCTGGGGAATTCTGAGAGTTGAAGTCCACACATCTTTAAGATCCTAAGGTTGAGAAACACTGGTATATTGACATGCAAGGTGGCCTTTAGATTGGAAACCCCTGTTAGCCTGGAATAGAGTAAGCATGCTTGGAGCATACCTGGGCTTTGTGTTTGTAGCATAATGGCCAAAATGTGCCAGAACGTATCAGTACTGCCCTTACTGTTAGATAGGAATGATAAATGTGGCACAGATTTTATGACTAAAACTGGCAACCTAGTCTACTCTTTCATTTTCTATGTGAAAATCTCACTTGACCAAAGCTTTGATGGATAGAAGTTGATGTATGAAGTATATGGGAACATCTGGTGGTGACCATGACATACAGTATGGAAGATGATGACTAGAAAGGAAAGTGGAGAAAATAGCAAAGAACATTAATTAATATATGTAATGAAACGGGGAAAATGGTACATTGTGTGTCTGAAACTAAAATAAAGAAGAAGGATGTAAAAGATCAGAATGGAGGTGGTCTGAACTTGTAGAATGGAGTTGATGAATACATGCAGGGAGAAGGTATGGGGTTAATTTTGAATGAAGGATAGAATATGTCAAACAATATAAATTGGTGACATCTAGATTGTTGTGAGTAAATCTGAAAATAAATATTCATAGTTTGTTGATCTCTGCATTATACTTCAGTGAATGGTGATAATGAGTTTTAAGAAAATTTTGCAATATTTTGAATGAATGTGATCTAGAGGGAAAATTATTCTGTTAAGCAACATGAATGGATGGAGGAAACAAGTTGAGAGAGTACAGAAAGTGTGATTTGGGGCCATGGAGACCCCAAAATGAATGAGAATGGTGATTGTTGGTGGGTAGTTGCTTAGAAAATGCTTTGTTTCAGACCCAGGGGTAAAGTATACTTCTGTTGGTGCATACACTTGGAAAAGGAATATGGAAATAAAAGCATAATTATGAAAAAAATAATGAAGAACACAAGGGTGATGAGAGGTTCTGAATGTGAGATAAACTTGTTTTTGAAGTCAAGAATGAATAATGGGAAATGGACATGGAAGGAGAAAAAAGTGAAAGAAACATGAGCAAAAGTAGAATGGCAGCAGAAAGAGAAAGTGTGATTCATAGATTAATCTCCCAACATAAATGAATGGAAAGTGAACATAAGGGTATGTTTTTACTCACTTCGTTATATGGAAATAAGAACTGGATATGTCAGGAGAAATATAAAATTAATTTATTGCTATGGGAATGGAGTGCTTAAGAAGTGTGCATGGTAAAAGAGAGATAGAGCAAGAATGGATGGATGCTGAATAATGTGGATTGAATGCAAAAAGTGAGTGACTAGTATAAAAGAAGTATGTAGAGATGTTTTGATTCTATAGAGGGAATGAATGAGCATCAAATCACAAAACAAATACATGAAAGTAGATTAAATGTGCCAAGGGGAAGGAAGGAGAAGACTCAGAAAACTGTGGTTGGATGTTGCAGATGAGATCCTCAAAACAGAGAGATGAGAAGTTTAAGAAACAAGAGGCGAGGTATGACCCAGTGTATAAGTGTGGCAGATATGCGGATATGAAGGTATGGAGAAGTATAGGGAATTGTGTTGGTGTAAACTAGTTTTATCCATGTTTCTGTTTCTTTTTCTTATCTCAGATCTTTAATTTCATTGGCTTCATTTTTCTTACTCTGTCTCTGCGTAACATTACTAATTTTGAAAGAAAACAATATGATGGATATATATGTATATGAGAGCCAGTTTGGTTTAGCAGTTAAGGAGCTGGACTAGTCCTGCCTTAGGTGCAGAACCCAACTGGGTAACCATGGGCCAGTCAGTCTCCCTCAGCCCTAGGAAAAAGAAAGCACGGGCAAGCCACTTTTGAACTGTTGCCTAGAAAAGTTCATGGACTTGTCTATGTAGTTGTCACAAGTCACTTCTTTGAAGTGTGCATGTGTGGGTGCAGAGAGACAGAGATGAGAGAGACAGAGATGAGAGAGACAGAGATGAGAAAGAGACAGAGAGAGAGAGATCTTAGGGATTTCATGTGTCATGCTAAGGTTTTCACTACATCAACCTGTGGTTTCCCTTCCCCTTGCTGTTAAGTTAGGGGTCTTTAAAACTATATAGAGAGAGAGACCTCAAGAGGAGAAGGCCTACTTGATGGAATCAGTGATGCAGAAGCCAATATGTCTTGTTCTGTGATGCAGACACACAGCTTGTGAGGTGAGGATGAAGCAAAGACCCCCTGTCCCAAACATTTCCTATTTTTTCTCTTTTCCTGAGTTGTGAAGGCCTTTGTAGATTAAAGGATGGTCCTGAGCTGAAGGTGGGGCAGTCTTTATTTCCCCAGTGTGTCATGTTTTTGACACTTGCTTCTCCTCTTAATGTTTTATTCCTCTGGATGTTCTTATGTCTGGTGTTATGAGCAAGAACAAATAACACCAAAACAACAACAACAAAAACCTGCTCCAGGAAAATATCCATGCTGTTTAATATGCAAATTTATGCCATGCATTTTAATGAGAGATCATGGGAGGGGAGAGGGAAAGGAAATGTAAATTACCAAAGCTTGCAGAAAGAAGGACCCTCAAGCTTTCATGTCTTACTTGGACATACATTTTGGATTGATGTCTTTTTTTATCTTGTTCTGACTCAAAGGATGTCTGAAATTTATTTTTGGCAAACGTGGCTGCCGTGATAACTAAAATAACCCCAATAAACATATGATATGATATTGAACATTGAAAATTTCACATTGCTTGTGCTTGACACATACAAGGACAGAGAAGATCTTCCCAAAGTACATCCAATAAGCTACCCATAAAATACCAGCCACTGCCTCCCACCCACCAACCAGAAGTAATGTTTTAGTACCCCTGGGAAATGATCAGCAAGTATCTTCACCTTCCCTCCTGAAGCTGGCTAAGGAAAAAACTAAAGATGACAATCAGATGGCAGGCTGCACCCCTTCTTCCTGCTTTCATTGCTGATACAGTTTCTTTCCACAGTGAAGAAATAAAATTAAATATTGCATATGCAGTGATGATGATGCACCCAATTTCTGGAAAAGCCACTACTTTCCAGCATCATATTCTTCATCAAACTTTATTTCTTCACCTGTGTGACTTCCACATTGGAATTAGGTAATATGCAACTATCATTCTAAATGTGAAATCATGTATTTCCCTAGTTACAACTATGCTCCTTGAGTAAAGACTTCATGCTGAATGTGGAAAACTTTCCATCCAATATTCTCTTAGCACTTCATTCCCTAGTAATATTTAATGGCCTTTGCTCTAAAATCAAAGGTCTTAACAAATAGCTATAGCCTGCCCTAGTTTACAGTCTATCCTTGTATAGAACTAAACCTTTGTACAAAATAAAAAAGCAATATCTCTTTTCAGTTTTCATATTTCAGTAGAAATAGTTTTGAGACAAGGAAAGTAGCTATCTTGAGGATTCTGCCTCAGAAGAAATGGCTTCCTTACATAAGTCCCTCATCCTGTACAGCATCACCTGAGAAAGTGGTGTTTGACAGATCGTTTTCTTTCCTTTGTTCTGTCTCACAGCTTATGTCTATATTCAGTTCTTCCTTCTGCTGCTGCACCTCATGCGGTACAGGCGCTCCCTTTAGGATATGTCTCGACTCTGGTTGTTCTTCTTCTTTTTCAACTTCTGACCGCAAAGGCATTGTGAGCCATTTCTCTTCTGGTTTTAGCGTTGCTTCTTTCTCTTTTGAGGAGGCACTTGCACTTATGCACTGACCATCCTGTTCTTCTGGGTTTCCATCCAGAGAATGAATGTCTAGGTTGCCAACTATTGTACTGTTCTTCTTTTCACATGGTTCCTCAGAGCTATTCAAAGGCAAAGAGGTGAGTTTTGAAACGATTAGAGGCTGTTGTACTTCAGTACAAAGATTATCCTGGCAATCTTGCTCCTCCTTGTCATAAATGCCCTCAGGCCCAGAATCTCCACAGTCTAGTTTTCTTTGTTCTTTCTCAAAGCTAATACTCCCAAGTGGTTTGCTGAAGTCTTCTGAAACAAGAGACTGTTGGTTGCCCTCTTCTTCAGTGTCCTTAGATTCAGAATGTGTATATTCCAGCCCTCCATGCTGTTCCTTTCCTTTACTGTGATGGTATGTGTTAATTTGTTCCAATAAAATCTGTTCCTGAGTCTCTGGGTGTTTCTGCTCTGTAATGTGGACCACAGCATCCTCAGGCAAAGAATTTATATTATCTAACATTTGAATATTTGTTGTATTGGTTGCATCCAGGGACAATATGGTGCTTTCTGGTACAGTGGTTTGTTGATAAAAGTGGTAGGGCATAGACTGACCGTCTTCTACCTTGATAGTAGCTTGCACTTCTTTCTGGTTTTTTTCACAGGATGTACTCTGACATGGAAAATTAATGTCTTGTGGTATAACAGGAGACGGGTCTTTCCAATCAAGCAAGTTTATACAATTCTGCTCTAAGTCGTTGAAGGAAACTTCTGTCACAGTGTATAGATGTTGCTGTACTCCTGCCTTTTCTTCTTCATGACTTTCACACATGGTGGATAAAATATCTGGGTATTTTAGTTCTGTGGGTTTCTGTGCCTCATTTTTGAGTATGCCTTGACAGATTTGGTCTTCTTTGTATGCATCTCCCTCAGATAAAGAATTCAGCTGCCTAATTTGTTTCTCCCTGCTATAAGTAACACCCATGGCAAGTTCTTGTTGCCCTAAAAGATTTTCTTCCTCACTGTATAATACAGAGGATTGATTGAGCATTTCCTGTAAAGTAGTGATACCTTCAAAATCAGTGCTGGTGCTTTGCTCTTCTTGCAGTATCTTTTCACGCGTAGTCAATGTGCTGTCAAATTCTAATTCTTTGGATTGCTGCAGCTCCTCAGGTGGCATATCCTGGTGGCCCTGGTTCATCTCCTTCTTACAAGGTATGGGTTGCAATATTAAACTCATGTGGTCACCCCCTTCGTTGTGTTTTTTGTAGGGTACTTCCTCAAGCAATGCATTCAGATCAAGTTTTTCAGAGTGCCTGTTTTCTTTGGCTGACACAGTTGGATAGTCTTTCACCTCTGATAGCCCATCCACTGAATTGGCATTTTCTGTTTCCAGAGGTGATATTTTCAAGTCTTCTTGAAATACCTCTTTTTGTTCACAATCTTTGGTCTGTACATTTGCATTTGTTCTGTCATCATATCCTTGTTTTTCTTCCAAAAAGATGTCATCTAAAAGCACAGGTATATGGGGATCTTGAGAATTCTTGTCATGGAGTTGGGTTAGAGCCGGCTTGATGTTCTCCATTTGTAGACTACCCAGGTCACCTACAGATGTCATTCTCCAATTGTCTCGATCTCTGTTCTGCTGTCGTTCTTGAAACATTATATCATCAAGGGATGGAACATCAGTATTCTTTTTACCATTTTTTTCCTTTCTCTCCTTGGGTCGCCTCCCTGGCAGAGACATCCGCCTGCAGAGATAAAAGGCAGGAATTAGGGATTTGAAAGTAGTGGTGATGACAGCTGTTAATAATAATTTTACTTCTTTCCTCAACCTTCTCTCCTAATGTTTCAACAGTTTAGCAAATGACCTCAGTCAGTATGCCTAATTATATGTTGGTAACTGCTTAACAGTAGTAGATTGCTACATTCATTTCTCTCCTTTCTTAAGCTTTCCTTCTCCAGGAAGGGACATCTCTAAATTTTGAGTGCTCCTAGATGAGATTTGTATTTCATAGTATTGAGCCTTTATTCATGGATTCTTCTAATGGGTACAGATGACCTCATACTCCATTTCTACCTTCCCATTTCTCCCAACGTGTTTCATTCTAGAAAAACATCCATTAAGAAGGTAAAGACAGAATAGTTGTCTAAGGTCTGTTATTTGATGATGTTAGGAATCTTCCCTCTGGAATCATTTAGTGAGCTGGTGTGTGAAAGGGCAACCATTTGTTACCTTGTAGGAATACAACAACACAAGCCTGGAGCCTGGAAACACCCAGCGGACTGCTCATCTCCAGCACCATCTGTATCTTCTTCCAACACACTTGCACTGCGTACAACCCTCTCTTCACTCATGTCCCAAGATAGAATAAAAAATAAAAATAAACCCAATTGTGAGTCAAAGAAATTTCCTGATTTTTAGCCAGGACTTGTACTCTATAGTCTTACAAAAACAGATGTTCTTGCCCACTGACAGCGTAATAGCATTTACGAGCTACTGTAGTAAACTGAACACTCCAAGGGACGTCTTTATGACCTCATCAGTTCTGGAAAGCTGTGGAGTCACCATGGCAGCATGGTGGTGGATCCAGAGATTAAACATTTGTGCCAAGAAATGACAATAATGATTTGCTTGCTAGGAATGTTACTAATTTAGCCTTATGAATGAGTGACCTTGACATTTGTATACTGGTGAACGTTCTTTCTCATGACTTATCCTGCTATGATATGGGATGTATTGTTTTGTCTTGCTAAAGTTTATGATGGTTTTCATTTTAATGTTGAATAATTATGATTTCCATAAGCCACTCTGAGCCTTGTTGGATGGAGCGGCATATAAATCAATAGATAAAGTATCCTTCTTTTCTGAGGACTTTTAGGAATAAGAATAACTTTCAAGCAGTTATTCACATCCAAAGGATGTGATTGCTTTACCCAGTGTGGAAAAACCAGTATGGTATAGTAGTTGAGGGATCAGGCTTGAATTAGAAAGACTTACGTTCAGGTTCATCCTCAGCTGTAGAAGCTTAACCCATCACGTAGGATTGTTGAAGGGGAGACTTAGAGGAGACAGTAGTTTTGCCCTGGAGGATAGATTGGATATAACCCTCATTAACAAACAAATAAATAGCAATTTGAGGAGAATTGTTTCACCCACCATAACATTCAGTGTTTCTCAACCTTGGCAACTTGAAGATGTATGGACTTCAACTCCCAGAATTCCCCAGCCAGCATGCTGGCTGGAGAATTCTGGGAGTTGAAGTCCACACATCTTCAAGCTGCCAAGGTTGAGAAACACTGATAACATGCTTTTTGAATCACCTCTTTTGAATGGTTTGAACAGCCACTTACTAAACCCATTGCGTCCAATTTTTCATTTAAAATCTGAAAAAGAAATATTGCAGAACTACTTACATTTTGTCCTTAATCTGAAGAAGATGTATGACTTGCATTAGACCTTAACCATTGTGCAGCTGTCCTTGCTGGCATATTTAATTAATAAAATTAACCATTTCTATGCGATTTGTTCTGCTGAAAATTGTAAAGGGATAAAACTTCAAACCCCGCTTTAGTACTTGATCAGTCTTTGGCTGTTAATGCGAGAGCAGTCTTTCTCTGAGAAAAATTGTTCTGTTGGATTTTTTCTGAACATTCAGAAAGAAATATATTACAGTTCTACAGCCACATTTCTTAGACTAGCAAGCACATAAATGAATGCCCAAGTGTGTTGAACTAGCTGTGAGCTGGGCCTATTCTCAGATGACATAATCTTTTGATGCTCAATAAAGCTTAAAATACAAACCTGCATAAATTATATAATCTGTCTATTTCTTTTAATAAACTTTTAGTAAACTGCCTTCCATGAGCAAAACAGAAAATTGAGTTTAGGTGAGAATTTCCATGCTAACAGCACAGGAACCAACTTTAATTGGTGTAATGTCTTATAATAGGGTTCTTCTGTTCATGTAATATTCTTATGGAAATACTCTCTCTAGGAAATGTGACAAAATGAAATTCACTATAAAATCGATCTATCAGGGATGTCTCTGGGGTTAAACTGAGAATGACATTATAATGAGATTTTAATCTGCCTGAGTTTTATTCTGTATTAATGGGGCATGAGCTTTTAAAATGATCTATTCCAAATCTTGTGAAGGGAAGGCACATATACAATTTATAAATACATGGAATAAAATAATAACGGTCTTCCTCAGAAAGACAAGTGATTTCTACTTTTTACCTCTAGAACAAGATCAACATAATACTCATATCTTGGTTTCATAGCAGGCAGGCAGGCAACTGAGTTCTGAGATTTGTCCTCTCCACACATTTTGCCCCTTCTTCTCCCTCTGAAACTCTTTTATAAGACTTTGTCTATCTGCCCTTTTGGCCTTCAACCGAGAGCTCCACAGCCGTTTCTAGCTAGTTATTTAGAAGTTCCTTAGAAGTTTGTGCAACCCATGCAAAATGTTTATATCTAAGAGCTCCACCCCTGGATCACAATGGAATCTGTTCATTGACACTGTTGGTGTTTCTTCTGAAGACAATTTTGTTTTCCACATAACCTAATATTACTATTCAGACTATCTTCCTTCTCTGTTGAGCTCAACAAAGACACTTCAGTCACTGCAAATATCCTCTGTGTTAGTTTTTTAATGGAACTGACTAACATGCTCATATATTATGAAGGCCTCAGGAGTATCACCCAATTCCATATGCCTGTTCACCAAACATGCCTTTTCGGATTACTGTCTGATAGCTCACAATACTATTCTTCAGATTTGGTATTGGTGTCAGTGGATTCCTCTATTTTGCTTTTTGTAGATTATATCAGGTTGAGTCTTAACTCTCTACACCTAGGGAAAACTACCCGCTGAATGTCAGCAGTAGCTCAGACCCAGATGCGGTTCTGGGGCCATCTTTGTGGGCTTCTACTTTCTTATGAGGGACGTATCTTGTTTATTGCTATTTATCCATATCTGTGATATAAGAGACCGAAAAGAATAAAGATTGTCTACCTATAACAGTGTTTCTCAACCTTGGCCATTTTAAGATGTGTGGACTTCAACTCCCAGAATTCCCCAGCCAGCTGGGAGTTGAAGTCCACACATCTTAAAATGGCCAAGGTTGAGAAACACTGATCTATAACCATGATGCTTCAAAAAGCCCTCTGTATATTAATGCAATCCAGATTTATTCCCTCCTGTAGATGCTTTATTTACTCAGGACCATAGTGTGCTGACTGAATAGGTGTCCATGTTCTTGGTGCACTCACATATATAGAACTGTACCAGTGCATGTCTAAGCAGGCATATAATTTGGGGTGAGGGTGGGGACAGCAGGAAGGGACAGGTTTCTACCAAAAAACTTAGTGATAAGACTTTTCAGAATAGTGCTTTGCACTGGTATAGTTCTATATATGTGAGTGCACAAAGAACATGGATACCTATTAGCTCTTGCTGTTCCCACATTGCTTTTGGTAACATACTAGACAGCCCTGTGACCCATTAGATCATCCTTTGAGAGAAAAGTAGTGCCCTCTGATGTGACCAGAATGAACATTAAATTTTAGGCTGACCATTGTTTTTTTACCCTAATGATGGACAGTCCCATGATCATTTATTTATTTTATTTATTTATTGGATTTCTCTCCCGCCCATCTCCCCTACAAATCATCTAAGCAGAGTATATATCATAAATAGAAAAATAATCGTAGCGGCAAATGAACTTCAGTAATAAGTCAATATTTATTTATCTAAACAGATAAACAGAATGACCATGGGCAGGCAAAAAAGCAGTGGGAGTGGGAGCAACTTCCAACTTCCTGCCGGCTTCCCCATTGCCTTTGCTTGTGGGAAGCTGGCAGGGAGCATCAGAAATCATGATCATGTGACTGCAGAAATGCTGCAATGGCCACAACTTTGCAAATATAACTGGTCTGAACATTGTGAAAATTTCAATTCCACAGGAGTAATGGGTCCTGGATTTTTTACGCATTCTTTCAGTTAGTGGATTTTAGGTACCTTGATTCCAAAATTGCTGTAATATAATGCACCATTTGGGCTACCTTGAGGGTACAAACAGATAAACACAATGAGAGTTTTAGTAGTATATAGATAACAAAAGCCAAAACCAACAAAATTAACAAAACCTGAAATGTTACACGGTATCAGTCAGTCTCAAGAAAAAGAAAAACTATTAGCAATAAAGATATTTGTAATAATTTGGTACATTTATTTATTTATTAAAGTTATTTCTATGCTGCTGCAATCCAAAGAGACTTTCAGTGGCTTACGTAGAAGAAATACAAACTAGAACATTTACGGTAAGAATAAAAACAACTCCAAATGCAATAAAGATAAAAACCATTCAACATCATTGGCATTAGAGTACATTTATTTTTCTACTTATTTGCTATTTTTGTTATTAGGTATTGACTTCAAGAAAAGTAAGAGCATCGGTAAGGAGATTACTATCAGGAGCACCACTCTCCTCTCAAATATCCATCTTTTGATTCTCTTACTCTATATTTAACAGTACAGTGAAATCTCTTTTTAATAAACTAATTGGAAGGATGGGGTGCCAGTTATGCATAATGATGTCAACAGAATAGAATTTGCTCCATTATACGTAAAGTCCATTGGAAAACTGAGGATTCACTGTACTGTACTTGTGCAAATGCAACAAGTATGCTGAATCAGTGAAGCGGTTTAGCAAAGTCTGACAGAACATAAAAAATCCAGCTCAATGGATCGATGGGACTCTGGGATAGAGAATCAGCATAGGTTTTCCACTGTATTCTTTGTTCTACTTTTAATCCAAATACTGACAATGATCAGTTCACTCTACTGCTCATTAGATAACTGGAATGTTTATTCTGAAGTCAACCTTAAAGCATAGAGCAGCTACTCCTGTTGCTTTCCCCTTAAGTGGTGGGAGAATGGTTGGGTAGCTAAAAGAAAGATTGGAGAGGAGAGGAATGAAAGGAGGCCGAAGTTCAAGAGTAGAAGAAAAGAGAGCCATGTGGTGGTCTGGAGAGATGAAGCAGAACAAAATAACCAACTGTCAACACGGAGCATTAATGGAAAAGGGCAATATATAGAGCAGTAAAAGTTTGAATAGGTAGAGGCAAGAAGTAACTATCTCAGTGTTTGATAAACTTGTGTTTGATAAAATGGCCAACTTAAACTTGGCCACTTTAAGATGGGTGGACTTCAACTCCCAGAATTCCCCAGCCAGCCATGCTGGCTAGGGAATTCTGGGAGTTGAAATCCACCCATCTTAAAGTGCAGCGTTGATAGAGACCACTGATGCTGCATTCTGTACCGTTATGCATAAGAACACTGATGGTAGCCTTAATGTTGCTGATCTAGCTATACTTTTGCCCCAATATCATCTTGAGACACACAACGGTTTCAGTACCAGTGGAACACGCCATGCTCTCTTCCAGTTGATGAATAAATCTCTTTGATGCAGTCTGCCTAGTGGTGTTGATTGGGGGGATCCAGCTGATACTGTTTCCAATGAAGATACGAATGGGCCAAATCATTGCTGGAATACAAATTGTTTAGCAGTCTTGGCTTACACATTGGATGCTGATTTGGTATTTTGAAGGGGATGAGTTTTCAGTTACATTAACTCAAAGCCAACATTTAAGCAAATGTGTTTGATTGTTATTTTAAATATCTTTTCACGAAAGACATAGATCAACTCAGAAAACAAACAAGCCAAAATCAGTGCTCTCCATCTCTAAATTCAAGTGTTACATATATAAGTGTGGATTAATGTTTATCAATGATAATGTCTATCAGTGCTGATAAGTGTTGGCCTTTATTGGCTACTCATTTTAAACCTACAAAGGAGAAAAACAAAAGGCATCTATTTTTTAATATCCCTACTACTACTCCAATAAATTAATTGGGTAAATATTCTGGTCCAAGGGTATCTGCAGGGAGAATAAAAGAAGTCAAGATGGAGGCTATGATAGGATGGTGAAAGCTCTGGCCTTTTTTACACGTGTTGCACATAAAAGGGGTAGAGCTTCAGTTCAGTTCATAGTCATGGCCACCATTTTGACTTTTTGACACCCCAGGCTCACTCTGTTCCAAAGATTTAGTTTTAATTATGAAATAAATGTTGAGCAACACTGCTTCCTGTTGTCTAATTTATTGGATAATAGAAGTAGAGGGGTATCTAGATTGAACATGGTGTATTGGGAAGAAAGTAGACTTGTAAAATGTTATAAGTTTAGTCATGCATACAGTTAAAAGATTGGTGGAAAGCTTCAAAGTTCCTGCAAATGTTCTTGGGATATTTTGACATAGCTTCTTGTTCTTCACATGCCTTTTTTTTCTTTTTTGCAAATAATAGCCACTTGCAGAGAATGAAGTCTTAACCAAGGCTTATGCCATCTCTTATTCAAGTTCTTTTCTGTCCCTCCTTTAAAGAAGCTGTCAACTTCTTTTCTAGTGCTGACAAGGAAGGCCAGATCTGCAATATAGGAAGAGAGTGCAAGAGAGAGATGGGGAGGGGGGGGGGACTTTCAGTGTTGATGTTTTACTAAGTGAGCTAAGAAGAATTTTAGAGTCATGTAATTTACTTTGGAGGCATTTACTGTACATAGCCATAGTGATGGTAATTTCTTTCATTGTTGAAGTGAAAAGATAACCATCAATCAGTTGTCAATTGGTCAATTGCAGCAGTGATGAAAAGAAACTGGTAGGAACAATCACTTTCAGTGGCTACCTAGACAATTGGAGGTTTGGATGAAAATATGGGAACCGGATTAAGTAAAAATGGAATGAGCTTCAGAGTTAGTGGCATTATGAAATAAAGGATTCACATGCTAGACAAAAAAAAAAAAAAAAAAAATCAAAGTTCAGAGAGCCATGAGGATTATTTAAAGCATGGTTAAGAGAGAGCAATCTTCTCATGAGAACTGGAGTGTCCCATAAATAAATGTAACCCTATTTGTGAGCTGAGTGTCTGGAAAATTAATCTCTACATAGAATGTAATCATTCATTCCACAAGCTTAGCTGGACATCCCATTGATCCTATAATAATGCAAAACTTGATCAACAATGTTGTGAATGGCCATCTGTACAGTTGCAGGTAGAAATAAGAGCTAGTCTGACAATACAGATGGGCCATATTTGAGTTTTAGAATTGCTGGAAAAATAAATTGGGGTGCTTAATGTTGATAAGGCTGTTTGTTGTTTATGTTTTTCTGGAATGTATTTCAAAGAAAAAATATTTTTCAATTTGAACCAATTAAATTGCAAGATTGCATTTGGTTACCTGTATGGAAGTATTTTTTTTTTTCATTTTTCTGTCTATATTCCATGGGCTATATATTTCATTTATTTTAATTGTCCTTGATTGCTTTTCCCTTTCTTGTTATGTTTAAAAAGCAGAGGATCCCTCCTGATTTTTAGGGCTCTGGGTTTCGATGCCCTTGTGTTTCATTTTACTTTGCTGTGGTAGGTTGGAAAATAAAAAAAAAAAGATTACAGGGCCTAGCAAAAGGAAAAGATAGCATCATTGTATAATCCAGCCCATGGTTTCCTAGGTACCGTATTGTCTCTTCTATTCCGCTATGTGAAAAATGTTGAATATCAACAATGGGTTTCAGTGGTGTATTGTTGAGTTTTGTATGAACTAATCTAGCTTCACTAAAAGAGAGAGGGGGGGAAGAAAAGAAAGAGGGTGGGGGGACTACAGCTTTGGCAAAAGTCTATAGCCAGAGCATTCGTAATTCCCCATGCTTAAGAGCTGACTGTGTATCTGGGAACTCATTTTATGGTTTTCCTTCTGTATTTCCTTGAATTTTCCAGCCCTGTTCTCAGGTGTTTTCTAGCGCTCAGTTTCACCTGCTCGGGGCTCTGTATTTGAGAAAAATCTGCAACCTGTCAGCTGGTATAGTTCTCATAAAGGGTACAGACAGCTCTGTTCAGTGTTTGAAAGGTAAGCTTTTGCTTAACTCCTCTGCTGCCCTTGTCTATGTGATGTCAGCCGGATTGGCCTAGCTGTGAAGCTTTGCAACCTCTCTCTCTTAGCAGTAACAGTTTCAGGGTCTTCCAAGGATCTTGCTATCAAACCAGCATACAGAATGGGGGAGAGAATGGAAGGGATTGGGGTGAAATGTGGTATACAAAAAACAACAACAACAACCAAACCTTGAAATAAATGCTGAACACTGTGATGCAGGGTTTGGATAGCACCAAATAGCCAACTTGTGCCAACTGTTCCATGATGATGAAAAGACAGGTTAGAACTAAGGGGAGATTTTCTGCAAGGATGCTCTTGAAAAGTGTCCAGAGTATTATCCAACTGTTTTGCCATTTGTCGACCGGGAAACTGGAAGCATCAGCTTTGTTATGCGGACAGCTGCTATTCTGTGTGTGTCCCTGTGTGTGTTTGTGTGCATGCACTTGTCTATGTCTATGTATATCTATGCGTATGAAGTGTCTGAAGTAAAGTGGGAGAGGAGGACAAATGAGATATTTGCTCAGACATGCAAGTTTTCAAAGCGTTGAAGAAATCCCTGGGGTTCCATCTATCCAATGATATTCTCCTCACATTTCTCTCAGTTGACAGTGTAATGCTAAGCTTGGTGACACCAACATTAAGTCCCACTAAGTTCAGTGGTGTTTATTTCCTAGAGTGGGTTGAGGATTGCAAACTAAGAATTGACCATCCAGGCCATTTGTCAAGTCAGGAATGAGTTAATGAAAGTCATATCACAGGCATTCGTACAACGTATTAGCACTGGGACAATGTAGTTTGTACAATATTCAGGGGATGGATGAATTGAAAAAAAATCTCACCAATTCAAAGTCAGCTAAAAGAAAAATAATGCACAATATGCCTGCCTTTTCTATTGGAAATAATGTTATACTTAAGTATATATTTGAAGCATGCATAGAGATTGTGTCAAGGAAATTTCTATGCCAGCAGATATTTAATTTCTACTCAAGACAATGGCAGCTTTCAAATTTTGTAATTTTAGAACGGCAAATAGGGATGGGAGGTCAGTATGAGTATCCACAGTTACAGGAAACATGTAATTAACAAAATCATCACCATAGCTGCAAACTGGCAGTGTGCAAGCATTCCTTGTTGTCACAAAGGGTTGTTTTTTTGTTTGTTGCTTTGTCTTTTTTGAAGAGGCCATACGTACTACGGATTTGTAAGATCTTGTTCTCATCCTACGCAGCCTTGTTGTTTCAGCCCACCTCCCAGGAATTAGAGACAAGGGCAGATGATTCTTTCTAACCTCTGTATTTAGTGCCAAGCAATGATGTGCTCCGTGTGAAACCATTTCTAACCCTCTGGTTGGAGTGGTGAGTTTGAAATTTTTCCCCTTCCTTGCTCATCATTGTCACTCAATTATAGGATGGAACTGAACCAGAAAATCTGGTACAGTCTAGCAATTAGTACAAAGGGTTTCCAGTCTAGTGTAAAGACAGAGATGCAAGAGCCCAACAGCTACAGAAATAATTTTGATTGGCCATGGACATTGCCTTTTAGTGCTGCTTGGTTACATCCTAAAGATTCTGCCTTCTACCCTACTTGTCTTCTCCTTAAAGGACTACATTATGGGCCTACTTTTGAGATGTCTTTTGGAGGGGCGGCTTTCTTCTTCTTCTTCTTCTCTTTAGTTTATGCATCTCCCATTTTCAGACTGTCATTTTAACCCATCAGACAGACACATTTTGACTTGAAGAACAAAGCACCAAGTTATCAATGTTCACAGAAACTGACATTTTTAATTCAGACTTCATTATGACTTTAATTCATGACAGGGCACTACAAAGATGGTTTAAATCCCCCCCCCTTTTTTTTAACTGCAGCATTTGGGATGTTTGTCTTTCTCTAAGCACTTGTATTTTCTTTTGTACCTTCATCCTGTCATAATATATAATTAGCATTATCAAAACCATCAGCTATTACCCACAGTAACTTTTGACCTTTGTTTTTATCTCTGTAGCAATCTTCTCACCCAGTCCACTTAAATTTTAATTAGCTATTTTAAAGTTTTAGACTATGAAAAGGCAATGGAATTTATTGGGAATATTTTGCAATTACATCTCATAACTTGCAGAATAAAGATAAAAATAAAATTAGAAATAATACTTGTGACAAATATAAGAAACACAAATGAAAAGTAATAGAAAAGTTTTCAGAAGAAAAAGCTAGAGCATTTTTATCAGTTATAAAAAATTTGAACAAGCAGGAAAGAAAGACTTAGTTTTTGTATCAGTGAATTCTTCATTATTCTTTACTACTGAATGAAATTTTCACACGGGTATATTGAAAAGTCCCAGAACATAGCTGGGGCAAAAGCAATATAAATAAATATTGAAAGCAATACAGAAAAATATTTAATAAGATTTTGGAACTTTGTATCACATTAATGAATACCATTAGCCATTAACGTCATAAAGAAGCATAGAGAAATAGAAAAATGTGTCATTTTCTGCTATTGACTTACCAGTATTGTGCATTTATGAACAGTTAGATTTTTACATTTTTTTTAATCCTGCCTTCATTATTTTTATAAATAACTCAAGGCAGTGACAATACCCATATCCCTTCTTCCTCCTGTTTTCCCCACAAAAACAACCCTTTGAGGTGAGTTGGGCTGAGAGAGAGTGACTGGCCCAAAGTCACCCAGCGGCTTTCATGCCTAAGGTGGGACTAGAACTCCCAGTCTCCTGGTTTCTAACCTGGTGCCTTCACCACTAGACTAAGCTGGCTTGAGTATCAGTTGTTCAGATTTGGTTACTATTTTTTTGAAAACCGAACACTGAGTGAAATTGCCAAAATAAAAAAAATATATAAAATTTAAAACACATAATGTGCCTAGTTTTATGTTTTGCTTCACCATTTTTATATATTGCTCCTGCTGGGAATCATTGAAGAATGCTTCAGAAACCAAATAACCCATTAATAGTTTGCTGCTTTTGTTTTACCTACACTTAGGAACCTAATGATAGAATGGCGTTGATGAGAATAAAGTGCTGTCTAATTCCATTGGTACTCCTTGTCTCTGTAATTAGAATTAGCAACTTGAAGAATGCCATACTTGAAGGACATCTATTCTAACTCTGGTATGATCAGGATCATTTAAATTAGACAATTTCAAAAAATTAGGCTGGTTTTTAGAACAGTGTACTCAACAATAACCCAGATTGTTGTATGTCTCGGGAAGGGCCAAAGTGTTATCTCTGTAGGAAATGAGGCATTGTACTTTAGACATAACTCGTTACCACAGGTTTTAATTCTTGACAAGGGATATGTCCATCATAATTCCCTCTGATGATTAGAAGTGTTGATATACAACAAGATTGGAGCAGTGAGATTCTGTAACCTATTGTCCCAAGAAGTGGCAGATAGTCCACTCAGTGGAAGCTACCTGTGGATAATGAACATGCAGTGATGGGTTAACAGCTGCAGTACCTGAGATGTAAGGTCGAATGACTTGGGAGACACTTGTATCTTGCAGAAATATCCACATTGTATTTTTGTAAAACATGGGAAGATCTCTGTTGGGAAGAAAAAAGAATGCAACCTTGTTGATACTCCTTGATCTGTCAGTAGACTTCTTCTGAAACAGCTGTCTAAATTGGGTTCATGTAAGAGATTCCCTTGTAGTAGTTCCACTCCTGCTTGAATGGTCATTTCAAGGAGATAATGCTGGGGGATATTTGCTCATCCTGATGGTATTCTAGTTCTGCTGTCCCAAAGGGCTCCATGCTGTTCAACATCTACTGTACATGAAGGCTGAGCAGGGTCACTGAGGATCGAAGTGCATTGTCATAAATATACTGATAATAAACAATTCCATTTTTCCTTCTCTTCAAAGCCAAATGAGTATGTGGGCATGGTAGCTGGTCAGACTATAATAATAAACTGAAGATGGGCTAATAAATTGAGATTCGCTCCAAAGACAGATGCATTATTGATCAGTAGTGCCTGAGTCTTTAGGATTCAACCTACAAAGGACTTGCACCCACGTGGCCCAGATCCTCTTTATGGGTTGGATCAACTTTTATTCCAGCTATAATCCTATCTGAAATTGATAACTTGACTTCAATTATCCATTCTCTGGTGACCTTCAGTCTGGGCAAGTGTCATGTGTTGTACCTGAGGCTGCCTTTGAAGGAGGTTTGGAAAACGTAGCTGGTGAAAAAGGTTACTGCCAGAGTTGTAACTGGGATTAGGCAGTTAGAAAACATGGCTCCCAGTTCATTTGTTTGAATTCTTAGCCAAATTCAAAGTAGATGTTTTGACTTACAAAACTTTTCATGATTTTGAACCTCAGCGTCTGATAGAATGCCTTCATCCACATGTGTCTAGCTATGGTTCAGTGTCATCTTTGAAGGCCTTTCCAAAGAGCACCCAACTCTGAAGCTCAAAGCAATGAGGGGGAGGATCAAAATGGACAAGATGGTGGATGTGGAATAGTGTCCACCAACTTGCCCATTTGATTCCCCCATGCAGACACTGCAGGTCCTAGAGACAATGCCTTTTCAGTTGTTGCTCCATTGTTACAGAAAATTCTACTTAGGAAATTCATCTGATTTCTTTTTTTCCTTCCACTGCAACATTAAGATTTCTCAGCTCATTTAAATCTTAACCATTTTTTTCTCTTCAGACAAATATTTGAGCAACTTTATTTACATTTGTAAGGACACTGATAAAACCAATTTCTCTATGCTTCATGTGCTTAAAAATAAAATCCCAAGACAGTCTAAACAGCTAAAATGCAGTATTAAAATTAATCAACACAATAAAAATGACAAAATGAAAACAAAGCCAATATAAACCACAAGCCCACCTAATGAAATAGCCCAAAATTCTCTCCCAAAATTCTACAAGAACAAAAAACAAGTAAGAAAATTATGCCCCCAAAAATTCACCTGAGACCAGGATGGACCTCCTGATGTTCAGTCAGGCTTTTAAATCTTGACCTTTTTTTGGCAGAAAGCAGGAAGGGCTGGAAGAAGTAGACAAGACGCAGCAGCCAGACACTGCTCATGTACATTATTTCTGACTCAAGCATCCTGAAAAGTGCTTTGTCAAATAGCATTTAAGAAATTCTGTTCTTCAAAGTCCATGCATGGAACTGAAGATGATGTGTTCAGATTCAAAGAGGAAGCTGCGTAGAATCAGAGAGGAAGTCACCATAAGCAAGAAGATGAAGAGAATAACAGTGAAGAAACTGATGACATGGGCTAACATGGAAAATCCAGAAGGCCTTAATATAATAATTTAATAATTTAATAAAATGCCTTAATGAAGCATAATAATGTATAACTGAAGAAAGAACAGCCTAAGAAATAAGTAATGAAAAGTATATACCCTTGGGCAGTGATTACAGATAACTACTACATTTTTGTATACAGAGAGTTAGGGGTTTTGGGGGGGGGGTATATCTCATTTGGGAAGTGTATCATCTTAAATTCAGAGTTGTCATCTTTTCAATATATGGTGTTCTGATATGGAGTTAGTTACCCTAAATAAACTAGCATTCCCCACTGTATTATGAGCTAATCTCAAATGAAATGAAAGCTAAAAATATTCATCCTGACCAGCCCCCCAAAACAAACATGAAAGTGGGACCCAGACAGATGCAAGATGGATTGTCTCCATGTTTAGACCAAGATGCTCTTTTTATGACTTTAACTGTGAGGCCAAACTTCTCCAGACTTTTTCACCAGACCCTGAAGAGGAAATGTCAGGCTTGAGAACTTCCAAGTTAATAAACTGCAAAGTGTTGATATGTCACTGCATTTGAAAATTGTTGAAAAACTGCAATTAATTCAAAAACAGAAACAGCCATTAATGTGATTTCTTGTTATCTGGCTTCCATTCCATTTCTTAGAGTTGTTCAAAGTGCTGTTGTTTCCCTTAAAAACCTGTTCTATTATTACACAAACACACACACACACACACACACACACACAAAACCCCAATATAGTTTGGTCTCTATCTCTCCATATGAAAAATTCTCATGTTTAACAGAAGTTGAGTCTCTAGCAGTGGCATTTGCAGGGAGAGGGGGAAGAGAAAGTCAGCCCCATCTTGACTTTTTTATCTCCCCATGCCTGCAGACACCCCCGGTTCCTAGTTTGCATTTCTTGTTTAAAGTCTGCACTGAGAGAGTGTAGCAAATCTGTGCTAGTATACACTTAACAGTTTTTAGCTTAATTGTTAGATTCGTTTTATAGATTTTATAGATGTATGTGTGTACTTTTATGTTATATTCATTTTATTCATGTTTGTATCAATGCTTTATTGCATTTTACTAAGTTTTATCTTGATATATCTCTCTTTCTGCAACTCTAGGCTGTGCACCTGAAAAGGGGTATATAATATATTATTTCAAAAGGTTGCATACTTAACTACATTGAAAATGGCATGTTAAGGTTTTTTTTTTCCCCCTCTAAATGGGGAAGCATGGATGAACCAACATTTTGTCTCTGTCCATTCCAAATCCATCTAATGGGAATCCTGTCCCCCATTAGGGGGTATTCAGCAATTCATAACTCCATAAAACTCCAGTTTTGTAAACCTGCCACCAGCCACAGCTTAATTAAACAGTTTGGCTTAGTCAGGTTTGATCTAAGGCCTCCTGATCTTACATATTACCCCAGACAGAACCAGAGATCACTGCCCAGAGAGAAATTACCTGCCAAATTGCTACTGAGCTCTCTATTCCCTCAAACACTTGTAATTGTTTCAATGGGGTGCATGTACATATTAGGGTACTCCTCCAAGTAAGCATTAGGCAGGAGAAGGCCCAATGAAAGCGGCCATATTCATGCTATGTACAGCGTAGGCTTGCCAAATCTTTTCCTCCAGTGTCCAAAACAATCCCTGAAGGCAGGATGAGTGGGGAAATGCTAATCCTCAAGGTGAACCACCTGGAAGCTTTGGTGTAATTTCACAAAGTTCAGCTTCATTTCAAATGTAAAAAGTAAAACTTCCTTTAGCTTGACTCCTGTTTCCTTCATGGACACATCTCTGAAGTGTTGAAGAATACAGACATGCCCTCCAGGATATATTTTTCAACTTTCCAGTCTAGTACATAGCCCTGGTATTTCCTGCCAGTTTCCCATCCATGTACTAACCAGATTTGACCCAGCTTTGCTTTTTGAGGTCAGCTAAGATTAGCTATGTGCTTACCTTTGTTTTTGTTTTTTGGTACCTTCAAGTCAGTGTTGACTCCTAGGGACAGCCTGGACAAATCCCTAAAGTTTTCTTGGCAAGACTTTGGAAGTGGTTTGCCATTGCCTTCTTCTTCAAATGATAGATTCAGACCTCTGATAAAAGCTACCCATCTTTCAGCGGCTGCTTGCTTGAAAGAGAGAGTGGGGTTACAAAGAAGAATTGAAGATTTGAGTGTGCAAGAAATGTTTAGCCAAGAAATTTAAAGACTTGGTGGCTGTATTTGTGATGCTTGATTTGCTTGAATCTTGGTGTGTGTGTGTGTGTGTGTGTATGCTTGGTATTGTGTGTAAGCCTGGCTCATGTGATTAGTTGATACACTGTATTGTACATCTCTGAAAAAGGATTAAATCAGTAGCCAGACTAAATGTATCATGTAAACAAGCCAATGAGACATGAATGAGAAATTATCAAAGAGAAAAGATCTCAGAAGGACAGAGAAGAGACAGCTCTGGTCACTTTTGATGGCACCACCACCCATTACTTGCTTGCTTCAACTCTATTCATGATAGATAGATTTTATCATGATGATAGATTTGTGGCCCTAACAGATGATCCCTGAAGGAATCCCCCTCTCACACTAGGTGAGCAACAAATGGAAAAATATTTTCTTGAATATATGGTGCAATCAGATGCTGAAGTCTCCAAAATCTTAAAAGAAAAAGCATAAGAAATAAGCATATTTGCTCATAGATCTCTCATTTAATTTGGCCTTCTTAAATTTGCCAAAGAAGTCATCTTCCCTCCTTTTTCAGTTCTGTGTTCTCAAGTGACTTGCTGGATGGGCTACTGGGACACTTACATTAAGTTATATTTCTGCCTGGGGAGAGGGTTTGAGAGGGGATACTTCCCCTCCAATAAGGTTCCAATGTTTCTCAATCTGCACTGTTTTTAATCTTGTGTGGTTGGAGCCAAGTAGCAAGGGTTGGAACTAAACTGTTCAATAATCTCTGTGGTCTCTTCTACTACAACGTTTTGCCATCCCTATCCAGATCCTCTTGGTTTTGGTGACCAGGGCTATACCCAATGAGTTGACTCATGAAAACAGTAGCATATTTAATGTGACTTATTAAAGCAGACACATCTTTTGGCTGGCTCATTCCCAAGCATCCTTCCAAAGCACCCACAGCCCTGGTCTCTTTATAAGTACTTCTTTAGTACTGCAATATAGAAGAAAACACTAACTTCAGGGTAAAGTTCCATATTGCTTCATGTCAAAGTCCAGCACCTTGGAGGAATGAGAAAGGAAAACGCGCATCTTTGCTCCTCCCCATCCATGCAAACATTTGAAACCTCTGAGCCTTAATAACTTGTATTGCTACTTCAGTCAAGTCCAGACCCTCATCCTCACTAGACACTCCAGGAGACAGGATCACAGAACTGGAGTATTTTGTAGGTTTGTTATGCCCCACTTCAGCAGACACCCATGGGCCTTGAAATGAACATAACAACATTGGATTAACTTGCAGAACTGGTCTAACTCACAGTTTCTTGGCTGCTGTTTTACTTTTTTACATGTGTCTATAAAGATTAACTTTCTGTGTGCACTGACAGGATAATTGAAATTGAAAAAGAGAATCAGGCCTTACTTACAAAATGGGCAGAGGAACAGCTAAACATTTTGCCTTGTAGCTTGGCTTCTAAAAGTGGTAGATACTCACATGCACCCCTTATTCTTCTCACCTGCAACATTTTTTTTAAAGTGTCTTTTATTTGAAAGGCAAATAAAAACAAGAAGCAGAGGGAACAGAAGAAAAACTCACCAAAATATATTCAGGAAAAAAATGGATGGGCTCACTTCATTGTGGCAGATGTGGTGTTAACATACAACATCATGTATAATGGTTCTCTTAGCAAATAATCTCATGTAGTAGTTTTATTCTGGAAGACTCGTGGTTTTTCATGCTCATGTTCAATGGATTGGAAATTATTAGGAGGACAGCTGAAAAAGATGTTTTGTACTTTCAGGATTGCAAAAACAAAGTATTGATATTAGGCTTGAAGGATCCCTATTTTCTGAATTATGCTGTATTTTTTTTAAAAAAAAACTCTTTTTCTATATTTGAAAAAGCAATTTGCTCAGTGAAGATATAACAAAATCTATAGATTGCAAGATTTGATGATCAAAAAGACAAAGATAAAAATCTTTGAAAATTTCTTTTTGAAATGGCTAGAACCACCATCAACATATAGTTTCAATATCTTCAAATAAGAGGTACAGCATTAAAGGAACTGCAAAAACAAGAAGGAACATTTAGAAACTTGACTGAATGTGGAAATCTTAAAAGACAAAACCTTATAAGACAAAACCCTCCATCTGGGTTTCTCTTAATACAAACTTTTCATGTTCTACCTTTAAAGTATCTTTTAAATCAAAATAGTAACTTGGGTAGAATTTACTGTTACTTTTAATCTTATATTATTATTTATCATATGCTTAGATAGATAGATAGATAGATAGATAGATAGATAGATAGATAGATAATTTTAATAACAACTGTAGTCTTCAGAGAGACCCAGTTTGGTGTAGTGGTTAAGGCATCAGGTTAGAAACCAGGAGATCAGCTAGGTGATCTTTGAAAATTCCCTCTCTCTTAGGCCTAGGAAGGAGGCAAGGGCAAACCACTTCCGAAAAACCTTCTCAAGAAAACTGCAGGGTCTAGTCCAGAAAGTCACTAGGAGTCAAAAACTGACTTGAAGGAACCAACAACAACAACGGAAAAGTAGCCTTCAAAACAATATAATATAGTCAGCTACTTAAAACTAATTAATAAACTATTGAAAACTTTAATTCTATGATGCATGTAAATTCCATATTTATTCACCTTTTGTTTTATTTTATTCTTTTCCCCCTTTCTTCCTTTGTCTACCCATTTTTTCTTTCTTAAAAAAGTTTAATAAAAATATGATAAAAGAAAGAAGAAAGAAAAGAGGGAGAAAGGCAGGCAGGCAGGCAGATTGTGTTTTTAAGAAACCCAGCTAAAAGATTGTTTAGAAATTTGGCCTGTGGGTATTTTTTAATGTAATTTTTCATTTCCCTTTTTATTATTGTTAGGAAACTGACAAATGCTAATAATTCAATACTATGACATGATATCAGTATATGTATAAGACTGATTTTGATTTGCAATTTGTTTTGTTGTATAAGCATTAAGTGATTTTTTCTGATAATTTTTTTCCATTCATTTCCTCCAAAGAAATGTGGAAGAGTTTGATTAATGCATGCTTTATGTATATGCTAAATAAACCTGGATTCCTTATTTCTGAAGCTCTTATTGATCTATCAGGAAACCTTTCAAGACTTGCTAATGCCAGGTCAGAGAGCTACTACAAGTTTAGCAATGCATCTGGAACAGATGTCATAAAGTTGACACTAGACTCAAAGGAATTAACCTGCTCATTCATGGAGATAATTTTTGGAGGTTCTTTTGCAGATACCCTTGCTGTCTAATGCCTGGTATCACATTTGTTGAATTCCCTTGCATCTCTGTTAATATCTGCAATGGGAAAGTTAATAACATTCCCAGGTTCTTTATATCCTGTTCTATTTTTAGTGACTTGTACTCTGCATTAATTATCATTTTTATTTATTTCCACTTGTACGTTTATTAATTGAAAGTAGGAGAGAAAAATCCATACCTTAACCCAGCTACTGGCTTAATGCTTGTTACAGTGTAATCACTTATAATGTAGGTCCCGTGAAGAAGAACCTGCAACGATTCATTCTTACGATTTTTGGAAAGGTCAACCAGATATTTACAACTGGTCAATAAATTAAATCTGAAGGAACAGATTAAGCTAATATACTTTGCCTTTTATAAATGCCTATTTTCAAATTGACTCTGTAAGTGAAGAACCTCAGAAAACATGTAGATGAATTTGCTTTATTTGCACAGTACTGTATTTGTGGAGCCCTTGGTGCTCTCTGAGCTTGGATGTCCACTTGCAGACGTTTCATTACCCAACTAGGTAACATCATCCGCGTGACTGATGATGTTATCTAGTTGGGTAATGAAATGTCTGCAAGCAAACAACCAAGCTCAGAGAGCATCAAGGACTCCACAGTTCAACCTTGACATACATACATTCTTTTCAATTGGAGTACTGTATTTGTAACACATTTTTGGCTACAGTACTCTTCAACCAGATGTCATTAGTTCTGCATTTATATGTAACGTCCTTTACGGTTATACATTTATTTTATATCTGAATAATTTCTGCAATCATGGAGGAAAATCTATCTATGTGGTCACCAAAATTAGATACTGACTTGATGACATATAATCAATCAATCCGTTTCTGCAATTGTAGTCACTGTCCTGTCTCATCACTATATTAGGAGTTCCATCCATGTCACCTATATTTCTATAATTACCCACTTACATTTCTTCCACCTTTTCTTTTGCTACCTGTTTATTTTTAATTTCTTTCCTCCTTATTTTCCTCGGTATACACATTTATTTTATACAATCCTCAAACGCTACAACTTTTTCATAAAACCATCTCATTATACTCTCACTGACAAAAGACTGCAGAAAATATATTTAAATGAGCTGGCTTCTCTTCCTGAGTGTTAGGAAAACAGGTATTATTACTTTATCCAGATTTAATGGATATTAAAAAGCATTCATACATTTCATTAATAATGTAGTATCCACAGTTACCAAAATACCATGGGTAACTAGTTTCTTTTCTTTCTCATTCTTATGCCTACACAGTCATAAATATTTCAGGAGGTTTCATGAAAATATGTAGCATTTACGGTTTTGAGATTAAATCCAAATCTCACTGCCTTCATACCGAATCTTTCAGTAATGATTCTAATGAAGATGGATGGATATGAACATAAGGTTAGATACATCATCCCGGTCCACCAAATTGTTTCCAAATACAGGAGGGATCACCTGGAGTCCTACTTTCCATCTCTATTCTCCTGCTGTTATGTACATAAAAGGCTGAAAGCTGGAATAACCAAAGGCCACACTCTTTGGGTGCTGTCCCATGTCCCGTTTTTTCTCATGGCTCAGGAAATTTTTGTGTCTTTTGATATATTGGAATATAGGTAATGTAAATCCTTGCCTGATATCCATGCCTCTCTCCCTGCAATTATGGCCTCTTATTCCCATTTTTGCCCATTAACTCTTTTGATGTTTGCTGATGCTTAATAAATAAACTTGAAGCTATATTATTTGCTAGTTGAATTGAATGGCAAGAGTGCTTGCTCTGATCCGAATGTAGGGGTTGACTGGGAGTGTGCTAGGCACAAGATAAACTGGAACTTAGTGCAGTCATTTTCCAACACATAAAATAACGAACTTATATACTTCATCTACAATAATCTAGGGTTGGCGACTTTCCTAAGTTAGGGGAGCATTGCATGAAGGAGAAAAGCCTATAAACAATGTGAAATAAATGTATCCTATCTCCTTCTTTGCTAGAGACGGGACCAGTTGCCGGTAAGCGCGAAACCGCGCTCGCCCAAAAAGGGCGCGAAGCAACGGAAATCCCGCCTCCTGCGCTCGCCAGCTGGGCTCTGCTCTAGGAAGGAGGCTCTGGCAAACCACTTCCGAAAAATAACTGCCTTGAAAACTGCAAGGACTCATCCAAGCATGAAAAATGCAAGGACTCGTCCAGGCAGTCACTGCAGGGTCAGTAATGACTGAGCGCAGAGAAAAAAAAAAATTCTCTGGAGGAACACCATAAAGGCTATGTATGCCAAAATCCAAATCAATATATTTACTATCCCTCTACCCTTATGCATTGATTGCAGCTCATGGTAGTAATCACGAGGAAGCAATGCATTTGATGACAAATCATGCATTTAAAAAAACATACACACCACTAAGGAGAGACAAAGGATTAGACAAAGATCAGGATTTGCCACCCTAATATCTAATGAGGGCCCCACAAGTGATGCTTTTTAATCTCTTTCCATTCAGAATGTGTGTGTACAAATAGTAACTGTAGAAATGATTCCCATGTTAATTCAGTATTCTTGTTTATCCAGTGTAGCAGATTGTATTGATTGCTCTTCAGCATTAAATTCCCACGATGCTCTATAGTTACAATAGTGGTGGTAGTTTTAAAAAAAGGTAACAATTCTCAGTAATAGTGTGATTTTTCGTGGTTTTGCTCATATCTCAAGGGCAAATTCCAGAGGCTGGTGCTGTGAAATTCTGCTGGATTCCTTGGCATGTAAATTCTGGAGTGTCATGCTGTTTGCTATTTATATGAAACCTGAATGAAGCGATATCTCATTTTTTTTATCACACTCAGGTGACACCCTGAGATTTGAAAATCAGTGCCTAGGTGTCCTAATACATAGATTAGATGAATATGGACCAGTAAAATGAAGCTCAGTTCTGCTAAATTAGCAATGCTGTTTGTGGATCATTTAATAGAGTGAGTTTATTGGTGGTGGTGATAGTGGTCCAGTTGCTTCCAACTCTTTATGATCAGACAGACATAATTTCACTTGTGTTCTCTGACAGTAACTGCTTCTTGAATTCTTGTAAACTCACGCTTGTGTTGTCAGTTACAATATCTATCCCCTTTGATGTCTGTGGGCTCTTTTTTATTGCCTCAGGGTCATCTCCAGTGACAGTTGCCTCTTCATTTTGTGTCTAAAATATTTAAGCTTTAGCTTCCTCATTAGTGCTTCCAATGAGCAATCCAATTTCTCTTCATCTAGTATTTAATTATTTGTTCCAGCAGTCCAATTTCAGTAATTTAATCTAGTACTACAATTCAAAGGCATCTATTTCTCCTTCTTGAACGTTCTGATTGTCCAGCTTTCACAGCCATAAGTTGTGAAAACAACTATGTGATAACTAGAAGAACATGGCCTTTGACAAAATATATCTTTCTGGTCAGTGTCAGCACCAAAGCATCAGGATATCCGAAGTTTTTGATGTTTCTCCCAGTAGTGTTAATCTATTATACTTTTTTCTAGACCAGCATTTCTAATGATATATTCTGAATAAGGGAACAATATATAACATTGGCACACTCCTTCCACAATTCTGAATTATTTCATTGATTCTTTGATTGATTACAGCCATCCCCTCAAGTTGGTTCAATTCTTAGAGACCACATAGGTAGGCCTTCTCCATGATGATCTGGTCCTTCAGACTTTCCAATGGTGCACCCAACACCACTGTAATTAAAACCATCCACTTTGCTGCTGGTTGTTCTCTTCTTCTCTTTCCTTCCACCTTTCCCAGTATTACAGACTTCTCAAGAGAGCTAGGTTTTCATATATGTTCAAAACATGATAATTTGAGCCTGGTCACTTGTGCCTTAAGTAAGAATTCTGAGTTAATTGGTTTATTTGCTTGTCTTCTTGGATATTTATGGTATTCCCAGGAGTCTTCTACAACATCACAGTTCAAAAGCATCAATACTCTTTCTATTCTGCTTCTTCAAAGTCCAACTTTTGGTTCCATAGAGTGTCATAGAGGAAACCATTGCCTGCCCAGTTCTGCTCTTTGCAGGTATAGACATGTCACAGCATCAGAATATATTTTCTAAGACCTTCCTACCAACTGCTAATTTGTGGGTTATTTCTTGATTGCTGGTTTCTTTACTATTGACAGTTGATCCTAAAAGGCAGCAGCTATCCACTAGTTCAATACCTTCACTGTCAGTTCTAAGGCTGGTCTCTCTACTTTTTTCATTATTTTGGTCTTCTTTAATCTTAGTCCTATTTTTTCACTGTGCTTCTTGACTTTCATTAGCAGAGCTTCCACATCATTTGTATTTTCAGCTAGCAAAGGAATGTCATCAGCATAGCAAAGGTCATTGATGTTTCTTTCTTCAATTTTAAAACCACACTTTTCTTCTTCCAATCCAGCCTCCCTCAATATACATTCAGCTTGCAGAATGAATAAATACAACTAGTCCTGATTTAGGGAATCCCATTTTTGGTTCTGGGATCGCACTACCCCAGACAGACCTGATATGTAACCTGGGGGTCCTCCTGGACTCACGACTCCTGCTTAAAGAGCAGGTGGCAGTTGTAGCCAGGAGGGCCTTTGCTCAACTATGTGTTGTGCATCAGTTACACCATTTTCTGGATTGGGAGTCCCTCCAGTTAGTCACTCAGACCCTAGTCATCTTCCATATAGACTGTTGCAATGCGCTCTACATGGGGCTACCCTTGAAAAGTATCTGGAAGCTGCAGTTGGTTCAAAACGCAGCTGCGCGGGCAATTTTAGGTTGCCCCAAAGATGGCACATGTTACAACTTTGCTGTGTGAGCTGCATTGGGTCCTAGTTTGCTTCTGGGTCCAATTCAAGGTGTTGGTTATAACCTTTAAAGCCCTACATGGCATAGGACCGGGTTACCTGAGGGACCATCTCACCCCCATTATATCCACCCATCCCACCCAGTCAGGCAGGGAGGGTATGCTGCGAACCCCATCGATGAAAGAATGTTGACTGGCAGGGTCCAGAAAGAGAGCCTTCTCTGCCATGGCCCCCGCCCTATGGAATACTCTCCCCCCAGAGATGAGGCAGCCCCCAATTCTCTTATTCTTCCAGAAAGCAGTCAAGACCTGGTTCTGCCAACTGACATGGGATGAAAAAAGGGGAAACCAACCCTGGGGGTGGCTAACACCTTGAAGATGGTCCCATATGTTAACATCTTACTGAACATCAATATCTTGGAAGATATTATTTGCATATGTGTTTGGTTTTTATTCTATTTTTATTGTATTTTACATAGTTTTTATTGTATTTTAATTAATATTTATTGCTGTTTTATTGTGAACTGCCCAGAATCACTTTTTTGTGAGATGGGCAGTATCTAAATTTGAAAAATAAATAAATAAATAAATAAATAAATAAATAAATAAATAAATAAATAAAATATTTTCTAAGGTATCTTGGATGCTGACATATCTACCATACAGAATTTCAGTATACTTTTGTTGTATAGTATAGTCTGAGTTGGGAGGCCTTAGATATGTTAAAATAAATAAATACGTACATACATACATACATACATACATACTACATTTCCTTAATATTTCCAACTTTGGCATTCCAGAACCAACCACAAACAGCACGTCTTGCTTGCATGTTCTGTCAATTTCCAGTTGAACTTCACACAAAACGCATCAGCTTTCTCTTCTGCTGCATCAATAGTTGGAGCATAAACTTGGATAATGTTGTATCAAAGAGTTGTCCATGAAGTCTAATTGATATTATTCAATCATTGATTGCATTGTACTGGTCTTATCTACCCCTCCTGACTTTAAAGGCAATGACATTCTATATTTGTTTTTCATATCCTGAGAAGTAAACAGTATGATCTTCTGACTGAAAGTGCCCAGTTCCAGTCCATCTCAAATTGCTGGTGTCTAAGATGTAAATGTGTAGTTGATTCATTTCATCCTTCAGTGTGTTGACCTTTCCCATTTTCCCACTGTAATTCTGTTTTTGCAGCCTCAGATTTTATTCCATTCTAACTGTTGCTTGCTGGTCACCATAGAAATTCTTCAGTAGAAAGATGAGTTGGCCTAGGACACCCATGTTTTTAAAGGTTATCCACAATTAGTTACAGTCTTTGGGTAACCAGTAAAGCAAAAATAGCCATATTTTTGGCACTTCCTTGTCTTTTTCATTATTCATTAGACGCTTGAATGGGATCTTGAGTGGCCCTGCCTCTTCTGAATACATATTATACATCTGGCACCACTTCTTCCATGTATTACTGAAATCTGGGTTGCAAAATCTTGAGCATTATTTCATTAATATATGAGATCAATGGAATTATTTGACGGTTTGAGCATTCATTAGCACTGCCCTTTCCTGGTATTGGAATATACCAGGAATATACATTATGTCTTGGTCACTGTTCTGTTTTCCATATCTTAGAAATCTCATGTAGTGCTTTAACTGCACCATCTTATATGACTTTAAACAGTTCTGCTGATATTTCCTACAGCACTGGCAAATACAATATTTGGCAATATTTTCTAAGGCGCATTAATTTTTTCCCTCCAGAATATCTTCCTCTAGTAATCCTAACCTTTGTATGTATCATTGGTTTGGGGAACTATTTGTACAATTCTTCCATATATTGAAACCATCACTTCTTGATGTATTCTTTCTTGAGGAGATAATTGCCTTCTTTGTCTTTCAGTGATGTTCAGTAGGGGTTTCTTTGAACCACTGATTCAATTTGGATTGTTGATTCAGTCTGATTTGGTGATTCAAATCAATTCAGAAAATCACACTAATTTCACCTGACACTTAGGTATCACTTGACATTGAAAGCATCCTTGTTTAATTCCACGTATGCTCTAAAGCAATTATCCAATTTGAAAACTGATTTGGTTCAAGGATTCAATTGAATCACCTTGAACTGAATTTCTGAGTCAAATCTTTGCACAGTCCTAGTACATCAAAAGTTCTAGAAGAGGTGGCGTGAATTATTTGTTGATCCATCTTTTTAAGACTGTCCTGTGACCTGCATTTTTTAATTAATACCTGGAAGAAAGGATGCTTAGACAAGCTAGCTCTTCCTATTTACTTTCACAAGTTGTGAGATAACAAACTTCCTGCTCTAACCCCAGTTAGATAATTATTTCCCTCTTTTGCCTTAGTAGGTACCCAATACCTGCTAGGCAATCCTCATTAATATGTAACTCTCCCTTGTTGGTGCCTAAGCTAAACAACTCCAGGAGATGAGAGAGGTTGAAGGGCTATAAAACTTGCCCAATGAAAGCAACCCCTTTGTGAGTTGTTTCCATGGAAGGTCCTCCCTGCCACTTTGGTAGGGAGTAAATAAAGGGGCCATTTTAGCAAATCTTTATTAATTATAAGCATTCTGGTATCTTTTCCTATGTATACTTTCTTCAATATCCAACGTGAAAATTCTAAATTAGCTGGCTACAAGACCTAAAGTCTTTCTGGGGTTTGATAAATAAGACCAATGCAATTGTCTCTAAACAATGATAAATGTTCTTCTGTCATGCATGCTGCACTAACTTCTTTGGGGATTACAATATTGTTATACATGGGGCTACCCTTGAAAGCAGTCCAGTATTTCAGTTAGTATGGTTGCATATGTAGCACCAGGACTGAATGATTTCAAACATTACCTCCATCTTTGTTAACTTCTAGTCCTTTTCACGCACTGGCTTTGTCCTTTAGGGACTTGCATGGTTTGGAATTTGGGTATTTAAAGGATTGTCTCCACATGTTCCAGCTTAGATCTTGAGATCTTTTCCAGCAGTTCTCCAGATTTGCCCACCAGATACAGTGAAGAGGAGAGCCATTGGTGGAAGAGGCTTTCTGGCTGGCACATTTTGGAACATTCTCCATCAAGAGGCTTTCCTAACCTCCACATTGCTATCATTTCAGTACCAGCTGAAAATGCAAACTGTATGCACCAAAGTAATCTCATAGCCTCTTTGTATTGCAGTATCTTTGCCTATAATTCCCAAATGTCTGAATACTGGGCTATCTGATAAGATAGTGGGCATAGAATACTGGCTCTGGGAGAGAGAAAGGAGGAAAACCATAATAGGCTACTGAAGCTACAGCTGTTATAGTACCTTGCTAACTACCTATTGGTAAAAACCAGAACTAAGTTATTGTTACAACCTTTGGATTATTGTGGCATTTCATTTTTTTTAATGCTTTATATTTCTGAATCTGTAACATCTGTGATTTTAAAGTAAATTACATTTTTTTTAAAAAAAAATTGTACTGTTTTCAGTGGAGCTTAATACCATGTATTCATGCACAGGAGTCGGAATGATCTAACTGCCCCTGTTGGAGAGCATCTAGCTAGAAGAAACTCCATTTAAAGTGTCAGTTAGAGGTTGAGTGAGAATCAGGGGTAAGAGGCTTGGTGAGTTGAGTGGAGTAAGGTAAAGAAAATAGAAGAATTAATAGTCTGAACAATAGAGAATCAAGAAGGTCCAAAGTGTAAGAATGAGCTGCTCTCAGTATTGAGAACTGAAGTTCTAGGTCAGAGAGACACTTAAGGAAATTCTGTATCAATAAACAAGTGGGAGTCAGTTAAATGCGTAACAAGCAAGAAATAGTGCCCAAGAAAACCCTATGATACACGCACATACACACACATACTGAATTACATTGTAAAATCATTACAATCAAGTGAAGTAACCATTTCTGATCTGAGTGCCACATCACATAATCTGAGTGTTATCCTGGAGGTCACACTCCAAAAAGACCAAGTATTTACGTTTATATTCATTTTACCAAATTGCATGAAATATGGTGGATTGGGCCCCACTGGCTCCTACAAGGGGATTTCTCAACCCTTAACCCACAACTTTATTGCACCACCTGACAAGTCCTGGGAGAAGCCATCCAGCAATGCTGCCTTCAGCCACTTTTCCGCAGAGAAATCCATCTGTCTATTGAGGAGGAGGTGGCAAGAAGCAATCCTCCTTGGAGGAGAAAAACATATACTAAAACCTTTCTCTAGAACAAGGGTCACTCTCTCATTAAAAATTCTGCATCATATACATTTTTTAATTATTTATTGTTTCAATTTCGAGGCCGTCTGACTCCATAGCGACTGGGCAGCTTACAGATAAAAATTAAAAGAAAACAAAATAGATCTAGAGGGAAAAGAAACCAAAACCCCAGGTCTTAAGCAATTTGTGAAAATTAGAAGGGTGGGAGCAGTATTAACCTCCAAGGGGATATCATTCCATAGAACAAGAGCCATCACTGAGAAGGCAGACGTCCCAGTTAATAAAATACAGTAACACAACTAATGGCAGAATCATTTAGTTAGAAGATTTCTTAGAGATGGTCTAGTACAGCTTTGAACCACTAGAACATCACTAACAAATGACCATCCGGCTTCTGTTTGAAGACCTTCAATGAAAGAGAACTCCCTACTTCATGTGGCAGCCTCTTCCATTGGCTGACAGACATCTCATACTGTTAGGAATTTCCTTCTGATGGGTAGCCTGAACTGCCTTCCTTATCATTTTAACCCATTAGCTCTGGTCCTGCCTTCTGGAGCAATAGAGAATAAGAGTACTATATCTTCTGTGGAGTCCTAGGTGCTCTCTGAGCTTGGTTGCTTGCTTGCAGGCATTTCATTAACTGACTAGGTAACATCATCGGTGCTCATGAGGGTGTGGTTTGCTCCACACTCACTAGCACTGATTATGTTACCTAGTCGGGTAATGAAATATCTGCCAGCAAACAACCAAGCTCAGAGAGCACCAAGGACTCCATAGTTTAACCCTAAGCTATAGATATTCTCTTTTATTGGAACTATCTCTTCTATATGACAACCCTTCAGACATTTGAGGATTGGTATCATATTTCCTTTTCTATAGCTAAGTGTACCCAGATATTTTAATTGTTCCACATAGGCTTAGTTTCTGGACAACCTTGGAACGTCTCTCTCCTCTAACCTGATCCAATTTGTCGTTCTCCATTTTGCCTTGTGGTGCCCAGAACTGGACGCAGCACTCAAATGGGACCAAGCCAGGACAGAGAACAGTGGAATAATTACTTCCGGTGATCTAGATTATGTGATCCTTTTTAACGCACCCCAAGATAGTATTTGCCTGCAATACTAAAGCACTACCAAGATAGCAGCTGCATCCCATATCTGACTCATGTTTGCTCATAGTTGACAAGGAGCTTAATCTTCTGTCATGGTAAGACCTAGTTCTCTGGAGAAGGCTGTAATGCTGGAAAAGGTGGAAGGAAAGAAGAGAATGACTAGCAGCAAGGTGGATGGACTCAGTTACAGTGGTGATGGGGACGCCTTGGAAGAGCTGAAGAACCAGGTTAGGGATAGATCATCCTGGAGAAAATCTATCTATGTGGTCACTAAGAGTTGACAATGACTTGATGGCATGTGATCAATCAATCAATCAATCAATTAATCATAGTAAATACAGGTAGACCTCAGTTAACGATGGTAATTGGGACTGGAATTTCCATCCCTAAGCAATGCAATTGTAAAGTATGACATCACATGACCACACTGCTTAGCGATGGCAGTTCCAGCAGTCCCCAGTTACCGTCATTAAGTGAGGACTCTGCAGGTCATTAAGTGAGGACCTCATGTGATCGCAACTTCCAACTTCCTGCTGGCTTTCCCATTGACTTTGCTTGTGGGAAGCTGGCAGGGAAGGTCGCAAATCATGATCATGTGACCGTGGGATGCTGCAATGGTTGGAAATCCAGGCCAGTTGCCAAGTGTCCAGTTCACAATTGTGACTGTGGGGTGCTGCAGTGGCTGGAACTTTGAGGACAAGTTGTAACTACCACTTGTTCAGCACCATCACAAGTTTGAAAGGTTGCTGAATGAGTGGTCGTTAAATAAGGACTACCTGTATTAAAATTTGGGGACATCTTACAGAGGGACAAGGGGGCATCTCCATGGTACTTATGCAAACTTAGGGCCACAAGTTGTACATCCATGCACTAGAGAGAAGAGACATACAGTAAGTAAATGAATAGATGGAAGTTTCATGGAGGATTGTAGGTGAATATGGAAAGCACAACACTTAACTGCATCTTTTAAAGTGACAACATTTGGAAAGTTTGATACATTAAATGTAAGTGATTAATTTCTAAGAAAAGAAGCTCAAAGTCTGCCTTAAACCTGCATCCTCTGATATGGAGGCTTTCTCAAAATTGTTGAAGTGAGAGAGCAGTACTCTACATATTCTCTGAGGTGTTCCTTTTGTTATTCCCACCAATGTCTGAGGGCTTTTATGGGAAACTTAAGGGGTGACACATATTCTTGACACAGAATGATTAGGGTTACTTCCGGACCAAACTTACATTGCTTTGAAAATAAGAAATTGGAAAAAGAGAAGATTTATTTAACAAGTTGAAAGAATAAGATTCTGCCCTTATCTTCAAAATGGAAACACTAATTGTGGTTAATCAGTAGAAGATCTTTAAGTATATCATAGAAACCTAAAGTTAAAAAATGTTGGCTCTTTGAGGTAGGCCAGAGAAGAAGCACCAACCATGAGTATTAACACTACTTTTATTGTAAGGTTATATTAACAGAATAAGTCTGAAAGTATATCTTTCCCCCCTCAAACTCGGGAGGGTCCCTTCTGAGATGTTTGCCACACCCCCATTACTTCTACAGGCTCAGTGCCTCTTATCTGACTGTTGCCTAGTCTGTGAGTCCTCCTTCTTCTCCCCCTCCTGTCCCTCAAAGACATTCTCACAGATCATTACAGAAGGGATCTAGTTCAACCTCTTACCCAGGGCAGGAGTCCTCAGACTGTCCCAGACAAATGGCTGTCTAACCATTGCTTGAAAACTTCCAAAGGTGAAGCACCTATCATCCTAGGAAGCAGACTGTTCCATTGCTTAACAGTTCTCAGAGTCGGGAAATCCCTGCCTCTTCTGAGTTTGGACCTCCCTCTATAAAGCTTCCGTCTAATGGGTCTTGTCATCCCCTCAAGAGTTATGGAAAATAAATCCACCTTCTTCCTTGGGACAATCCATCTTTGTCACTCTGCTCTGCACTTTTTCTAGTTCCTATATCTGTTAAACTGGGTGTGGAGACTTGCCTGGAATAAATCCCATTACATTTTTGGGACTTTCTTCCAAGTAAATGCAAATTAGGTTGTGATGCCTTTTGTTTCAAGAATCACTTAGCAGTGGTTCCTCTCCCTGACCTATTAGCTATAGCTGAAAGTTTATCTAACAATGAGTCTATTTCTTGCTGACAGGATTCATGTCTGTGTGTAAATAATATGGATTAGAAAATCTCAAGGTTCTTGATGTGTTACGTATGAAAATCCTCTAACAGCTCACAATTGATTTGACAATTGCACAGTAAACCTCTAATTTGGAATCATTTTTTTTAAGTAGAACTAAATGGTTAAGTTCTAGAAGGGTTTGACCAGTATCTGAAGGACATATGCCTATAATGGTTATTTCTCATTTCTGTCTTGTTAACAAGAATATAAATAAGAGAGGCTTCAGTAATTGGCTCAGAGTTGCCAATGAATTAATTAACTTCAGTCTATTTTACCTAACCTTTAATAATAAGAGTCTCTCTCGCTCTGTGTCTCCCCCCCCCCCATTTTTTTTTTTTTTTTGAACTAGCAATATACCTGACAGGCTGAAAAAATAGACATACAGCCCAGCTCTTGAAAATTAATGAGAAATAAGGAAAGAATCAATGTACATTCTGCTTGCTGAGAGCTGACACAAAAAAGACACAATAAACCATGAACAAACACAGTCAGTTTAAAAAAATAGGTTAGGAAAAGTGGGCAAATTCAATTATAGAAGTAATTAGAAGATATAGGGCAAAGCTGCCATTTGGGACTGTGCCAGAAGACATGAATTAATACGAATGAATAGAAGGCATCCGTGTAGTAATTAAGAGGCAATCGCCTATGGCAATGAATACCTGAAAACAGGCTGGGCCAGGGGGAGAAACTAATAATTCAGTGATCAAAAATATTTTTGGATGATTAATATGGCAAATTTCCTTTAAAAGACTAATTTCAGAAAAGATACCAAGATAATACCACCCTCTTTGTTCTTTCCAGCAGTTTTCTGGCTAATTAAATTTCGTAATTTGCAACAGCATTCAAAAACACTAGCTGGAAAGCTTTTCATTGTTTGCCATAACCTCGCTCAAATCAATAACTTAAAATGGGGGTTGTGCCGGTATTAAGAAGTGGCAGCTTTCTGTCAGCTCTTGAGTGTAAATTGCCAATAACTTAAATATTTCCCTCCTGTTCTTCCTCAGTGGTAGCAAATTCACAGCCATGACTTTGTTTTGTAAATGACTTTTCAAGTATTGTTGGTTAAAGTTATATGGTGACTGTTTATGCTACATCATTACTCTCAACGAAGGAAGAAATAATAATGCCACTTTACTCTTAGGTAGCTTTGTGTAGGGTTTCTTCTTTTAGGGTATGTTGTCTTTTATATAACAAGGATATCGTTATATAGTGACATAGTTTATATTTAATACAGTTAGATTGCTATTCTTATACAGGTAATCCCTGGTTAAGAACTTCCGGTTTATGGATGACCCATAGTTAAGAACAGAGCCTACTGTAGCAAAATTCGAGTTAAATACGCAATGATTCAAGTTAAATACACAATGGTTCAAGTTCATTACACAATACTACTTCTACAGTATTATACAATAATACTGTTCTGACTTACGTGCATGTTCGACTTAAGGACAGATCTTGGGAACGGAACTCGTTCTTAAACTGGGGACTACCTGTATATATTATATATAATATTGCATATTCATGTGTAATGCTTTTCTAGAAATGTTAATTTTTAAAGTTCGATGATATCTCTCTGTCTTTCTAACTTTTCATTGGATAGAACCCAAATGTATTTCAGTAACAGACAAAGCTGCTATGTATTCTTGAAGAAAATTTAGTCTGCTTGATGTCTGCTTCTAGTTCTTATTTCGTAAATGAAACCCTTAAGGTCATTGGAGGAACAACCTAGAAAATATTTTTGCACTCACCCCCTACCCCCAGCCCCGGACAGCAATAAAATGAAATTTGTTATATCCGGAAAGGTCAATGCACAAGTTATTTTTGAATAATAAAAGATAGTGAAGAGTTGTGGGGTTGGGGTTTTTGTTTTTTTTGTGTATTTTCAAGTGTCCCTTCCATATATACACACACCTTCACAGCAGGTAGCAGCACTTTGTTGACTTTGCTGATCTTGAAAAAGTTAAGCAGGATCAGACCTGGTTGGTGGTTGAATGGGAGACCTCCATGAAAACATAGAATCATGCGATTGGAAGAGATCATGAAGATCTTCTGGTCCAGCTCCCTGGCCCTTGCAGGAATCCTCAGACCATCCAAGTAGCTGTCCAATCTCTTCTGAAAATCTCCAGTGATGGACCACCCATGACTCCAGGAGGTTGTTCCACTGCTTAATAGCTCTCACAATCAGGAAATTACTCCTAATTTCAAGTTTGGATTTCTCTCAAGCTTCCATTCACTGGTTCTTGTCCTAGTCCTACCCTTGGGTACTATGGAAAATAAGTCCACAGCCTCTGCCCTGTGACATCTCTTCATGCATTAGAAGGCTGCTATCCCCTTGGTCTTCTCTCCTTTAGGCTAAACGTACCAAGTTCTTTTAACCACTTTTTATAGGAGTTAGCCTCCAAGCTCCTCACCATCTTTGTTGCTCTTCTCTGCACTCTTTCCAGTTCTTCAGTATCCTTCTTATATTCTGGTGACCAGAAATCCCCAGGCTATAGACTGTTATGGCTCCCAAGCTTGGAAATTCTCTTCTTCTGAAAGTTTGACAACCTCTTTTCACATGATGTTCTGCAAGGTAATTAAAACAGGTCTACCCCACTGCGCTTTTAGCTGAAGTTAACTTTTAGTAACTTCCATCTTGGGACATGTTGTTTTTATTGAGGTAGATTACAACAACTGTAAATAAATAGTAAGTAAATAAGTAGTGTGTGTATGTGTATGTGTGTATCTTGAACATCCTGAGAAATGGCAATAGGATAGCACTTCCATATTGTGCTAGGAGTTGTGCTCAACTCTGGGGTATCTTCACCTTTATGTTATATACACTCACATGTTGTTTCATGTAAAATATTATTGATATGTCTGAATCTTGGATTTTGAGCTGCATGAAAATTAATAATTGGAAGCAGGGATGGCTGTGATTGGCAACTACAAAAGTCTAGTGCTGATGGCAGAGAAGGGCCTGTAACATCCCCTTTTCTAAAGCCAGAGATTTTTAAAAAGGTAATGTTTTTGGACTCAGCTCTGCCAGGAAATATATGGAATTCCTCTAGCTGTGTTTCAAAAAACATAGACAAGTTTAATTGATACAGCGAAAGCCCATTTCTCTACCCTGAATGCAATGGCCGGTAATAAAATAATCCTAAAATTGAATGGATAATTCAAAGATCAGAGCATTCTTTGACAAATCAGAATATCCCTGATGATGTCTGTGTCTCCTTCCCCTTCCGAGACTTAAAAAAATTATATTGTAAGCAATAAAAGAGACCATGTTTAGAACAGATAAATAGCTAATTTAAATTTCCTCCTGAGTTAGGGGTCTGAGTCAGGGAACTGGGAACAAGCCAACAGGTTGACCATCCCATCATGGCTCTTATTCACCAATTCCAGTATGTTTCTATTTGGAGCTTGCTGGAGTTTGCCTGCTTCCCAGTCTGGAAAACAGCCAATCTGAGAAACTGGCAATGAGGGAAAGGTGGTAATTTGCTGTCAAATTCTCTGCTGTCTCTGATCTCAAGCAGGGAAAAAAGGGCAATTTAATGCTGTCCCCAGAAGCCACAGAATTATATCTGTGAATTCCTCACTAATTCTTCTGTGTCCTTATCTAAGCCTTGGAATGACTCAGTTTTTGGAAAGGATAACGTAACATCTTTTAAGGAGTTCAATAAGATATTAAGATTTTTTTCAATTATTACTGTTGAAGGACATACTAGATTTTCTTCATCTAAATTATGGTTGTCATAGGGTGATCAGGATTTAATTTTCATGAGTTTCAGTTTTACCCCTGGGCATACATTTTGACTTTTATCTCTTTATGGAGATAAAACACAACCAAGTTTTTTAAAAAAAGCAACCTATTATGGATCAAATTAGAAAAGGACTTGGCTCCATTTTTAACTGTTCTATTGCCCATAACTGCAAAATGGCAATATGTTCAATTAAAGCATGGGATATGAGCAGGGCAAAGCACTCATCAAACAGCATGTAGCAGACACAGAGTGCCAATTGGATCTAGCCAGGTCCTCAACCTTTATTGCCAGTGAATCCAACAGCTACTCTGCCTCCCCTGTGACATACTTAATTAAACTCAAAGTACCTAACCACCAAAGGGCCTTTACTCTGGCACAATGGCCCTTCCTTCAGCTGTCCTTGAAGGCCAATACAGGAAGATCCCTCACCTGGAGAGACAATGCCCTTGTGACTCTGGACACACAGAGACAACAGAGCATGTGCTTCTCTGGTGCCTGTCCTCCAGAGACATTCGTACCGGACTCATCTCACCATTATTGCACTAATTCCCAGGGCACACAGGACAAATTCTACACCTCCCTGCTGCTTTCAGATACCAACCCTGGTACAACATATGTCTGCGCAACAGCGATTAAAATTTGTCAGATGATGACCTGTGCCATAAACTAGTCTTAATGAGCATCTACTTCGTCATACTAGAGTGCTCTGTAATTTGATAGATATAGTCTGCCACATACTAACCTTTATGCTCCCCTACACCCATCTAATGCTCCTACCCCTCCTTTTAGATTCCTTTTAGATATATACTTTCTATTTTATATCTTTTAGCTTTTTATTATTTAGACTCTGATGTATTTTCCGTGCTTTTTAATTGACTGTACCTCACCCTCCTTATGCTGGTCTTTGACTGTAATAAAGATCTGTATTGTATTATTCAGTTAAAACATATTTTGAGTTACAATTTGGTCCAGGGGTGTTAGCAGCATCTAAAACTACAGAGCTATTTGTATGTGTTTGGGATGAATTTAACAATCAATTATGCCCATCTTGATGATACTCTTTAGTTGCAAAACTAAAGTCACTGAGAATCGGGCAGATGATAATGATGATGATGATGATGATGATGATATCATCATCATCATCATCATCATCATCACCATCATCATCATCATCATCTCTGAAATAAAGAGTAGGAATATCCCACATCCCACATATTAACAAATCAATGGTTAAGGGCTTTACAGAATATTAAGTATGTGTCTTATGATCTTAACATAAGAGTAATTCAACAAAATATTGTCTTTCATCTTTACTGGACACCCTAGAGAATGTTTTAAAAAGATTGATTGGCAACGTTATTATGTTGTAAGTGTAAAATTGGGTGATGGGGCACTTGCTTACATGATATGCAGTTGTTCCAGTGTTGCCCTGTTTTGTATTCCTAAATTTATTAATAGGATGTTGCCAAAATCAACATGGTTTAAAGTTGTGAATGTGGAGTCCTTGGGGTTCTCTGAGCTTGGTTCTTTTCTTGCAAATGTTTCATTACCCGGCTAGGTAACATCTTCAGTGCTTAAATGGGATGGGGTTTGCTCTCTATTTATGTGCTGTGGCCTGCCTTGCCAGTGCTGGTGGGGATGGGGGTTTTCTTTTGCTCCTCTGGTAGTTCTTTGATTGGCATATGTTTGCTGCTCGATTGTGTGCCTGGTGCACAGTGCAACCCTGAGCTACACATATTCACCTCTAAAGTTGTGAATATGCTTCTGAATTATATGCCTACAATTTGGCATTTATCATATGAAGAATTATGGATATATAAAGTATGGGTGCAGCAAAGAAAGATTGTTCTTTCATCTTGGAAAGATATTGTGACCTCAGATTACAATCTTGGTTTAATGAGATGTGATTGTGTGATTTTTTTAGTTGCTTTTCTACTGATCAATATTATTCCATATAGTCAAGATTGAACAATCTGTTTGAAAAATTGTGCTATGATTTTTTCCTATGTTGTTTTTGTGTATGTGTTTTCCCTTTCTTGTTTTTGTTTTTAGCTGTATTTTTCTTTTCTTTTCTGTATACTAAAGCATAAAAAATTTAAAATAATGAAAAATCCAAATAGAAGTAGCTGGCAATTTTTAAAATTATATCATTAGTGTAATGGATTCTACTGAATTCTGTAATTTACCTCTCACTAGTTAGTGATCATAATAAAGATTGAATTACAGCAAAATAAAAATAATATATTGAAAGGCTTCTGAATTCAATGTGATAAGAAGAATCAGCTACATAGAAAGATGATGAGGTCTGCTTCTCAGTAGCTTTCAAGGAAAGATTGGATCGCCATAGGACAATTAGAAATATATTTGGTGTTCTCTCTTGGGATAAGGTTGGAATATATTATAGCCCGAGTTATAGTCTGTTTCATAGTAAATTGATTAAACTTCCCTAATAAATCCTAAGAAAAGGTAGAAGTGCTAAATTTAAAAAATAGTTCTTGACGGGTTCAGCACCATCTTTGTGAATTTCCTGCTGGCAGTTCTTAACTGTATATAATTGTCAATGTATAAGTTGTACACTAATCATTATGTCTCAGTATAGGCTTAATTTAGGCACCTAGCTTAATATTCAGAAACCACAGGGGATATTCTGCTCTCAACTTAGTAATACTGAACAGGATTAATATGGTAGTATCTTTCCTCTTAGAAACACTTCATATTGCCAAGAAGCAACCTTGAATCTGCCATCCGTATATACCATGGAATCATGGAATTATAAGAGGGTGTGTGAGGAATTGAATTCACCTCTGATCAATTCAAGAATCCAAATTAAAATAAACTTGGCAGAAGATTGTCCAACCTTTCTTTGAGGATGTCCAGTGAGGGCAAGCTCACCACTTTCCTCTGTAACTGGTTTCAGTGTTGCTCTGTATGTACCATTAGGATGTTTTACTTAATATTTAGCCAGAATCTGGCTTTCTGTAACTTTAATTCATTATGTGCCTTGCACTCTGGGGTTAAATAAATCAGGTTTTCACCTTCTTCTGTATGACTTCTCTTCAGGTACTTCAAAATCTATTATGTCCCCCCAGTCATCTTTCTCAAGGCTACACATATTCAGTTCTCTCGGAGTCTCCTTGAAAGATTCATTTTCCACTCCCCTGGTCATCCTTGTTTGTTTCATTGCATCTCTTCCACATCTTTCTTCAGGCATGATATCCAAAACTGGACGTAGTACTGAAGATGGGGCTATTTTAGATCCATTAAATCTAGCACCTTGTGCAAGAATCAACACAGACTATTCATATCTTAGAGGTATAAAAGACTCCAAGAAAACCCATAGAGAAATAGAAGTTTTGTTTACAATCAATTTCCAATGAGATTGGAAATTATCAATTAGGTGAATCCCAGTGGGAAAAAATTTCCATTGTTATACCAGTGCCTTCTACTTAATCCAATAAGACAGCTTTAATAATGTGTCTTACACATTTTTGATTCCTGAGGGAGTATCATTTAGCTAAATGACCTGTACCTTTAACACATTTTTATAATTGTTCCTTAGCTGATGCATACTCCTTATCAAACTACATTTGCTTATCCTCAGCTAATTGCCTCCTTTTGATTGAAAATGATTAAAATTTCATCTGCAGAACTCAGCTGTCCATAAGGAAATACTAAATCAGGACAGCTACCTAGTTTACATGAAGGTACATTAGTAGGAAGAATGTCCTTTTTCAGTTATTCAACAGTGATGAAACTGTCTTCATAGTTATACAAAAATGGAGAAACTAATGCATAATTCATCATCCTACTACTATGCCTAGAAATTCTAGCACATTCACCTGTCAAAGCCACTAGGACATGCATCAGCCATATGATCTGAAGAAAGAATGAAGAAACATTAAGAATATTGCCCTTGGTCCTGATTTTAATATAGTTTTTAATTGTCCTCAAGGCATCATACAGCATATTTGAACCAACTGCAAAGCGCAGAATAAAACCCTTCAGACTCTACAAAACAACAAAATCAAATAATGGAAAAGGTCTTTCTTCTCAGCATCTGTCTCTCCAAACATGAAGAAATTGGAACTGCCAAAGTGAAAACATTGTCTCAAAGGATTAAATGTCATCTTCTACAGAATGGTTATTTACAGAAAATGTACTGCTTATCCAGATAATGCCAATATTATGCAGTTATGTATGTCTAGTTTTAGATTTTGTTAATGTCAAAACTCTTGGAACTCTACTCGTTCTTTCCATCTCCTCTCCTGAAAATTTTTTTTTTTTTGGTTGCCATGTTAGCCAGACAAGCTACTGAGGTATATCATTCAGATCAGTCATACCTGGTTATGTGTACAAACTAGTGCTGCATCACAGCATTGTTGAAGAATGTGTCACCTTTCCATTTGAACCAGGACATTTCCAGTAGTAATGTATGGCTGTAAGAGCTGGACCATAAAGAAGGCTGAGTGCCGAAGAATTGATGCCTTTGAACTGTGGTGCTGGAGAAGACTGCTAGGAGGTCAAACCAGTCAAACCTCTGGACTGCTAGGAGGTCAAACCAGTCAATCTTAAAGGAAATCAACCCTGATTGCTCATTGGAAGGATTGATAATGAATCACCATTGTTATTCCCCTGCAACAGGTATTTGCAGACATTTTGTCCCCAACTCAGAGGTAACACTGAGTCATTAAGGGCAATAGACTTGCCCTCCTTAAATGTATCTGACCCACCCCACTTCCCAGTTTTTCTGTTCTCAACTGGGTTTAAGATACATATATTTCGATAGACCAATGTGTAGAAACAGACTTTCTCCCAATTAAATTTAACTCACAATTGGTTTATATTTCAAGAGAACTTCCTGTTTCTTCCTACTATTTCAAAAAAAATTATAGGATATTAGATGACTTTCTTTGGCAGGGACATCCTTCAGGATTTTCTCTGTGTAACTTACAACTCTCTGTTGGGAAAATAGACTTAATGTCTCACATGTTATTGGAAATGTGGAGATAGGCTTCTTATGGGGTTTTAATTTTTACTCTGGTCATAGATTGAAATAAAAAAAACTTCAGAATTCAACCCTTCTTTGGGATCTACTTGAAAGCTTTTGTGTGGCCCATTGAAATCCTGGCAAGTACAGGGTTCCTTGTTTATTCTGGGATCAAGATTTTATGTTGTTTTTATTTTGTTTTTCTGAAGTTTCCAGCTTTTGATATATTGCTTTTTTCCCTTTGATAGGTAAATGAATCCCAATGCAAACTGAATAAACTTAATTTACTCTCCTGTTTTCTCTGATAATTTCTTTATGCAACTGTGAAAGTTGTAATGGTATAAAATCTTACTCTTTTGATTTGCTTTGGAATACAACATTAATATTGTGCATACTTCATTAAACTGGGGAATTATTAAGGGTTTGATCAATAACATTTGTTGTAACTGTCAAGTTTCCTTTTAGAGTAATATTTCCTGTATCTGCCCTGCACATAGAAAAATTGAAGATTTCAGGTATGGCTGCAAGTGAAGAATAGAGGTAGTCCTTGAGTTAAGATACTCATGGTGCCCAAGTTACAGATGTCTCAAGAATGATTTAAGAACAGAGACTTTTGTAGCAAATTTTGAGTTAAATATACAATGATTCGAGTTAAATATACAAGGATTTGAGTTCATTACACAATATTATATGGTAATACAGTTCCGGCTTACATGCAAATTTGACTTAAGGACAGACCTTGGGAATGGAACTTGTTCTTAAACTGGGGACTACCTGTACACCCAAAGCCATTGGAATAGCAGGATTGCATGCCAACTTTCCTATCTTTTTGATAAGACACAGTAAGTGTGAGGGATCAACCTGTTCCAGTTTTCTTGCTTACATGCCCCTCATGCTTGCTATTACTGAGGACATAATTGGTTGTTCTAGAGATGATGATATTATCATAAGAAGATAATTATTTTATGTGTGGTGGAAAAAGAGAAGCAGCAATTAATTATGGATTTATAATTAAGGCTCCATTGAGAATAACGTCTACAATGGGGACAACCCTATTTATTAGCCTAGAAAATTGCAGCAGATCCTCTCTCAAATTCACAGCCCTTGTTTTGAAGTACAAATGCAAACGCATGGATCTATTCATGCAGTGTGCATCTATTTTGAAAGGAGCTCTTGGTCTTTCAGCTATCCTCTCTATCATAGTAGACATCAATAACTTATCAATAGGGCAAATGAGTTGTTACTCTTCTCTATTTATAGCAATGGAAAATAAGTGTGATGCTATGAATATGCATTAACGTTCTATACTCCAATGTAGCCTATTTAAGCCTTATTTATTTCTGGGAGAGATGAACAGGTATCTCTCTGTATTCCTTTGTAGGCATACATGGGGACTGGAACTATTCATGAAAAGAAGACTATGTATATTAGCCCTGTGCCCAGTGCCTCAGCTAGGTTTTTCTCAGAAGATAGAAAAAGGGACAGGAACTTTCCAGATACACGCACACACACACACACCACACTCTGTTCTTCTCTAAATTACAATGAAGGTTACTGATACCATGTTTTTAGATAAATAATTTATGCTTATGGCTAGCATACACAGTGGCCTTAGCTGGACAAACTTTACATACGGGAGTATCCACAGAATATGGTGAAAAAAGTCAAGATGGAGGGCATGATGGTGTGAGTGCAGCTCCGCCTGTTTGTTATGTGATGCACATTAAAAATAGGCAGAGCTCTGATCACACCATCATGGCCACCATATTGACTTTTTTGACCTACCCTGCAGACAACCCTGTATACATACATTTCTATGCAAACACTTTTATGTGGGTCTATTTCCCCTTTGTTTACTCTCTTGCTTGATCCCTCTCAGATTCCACAGGGTTGCTTCCCATTTTGAGATGCTCACACTGCTGGGCAGCTTCAGTACTTTCACTTCTTGGGATGTGTTTTTAGCCTGGAGAAGAGAACAAAAAGAGAGGAAAAAACAAGTCGTTCCTGAGCTTCTTGGACAACTTCTTTGTCCCTAATGTCTGGTCTATGGTTTCCAAATACAGTAGTCTTTGGCACCAGCCAGTCCTCTCTGCAGATCTTTCTTTCTGATCCCGCTTGCTCCTACTGGTCCTCGGCTGCAGATCCCTCCTCCAAGTGTGGCTTGATACACCCAGTTGCTTTATTTCTCACAAATAAAATTCCAGCAGTGTCCAACAACCTTCTGTGTTGCCTAGGAAATCTGTTCTTCATATATTTTTACTAAAGGTAGACAGGCCTGCTCCCATGTGTCTCAATTAGTTCGGAAGCTTCACAGTGTCTATGGACATTTTGCAGAGTGCTGTCAAAAACAAAAACAAAAGAATTTAACCATGAGACAATATTACAACTCTGTCCCAATAAGGGCATCCAACCTACCGAGGTGCTATTATTTCCAGGGGTTTCATATTCAACTGAATCAAACTTTATGAAGCTTCTGCACAACGGGGAACCCTTCCTTATTAACAATCCCAGTCATGGAAAAGTTTGCAAACATGTTCAGTTGCACATTGCATCGATTATGAAAGCATTGTGGGTAGCAGTAATCAGGAGTGTCTTTGGACAACTAGCTTTCTTTGCCAATCCCAGCCCTATCTATCCAAAGCCAACTTGGGTATGCAAGCTCTCACTACCTCCAGATTGGACAAACATGATGTTCTCTAATTAGGCTTGCATTTGAAATTAATTTAGAAATTTCAGCCAGCACAGAATGTGGCTACTTGTATATTTGTGGGAGCTCGGTGGATCATTTTAAACAAATTTGGTACCAGTGATGTCTAGATGCCTGGGGTTTTCCACAAAAGAGGTGGTTTTTAAAACTCTAGTTTAGTTCAAGTTGTTTGAAGATTACCTCTATGCACATGATCTTCTTTTGGATAATCTCTGGAAACCTGTTTCTTGGATCACCACTAAGCTCAACAGAGTTGGCAAACCCCATGACTGTATTACTTTGGTTTGTACTTCAGCTTCTGCTCTGGGGAGTTTTCAAGACTGCTAACAAAAATTGAAACCAAACAGAATATGAGAAGCTTAACAATACAGATTAACTCTAACAGTAAAATAAAAACTAACATTACCTAACAGTTAAAAGCCTAACCCACCCCCTGCAAAAAAAACTAGCCTAAGACAGAAACTTCCTAAACTATGAGAAATTGGGGGTTAAGTGCAGCTCTTGAAGGAGTGCGTTCTATAGCTTGGGAGCAAGGTAGAAGAAAACACTGCTTGTCTGATGCACAGAGCAATGTTTGGGGCAGAGCCAAACAGGGCTAACTGATCTCTCTCCCTTAAGCCTGCATCATCTGAACTGCCTGGTGACATTGGGGCCTGGATTCAGATCTCTGCAGACCTCAGTGGCATACACTGTTGCATAACAGTGTATGCCACTGTTCTTTAAAAAGTGTGATAAGGAATTATGACCTTTGTTTGTTTTATTCTGAATTACTTCTTTCCTCCTCTGGGGATTTTTGTATCTTGTGAATGCAAGAAAGTTTATGAAGAGTATGTGAGAAATGCACTGCATTGGGTTTAATATGATTGTCAAAAGTTCAGCTAAGAGCTGCAGGGTTTAGTCGACTGATCTGTTTTAAATGAACTAAAAAGGAGCCCCTGATTAATCAAATAAAATACAGGTAATCCTCGCTTACCGACTACTTGTTCAGTGACCATTCAAAGTTACAACAGTGCTGAAAAAGGAGACTTATGATCAGTTGTCAAAGTTGCAGCCGTTGCAACAACCCTGCGGTCACGTGATCGCAATTTGGACGCTTGGAAACCGGTGCACATTTACGATGGTCACAGTGTCCTGCGGTCACGGGATCGCCATTTTTGACTTTTACAGCTGGCTTCCAACAAGCAAAGTCAGTGGGGAAACCAGCAGGAAGTCACAAGCTATAGTCACACATGGCATTGCACTTAATAACCCACAGGGATTTGCTTAATAACCACAGCCAGAACTGATGAACTGACATCGTAAGTGAGGCACAGTCATGTGACGTTTCACTTTACAACTGCGTCACTTAGCGATGGAGTTGCTGGTCCCCGTTGCAGTCAGTAAGTGAGGACTACCTGTATTTGTTTTCATGGTACAAGATATTTCTAACCAATGACCCTATGCCAATATTTGTTTACAGAGTTCTTTTTTGTTTATTTACCTCATTGTGGTTTTTGACCAAAGCTGAGTACAACTTAATAACAATTGGCATCAAATAGCTCTTCCTCAGTACCATCTGACCCAAGGGGCTCATCATCTGGTACTACACTGTCAATCATTTTATATGTTCTATCCATGTGGTTTTCTTGGAAAAAAATATGAAAGTGGTTTACCATTGCCTTCTCCCATGCAGTATGAATTGATGCCTTTGCCATAGTCACTGAAGTGACCACTCACCCTTGGCATCTTCCCATACCACTGCTACCCAATATAGGTGCTTGTTTGCTTTAGCTGGTCATCTGGGATGACCTTCACACCTTGGGTGACCTTGCTGGGAATATATACGCTTGGCATGTACTCTCAGCATTTTTTGTTTATCCCTTCCAGCAACACCCATCCCACCCAAGATGAGGCAGCACGACAGGACTTGGGAAGATTTATTTATTACCTTGGCTTATATGCCACAGCAATTTGGAAATGACTGTGTAGTTTACAGTTCTCCTTGAAGTAATTGGATTAAAAGAAACCGTAACCGTAACCACAGCATACAAAACCATAATAATAACAAACATCCTCAACATCAGCTATAACTCACAGTCACTTCTTTTGGAGCAATTCTGTCTGCCACATTGACCTCAGCAGCCCTTTGAAAAACCCAGTTTTCCAGACCACTAAGAGATAAGGCCTGTTCTTATCTCTGGTAGCATGCTGTTCTAGAACGTTTCTTCTAGATCTCATCTAGAAGATGCTACTTAAAGGCAATCTTGAAGACACCCACATCCTGAGCCATAACAGGCTTTTAAAATAATGATTGTCATCTTGAATCCCACTTGGAAACCTACTGGCAACCAGGGCAGCCCCTGAATAGCAGGGTAACATGAGCAAACTGGGCCAAATCCATTACTACATTGGCCACTGTATTTTGGACCAGCTATAACTACCAGATGATCTTCACTGGCAGCCCCAGATTGAATGAGTTGCAATGGTTCAGCTAAGAGGTGACAGAGGTATGAGTGGCCATCAAGCAAGCCATCCAATCGATAATGGTGGCAATTTGCACACTAAATGGAGCTGTGCAAAGGTCCTCCTGACCATTACATCAACCTGCTGTTCCCAGCAGGAGCTGTAAAGCTAAGAGGACACCCAATTGCAAACCTGCTCTATTTGGTAGAACAATAATCAAAGGTGGAATCCTCCTGAAATCAGTTGAGGGTTGAATCTATGTCTTCTTCTCCCCTTGATACAGATGTGTTACACTGCAAATGGAAGGACTTCCCTAGAAATGTTTGCCTGATTTTAGCATGAAGCAAAGACTCGTTTCTTCTTCTAGGCATTCTGCTATATTTCAGTTTGTTCTTGTTTTATTTCTGCAATGTCCTGTAGATTTTGAGATGGAAACTTCTCCTTGACAGGCTAATTCTCTATATACAAAGAATGTGATTTGGCCATGTGATACACCAACCCATCCTCTGACATGATTCAATCCAGGTACTAGAAGCAGGGTTAGTTTTTGATAACAAAAAAGTGATTTATACAAACATAGCCTCCGCTAAACGTTGAGCATTCATTTATGGGTTACAGTTTTAGAAGAACAAAACATTTGTCCCAGATAGTTTTACACATTGTAACAGTAAATGTAACAAATCATCCTTCAAATAATCTTCATCAGAGTCTAGTGATTTGTGAAAACTATTTTCAGAAATTATGAACACTATTTTTCCTGCAGTTTTAGCTAGGAAAAAATAATGTATACATTGGTGGTGGTGGGAAAGATGCAGCAAAACCAAGACTCTGTATCATAAGATACGGATATGATTCTCAAAGATTTGTAATGTTGAGGATTGTTGGATGAATATTGGCAGGTATTGTGTACACCCTGGGAATGAAGCATTTTTCTAGCCTCAGTAAGTACCATCTTTCAGATGCCAAACCTGTGCTTAGCAATGTGCCAATTTCTGCCTGATAAACCCTGACAGTACATTGTTCTCTTGTCAAGGGGCATTATCCTACCAATTCAGCAAAATAATAATAATAAAAAAAAAATCTTCCTTTGGACAGTATATCTGACGGACATTCCCTTCTTTTATTGATTTGTTTTCTTCTGCCCCTTTCTCCTTCCTTTGTTTTCTTATCATAGCTTCAGGTTATTAAGTGGAAAGTATTGATGGGAATGGATGGGTTGAGGTCGATGGAGAGCTAATGCATCTTTAAGCTGGCCATTGTTACAGAGTTGTGCTTTACTCTGGGTTCCTGATGGTGGTGGCGGTGGGGGTGGGTGGGGAAGGTGCTAAGCTGTTGATCCTGGCTTTATTTGTCACAAACCCATCCATCAATCAAGCACAGACATGTCTGCATGCTGAATGACATGTAGGTCTCAGCTGAAAAAACTCGATAACAGTTGCTCTCTCTCCCTCTGTTTTGATAAGAAATACATTTGACTGAAATAGATAAGCACAGGACTACTAAAGACTTGAAGAGAGAGAGAGACTGGGGTTGGGGGGGGATGGCAACCAAGGTTGTAGATCTCATGTGTGTTAACGGTACTTAGGGGTAAATGAAACAGGGAAGAACATTCAACATACAACATCCCTAAATCAGGAGGGGACTCAGAGGATGACTTCTGCAAGAGTGTTGCTTAATATTTCATAGTTTGGTGCCCACTTTAGCAACACATTTTTTTCAGATACCTAAGTAGATGTAGATACCCAGCAAGAGAGAAAAGGAGGGAGAGAGAGAGAGAGAGAGAGAAACACCTGAGAACACAAAGGATTGAAACACTGAGAAGGAAATGTCCTAATTTGTGTTTGCATGTCTACATTTGTCCAAATTTGGGGCTCTATGCTTTAAAAGCCCTTCCATCCTGCAGGCAAAAAGTACTTCTGCTGATATAGTCTTCCTTTCATTCTCAGAACAAGACTGCCGAAATAATCGTGCACACCTCTTTATTTTCATATTGCACGCCAGTCCTCGCCTCTGGATAACCGAAGATTCAAAGATGAGGCAAATGCAATTTGGAAACATGTTTCAAAGCATTTCTTTTTAACTATAATAAAAATAAATCTAGCAAAAAGTTGAGGGGGGAAGAGACCCAGAAATTTATTAGTAGTGACAACTGGTCAGCAGGCAATTCTGCTTTGGAGACAGTAAGAATTTGCCATAGCCCCAAGAACCAGTGAGCCATTCCCACTTCTCCCCCCCACCCCCCCACCCCCCCACTCTACGTAGTGACCAGGGGCTAGAAAACTGCAAAAATCAATGTGAAGTGCTTTAGGTTTGTTTGGTAAATTACTTTTGCCTGGCTGTCCTATTGTATCTGGCCCATATTCCATACTAGATATTTTAGATGGAAACCGCCACATAATGCATAGTCTCGCTATTGATTTTTATAGATTTAACAGCACTTGAATTGGACCCCATGAGAAAGCAATGAGTTACTTAAGAAATGCCACTCCTTGATCCTTGGGACATTCCCATTAATGCTAGTAAATGTTTGTGCCTTAAGAGATTGCAATTCCATTTTTTTTTTAATGGCCCAGACAAAATCTAAGCTAATAATGGATTCTGTAATCCAAGCATTCTAAGGAAGATTGTTGAAGAGAGCATTGTCTGTTTTTTATTGCTGTGAATAACTTTAAATACAGGCAGTTTGAAAATTATTTCTTATTATTTATTACATTTATATGCCTCCTGACTCCCAACGACTCTGGGCGGCTATGAATAAAAGCATGAGAAACAAGAAAAAAATATGATAGACAAAAATGAAGATTAAAGATGGCAATGAAGATAAAAAAAAATGGACAGGAACGAAAAGAAATGAACCCCCCAAATCCAAACAAAGCTTCGATCACAGTTGCCAAAGGCCTGGGTGAAGAGGCCCTTTGATACACCAGCAGGGTGGGGGGTGTCCCGGTCTCGGGGGGGGGGTCATTCCCCCCAAGGGGAGAACTAATTACTTTCTTATGAGCTGAAAGGCCAGACAGAAGGGAGGTGGGCCACACTTAAGGACATTTTAAAGTGAACCTAACTGTACCTGCTTATAAATCAACTAATTCATTATGCTATTCATTAACAATTAACGATAAGTGTTTTTTGGACTTTTCTGTAAAAGTTTTTGGACTTTTTGCATGAAACAGAAAAAAATGAAATTATGAGGTATGGATTTGATTATTAGGAATAATAGTGGGTAGTAGAAAAAATGGAAGTTATGTTGTAAACAGAGTAAGAGTTTAACATAAATTGATACTTGATCTGTTATGAGGAAAGTCGGCAGTCATTCTTTTGTGCACTTTTGACTTTCTTCTTTCTTTCCTTTTTCATTCTTTATCTTTAATATTAGGTTTTTTTGTTAGTTTTATTGTTCTTATCTTAAAATCTAATAAAGTTATTTGAAAAAACACAATGATAAGTTGATAGTATATTAGTAAATAGAGGCTGGCAAATTATTAGTGATGGATAAAGTCCAGTATAAACCAACAAATATTGGAAGAATTCAACAAGCAATTAATGTGCAAATATAGTGCCCTTCTTTTCTCTGTAGCTTGTCTGTCATGGCACCAAATCAATAAGGTCTTTACTAGCTACCTATGTGGGATGCTTGGCTTATCATTAAAGCCCAATTCAGTTCGGGTTTAATTTATCTAATGAACCAATTCTATTTAGGTGACCTCATCCATCTCTTCAAGGAAGATTATGCTCTCTTATTCCCTCTGAAATCTCTCTTACAACTTCAAGGACTATGAGCTCTGTCAAAATTCCTTTCTGAGAGGTCAAGTGGTGCCTGACACTAGCCATAGACTCATAGAGGTGAAAGGGACCTTATCTGGTGCAACTCTTGCTCAGAGCTTCTGTAACAAATGACCATCCAGCCTGTTGGAAGACCTTCAGTGAGGTCTTTTCTGTCAGCTAAACATACCCAGATCCTTTAACTGTTCTTTATAGGGCTTGGTTCTCAGACCTTTCACCACATTAATAGTCCTCCTCTGAACTTGCTTCAGTTCATTACAGCTCATTTTGAACTGTGATGTTGTCAGCCTTGCGAGGAAGCCCAGACAGGAAGCATGACTAGATGGACTAATTCTATTTTATAATAAGGTTATATTAACAGACTCTTGCAAGTCTAAAAGTACATCTCTCCCCCCTCGCCTTTACAGCCCAAGAAATTAGGAAGGGTCCCTTCTGAGAAGGGACTGTAGATTCACCTGCTGCTTCTCTGACTCTTTCTTCTGGCTGTGGCTGTTCCCCCTGTCTCCCAAGGTCATTCCCATATACAAGTGCAGTCCCCAAAACTGGACTGAATATTCCAAGTGGGGCTTGACCAAGGCACAGTAGAATGGAACAGTTACTTCATGTGATCTGGACTCTCAGGAAATCACTTTTGTCCAGAAAGGATCTACTCACCTGAAAAGTCTGTCTCATACATAGATTTCCTCATACATATAATTTGCAGGATCGAGAATTCGGGCATGCTTTTGAGGCTGTCAGCTACGCACTCTGCTTGGTCACACAGAAATGCATGGGAACTTCATGCCACAATCCCTCATGAGCAAAGTATCTTTTAAAGGCATGGCTAGAGTTGGACTGGAAAGACCACCTTTTATAAATCAATATAAGAAACCCTTCCTTTTTTCCCCTACTGCTATATAGAGTTAATGAACTTTAAAGAACCAGGATAGAAAGAGTATTGACACTATGAACATTGGTGTTGGAGAAGACTCCTGAGAATACTATGGATAGCCAAGAAAATATATGGCTCATCAAACAGTATCAACCCAGAGGTCTCACTTGAGGCACAAATGACCAGGCTCAAATTATCCTACTTTGGATACATTATGCAAAGATCTAGCTCTGTAGAGAAATCTGGGAAACATGGGAGGAAAGACTAGAAGAGGATGGCCAGCAACAAAGTGAGTGGACTCAATTACAGTGATGTTGGGTGCACAGTTGGAAAGTCTGAAGGACCAGACTGGGGCCAAATCCTCCTGGAAAAACTTATGTGATTTCTAAGAGTCAATACTAATGCACATAATCCATCAAATATATCTATCAAACCAAGTTATGATAGGCTGTTCAGTAGGCTGAAGAGGTTGTCAGGCCTAAGGCAATTATGACATTTGGTCCAGCATAGATCGAGTTCTACTGTTAAGGTAAATGAGGCAGCTGTTCAGGTTCAGGAAGGAGGTATATGATATGACTTGGGGAGATAGAAATGCTTAGACGATGCACAGTTGGTCTTATGTCTCAAATGCCATTACCTTCAAGTTTGATGGAGAACGGAGGATGCACTTTTAACAGCTATGAAAAATAAGATTAATCTCTCAGCCCACAAAGAATGAGAAGTAGAGCGCCACTTTCTCTTTGACCCTGTCAGCACAATACCCCAAATTGTCCCTATCCAACCAGTTTCCTGATTTCTGCTTAATCTAATGTCTATTACACAATACATTCAATTAGGACATTTTTACAATAATATTTGTATTGAAGTTTTACATATTTAAAAGCTAATACAAAACAAAAAAGATGTACAGACAAAAAAAAAAAAGAGAAATATTAAGAGAAAAAGAAAAAAGAAAAATATATAAAAAGTTACTTCCCCCTCCCTCCAAACAAGTATAACATTGTCTAAGCATTTACACTAACTTAACACCTTCCCTAATATTACAAAAAAAAACCCCTCTTCTTCCCATTTCTCATCCCTAAACAATAGCCAAATTGTAAAACACATTCATCAATCTTATTCAGCAAAAGCATTAAGAGTACCAGTAATAATAAACTATATATTTTAAGCTTAGACAAACAAATCTGTTTCGCGTTTTAACTTATAACTTTTTCTAATACGTGAGACATAAAAGATCTGTCCCCATAGGCATAAGGAATACCAGTCATAGTAACATTTATATTTTAAGCTAAGTCAAATAAATCCCTTTTACATCTGTAAATCAATGTCTTACAATCCTGGTCAGAAAAAAAAAAAAAGATTCCAGTAATAACAACCCAAAATCAGAACTTATACAGTTTAACCTTGATCCGATAAGTCCCTTTTGAACTCTTTTGTCTTCTCTTTAGGAGGCTCAATCTTCAGTCGCTTCTTCAAATAAGGTCCCAGATAATAGTCTCTCTTCATTTCCTCCCTGTTTTCAGAAACAACTTCAGAGATTTAGTGTTTCCCTTCTGTGAATCCAGAGTAAAATAATTTTCAAAGTCACTCTTCTGATTTATAATCTGGATATCCCTTTTAATTATTAAAACATCAAACAGGAAAGTTTGTATATCCATTACAACTTTTTTCTCCTTGTAGTCAAGCATTTTTAAATCCATTTTCACATCCACAGCATCCTTTTACATATCTTCCATATCTCTTTTATAGTCTGGCAATTTTTTAAAGTCCATTTTAAAATCCTTATTCAAATCATCATCAGGTTCTGTTTTATCCAGTGGACTCTTCTCTTCTTCTATAACCTCTGTTAGATCCAGTTTTAGGAATAAGTTCTGAACACATTGTTCCCAAACAGATTTAAATTCTTCTGTAGTAAGACAATATTCCTCCATTATATTAACAAGTATCTTTTCCTTTAATTGCTCCCTGGTTCCCTATGGTTATCCTTCAAAGCCCAGTATATCTTTTATTTATTTTCAGAATGGGAACTTTCCCACCGTAAAATTTCTTACAGTTAATTCCAAAATCATCAGCTATATTTTTATAAAATTCAGAACAGTCCATAAACACTATTCTTTCAGATCCACCTGGCCCCTTATCTGTCCACAGCCAATATTCTTAGCTCACTTTTCCTGCTTTCTAAAAGTTGAAGTTTTTCTTTTTAATCTTAAGACTTACTTAAATCTTCTTTCTTCCCAGATAGAAGGAAATTTTCCCGGTGTCCAGTAACTTGCCTTCCAGAAGGTTTTTAATTTCCAAATAAAGCACAAATAAGTAGTTTCTGATAGTAATTAAGGCTTCCGGTGCTGATTAGGACATTTTTTAAAGTATATATTTTTTGATGGAATAATTTCATATGAAATGAAAGAAATTCTGCTTGCAGTTCTCTTTTAGTAGTTTTTCCAAAAGTGTTGGCTACAGCTGCCTTCATCTCACCAGGCTGAGGAAAATTGTTGTAGGAAGATATACAGATATACAACTCAAAAATCTTGAGTACAGTGAAGACCTACCATTAGATTCCACAAGGTGGACTTCTGCAGAATCTACCCTGAAGCCCCTTTTGAAATCATAAAGCACTATGATATATTTAAAACACACACACACACAACTGCTGCTCAGTAGTCAATAAATATAGGACTGTACTTGCTGGTTTAAAAAGTGAGTGCAAACCACTCATCTCTTGCAAGTGTAAGAAAAGTAGTGAACTGACATAGGTCATGTACTGTTATTGTAGGCTTCCAATGCTGATGTATTTTTAACCATCAGGTGTTTGAAACCATGCAGATCTGTGCAGAAATAAAGATGACTTTAAAAAGAAAAGCTGAATGCTGGTGCACAGAGTCACATTTTTGATCCTGTGCATTTCAAATGGCTTTAAAAAAAAAATCAGTATTTTTCCACAGGTGAGCTCTTAGCTGAGTCCTTAGTTTTCTCTTGTAAAGTTAACTCTTGGCTGGCTTGATCGAGAGTGTAGGGAACCTGCTTTAATGCCATCCATAAGAAAGATAGATCCCATTACTCACTCTTTAGAGCAGTGTTCCTCAACCTTGGGGACTTTAAGATGTGTGGACTTCAACTCCCAGAATTCCCCAGCCAGCACGAGGAATTCTGGGAGTTGAAGTCCACACATCTTAAAGTTTCCAAGGTTGAGGAACACTGCTTTAGAGTTTAAGCCCCCAAACCCACCCAATACCAGCTCCATATGCCCTCTTTCTCCCACTAGCCTAGAATACTTTTAAGCAAGCATAGCTTCCCTTACCCTTGTCTTAATGGTTCCTGCAAGAATGAAATACAAGTATCCCTGGAGCACCCAAGATCAAAAAGAAACAACCAAAAAGCAATCAGGGGTGGGGGCGAATGAAACAATAAAGGAAAATAGCCACTACTTATTTATTTCTGGTATATTTCTAGTCACATTCCAGTGTATTGGAAACCATTGCAAAGCTGATCATGTCTTTTAAATCACCGTGGCTCTGCAAATCTCGGGGGGGGGGGGGTCCCATTTTCCTGTTAGTGAAACCTTTTGCAGCACCCTATTTCTCGGACTCAACTTACGCTTTCCACTTTCTCTCCTTCACAATGGAAAGTCAGCTTCTTGTTTCTGGAGTGTGCCTCTCCTTGTGTGCATTGTTTAGGACTTATCTCCCCACTCCAGCATGGTAGCAACAGGCAGCTGTGGTCCCAGCTACTGGGGAAAGCTTCACTGTACAACTCTTTCACTTTCACAGCGCACAAGGTTTTTAAATCCCACATAGGAATGGCAACAAAGCAGCTGAGAAACCTGTGAAGGGCTTCCCAGCTTTTGTTTAAACCTGTGTTTCTCAACCTCAGCAACTTTAAGATGTATTAGACTTCAACTCCCAGAATTACCTAGGCAGCACCATTAAAAAAAAAAGAAATCACAATATTTGTTTTCCTCTTAGAACTGAACTGTTACAGAACAATTTTATTATTAGCCTTTTCCCCCCTCATTTTTCCTTGGGACCCAAAATTATGTTTGGGGAGAATGTACTTAGGTCAGTGTTGTCCAAACTTGGCCACTTTAAGATGAGTGGATTTCAACTCATCTTAAAGTGGCCAAGTTTGGACAACACTGACTTAGGTGATATTATAAGTTTATATACCGGATTTGCAACATTTTAATGCAAGGATCATGGCATTCCAAGAAAGAGGAGTATTGGAATTAGCTCAAGAGGGATTGGCTATAGCTGGATGATGTAGGATATCCTAGGTCTGATCTTCTTTGGGGCTCTTACAGAGCTTTTTAAGGCAGTATATTACCTAGGAAATACACTCTGAGTCACAGACTTGGGCTCCGCTACAGAAATATGAAGTGATGTGGATTTGGAAGCCAACTGAGGCCAATGAATGTTCATCTTTAGTCCTGGATGGGGCTACTGTTTCCCCATGCTGTACCAAGTCACAATTTGGAGCTTTTGCACAATGACATCTTATGTGCCAGTTGCAACCATTCCTGAATCAGGAAGCTCTTCTCACAGTCATTCACATCTTGGTTACCTCACAACTGGATTATTACAACTTCCTCTACATGGGTCTACCCTTGATGACCACCCAGAAGCTACAACTGGTCCAGAATGCAATAGCTCAAGCAGTGAAAGGCTCTGTGCAATTTGCCTGTGTAACATCTCTACTACAAAGCCATATAGGTTACCAACTAGCTTCCATGTGCAATTTAAGGTGTTTAACCTTTAAAGCCCTACTTGGTTCCACATTGGATATCTTTGAGACTACCCTCTTCCATTAGTAGTATCTGCTCTCCCAAGAAGATCTTGAAGAAAGGACTTTCTCCTGGTTCTTACTCCTAAAGAGAGTCTCCATCAGGACCACAGGGGACAACATTCCTCCAGAAATCAGGCTCCCACCTTTGAGATTTGATTTGAGTTTATTCTTTCCTGCTGTGGGAATGGTTTTGGTTACTTGGTGCTCTTCTTTGTTGTTTTGATATAGTTATTACATTGTATCTGAGATGCAAATTCTTACGGGGGACAGGTGTTGAGTAAAAGTGGAACTTAATTTCCTTTAGTCTATTAGGTTCTCTAGAGCATCTTTTTACTATATTCCATAGATTGCAGTCTTCCTAGGTTATTGGGTATCCAGTAGTGCAGATTTAAGTCCATTACTTCCTTCTGCTAAGAAACAGATAGATCATATAGTACTCTCTATAGCAAGATATAAATCAAGAACTTGTCCCTTAAGGCTCTCTTCTGGTACCTGTCATAAGTCATCCCAAGTGTCACCACAGTGAAAGTCTAGTACTTATCCAAGAACACTGAAGAAGATAACGCTTTGATTCATGAACTGCAAAGACAATAAAGACGAGTCTTTCCTTGAAAAAAAATAATAAAAAGCAAGATGCTCTACGATTTCTCTGTCAGATGGGTGCCACGTGGAATCTCATTGCCAACTTATAATGTCAGGCAGAGAAAAATGGAGAAAATGGCAAGAGCTGCTTAGTGAAGCATCAAGGACCCACAGTTCAGAATGTTGTAAGATATGGTTTCCCCTGCTGACTTTGCTGAGAATAAACAGACACAAGACACTCACATGGAAAGTTGCATGCACTGCTTGTCATTATCCATGAAGCATACTGTGAAAAAGAGGGTAATCATCTCACCAGTGCTACTGGGTGAATTGCTCAGCTATAATTGTACAGCAGGTCTCATCCTCTACTTGCTGAGTGAGAAGAGCTTCTCCAGTTGTGATTTTGTACAGACTCCTGCTCTCATTGGGGAAGATCATATAGATTCAAATCCTGGATTTAGATAACATTGTTCATTAGGCCAGTTGTATGCATTTTGATGAGTTCCTCTTCTTCTAGCTCACTAAAAGCATTAAGAGAACATGTACACGTTGTGTTAACCCATGCACAGAAATTAATACTGCAAAAATACTTTCTTTCTGCAGAGGAGTAGTGACCTTTTTTTACACACTTTCTGATTTTTGACCAACAGAAATGATTACGATGGTACATGTGCCACTAAAGGATTTGTGTTGTGCTTATTTTCCAATGCTCTGGGAATCACATCTCTCGGGGAACGGGGGGGATCATGAATTTATATATTGTCACCCTCATACAACACTTTATGAGCTTTTTCAAATTATAGAAATGTTAGTAATGTTTTGAGATCCAGATCTCACATATAAGAATCTTGTTTATGTAAGTCAAATTGTTACATAGATTACTGGGTGATTCTGAGCATTTTCAGCTTTCATCAGCAACTAATACTGGTGTATCTTTCTCCATCTTGCTGCCTCTCAGATATATCAAACTATAATCTCCATATTTTCCACTGACCTTGCTGAATCAGAATTATGGGTGACATAATTGAAGCCTGACATATTGAAGGGTACCAAGGGACAAATGTTGGTCTTATCCTTAAGTTTCACTTTTTAAAATATTATACTTTTCCATCAACTTTGGGCTCCATATGTAAGAGGAGAAGGGACAAATATTAAATCTGCCCCAGATTAGTCTTGGGTGAAGTATCCAAATTAGTCTGCAAATTGTAAGCCTGGGATGGTATTAGCTTGCACCAAGGATACTCCCAAGGCTTGCTGGGGGAAAAGAAAGTAATTAATTTCCTCCTCCCCCCTCCCTTTTTACTTGTAGTTAAATTGCCTGATGAATTCTAAATTCTTAGAAATTTAAAAACATGCATACTATTTTCTAAAGGCTTAATTGCCTAATTAAAAAAAACTTTAAATAAGGATTTGGGTTTTTCTCATGGCCAACACAGTAGCATTTGCTTTTTTATTTTATGAGAATATAATATAATATAATATAATATAATATAATATAATATGTGTGTGTGTGAATATATATTTTACATGAATATATTTCATGTGAATATATATTAAGGCCTCCAATTTTCAATGAAAACAGTTTATTCGAGGGGAATGAAAGAACTGTACATTAACAAACTAATAGACTACTACACAGCATTTTACATGGGACCGCCCTGAAGACTACTCAGAAGTTGCAATTTTTACAAAGTGCAGCTGTTCACTTCTGGTGGCTGATTGCCACCAGCATCTGCAAGGGGTGGGTCAAAAAAGTCATGCTGGAAATTGCAACAGTCTGATCAAAGCCTTACCCATTTTGTACATGTTGGCATCGCAAGTAGGTACAAAGGGGTGGGACATCTCTTATGCTTCCAGATCACCTTGACATTTTTGACACATACCCTCACCCCTACAGACACTTCTATTGCCACCAAAATCATATCACACCAGCTTTGTTTGTATTACATTAGTCACTAATAGGCTTCTCAATACAATTCAAAATGCCGCTCGTTATGTATAAGCTCCAATGGCTTGGCACCTAGGTGCCTAAGGGATCACCTGTTTCAAGAAGAGTCAGTCCATCCAGTGCAGTGTTGTCCAAACTTGGCCACTTTAAGATGAGTGAACTTCAACTCCCAGAATTCCCCAGCCAGTCCACTCATCTTAAAGTGGCCAAGTTTGGACAACACTGATCCAGTGCATGCATTCAGATGAGGGACGTTGAAGGTTCTGCCCCTCTGAGATCTACAGAGGAGGGTGTGAAAAATTTAAGCTATTGGCAGACCTTCCAAAACACAGGGGAAGGCCCTTCCCCTGAGATCTGCATGGCACCCTCCTCAGTAGCTTTTAGGATTTCAAGGATTTTTAGGATAAGTATTTAAAATGGCATTAATCCAAAGAGCATTGGATTTATAATGTTGCTGAGAGTGGTTGCTATGGGAGGGACTTTATTACAGTTTTAATGGGAATGTTGTTTATTTTAAATTATGGTTTTTATAGCTTTACTGATATATGTAAACTGCCAAGAGCCCATGTGGAGTCAATGTTATAGAGGCAACGCATTAGACTGGCAGACAGACAAATAGACAGGCAGACAGACAGATGGCATCTTCTCCCTTCAGCCTCCTTTCATTATGCTGGCATCCACATCTCAATGGACGGAACTGTAAAGTATTATAGCTCACACTAAGATTTTTAATCAATAGCCATTTGATCAGTATTTGTTGAGAAATTGATTTTGCATTCTAGAGCTTTAGCGCGCTCTTTTGTGGTTGGTTATTTTATTCTCTCTCCTCTTAGTTTTTTTGTTTTTGCCAAGGGCACTGTGGTTTTTGCTGTGTTTTGTTTTATCGGATCGTTCCCACTCTAACATGGAAACAGCCACCCATGGATTGCTTTGCTTTTGGCTTATCTACTCGTAAAAGAAGACAGTTGCTTAGGGTGTGTTGTTCATGTTATAAAAATGTATATCTAATATCTGATATAATATTAAATGCAGCCGCGCAGACAATTTTAGGTGCCTCAAGAATGGCACATATAACACCTTTACTGCAGGAGCTGCAGTGGGTCCCAGTTTGCTTCCGGGTCCAATTCAAGGTGTTGGTTACCACCTTTAAAGCCCTACCTGGCATGGGTCCAGGTTACTTGAGGGATCCTCTCACAAACCCATCACATCAACCCATCCCACCCGCTCAGACAGAGAAGGCATGTTACAGACCCCATCAGCAAGAGAATATCGGCTGGCGGGGCCCAGGAGGAGAGCCTTCTCTGCATTGCCCCCGCCCTCTGGAATATTCTCCCCTAGAGGTGTGGGAGGCCCCTACCCTCCCGGCTTTCTGAAAAGGATTAAAGACCTGGCTCCGCCAGCTGGCATGGGGTGAGAAGAGTCTTACCCAATCCTGGGGGTGGCTGGCGCCTTGATGACGCTCCCCAAGTGACTGCCAGTTTAACATCGATCCTTGAATGGTATTTATTTTCTCTTTATTCAGGGATCATTGTATATTGTATCTTAACTGATTTTAACTGCTTTTTAAACTGCCCAGAGTCGTTTTTTTAACAAGATGGGTGGTGACAAGTTTGATAGATAGATAGATAGATAGATAGATAGATAGATAGATAGATGATAGATAGATAGATAGATAGATAGATAGATAGAAGATCATATGTAGTTTTAAAATAATGGGAAAGCATGCTATAGTCTCTCCTGATGCATTACAGGATATTTTCAGGCGCTCTATTCCCATACAATACAAAGTCACAAGTTTAGATTCTCTCCAGTGTGTCAAGATCCAGCACTTCCCCATAGCTGGAAGGAGGCCTAAACTAGCAGTGAGTTTCATTTTCCCAGCTCCTAGCTTCTTGTTACCTGCAAACCAGGAACTGTGGTTTGATAATAATTTATTAAATGTATATGCCACCCAACTCCCAGTGATAAACCATGATGCTAAACTAAACTAGGGCAGGTTTTGTAGCAGCCTAGTTTAGCAGTTGACTGGAATTCGCTTCAAACAATGTAATGGTATGATTTCATATATTTGCATATAATGTCAACTAGATAAACATTGGCAAGGGAAACTGGAGGCCAGTTTATTCCTCTCAACCTTGCAGGAGAAAAAGGAGGAAGTGTGTGAACCCAAAACTTGTCTTAGGCTCTTCTTTAATTTGCATTAACTATTGCATTTGATTAATATCCTGCCTTCCTGCTCTGTTAAGCCCTGAAGGCACCTAGCAAAATTTTTAAAAAAACACAGAATATAAAAACTAAATATGTACATTAAACAATATTAAAAACATTTAATACTTAAAAACCTAGCAAAAGAAATATATCTTTACAGACTTTGTAAATATGGCCTGGGAGCAACGCAGGAGAAGACCACTCTTGATTTCCAGAAAGTGTGGAACTTCTGATGGGGATGACTTCAAAAGGTCCTCTTCCATCTGTTTTCACAACCAGATGGGTTTTGTATTACATACAAACTTTCCATAAAAGGGAGTGTACTGTTTTCTTTTCTCCAGATTATCTTATCTGTGGGTCATTTGCTGTAAATAATCAGTTTAAATCTAAAGAACGGAAAGTCTTGAGTATGGGTTCTGACCTGCATACAGTTATGGAAGCTGGAAAGGAGACCTTCAGTCGGGTTGAGGCCGTTGCTAACATACAACTACCTGAGAATCCCTTTGTGTGAGAAACATCATTCTAATCCAGGAAGCCTCCTTTGTATGCAATTTGCATATAAAACATTTCTGGGCATATCTAACTTAACTTTCTTCTGGTTAAAATTCCTTAAAATTTCCTGAAGCATCGGTTGTTCTTTATTACAAAACAAAGGTTGAGAAGAATGAACTGAACAACAGTGTGGAGTGTAGAGAAAGTTGACAGAAGAAGGATGTTTTTCTTCTTGTCAATTTATAATTATTATTTTTATTATTTGTTTGCTATATTATATATGCCACTCCGTCCAAACAGTTTACAGTTTGCTTTAAACGGTCTACAATTTCATGCACACACTAAAACAGAAACAGCAATGGCAAAACAGAACCAAATGGTCTTCATCACAAATGGGCTCCCAACATTCTTCAGATTAACCAGGTTTTAATGGTTATCCTTTAAAAATCTTAAACGTATTGAGTAATTTGGATTAGGGTAAGGATAATATATGTGTAGCAGTTTAACCATTAAAAATGATTTACCAATCAAATACTATTCCAACAACAATACTTTCAATCTACGAGCTGCAAAACTTCAGTCGACTATTAGATGCCTTCAGAGGGTTAGATTTGTCTATATCTCTTTGCTGCTATCTAGTGGTCAAATGGAGGTTTGCAGTCCAGGTATGACAGGCCTAATATTTGTTTTTTTTTCCCATCATGGCTCCCTCCCTCAATTTTTTTCCCCTTTTCAATTTTCTGATCAGTTGTTTTTGTCTAGCGAAGGCTTTATATTTCATCTCTTGATTTGATATTAGTGCCTTACGCAACACAGATTTAATAAAATCATCGTACTAATACCTTTATAACCACTGCTATTTTGGCTCGAGCCTTCTTTTTTTAAGCCCCAAATACGTCCTCTGCCTTTAAGATACCCCGTCCGCCTTTAAATTTTTCGGAAGCAATGCCGCAAATTGACTTGCTATAAGATGAATCTGCCTTTGGTGACTGAATTACTGGAGAACAGGCTTAGAAATCACCAGTAAGGTAATGTTTTGGATACAGGTGAGGCTGCGATGGGGTTCTAAAAAGCTTCGCCCACATCCCAACCAGAAATGCATCCATCTCAAGGCACCACGAAAAAGGAAATGTGGCTAATTGCTGCACTTTCTATTCAGCTGACATCAGAGCAGATATCGTTAAAAGCATTGTGACAGCGATGACAAAACAATGCAATTGAACTGGCAAACTAAGAGCTTGTTGCTTTTACTGAAAGCAGCGGTGGTATTTATGTAACATATATACGTGCTTAAAGGGGGGAAAATAATCTGCCCGTGACTACTATCTGTGCTAGTTGGAAAACAGCATTTTTTTATGGAGAAGGCAGCAATATTCCTTGAATAACAAAGAAAGGATTGACAGAAATGGAACCGGAATGAAACTGTTGGAAAACAGGAGGAAGGAATTAGCATGCTCAAGTAACTTGAAGATTTGTGGTGCTACGGTTTTTGTTTTTTAAGGCAAAACTAAGGGAGGGAAAACAACAGCAGTGACATTAGCAACCACCAGCTTAGAAACTTACTCAGAATATTGATGATCTGCTGAAGAAAAGAAAAAAATGGAGCCGAAGAGAGAATGGGATGCCCTGCTTGTTGATAAACCAGTCGGCTGGATTATGAACTGGAGTCACTCCGATTAGGAGGAAGAAAAAAAATCTGTTGGAGTCCCCACTTGTTATTTCTAGTAGTGAAATTCTGATTCGATCAGTTTGGAAATGAAATAGGGATAGGATCACCATGCAAAAGTGTAGCAGGTGATTAATACTCATGGGACATTCTAGGCACACAGAAATAAAGCTGCATTAGAAGATGATGATATTTAAACCGAGCCATAAATGGCATCTGTGGAAAGAGGAGGGTCAAAAAAGGCAATATGGTGGCTCTGGTAGTGGAATTGAAGCCCTGCTCCTTTCGCATCTGCATTGAAATGGCATGCGTGGGCAAAAGGCATCTTGCCTTTTTTGACCTCTCCACTCTGGACACTGTTGTGCTGAACTTACAGAATGTTAATGACAGCTGAAACTACTTAGAAGGATAGGGCAGGGTCTACAGAGGGGTGGACAAATTTAGTGGGGCCACATCTCTTTATTTGTAAAAATTATTTTCATACTCTGTGCAGGAAGGTCATGTCTAGTGATGAATGACATCAGAAGATATCAGGGCTGCAATATTTCTGCCTTTGGGGCAATTAAAAATGGTTGTGTGCACATTTTGTCTTGCAGAAGCTGAACGAGTCCATTTCCATTCTTCAACCACATTGTCATACAATTTTTAAAAACCCCACTGCTCAAAATCAGCTGTTTTTCCATCACATGTTGACAGTCCAATCTTGGACTATTTGGGGACTACAAATTGGGGTCTGAGTAGAGATACAAATAGCCCTTGGGTCACAGATTTCTTGTCCCTGGTCTTCAGAAATGAGGAGTCAGATAATGAGGAGTTCTTTGTAGAACTAAATGCAGGGAGAAATCATGAGTGCCTTAACAAGCAACAAAAACATCTGGCTGCATTTCAAGTGTCTCCTTTTCAAGGGAAGCTACTAATCTATAAAAAGGAACACTTCAGAGAACTTTATCTTTGATTCATACAAAGAAATATCTGTAGCAGCTGCTTCTCATTTGGGCTGAACCACTTGGCAGTTGTTTCTTGGTCTTCTCGGTGGAAGTCTGACAGTCTCACTCCATTCCTCAATGTTTCAGTGTGGAGGGAAAGGCCTGAAATAGGCTTATATGTGCATCCTCTGGAAGTAAGTCAAACTCTTCTGCTTGCTGAAGAATCCTGCTATAGTAAGCAACTTTAAAATGAACTCCATTTCAACTCTACCAGCTTAATACTAGGACAGAACTGGTGGAGGAGGAATGTGAGGAATAGGGTTTGTGTAAGTATCTATGTCCCTTTCTCAGTGCTGGACTTCACATGATTGACCTAGTATCCACCCTGAGCTTATGTGAATCTCTCAAATAAGTTTATCACTGAGTGTTTGAGGTTTGTCTTAGTTGAAAGAAAAAGGGGGAGGGGAGAGAAGAAAAATGAAAGGCAAGGAAGGAGAGGGAATTGACTTACCTTTACTCAAACAGTTAATAGGGGCTATCCTGGAGAGGGATGATTAAGCTTCAGGAAATATATTTCTGCAGCAAAATGGAGAAAAAGATCCAACTTCTCATGCTAACTGTATTTAAATAGAATAAGAAAGCATACATTCAACAACAATGTCATCAACAATGCTAAAATCTAGGTAATATTATGGGGAAATCCATAGGGCCCATCTATTTTATATATCTGTGATGCAATCTAGATCTCAAATTATAAGCATTTAATTTTCTGCTAAATCAAACAGCATGGCCATTAATTTACCATCTCCTTCCCCCCTACTGATTGCCCAATATATTTGTACACATGAACCTGCCTTATATAACGTTAGCCATTCACCTATTTGTCTTGGTCAGTCTTGAAGACATGTGGACTTCAACTCCCAGAATTCCCCAGCCAGCCATGTTTTTAACCTTTTATAAAAAGTCAAGATGGCAGCCGTAATGGTGCAATTGAAGCTCTGCCTGTTTTTTCTGTGTGTCATGTGTGCATTGTGGCCATGACCTTGAGTTGTTTGACCACACCCTAGAGACATCCTTGTTCCTAGCCTTGCTTCCTTAGATCCTCCTGAACAGAGAGCCTGATGATTCATCCTGGGACACTACAACCAGAACAGGTACTTTGCCATCATGCTAACAAGGTTTATGGTGATTTGTATGTCATAATCCTCAGCTTTCTACTTTGAAAGGGATCAAAGAGAGAAATTGCTGTAAGTTTGTGCAGGAAAGGTGCAGTATCAATCAAATAGTAATATCCAAGTGCAGTATGTATGCTTTCTAATGGCATGACCCTCTGTTAAATTCTTTTAGGTAAGACCTGTTATAAGATGTGAACAACGTGACTCCTGTTAATTTCAGTGGAGCTTCTTCTCAGCAGGAAGCCATGAACAATTAAGCTGCATGCAAATGCATTCAAAGATTATTTTAATACAAAATAGAAAAGGAAGGTGTCACTTTTCAGTGGAGAAACAATTGGATATTTAAATATTGCCTTTTCTCACCTCCCATTTTTCTACATGGCACTGAAATTGCCCCCATCCAAAATTGCTCTTCACTGTAAAATGCATCTAGTGGAATTTAAATATACGCATGTATTTGGAATATGTCATTTTGCCTTAACATGTTCAGTTGTTTTAGGAAAAACAAGCTAGTGAGAATTAAACATCTGTGGGTAGTTGTAGGGTTTTTTGTGGTTTTTTTTGAAAAAAATTCTTAATGTATTTTAAATGTTCTACAAGTAGAGATGGAGATGTTTAAATGCCTGAATATAGGGTCAGGTGATATTGGAAAGGAATTATTCCTTCATTCCCTGATGGCCCACCTCCATGTCCTCTAGAACTTTACAGCCCAAATATGGTAGCCTTGCACTGATGGGAGACAAGAAAAATCTCCCTTGTGTAGGGAGCCTCATCTGCAGTGCTTCACAGAGAAGACTCTTGATCGACACCTGGCTGGAAGTCAGACCTTTTCCCTTCCTGAGGACACAGAGCAGGCCCCAGGGAGCAAGCTGATAACCTTACATGATACATCCAACATATTCCTTCTATCTGCATTTCTATTTAACTTCCAAATTAACATTATCAGCTCAGTTGTATTTAGATTTTGTACCCAAAAGCAGCCTATTGTGGTTCTATAGGGCCTAAATTATCTGTGCATCCATGGCTTTTGTATGAAAAAAAGGGAAAAGTTGGCAAAAGATAGATCTTAGCTTTCTCCCTGGTTCCTAAGGAAATATTCTTCTCCGATGCTGCTGAGTGCCTAATGACATCTGGGAGTTCAACAGTCTTCTCTCCAAGATTATTAAAATGTATCACAACTGGCAGAAATACGCTATCAAGCAAAACTCTTGAACTATATCCTCTTCTTGTTTCTCACTCAGCTGCCTAATGTCACTTCCTCCGTATTCTCAAGGTAGAGATCTAACTGTGTGGCTTTTTTTAGCAACGTGAGCTGGATTAGATCTGATAGTCTAAATCAAACACTGGGCCCCATTACTCCTCTTAGATTACAAATTTGCCTAAAGTGATTTCATCCCATTTCCTAGTTTGAACGTTAAGTTCCACTGCAAAGATAGACAATGGGAAGCTCAGTGTGAATGGCATAGGTTGTGTGTCTATATGGCTTCCACATTTCCCACGACCTAGGTGGAGGTTGGGTTAGAGACATGATTCAGAGCCGAACTGTGTTGGCATCACTACTGAAATGGTGGCGGTATCAGGGCCATTGCATCATCAAGTGAACCAGTAGGGTTCCTACCACTGTGCTTAGCACCGTTGACCTGACTAGGTTCTGTCTAAGTATTATGGATACTTCAGATTTTATTCCTAAACCTTTTAATGAGAACATCATACTGAAAGCTGCGCATACTACTTTGAAGTGAAAAGGAGTAATGCAAGAGGACATCACAACTTGTTCCAGATTCTAACTAAAAAAAATACTACCTACTATGGTCCTTCTGAAATAACTTACTGTCATAATAAATGTATAATAGGAAAATCTTCAATTCTGAGTAGCAACTGTATTGTTCTCTGAATACTACTGTTTGATTATATAACATCAAGTCAACTTTTAGCATACATACAGGTGAAACTCAAAAAATTAGAATATTGTGCAAATGTTCATTTATGTCAGTATGGCAACTCAAAAGGTGAAACCAATATATGAGATAGACGCATTACATGCAAAGCGAGATATGTCAAGCCTTACTTTGGTATAATTGTGATGATTATGGCGTACAGCTTATGAAAACCCCAAATTCACAATCTCAGAAAATTAGAATAGTGTGAAAAGGTTCAATATTCTAGGCTCAAAGTGTCCCACTCTAATCAGCTAATGAATCCATAAGACCTGCAAAGGGTTCCTGAGCCTTTCAATGGTCTCTCAGGCTGGTTCAGTAGGAATCACAAGCATGGGAAAGACTGCTGACCTGACAGTTGTGCAGAAAACCATCACTGACACCCTCCATAAGGAGGGAAAGCCCCAAAAGGGAATTGCAAAAGAAGTTGGATGTTCCCAAAGTGCTGTATCAAAGCACATCGATAGAAGGTTATGTGGAAGGGAAAGGTGTGGTAGAAAAAGGTGCACAAGCAGCAGGGATGACCGCAGCCTGGAGAGGATTGTCAGGAAAAGGCCATTCCAAAGTGTTGGGGACTTTCACAAGGAGTGGACTGAGGCTGGAGTTAGTGCATCAAGAGCCACCACACACAGACGGATCCTGGACATGGGCTTCAAATGTCATATTGCTCTTGTCAAGCCGCTCCTGAACAACAAACAATGTCAGAAGCGTCTTACCTGGGCTACAGAAAAAAAGAACTGGTCTGTTGCCCAGTGGTCCAAAGTCCTCTTTTCTGATGAGAGCAACTTTTGCATCTCATTTGGGAACCAAGGACCCAGAGTCTGGAGGAAGAATGGAGAGGCACACAATGCACGATGCTTGAAGTCCAGTATGAAGTTTCCACAGTCTGTGTTGATTTGGGGAGCCATGTCATCTGCTGGTGTTGGTCCACTGTGCTTCATTAAGTGCAGGGTCAATGCAGCCGTCTACCAGGAGATTTTGGAGTACTTCATGCTTCCTTCCGCAGACGAGCTTTATGGGGATGCTGACTTCATTTTCCAGCAGGACTTGGCACCTGCCCACACTGCCAAAAGTACCAAAACCTGGTTCAATAACCATGGGATTACTGTGCTTGATTGGCCAGCAAAGTCGCCTGACCTGAATCCCATAGAGAATCTATGGGGCATTGCCAAGAGAAAGATGAGGGACATGAGACCAAACAATGCAGCGGAGCTGAAGGCCACTATTGAAGCATCCTGGTCTTCCATAACACCTCAGCAGTGCCACAGGCTGATAGCATCCATGCCACGCCGCATTGTGGCAGTCATTGCTGCAAAAGGGGCCCAAACCAAGTACTGAGTACATATGCATGCTTATACTTTGCAGAGGTCCGATATTGTTCTATTTCCAATCCTTGTGTTATTGATGTCATGTAATATTCTAATTTTCTGAGATTGTGAATTTGGGGTTTTCATAAGCTGTACGCCATAATCATCACAATTATACCAAAGTAAGGCTTGACATATCTCGCTTTGCATGTAATGCGTCTATCTCATATATTGGTTTCACCTTTTGAGTTGCCATACTGACATAAATGAACATTTGCACGATATTCTAATTTTTCAAGTTTCACCTGTAGTCCTTCTCCAAGATGATCTGTCCTCAACCTGGGTGTTCAGATCTTCCAATCATGCACTCATAACTGAGTCCACACACCTTGCAACTGGTCATCCTCTTACCTTTCCTTCCACCTTTTCCAGCATTATGGACTTCTCAATGCTATTCCCAATATCTAAATTGCAGCAATGTAATGAGCCAAGCTAAATGATTAATCACAGTTTAACTTCAAAAATAATTGAAGTACATGGATGCTGCCAGCTGTCTTCTCTTTATCGCCTTGACACAGACTTCTCTATTCCTTCAGGGGTCCCATGCATTTCCCCATAGCTTGCCTCCTTAACTCTAAGCTGTGATGTGGGACACCAGTAGGTTAATAGATTGCTTTCTCAATGGTGTTGTACATGCACATGCCTACTCATAGTTCACTGAGCAAAGGTTTACTCAGCCCAATGTTCTGAGTTTGTACAACACACTAAATCATGATCTAACATTAGGGGGTATTTGAGTAAATAAAGAATTATGTCTTTCCCTTTCTCTGTTTCAGAGAGCAAAAACTTACATTTGTGTTGTTAGAGCAAATCCAGAATGGATTTTATACTCATGCTAATTCATGCATGAACCACACAGTAGGCCAAGTCACTGCTTGGGAACCCTAAAATAGAAAGATCTGCAACACTTCATGTAGAAAGGAGCCTTTCTTTTTTCCATCTGCCCCATCTTCTCCTCTTTTTGTTCCATGCTAATACCTTAAAACCTCTGAAAATGGGGAAATGAGCATCTCAGCATTCCTTCACACATGGGGAACTCAATTCCCAAGAAGCAGAGTAGTGTAAAGTCCCTGAAACAAATAGAGGTTGTGCAAGAGCACTACTTAGCATACCTGCTCTTGTGTCATTACTTCTCATTTCAGTGGATCTCATCCAGGTGACCAGCTTCAAAAGCATCTCCTTGCTCTGCCTTTCATTTGATGCTAAAGCATGAAAGGAGTTAATCCATTAGCTGGCTGGTGAATAGCTGCAGTAGCCAAGGATTGTGTGAAAAGCTGAGAGTGCTTGGGATCCTCCAGTTGACATGGCAGTACCTGCTCCCTCTTCTGACTGTTGCAAAATTCATTCCTGTCAGTTGCATTTCTCTTGTCCTTTTCTTGGTAGGTATCACAGAAGCGCCCAAGAATTCCAAAAACCCACTGTTCTATTAGAACATTAAATCTTTTAGAAAAGGAAGTAGAAGATTCTCAATCTCTTACGTGGCATTTGGGTTATAATCAAGAAGAAATTATGACCTTGAAGTATTTTGATTTTTGTTTCTGAAAAGGGGAGCAATCTGGATGCATTCCAACTAAAATGAACCAGTCCCATGGGCGTCTCTGTATGTGTAGACTGGAGTTTGTGTGTGCCATTGATGATTTTAAAAATATGTTATATGCACACTGTAAGATAATTACTAGATTTGAAAGGCATACTATTTAAAGTGTGCATTCTAATATCTTTAGCACTAGTTTTCTCCCTGCAGGCATATTGCCAAGGAGGTAGTATTCAAGGCTAAAGTCCTTACCTTTGTGTGGTTGCTAAAAAAGTATCAATTATTTAAAAAGTCCAACAATGTTCAGCCAATCAGATCTCTATTAACTGAACATTCCAACGACTCTTTCATAAAAGAGTGTGCAAGGGTGTTAATGGACTGTGTTGCCAAGCTTATTGTTGAAGGGGGGGGGGGGAAGAGAGTAGCTCAAATCTTTTTCTTTTAATTGGATATTTCAACATTGAATAGCATAGTTGATGGAGAACATTATAGCATGTTTTTGTGCTAGGGGCTTTTCCAAATCCTTTTCTATGCAACACCGCAACAGTATATACCTACTGAGTGCACAACCTCTTCATCTTTTAAAACTCACACCTAGCTTTGAAATCACTTAGGCTGAATTGCCCCATAAACATCAATAGGTTTACTGGAAGCCCCCATTTCTATTTAATCCTTTGCCATTCCATTCTCTACGGAGAGCACCTGAAGGAGTGCTTGTCCATATAATGAGGTCATTCCATGATCAGTGTGCATATAAGCAGCAGGGCGCTTACTGTATCCATGTCAGGAAGGACCAGCTTTCAGAGCTGGAGGGAGCTAGTGTGTTTTGGTTTTCAGGCTAGGCCATCTGAACCCTGGGGTGCCGGGAAGAACATGAGCAATGTACCCTCCTTCAAAGATTTTCCATGGCTGAAGAGCTGTAACTATGCTGTGGAGGCAGACTGCTATAATTTCAACTCATAGGAACCTGTTTGAAATTGATCTGCCAGCTCTTTGTCTTTTTATGTCTCTGCCTAAATCTCTCTTCTTTATTCTGTGTTCTCCAGCTTTTGCTCTAGCAGGATTATGCGGGCTACAGTCTTTAGGATGTTTCTTACTTGTGGCCAGATAGATTCACTGAATTCTTCAGGAGTTGGGTGGAAGCACTGGGGCTGATGAGATCGGTCAGCAAGTGAGAAGATCCAGGAAATAAAGTCAGCTGGCAAATTGCTGAAGATTGGGGGAGCAAGTGGCAATGGCCACCACAAGTAGACTCTGCCTATTATGGACAACAAAGTTGTTTCTATGGGTTGCAGAGAGTCATATACAGTAAGCTGATGAATACCCAATGTATGTGGTGATTGTTCAAAGCCTTGTCCCTCAGTGGATAAGGAACTTGACTAAAAATAACTTTTCTAGCCTTCAGTCCATGAATTCCAGTATTTGGAAAGTCAGAGTAGGATATTGACTCAGTCTCCTGCCTTCATCTCTGCAACATTCATATTTTTTGTTATTGTCTCTCATAGAAGAGTTAGAGCTGCATCCTACTTTTTCTTTAAAGCCTTTTAGGAAATCTGTTTGAGAGTCTGGATAAGAACAGCCTCTTCCAAGCATATAATGACATAATATGGTTAGTTGAAATGTAGGAACTATCTTCATGCGACTGGGATAATCCTAGAGAAAAGTGAATACCCCAAGATATAAAGCTGTGTGAAGCAGCTCTATGAAATATTGTTTATCCAGATGTGAACATTCCCCATTTGGGCACTGGATCCTAGCATCACAGGCACAGAAGGTTTGCACTTTTTAAAAAGTGAGGCAATATGTATAGGAGAATCCGTGTGGGCATCACTTAAAGCGAATCACACCTTTAGAGCTAGATATCCTAACTATCGCATCTTTTTGTCTGATGGATAGAGGGGACTGATTTGGGATGTATGACTAAAACTATTTTTTCTTCCCAATTCCTTTTCTCTTGCCCAATTCCTTTTTTTAAAAGACAGTTACTTTCTGCGCTTGAGTGAACTTAAATAATAATGGGGAGAAAGAATCTGGTATTCTGTTTCCCATAGTGGCCACTCTGATGCCTCCTGGAAGACCTACAAGCTGGACATGGGGACAGTGATCCTCTCTTCTTTCTTCCTTCCTTCCTTCCTTCCTTCCTTCCTTCCTTCCTTCCTTCCTTCCTTCCTTCCTTCCTTCCTTCCTTCCTTGCCTGCCTTTAAGTCAGTGTTGACTCCTGGCAACTGCCTGGACAAGTCCCTGCAGTTTTCTTGGCAAGATTTTCAGAAGTGGTTTGCCCTTGCCTCCTTCCGAGGGCTGAGAGAGAGAGACTGGCCCAAGGTCGCCCAGCTGGCTTGGTGCCCAAGGCAGGACTAGAACTCACAATCTACTGGTTTCTGGCCTGGTGTCTTGACCACTACACCACGCTGGCTCTCCTTATGGTTCTGCCACCCAGTATTTGGAAGCAATCTGTCTTTATGTAGGAAACATCTATCCATAATGACTAGAAGCACCATGTTAAACAGTATACATTAAACCAAATTACTAGATCTTATGATTATGTTGAGAACAGCGCAAAAACCTTACTGAAAACAATATCTCACTGCAACTTAATTCAGAAACAATGGGTGACTGTAACTAACAGGTGTCTGCAGGGAGGGGGTCAAAAAGGTCAAATGGCATGCAATCAAAACCCTACCCTTTTTTTCATGCTTTGCAAAGCATGCAACAAGGGCTGGCCACCATCTTGACTTTTTTGACCCCCTTGGGGACACCCCTGGTAACTAACCTATCATTAATATGCTTCCCAGGAACGGGACGTTTGCCTCTTCAATAATATGGAAATCCCCAACTTCTCTGAAGATCCCATTCCTCTTCTTAAACACTTAAGAATTAAAGCTTACGACATCACTCATTAATTCACAACTCTTATCCTCCAGATATAATCAACAGGATATATTTGTAGTCACTCTTCTTTGAGGCAGATGAATGGTAGCTTGAAAGTAGGTTTGACTATTCTTTCCTCTCCATTCATTCTTTCTTCACCTGTTCAGAACGTTCGACAGTGTTGGCTTTAGTTCAGAAATATCCTACTGGTAATTACCCCACTTAGGTTTTTTGAGTGCCCAGTGGGGGTAGAGATCACAGCCACCGTTGCAAGGTGATCCTTTTCTTTCGAGGCTGTCAAGGCTGAGCAAAGAGAGGACCGAATGACAGTAAGATTGCCTGGCACTGAAGATCTTTTAGGGTGGTTTTTTTTACGGGGGGGGGGGGAATCTCCGTCTCTCCCCCCTCGCCTCTCCCTTATCTTCATCTTTGCCTACGGCAGATTAATTGTGAGCGCAGGAGAACATTTTAAACTTGTCCTTGCTTGCTTTTTCATGCTAAGGTATCGGGTTTGTTGTAGCAACCCGTTTTTACTGAAGTCTTACTTTTGCAAACTGATTAGACAGATCACCCGGCATTTTTAAAAGGTCAAAACATTCCACCGACTATATCTTTCTAGCTGACTTGTTTTTCTCTTTCCTTTCCCTTTAATGGTCCTAATGCTCATTTTACTTATTCAGAACATTAAAAGAGCAAATGGTTTATATGAGGTGTTGCTAATTACCTATATTACTGTACTACTGTGACAGATGTGAGCAAAAAAGAAGCTGAAAATGCCCACAGCTGTGCACTCCATGACACCAAGCTGAGATGCAGACAGAAGGCTAACAGATGTTCTGAACTGTCACTTTGCCTAAAATTCTTTCTCTCTTTTTCCTGCTCCTTATTTTAATATGTATGTATTGCTTTTCAGTTTAGAATCATAAAAACACAATATAAGCAATCAATAAAAGCAGAATGGATGCAGGAAAAATAAACCAAAATGCATGCAAATAACAAATGCTGTTTTTAAAGAAGAAAGAAATGTAAAGCAGCCATGTTGAAAAGCCTAGCAATTTATACCAAATGTTTGGCAGAAAATAAAAGTTTTGACAGCCCCCTTAGAGACAGATAAGGAGGGTGCCAAGCACATCCCTTGACAGGGCAGCTTTTGGGAATGAAATGCACCCCGTGGCTTTACCATCCAAAACAGATGAACACAACGCATACCAGCAGCTGATCCCAGAAAGAACTGGGTCTGGGTTTCATAGAGTGAAGGTAATCCTTTAATTTAACAGAGTCTAAACTATTTGAAGACGGAGTTATCCACTGAATTCAACTTTGGTTTTCAAAGATCTCCTGGGATAACGCTTGCTGAAATCATGCATTGTCTTTTTGAAACTTGCCTTAACAACTACAATAAAATGAGTGCTAGTTTTTACATTTTGCCATGGAGTCGTGAAAATTCTACGACAGAATACAGCGGAAAGAATCAGAAGACAGGGCTAGAGAGGGACCGTGGCAGAACAAATATCTAATATCGCTGTTGATTCGTTGTGAATGGACCATTTTTTTAAAACCAGGAGGCATTAAAAAAAACAGAAAACACTGAAAAATGGAAATAGGATCCCTCGTTAAATATCTTGGGCAAATATTTTGAATGTTATATTTGGCTAGGGCAGAGCAACAGCCTAGTCTGGCACATTAAATATAGCACTGGCATTGATTATGCTATGGGTTTCCGTGTCCATCATAATAGATCTTTTTAAAAAGAAGGTAAATGAAACGGTGACTCCTGTGTTCCACTTGAGTTTTCTCATTTATCTTTCATTTTTAAAAAAAAGTGACATAGAGCAATGAGAGGAAAAAAGAATCTGCATTCCTGTTGTACAGAAGTTTTAATGGCTCAAGCGTTATGTTTGGGGTAATCAGCATTTGGCCTCTTCTGTTCCTTCATTCTGTTAAGAAACATGGCTCCAAACTGGGTTTGTTTTTTTGCTGGGTTTGTTTCTAAATTACTCCCCACACTTAATTACAACGATGAGAGAGATGCCTTATTCCTCTTTGTTATAGGCTAAGCTCTCAATAATCCCAAACAAAAGAGCCAGTTCTGGAAGATATAGGATTTGCTAGCAGGATTATGGTCTCACAGATAACGATGTGCAGTCAGCAGAAGCAAAGCTTTATTTTAATTCAAATAAGCCAATAAACAAACCTGTGACAAGAGTAACCGGTTTCTGTTGCTACATTGGCAGCTGAACGATAGAAAATCTATTATACCCTGTTTGCAGTACGTTTAATTTAATAGAGATACAAATTAGACCTCTGCAGGACCTGAGCGTTTAATAACTATAGCTACCATAGCATTTTAATAACTGTCCCTATCAGTTCTGCATTTGGGTCTGGGTTTGAACATGTTCACACATGAATTTAAATGCACCGCTATAAGTAGACTTTCGCTGATTCATATAATTTGAGCAAGGTGGCTGATGTAACATCCTTCCAATCCTTTTCTCCTGAAAGAGAGAAAGATCAGAAAATCAATTATCGAGTTCTTCTGGATCACAAAGAATCATTGGAATTCAAGGACCCCTGAATTTGCTCCTGTCATTTTTCAGTGAACTCAGTGAATAGTCTTCATGCCCGTATGCCAAAATCCAGTGTATTTTTATTCTTTGAGAGTGCTTGAAATCAACAAAGGAGGATGGTCTTAAAATGAGCGTGAAGATGAGACTGGAGTGCGGGGGGGGGGGGGGGGCGGGATTTGGTTTGATGGAAGAAGTAATTGAAACAGATTAACAGCAAGGCCAAGGAAACTCATGGTCCAGAACATTTTGTCTTGAGTTTTCTCTTTCATCCTGTGGTATCTAAAAAGGATTGCTAGACAACTGAAAACTGTTAACTGTTAAAATTGTAGTGAGTCATGCTCAACCGTTTCAAAGTATATACATACATATAACTTATATTGCCCAACCCAACTTAAAATTAGGGATCGATCTAAATCCAGTCTGTGTAAATTACGCAGGTACTGATGCATGATTCCATTCCGCAAATTCCCTACTAATTGGGGGGGGGGGGGGAAGTGTTTCTTGTCATAGGCAGCTTTTCCCAAACACTTGAACAGCTTTTTCATAGCTTTCTGTAATATAATTATTTTTTAGATGACAGATGCTAGGACAATCCATGGATTACCACCTTTTTATACCATAATAGACTTCATTTTGGCAGATCACATTATTTTAATCAGAAAGAAATCCCTGAGAGGCATCTTTTACCTGTATTTAAAACACAAGCAATTTCCCTCAACGGACATGCGTTTGTAGATATGTGGTTCTTGGCTGTATAAGACAGCAACTTTATTTATTTGTTTATTGATTTGGTCAAGTATAATTATACCAAGTATAACTTTTAAAATTGATTTTAAGAATTATAAATCACCTTTCAATAAAATAAGCAAGGTGCCATATCATTTAACATCAGTCAGGAACCCCTGAAAGTTCATATTATTAACAATATTCTCATCGTGCTGCAGCATATACTTTTTTAAATGAAATTTCATTGTGATGTGAACATCCAACTTCAGCATGGAAGTTTTGATTGGTACAAAATGCAGGAAGATCAGAAGAGGTCAGAAAGTATTGTTTCAATCTTTCAGTTAACTCCCAGTCTTCTTTTTAAAAGTGCTCATTTTTAGAGCAGTACATGATTGATTTGAAGGATTGGCTTGACCCAAATAATCCTTCTGATTTACACTAAGATATATGTTAGTACAGTGTTTCTCAACCTTAGCAACTTTAAGATGGGTGGACTTCAACTCCCAGAATTCCCCAGCCAGCATGGCTGGCTGGGGAATTCTGGGAGTTGAAGTCCACCCGTCTTAAAGCTGTCAAGGTTAAGAAACACTGTTCTAGTCTTAACATCAGATTACAGGCTTGTTTGTATTCCTTTATTTAATCTGTTTATTTATTCCCAACACTTTTATTTTAAGAGCATGAACCTGTAAAGGGTCACAGTCAAAAACATAAATTTAGAATCACTAAATGATTGAGGTATTTTTTGTTTCTGTTTCTGTTTTGTTTTGTTGTTTTTTTGGGGGGGGGGGTTTGCTCAGTTAAGAGCACTCTGACAAATTCAGTACCCCATTGACAACAAACTGGCTGAGACTGAAGGAGGAACAATGTTTATCACCAGTCTGCCATTAGGAAGAAAAAAAAACATTCCAGAGCAGAGAACTGCATTGTAAGTCAGGTGTCAAATGTTCATTTCATGGAGTCTTTGCTCATTAAAACCTTGATGACTGTTGGTTTAATCAGATGAACCAGGTGAAGCCAAAACTGGCACATAGCTGTCCCGTATTCATCTAAATTCTGATCATGAAGACTGTAGAGCTTCAAAAGAGATTATATTTTAAAATAAGACTATTAAAAAGTAGATTTTAAAAAAATACAAGTCAAGCCTTAATTGCCAAATAAAAATGCTTTTACCTGGCACTGAAAATTAGTAAGAGAGGTAAACAAATAAGCTTGGTGGGAAAGGTATTCCCTGGACCATATACAAAAAGTTATGTGAAAATTAACCTAGCATGAGAAACGAATCGTGTCTACAACAAGTCTTAATTAGCAAAGCTCAGTGCTACGAGGAACTGGATAAAAGTTAAGATAGGGAAAGGAGGATAAATAGAACCTGGATAATTTTGATTTTAAAGATCAAAGCCAACAACTTGAACTGCTCTAAAAGTCAAACTGTTTCATTCAGAGCTTCTATTAACTACTTTTATTTAAATGTATCTGAAGTACTGTTCTGTAGGTTCAGTGAGTTTTTGTATGCGTGTGTCAATAACTCTGCTATTTTAAAAGAATGATAACGGATTTTATAATCTCACCAGTGCTTGCCTGTTCACATTCAAGGGCAGTCCTGCCTAATAACAACATAATAACCTTAAAAGGAAGACTCCAAGCTTGGATGTTTATGTCCAAGCTTGATAGTCCAGCAGTGAATACAACTAGGGAAGGGGGTGTGTTACTCAAAGGTGGAAAAAGATACACTAAGTTACAGCTGCACATGAGATTCCAGGTGTAAATTGAAGTTTGGAGGGGCCCTTGAGCAAACCTATTTCTTTAGGAAGCATATGTTCAAGGTGGGATGGGCAAACTTGTCCAGAAATTGGGCCACATTTCCTCTTTCTGTTCAGCCAGAGGACATGGTTGGTGACATTGTATATATTCACCAGCTGGCGTTTTTTTTCCTTCTTTGAAGTGGACTTTGAGGGATTTTAAATGACCAAATTGATGCTTTAAAGTCCATAAGGGTTTAAGATGCCCATTTTCTTAACTTGCAGAATTTTCAGAGTTCTAAAGAGAGTAATGATTATCTTAAAATCTGTGCAAACAATAACAAATGGGTCTGCAACTTTTAGCCCCATTCATTCTGAAATTTTGGGGAGACTCTCAGGGCCTTAAATGAGATTCTGGCAGACTGTATTTGGGCCACAGATGGTCCACCCTAATGTAGGGCATGAGTTTCCTCAGCTGTTGTGTCCTGTATCACCATCCTTTGTGCTCATCTGGCTGAATTAAACTTAAAATATATCCCTGGAGCCTGTCTTCACATGGCATAATATAACAGGCAGAAGGAATGACCTTGAGGAATAGGAGAAAGAGCTGCAACCAAGACCATGGTCAGATAAAAGAAACCTAAGTCCAGAGCAGAAATGTAATTTGAGAAAGCGTCTCAGACATGACCATCCCTAGTTCTCATGAAGACCGAGGGAGGGAGGGGGAAGCACTTTCAGACTTGCAAGATTCTGTTACTATAACCTTATAATAAAAGTAATATTAGCTTGCATGTCTTTGATTTCCAAGTTTGGTGTACCATGAAGGGCTGACACATACTAAACCACAAGCTAACAAACCATATTTTAGCTTGCTTGTTTGTTTGTTTGTTTGTTTATTTATTTATTTATTTAAACAGATTTATATAGCTGCCCATCTAACCAAGAAACTTCGTGTATCAGTCAACTCCCACCCATGGAATTAATTTATGGTTCAGACTTTTATGCAAACTGGGTTAATTAAGACAACTGTGATTCAGTTAACCACAAATAAATATTTCATTGGAAGACAATAGCATACTGCTTAACCTTCATGTTCATTCAAGGAAACTGCTGCAACATGTAGATCAGTTTAAAGAGAGAGAGCGCGCGCACTTCAGTTGAATGTAGCAATCATGTATGGGTGGCATTTCCCATACTTGAAGAGCTATCACCTTAAAGAAAATTCTTACTGGACCTTAGTCAGAGTTTGAGTCAGGCTAAGTTCTTATTGAATATTCCTGAGACCATATTGTGATTCCTGCAGACAGCTTGGTTTCTGGAAGCCTGTTAATATCAGAAGGAAGTTACTATCCAAAGGCCTTTTCTCTAGTTCCCTGTTGAAAGATTATCATCAGGTTCATTGTAGCCTTTCTGTTTTTAGTCTAAGGCTATGTTCGCATGCACATTTAAGCCAGTTATTGTACAATGTACATTTCCAGGTTCACACAACACACAGAAGATACCCAACCAATGTTACCACTAAGGAAACTCAACATAGTGTGCAAATACAGTATATTGGATTTTTACCTTACTTGGTTAAGTAATGCAATTACTTAATGCAGCCTATGACAATTGGGAGGAAGCTGGCTAGATTATATTTATACTGTTGCTCCTCCTGACTTTTTACCTTTTATTTTTTTTCTTTGACATTTTAAAACTTTTTAAAATCGGATATTAACATGTTTATATGAGTAGATTTGAGGATTCACCATTTCTAAGAGAGAAAATTAACCCAGCATTTTTAAAAATAACAGATATTCATCTGAATTCTGCAAGTGTCCTATTCAATCAGAATATTCTGGACCACTACAGTGAAGTTATGTTTACTTTGGAACAGATCATTATTGTCAACAGTAATGAAATCAGGAGGAGGAGAGCAGGCAACTGTATCAAACCACGAAAGGGAACACACACACACACACACACACACCAGTCTGGCAACAACCCCTGTGCATTCCTGCTATAGCTTAATTGTGCTAAATACACAAAGGAAGGGAAGGCCCAGGTAGAACTTAGCCACGCCAGGATCACACTCTCTCTCCCCGTTTTTTCAGCCTTGAGGAATTGCTAGTTGAGGGCTGCTCCTTGCTTGTTAACTGGAGAGAGGAAAACAGGGTCTCTCCCCCTCTCTCTCTCTTTCTCACACACAAACACACCAGATAAGCATCTTCACAAGCAACCAATTGGTTTAAGGATAACTAGGGTTCTTGCTTTACGGATGTCTGGCTCACAAACAGTTCAATAGATCATCTAGAAGTCAACTCACCTTCTAGTTGAGTTTGACTCTTGGTGACTTCTAGAATATGTCCATGTAATTTTCTTGGCAACACTATGGAAGGCCTTTGCCACTACTTTCTTCTGAAGGGTTTTTCCAACTCCCCAGTCTAGCCTATAGCCTAGGGATTTTCTGGAGATCTGTGAAATCCTTTATGATCTTAGAGGGGTACCACACCACTGTCCTCTGTTTGCTGTCCAGAAGCCTCCCATTTTGAAATATTCATTGCAGTCACCTGCTGTGAGGGTAAGATGCTCCTCCCCCTTTTTTTTCCCAGTGTAAATGCTAGCCTGAAATCCACAGCTTTCTCTCACTGCAATATTGTACCAGAAGCAAAAAAAGAAGGAAAGAACTCACTGAGTGTAAGCAGTAGCCCATTTCAGAAGAAAAATAGGATTGCTAGGGAGAAAAAAAAAAGGATCGCTAAGAGAGATCAATATCTATCTGAGGATACATTTCAAAACCATAGGCCCAAATTTTGCCATATTTTCACACCCAAAGAAGAGTTTATGTATTAGATCTATATTGACCAGACATGGAGGGTAGCCCCAAAGATTGTTGTGCTTTGATGGAAGCAGAATCATGGATTGAAGAAGTCTTCACTTTCTCTGCCTTTGAGTTGACTCTTTATCAATATCACAATATTATTCCCTATGCTAGGTTTAATGTGTTGTTTGAATAAATAAATTGCACGTATGCCTTCATCTTTAAAATGAGATGTGATCTTCATATCTACTTTTATTTTTCTTTCTTGGTTTTGTATATATTCTGTATTTTGTAGTAGCCTTTCTTTTTCTATCCTTATTATAACAATACAGTTTTCTAAAAAAAATTAAAAATGCATCAAAAGTACACAAATGAGTACCTTAAGCTTTTTTTTTTTTTTTTGTTCTACAGTGACAAAACTTGTAACCAAGCCAGATATGTGGAGATGTGGAGCGAATCCTATTTTCCATGTCCCTTTTCCTTATTGTGTTGTTCCCCCTGCCAAATTTTAGATTTTCCTTTTGTACTAAGAAGGACAGAGTTATAGTAGGCCAGAATTACAATAGAATGTCCAGTTGGACTTCAGTTTTCGGAAAACATACATAAGTAGGCAAACTCCCTTTGTTACTAGAAAGTACCAATAGAATTTAGTACTGAAGCAAAATACATTTTCTGAGTAAACATTCTGAATAGTACAATAATAGGAATTTTATACAGAGACTTACAAAGGCCTTAATGTAAAGAACTAGCTTTTGTTATTAGAAATTTCTAAGACTTGCAACCAAAAAATTACAATATTTAGTGTTTAATGGAGTTTGGAGTTGGCCAGCCAGCCTCATCCTTTTCTAGAAAACTATATTCCATCCTTCTAGCCCATCAGTTGGTCATTATTTCATGTTCTGTTGCCACTATGTTATTTTTGGAGTTCCATCTTCCCCGTGGAGACGGGGGTTGCTATATTCTCATTTTGTTTCATTTCATTGACTTCTGCAGACTTTCTTGTTCCAAATTTATGGAATAAGAGATAATTGAAACGTGAAAGCATCATCTTGTTTCACTACTCATTTAAACAAAGAATGGATTTCAGGGTTTTGTTTTGTTTTTAATCTGTGGACAAGCAGCACACTCCAGTTCTTGTTCCTTTCTTTCCATGGACCTTTTGCAGAAGTCCCCTATGGCTTGTGGCCATTATATTTAAGATTGTGCTATAACTAGCTGAATTATTAATTGGATTAATTTGGGGGCACAGGAAGTTGTAAAGGAGTTAATATAGAGAGAATTCTATATCCCATTCTCTTATCTCCTCAGGGTGGGGGATTTCCTGACTACATCGCTCTCAAGGTATTTTTGGCACTATAGCAACTGGTGACAAGGAATTCTGTAGCAAATAATCAGAGTTATTTTCTCCTTATAATATGAATTAGAGAGTTCTCAGAAGTCAGGATATGTCTTGCAAACTTCCCTTTTTCTGAACCAGGAATTGCACCTGGGACAAACACAAATCTGTTCCGTCAGTCCTTCGGTTGTATGAAGCTACTTTGGATCACATTTTCTTCCCTGAACAGCTTCTCCAGTCCATAATAAAGGAAAAATTATTTCAGTGGTTCCTACCTGGGTTAGTGCTTTAACTCTTTAATGTCTGGAAAAAGCAGAGGACAGATTTAGTCACTTTCTGACTAAAAGATGTGCCTTTTTTCCACTTTCTCTGTGGCTTAGAATAGGCGTGGAGACAATTCTAACCAAGCATCTATCTTAAGGGGAGCTCAAAATAATAATAATTTATATAAGCTAAAATGAGGCTTGGGGACATGTGATTGACCTCTTAAGTGTGTATGAGGGAGAAAACAGTAGAAATGCTCCATTATTGTATTAACTTTTACCTGCTCTGGAAGGCTGTCGCTATATAAGATAGATGTAGACGCTGAGATAGAAATTGCAGAGTTCTGATTTTGGAAGCTACTTTTTGGTTTACATTAGCCTTAGGTGTGGTGAGGACAGTAACACAAGTAGGATAAAGAATAAATGTACTGGGGAGGATCCAGTTTAATTGGCATTAAATTACAGATGTCAACTATAATGATTTCTCTACTGAACAACACGTATGTGGATACAGGTGACACATTTAAGGGAAGAATTTCAAGGGGAAAATAAGCATATGTAGAAGTGTGGTAAAATCCATAATTTGCAGGAGTTATTTGTTAAAATGTTGACCCCCCCTCCCTTCCCCCCCCCCCAGTAAATCTTAACAGAGGATCCAAGTGCATTCTGAGGATCTCACACTTTTGAATTCACATTGGTTAATTCAGTCATTGGTTCTGTATATAGTTTTCTGGGAATCATTTATAGAAATGCATTGGAAGGAAACACATATTTGGCACTCCATTAATACTTTGGCTAGGAATAGGAGGAAGCAATCATAAAGCAAAATCTCTGTTAATGGGGGTAGGAAAAAAAAGGCCAATTCAGGTAAGTGTTAGAATAGCTATCGCTACGAGTGTTACTTCACGCACAAAACCTTACAGTGCTTTTTGATTCCTGCAGCTTATAACACAAGTATGCTTTTTGTGAAGAGAGGGAATTTCAGAACTTTCAAAGGATTCCCATTGTCTGAGCAAGTCCTACAACAACCTTGTAAGGAAGGCTGTTCCTGTTATTATCCCAGATTGTAGGTGCAGAGCTGAGCCTTAGTAGAGGCACGAGTGCTTTTGTGGAAAGAGATTTAAACATCCAGAGCTTGCTTGGAGTAGCCACTTTACATAGTAAAGTCTACGTTTGGCCAAGAGGCTCAGTTGCATTACTAATGCCTCTTGTTTTCTCTCTGGCATTCATCCTAATCCGAGTGGCATAAATTGATCGGGGGGGGGGGGGGAGATTTTCAGCCTCTGATTTCAAGGCGCCAAAATGCTATTAAGGTGGGATAGAAGGCGTGTAAGAAAGCAATTGTTTGTTTGGGAAGACAGGGTTCCTGCTAGTGCAAAACGCACTAAGCTTGATATGAAGAAGCCCTGATTTTTGCTACTACAAAAATTACTTTTCTGCAATTGCCAGTTTACGAGCCATATACATACGAACGTTATTTGTGCGGGAAACCTCGCTTTTCCCATGTTCTGGCTCCTAACCGGAGTTTCTGGGGAAGCAACGTTGCTAGAGGTTTTGTCCCGAGAAGGAGGGCAAGGCGGATTCTTTCGGACGGGGGAGGGCTATTTGCAAGCTGGGAGGCGGGAGAGCGAATCCCCCGGGACGCTCCTCTTGCTCAGACCGCGCTTCGCAAACCGGGATCGCGCAGGAGAGGTTTCCGGTGGATTGGGCCCTTGCGCTTGTTCCTCCTCGGCTCTACCCACGTTCCGGATCCTCCCCCCGCCTGCCCGTTCGATCTGCACGGGCGAAATGCGTCCCTGGCTTGGCTCCGCGGCCCTGCGCTCCCTTGCGTGAGCAACGCAAGGGAATGAGATCCTACGAGCGTCTGCTCAAAAGGAAGCCGCCTTTATTGCCCCGGGCCCGCTAATTGCTGGAAGGATTGCAGATTTTTCCAGAGGCTCCAGTCGGGCTCCCCGCCCTTTACTTTTGCCTTGCTAAATACTCGGCGGGTATATGGAAGCGCAACTACCATACACAGGACGCGCCGAAGCCCCCTCCCAAGGAAACGACCTCTCTATCGGCGGGACCTCGGGAAAGACGGGGGTGGGGGTGTCTCCTGTCTCGTCTGAATCTTCCGGCGGGCCCGCGCTTTGTTAGGGCTGCAAGGCTGAACCTCTGAGCCGGGAAGGAATGTCGGGGGAGAACCGACTGGCACTTGAGGCCGGGTGTGACATTCCTTGCCGTGGCGAGGCGGGGGCCTTGTCCCCTGATACGGGCCATTCTCTTCCGGGGAGGCTACCCTCCCGCCCCCGCCCCCCAACAACACTTGGCTTCTTTAGCCCTGAACTTTGCTCTTCACGAGGCTGCGTGCCGGGACAGGGGCTGGCGTGGGAACGACCGTCAGCCCGGCCGGCCGGCACCGCGAGGTTTCTTGCCAAAACGTTTCCCTTTGATTGCTGAATTGAGTGGTGGATTGAGGCGCCCCGCTACAGGAAGGGGAGGGAGCTGCCGAAGAAGAGCAATTCGGAAAATAAGTGGGGAGGTGGGGACCCTGCAGTAGCGAGTTGGGGGCTGCGAAGGAAAGCCGTAGTTTGGCGGCACAACTATTCTGGGGGGCTGTTTGATCCTCCAATCCGCGCGGGGCACTGCGCCTTCTCAAAGTTTGGGGGTCCTTCAAGACCCGCGGGTGGCACGCGATCCAGATCTACTCCGCCGGGTTCTAAATCGATCAACTCATTCCAACCTAGCGGGGAGATCAGGTAACCTGGAGGTAGAAAGCCCCGTTTGTCTTCTGGCGTTCAGACGTTCAGGCACACAGAGGCGCCATGCTGCGGGCTGCTATTCGAGAAGGCGCATCTCAGCCTTCTTGCTCGAGCGCCCGCGACGAAAGACGCCCCCTCTTCAAACTGGGGGTCTTAGTAACCATGTTTCCTATCGAGGGTCATTGACAAAACAAATACACCAGAATGCCTTTTGAATGCTTAGCGTCGGAGGGGGCAGGCGCCTTCATTTCTCGCAGAATTATTCCGCGCGTTTCTGAAGTTCAAAATCCACCTTCGCTCTCCGGGAATTAGGCTGCGCCAGGCCCATTGGCAAACGTCGTTTCGGCTGTAACTTGGAGGCTCCTGCAGCCGAATATTTAATCGGAACGAATATAAATGTGTGCCCCAAATGGACATGATAAAGTCATATTCCCTGTTTACGACCCAGTGAAGGAAACGCACTTGCAAGATCAGCCGCGGATTGGCGGCGCAGATTCCTTCTCTAGCGACGTTTGGTCAGGAAAGCGCTGGGTGAAAAGCGAGGGGCGAAGCGAGTGCTTGGGCTTAGCACATTAAGCTGTTAAGCTCCCGTCCTAACCTCGTTCTTGCACCCTGATCCTCGGTGGCGGGATTTACACCAACCCAACCCACCGCTTCGTGCTCTGGCCAGGCTCCAGCTCCCTCCGGGGCGACATCCGCGAAGCCAGCACAGCTACGAGGGGCGCGCCTCAAATAAGGCTCTTGAGCAACTTTCCCTCCACGGATGTTTAGGTTCGGGTTTTTTTCCGCGTCATCCAAGCGTCACTGTGCCGATTTAACGGTAATGGTGACAGGTTTTCTATCGCCGCCACGGCGGAGGGGAAACGCCAGGAAAGGATTCCTAACGGCGGCTCAGAGGGCTTCGTGTCATTTCTGTTTAACCGAGTGATCCGAAATCAAGAATCCAAGCAGTCCAGGGTGGGCCAAATGGGATGGAAAGGGGGAGAGCCGTTAAAACACAGGCTATGGTGTGGAAGGGGAGTGGAATAATCGCGGCCTGGCCTCGGGGAATCAAACTTTCCCCCTTTCCTCCTTCTCCCCCACAACCCCAGCACCTTTAAAAAAAATTCTATATACGTAAGTGGGGGCTATAAAGATAACATGTCCTGGGCACTTTCCCTCCAGCTAACCAAGCTTTAGACCTGAACTTGGCATCTCTTCCAGTTCATTTCAACGGGCAGCAAAAACGATTGTCTTTATATCGCTGGCCTAAGAAGCTTGTGGACCGAGCTACAAGCAGTGATCTGGGGGCAGGCAGGCCACCTTACCGAATATCATCCCCATCCCCCGTGCCTTCCCCACGAACTCCTGTCCTCGTGTTCGGGCATCCCACTGCTTCTCCTGAAATAGCCTCGGAAAAGGGTCGGGCCAGACGAACCAAGCACTGGGGGGTCGGGGAGGGGGGCTGATCTCTGGGCCGGTCCCACAGGATCTGGCTTTGTCACACGTCAGCTTAATTCTCCTATAATTCCTTATGGGTGACCTGAAAGTTTAAACCGGGTCGGTGAGTCTCGAAAGCAAGGAAGGCGGAAGCCTTCGCTGGAGTGGGTGAGTCGGATGGGAGCTCATTGAAGGGGGAGATTCCGCCCCCCCCCCCCGTCCTTCCCAAAAGGCGGTCTGGGGCTAGGCCACCCTAGGACTGAGTTACAGAGGCTGCAAGAGAATAGGGACGCCCCTTCCTTCCTTCCGTCCTTCCTGGAGGACGGCAGACGAGTCCGGCGGCCAGCAGAACAGCAGCCCCGCGGCGAGTTATTGTCTTGCTCTCTTCTCCGCTGGGGCGAGGGCGCCTCCCTCCCGGGGCCGAGGTCGTTCGTAAACTCGGCTTTCCGAAAGGTCGGGGTAGGGGGAGCGAGGGCAAGCTGGCACTACTTCACCGGGCGTGGCACCTCTTCCAGGAGTGGAAGAAAAGGTTTCCCCGCCGCCCCGTCGAAAATGGGATCTTTCCCTGCCTGAGTGAATGTTCCTGATTGATTCTGGACGGGGCACAAGTCTGGGTGGGGGTGGAGGACTCGCCACCGAGATAATCACAATAAAGTCAAGCTAGAACCATATCGCAACCTTGACTTTGGAACAAGGTGGAAACTGAATTAAAACTTCCTTCCATCTGAAGGAGAGATGCTAGCCCCAGATGAGTTCCCCCCTTGTTGCTTTAGTGCATAGCATTAGCGGGTTCAGGAGATCCAAATTACAGTATTTTCCCTCTTGTACAGACCGAAACGGAGCAGAAGTAATTCCCGCAGGGTAACTAATCCTGCCTGCCGTTCTTCGGACCTGACCCCTTCCCGGAGCAACCAGGACTCGGAGGCTGTTTCCGCACAATATGCTAAACCGCAAGCGATGGTTAACAACCATTTGCAAGCGGCTGGTCCCAGCTGCCCACACCTCCGCTTAAGGGAATGGCCTCGTTCACACGACCCGTTGAGATAGATGGTGGTGGTTGGTTTGGGTGCGGTGGGGTTTTGTAAAACACGGCTCCTGCATTCGAGGGTTGCGCAAGGTAGCTTGAAGGAGGCCCGAACCAACCGGAGCACGACTTTGGGACGCGAGGCTGCTGGGGCAGGGAGGTCGGCTGGGGCAGGACAGGGTCTAGAAACGGGGAGCTCGGAGCGGGTTGGCCGCGCTCGGGAGATTTAGGGTCTTCAGAAGGGGAACTCCCTTGCCCTCCTCCGCCGCCGCTGGGGGGGCGGAACTTGGCCTGGGGAGGGATCTCTCTGAAGCTTCAAGCGAACCTAGGGGTGGGGGTAGGAAAGCGCGGGGGAGGGGAAAACAACCCCGTTTAGAAACCAGCGAGAGAGCTGCAGCTTGGCGGTCTAGAGAAAGCACCGAGGCCAAACCTGAATGGTCCCTGGAGTCTGGCAGGTGCACACACCCCAGAAACGTACACGTGTGCAGCTTTCCCGCTTTTTTTTGGCTCAGTGTTTCCAAAGAGTTTTTTCCCCTTCCCTTCCCGTTCTAATTCTTGTAAAAAAAAAAAGCGCATGGGACACCCCCGCCCCCGAAACACAGAACATTGAAAGAAGCAGATGTTTGGACCGATTAAGCCTTGAGGTGAACCCCCCCTCCCCCATTTTAGAAAAGAAAAAAAATCTACAGATGATGATGTTATTAGTGGTGGGAATAACAACCATAATAACAACAGGAAGTCGGTCTGGTCGGGAGAGAACAGCGAGGCTCCTCGCGGTCTTTTTGCAGCGGTGTTCCTCCCTTGGGCGGGTGAGGGAGGGAGGGAGGGAGGGAGGGAGGGAGGGAGGGAGGGGGGGCGGCCAACCTAAATCTTTATCAAGCTTCTATTCTGTGGCTTCAACAAACAGAATCCCCATTACTTCACGGCGCCTTTTGTCGGCCCTATACAAATGAGAACAAAATGGTTATTCAGGAAAACGCTTTTCGATTTGTATTGTGTGTGGCTTCCACAAAGCGCACTGTTATTGTATTAAAAAGAACCATCTGTAGCAGAAACAATGGCATTAAATTATCTTTGAATAACCACTGCAAAAAATATAAAGCTTTTATTCTTTATTCTTATTCTCCTTCATGGAAAGGGGGAGGGAGAAAAAGAGACAGAGAACTGACTTTTTTGTTGTGGGTCCATTCTTATAATACACGCGCGCGCGCGCGCGAGCACACACACACACACACACACACACACACACAATCAGCCATTTGGATTTTTTAAGCCATACCATAAACGATTTTCCCTCTCTCCCTGTCTCTCTCTCCCTCACTCTTTCTCGCTCTCCCCCCTTGTTCTAGGGGCTGCAGTTTAAAGCTAGAAGTAAGACTTGAAGGGTGTGTAGGCAAGCAGGAGAACCGGGGGTAGAAAACCCCGATTTGATTCGTGCGGGCTGAGGGAGGAGGACGAGGAGAAGACGACAGGCAGGGCAGAGGCCGGGGCACGAGCGGAGGTTCCGAGTATCTGCCCGGGCGTCCGGGGGTAAAGCGCGCCCAAGCCCCGAGAGGCCGAGTGGGACGCGGGAGCCCCCGCGGACTTGGCGGTTCTTCGGCCAATCACGCGGCTTCCGAGCCAGCAGCCCGGACCGGAAGGAACCTGTAAGTAACTTCGAGCAACTTTGACACGAACTCCAGCCGGCTTTTTCTCGCCTTCGCCTTGGGGGGAAGAAGAGGCCCGGGAGGGGGGTGGATGGAGAGAAAGGAAAAGGAAAGAAAAATCTGAAAGACGGGGGGGGGGAGGGGGGGACTCTGGCTGCCTAGACTATTTCCACATGTTCGCTTCTCTGTTCCCTCTCCCCTTTCTCTGTCCCCGTTTTGGGATTGAAGGTGACAGTTTCTGGAAAGCCGAACTGATGGATTGGGAAGTGTACCCATCGTGGTATTGTTTTCTTTCTGTATCCTCCTTCTCCTCTCCCCTCTCCCCCCCACCCCCCATCACCTAGAACAATGTTTTTAGTTCCGAAGGAAGGAAGGAAGGAAAGGAGGGAGAGGGAGGGAAGGGCGTTGAACCTATTCAAGCGGGAGGTTCAAAACGGCGCTCTCTTTGGGGTAAAAAATGTCCGGCAGGAAAGCGAGAGCTAAAATACATTCCAGCTAAACGCCAAAGAGAAAGAGAGTGACCGGGGCTAAGCTGTCTGTTCTGTGTGAATCTGACTCGGTGCACCATGAACTTCCGGGAAACAGGTAACGGAGGAAGATGGAGTGGTGGGAGGCGGCGGGGAGTGGAGGGGAGAAAGGCGAGGAAGGAAGGAAGAGAAAAATCAGGGGGAGCGTATTACCTGGCGAAAGCTTAAAAGGTGCTGGCGTGATGCCAAACGCCGAGGCTGGCTCTTGCTTACTCGCGCCCCCTGATGGTCAGAGGGCGACCAGCCGTTCGCCCGCTCGCCCTTCGGGAGAAGAGTTCTCCTCCACACGCCCCAATTTGCTCGGCGTCCCCCTCCCCAAAGAATCAGGGGGTTCTCTCCCCTCCTTCGCCGCTGCAACGGCTTAACGGGATCGCGCGGAACAATGAGGAGAGAAATAGCGAAAATGTCGCTAATTGCAATTGAGAATTTATCTCCCCCCAGCCCCCAGCCCCCGTCGCCGGCCGCTCCGGTCCTGCGTATCCAAGCGAAGGGATTCCTCGCCAGGGACAAAGTTGGGTCTGTTTTGATCCCTCCCTCCCCGCTCCCCGATTTCTTTCTTTTTTAAAACTTTATTTTATTTTAAAGGCTTTGGTAGATAAAGGTTAATCTTGGGTTGAATGACGGAGCTGTGATTGACAAGAGAGAAGGTGTGGAAGGCAGGTCGAGCTGTCTTATTTACAGCCCACTGCCGGCTATAGAGCCTTTGTTAGGAATGGGACGCTAATTTAGCGCTGATCAAAAGCACCACGGAGTTAAAGGGGCTGGTAATGACTGCTAATTTCATTTCAGCCTCATACATCCCCGACCGCTATAATTAAAGACGTGCTATTTAAATACAGGTGAAGAGGCTTTTTAAGAGCGAGCGGGCGGGGGGGGGGCTTGTTGCCATTTTATTTGGGCTCTCTCTCGTGAAGGCGCGCGGGTAGGACGGGGGACTGAATATTTCACGTTTAAGTCCTTCCTGCGAGGAGTTGCGGTTTAAATGGGTCCCTGCGTTCTGGCGGCGCGGCGTTGTCTTTAAAAAAAGGGTCCGACACCAATGGAAAATAAATGTTCTGCTTCATGTCGCTACCGTCCATCAATAACGGGACCAGGAGGGCCTCCAATGTGGAAGGATTTGTGTGGATCCGATGACTTTAATAAGAAGCACAGGCAGAGGGACGGGGTGCTACTGGTGGGTTGGGATGGAGAGGGAACAGGGATAAAGAAGATCATTTATTAATTAAATTGCCCCCTCCCCCCCCGCCCCCATTTCATGCCAGATTTGGCTGTACTGCAAAAGATGTAATTTCTGGACCCGATGTAACCATTTCTTTCTAGGGTGAACTTCAAAGGACAAAGCTTCACATTTTCGTAGTTGGTTAAAACTGATACCCCCCCCCCCAAAAAAAAAGGAAGGAAGAAGAAAAAGGGAAAGGAGTTAGCCTTTAATCTCTTTTTATCCATGAGGACTAAAGATCTGTACTCGACCCCGCTAAGCTGGCAAGCTTGTAACGGCTTCTTCCGGGGGCTGCGAGGAGCTTAGATGAGAGGCGGGGGCTGAGCAGGATGTGCGAGCGCCCCCTGTTGGCCACAGCGGCAGGCCGGAGCAGCGCAGGAGCCGCCTGGTTGGGGTCTGCCGCCTTGCGCGTAAAGTTTAGCCAACTTAACAAAACAATAGACCGGCAATTAAAATCAAGGTATAGGAAAGAGACACGCTGCGCCGACCCACAACTTGCCTTTTTGGCGTCAGCTAGAATTTTGGGACACCCCTCTCCCGTCTTAAATAGGGCGTCCCCCCCCCCCTTTCCTTTTCATCTCATGTCTCCTTCCATGTATGAGCGGGAGGGAGTATGAAAAGACAAGCAGGTGTCACATCAATCTGTCCTCTTACTCTTCTTCCAGGAATTTGCCTGCAGGGGAACCACAATGCAAATAAGGCTATAATGTTTAATTTGAAAACTGCTCCTTCATTACAAGTGTAGTGTATCCATTGGTGTTACAGACCCGCAGAGGAAGCCTGGCTAGCGATGGTGAAAAATATATATAATTGAAACGAAACTCGTTAGGATACCCACCAACAGGTGTGCTTTTGAAACACGGAGTTAACCTTTCAAATGTATACGTGTGTATGTGCGTGCGTGTGTGATATGCGCGCGCACACGCGCACACAACTATCGCTGGAAGAAAGAATTTGCCTTTTAGGAGCTCATTTCTTGTCAGACATTTATTTGGCAAGACACTAACAAATCTGTTAATATAAGGTCTTCAATAAAAGAGGAAGCTTGGCTATCTTAAAATTTGGTTCTACCACTTCCTTCGAACAAAATGATGGAGTTCAGATAAAGGGACATTGGCAGTTTGTGATATAGATGTGTGTGTGTGTGTGTGTGTGTGCATGTAGCACACTGCCAAAGTCCTTTTATCTGAGTTCCATCCTTTCATACGAAGGGAGGACTAGGGCCAAGTTAAGAAGCTTCTTCTCTTCTGCCAAGCTTCTAATCATACTTTTAATTTGCATTTTGTTTATTCACTTATTCAATCGTCTGCTTTTCGGGAATCTATTCAAAGGTGCAAACAGCGAAAGATATTGCCATTAAAACAAAACCCATAAAGGCAGGGAGGCAGCAATGCATAGCGCCCATGTGCCAGTCCCCTCCAGAACAATCTCTCGGAATGGCTTCCAGAGCCTTAGGACCAAAACGTGTTCTGGTCAAGGTGTCACTGAAACCACTGAATCACTGAAACTACGCCGAATCAGTAGTTCGGATTTCTAACAGGACTGACTTCTTGTTCACGCCACAGCTGCTCTCCGAATTGCCTTTTATTTTATTTTTTAATTTTAATGTATTTGTTCATTTCAGGGGCATTTATACGCGCGCGCGCGCACACCTCACCTGCTTGTCCAGCTTCGGGCTTCCTATCAGATAACCTTTTGCTGGAACTCTTTTTAAGATTTTTTTTCTCTCTCTCTCCCTCTCGTGCTAAGAAAATGGCCGGTGCTTGGCTCTGCATGATTTGCAGCACGAGGCGGGCCGACCGGGCGGCGGCGGAGGCTGGAGAGTGTGTGCACGCGCTGGGGCGTTCGTGCGTATCTCCTCTTTCTGCCCGAGCTTGAGATTTAACCTGGAGACGCGAGGGGGAAAACGGGTGGTGGGAAGCCGGTTGCTTTGAATTCACTGGGACTGCCGCTTGATTTCACTGGGAGATGTCTGCGCCTCGGTCTGCGCTGCCGCTTCCCTGGGGCCCCGAATGGCTTCTGCGACCGAGTAAGAGCGCGTGGGGCCGCGCGACAAAAGCCCCAGCTCCGGCGACACTTGTCTCCTTCCAACCTGGAAAGGGGGGGGGGGAAGGGGAGGGGGTGTCAGGCCGAGCTGAGAGCGCGGAGATTGCAAGACGCGTTTCCTCCCTTCTGAAGCTTCCTCGGGCCAAAAGAAGCCGAGCCCTATTGCGCCGAAGTGAGGTCGGTTCCCCTTCTCGCTACCCTTTCCCTCGGCGGAGCATTTTTACGTGGAGAGAAAGAGAAAAAGAAACGGCCTCTTGGAGCAGAGACGGGTTTCCTTCTGGCCAGCCGTCCAGGACTGGTGCAGGGACCGGCAGGTTGCACGTTCCCAGACCCGTAGATGGTGTCTTAGATTCCGATTCTAAGCGCTCCCGCGTCTTCTGGAGAATCCGCCGTGGCGGGACTCCGAAGAGGGCGACGGCTGGGGCTCAAAAGGGCAAAACTGAAGAGAGAAGCGCAGCGCAGCGCGTTCCCCACTTCCGCCCGGTAGAAGATGACACTCGGCGCGCATCGGCAGGAAATGGAAGAAATGCTGCGCGTGGAAAGAATCGACCACCGGACAATTCCTCCGCTGTTTGGCACGTCTCTCCCTCCACCTGAGCGTCGCCCTAAAGCCTGTCCTTAAAAACTCTCTTTCAAAAAGGAGAGGGGCGAGCGAGTGGCATTCGCAGAATCAGAGGTTGAAAAACTTCACGGCTCGGTTTCCAACAGAGTTTTGGATTTAAAAACCGCCTGGGCTCTGAAATTCTGGATGACCAAGCTTTGGATGGAAGGCAGGTGAGGCTGACCTGAGCCACTGCCTGGAAGGAATCAATACCTCCTTCTCCTATCTAACTGATTTCATCCAAGGGAAAAATCACAGTGTTTGCAAATTCTCCGGAAAATAAGATTATGCCCAGATAGACTGATTGATCACCATTTATATTACAGAGTCTTTCAAAGCATTAAAAAACGAAACCCCCCAAAAAGGAACTAACAGACATCCAACCAATAATCCATTTTTTTTAAGTAATCGGATAACAAGAATTAGGGAAGAGGGAGGATATCTGTTGGAAGTTCTAGAACGCTACACACAAAGGGCCTTATAAAAAGATTTGATGTCCAGAAAAGAGTTAAGGAGCTCAAACTGTCATATGTACTTAAGGGTTTCCCCTCACTTTTTATAATCCCTTGTATTCCAGGCTGCCCCACTTTCTCCAGAGCAAGTGCTCTTGGCATTTAGGACCATCTCTGTTGAGGCAAATGTGGCCCACAGCAGCTTGGCCCAGATTTTCTCTGGCTGGATCCTCCAATGTGTCAAAGTCATTGGACGTTTTGGAGGCTCTGGGAAAGAAATGTCCAGCATCTAGATCTGCTTTTCTTTCTTAAGATAGAAAGTATGGAAAGGGAAAGTTAAAGTTAAAGGAGACTCTTCTGACTCTTAGAAAACAAAGGGCCCTTATAAGAACTCAGCCACTTTTAGGAAGGGAGTCACTGGAGAAAGCAACTTGAGAAGATACCAAATGAGAGCAGCCTTCTGTTCCAACCTGGCATCTCTGCACCTGGACAGAAGCGTGGGCAGCAGCACCTCCAGGTGGTAATCCCAAAACAACTGATTTTCAGAGATAGGCTCAGCTCCCATGTGGTGCTAAACCGTGATTTTGTTTATTGAATAAAATGCAGTTAGTTGAATTCACACATTGAAACAAACTAGCCACATTTTGGATTACATCAATGTGTGAACCCATTCCAGGGCACTATTCCTGGAGCAAGCCATTTGGAATAGCTTTGACCACTGGCAGCTTTCTATTCCGTGAGTGTACCTAATGCCCAGTGGGCTCAGCATGATAACTGAGTAGGAGATGCCATGGTTTAAGCCTGCATAAATGAAGCACTTTTTTACTTTGGGCTGACCTGTAATGAGTTTCTCTGATCAGCTGGGCAGGAGAATCAGGGAGAGAAAACCTTCTCCCCATTCACCTTCTCCACACCATGCAGGACTCTACACATTTGTGTCCTGCCCCTTACTTATTTTCCCACCCACCCTATCTCACTGGAGAGAAGATGCCCTAGTTTCTTGAGCATTCTTAGTTCCTCTTCTCTGCACCTTTCTCAACCCTATCGCTCCTTTTCCAATGTCTTGACCAGAACCGGAGGCCAAATTCGAGATATGGTGGCACTCTAGATCAAAGCATTATTCTGAGGCCAATTTTGCTTCAGATTGCTTTCCTGAGCTGCAGCCCAGCTGTCATGATAGGAGAGATAGTTGTCATGGGGCTAAAGAGAGAGGATGTAGCTGGTCAATGAGCTCCATGTTAGAATATTAAACTTAAGCAACCTGGCCAGAGCTGATAGAGGGAAACAGTGGTCATATAATTTCAGATCCCACTATTTCTCACTGTGTTTTCTGCATGGCAACCCTCTCTGCCTATCTTAAGTCTTGGTGGAGAAAACGTAATGGTGGACATCTTCCTAACCTTCCCCACCCAATTTTTCTTTCTCAGGCAAAGAAAGAAAACATCAAGCAGCTTAAACAATATCTGAACTAGGTCAGGTCTTGCTTGAGCAACCTTTCCAGTCCTCATGCCCTCCAAATTCATTGGACATCAATTCCCATAACCTTCAGTCATGTTGGCTGAGGAATTGTGGGAACTGAAGTCCAGTACATTAGAAAGGCTCTAGATGGAAGGTTGGATGAAGATGCAAATTGAGACAAACTGCAGGACAGAAAAGAGTGGCTTTGATTGGGATTGGCTGCCTTGCTGCTGTCTACGTGAAGTTATTGAGATGGGGAGGAAAGAAAAGTTTTTAAGGAACATAGATATGAATGGAACTGACAGTGAAGGAGATGCAATCTCTGCTTATTATACAAGGCCGTCTTCCTTCCTGACTAGAAAATTGGCTCTTCCTATACTCAACAGGAGTCCCTCTGATTTTAGCCAGACTTTCCCAGCAACTTTGGATGATTCGTGTTTGCTGTTTTCCATCATGAATGTTCAGCTGCAAGGAAGTCTGCAGCAAGTTGAAGTGGTTTTGCAAAACTGACCTTGTCCTGAGAACAACCCAAGGTCTGTCTGCATTTCAGGAATTGCAATTCGATGCTATTATCTTAGAGTGTTTAATGGGATTCAAAATCCCTTCACAATCAAGGGGATTTAAGCAGTCTTTTTCAGGGACTACAACCATGGACTTCCATCAGACCAGGAAAATATTCCCCTTGCTGATGGATTTCAATCAGTTGAATGCCCAGATCCAAACCAATAACCAGGCCACTTGACCCACACTAGGCTAGGCTGAAATGTGGTTGGAGGGCATGTCTTAGCATGGCATGTGAACCAGGCTTATAAATTTGGGCACAGCATGTTACATAGATTCAGTCATTCTGTTCTGTTAATCCAGTCAAAGGTTTTAACATATTGTGTGAACTTAACTAATGCATCAGTTGGTATCACTGAAACTGTCAAAAAAATTGCAAGGGGTAGTCAATCCATAGTAATACATCCTGAATGTTTTTTTTCCTTAGAAGAAGGTCGCTTCTGAACAACTTACTTTCAAATTTATGTTTGAATCCAAACATGGATCCAAATTATTTGGCTGAAGAAGCAAGCCAACTAGAACATGATTTAGGTTGGAAGGGGAACAAGCCACAGAAATCAATAGGATTTACTTCTGAAGGCCAAGCTGACCCAAAGACATGTGAGGACAGAACACCGCAAGCCTCACTCCCAGATAAGCGTTGTGGGTTGCAGCCACTACACAGTACGGGACTGCTCCATCTCTACCCCGTCATCTCCAAGAACTCTCTTCTAACTATCTTCCTTGGACTTTATGGTAGGTTTTTTCCCAGACCATTCACCTGGAATTTCCCCAATTTTAGTAAGGAAAGGAAATTCAGTTGCTGAGGAAGAATGGCAGTCAATAGCTCTCTCAGTAAAGTGATCCTACCTTGAAATAAACTAAGCTCCAGTTGGGGCTCATTTTCCCAAAAAACAGTCCTGTTAATCTGTTGCAGAAGAACCAATGAAGAATCATTAAAGAATAAAGAGTTCGCTGGCATTGGGCGGCCAATAAATTTAAAATCATCATCATCTTCTGGTAACAGTTTGAACACAAATGTGGGACAGGCTGCTTCATCAAATGGACTTTGGAGACTGCCTTTCTTGCAGAGAGTATGATAGGAGTGTCCACAGGGTATGGTCAAAAAAGTCAAGATGGTCACAATGGTGTGATCAAAGTTCCACCTGTACATACAACACACACAAAAAACAGATGGAGCTTTGATCGCCGTGGCCACCATCCTGAATTTTTTGACCACACCTTGTGGACACCTCTGACTATCAACAAACATATTTCCTCCTTCTGGAGCACTGCATTCTACTTTCAAAGTTACAGGGTATACTCCTTTTTTTTTAAAAGAATTGCTGCAATTGTGCAAAGGAAGGAAAACAAGCAAACTGCAGAAGATTGAAAGAAGCATTAGAGGTGAAACCCAGAGAGTTAAAAAGCACCCTGTTGTCTAAATGCCTCACTTGGAAGTAAGACCCCTTGAATCTGATAGAATTTTCTTCCAGGTGGGCTAGATAGGATTTTGGTCAAATGGTGAAGCCAAGATAAAGAAGGCTTAGGTACCCCTTACCCCAGAATAAGATTTAACTACTATATCTTCAAACAGAGTGGACAGAAAGAAACAAAAGAGATAGCTTGGTCCACTCCATCTCCAATACTAAGAGTTTGTGCGTTTTTTTAGGAGGAGCGGAGTGAAACTTCTAATCTACTTTGCAGTATTTCCTGCAAAGCCATCTAATGCAGATTAGGGATATTTTAATACTCTGATGAACCAAATCTTAAACTTACTGGCTCTGGAGTCAGTTCATTGAGCAATCCTATATGTGGCAACTCAGTAGTATGCCCTCAGAATTACAGCTTGCCTGCCTGCCTGCCTGCCTGCCTTCCCAGCTGATCACAGATATAGCTGGTATTCTAAATTCCCTTCACTTGAAAATTAGATATATTGAAATCAACTTAATTGTAGTAAGAATGTTAAGGGTCAGGCTGAAAATTATAATTAGTGTAATAATTTGAAATGAACTAAGTCGATCTTCCAGGCCCTGGTATAACAGGTGGTTCCACTGTGATCTCTTGGTTGCTAATGCGCTGTCTCTCCCTTAATCTTACTTTCGGAAGGTAAAACAGATTGAATCTCCCAGCTGGTGGGAGAAATTCCTTTGAAAGCTATTCTTTACATTACATGTTTGTATATGCTTCCACGTGTATTGATTCAGCTCAAATCAGAATTCTGCAGCATAATTATTTGGAAGTTAGTCTTCGAAGTAAGAAAGTGCTGTGTATGATTAAATGGGGAAATAACAGTTATTTAGGTCAGGCAGTCTCCATATAAACCACCAAATTCTTTCTTTCTTTCTTTCTTTCTTTCTTTCTTTCTTTCTTTCTTTCTTTCTTTCTTTCTTTCTTGTCTCATTAATAGCAACAAAGGAATTCTAAGGCATAATAATGACACAAGAGTTCTTTGCAAAGCGTGATCTGCATTCCTTTAGTTGTTTGAGACAGGGCAAATCAGAGAACTCTGAATTATTGGGTAGATTTAATTTTTGTAAGGAAGACTACCATCTCTTTCAACACCCTTCCCCTCAAATGTAATCTGACAATTTTTTTTTGGATAAAGAAGCAGCTGAAATATCATGGACAGTAATTTTAAGGTAATGGCACATGAGTATAAATGCACAGAGAAAGAGATACACACTATATGTGTGTGTGTGTGTTGTGTGTGTGTGTAATGTGAATGCTGTATATTCATTTTGTTCTAGCTCTTTTGAGGGTGTGTGTAGGAAAGAGAGAGATAGAGAGATGGATTAATTACCAATATACAGAAGAAAATGTTGACATTTCTATCAAATCATTTCTGGAAAAGTAAATATTTATTAATATAATAGAATCCTCCATCTTCGACATACAGGCAAAAGTCAGGCCCCACAGGCCAATCACAATATGTTTGATTAATTGTATTTTTCTTCCAGAGAAAATGTTACTTAGGGATGTTCAAAGATCATGCATCAAATGAATGTTTAGAAGAAGATGGCAACCAAGTTGAACATTTAATGTAATTTATATAATACATTGTCTGTGGGGCCTGATTTTGGTACTCCCTCTGTCCAAAATGTTACAAGCCAGGAAAGTCAACATATTATGTGAATCATGTCATGACAAGAGGTAATACAACATATCAGTGATCTAGGTGTATTAATAGTACAGCTGCAAATTATTCCACACCTGTATATTTGGCTCATGCAATAAAATTGACATTACTAATAGTACTGCCTATCATTTTCATCAAATTTGATCTGCTAGTCTTTATTATGGTTAAACCAGATTAGCCTCTAGAGATATCTTTATTTGTTCACCCAGTTTCTAAAGTGTCAGGATTAAAGACAACATGACACTCCATTACATTTGTAAGGGGCAATGCCAACTGAGAATGATTTATCAGAGATGTATCAATCCATTTTAATCAGAGAAAAATGAGTATTCCTTTTTTGTATCTGCCATCCACTCCAAAGGCACTTTTTTCCTCATAGATCTGATCCCCCCCCCCTTTACCCCCCATCCTTTCAACAGAACTCTCATTATTCCTGGGACTACTGAAAATGACACTTTAGGGAACAATTTCTTGAGAATTATATTAAGACGTACGTATGTATGTTAATAGTTCAAAGTTGCTAAAGGATTGCTAGAGAGTATTTATGAATCCAACTAATATTAGTTCTCCTCCTCCTCCTCCTCCTCCATCATCATCCTTGTCTCCTCCTCCTCCTCCTTATTCTTATTCTAAAACACATTATGAAGTTACAGTTAAAAACTTTTCCCTTCCTTGCTTGAAATGTTTGCATGAAATTGAGCTATGAGAGCAAGTAATGATTTCACTGGGAGAAATAAATAAATAAATAAATAAATAAATAAGTAAATAAATAAATAAGTAAGTAAGTAAGTAAGTAAGTAAGTAAGTAAATAAAAAGAAAGAAAGAAAGAAAGAAAGAAAGAAAGAAAGAAAGAAAGAAAGAAAGAAAGAAAGAAAAGCAAACAAGCAAGTACGCAAGGCCCCTACTGTCAAACATGAGATTTTTTGCAGAGCTTCCTCTTCAACTTAGAACATTTGGTAGTGGTGGCGGTGGTGGTAATAACAACAACAACAACTTTGTCCAGTTCTTCCTCGACAAAGGGTTTGTGAGTGGTTAAACAGACTCCCCCCCCCTCACCCCACCCCAGTACTGGTGGTCGTCAAACGCTGCTAATTAACAATGCTGAGAAATTCCACCCTAAGAAGGACATTCTCTAAGTGCCCGCTGGTTCCCTGCCGTTTCGGCTTCATTTCCATAAGAAGATTAACAGGCCAGGAGAACACACTCAAATGCAGATGTAGAAAAGAAGGGTTTTTAACGAGCATGATAATAGTAAGTTGCTTGCCTAGTTCTCGCCTAATTGGTGCGAGTTAAACCTCAGTTTCCACCAAAGAAAGAAAAAGGGGAAGGGGGAAAAAATTGGCTACGATCTTTCCTTCTCCCGTAAGACAAGACAGCACTGAGAAGTTTGGTCTGAAAGCCTGAGCTGAAAGGAGCTAATATTTTTAAAATGTCATCCCCCGTTCTTCTTCAAATACCCACTCGACTAATTTTACAGGCTGTGAGAAAGCTTGTCGTGCATTTGGTGTGCTGCTTGGCGTTTTGAAAATGGCCAACGCACACCCGACACCCAACCGCATCAGGACTTTTCTAAGTACGAGAAAGAAAATAAAGACGCGGCCCAAACACCGACACGTCCAGCCGCCCTTCTTCATTTCCATACATTTCAGACCAAGCGGTTTTGAAATCCAGCGGATTCAAACCCCGCTCTCAGGCCTTTTCTGTCAGGCCGAGATCTGAGCGCGCAGGAGAGGAGAAGCGGGACGCCGCTCGTCTGAACCGTCTTTGATACCGTGATTGACACCGTCTTTTTCGACCTACGTGGGCATAAATACGGTTTAAGAGAAACCTAGACCTTATAAGTGCGGCAGAGGCGCGCTGGAAAGGATCAGAGGGCTCAGGAAAGCCTCGATTGAGTTTATCTTATTTATAACGTATTTTTATCTTGTACAGCCCATTTGTTCTGTATCTACGGTGGGGACGTTGAACTGCATCCACGCAGAAAGCGCAGCTCATTAAAATAAAGCGCTATATGAGCCTGGTAGCGCAGGCACGGCTTATGCAATTAGGCGAGAGACGAACCAACTACTTTAACCTCTTATTATAGAGTTCAGGGCCAATAAAAAGCATCTACTTATAGCGTTACGGCTGGGGGGGGGGGGGGTTCCTTTCTTGCCATGTAACTCCTTGGTTTTAAATTTTAAACATCCATCAGTTATCACTGTTTTACCCCGGAGCAAATCACTACCTCCACACCCATTATTTTCCTTCGAACTTAATTGCCCGTGTTTTGTTTCAGTTTTGTTTGTTTGTTTAAAGGACTTTTTCGAGTGTTAGGGCTGGAGGGTAAACAACAAGGGAGATAGATTAGAGAAAATCACGTCTGAGGTTCCTAGACCCCTCGTTTCTCTTCCGAATCGATCATCCTCAGCAGAAGAGGAAACAAACAACGAACAAGCGACTCATGTTAATGAGGCCAGCAAAGCACGCCAACTTAATAACAGCGATAATATTCAGTATTAGCTGCAGGAGCTTCCCCATAGTCTGGTCTCTCTTCCCCCCCACCCCCTTGGGGCTTTCTTTAAAAGCCTTTCGTTTTGTTTTTAGAGGGGGAAATGCAGAGAGACCAGTAGGGGGCGCACCAAGCCTGTGCGTAAACCCCCGATCGGAAAGTTCAGGGCGCCCTTCCAGGCGTTTTGTGTGTTTCAAAACAACTTTCCCGGTTGTGGATATGCCCTGTGTGTGCGTGTGCGTTAAGTGCGACCCGATTGGGAATTCTTAAACGTCCGCAATACTTTCGGAGATCTGAGGGGCGTCACCATGCTCCCAAAATGAAAGAAAAATAAAGGGAAATCCCAAACCCATTTTCTATTCATATTTTACCTCCCGTGTGTTTGAAGCTTGAAACAAAGTTCGCAGAGCTAAAAAAAATGTATGAAAACTATGGAATTGTGCAAGCTTTAGCAGGTGCTATCAGCTACTTTGACGTGGTGGGGGAAAAAATTCCTTCCCATTGAGATGCACGCTAAAAAAAAAAAAAAAGCAAGAAAACAATTTAGCGGGAGGCGGGGGGAGTACTCGGGGCAAAGGGGGAAAAAAACACCTTTCTTTTTCCTGAGTTCAGAATAAAATGTGCCGGCAAATTAATCCAGCTATGTTTTGCCTTTCTGAGGGCTGAATAGAGAACCAAGACGGGAATCCTGCATGTTTAAGCACTTTATATAGCAAATTCGGCAGAATATTTCTCTTTTTGTCGCCCTCCTTCTCTTTCCACCCCCACCCCCTTCCTTCTTTCCCTTCTTTGTATTTAAGTGCGTTTTAACCACAAAGATCTCAGCACAAGAGCCGTGGAATAAACTTTGTTTAGCAGCTTGTACTGACAGCAAGAATAACAAAACTACCTATTTGTAACGGTTGTGCTGTCCCGAGCTCTCACCTCTTGAACCCTTCCCCCCCGCCCCCCCATACATCTTTCGTTGCAAAGAAGAGACTCAGCCGGGAACAGGATGCGCGTTCCCGCTCGCGCGTCCTCGTTTCCCCAGAGCATCTCCGAATTGCCTCCCCAAATCTCGGCGGCGTTCCACTTCTCCCTCGCCTTTCTCTGCCTGTTCTTATTGTACCTGCGCACCTGCTTCCCAAGCCTTGCGGGGTGGGGGTGGGGGGGACGTTGAAAGGGAATAATGCTGCACTTTGAAATTGCAGGGAAAAAATGTTAAAAGGCCCGCGGGGGGGGGGGGGAGGAGGGAGAGTCTTTATGCTTCCAGTTCCAGGAGTCTGTGTGTCAGTGTGACTGTGTTTTATTGAATCTCTCCCTTTCGGTTTGTGGAAGAAAAGGAGGAAGGGGGGAGGAAGGAAAGAGCCCCCGGTTGGGGGAGCGAAACTGCATTTGTTTTCTTTCCCGTTGCAACGTCTCGTGGAGAAGATCAGATGTTCGGGAGGGGAGGCAGCGCGCAGCTTGGCGTGGCTTCCAGCCGTGGAATTGGGGGAAGGGGCAGAAGGGGGCCTGGCGGGGACTTGGCGTCGGTCGGGAGAGGGACGAGAGAAACTATCCCGCGCCTATGGCAGCCGTTATCTCGAAGTAAGTCCCGTGGTTCCCGAGGCAGGCAGGTGCCCGTCCAGCCAAGAGCTCCAGATGGACAGAGATGGGGGGTTGACTCTCCTCCTGGACACGCGGGGTCGCGGCTGGACGGGACTCTCTTCGAACAGGTGCGGGAAGGAGCCGGTCCCGCTGAGCTCCTGGGAAATCACCGCCGCTGGACAGCGAGCGAGAAGAGAGCGAAGAGGCCTGGGCTGGGCGCCGTGCCCTGCTCTCGGGGGAAGAGCGGGCGCCGAGCGCGCCCAGCCTCACATCCAGGGAGATGTGGGTGCAGCGCCATCCGAAGGGGAGATCAGCGCGGCTGAGAGAGGAACAGGGACAGGGGCAGGTCGCCTTTGCGTGGTCGCCACCAGGAGAGCAACCCAGCCTTTTCCAGCCCGAAGCCCGCCTGATTCCTTAGACCACATCTCCCCACTTTGCCCTGGGGTTAGGGTGAAAGGATGGGCCTAAGAGTGCCGCGCATCTGCAGGGCACTTGCACTGGGGAGGCCGCCGGGGATCAGCTCCTGGCAGAGCCTCGAGGCTACTCCCGGATCTTGGGCTGCTCGTGGGGTCTCAGGAGGCCTTGACAAAGGGGTTGAAGCTGGCAGATCCCTGGCCTGTTTTCGGAACGCCAGATCCTAAGCTGCTGTCCTCAGCAGGGGGGCGACACTCCCCCCTCCTCAGCAACCAGGGGAAAGAAATCATACTTTTAAAAAAAGTTGCAACCTTTCTCCCCCCCCCCTTTTTTTTTCCTCCAAGGCACCCGCAAGTTGCAGCGGAGCAGGACTTCCATGGAGGGGGCGCGTTGTTTTGCTTTTAATGTAGCAACAATGCTGTTTACACACTTCCTCCGCGAGGCGTGTGTGACCTGTTGCTCGTAAGAGGCGCTCCGAGGGGCCCGCGGGGAGCGCTCGCCTCCAAGGCCCGCCTCCCGCCTGCCCGCTTCCCCAAGCCGAGCCGTCCCGGCTGGCGCGCGCGGGAAGCCCCGCCCCCTTTCATGCAAAACTCGCCGGGGAGACTTGTCCTCAGTGGAGGAGCCGGCGCGCGCTGATTGGCCGGGGCGGACGCATTTATTCCCTGACAAGCCCCCCATCACATGGATGGGTTGTCTATTAACTTGTTCAAAAAAGTATCCGGAGTTGTCAAGGCAGAGAGAGAGAGAGAGAGCGAGCGCGCGCGAAAGACCGGGCGCGAGGGAGAGGGAGCGGGTTTGGCGGGGGGCGGGGGGCAGCACAACAAAGCCCAGCAAAACAGGGAAGGGGGACAGGGACTTTTGCCGGCTCCTTAAGACTCCGCGCTCCGGCGAGGGGGGAAGGCGGAAAGTAGAGGCGGCCGAAGGAGGGGAGACGCCGGCCGGTTCTGGAAGAAGTTTCTCCCTGCAGACGCTCCGACCCAGCCTCCTTTGTTATGAAGCGCCGCGAATAACCGTCCGAGGGCTGCCGTCGCCGCTCTTCCTGCTGCTGCCGCCGCCGCCGCCGCCGCCGCCGCCGGCCAGGTGAAGGCGACCCCGGCGCCGGTCCCCCGGCGGAGTTTGTCCTGGGGGGAGCGCTCCCCTCGCGGAGAAGCCCGGCCGGCGCGGGACGCTCTTCCTCCCGGCTGGCGCCCTCGCTTCCTTGGCGGCTTCGCGCGGCTGGCTGGCCGGCCGGCCGGCGGGCGGGCGGGCGGACTCCTCCTTCTGCTGTCGCTGCTGCCGCCGCTCGGGCTCCGGGCGGGGGGGCGGCGGCCGTCGGACTCCTTCGCCCTCGCGGGCCCCGTATGCGCGCCGGCTGCCCGTAAGCGCCCGCCCGGGTTCCTCGCGAAGCCTTGCCGCTGCGCCCCCGCCGCAGGCGAAGCCGCTTGAATGTACAACATGATGGAAAGCGAACTCAAGCCTCCCGCCCCCCAGGCGACTCCGGGGGGAGGCACGGGGGGGAACAGCAACGCCGGGGGGGCCAACAGCCAGAAGAACAGCCCCGACCGGGTCAAGAGACCCATGAACGCCTTCATGGTCTGGTCCCGTGGCCAGCGGCGGAAGATGGCCCAGGAGAACCCAAAGATGCACAACTCGGAGATCAGCAAGCGCCTCGGGGCCGAGTGGAAACTTTTATCCGAGGCGGAGAAGAGGCCCTTCATCGACGAGGCCAAGCGGCTGCGCGCCTTGCACATGAAGGAGCACCCGGATTACAAATACAGGCCCCGCAGGAAAACCAAGACTCTGATGAAGAAGGATAAGTACACGCTGCCGGGCGGGCTGCTGGCCCCGGGCTCCAACTCCATGGCCGCGGGGGTCGGCGTGGGGGCCCCGCTGGGCGCGGCCGGCGTCAACCAGCGGATGGACAGCTACGCGCACATGAACGGGTGGACCAACGGCGGCTACGGGATGATGCAGGAGCAGCTCGGCTACCCGCAGCACCCGGGCCTGAACGCGCACAACGCGGCCGCCGCGGCCGCCGCCGCCGCCCAGATGCCGCCCATGCACCGCTACGACGTGAGCGCCCTGCAGTACAACTCCATGACCGGCTCGCAGACGTACATGAACGGCTCGCCCACCTACAGCAGCATGTCCTACTCGCAGCAGGCGACCCCGGGCATGGGGCTGAGCTCCATGGGCTCGGGGGTCAAGACGGAGTCGAGCTCCAGCCCGCCCGTGGTCACGTCCTCCTCCCACTCCAGGGCTCCCTGCCAGGGCGGAGATCTCCGGGACATGATCAGCATGTACCTGCCCGGGGCCGACGTGGCGGAGCCGGCCGCCCCCAGCAGACTGCACATGTCGCAGCATTACCAGAACGCACCTGTGCCAGGAGCGGCGATAAACGGCACGCTGCCTCTGTCCCACATGTAAGACCCAGGGGGCGGCGCGGGAGGGGGGCTCGGCAGGAAGGAGCGCGGAGAAACTCAAACCAAGCGACAAACTTTTCTTAGCAATGCTGGACTTTTCTGCCTTCCCCCCTCTTCCTCTCCTCTTTTTCTGCGGGGGGGGGGGGGTGGCGGGGGCGGGCGGGCACTATTTTTGTACAGAGAATAACTGGGTAGGGAAAAGCAGATCGCATACAAAATCAGAAAGGAAAAGTAAAAGCAAAATAATAATGATAATAATAATAATAATAATAATAACCCAACCAGGAACTTGTACAGTTTTCCCCTCCTCTCCTCTTTGAGAGGGATCAAATCCACTCGACTTGTTTTGACCCAACAAGCATTTCTCTCCCCCACTCAAGTTCCAGTGAAAATGGTACTTTGCAAAAAGTTTTTTTTTAAACAAAAAAAAAGTTTTTATCAATATTCTTTAGAACTAGGCTCCAGAAAGAGACGTAGGAAAGAGGAGGGAAAGACCAGGGAATGGGGGTGGGAAATGTTTTAATATTTGCAAGCAACTTTTGTATAGTATTTATCAAAACAAACATGGCAATCGAAAAGTCCATTGTTTATATTAAAAAAAGACAGAGTGGGGAAAAACCCCCTGAGCATTTGCCAATTATTTTTAAAATACAACAAAGTCTGCTTATGACGCTGTAGTGATTGCAGATGAATTTATAGTAGCAACACAAAAAATAAGGAGATGAATTTTACTTTAAAACAAAGATCTGGGCATTTTAATTGTTTTAGCAAATTGTACAAAAGGCAAAAAATAAATAGAATAAGTACTTGCATACCACTGAACTGTTTTGTTTTTGTTTTTTGTTTTAATCAAAGGGCAACAGTTTAGGGTGTACTAAATTTTTTTTTACACATTGTTAAAACAAACATTGTCTTGCAGGTCCACATACGTTTGTTAATTTAAAATAGCCCTTTTTGTTTCCAAACTTTATCCTGTTTGGCTAAAAGGACAACAAAAGAGCAACCTAAAACTGTGTTTGAAATATTTTCTTATGGTTTGTAATATTTCTGTAAATTTATTGTGATGACATTTTAAGTTCTTTTATTTTTTCCCCCCTTCTCATTTCCAGTAGTTGTACTTTAAAACTCGGCTGTGTATTATCTGAAATCAGTCTGACAACAGTCCTTCATATATATATATATATACATATGTGTGTATGTATGAACACACACAAGAATATGTATATATACCCATATATATTTGAACTAATACCATCCTTTTAAACAGGTTCATATTCAACCTCAGTTTTTACACCATTATACACAGTTTGAGATAAATAAATTTTTGAAATATGGACACTGAAATTACATTTGAGTCTTTGATTTATTTTTACAAGTAGGATGCAATTTATTTATTTATTTGTTTGTTTTTTAAAAAAGAACACGAATCCAACCTGTTCAAGGTTTTAGCAATATGTATGGTGTGGGATTAAATTATTTTATAGCATAAAAAGCTGCAAAATGAGGGCATTTTCCACTTTCTGTTTTTCAAGAGTAATTTTAATGCTAGTTATTTTTTTTTTAATGAAAAGAAAAGAAAAACAGCCTCTGGAATTGATGTGGCCTGGGACATGATAAGCGTATAAAATTAGAACTCCTTCACCAAAGGTAAATGTATCTAGCTACTAGTTTTCCTGGTCTGGCTTTGCAGTAGATGGAGAAGGTTACAATAAAAGGTTGTGTTGTTGATAATGATGGTGATGATGATGACGGTGGTGTTGGTGATCATTCTTTCGGTGTGGAAAGGAGGTTTGGCGATTTTTGCGGCGAGAAGAAGTGGCCACTTGTTGCGAAGGGCCCCAAATGTTAAGCTGAGACGGGACTGCTGGCGTAGAGCAGAAAGAAGGGAAGTTAAAAAACAAAACTAGGCGAGGTGCGTGGTTTCCTTCGCCTCTTTCATAACTGCCCGGTCGCCTTCCGGAAGCAGGATGTGGAAGAGCGAAGGGGCTCGGCGCTGCGGGCTGTGCCTGCTGGAGAGTGGGTCCTGGCGTTGGGGCGGGGGCAGCAACGTCACGGTTCCGGGGTAGTTGTGTTTTGACACTGCAGAACGGCCAGCTGTGCCGCTGAGGACGGTCTGGGGCGACCGGGGCCCCTGAGCTTGCTTCTCTTCCTTTTTTTCAGTGCAGGACAGGAACGTGTGTCTTGGGACGCCGGGGGCGGGGGGAGGCGTAAATATAAATCCTTGTTTCGAGGTTAATCGAAACGCTCGAGGCTTTCTCAAAAGTTCCCTTTCGGCTCCTCGTTCGTAATTCGCCCGCGAGCCTGTTGCAGGAAAAGCGGCGGCGAACCCCTCCCCCGTCCCCTCCAAAAAGCGCGGTGGAGAAGAAAGCGTATGGCTGGCAGAGGTAGATCCCGGTTAACTTTTTGCTGCACTTTCCGAGGTTTCTGTTTATAAAGGCAGCGCCGACTCTTCGAGGAAGCGGCCCTCTGCTTTCTCCCTCCCCGACCTTCTCGGAGGGCAGCGGCGCACCTGCTCGGTAGCTCAAAGCCGCTGAAAGAAGGGAGGACTGAGTGGTCCCCGCGAAGCCCTCGGGGAAGGAAACCCCAGTGAAAATCATTCGGACGACTTTCCGGGTTTGAGAGTCTTTGGACTGGGGTCATAAGTGCCTTAGGCCGGAATAATCTTGTCTTCCGCGCCTCTATACCAGCCGGGTGCAGAGGGAAAGAAACCCCATAAAAGCAATCAGCCTGGGGGATTTAATTTCTGCTGGCCGGGTTTATCTCCGGAGGGTCTGAGTTTAAGGGAGGCCTGTTAGGCCCCGGGTGAAATCCGAGGTAGCAGAACCATTTGCTTTCCATAGGGAAGCAAGTCGGAGAAAGTACCCCTTTTCCTGCGCTTAAATCCAAAATTGTGACCGTCGCTGGGGATTTCCTGTTGTGAGTTAAGTCCTTCCTTCCTTCCATACCTGCACTTTATTTGAGGGTTGGTATGCTAGCTTCTTCCGCAGTAGCATCTCACTGATTTGGAACTGACAAGCTGGAAACGCTCTCGCTGCCGAGAAAAACCTCCAGCTACTGAGTCGGAGAATTTTTCCAGGACATCACTTTAAAACTGGCGTGCAGGGAGAACCTCCAAACCTGCCGACTAAATATTCGCCCCCCTTGCTTGCCTGGAAATGCCTGCATAGGGTGGGACGGCTGTCTCTTAATTTCTTTGGGCCTTTACCTGGAATTAACCTGGCCTTGGATTCAGTGCTGGGCTTTCTAAAGTGTTTGCACTCTGCCTCTTTTAAATGGATCTCACAGCTCTGTCTGAAGCACATTTGGGTGAATCCTACATTTGCAAAATTGTGTTTGTGTAGTTGCAGGCTTTCGCTTGTACCAGTCCTCTAGGGAAGGACCCGTTTAGTGGCTCGTTTATTTTTCTCTCTACCGCAGGCTGAAATAGGTCAGAAACGCATTATTGGAAATTCTTACCCCCCCCCCCCGTCTCCTCTCTCCCTTAATGAATACCAAAGAATCTGAAGGAATTGTTTCCATTTGTAATGGGGAGGGGGCAGTATTATTCGCGTGTTGAAGTCTCCTTCCCTTTCTCTCCATTTCCAGCCTTCGAAAATAAACTTTCTAAATGTTTTTTTTCTCCTCTCCCCCGCCATAAATGTTGACAATTGGACAAAAGAATAGCTATTGTGCTTGTTGCTAGCGACACGTGGGGGATGAGAAGTGAGGGGGTGAATCCGGCTTAACAAAACTAACCCCCTGATAGTGTGCAGGTCAAAGAAGTCTTGCAAATGTGCCCTGAGGAGCGCGCACCTTTGTAATTAAACCAAATATGCTTCTTGAAGGCGTCAGCTTCTTTCCCTTCCAAATTATAAAGCTGACAAAAATATTGGTATTTTTAAATAATAACCGTAACAACAATAAGACACCATTCTTTGTTGTGTGTGTGTGTGTGTGTTTAAGAACGAGCATTTGGAATCCTCTCTCTTGCAGAAATTATGCAGATGTTTGAGGTGCACGCTCACCCACAGTAAAATACACCGTGCAAAAACGCTATCCATGCAAATCTGTCCTTGTTTTTCAATAGACCTTAGCAAATACAACTCAGCCGTTTAGATTTTCTATACAGCGCACCTTCTCCTTCCAGCCCTCCTTTAGCTTTCCTCTCCCTCCCCACCACGCTTCCTTTCTGGGGTCTTCTCGGCTTCCCTTTCCCTCTTTAGCGCCATTCATGATCTTTTTTGACGGAACTTCGGATCCTCGCTGCGCGGAACTTTTCTTGTGAAAAATGGAAGCGTTGATTCGCTGTTAGGTGGCGCCGATCAGAGCCTACTCTCCCCGGCCAAAAGACAGATACAGAAGGAAAATGAGATCCTCTGTGGTTACACACACACACACCATACCTCCCTCCCTTCAAGGTTTAAACACAGAGTGTTAAAATATTTTGCTGACCTGTCGAGGTAGATCAACAGGGTTTCTTGGCAAGCCGGAGGCTGGTATTACAGCCTGTCCCATGGGGCAATGGCTCGAATTAACCACTAAATGAATATTTGACAAGGGCTCGTTTGGGGGGTATTATTACTACAAACGGGTCCCTATTGGACTTTGCAGGGGTCAAAGAGCAATGGTTCAATTAATTATTTAGACTGCTAGTAGATTTGGTTGTAATAGCTGTCCTTATTCCTCCAAGCGACACATTCTTGCAGTTGAGCGATCTCGGGAGAATCTCTTCTCCCCTCCCCCTCAGAGGCGAACCCACAGGAAGGCTTCAAAGCGGGGCGGGCTCCCTGCATCTCTTCGGCTTGCCCATTATGGCTTTTAAGGTACTTCTACCTCCCCCCACTTCGGGATAGAATGACAAGGGTCTTTGCGGAGGGAGATGGGCTTTCTGTCTGAGACTGTCTGTAGCAGAGCTCAGTTGGCGAGCCTGTGCAACCCACGCGCACACACACACGCGCGCGCAAAGGAAACAGGCAGGCACAGAGATGAGGGCCAGCAATGTATAGAAATGGTGTACTTACTAGATTACGGCACAGAAAACATTAAGTGTCTCCCCGTTAGCCTCCTGGGTTTTTTCAAGTGGTGGGAACACATCCATTTATTGGGAAAAATGTGCCCCTAGACTGTAGTTGGATATATGTCTGTGTGTGATCCATACACCCAGGGTAGGCCCTGGCCAGTTTTCGTTTAACTCATTCTTGATGAGTCAGTGGTGAGATCAGCAACTCAATTTCATGGCAATGAATGAATTCCAGGTTGACTTTGGCACCCTGGCTTGTAGGGGATGATGATCCCTGTTCAGATTGAAGGGTGGGATCCTGGGCATGCTTCCTGGGAGAACACATTGAATGCAACGAGGCTTGCTCGTGAGAAAGCACTGACGCCAGTCACCCTGCAACTGCAAACCTTGCTAAAGAAACAGGTTGCTAAGTGGTTCACACGACCATCTCTTAGACCTCCCATGATGTCAGCAAAACGTAGCGGATGGTCGAACTTTCTTCTCCATGTGGAAGGATAGCCAACGAGGAGGTTCTTGCGGCCTCGGATCTTCGTTTGCAACTGAGTAATCTCTTGCCTCCAATATTTTAGCTAAGAGCAGCGATAGCATTCGTCGTGAAACCCACGTTTGGTCTCCCACCCACCCCTTTGAAAGCAATATTAAGGGTGAGATTAGGCGGCTATAATAAACGTTGAATGACTAAGAGATAAGTTGTAAAGGAGAGAGTTGGGAGAAGAAACAGTGATTAGCCGAATCCACTCAGCTTCTCGGCCCTATAGTCCGGAGAGAGCTATTCACGGCCTTGGGGCGACCACGTTGCTCCCATTAAAAAGACCGGGGAGGAAACAAGTAATGCCGGTTATCTGCATCCTCATTTAAGGCCACGGTCAGAAAGAAATTAAACAACGCGCTGGCTGACACTTCCAAGCGTTTGATCCCTACTAGTTATATAAAAGAGAGAGACAGAGCGCGGGCGAGCAACACACACACAATTTTCTCAGGGAAACGGATAAATCGCGATTGCCTTCAGGATTTTATTTTAGTTTTTCTCTCCAGAAGGAGCACATCTGCGAGCTTTAAACGATCTCCTTATTTCCGTTTTTTTTTTTTAATCGGCCTGCTTCTAGCTGGATTTTTCCTCCCCGTCACCCTTAAAGAACCGCTGGAAAATGCGTATCTTTCTCGGAGGGTCACATTAGCTCGGAGGGGAAGTAATTCAAGCTGTCACCTTGGCAGCTAAGGAACAACCGGGGCCGCGTTTCCTTCTGGTACATTTCACTTACAGCTGTGCTGTCCCCCAACTGACGTCCCCGGAGGAAAAAGGTTCGCCTACAGGTGGACGGCGGTTTTGTTCCCATCGGCACACTAGAAGCTGAAAGAATATGTTTATTTTGTTGTAATTTTAGGGCTACGATTAAAACAAAACACTCCAAATTACAGTTTCTGACACAGTTGACATTGGGGCATCAAACCCTCGGGTGTGTTTAGGAGACCAAAGACGATGCTTTCCGATTTCATGCTCTAGGTCCCCATCCAATTCAGAGTTAGAGGAGAAAAGGCTTAAATCGATCTGAATTAAATCTCAATCTCCCTCCCCCCGCCTCTCTTTCCCCCGCTCTAATTTTTTTAATGGATATGGAATATATCTTCTTAGTAAAAGGCACAATAGCCTGCTACACGACATTTTCAGATAAATACATAAAGGTAAGCAAATACGAGAGATATAATTGATTATTTTTAGCGCTAAGCAAAGTTGAGGAAGTGTTATAAGGAACAGTTAGGGTAAGGAGAACGTTTAGCTTAGCTCCGAGCCCCGATACTCGATCTCAGTGGAAGTTTTAATTTTAGCTGTTTCTCTGCATTCTCACTAGTTAATTTGTTTTGTGGATTCCCCCCCCCCCCATTAATTATGACAAGTCCACCCACTTTTTGCGGTAATTCTTACTTCTTTTCGCCTCTCTAAAAATAACCGTCGAATTAAGACAAGGATCCCTAACTAATCTTGCAGCGTTCATTCAGAGGTGCTGGCACAGGCGTTTCTCTTCCTCCATGGAGGGAAAACCTCGCGTGTGAAGCAACCCTTCAATCAAACCTTTGGGTAAAGAACAGGACACCTATATACGACCCTTTCTAAAGGCAGGGAGCCAGTTGGCCACTTCAAACGCCCTGAGATTTTTGCAATTACAGAAATGGTCTCTCCGGAGGGACAACGTACAGCGTTGCAACAGTCGGTGTGCTCCTGGACTGCTTTTTATGGTGTATTTAACATATATTTATAAGGTATTTGTGAATGCAAGGTGGGCCATTAAAAGAAGTGGGAATTTTGCCACTGCCTTCAAGTGGGATGTTAATATAAGCAATCCATTAATACAATCCACATCCCATTAGTGAGAATGGATTTAGCATCCTGCCTCTTCTCCCTGCCCCAGGAGGCTTTGTTTACACAACATGCTTAACCAGGTAAGTGAAAGATTGAGTGGCTACTTGTGCACTATGTGTGGTCAGTTTTAACCCTGGTTAGTTAGTTAGTTAATTTGTGTGTGTCTGATGTGTGTATGGCTTAGTGTGTCACGCAAACCTAATGCTTCTGGACTCTAGAGTTGTGCAAATCCAGCCAATGTGTGAATTCAATAACTGAGTTAAACATACTGTGTGGACCCAGCATTAAAGAATACCTGTAGCTACCATCTAGATCGACTAGTGGAAGCCATGCATAGACAATAATTTTGGAAGAGGACAGGCATGGAAATCACTGAAGCTGACTCAGCTAGCAGCAGACTGTCAGCTCAGGTTTAAATGTTTTTTAGACTGAGAGGAAAGACATCCATGTGATCAAGTCATGGGTTTCAATGGCAGTTATGCTGGGAAAATCTTGGGAGGCTCAGATCTGGGGGTCCACCTTCGAAAGTCAAACATGGAGGGCCAAAAGCATCTCAAATCTTAGACAGCTTCCCATGAACTGGATGGGGGGGGGGGGTGTCGATTGTGGGTTTCAATCAAAGTTCCTGTGAGTTTTGAAGGGAGACTATCTCACAGCTTTCCAGGTGAGCAAGGAGGGGTTGCTCAGATGGCATTTAACAGTAGAAATCACTTTGTTCTGGAAAGATCTCCATAGTTACCTTAGGATTCCCCTGCCCTTGGTAAGGCATGCTTGCACCCATGGAGAATATGGAGGTGGAGAACAGGAAGAGGGCTTCTTTGAAGGCTAAGTTGGGGCAGACCAAGGGAGTCATCCAGTCTGGGCAAAAGTCTTGGGTTTCTGCCGAGCCTCTTTTCTCCTGCCCATGCTATCAAATAGCATCGCCAACTGTCAAAGAAGAACTTGGTTCTGTTGTTCCTTAGATTTGCCAGTTCCTTGCTAGCTTTCCCGCTGGTTCAGCCAAGAGCTATTGCCCGCTTTGGCTGATGCATTTAGCAGGGTCAGACTAAGGATGAGATTTAGGAGAGGGGCAACAGCTGCAGGAGACTTGACCCTTAATTGGGGGACTAGATCACCAAACAACCTTTGCTTTTCAAGCTCATCCTTCAATGTGCCTCTCATACAGCTTTCTCCAACTTGCTGTCCTCCAGTTTTTGAATGGAACAGTCCAATCCATCTGGAACATGCCAGGTTGAGAAAGCTGGCCAGACTAGACCTGCATGATGACTCTCCAAGTCTGAGTTAAACCTCATTTAAACCTGAGTTAAACCTCAGGCTTCCAGGTAGGATCTAGTACTAAATAAAGGTATGTAGGCCTTCATAATAATGCTTTCCTGAGGGTGGATGAATAAACGTTGGGAATATAAGATACAAATTCTGTACAACTCCCCTCCCTCATCTGAGGCAGGGCTTCAGATTGAGTTGTTTCCTGCTAGGACTTGGGGACTTGGTGATTTGGGGGTGTTCAGCTCTCAGAGTTCTTTTACCCTTCCATAATCCAATGCCATCTTATGTTGGGCCCTTCCTGGTTGCAATCCTACAAAGAGCTGAAGGCAAGGCAGCCTAATTTTCCAAGGAAGGCATGCAAACTCTCTCGGCCTTCATCCTCTTTAATATGCATCACAGATGGCCCCTCTGTATGTAGGTACTGATTTCCCAGGTCCCCCTGAATGTGACAAAGGGGACAAGAGAGCAATAAATGCCATTCTTTCTGCAAATCACACTCCTTTGAGGGGGAGGGGAGGGAAGGCACACATCCTCCTTCCGAAGTCCCTTTTTGGGGACCTTGATCAGGGGAGGGTTTGAGATGGTTCCCTTACAGCTTCATCCTACCCCCCACCCCCGGACCTAAGCTCTTACAAATTGCAAAATCTGGAGGGCAGCAAGAAATAATGAATGCATGAAAACAAGCAGCAAATTCCTCCGGAGGGGCCTTATCAATCTTCGCCATACTTGACTGCAGCCCCTTCCTCTATGCTAATACCACCTGACGTCACTGGGCTCTATTTAAAATTGCAAAATTAGAGGGGACTCTTGCTTTTTTTTTTTTTTTTTTGCAAAAGGTCCAGCAATCTTGAAATCTGAGTAGGAGAGATTAGCGGTTAAAGATAAGCTGTAAATCCATATTTATAAATAATATGCAACACATAGAAAGCAATAGTAGTCACTTCTGTTTTATTACCTTTTTTTTTCCATGCACCATTCCAATGTTTATGTCAGGAAATGATTGTAGTAAATAGTTCAAAATCTCAGTGTTTATTAACTGGCACCCAGAGCAATAATAATAATAATAATAATAATAATAATAATATCCACAGAGGTGTCTGTTCTGAGCGATCTGGTGCTGAAAAGCTGAAAAGTGAGGTCTTTTAGGCAAATTTTAGATTTAGCTCCCTTGCTTGGGAAGTGCCCCTAGAAAGGGCCGGGCAGAAACTGTTACCAGTTTGTGATTCATCTAGAAACGGCAGGGTAGCAACCTTCTGATTCAATCGGTCCGTATAAGATGAGCTTCCCTTCCAGGTCTCCTTTGGCCGTACAGAGTTGTCCCAGTTTGAAGAACAACCGAGTCGGTCAGCCCAACCTGCAAGCGTTTTAAACTGAAGTATGGATTCCTAAACGTGAAAGGAAACGTTAAAGATTTCCAGGGCTTTGACTTCCGGTTAAAGATCAAACCGACCATTGCTAGTCTTTCTGCCTTCCTGGCCGGTTAGCCTTCTGCAAGGTGGTGTCACTTTAAAACAGAGTTATGTTATGTTTTGTTTCGTTTCTTGGGTGCACGGGCACACGCGTCGTATTTAGATTTACTCGGACTGCGCCTTCCAGAAGTAACTAGATTAGGACGTGCATTGCTAAACATGTTCGACTTTTAGCAAGCGGACTACAGCGTCTTCGACTTCTCCCGTATTTCATCCCTTTACAGGCCACCCTGGCCCTGCAGATACCAATTTCAGATGCAGACGTGGTCAAGAGGGAACACTGGCCCTATCTTCCCACGCTACTTTTTCTCCCGTTACTGAGTTAGCTGATTTTCTGGATGGTACCATACATTCAGTTATAATCAAACGAAACGGGCTGGGTTTGAACAACATGCTAAACATGCTAAATTTTAACTTTTTAGTCTTAATGTTAACCTTTTGTAGTTTTTAACTTGCATATTTTTTTCTAAGATTTTTATAGTTTTTTTTTACTCGTAATGCCGTCTAGAGTCACTTGTACAATGAGATGGGTGGCATATATAAATTTGAAAAACAAACAAACAAACAAATGAACAAACAAAGCGCATAAAACAACGGACATTCACACAACCAGCCTGACAGGTTGTTTGAATGCAGCTACAGCTTAATGCAAATCTTCTTTATCTGATCTGGTTTAAATGAATGTGCTGAATTGTAAATGCTTCATCTCCCCCCCCCCCCCATTTCTTTTTCCTTACCCCTACTCTCCCATAGTAAGCAGATTCTTTTACTCCTCAAGCAGAAACAAAAGCAAACATTATAACCAAACTGCCACTTTAATTTTCAGACCAATGAAGTTTTCTCAGGAGAGCCTGCTAATTGCATTTCTAATGTTTCCATTGCATTTCTAATTTTTCCGCACTTCCCAAAAATGATAGCATACTTTACCATTTCTGGGGGGGGCACGACCTCCCTGAATAAAGACAATTTTCTCCCCCAACCACCCCTTCCCCGCTTTTCCCTTTTAGTGGAGAAGAATTATTAGCAGAAGCTGATGCTCTGCTTAGCTGAATCCTCCAGCGAGTAGCACTTCACACAACTTTATGGCACGATCTGGAGCAGGGCGGGGGACGAGAAGGGGGTTGTGATGGAGTGCCCAGACTCAATGTGCGTGTTGGTTTGAAACGCAGGGAGAAAAGTAATGAATTGAGCGCTGTCAAAGACGTCTTCCCTGCTGATGGGGTGAATGGCTGCGGCTCCCTGAGCCAGCGCAGGTGCAGAAAAGCTTGGGCGGGCGGGTGAGGGGGCGGGGGGGGGGGCGGGAGATAAGTTCCTTTCAGTAGAAATCACCCATTCTGGGTAATCGGGAATTTCTGCCAGCCGGCAAGACCTGGAGTAGCACACCCAGACTCTCATACTTCAATTCAGGGCTGATTCCTCTCTCCAGAATTTGGCAAGGGCTTCTAGGTCTGGGCTGCAAACACCTGGATGGCCATAAGATGCTAGCAGGAAGTTAGGGGTTCTGGATCTCTTTGCTTCCCGCTAGTGGGCGTCTGGAAGTTTGCAGCCTAGAATACGAATATGAATATGATGTGTGTGTGTGTGAGAGAGAGAGGGGATGTGTGAGTTGTATTCAACTTCATTAACCAAACTCCACTATAATATCACCTTATAACAACAAGGATTTCACTGTGTACAATATATATATTGTGTGCATACCCTTACACACACACACACACACACTCTTAAGGAGAGGAGTACAATTGAAAGGGCAGATAAACTAAACCTGATGATTACATTCTGTTTCCCCACTTCACTCAGTCTTGGTTGCAAAGTTTATTTAGGAGGATAGTCTCACCCAACTGGCCCACCTTCTACAACCAGGTGCCCTCCTAATGATTGGGCCACTGACTGGGATCAAGCCCCAAATCTGAGTCCCCACACTTATTCAGCATTAAGATGTTTTAACTCCTGCACATACACACATCGTCTCCTTTCCTCCTCAACTCAAACACATTTCCACTGTCCTATCCCTTGAATGTGGTCCTCACCACGACCCTGTGAGGTAGGCAAATAAATGACTGGCTCAATGGCAGTCATGAACCTGGCTCTCCAAGTCAGATTTGATGCTTGCCATGATGATGATACACTTCAAGGATTTTTCCCTAAATTGTAAAATAGATGTCGCTAGGATCCACATCATTATCTTCAGGGTTTAATCATTACAGACATTCCTTTTCTTGTCTATTCATAGCCCTTGGAGCAGTTAGCTAGAAGTTACTTAACTCAGGGGTCACAATTTAATGGACAAAACAAACAAACAAATAAATAATAGGCAGACATACACATTTATATTTTGTTCAACCAAGACTGGAATATTTAGAATAAGTTCCATTGCATCAATAATGCTCCTCTACTTATAGCTACCATCCTGGAAGGAAACACTGGGAGACATGCTTTTTTGGGAGTAATCCCACTGAACACAGCCAAATTCACTCCAGAGTTGTGAAAAGCATAGAATCACTGGGGCAGCCTTGCCCCAACATCAGACTTTTCTGAGCATCTATGAATAGAAATATTTTTTTATTTGGGGGAACTTCCTGTACCTGCAACCACATTCAAAGGCTCAGCTCACATGACTTGGGAGCCATCTCTGGTTGGCTTGTTTGTGGATTAGTCTACTTTGTAAACTCAATCTTTCTGGTTTATAAAACTGGGTTTGAGTTGTGGGAAGCCAGCTGCTTCGAGTGGATTAGGTAACACCACTAGCAAGCATAGTTTGCTCAGTAAATTGCATAGAAGTGAACCATACTGGCCAATTAAGGCTTTGATCCATCAAAGGTTTTGTGGGTTCATGTGTCAAGACCACTTTCCATTTTTCCAACTTCTGTGACCTGAACTCCCATACCTCTACTTTAGTGGAAATTTGTTTATTGGTTTGTTCATTCCTTCAATTTATATAGCCACCCATCTCACTTTTATTTGACTCTGGACAGCTTACAATAAAATTCATATGATACACAAGACAGTGTAACAAAATAAAAATAAAACACGTAGCAGTTGGGCATTTCCAGCCAGTTATCTACACAGCCAGGAGACAGACAGGACCCATCCCACCCCCAGGGCCCCAGGCTCGGGCATAAAAACCAAGTTTCTAAGGCCTTATGGTAGAAGGATTGCAGAGCCGCTTCTGCGAGAGCAAATTAAACGGTTTCATTGTGGTGGATCAGCCTCTCCAACGTCCTCCGTCCAGCTCACAGCGCTTCCGACCCCAAGTGCTCCAGGGTTCTCCCCACCCCGGCTTTAGATGGAGGAATAGGCTGTAGGGGCTGAACCGAGGCCCGAAGGAGCTGCGCGGGTGTGAGAAAACGCTTTCTCCATGTTTGAATGAGGCCGAGCTCCTTGGCCTGAAACCTTCCGCCACCCAAAGGCAGCTGTACCAGGACGTAATCGGAGCCTCACTGTCGACCGCCTCGGTGACCCGTGCTCTAATCAGGACTTGGCCGGGAGTTGCATTCTCACAACCCCTTCGCCCAAAACGCGCTTAGTTAATCTCTGGTTCAGCGTGTCCTATGAATCTAGCCAGTTTGGTTCAGCGGCTGAGTTCCCACCAACCGCTTGCGCGGGTTATATCGTTCACTCAAGGGATCCAGACGGGCTTGGGAGGGCGTGACTGCCTAAGCCGCCAACAGTGAACCCAAGGGGTTCACAACTCAAGGCTCGCCGGGAGGGCGCATGCAGTTGCTCGCTCTTTAATTGACCTGGATTAGGGTGTCGTGTGAACGCAGCCCCTCTCTCACATGCATCCAGGCAAGTGGGTTGATTTCTGAAAACCCAGACTCATTTCGGGGGCAGGAATGCTAGGGTAGAGGGAGAAAGGGCGAGGGGTTTGTCCTCTCCGCAGGCGATGGGGACTTTTTCGGGACCTCCGGGACTGATCTTCGCCCCTCCTCGCGGGGATGTGAAGGAGGTGGGGGCCGTTCATTTCTCCTGAGCCTCCCCCCCCTCCCCAAAGTAGCTGCTCGGCGCTTGCTGGTCTGCTGCTGGGCGGAGCAGATGAGGCTGCTTGGACAGACTTGGAGGAAAAGGGTCCCGGTTGGGGCAAACCGCGTCATCGGAAAAGAGGGTTGGGGAAAAGTCGGGCAGCCGAAAAGCCTTCCGTGCTGCGGGGGCCCGGCAAAGCGCTTCCTTCTGGCGGAGCCTCATTGCAGGGACGGAGCGGGCGCACAGCCGGGGACCGACAGCAGGGAACTTTCTGCTGGAGGGCGGCGGGGGACCAAGATCAAGGCGGGCGTGCAGGAGGGCAGTTTAATATATCTTGGACCCCCGTCTCGTTTGAACAGCGGCTTTACTGCAGGGGAAACGCAAAAGAGCAACAGCCCCTTCCTCGCCGGCCCTCTCGGGAGTCCCTTGGCTGGAAGAGCATTGCACCCGCTCAGGGGCTGGGGATCGAGGTCGCGATAACGACCTTTCCTCCTCCTCCTCCTTCCTTCTGAGTCTGCTTGGCCATTCACCACTCAACGCCCCCCTCCCCCTGCCCCGGCAAGTTTCAGCGCTGCGGAGCTAACCCATATAGCTCCCTAACTCACTTTACTTTACAACCGTTTTCCTGACATCATGCCAAGAAGCTTCAGCCGGAGCTTTAAACTGAGCTCTGTAGAGCAAAAGGTTTTCCTCTCAGCTGTTGGAAGGAGCCGCTTCAGCGAATCCTAGATCCTACTGAAGCGAGGGTTCGGCTTAACTGGATTAGGAACTCCGTCCCCCTGCATCCGTCTAACTGAGCTGTAGCTGGGACCTGGAAAAAAATCGAGAAAGACGAAGCGGGGGGGGGGGCTCTTCACACCCCCCCCCCGACCAGGAAAGAGATCACTTGGAGAAAGTCACACTCTTTTCGGTGCACATGAGGCTTTTCCGCGTGGAGATGTCCCCGGCGTGGGGAGAACCTGAGCCGCCCCTTCGACTCATCGCAGCCCCTCCCCTTCTGCCCCTGCCCCCCCTTGCCCCCCTCCTCGTCCTACTTGATAGCCTTTGTGCCCCATTGACGTATACACCCATAATTAATCCTTCTTATTAATGCCGGCTTGCGGTCCCCACGAGGCTCCACCAGCCTATTTAGATTGCCTTGCTTGGTTGCACAAATTTAAGTGGGAAACGAGTTATAAACCTAATAACTGCTTTAAAGCAAAAAAATAATTATTTGATTATGGCGGAGGACATAAGGCGAGGATGCGGCTTTAGGGTGGGCTCTCCTGCCACGGGATGGATTTAAGCCCCGGCCTGTACCTGAGGCTCACGAACATACACCCGTAAAAGGGTGGATGTGTGGATACATGCACAGAATAGAACGAGTGGCAAAGGCAGGACGCTGGTTCCCCACACTCTCTCTCTTCCCCTTGCCTCCCCATCGGAAGATTAATTAATCCCTAAAACATTTCCAAACGGATCTTGGGAATCGGATTTGGCCTGGCTTGGAATTAATTGAAAGCAATCGCTGTTGGCGAGCTTTCTGTCACCTTGCCTTAGATCCCTCCTCCGTGGAGTGTTTTGGTATCTTCTTAGAAGTTCCTGCCACCTTTGTGACTTTCTGATGATCTATTCTTTTCAAGCAAAAGTTTCAAAATGGAAAACGGGAGGGAAAGGGAGGTAGCCGGGTGACTGTAAAAGTCACCAATCTCCTTACTCACTTTAAAAAACAAAACAAAACACTAAACTACTACTACTAATAATAATAATATAACCCAAACACAACACAAGTGTATTGTTGGATTACTAATTCTAGTTAATATGTTATTTATGGAAACATCACAGTGGATAATTGGCTGCTTTTCTCTGCAAAACAACGTACACCACACTCGCCTTCTTTAATAATCTCAAAGACTTTGTTGGATTGGCCCCGACCAAGGCCCTTTTCTTGCCATGCCATAGTTATAGGGAAGAACAAGGCAGATCTTACGATGGAGATTTCAGAAAGTTGGGCTCCTGGAAACAACCAGCTTCAGGAGGGGCGTCTGCATTTTTCCTACCACGCACCCTCCTGCCACCTCCTCCGCCCCCTCCCCTGCTCCCTGGAGGCCTTTTCTGCTCTCCTTCTCCAGCAACCAACTCAGCCTTCCAGAACCAAAGACAAGGACCCCCCACCCCATTTGGGCCCGGCTGGATATTTATAGGACAGGCTTCCCTGAAAGAGAACGGAGCGCATTTGTGTCTGGCCCATTGAAACAGCAACAAACAAACCCAGCAACAACTTAACAGTCACTAAACACAGGCGAGGGATATTTGCCCTTCAGTAACCGCCCCCCCCCCCCGCCCGCTGGCCGATTATTTGGCTTTCCTTTGTTTATAAACAAGAGCGGTTCTGAGGACGCAAAAACTACCATTCCGAGCGTGAGGGTTATCTCTGGTTTTCTTTCTCTTTTTTGCTCCGCTTGAGCTGAAATATGCCAGGCCGGGCGAAGTTCTGCTTACCGAGGGCATCTCGCCCTCTGCCAGTCTCCCGCTGTCTGTTCTCAGTTTCTCCCCCGGGAACCGGAGCAGCTGCCTGGAGCTCTCCCCGCCCTCCTCTTCGCAGCTCGTGTGAAACTTCCCAAACTCGCAACAAGGTGCGAGATGCTAATAGAGCTGCGGCTGGCAAAGCAAAAACCAGATACGGACGCCAATTTGGTGCCAGTCGATGTCGACCTCCCTCGGGACGCCTGTAGGGACCACACGATCACTGGCTGCTTTTCAGAAGCCCAGCTCGGGCCCGTCCCGCTCCCCGTAGCCCCCTCCCCAGAGAAACACCGGCTTTTTGGCGGATGGAGGAGGTGAATGTGCCAGGGGGCAATTCCTGGGTTGAGAAAAGTTGGTCTGACCGGATCCAGAAGCACCTTGAGCCGTTCTTCGCGGGTGAGATCTGACCGTCTGCTGCACCCCATTTATGCGGTCATGTGTCTCCAAAGATCCCAACCGTGTTTGCCCTGGGAAGAAAGCAAGCGAAGGGGAGGCTCAGCCTCCGAAATCTTTGGGGATTCCAGATTCTAATTCTGGACGTGTTTGTTTTGAAACAGAGCCTGCGAATCTTAGCACAAGGGGGCAATACGGTTAAAGATGATCCGTTTAATCCATTCAGATTCTGAACGGATTCTAAAGACCTTTCGCACCAACGCCCAAGAGCGGGGGCGAAGGGATCGGATGCCAACAGTCTTCCCAAACCCCTCCTAAACATTTCCCGAGTTCGTCCGTCCTTCTCAGCAAGTTTGGACGGGGCACGACGGGGCTGGCTCTGCACATCTTTCTGCCCTTCTCCCCTCTCCCCTGGCTCCATATGCGTCCCTTTTTAAAAATCTGCGCTGAAAGAAGTTTATTTAGAAAAACTTTCCCCCCACGAGCGCTGGGAATGAGGCCGATCCATCCTCCGCCCAGCCTGGTTGGTCCCCCACCCTCAAGCGTTGAACAATGCGCGCTTTGAGGCTCCTCGCCGTTCGCTCGGCCGGAGATTAAAGGGTGATAGATCGCTTTCTTCTGCGCCAAGAATGCAAAGAGCACACAAGCGCCCAGAAGCGCCCCTCCACCTCTGCACCCGGCAAACCTGCTAGATCGCCAGCGGTTTGCTCCCAGCTCTCAAGCACCCGAGGGAAGAGCAGACGGCCCGCCCGCCGTTGCCAGCTACTCCGAATCATCCCCATTAGTACTCCCAAGCTCTTTTAACCTCCAATTTTGCCGCTGGATCGTTCCAAGTCAACAGAGCCGCCGCCTTTTTTGGGGCGCATCCCCTCCCTTTGACCTCTCCCGCTTTTCTACCCCAGACCCAGAAGGAAAGGAAGAGAGAGGGCCGGGGAGAGGGGAAGCAAGCCTGTTTTTAAGGTCAATTTAGTGCATATCCATACTTATATGGATGAGAGAGGGCCGGGATGTGACTTTTTGAAAGGGTGTCGGCCGGGAGAGGGCCGAGGGATGATCGCATCACGTTGATCTGGAAGGAAATCCGGTCGATTTTTCCTCCAAAGGAAGGGAAGATCGGCGCTTAAGCGGACTCGCTCGAAAGCGAACTTCGGGTTGAAATGACCCCGGGTATTTCCAAATGAATTAGCTAGGAGGGGATGCGAAAGGGGGTCATTTTCTGCCCGCACCCAAGGGCTGGGCTTCTTTTGGTCGCCTCTCTTCTTTCTCCCTCGCTCCCCCTCCCTCCGCACTTTCTCCTAAATCACTGTGTGGTCTCCACCACCGATGAAGGGTTAATGATGCCGCGGTTGCTACTGTGCTGCTAAGGAAGTGGGGGTGGGGGGAGCAGAATCTCCCAACCAGATTTCAACAAAACGCTACAGAATCGTGGCAGCTGACACATTTGTGCAGGCGGAGCCGCCGTCGGAGGCTTCCCGGCGGTCTCTTTTTGGCGCTGCATTGGTGCTTAGGCGATCCCGGGACTGCGATACCAGGGGCGGAAAGGCAGGAGGGGAGGGGGGCAGTGTGCTTGCCACTCCCTCGGCATAATGAACTCATTTCCATATTTGCGCCTCCCGCCGCGGTGAGAAAATCTCGGCAGGGAAGTTTCACCGGCCCCGCGTCTCCCCGGTTACGGTGGCAGCTTGGCGGAAGGAACGGGTCCATCGAGTGCTCCCGCTCGGGAAACCTCGCCGGCGGGGGTGGGCTGTCGTCAGCTGTTGCTGAAACTGGAAGCGGGGCGAAGGAGGGAGCAACGCTCAAAGACGCAACCCCCTCGGCCTTTGGACATTCCCAGGCTGGCTCCCGCGTTTCCCCAAAGAACTGGGCTCGTTCCAGTTCCCCTCCATCCCCCTCGCCCCTCCATCTGCGCCCGCCTTCCCGGGATTCCTTCCCCGACGTGCCTTCCCAAGAAGCAGATCAAGCTAGTTCTCTCTGGGTCGCCAAAAGAAAAAACAGAAGGGACGCGATCATCTCCCCCGGAGAGGTGGGTGGGACTCCAGGTGACTGGCAGGAAGGCGACTGGGACGGAGCTGCAGGCGATTTGAGGACTGCAGCCTTAGGCGCTCCAGCGCCAATCCGAATTGGAGGGAGATAAACAGTGACTGCGTTCATAAGACGCCCTTAACCTAACAGATGCATTCCTGTCACAGGCTCAGCTTGATAGCTGTGGTGGGTCGGTCGGTCGGTTGGCTGTGGTTTTTTGGCTTACCTCCTATGGTTCCAAAACTTGTGCGAACCAAGAAAAGGAGTTACTAAGTGAAGCGTGTTGTGTGAATGCAGTGAAGGTGTTAACTAAGGGGCGCCTCATTCTGGCGCCTTCCCAACTTGTTTGACTACAGTTCTCCGCATGCAAACGTAGCGGATGGTAGAGTAAGGCTATTAATAAGAACGCCAATTCCCGAGATTACAACTTTGCTTCATTTCCAAGCAAGCCTGTTTTTAAGGTCAATTTAGTGCATATCCATACTTATATGTGATGACTTATAGTGAATTATACACAATTAAAGTTGGGTTTGAAAACGAAGGCTTTCTTTTAAAAAGGGTAAGAAAGAAGGAACCCAAGCTAATCATTTGTTTTAAACAATGCGGTCGCATCTGCCCAGGTGAGAGCAATTTCTTTTCGACCCAGAGGGATTGACTTGCAAACAGGCGCCTTAGCAATGCAAACCTAACTTCGCTTAAGAGGCTGGGATCGCGCCTTTCCTAGGGAGACCAATCCCCACGGCAGCTGAACCGAAACTTTAGAATTGGAGCCAATAGATTTACGGGCGGTAATGATAGTCCCCCCACCCCGCCCTCTCCATTTCCCGCAGGGCACTAACTCTATCCTGGGGCTGAGTGGGAGCAGGGAGAAGCAGTGGCATTTTATGCAAGACGGAGACGGAAAAAGTTCCCACCTGGTTCATACAATCTGATTTTTCGTATCGCCTGAACTGCTTAGAGTTTAGGCGCTTTAAATGAAGGGCTTCAGAAAACATCGCGCGTGAGAGTACAGCAGAAAGGCAAGATTTCGGTGCAACTCTGAGCGCGTTCTTCTGAAGTTCCCCTTGCCCCGCCTCGCCTCTGTTTTTGGACCTTAAAAGTGCTCTTTTTCCCGAGCAGTTCCCTTGGGTGGTGTAGGTCTTTTCAGCGAAACGGATTTACCGGCTGAATCCAGAAAAAGCGAGCCTTCTCTTGTGTATGAACCTTAAACTAGGAAGCAACAGCGGTTTTGCTCGGGTCCAAACCTCTCTTGAGTTCCACTGGCTTGGCTCGGGCCAGCTGCGCCCCCATTTTGTTCGTTTGGAAGCGAATTCAGGCCCCGATCCCCAGGAAACTTCCTTTGGAGTCCCCGGGGCTGAGATCGGTAGGAAGTGTCTGGTTCAATCCGAAGCCGTTGAGCTGCGAGAGGGCTGGGCCAGAGGAAATGAGAGGCCCCTTCGGCACCGCCTTCGCCGTTCCCCAAGAGCTTGGCCGCGTTTCTTGCCTCGGTTCCAGAGACCCCGAGCCGTTGCGGGACTCCCTGTGCCTAGATCTGCAGGGATCGGGGGGGGGGGGCAGCGGGGGTGATGGCATAGATGGTCTCCCCCCTCCCCTTTGTTAAAAGACTGTTACTAGGAACAAAATGTAGAGATGTCATCAAAGGGAAGAGGTTCGGGGACACTCTGGAGAAGCAAAGAGAAACTTAAGCGGCTTTTTCTCCTGGTGATTTGTTGCTCGGCGAGGGTCTTGGTGCGCAAACACCCCGCAGGTGCAAGCTGTAACGCCGCCATCCGGACTATTAATAGAGATTACTCTACAACTTGTTTGATCGCCCCTTTGAACCGGCTTTACAATTGCCTGTGACGAAATGCCAGGCTGGGTCCCCCTCCCCTCCCCTCCCCTCCCCCTCCCCCCATTTATTGTTTCTTCTTTTTCTTCTTTGAATCAGGTCTTTAGGGGAAGTTTTTTGGGCTTTGGGAAGATTTCAAGTATAGTTTGAAAAAGGTGAGATGATGCCTTTCTTCCACGCGCTTCCCCCCGCCCCCCAAACTCAGAAGTCCGTCTGTCAGAGAAAGACTTCAAGAGGCTAGTTCCGAAATAGAGTCCTGGCCTTACCCTGTAACTTTCTGGAAGCCCCAGATGTGCCTTCTTCTCACCCGCTAAGGATCCTCAGTAGTTATTCTACCCTGAACAAAGACAAAATCTGCCTTGATTTCAAGGCGATGGAGCTCCGAACAAGCACATTCACTGGCGAGTTGTAAAAAAAAAGGGGGTGGGTTGGTGGGACGCAGGCAGGATGATGAAGGCTACACTGTTGGGGAGAGATGAAGACCCTGTCAGCCGAGTAGGACTTCTTTCTGAGTAAGCCTGCCTCTTTGTGTCGGTGTTCACACCACACATTTAATCTGCTTGGCAACTTAACCCTTGTCTAAGTTGGCACAATACACTGAAGCAAACCTGAAACAAAAGGGCTGGGTTCTCATGTTAATCTGGCCAAGCTTCATATGTTGTGGGAATGCAAGGACTGAATCTTTTCCTGAGCTGGCTAAGCGTGTTATGCAAGCAGGTCTGTGATTCGGATTCACCTGAAAAATCCTAATCTGGGCTAACGAGGGAGGGCAGTTGCCTGCCTTCATACTCTGCTAAGGCCATGTATAACTCAATATCTGAAAGTATCTGATGGATCAATAATTGCCATCTATTTTAATTCCTTCAGAGCAATAAAACGAATTCAATTACAACATTGCCCCAGGATCTCAGAGGATGGGCTTTCCCCAATTCCCTCCCCAGCGAACAGACTCCAGTGGACAAAATTTTTGGGGTGGTGGTGGGGGATCTTGATGACTTAAGAGGCAAGGGTGTCAAGACTTAAAGGAACAGCCTCTAAAAATAGGTTTCCCCCCTCCCTGAGAGTCATTCTTGACTCTTAGGGACTGCCTGGACAAGTCCTTGCAGTTTTCTTGGTAAGATTTCAGAAATGGTTTGCCCTTGCCTCCTTCCCAGGGCTGAGAGAGAGTGACTGGCCCAAGGTCACCCAGCTGGCTTTGTGCCTAAGGTGGGACTAGAACTCACTGTCTCCCGGTTTCTAGCCCAGTGTCCTAACCACTGCACCAAACGGGTTTCTAGCCCAGTGTCTTAACCACTGCACCAAACGGGCTCTCTTAAAATAACCTTGCTGGCAATTAACGGATGTGCCACCTTGCTAGACACCCATCCCTTAGTAAGGCCGCCCTTCATACCACCGGAGGAAGGAAATGCGTGGCCTAGCCCTTTGCTTCTTGGGACTGGCCCCTTTGCAACCTAGCACACAAATCCCACAGGCCTTTGGGACACGAGACCCGGCTCGGTGGCATTTAGAAGTGGCTTCTCTCATTTCCAAATGCTCGGTGTGGACTGCCACCCATGGGAAGGGATAAAACTGCCCCGTGCCAACCTCCCAGTCAGATCTCAAAGTCTTCAGGGTGCATGTGAGTGTGCAAGCACGGGCACACAAAATTAGCCCTTTGCACAGCCGGCAGGTGATGAATGAAGGGGATTCCTTCATTTATGTCCTTGATATCCCACCTTTCTTGTAGGAGAGATGATGGTGCCGGTTTCTAATGGTCCCCTTGAAAAATGGCGGGGGGGGGGGAGAAAAATATTTCTCTCCACCTGTTGTATTGTTTGGCAAGCATTAGGAGGCTGTTCAAGAAACCTTTTAATAAATCTGTCCGTTTCCTAAATGCCCCTCCACGGGTGTCGGGACTCCGGAAATTCCTTAACATTGGCCCTGTGGGCTGGGAAGTCCCAACACATTTGGAAGGGACCAGGTGGAGGAAGATTCCTAGAGGTCGCGAGACCGGATCCACGATCCATTTACCCACCAGCATTACCATTTCAGTCACTTTGGAGTCCCTGGGGGTAAGTCTGAATTCAGAGCCAACAGAGTGATTCGGTTGCGAAACTGTGGGCGCTGAGGCTTACCAAAATTGGCTTCCAAAGGGTGCCGGTTTGGGAAGACACTTTTAGTCGGGTTTCCCCCTCCCCCCCAAGTTTAACAGGGTGTATCTGGATCGAAGCTCCCACTCCCCTTTCCATTTTCTACGACCCACCATTTCCTCAGAGACAAGCATTTCCTCAGAGACAAGCAATTACAGTCAAGCTCTTTTCGGTCCTGTCATTCTAAAGAAGCGATTGAGAAACCCTTAAGAGGAAATTCCAGGATGCCAGTTGGCTTTTCTCTCACTTCTTGCCCCTGCCCTCCCCGCACCCCACCCAGTCTCAACCCCCTTTCCTCCTCCAACTTTCGTCTAATTCTTCTTTGGACACTTTATTTATTAAGAGAGTGGCCCAAGCCACACTTTTCCTGGAAGCCAGATATTCAGTCTGGCTAATTCGGAGTTGCTGTCCAAGGTGTAAAGGTGGGGAAGTAGACCATGGAGTCTGCCCCAAAGGCAACAGGATCCACAGGCCCACGGAAGTTGGGGACCAAAGGCACAAGCCTTTGAAAGCTGCACTTCTATTAAACTGCAATGCAGCCAGAATTCAGGGACCTGATTCTCGGACCAGAGGCTGCCTTTGCACAACACACTTAATCAGGTGAAGATCTAGCAGCTGCTTTGGGCACAAACTTGTTCCTTTTGGTTAGGGAAAGCTTGGCTAATGAGTGTTGGGACTTAGCGTGACATGAATTCAACCCCCGAGTCAGTCGTTCAGTGCATCTCTGAAAACCAGAAAATGGGTTGATTCAGGACTTGGTTAAAATGAACTAAAATTCAGTTTAAATATGTCATGTGAACGCTGTTAGGGTTTGGAAGTGGCTGAGATTCAGTGATAAACTCGAGAGACTGGTGGAGCGGGACAAAAAGTACCGTACCTGAATCTGAATTAAAACCGCCTCTCCTGTGTAACTTCGGCCCTAGAGACCCTTGTATGCCCAGGGGCTAAAGGAGACTTCCTCCGGGCAGAACCAGCCCCGGGTGGCGCCGTAGGGCCCAGCTGCGGGAAGCTGTCTTGGGGGGAGTCCGCGCATCTCCGCGGGACCGGCTCGTGGGGGCATAGCGGCCGGCTGGCACTGGGAAGCCTCGATGGGAAGGCGAGGGGTTGGGCTGTAGCGCCAGACCTCTTCCTGGGGAAGAAGCCCGTTGAAATCGAGGCCCTGAACTTCGCAGCAAGGCAAAGTGAGGATTCCTCTACTAGAGCCGGGCCGAGCCCGCTGGCAGGGCGCGGCGTGCCTGTCCTCTCCCGCCTCGTGCTCCCCCCTCGAAGCGCCATTGGCATCCTCCTCCTCCTCCTCCTCCTCCTCCTCCTCCTCCCGCTCTGCCTGATCCGGCTTACCCCAACCCCCCATACCCCTTGAACTCTTTGCCCCCTCCCTAGCTGCACAAGCGGCGCTTTGTTTCCATCTAAATAAACTCGGGCGAATCCGTCCCTCCCTCGCAACCCGGGGATTTGAATTAAAGGCCCATCGGGGACACTCGAGGCTACGAAGAGTTGCCCGTAAAATGAATGCCACATTGGCTTGTTCCGCAAAGTTTATCTCCGGCCCTCTCTCGTTGGCAACGGGGAAGCCAGAGGAGGGGGTGGGGGTGGGGGTCTCGTTTCTTGTCCAGCTGTAGACAGGAGCAGGGCGCTCTTCTGTAAGGGAAGCGGGAGCCCCTCCGCCCTTTCCCCCCCTCCCCTTTCCTTCTTTGGCCAACAGGAGCCTTCTTTGTCCGCTGCCATCTCTTCCCCAATTTTAAACTTCACTTGTTCATCTCGCGTTTATTTGTTAAGGACGCGATTACCATCTGGCTCGCTCTGCTTTCCAAAAGATATAAATCCTCGCCTTTCCTCCTCCGCTCTCCCGTCTTCTGACCCTCCGTTCCCCCTCCCCACAAGAACTCATTCCGTCCCCCGTGGCCGCCCGTGGCAGTCAAGAACCACCATATCGCAGGGGGAAAAAGGTTGCCCAGCCACGGAATCCTTCGGCCCCGCCTCGAGTCTCGGCGAAGGCAGGGCGACGGCAGCGGCCCCTGAAGGGGACTGTCACTTTCACTGCCAAACGCGAGAGAGGAAAGGTGTGTGTGTCGGGGGGGGGCAACTAAGAAAACGTCTCTCCAAAGATTTGGCCAACTTCACTTCTATAAACTTAGGCGAAGTGAGAAGGCAGGATGCGCCCGGTTTGGATGGGATTTCGTCAGCCTGAACCGCTTTTCCAGGGCTGGGCTTGAAGCGGGTGGAGTTTGAATCACCCGGACATAACTAACTAGCTAACTAACTAACCAACCTCGAAGCCAAGAAAACATCTTGCCGTTCACAAGCAGGTTCCGGAACGCGGATGAGAACGGATACTGCGCTTCGAAATAGTTTTCCCTCCCCGCCCCGAGTATTAGCCTCTGCAATCCATCCTTCTCCCTTTTCTTCCACCCAGAAACTGAAGGAGGCCCTTTCTGCCCGGGAGAGCTTGCAAAGTTTCGAATTTACAGACCCCCCCCCCCCTCCCGACCACACCTCCCACCGTTGCAACGGCGTTGCGGGAGTATAGGCGGAGGAAGGAAAGGCGGAAAAAGGGCTCCATAATTTTTTTCCCCGTGCCCTTCAGCGAGAGCGGAATGAAAGGCCGGAAAGAACCGAGGCCGCTACTTGGGAGTGAAACTACTGCATTCAGTGGGCGTTTACTTCCGAGTAGAAATATATTAACGAGACGCCGGCAGCTCCAGGGGAAGTCAAAAGACGAGAATTCAAACCCACGACCGCTGCAATCCTAAACTGACGTGCAAACTCCTTTGGGGTAGAATTTTTAAAAAACCAGTCTTGCTTAAAAGGGAGATGTTCGTTGCACGACTTAAGGGGCTGCCATTCGGCAGGTTTGAGGCGTGTTTTGAGGTTTAAATGCCTCTCCTTTTTCTCTCCGCTTTTTAGCATCAGCTTCCTCTGGACGCTGCAGCCAAACAGTCCCCCCCCCCCCCCGCCCCAATGCCTCCTCCTTCTGCAAGCACTGCCAGAAAGAGGTGAGGATAATGTGCACTAAATATTATTATTTCCATGCTGAGTCAGGGATAGGTAAGAGTGACGCTCGCCTCCTCCGGCTATTTCCCCAAAGACCATCCAAAGGAAGAAGAGAAGGCCGTTTTGAAATCAAGGGATAACTTCAGAATGGCAAGCTCCGACACCCGGGTATAGGCACACACTTCCATGCCATCTGATATAAATAAATATGAAAAGTCCCTTTGGGCTGCCTTTGTCATTGTGTGGACCCCCTGGGGAAAAAGCCCCCCCCCCTCCACCGATTAAACAATATCCCACTGAAGTAAACTGTTTTCTGACTTAAGATGCCTGTATATCTTATTAAAAGAACCCCTATTTTAAATTAAATGTCAAAGCCACCATCTGTTGAAATGAAGCCGTGTAAGCTTCAGAATTGCACCAAATTCTTTGCCAGCTTGAATAGGAGGTCTGCCAAGAGGGGAAACAAAAGCAAACGAGAATTTTTCGCTTTGGGTTTTTCTTCACATTCAGAGAATGATTTGGGTGATTAGAAAGAGAATGAGATAGTCTGTCCCCTCGTCTATCTAAAGTGACTAAGAAAACGGCTGGGAGAAGCAAATTTCCAACCAACCAAACTTTTGTGTAATTCAGAAGTTTGGCTACTGCTTGGGTGAGAGGCTTTGGGTGATGCTATACCAGATTCTCAAAACATGCCATGGTCTGAACTTCACTCCATAGATATTTTCCAATAAATATCCAGCTGACTTTTGCAGGTGCAAATTAACAGAATCAAGGGATTTCAGAAAGCCTTCCTTTCATCAGAAGAAAATAGGAGAAAGCATGCCCACTTGGTTTATTTTACTTGGGAAGTGATGTGGCTGAATTTTAATTTCAGTTCATAAATGTAAGATGGCCAGAAGATCAGTCCTCAAGAAAACCTGTGAGAAATTCGAAGGCAGGTTTTTCAGCAAAGTGGAAAAAAACACTCAGCCCACTCTGAAAAGAACTGAGGATTCACAGTATTCAGTTCACATTTCACACACTGCAATGAACTCTGGACACTGATGCTGCCAACGATTATAATTATGTAGAGATATGTATGTAATAACACTTTAACATAGGGGACGTAGCCAAGACAGGGGCAGAAGGACAGGAGAAGGGCCCATGTTTATTTCAGTGATGTTGGGAGTCTCTGCTGAGATTTAACTCCAACTTTTCAGGCTTAAGGGAAGCTCTTTCGGTTATTGGATTAGGAGTCCAATCAAACTTCTCTCCCTCCCTCCCTCTCCCCCCCCCCCCCTCCATGTGCGTGTCTCTCTCCCCGAACTCTTTACAAGCCTCTTCGGAGTTCTTCAGAACAATCTGCGGAAACCTCCAACTTTCAGGAGGGTGCGCTTTTAATCACCGATCATTAAAATAGTTATGATAAATATACTCAATTACATGCATGGCTTCCTCCTCCGCCCCCACCCCCGCTCCTCGCCAGGGCCCTTTCCATTCTCCGCTGCTCCCGTATTCTTCGGCTAAAGACCCGGCAGTGCGGGTGGAGGAAGACCTACTCTGGAGGGCGAATCCAGACATTTCGAGAGATTTCATCAGCCTAATTAAAGCTGCCCGTGTGGTCCAGGGTCCTGAATGGCCCTTTTCCTCTTTGCCTGAGCAAGGGAAGAGAGTGCTGGAATGCAACTGTGGAGCCAAGGGATGGGGGATGGGGGGGGGGGGGCGTCCGTTATCTTTTCCACTGACCAGGGGAGGCTGTGATTTTTAAGGGCGTTCTTATTGCACGAATGCCTAAGCCTTGGCGATGTCATAAAGTGGAAAGCTCTCTCGGGAAACCCAGAGACCAAGCTGGGTCGGCAGCAACTGTCCACGAAGCGATAAGGAGGGCCGGTGCCCTCGCCCACACGCCCCCTCTCCTTCAGTGGAGAGGGGAGGAGCTCGGAGAAGATACACCAGGAGTTGATCCCAGCCAAGTAAAGGCCAAGAGACGGACGGGCATCGCTTACCTGGCTGAGAGAGAGGCCAGGTTTCCTCTGATGGGAAGGCGAAGAGGGGGCTGGGGGTGGAAAGGTGCAGAGCACCGGGGAGGAGGTGAAGAGGACGAAGGGGAAACGTCTGTTTCAACAAATGCAGGGCAGAGGTCGTTCTGGTCAGGCATGAAACCCCCGGGGAATGATCACGGTCTACCTGTCCTTCCTGTCGATTTCCTTCTCTTCCTCTCTCGGCTCAAGCAGGTCTAGACTCTTGAGGGCAGAAGAGTCCCAGGTCCTCCTTGAAGTCTGAAGACCTCTGAAGAAGGATTCTGCCCCTTGGCCATATTCTTTGCAGACTTCTAAAAAGGGGTTTTGTGCACGTGTGTAACTGAGGGGCAACTTTGGTTCGATCTCCCCGGGATCCCGATTCCCAAGGCGAGGAATATCCACTCCCGGATCTTAAGGCCAGCAGCCTTCTAGGAAGGCTGAAGACCGCTCCCTCCCTCCCCCGGCTTCGTTCCCAAGCATTAACTGCCGTAGAGAATGGAAGGGTGACCACGGACCCCTCCGCCCTCCCTTGGGGAGACCTCTCCGTTTCTCCAAAGAAGGCGATCGCAGCAAGTGAGACGTCCCCTGAAGCCTCTGCGTCTTTGGAAACCTCAGCCTGTAAGGGAGGCAAGGAGGTACGGGAGCCAGCAACCGGCGCCAGGGAAAGGAATGGGATGTGTGCAAGAGATCTTTCCATCCCCACTCTGTCCCTAACCCTCGGGAACCCCTGATAGGATGTGATCAAATTCTAGAGCTAATAAAAGGCGCCTGATTTTGTCAGGAACCTTGTTGGGTGCGTGACGCGACCCAAGGCTTTAAGTTCAAATCTCTCACAAGGGGGGCTTCAGTCGGTTCCAAAAGAAGTACGCTTAAGGACCGAGCTGATGGAGTGAATTAAACCCTTTCGCTGTGAAAGGGCGGCCACGAGGATGAGGGTGTAGCTTGAGGTTTGCCCTCTGGTTACTGTCTGGGCTGGTTCCTTCGTATCGCCAGTTTCATGGACACTTCTCCTGGGGTCTGAGCTGGAAGAAGAGAAAGCTTTTTGGCCAAAGGCGTCTGAAACCCTTGAGCTTGGAAAAAGCTTCTGAGGAAACCCAGGCGCGTCTTTCCGCGTGCTTGGATCAGCATACCTTCTTCTCCTACACAAAAGGAGGGAAACCTTGAATCCTGGGGGGCGGGGGGAGTTCGCCTTCTCCTGCCTTTCCTGACCCCCTCCCTTCGGTGCAGCAAAAGCCCAGTCTAATGTAGGAAGCTGGAGTCAACGAGGCGTTCTCCACAGTCGTGTGGATGCTTCCCTGTCTTTTGAAAAAATACTCTCCCAAAGTTTAGCGAAAGCACCCATGGGAAACAGCGCGGGGAGTCTGTCAAACCAGTTTTCCCCAACCGATTGTCTTATAATCAGTTCCCAGAACCTCTAAGCTGCATTAAAATCGAACGGAAGGGCTCCGATCTGGGGCGGGTGGGAGTTGATTTCCGTTCAGGGGACAGAGAAAGAAGGCAGGAGAGGAAGAGATCAGAGTCTGGTTTGATTTCTTCCTTCTTCGGATTAATTGTCCAAGCAGGAGAGATCGCACTTCTAGAAAATGTTGGGGAAATAAAATTGGGATATGCGAGGTTTAGACATGAGAAATAAGAAGCATTCCCAATTCAGGGAGCAACCTCTGATCGCTTGAATGGCTCGAATTTAAATCGGTTCGTAATAGGAATGACGGCTGAGAAAATGTGAAGGGCTTAAATGATGACAGGCGCAGTAGAAATGGGCTCCAGTTTTCAAGCAATCTGTTGAACTTAGTTAGGAATTATGGGACGGAAAACTTGCAAACTTTTGTGTTATTAGCTGAAAGTAAATGGCTGCATTCACAGAACACCCTTAACCTGGTTCCTGAATTAACCCATTTTCTAGGTGTGCATCATACCTCGAAATATATTAACTAAATGGTCAGGGTTTGCATGTCACACTCAGCCACCCACCCCCCAAAAACCAAAAAACTCTCCCCAGTGTTAAATCAACTAAGCCTACTGTAGTGTGTTGCATTCATGAAACCATTAGGTTTTTAACTGACTTGGTTTATGCACAAGATTTCTACCCCGCCTTTGATTCAGGAGCTCAAGGCAGCCTACAGAACAACTCTGTGAGGTAGGTTTGGCTGGGAGAGAGAGTCATTGGCCCCAGATCACCCAGTGAGCTTCTGTGGCTGAGGGTGGCCTTGAATCTGGGTCCCGCTAAGGCCAGCCCACATCTTCATCACTACACCATGCTGGCTCGAAGCAAGTTTGATAAACCCAACCAATTCGATTTATTTCTGTGTAAAACTGAACTAGGTGGGTACTTAGGAACTGGCATATTGGCAGAAGCCTGGTATGTCCCTGCGGAGTCCACAGGGTGTGATAAAGAAAAAAAGTCTAAATGGCGGTCACGACGAGTGAGATTGAAGTTCCACCTGTTTTTTTTATGCATGATGCAAATAAAAATGCCTCGAAGATCAGGCTGCCCAAGCAGCAGACCCTAACCACAAGCATGAAAGCAAGGAAGAAGTTCTGAACCCCACGAAATCACTAGCTGAAGCTTTCCATGCAGTGTGTAGGACAGGCAGGCCCGTAGAGGCTGGGAACACTGGGGGGTGGGGGTGGGGGTGGGGGGGCTTCCCAGCTGAATTTCCAGCAGACGCCCTGCTTGGAGGCTGGGAGGTGTGCGTGCGGTGGACTTGGGCAGAAGTTTCCTGCCTTTTTAAAAGCCCCCAGGCAGGGGGAGCCGATCGGTTCCGACCCCTCCCTGGTTAGGAGGCTCCGAGGAGAAGCAAAGCGGAGAGAGGGGGCTTTGAAAGCTGGGGCGACTCGGTCCTGGCGGGCCAGCCTAGTAAGCAGGACAGGAGTTCACACGATGATCGAGTGACCGAGAGAACAAGGGGCCCATTTTAATCAGGTGGTTATCTTTCGCCGGGGTGGAGATCCGAGCTCCGTCCCTCCCGGCTCTGCCATTGTGCTCCCCGGGCCCCGCTGGAAATGACAGCTCCGTCAGAAATCAGCGACTGCCCTGGATGGGGTTTCACCTCTCTTGTCTCCACTGCCGTCTTACAATGCAGGAGACTCCTCTAAATTATAGAACTGTCTAAGCTCAGTCTCATTAAACATCTGTCCCTCCTCCTTCTCCTTCTCCTTCTCCTTCTCCTTCTCCTGTGGATGAGGAGCAGAGATGAGACTGAAAGTTGGCAGAGAACTACAGAAACAGGCATGAGATCCAGGTGGGGAACGAAGACCCAGGGATGCTTGTCTGCACACTCCCCAGCCCACAGCCTGCGCACCCAGCTGCCTCCCAGCTGCCCAGGCACCTGATTAGGCTTCCTCTCCCTGTTTTCAAAAACACACCTACTTCTGGACAGTGGTAATCGGAAAAAGGTGCGTCTGAATCAGAGGGTCCTGTCAGCAATGCGGTTTCTCCATTCTTTCTCTCCAGGTCCTCATTATTCAGGCAACCGTCAAACAAAGATATGATCAAATGGAACAGCAGCTCCATCAGAGGGAAGTTACCCTTTCATGTAAGAAAGTTGCCAAAACTGGAGTTAAAAAGGGACAAACCCCACCATCTCGCGGCAGATGTTTCTCCTGGAGGAGAGCACGCTAGCGTTATTTCTTTTACTTTATCTAAAAAGAGGGTGTTTCACATTTATTTGAAACTTTAGCTGTCCCCGTCCGTCTATCCAGAAAGCGCTGATTAGATGAACCATGTGAGACAGGTACTTCCCTTCCTTTCAAGATAAGCAGACTTGCGTTCCTCTTCGGTGGCTTGTCAGAATGGCTCCAGCAAGAGCAAAGGATGGTGAGCACAGGCCCAAGGTGATCAAACGTTGGACAGAATTTCAAAACATTTTTCATTGTGTCAATCCCTGATACTGAGTGAGAGTCCTGCATGTTGTAATGCTGACACTCTCAGAGGCTCTGGCAGCATCATCAGGAGCCCCCCAATTGGGAGGATCCTAGCAGATGGAAGAAAAAAGAGGGGGGTTATTGAGGTCAAGGGCAGTCTCCCCGCCCCTCAATATGGTATTAGAAAGGTCCCATCACCCCCAGGTTGGAAGGGCAAGATGACAGTTGTAACAGAATGTCTGGAAGTTACTAGTTAGAAAAGGTAGGGGAATTCTAGTCAGTTATTGTGCCAGAGTTAGTGGCTGCATTTCTACAACCTGCTTAATGTGGTTGCTGACTTAGCCTATTAACAAGGTTCACACATTATCTTGAACCATACATTAACCAAATGGGCCTAATAATCCATTACAACAGTAATCAAGATTACATGTTGTGGAGATCCCTTAGCTAGGCTTTTACTTGACACACATATGTGTTTATCTGAAATAAACCAGTCAGAATATTTTGGGTTACAGCATTTGGTACTTTGACTTACAACTGTTAGAGATCCAGAGAGGTGGGCACAATGCCAGAGATGCAGAACTTTTCCAAGTCTTCTCCAGTTCGGCCCCTCAGGAGACCATGACTTTTGCTCTCAGTGGAGCTGGCTGTGGGGAACTTGGGTGGAAGCCCCCCATTCTGGATTCTCCCCAACTCAGTTTCTCTTTCCCCAGTCCCCCTTCCCCACTTTTCCAAGAGGAGAAGCAGAAAGAAGACAAAAAATAGCTGGGTAGGAGATCAGGACAAGACTGTCCATAACAGTGTTTCTTAAAGTGTGGTCCTTAGACCCCTGGAGGTTCTCCCAAACCCTTTCAGGGGTCTGCAAAATCAAAATTATTTGCCAGCCTAATAATACAATATTAAAATGCCATCAGAGAATAGTGAGAAGCAGTAGCAGCAGCAAATGCATCAATTTTAATGTTTAATACAGTGAATATTGATAAATATAGTCTGTACAAATAAAAGCTCTTTTGGGGTCCTCCTTAATTTTAGAAGTGGGAAGGGGTCCTGAGAAAAAAGGATCTTTAAGAAACACTGGTCTATGATATACACACAAGCTGCTGGATTTGGGAGCCTGTGGGCTGTAGAACTTGGCCTGTCAGTGTAGAGTCTGCCAAGTAAGCAGAAGACCATGAACACAGAGAGAAGTTCAGAACACAGAGAAATTCAGAAACTCCAGGCAATTAGATTATCCAATTGCTGCAAAGTCAGGCTATGCCATTAACCAATCCACTCCCAGAAGCTGCTTCTTCAGCCAGTAAGAAACCAGCTTCTCTGGCAGAGAGCTTTCATGCGTGTATCACCAAACCAGGTGATAACCTACAGCCCATCACCTACTGCATATTAACTATGAACTAACCTAGACGATTCCTTCTCACAATCTAGCCTGAGCCCCAAGCGTGCCTTGCCTGACCTCAGACATTAGCGTGCTGATTGCAGAATGCACCCAAGCTTCATACTAAGGTAATACCCATTGAAGGTTATGTCATCATGCATGACTTTCCATGGTCATCCAACCTTCACTGTGGCAATACATCCATAAGGAAGAAGGCAGGCTTTAGGTTGTTGCAATGATGGTTGGGTGACACCATAAATCACTAGTGACTAAACAGCAGCTCATGGTCTCAAGAGAGAACAAGTCGCTTGTTATGTAGAGTTGGAAAGATTGCACACTCTTTGTGGAGTTGCCTAATAAAGCGTTGCCCTAATAGGCTTTTGCTTTGTTCAAAACCAAGATGATCCAAAGGTTTTATGAATATCCATCATCCAGCCCAGAGAGAAGCCAAACAGCACTGCATCACCTAGGAATCTGAAGTCAGTGGAGTCTTTCCTGACGGGGTTACCTGGGTCCTACAACTTTGCTCTCTGGCTATCAACAATTCCACTGCTTTGATGGAATTTAGTTACCGGTTTTGCTGTCTTTTCCCTTGCTTGATCTGGCCGAGAGACTAAAACTGCTTTCAATTGTAATTTTTACTAGAAGAGGAACTTGCCCAACCAAAGTAGGACTTTTAAAGTCAAACTTCAATTGCAAATTACTTGTGGAATTGCAGCATTGTCCCACAGGGGGGATGGGCCTTTAAAAGCTGCAAAACAGGAAGAAATTCAACAGATTCAGCTTCTCCAGTACTGTAATACCAGAGCAGTAAATAAAGATAATGTTAGTGAGTGTATGACTGCTCTGTTGTCTGGATTCATATGCTGGGCAAAATTGGGCAAAACTGGAAAAGCATTTTAGTCTGTTTAAACTACTCATACTAATAATTGTGCTCATAATACACTAATAAGTAAGCCAATAATATAATTAATAGAACAGGGTGGTAGAAAATCACATTGCTTTTTCTCTTGACTCATGTACAACAAATCAGGCAATAGGTCAGCCTGATTCCCCACTCTCATGCTGGCTAGGAATTCTGGGAAGTGGAATCCCAATCCGGCTGGAGGGCACCAGGTTGGGGAAGTCAGCCATAAAGGAAGCAAGAAGAGATTCTAAACCTTTGAGAGGTGACTTTATAAAACTCCAGGCGTGGGGAGTCCTGTATTCTGGGACTGAACTGCGGAAATATTTCCCATGGTGCAGTTACATAATTTTGATCCCTGGATTTAATAGTCTGGATAGGGGGCTGGTGGGTACTGTAGATGGAACATGGTTTTACTGCAATTACGTTTCCAGCACCCCTCCTGCTGCTGAAGACAGCATGGACATTTGCCCAGGGGCCTTCTGTCATAGCCTGAGGCGAATCTTCATTAGAGGACAGATGGGTTCCCTGGGAATCAACTCTTCTGCTTTGACTATAGCTGTGCACAGAATGAGAGGTCCATGCTTGGGTTCAAACCTGCTGCACTTGCTCCGGGGAAAGAAAGTGAATTTGTCAGAAGTGCAGAAATGGAGGAATGGAAATTCCCCTCCCCTCCCCTCCCCTTCCTCTTCCCTTCCGTTCCCCTTCCCCTTTCCCCATTCCTTGAATCACGTGACACCTCCGTGAGTTTCCCAGCGGTTCTAAACTGTAGGAATTCAAAGTCAGAGGCGGGTCCCGAAGTCTGGAAATAGCTGGGCGACAAGTGCGGAGGGGGAGGGGGGATGCTGGATGGTGGACGGTAGTGGCGAGCTGCTGGCGATGGCGGAGCAGCTCCTGCGCCATCCCCAAGGAGGGAGCAGGGCCTGTGGGCTGGAGGAAGAGGAGGGGGGATGAAAGGCCAAGGGCCCCCAAGGCCGCCCGCCCGCTCACCCTCCTGCCGCGGCCTTGGGTGCCCCTTCCCCGCTTGAAAGTGCCAAATCGTGTTACCGCCGGCCGGCCGGCGTCTGAAGCCCCCGGGTGAGGCCGTGACAGCAGCTGCCTTCGCCATCGATTACGTGCCAGGGCGCTTCAGCTCCACGACTCCGGAGCCGTCCCCGCAGCTCCATCTGAACAAGGAGGCTGCCCGGAGAAGCGCCCCAACTTCCCTGTCGAGCCTGGAAGCTGATCGGTCAGCACTTAATTCGGAGCGACACGTGAGCGGGTCACGAGCGTGGCCCAAGGACCCCTTGCTTGGCCTTGGGAGGGGGCTGCCGCCAAATGAGAGGCCGGAGCGGGGAAAGGGTCCTTGGGCGGAGGAGAACACCCCCCACTCTCAGGCGTTCTCCGTCCGGGTTTGGAGAAACTGAAGTGCTGCCGGGGGTGGGCATCAGGTCCCAGAACTTGGTGCAATCCAGATCCTGTGGGCGTCCAGTTCCTATAGAAATGCCAGTGGCGGGAGTAGCTTTGGCAGAGACCCTGAAGAGGTTGCCCAGTCTCCCGGAGGGAAGACACTTGAGAAGCTGCCTTCCTCTTCATTCAACTGGGCAGGGGGGCATTAAACTCTTCTCTAGCTAAGAGTTTAATGCCCCCTAATCCTGTTCTGTCGATTAAAAGGACTGCTCTGGTCAGTTGGAGAGGTTGTGGTCCTCTTCATTCCTCCATTGACTGGCCGTGCAAAGGCCTGGTCCACAGGCCCATATTGGCCCATATTGGCCCAATATTTTCAGGCTAGTGATTGTCCAACTGCGTAACTGGGATTCTCCCCCCCCCCCCCCCCAAGATATCAGCAGGGTATAGTCAAGAAGTCAAGATGGTAACCACAATGGTGCAGTCAAAGGTCTGCCTTTTTTTTAGGTGTGTTGTGTTACTCGCCAAAATACTAGGTCTGTTGACCACATCTTCCCACACCCAGAAGAGTGGTCATGAAAAGGAGCAAATTGTAAGGCATGACAGTACTGGTAATAGGAAGGCAATCCCAGAATTGCATCAACTGTCCTTTCTATGCTGCTTGGCATCCAGACTGAAATCAGCTTACCTGCTTGCTTGCCTCAAAATCCATAGCCTCCAAACATATTCAGGACTTACTAAATAGGTCCAAAAGAAGAGTATTTGGAAGAGGGTTATTTTGACTTCAGCAGAAATCAGTATTTAGTATGATGTCTTAAGAAGGATTTCTGAGTTCTGGATCCATCTGTTTATTCGTTTATTTTATCTTGATCCTGAATGCTAGATAGCACTTCAGAATTAGGCAACCTGATGATCTCCAGATGTTTTAGACTATAATTCCCATAATCCTTAAGCTTTAGCTATACTTGATGAGGTACATGGGAGTTGTAACTTGTTTAGAGGGTTTCAATGCAATTTCAGTGAAGTTGCCTCTGAGAAAAATGTATAAATCCTTGGGCAGGAAGAAGTTACATCTTGAGAAAGAATCTTCACCACTGGTGACTCCTGCTTCAAGTTCACCAATAGCATCTGGAGGGGTAAGCAAAGAAACCAGCCTGCATGGTCAAAGACTGGGGGCCAGAAAAGGCTCATAGTACCCTTGTACTTTCAAGCCAGTGATCTGCAAGTGTGCTGGGACTACAGCTCCCAGAATAGTTGTAACACACACATGCACAAATCCATCACCCTGAAATTTGGTTGCCTTGTGCTTCCAGAACATTGGTAGCAATATACTATTCCTACTACTACTTCTACTGCTAAGCCATATTGAGCTGTTTTTCTCCCAGGTTATCCTGCTATAAGCTGTGTTTCCACTGTATAAGTCAACGACTTGTTAATCAACAAGAAATATGGGGTGGGAAGCGTTGACTGACTCGCCCTAATGAAAAAGCAAGTTGCAGCTTGCAGCCTCCTCCTCTTTTCTCCACAATGGTGGGAGACCCTTAACTTCTGAAGTTATTATTTTTTTTCAGAAAAAATGATTTTAATTAAGGTCGATAAGAAAGCCAGATCTGTGGGACTCCCTGTGGAAGGCTTCCAAGTAGAGCTGCCTCCCCTTTCTGCCTCCCACCCTTCCTGCTCCTTTCCAGCCATGGTTTTATTACTTGTTGTTAGTGCCTGAAAACAATAAAGGGTGCTGAATTGGGTGTGTGTGTGCTTTTATTGATTATTTGTCACCTTTCGTTTGCCTGTTTCAATCACTTCAACCCCCTCCCCCTCCCCCAATTTTACTTACAGGCATTTGAGTTAAAGGCAGCTCTGAGGATAGAAGGGGGGGGGGGGTAATCATCTACTGGCCTGTTTCATCTGACCCAGGATAGGTGAGGGGTAAAAAAAAAGATGGTGGAGAAGAGAGAGAGATGGTTGCCAGTCACAATCAGCCCTGGGATACTGTGAAACACACTTGAGGGTCTTTCTATAAGATAACCTTAATTCGACCTCAACTCCTTAGATTGGATCTGCATAGTTTTCTTTGCAGCATTACAGAAGTTTGCTGCTGCTTTCTTTTGAGATCTAGAGATATAGCAAGTCAGGGGGTTGATAAGATGGGATCAAAAAGGTCAAAATAGTGGCCAGAGGTATGTGATTGTAGCCCCACCTATTTTTACATGCGTGACTTGTAAAAAGGGATAGGGCTTTGATCTTCTGGTTGTGGCTGCCATGTGAACTTTTTTGACCCTTCCTTTAGATGCTCTGGAGTCCTCAGCCTGTTGTCCGCTACTGAGTTCAAGTGCAATCCCTCTGCTCCTCCTGTGCTGCTCAGTGCCAGCCTAACAATGGCTGTCTCCATCGCCACTTCCTATCCTGCTTCTGTGGCATCTCTTCCAGGTCCCTGAGGTTCTGATTTGTGAGTTGGTCATTCGTTATGGGCAACCAAGTTGTGTATCTCCTCTGGCTTTGCTGCTGTCCCTTTCAACATGTCACCAGTCAGAGAAAGCATCTACAAAGGAAGAAATTATAGCAGAAATGGTCTGGGTCTGGAGAGCTCCTTTAGGTTGGTTTGCTTGCTCTGCTTACTTGCTTGCCAAGTAACTCAGGAAACAAGGAGCAAATGCTAAGAAAGGTAAGGTGCAAAGTGGAGGCTTGCTAGGGACCAAAGGAGAAGGAGCCTGCTTGTGCTTCCCAACAATCCCAAAACACACATCCATCATACTCGCAACAAGTCAGATGGCCCTGCCTCCATGACAGTAGAAGTCAAAGCATTACTTATTTCGTGTAGCTCAGAGAGATGGTGGGAAAGTGTCAGCTTAAGGGGGTGAAGATGAAGACAATGTGATGTGATCAAGGAAGGAAGATTGTGGTTGTCAGGGCATGATTGTGTTGTGGTAGGGTGCAAGTTGGGACAGGGCTCCTGAGTGGATGTGTGTAGTTACCCTACTGTTTTGCTCAATAGCTGGTAAGTTTATTTTGTATTGGGTCAAAGGAGCTGTCCAAACATGATGGCAGAGGTGTCTACAGAAGGGCCAACTAACAACACATGCATTCCGACATTATCATGCAAAATGATGAAACTTACGGAATTGTATCAGTTGAACATCACTGTAGCTTGCTCTAGATGCTATTTCATGACCAGGCCTGTTCACCTTCTCTGGGGTGGTGATGATGGTATTCCACGATGGTGTGTGCGTCTCATTTCATAAATCTACTGTAAATTAGATTCTGTTTGGCACTGCAGCATTTAAAAGTCACCAGAGTCACCCGTTGGGGGGAGTTGGGCAGCATACAAATTTAATAATAAATAAATAAATAAATAAATAAATAAATAAATGTGTAGCGTTTCTGTATTTATGATTGCGAGGTGTTGGGGGGGGATCTTTCTGACTTTAAAAAATGGCAAAAAAATAATTTAAACATGTAAACAGATCACTCACATCGATTGCACTTTCAGAAGTGGGACACTTTGTCTAACTGCTCACTTATCAGAGAATAAGTCCCTTTGAACTGAGCTTGCCTTACTCTGAGGAAACACAGATATAGGATTGCATTGTTTTGAGGTTGAAGAGCTAACGAATCTCACAAGAGCTGAAAAGTTTGGGGATCTGCCCCAGTTCTTTGTTCCCTGAATCACCTCCGAACTTCAGAAAGGTTCTTGTTAAAAAAAAACTTTAAGGAAGTTTCCATCTTAAAAAGTAAAATAAAATGTGCTTGGAATCCTCCTCCTCCTCCTCCTCCTCCCCTTACACCACCACTATCATCATCATCATCATCATCATCATCATCATCATCATCATCATCATCATCATCACCATTCTTTCCCAATAGATAGTGCTTACTCCAGTTCTATGGTGTAGAACTAGATTAAATCCAGTCCACAGAAGATGTGATGGGTTTTTAATAGTTCTATGTGAAGCAAACAAATTTGCTCCAGTGAAACAAATTGGGCTATGGAAGTGACCTGCTTGATGTTGTCAAAACAAAAAGACCACTTTTCACCTTGGCAAAGCAATCTGAGTAGCCATGAATCACTTTGGGCTACTGCTGCAGGAGAAAGCTCTTCTCAGATTTCTCTCATAATGAGAAAAAAGATCTTCAAGGCTTGCTTGCAGCTGTTGCTGAAACCAACCAACCTGGAAGACCTTCCAAGCATGTGAAATAAACCTTTCACAGGTCTGAGAATATAGAACTCATGATATAATGTGACTGGGTGTGAAATACTGTATGTGTACATGGAACAAGGGAAGTGATTGTCAGCAGAATGCCTTCTGTAGAAGCTTTACTGAAACCCATGTATAACATAGAGTCAAACTGAAGCATTTTAAAGTTCCATTGATTTCCATAGAAATATTTACCTCTTTCACATGGGGACATAAAAGTGCCTTACTTTGGTTGAATCATGCATATTGAAAATTCACTTCTGAAAATACATGGGTAGATTTACAGCATAATCCTACAATAGTCTATTCAGAAGAAAATTCCCAGTTTACTGGGCTCAGTTGCCAATAAGTGGGTATCAGACTGCAGTCAAATGCTATGATCTGCAGTTGCTAACTACAGAGCACATTATCTTTTGTCTAAAGACATTAAGGTGGTCAAGCTAAGAAATTTTGGTCAATTAATTAACTAATTAATTAATGGGACAAGCCAAATGTGAATTAAGCCCAGATTTCTATCAGGCTATTAGTTTTTCAGTTGTGAGTCATAGCCAAAGAAAAAAAGAAAAAGAAAGAAAGAAAGAAAGAAAGAAAGAAAGAAAGAAAGAAAGAAAGAAAGAAAGAAAGAAAGAAAGAAAGAAGGAGAAAGGAAGGAAGGAAGGAAGGAAGGAAGGAAGGAAGAGAGAGAGAGAAAGGAAAGGAAAGGAAAGGAAAGGAAAGGAAAGGAAGGAAGGAAGGAAGGAAGGAAGGAAGGAAGAAAAGAAAGAAAGAAAGAAAGAAAGAAAGAAAGAAAGAAAGAAAGAAAGAAAGAAAGAAAGAGAAAGGAAGGAAGGAAGGAAGAGAGAGAGAGAGAGAAAGGAAAGGAAAGGAAGGAAGGAAGGAAGGAAGAAAAGAAAGAAAAAGAAAGAAAGAAAGGAGGGAAGGAAGGAAGGAAGGAAGGAAGGAAGGAAGGAAGGAAGGAAGGAAGGAAGGAAGGAAGAAAGAAAGAAAGAAAGAAAGAAAGAAAGAAAGAAAGAAAGAAAGAAAGAAAGAAAGAAAGAAAGAAAGAGATAAATTGCATTTTTCTTGCAGGTTTTGCACTATTTGGAAAACTGTACTAGAATATTTTGGTTACTACATTCACAAAAGGAACAGTGAGGAAGGTGCCCAAATTCTCTCTCACGTGTTTCCTTCTCCTCCTCTTCATCCTCTTTCTTTAGAGTTTACTTTCTGTTTAGGATGACTGAATCAGGGACTCAGGAGTTTCTTATAAATCATTAGGCTTTAAGCATACACAAATATTTTATTTATTTATTTATTTATTTAGATATCAAATTTATATCACCGCCCAACTCCCCCACAAGGAGGGACTCTGGGCAGATATATATACACACACACACACACACACACACACACACACACACACGTACACATCTATAACTTCCCTTCTGTGCTGCATGAAGTAGATAAGCAGACACACATACTTTAAAACAACCATGTTATAAAGATGACTCAGTTGAGTAACACCAAATTTCTAATTATAGCACTTAGAAGAAAATCCCCTTGATTTAACTGGAATTAATTTCTATCTACCACTGGTCAAACACACAGATGCTTATCTGGAGTTAATTAAAACTTCTCCAGTCCTGGAGTGTCAAAAGTCAATGGAAGCCCATCAGCTGCCTACTGTTCCCCCCCCCACCCGCCCCACAATAATCTGCCTCCTCTTTTTGCTTCTTCTCCAGAGATGGTTTTCACTTGTCTCTTAATGTTGGCTCTTGAGGAAGATGGTGCCTACTTGTGCAGAGGTGCAAGCTCTCATAATAGCCTTGAGAACCAGCCAAGAGCCTGTCTTGTACAGTCCTCCAGCTGATGTACTACATTTCGTGGCACTGTAAGCTAGAGACAAGTGAACTCCAAGAGGCCTGTAGAATGATTCTGATTAGCAAGAGAAGGGAGGGAAAAAAATCAGTTGGATGTATCCTTGCCAGAATGTGCCATCAAAAAGAAAAAGAAAGAACCCCCCCCCCCGCAGTTTATGAGCATGAATCATCATCATCGCCATTGCCCAGCGGAGGTTATACATATGATCTTGTAATTGTATGCCCACGCTGCTAAAGGGAGAAGCTGCTATTTTCTTTCAAGACATTAAGTCTGTGAATTGAGAAGACATGAAGCATTCATTTACGCTCACCCCCCCCACCACAGAATAGCCTGTATCATCCAGATCACAGTAAGGCAATTCATAAAATCATGCTGTTGTGTTGTGTATGCGTTCTCTGGCTGTGGTGATGTTGAAGTGTGAAGTCTTTGAATGCCTTGGCTTCTATTCTCATCAGGGAAGGATCACACCTAGTTTGAAAAGTGAGCAGGGGTGCTATACCAATGTACAAGCAATAAAGCCTTTAGTATATACAGTGGTACCTCGGTTCACGAACGCTTCTGTTCATGAACAATTCGGTTCACGAACAGCTCCGGTCGCAAAATTTTGCCTCCGTTCGCAAACTCTGCATCGGGTTACGAACAGGATCCGTGGCCATTTTCCCTCCCGTGACACGTGGTTGTGGCTTCCTGTAGGGAGGGGGACTCTCCCTCCAAGCAGTAACCACCTCCCCACCCGCCTTCCTGTCCTCCACGCCAGAAGTCGCGTCGAGCAAGGTTAGCTTTCTCTCTCTTCGTACTGTACTTTGTGACATATTTTTGCGGTTTAAAAAAAAAAAACATATGGTTCAGAATGGATTAACCATAATTACATTGAACCTTGTAGGGAAATTTGATTCGGGACGCGATCAAAAATCGGTTGGCGACCAAATTCGTAGGGGTCAGAACGGATTAACCGTATTTGCATTGAACCTTATGGGAAAATTTGATTCAGTTCATGACCAATTCGGTTCGCGACCAGAGTTGCGGAACGAATTAAGTTCGTGAACCGAGGTACCACTGTACTTTATATATACTCTGAATGATTATTGATTCCTAGCATCCTTTGCGTGAAAAAGTATATCTTTCTGGCAATTTAACATTCCTTCTTGGTGAATAACAGCTGGGGGGACATGCTCTTGCATGGGTAAAGCAGATAAGATATGAATATGGGCACGAAGCAAACCAATAAAATGAGAGTAATTTTGAGAATATTGAGATGTGAACACGTTAATTCTGTGGCCTCCCGTTAGCCTGAGTCTCTACTCCCCAGCTATTAATGTAGGGATGATAATAATAATTCTAGCCACCATTATAGGGCAATTGAAAAATTATTGAGATCATGTATATAAAAGGCACTGAGTACTTTGGAAAAATAGCCACACTGCAACGCCATTTATGATTAGGGCTTAGACTGTGTCATTTTGGATTGTCATTTTGGCTCCTGGTATAACTATCTTTCTGATTCTAACATCTCTTTTTCTCAGGTGATCCCAGGAGTGACCTGGAGTGGTGGAATTGTCTTTGGTTTATTTATTTTTGGTTAATTGGCTCTTGAATGTTGGGATTACTAGGATTCTGGGTACTCTAGTTATCTGGTAAAATGCTAGTAACACTGGCCTTGAATTTAAAACAAGGAAGGATCTTTTGTGAATGTAATTATCTTTTATCTTTAGGAGGGAAGAGATCACCATAGGGTAATGAGGGACAGAAGGTATGATGACAAAGGAGGATGAAGATCCCAAGTCATCATAGATATTTGTGTGCTATTTATTTTTCTGGTCTACTCTGCAGCACCAGAATGCTGGAGGAAGGACTGCATTGCCCCACATGACTTAGAGCTAATTAATACCAGTGTAGGTAATATAAAGGGAATTGCAACGTTTTGGTGTTTGCACCATGCATTTAACCAGATCAGGTAAGACCTAGCAGGTACATTTATTCAACAGGCTAAACTTAATTAGCATTAATGTTGGTTAGTTGTTGTGTGTGTATGTGGCTTTTTAGTGTGTTCTGTGAGCCCAACCTGTTTGGTTAGCTTATGACTCAATATATCATGCAAAAAGAAAATGGGTTACTTCAAATAACCAGGTTAAGTGTGTTGATCGGAACTCAACTTTTGTTTATGCCAACTCAATACTTTGCCAAGAGAAGAGAAGTAAAAAAATTAGATGAAGGAGTGGAATGCAAGTGACAGCAGGTTCAGGGTGAACAGAATCAAACATGATTTGCAGCCTGTTTTGGATTTATATGTGACAGAGAAATCTCCATTAACATTGCATCTATCCAGTGGAGTTGTTCTGGGTCCTCCTTCATGTAGGTCAAATAATTGAGCAATTTGCTACATATTTTATAATGAAGTCATTCACCCCACATCTGGTGTCATCTAGCCAAATTATAGATAATATACAGTATGTACAGTATATACAGCACAAGCACAGACATGCACCAGTTTCATCACATTTGCCTAATAGGCTGTATGATTTTTTCCCCCAATGTGGAAATAGTCAGCTTTGAATTTGGGTGGCCTTACACACTGAAATTCCAAATAAATAGTCACATCACCAGTACTACTGATTTGGAATCCAGTTGTAAAAAGGACCCAAGATTTGTTTTTGAAAAAGCAATAATACTTGAATTATGGAAAAGAAGTGGGAGAAGGAATTTATGAAACCCATAAACCATACCCCAACCCAATCAAGACGCTGTTGAAGCCTTCAAGAAACAGGAGCTATGGAGTGATCACAAAAGGCTTCTTTTGGGTTGTCACTGCTCTCCTTGTAACTTTGAACCTTACGTTTTTTTCTGCTACATCCCTAAAAGCTGGTCTAGTAATACAGAGGAGAGTGAGGTAGTTACACTCTATGTATGTTTTGCTGATCCTATGATTCAGCCCAGATTCTTTGGCATAAGCTAATCCATTTGTATCAGTGAATGCAAAGGCTGCCTTTGTTTCCATCCCCTATGCTAAGTTAAAATTAGTTAGGCTAACCAAGTAAAGTGAAAATCAGCCCTTTTTTCTATGACAACACTATGTAGAAGGGTAGTTTGGTGTGGGGAGCTTGCTACATCACACAAGGGGGAAAATCTACAGTTCCCAAAACTTTGCATAGCTATTCACACTTCAGGAGAACCCCTAACTGTTTTTCAGCCTTTGATTTCTGCCTACAAACTTCTGGGGGAAGGGGGAGATGTGGGGGGATTGCTGCACATGAAACTTGGATCCAGAGAATGCAGATTTCTTTGATTTATTTCCAGGATTTCAGTTTTTCCTGCTGTTGTACTAAAGAGGCTCTTATTTCTGGTCATAGGACGAACTCACCAACAGACTGAAGGCCTGTTATATAATGTCGTGGGTGTATCTGACTGTGGGCAGGAGAGTCAGCATTTTATTCTGTGACCCAGGAATGAGTTGGCACCATGGTTCTCATGTGAATCACCAACCCACAGCATGATTTCATCAGGAAGGGCACCCTCTGATACTCATGGAGCTGTTCAACAAGTATGTGGCAGTAAATGTCACGAAAAAAGCTCTAGTCTCGCCTCTTATGTTTCCTTGAAGATAATGAGCTGATATATTCACTACAATAAGTAATATGTGTATAAAAATATAGAGTAGTGTAGCTCTGTGGTAGAGACCTGAGATTCATCAGGGACTAACGTGAACATTTTGGTTGGGCAATTTCTGTACAAGGAGCTGCTTTATTATGTCTAATACAGAATAGTTCACTGTGATGTGCAGAATTAGTAGAAACTCATACATGTTTAATGTGTTCAGCAGAAAAGCTAAGCAGCTGAGTATAGAAGGATTTAAGGGAGTTTGGTCTTCTTAGCTTCTAGCTGCAGATGAAGGCATGCTCTTCTGTATTCAAAGAGCCGTGAATTCAACCAAACTGAAAATGGGTTGTGTGGTTCCTCATAAAGCCACCATCTGCTGTGAATTTCTTGGAGTGGGCTGTAATCCATCATGACTTTTTGCTATCATACATTCATGAATGTTTACAGTTCTTCAAGACTTGATTGATTCTGATGCAGTAGACTAACAAAATAACCTCCAGTGGAAACTATTACAGCTATACTAGTCTATGGCTTAACTCCTCCTCTTACTCAACAGAAAGAGAGAAAGAGAGAGAATGAACATGACATGGGGAGGGAAGAGGTAAAGAATGTTGGGCAATAGTTCTTAAAGTTATAGTTCTTATAACTGCCAGAAGAGAGGGAAATAGTTAAGAAAGTGATCATTGAAGGTGGATCTTGGGGTAGCAGAGATGATGAAGCCTCTCTGTTCTCTTCCTCATGGTCCCTCTCTGCCCTCTTGAAAAAGCTTCAAGTAAGGGTTGAAGAATAGTTTTGTTGTGAGATGTGAACATTCTGAATGTTGCATCCATCTGCTCAGGTCACATGATCAATATGGCTCTTTGGCCTTGTGGGTTGGAATGAAGACAGTGTTGTAATGTCTTAATTTGACAGAAGAAGAGGGTATATGCATCTGATAAAGAAATACATCACAAATATGAAGAATCCTGGAACAAATGGACCTCTTTTAAACACATTTTTGCAAATAGGAGGACCTTATTGGCAAATTAAAGTGACTTTTCATAATTAAGGCTATTTTCACCATATTGATAAATTAAGGCTGTTTTTCATAATCTTGCTTAGAGATTTTCTGACTTCCTTTAATGAAATACATTGATGTCATGTATTATACTGCTGAATATTCTCCCCTTTACCTATTGCACTCCTTATTTTCTTGAATCGTAAGAAAAAAAAGAACATAACTAGCTAACCAACTGATTTTCATGTATGCTATTCTTGTATGCTCTTTTATTCTTACTGTTCATCAAAATATTTTTGATATGTCAGATTATCATCTGACATTGATTTTTTTTTGGGGTATGTATCACTGAAGATATAGGAAGAGAGGCTTACTGATTTCTACTATTTATTAAAAAGCATGATTTTAATGTATGATTTCTACACTTCTTAGGAATCCTGTGAACTGTAGATCTGTGAAGGAACTGAAGCTGAAGTTCAAAACCAGTAAATTTAATATATCTAATCAATCTTATTTCTGAATAAGCTTATTTAGCATTTTGCTACATGTTGCTTAGATGGATTTCCAGAGTTGGATCTCTCTGTCTCTTTCTTGCTCACACACACACAAATGCACACAGGCACTTAAGTTTTGGCTTTGCATACACTAAAGATTGAGCCATGACTATTTCTTCCCTTCTTTCTTTCTCCAGTGCACATACCTCTTCATATTACAGAGAGTTAACCAATTTTCCATTGTGCTATTAATTTGAAAAAGGCGACACCAGTAAAGCTTCCATAGTTTGCCTTTTGGGGTGATGATGGTTTTAATTTATTGGCAAGAATGTACTTTCAGGTTTAGCAGGGGAAGCAGAAGCAGATATGAATGACACCTGTTTTTCAATGGGCGATCTGCATGTATGAGATGAAATCTGAATTCAGCCTTAGGATCTGGAACTTCCTGGTAGAACTGGTGACTCGAAAAGTGAACAATTATTCTTTTTTAGGTATTTGAGGTTTGATAGGCATCTCTGCAAGGTAAATTTTAAGCATTTCCCCCCCTTAAATCTCCTCCTCCCCTTCTCTTTTTCAGTAAGCAGGCTAAGCTTGGAGTGGCCAGTCACCCTGGTAACTGCCAGAAAAATTCTCCAGAAGTTTGAAGAGGTCAGCTAACAGGGTCAACAACCCTGGCCTCTCTCCGAGCTGGGGCAAGCCGGCCCCATCCTGCTGGCAGAGTTTTCGTCAAGGCCTACCCTGGGAGGGGATCTCTTCCAGCTCTGATATAAATTTTTTGAGTCAGTTCACAGCCAAGACTCTCCAGGTGGCCTCCAAAATCGATGGTGACCTTTCAACCTTGTCTAACGTCGGCATCACATCCAACCTAAGCAAGGATTTAGGTAGGAATGACAGCTGGCCACTGAGTGTTATTGGGGACAGTACAAACAGTTTGGGAAGCAAGGCTGTAGGTATGAAGAGACCAGGTCATTAAAAGCATATTAAAAAACAATGGTAGGAGCTGGGGGAGAATCCATGTTAGTAGCTGGTTTCGCACAAGCACTTGTGGTTTGGGGTGTGTAAACTGTAGCAAAGGGCTGCTCTTTTTTAGGTCTTGCTTTTAATATTCAGCACATTTTTTTACTTGTGCAAACAGACTTTATTTGCTTTCAACCAAGCACTCTACTCCTTTCCCTCTTTTCCTGTAAATATCAGGTTAGTCAATAAAAACAGACAGATTCAAAAATTCCAGACCTATGGCCATTTTCCTTCTCAGCTTAAACATATTCCAAGTTTACTGAAAAGTGCATAAATGTGTATGTTGCTTTTGTGCTATAAGTGATATTTGTTAAAAGTGTTTTTTAACTCAGAGCAGCATCTTTTGCATATACGTACAGCCTTTTGAGCTCCCCTCCCCCCCCTTTCTCTTAAGAAAATAAAATAAAGGCACAGTCCATCTGAAGTTTTAAATCCCATTGATTTTAATGGGACTGACAAGTTCTTACTTTTGGTTAGATTGCACCCAAACAAGCAGGTGCTTTAAAAAAATAAGACAAGGAAATTACATGGTATGCAAAAAAATAGTCTGGAATGAAGGAATTCAAGTTTAACTGGACTGCTCCACTTCTGCTTTGTCAAATGAATATTTAAGTATATGTTTGATTCCCTGGAATTGAACAAGGTCCTAACATGGGGAAGAAACACAATTGGCACAAGATAACAAATATTCCCAGGGTGGCTTTGTGTATGTATTTTAACTGATATGGACGTTTGGTAACAATTCAGTGCTGTTTTGGAATTCTTAGCAAAAGGGGTCATTGTGCTGTTTTATTGCCAACAATAGACTCCAATTGCTTCTGAATGCTTCCTGTGCAAAGGCACTCTTGCCATGAAACTTAGCAGAGGGTGAGGTCATTTCAGGCAGCAGATTTGGACATGTGAAAATTGCATTCACACAACATACTTACCTTGGCTATTGAATCAATGCATTTTTGGGTTTTGCACAATTCATTAAACCATGAATTAAATAAATGGGTTAAGTTTGCATCTTGCATTAACCCAGTCAACCCAGATGAACATTAACCAGTCTTAGTATATGGTACAGATGTAGCTATTAGGTCTTAAAGTGGCCTGGTTAAGTATATTGTGTGAACATAGCATATTAGCAGGAGACATCGCATAATCCCTTTCAAGATCCTCCCTACAGGCTCCATTACCATGCAAAAGCTGAGCATGATCTCTGTTGCAAACAATGAGAGGATATATTAATAGCGATCACATGTTCTGCTCAGTTTAATGTTTATTCAGTGGTAGCTTTTAAGGCTGCAGGCTGTGCATCATCCTTGGCAGAACAGGCTGAAGATCTCAGACATCAAGACTGGAAAAGACCCCAGAACTATAGAATTGGAATGGGACATTTAGGCCACCATTGCTACTGCCTGCTGTGTACAAAAATCCTATTTAAAGTATCCATGGTTGTCCAGACTCTGCTTGAATACAATCAATAAAAGGGATTCTAGTCTTTGCTGGGTACTTGGTTCCAAACTACTCCTACCTTTAGAAAGCATCGTTTAAGATTCAGCTTAGATTCAGTGTTTCTCAACATTGGCAACTTTAAGATGTCTGGACTTCAACTCCCAGAATTCCCCAGCCTCCTGTAAGATAAGACCATGATTTCATGTTCTACATACAGGATTTTCTTTTGTGAAACTGTGTTCCTACAGATCCTGTTTCCTGCATTGATCCTAGCCCTTCATTTTCTATATCTAGCTTTCAAAGAACTGTTCCTTGTGCTCTTGAGTTCACTGGATCTCAAAATCTGTCCTTGATCATTCTTTCCAAACTTTGCCATGACTTAATGGTTTCTTTGGCAAGATCAGGCCAGTGACATAAAGTATGATATTCCCCTTTAGATGCTGGCTGGGGAATTCTGGGAGTTGAAATCCAGACATCTTAAAGTTGCCAAGGTTGAGAAACATTCAACTAGAATCTGTCCTTCTGTAAGATAAGACCATGATTTCATGTTCTACATTTTGGTATAACAGAGAACAGGTGTTGTTCTTGCCTTTCTTCCATGTGGAACCACTTCAAGGACTTTCTGCCTGTATTCACACAAAAAAATTAGGCCAGTTAAGGACTTAGCAGCTGTATCAATAAAAGATCTAGTGGCTTAGAGCCATATCAGTAGAAAAAAACTTGGTGTGCAGCCAGGAACCTGAGAACATCTCTGGATGTTGATAGAACAAACCAGAGCAGCAGCTGGGGAAAAGCTGTTCTGGTTTGTTCTATCAATATCTACAGCCACTATCAGGATCTGCACAAATCTGAAATAATTTTTCCAAGTCCTTTCTGCTGGTCCAGCTCCAAGCCAAATGGCCTGAGAAAGTGTTGTGTGAAACTATGAAAAAGCTTTAACCAAGTCTTCTCAGTATTGTACAATGTCCTGGATTTTCAGGGTAGAGGAGTGTTGTGACAAAGCAATGCAACAATAACATCATTTTCAAACCGAATTAAATTTGATGTATCGATACTGCTCTATGAGATAAGTATGAGCTGACTGTGGTTGAGATGTAAAGGGGAATATCATACTTTATGTCACTGGTCTGATCTTGCCAAAGAAACCATTAAGTCATGGCAAAGTTTGGAAAGAATGATCAAGAATAGATTTTGAGATCCAGTGAACTCAAGAGCACAAGGAACAGTTCTTTGAAAGCTGGATATAGAAAATGAAGGGCTAAGATCAATGCAGGAAACAGGATCTATAGGAACACAGTTTCACAAAAGAAAGTCCTGCTGATCAAGGAAATTATTTCTAGCTGCCCGAGATCTTTACAGACCCTGAAGCTAGCTGTAGAGTATGGTGACATGTTTACTCTTCAGGGCTGAGGTTCAGTGGTGGTCAGATGAGCGTTCCAAACACAAAGTTATGCTCCCAGTTTACAGCTAAGAGTAAGATATTTCAGTCAAGACATGAAATAAATTATATATATATATATATATATATAAATAAAAACCCAGGTACTTCAGAAGAAAGAAGATGAAAGTTAGCAGAATAATCCTATACCAGCCCAAAGAAAATACCGCAATGTTTGATGGAGTTTGCTGACAAAGGAATATAAGATTTAGCTTTATTGAAGTGTAACTGTTATTGCTTTTGTAAGGTTTGCCTTAAGAGGAAGTCTGAGATGATAGGTCGACACAAATAAGGTTTATGGCTAAAATAATATCATCCGTCCATCTAAAGCAAGGGAGTGCCAGAATCACTATCTCCTGCTCCATTAGCTCATAGAATATAATGTACAAAATGCAGGTGTGCTGCAGAGTCTTTTTCAACCAAGTATCTTCAAGATATCTTGGACATCAACTCCCATGATCCCCAAAGGCCATGCTGGCTAGGGATTATGTGTATTAAAGTTCATCATACTTGGAAAGCACCCAGCTGGGGACAGCCATATAACATAATAATGATGGAGCGTGAACAATTCTCATCAGCACGCTAAATACGTTTAGGGAGTCGGTTGCAAAACTCAAATAAGTTGTAAATTTGCAGAGACCTGCTCTGAGAAGAGAAGCCGAAGTTGCCCACTTGTCGTTTTTGTTGTTTGGTGACTCTTGCATGCTCCTGTTGCTTCCAGTTGCATAAATGGACTCATTTTGCAAACGTGTCAATTTTCTAGAGCTGCCACGGGTTACAGGGAAAGTCAGTGAACTATGAGAAAAGGTGGATTTGTCAGCTCAGCACTGCGGACTGAACAAGCAATGCAAAAAGATAAGCAAGCATTTCCCTGGTGCTTCAGCATTTCAAGGGGCCCCCAAAAGGCTGAACAAGGCAAGACTGAATCCAGGGGGGAATTGTTAAAGTGACAGCATCGCCTGAGAGCAGAGAAGGCTGGATAGGAGAGGGACTATATTTCTTTATCCATTTCACTTGCATCTTCTCTGGCACCATGAAAGATGCTTAAAAGCCGTGTTTTGCCTAGCCCTGGTTTCGGATTGCTTTACAGAGTACATCATTCCTCATTCTGGCCTCATGAAGTGAACAGGCAACAGCTTTGTCTCTGCTCAATTGCTTGCAGATCAGGGAGGGATTAACTGGAATCTTAACCTGTAGTAACTTTTGCAATTCCATTCTTTTGACACCTCTGTTGAATCCCTGAAAAGGCTTGCACTGACATACTTGACCTTGTTGGGTGGTAGAACACTAGGTTTCCAGGAGTGGAAAAAATGGTCAACTCGTGGCCATTGCCGGAGATCACTTAGCCCTTGTTTTCCTTCTTAGATCAGATATGCATCTGATCTGTCCTTGGCCAATAAGAGGTCCTCCACCAAGACTCCATAAAGCAGAAAGCAACACCATGAGATGCAAGAGAAGAACAAAGAAAACCAAGCTAAGCAGAGAAGTGTGTGTAGGAGAGTAAACACAGGACCAGAGTGAGGTTGGGTAAGCAGAACTAAGTTACTAGCCAATTTAGGGAAAAAAATGAAGAGTAAAACCCGCAATTAAGTACATAATCAGTTGTGATGGAGGAAAATGGTGGTTCTTTAGTAGCTGATCAGGAATTCCATCTGCAGAGGCAAGCAGCTGCTGAAAGTCAGGTTGTCCACTGCTTCTGCCTTGTTTCTGCAATGAGCGTCCACAGAGGAACGCATGGCATGGTGAGAGCAACTCTCAGTGCTCACCAAGATGGCTGGTCAGCAAACCATGTAAATGAGATGAGTGGATGTGGCAGCCTCAGATGTGCCCCAGACACTTTTGCAATACAGTTAGGTCCGTAGGGGCTTCTCTGAAGACGTGGAAGCAGAACATGTTAAATCCATTGAATTATTAAGGAGTCTGGTAGCACCTTTTCCAACTAACAAATTGTATCAAGGCATAAGCTTTCATGACCTGCAGCTCACTTCATCAGATTCATAGAGTGGCTTGACTGATGTAGGATTTAAATTGGAATGGGGAGGAAAGGGAGGGGAAGTCAGATATGTCTCCTATGTAACCTGCACGTGTATTAACAACCTGCCTTCCACTCCCTCATTCCAGTTTAAATCCTACATACTACATGAAGTCAGCTGCAGTTCACAAAAGCTTATGGCTTTTAATAAACTATATTAGTCAGCAAAGGTGCTACCAGACTCCTTCGTATTTTTGGCTACCATAGACTAGCATGGCTCTGCTTCTTCAATGAATTATTAAGGCATATAGGGAAGACAATTACAACTGCCTGAAAGTAAGAAGCTAAAGAATTAAGCAATTCCTTTTTCCAGTGGTCTTCATTCTGCAAGGTTACATGAGATGGTGAAGCGTTTAATGGTTTGTTACCCTGCCTTTCCAAATAAATTGTCCTCAGTATTGACTTTATTAAATGCAGAGAAGTCCACTAGACCCTACTTCATCCTTTGCATGGCTACCAATAAATAAGGGATAGTGGGGTTTGGAAGACAGGGTTTAACTTTGTTACTCAGCCTTTTCCAACCTCAAATGTGTTGAGCAACAGCTCCTAATATTCCAGCTAGCATCAGAAATGTTGCTCAAACCAGCTGGGTGGCCTTAGGCTGGGGAACCTGTTATAACCTCATAGTCAAGCATAGCTTTAAAGCTATTGGATTGGTTAGTCATATTAGAAATCAGGGGCATCCATGGGAGGGGAGAGTCAAAAAAGTCACGATGATGGCTGTAACTGCAGTCAAAGCCCAGCTGCACTGTGACACATGTAAAAATGGGGAGTGGCTTCAATTGCACAGTCGTGGCCTTGTCTTGACTTTTTTGACTCCTTCCTACTGATATGTTTGGTACAAATTGGTCCATTTTGTATTTTGGCACCACGTCTAACTTATTATTACTCAACAAAGCGTTGCTAGTCCATTTGTTTTAAAGTATGACAAATTCAGCAGCCAGTTTGGTATAGTGGTGAAGGCACCAGGCTCGAAACTGGGAGACTGTGAGTTCTAGTCCTGCCTTGGGCATGAAAGCTGGCTGGGTCACCTTGGGCCGTTGACTCCCTCTCAGCCCTAGAAGGAGGCAAGGGCAAACTAATTTTGAAATCTTGCCAAGAAAACTGCAGGGACTTGCCTGGGCAGTCACCAGGAGTCAAGACTGACTTGAAGGCATGCACACACAGGACAAATTCAGGTTCTGTGTGGGCTTCAACAGGAGCAACGGAAGCAATTGTTCATGGGCACCATCCCTTGATGGTTCAGTATTTGAAATGATTAGCAGGAACAATATTTTTTTCAGTAAAGTAATTCAATTAAATACAACCCTAAGACTTATTTTGTGTTTCCCATTCACTGGGTCATTGATTTCAATGTACAAAAATAACGGAGAGAACAAAATATGTTAAGTGGCAGCGAGAAGAAAGAAAGGACATATGAGTAAGTATAAAGTCCTAAAAAAGCCATGGGCATAGTTTTTTCATAGATAGACTAGAAGGGAAGGGCCGTGATTCATAACTTACCCCAAACCAAGGAACCCCATAGCCATATAGAGATCGGAATTCAAACTTTCCCCATAATTGTGGGGCGTTAGCCCAATCTATTCTTCCCAACACCCTTCCTTTTACACATGACTTTCTCTTTTCAGCTGCAAATGGCACTGACAGCATCAGAAAATCAAAAAATAGGGATGAAATCACGTGGTGGGGAACCTGGCACAAGGCATGTAATCTCGCCGACTAAGGAATGGTGAGGTCTTTGAAACAGTAAATAATGTCTTGGCCTCGATCATCTTAAGCCCAGGCCTGATGGGTGAGGTCTTTCAGGCATCCAGGGCCTATTCCATTAAGAGCTTTAAGAAGGAAGAGTGCAGGCTTAACACCAATCCCCTTCTCCGTAGGCAAGCATGGTGGGCGTAATATGATCATGGGACAACATGCCATGAGCAAACAGGTTACTCCATTCTGAGATGGGAGAAGCCCTGTCAGCTGCCATCTGTAAGAAGAATTGGGGCGTGTGCTGCTGGAGAGGGCAGAGACATTGCTCTATCTCTGAAAGGCAGGGTTGGTAAGCTGGGTTTTTTTCTCAGTCAGCTACCTCAGAGGGTGGTTGTGAGATGAAAATGGGAGAGGAAAAATAGCACATTTCTTTGTGCTCTGGGAGAAAGAAAGGGTGAATGTGCCAAGAATTCATGTGTAGACGAGGAGGAGCATTTATTTAAAGCGTGCCAGATGTATATTATTCCTACTACTGTTAAGGTATGGTCTAAGAGTGATCGCCATTCTCTTCTCTGGAGAGAAAGTACAGAAGTGATACTGATGGAGTATCAGTATCAGTATTAACTCAGAAGCCTACCTAAAGAAGAAGGAAGGAAGCTGAACCTCGGGTGGCTCTGAGCTACACCGGTAGCAGTGACACCGTTCACTAGAACAGCCTCCTTGTTGATAAACACTTTCCTTTGGCTACAACTCTCTCTCTCGCCTTGTTACTCCTGAGTTATGATAACATGTACGATAACATGTAAGCAGCTTACAGAAGTCTTATCGGTAGACGCTGCGCACAATGCAACAATTAACTCTTAATGGCAGCTGCCCCTAACTATGAGTGACAGATCATAAATTATGTCTGAATTGGCTCCTTCCACTCTGGAGAGTCCCTCTGCCCTCCAGCTGGCCCCCCCGAAGTTGCCCTCGCAGCCTTAATCCCGTTTGGACGGGTGCCTTGTGCCACTGCTCTCCCCCAGAACTTGGGTACAGTTGCCTTCTCCAACAAGGGAACAATCTTTGTTTCTGTTACCTTATTAGGCCAAAGACCGGAGCAGCCAGCTATGGCATCAACAGGCCCCGCAGGCAGAAATCTCAGCAGGCCCAGCCAGCCTCCAACAAACCCTTTTTTATCCTCTGGTTTCTAGGAAGCATTCTGATGGTGGTGCCCTGCTGCTGATGAGTCAGATCTGTGGTGGGCCTGGAGAGATGTCCTGTAAGTGGGGAGCACTGTAAAACAGCGGCTTCCATTCATTAAGGGTTTGTGTGTAATAAACCACCAAAAATGGGGGAAAGGGGAGGGAGGAAGGGAAGGGAAGGGAAGGGGAAGAAGCAGCTGCATGGAAGGAACAAACAACCCAGTTCATTCTTTGGGAGCCAAAAGTTTCCCATTTGCCGCTGGGCAGCTTTGGCATCCTTCGGAGTGGACAATGCCAGCCACTCTCTTTTTCACCCAGTCCTGCTCCTAGAAGTTCTGAGGTCCAGGGAACAGCTTTGTTTGGAACCCAAAATGTAGGCACAAGCTGAATAGAGAAAGAAAAGCACCATGTGGGGATGTTAGAAAGTCTAAAGTGCGTGCGTGTGTGTGCAGCAAGGAGAGAGGAACAGTCTTGAATCTAGCTGATCCCCTGGAGTTGGGTGCAACAGCGCCTTGTCTCTGGGGGCAGCCTGAGAACAAAGCATCACATGAATGGTGGGAAAGGGGTGTGAAAAACGTGTGTGTTTCCCCTGATGAAGGAGTGACCTGGTCATGAGCAGCTGAGATCAGCAGGGGTTGCATCTTAGGAAAAGAGGTACTTTTAAAAAAGGAACCAAAAACCCACCAGCAAAAAATAAAACTCCCGCACAAGCAAGTTGCACTGCCTGAAGGATGTCCTCCATTGCCAAATAGGCAGATACGTGCATTTTGTTTTTTTAAATGTGATCAGTGTGAACCAGAAAAAGAAAGACAAGAGCTGGGACAGATGGCATTTGGAAAAGTTAGGACTGGGTGAGGATACAGACTGTTCACAATCCTGGGGGAAAAAAATTGAGTTTTTTCTTGGCCCCTTATTTGCAAGTAGACCTGATAAACCAGTGGGATTTATCAAAGTGACGTAGGCTGCATTCACTCAATACGTTTAACCAAGAATTAATGGCCGCCTGATCTCAAATCAGTACGTTTTAAACTCTCTCTCTCTCTCTCTCTCTCTCTCTCTCTGTGTCTTAATGTACTCTGCAAACCTATATGTTTGGTTATTTTATAATTCAATGTATTGTGGGAACCTTGCTACTGGGTTGATTCACTCATGAGACAAGCCTGTTGTGTATCCTGCAAAGAATTGTACTACTGTATATTGCAAATCATGGGGATATTGAAAAGTTAGGAGAGGAATAAAAAATTCCAAATACCCTTCCCGAGGGATTCAAATGTCAACTTTTGCCACTGGGATGTACTATTCTTACTCCAAGCTAGGAGTACTAGTTTGTAGTACATACTTGCAGTTTGAGTAGTACCTGGAATGGGGTTAGATAAAAGGAATGTGGGGCCTCCAATAGAAGATGTGGTATAAATTACGGCAACAACTTCATTGAATGTGCAAGAAATCAAAGATCTGCAAGTATGAAAGCAATGTGGGTAATGTTTACATTTCAATTTGGACAAGACTGACCTTATCTTAAGGTGGCAATGGTTTCTCTGCAGTCCCACATCTTGGCTATGCCAAATGATGAAGGAGGTCTTCTGGGCCACAGTTCCTGGGTCTCAAGGAATTATATATGCTATATATTATATAATTATATATATGATGTAATCTTATATGCCTCAAAGGGATCCCTTCCCCAGCTTGTCCAATTTCAGGAACTCCGCTCAAGAACTTCTTAAGGATACCTTCAAGACCTCACTGATTACAGGACTCCATTTTCTTACCTGTTCTAAGCCATGACTAACAGCTTATTTTATAACCTACAGAGCTACTTATATTCCTATTCGTTTAGTACAAAGGCAAACCAAGAATCAAAAGCAATGTAGGGCCTCCATAACAAGGGGGCAAAAGCCCAGATGGCATCAAAGAATTGGCATTTTCTGTATCTCTTCATTGCCATCTAGTGGTCAATGGGATTTTTGTAACCCAGATATGGTTGCCCTAAACAACCTCAACCTTGGCAACTTTAAGATGTGTGGACTTCAACTCCCAGAATTCTCCAGCCAGCATGAAGCTGAAGTCCACACATCTTGAAGTTGCTAAGGTTGAGAAACACTGCCCTAAACTATGAATCAAATTGTTTCACTAATACCCGACCCCCCTTTACTTGGCCAGTAGGTGTCCAGCCTTAGTCTGCTCTAAATCCTATACAGATTTGCCTCCCTTCCAGGCAGCTGCAGAAGATATCTCCTCCACAACAGCTAGCTTTGTAGGGTAGAATAAGGAAATAAACATTAGCATTCAACCACTGCCTAAAAGTGGTGGCTGTTTCAAAAAGAAAGCATAGAGAATTCCATTATCAATTTTGCCTTCTTCCAGTTTCATTGGAGTGTCCAGGGTTGTACTGACTTTATAGTTGGCCCTACTGTCCAGGGGAAACTACCAACAGGGACTGCCAAGTCCCTTCCTTCCTACGAAGGGGTAGTAGCAGTATTGAAATTACACTATACTTTGCAGTGGCCTGAATATTAGCTTGAGATGCTTCGCTAAGAATCCTTCTCATTCTCTTTCCAAGCAGGTGCAAGGCACTGTGGGAATCCTGAAGAACGAACCACCCCCACCCCCACCCCCACAGTTTTCTTCACCACAGGGGTGGGACAACACAAATCCGAAGAACCGTTCGATCCCAGCCGAGCCTAGACCCAGCTGACCTCCTTGAGCTATCCAGCGCATTGTGCACATTTGGGACAGGATTTTTCGGATGCATCAGAGTGGAAGACATTCCAGCGCTTCTGGAGTCTCTGCAGGTGTTTCTGAATGCAAAGGGCTCCCTTTCAGAGTCTCACTTCTGCATCCATCATGCGCGTTTGGGCAGATGACCAGGCTGTTTGTTTGTTTGTTTGTCTGGCTGACTGACTGACTGACATGAGGGGCCTATTGCTCCTGATCAAAGGTCATTCATAGAATAGCTCTGCTCTCTAGAGTGTACTGGACCTCAACCATCCTGAATCACGCCTGCCAGGCCCCTGGCCTTTCAAACACAGAAGAGCTTGCTCATAAATTTGCAAACCATTTGTCTTTCAGTGAAGCAGATACCTCCAGGCAGAGAAATAGAGAATAATCTAGGTTGTGCATCGCCATCACCATCATCATTATGACAGTTTAACATCTGATCATGTCCTAATAGCTCCATGTAGGGGGTGACAATTTTTAAATCATCATCATCATCATCATCACCACCACCACCACCACCACCACCGCCACCACAACCATCATCATCTATAAAGAACAAAGAATGCTAATATTTTCATCAATATAATCCCTTAGATTAATAAAATAATTCTTGATTGATGGGACGAGACATTTAGCTAATGGGACTGTAGGATCCTTTCTGTGTATTTTTTTCTGGTGACAGTACAGAAGTGGTGTGCCATTACGGTCTTCCAGGATGTTTTTCCACTTCTCAGTCTAGGAGTGGGAAATTTCCTGCTGGTGTCTTATCTAAATACTAACTACACCTGACTGCTTAACTTCACAACCCAGGCAAGGTGGGCCAGATGCTCTCTTCCACTGAACTATTGCATGAACTCAGTTCATTTGATTAGTTCATGGCTCAAAATATCACGTGATCCTGGAAAAGGACACATTCAATAAGCAGATTAAGTAGGTTGTCAGACTCTGATCTGTACCTGACTTCAACCTTGTGTGTCCTGACTTTTTGGAGATGCTCTTTTGTAAGATAGCAACATCATTAGGTGTCATGCTTGATGCAATATACAAAAAGCCAGATTTCCCCCCCTTCAAACAAGTGAACAATCTGAAATCTGACATGAGGTAGATAAAATGGGAAGGAGAAATGTGCATGGGTTGGAGAAAAATAAGTTGCTGTTATTTCAATGACTTTGGTTTTGACTTTGAATCTACAAGTTATGGCTTACAAAATGGAAAGATGGGTCCAAGGGCTTATCAGAGGCTGTCGCACCATAACAGCCAGTGGAACGGATGCCTCCATTTGCCCCATACAGGTAGGTTTTGGATGGGGGACCAAGCTACTTGTCCCTAAAAGGGGGAATTCGATCACAAAGTCGCAGCTGTTGTCTGGTCTTTTCTGACCATTCCCTGCAAACACCTCTGTGCATCTAATTACCCAGATCTTTAGAACAACAGTTTTACTATTGCATGTATGCAGATCCAATCAATCAATGAATAGATTGACTAATTATTTCCTTGAGTGATTTATTAGGACAAAGGCTGCTTTTATTTTGCATTTTTGTTTTTTGGGGTTTTTTTTTGGAAAAATGTGACTGAGAGTGCAATAGTGTATCTGTCTGCTTGTTTACTCAGGACTGAATCCATTGTGTTCAAAGACTTTAGTGCTAAAGTGGTGGGATTGGGACAGTGCACTGATTTTCTTGGAAATGTGAAACTGAGTCTGTGCTGCTGGGACCTTCAAAATAAATTCACTTTCAAGGATTTCAGAATGATATTCCATAGTCCAAACTTCACAGTGAATCTATTATCGGGTATTTGTTTCTTAAAGTGGACTCTCATTTTACAGCAGTTCATCTCGTGCAATGGCTACTTTGGTAAAACACAGGATTAATTTTCTTTTCAAAACCCTTCCTTTTAACTTTTTCCTGCATTTTGTAAGCCAGAAACTGGGCTTCCTAAAACCATCTTTAACACGAACAGAAGAATCTCAAACTAATCCAGAGTCCATTGGGTGGCTTATAAATTCAAATAAATCAATAAAATAATCCAGGGTAGATCAATCATGCGGGGAACAAATCCACAGCAGAACGGTTTAACGAGACCCTCGAAAGGAATGGGTTGGAAATGCTTTGCAATGCAACTGCAAAGAGCCAAGCCAGCTCGTTTTCCTTTTGGCAGAATAAATACATTTCAAAGTGTGCTTTTCAAAAACTAGTCAACATTCCTGAACAGATCTCCAAATCCAAGCTGGTCCCACCAACAAGAAAGCCAAAATAGTTACTTGACAAATGCAATTCTGATAAATGCATAAGGTTCAGAGCCGGGGCAGGCATGGCAAGGAATGAGAGTTTCAGTTCGGGTTGTAAACCTGAGCCCACTTCTCTCGTTACTAAACAGTGTTGGCTGAGCAAGCCTGAAAGGAAAGGCTAGCGCCGGAAGGGTTAATAAGTCAACAAAAGGCTGTTTTTAATTCCAGCTCGAGTCTCCTGATGCACTCTGAAAATCTGTCCCGCAATGCTGAAATCCTAAATTGCTAGTGCCCTGCATCCCCCCCCCCCACAACATTTCAGTCTGCTGTTAGTAACCCACAGCATGTGCAAGATTGGGGCTGAGCTCTCCAAAGCAGGGCCTGAGCTCAGGGGCCTTTGTACCCAAGAGGCAAAACATTAAGAACCTGTGGAGAAGGAACTCAGAAACCCTCAAGGCCCCGGGAATGAGACAGAGACAAAAAGCCTGTTACAGGCTTGAAAATCACCCCACTGCGGTTATTTTATTTACTGCAGCTGGCAGGGGAATTGTTTCACTTTGCACAAAATTCTAAACGGTGTGATCTGGATTCTTCCTCCTCCTCCTCCTCCTCCTCCTCCTCCTCCCCTCCCCTCCTCTCCTCTCCTCTCCTCTCCTCCTCTCCTCTCCTCTCCTCTCCTCTCCTCCTCCTCCTCCTCCTCCTCCTCCTCCTCCTCCTCCTCCTCTTCTTCTTCTTCTTCTTCTTCTTCTTCTTCTTCTTCTTCTTCTTCTTCTCCTCCTCCTCCTCCTCCTCCTCCTCCTCCTCCTCCTCCTCCTCCTCCTCCCTCACATTCACATGTGTGGATTTCTACTTGCAAACATGAAAAGAAGGAACTCTTGGAAAACTAGGGAAGGGAAGGAAGGAAGACAAATAGGAAAGCCAACATTTTTGCATCCTTTTTAATTTTGCAGACTATAGGAAAATAAATAGAATACTTGCTAATGCAGACTTTGGGAAGGCTGGCAAAAGCTTTGTTTCCAGAATCAGATGGCTTGTGTTTTGAAGAAGAACACAGTTTAGTGTCTCTTAGTGTGTTCTGAGACTTCAGCTGATCACTGAGATTTCCATATTAAACTTAAAAAAGGACTTAGGAGCTGAGTCTGAGACATCAGCCACAAAAGGCTTGCTGAGTAAATGACTGAAGAGCAATACATACATCTACAAGTTTTCTTGTTTTGAGAACTTGAAAGCACAAACCATCCAAATTTAAGTACACCAATTTCCTGTGGTGTTGGAGGAATAAATGAAAGCTGTAGTATTATTCAAACAAGCCATGCTTAACTGAATCATGCTTTACAGAATTAACCCAATGACCTTCTCAACTCCAGGGATAAAATGGGGGTTGGGTAATCAAATTTGGATGTTGTGGGGACACAAGCATAGTTGTTTTTTTCCCCCAAGTGTAAAAATCCCATCATCTGGTTTATTTGTTTAAATATAGCATGTCCATGAACATAACCGCAGCCTACTCTACATAGTGCTCAATCTCTTTTGAGTCTAACAAAAGAGTGTGTACTCTATGTAGGGTTGTGCAGTCAAATACATTCTCATCACTGAAACCGATGGGATAAATTAGTGAATGGGAGTTGGCAGGCTCTTATTCACTTACAGTCTTAGGAATTTGTATTTGCCCAAATAAATACTAAAGGGTACAGTCCAACTTGTGTTGTTCAATGGGAGAGAATGAAATGCCAATTGTTCTTAAGACTCCATGATGCAATGAGATTGCATTCAATAGGTATTGCCAATCTCTCGAAAATCCATTACTCAGCAGGATCTTTACAGGTCAAATTAGGCACAGGAAGTCTATAGGGCTGCTATCTTAAGTCTTTTTTGACCGTCCTTTTCCTTATTTTATTTTATTTATTTATTAAACCAATTTATACAGCCACCCATCTCACCACAGGTGACTCTGGGCAGCATACAACGAAGCTAAAAACAGTCAATAAATGCATTAAAAATATAAAAAGCAAAATAAAACATAGAATAGAAAGATGTTAAAAATAAGGGAGCCCCCTCACTAATTCCCCCATCCCCTGGGATCCCCGGGCCTGCTGGCATAACTGAGTCTTAAGGGACCTCCAGAAGCTCAACAATGACGAGGCCAGTCTCATCTCAGGGGGGAGAAGATCCCACAGCGCAGGTGCCACAGCAGAAAAGGCCCGCTTTTAAGAAGTGTCATTTCCACCTCTTAAAGAGTTTTCCAACCATCGTGTTTATAGTAGAAGCAGACAATTTTATATTGTTACAGCAGTGCCTGAGCAATGCTAGCAGTCAGCAGTATGAGAAGGCTTTGCAGTTTACACCAGGCCCTGCCAATAGGATCACGCAATGTGACATAATTTTGTTTTCTCCTCCTTATACTGACCCTTCCTGCATTGCCAAACAAACAGGTTTTTCCCGCTTAATCCATCACAGAGCCAAAGTATGTAAACTTTATTGTACTCTTCCACTGTTGTCATTGGTAGATTCCTGGGGGCGGTACCTGGAAGTAGGAGGAGGGAAGTGGGAACTCCATCCTATTGGCTATTTATAACGCCAATCAGACTCCTCAAAATACTCTCCCTCCTCACCCATGAGAACTATATTTTCATTAGCTGGCCTTGACAGCAACAGTGTTGTGCTCTTCTGGCAAGACGCGAGGTTGATGCAACAAAGACTGGGTTTTGCTGAAGTTGCCTCTTGAGGAAAGGTTCACCCTTAAAAGCCATTGCAAGATCTTGGAATTATGTTCCTGGAGAAGAGCTTTTAAACTCTTTCCCTCCTACAATTTCCCAATTTAAAAACCCTTCTTCATTAAAAAAAAAAAAAGCCGTGGGGGAGGAATTGAACTTGGGAATTTCTTCTCTCCCCTAATTGAATTTCTCTTGCCCCCTGCTCCCAATTTTAATTTTTCAGAAAACAACCACGGGAAAGAGAGATTGTTTTTCTCCACCAATTGCCCCGTGAGCTGCAAATGAGCTCTGGTCTTGCAGTTATTTTTTTTAATAAGACCTTTTCGGCTGCCGTGCCTTTTAAAGGGCAAGAACGTGAAGCAGGTGCAAGGCCATTTCAATCTGTTTTATTGTTCCGCAGTAAATACACTGAATGGACTTTGTATCTTGGTTTTGCCCATTGTGGGGCTGCGCTTATTACGCGCAGCCTCCCCTCCCCTCCCCTCCCTCCCCAGCTTTAGGAAGGAGGCAGGCCTCAAGATAAATTTTAAGTAATACATCTGCACAGTGTGTGGGGAGGAAAAATGCCAGCAGCCACACAAAGACGCTGATGAGTCCCTCCGTGGGAGAAAGGGTTCCCCTGGTCTCCAAGCCTCCCCCCTTCCAGCCCCCCGCCCTGCTTTTTTGGTGATGGAGCTTGGCCAGCCGCAGCTGGTAAAAGGCTGACCTCGCATGGGGGCGGGTGGCTGGGAGGGAGATGAGCAAGCGAGGTGAAAGACATCCTGTTTGGAGCTCCTGTTCAACTTTTAGGAAGTTGAAAAAAAAGGGGGGGGGGGACAGGTAAAAATTGCCTAGGCCTGGAAGAGTGGAGTTTTCCTTTGGGGTGACAGGTTGAGGGAGGCATTTACAAGGTCTTTGAGCAGGTAATTAGCACCCAACGCCAGATGCAGGAAATAGTTTTGGTCACCTCAGACACAGAATACATAATAAGCCAAAGGGGTTGATTTTCAACGGATGGGTGGCTTTGAACAAAGGCCCCAAAGAGGAGAGAGATCAGGACTTAGGGATCGGTAACCTAAGAGCTACTGGGCTTCTTTCCCATCAGTTTACGAGAAGCCCCCCCCTCACCCCCACCCCTCTCTTCTAAAGCTGATAAGGTATGAAACATTTGCAAGACTAGCTCCCTTTCGAAGAAGAAAAAGCCGGGATCCAATGCGTCAGGAAGAAATCTTTCTGACGGATAAGGAAAATGTATGCTGTTCGCAGCCAAAGAACAATATTTGGTGATTTTCCTACTGATAACATCGAAGGAATGTTAAACACTTATGCACACACACACATGAACACCCACAACTCTTCTAGGGAAGTTATTTAGTTCGTAATGGACAAGTTATTTGAGTCAGAGTGTTCTCATTTTGCCCTATCCTCTGTTTTGATGAATCAGCTTCAGCAGGAGGCACTGGTCAGTTTTCCTAGCTAGACCAAAATGGTGAAGATGCAGTTGACAGTCCTTAAACTTCATCTTTCCTCACAGGCCATGATTCCAGTTGGCTTGTTTTGTGAAGGCAGCTGGGTTTTTACAAACCAGGACTGCAATGGGCTTTGAATGGCTGTTAAGAAAACTCAGCTCCTTTTAGACCAGTGGTTTTCAAACTTAGCAACTTTAAGATGTGTGGACTTCAACTCCCAGAATTGACGTCCACACATCTTAAAGTTGCCAAGTTTGAAAAACACTGGTTTAGACTCTCAGCTTTGCCATTGCTTTTCTTATCAAGGGAAAGAACAGGTAACCGGTTAGATTTTTTCTGAGTTGCTGTCCATACCCATGAAGCAGGAATTCTGAAATTGTCCATGTTTGGAATGGCTAGTTATGTCTCACCCCCAAAGGGGATAAAAGCACATCTAGATGAGCCTAAAACATACTAATTTATATCTGTAGATGCACGTGCAGATAGCTGCTACAATCTAAACAGAAGCATATTCCAACACATCTTGACGGAGAAGATCATGGCCATAAGATCCGTGTGCCCTGCTCAGTTGTCCAGCTGCTAAACTGGATGTCCTTCTTTGCTCATGATGTTGCTCTATCATTCAGTCAGACCTGGTCTGGACCACTTTTCAAGTAGAGGACTGTGGGAGACATTGGCCGTGTTCATAATCATATGTAATTCCAGCCAGTAATTCCATCAAAATGTGTTGTGTATGGTTCTTGAAGCACATGGTCACATTAAGTGAGATAAAAGCTGCCACTTGGGAAATACAGCATCCCTGCCCCCTTCATGCAGGAAGGGCCTGTATCTCATGAGTTTTTGTACCAGGAGACTACTGGAAGGGGAGCATCACATCATTAGCTCCTTTCCCATTGGCCATGCATGCTAAGTAGGTGTGTCCTGGACCCTGCAGCCAATCAGCAGTAGGAAGGTATGTTCTCCTAAAGGAATTTACAGCTGACCTTGGGGACAGGAAAAGTATCAGCAAGCCATTAAGGGGGGTAAGAATGAATAAGCCATTAAGGGGAAACCTGCAGAAAAGAAGACACAATCTTGAGAAAGAGGGAAACATGAAAAGGAAACTCCAAATAACTTTGCCTTGATTTGGTTAATATAAGACAGGATGGAGAGAAATTTGGAATCCCTCCCGTGCCTGTTTTGTGATCTGACCTGCCTTGGAGGGCTGGCAGTGCTATGGCTGCCAGAACCCTACCAGTGAGTTATGTGAAAGAGAGCCTTTTTTTTTTTCAGCCTCTCTCTAACTCTTTTTCTTGGAGGACTGATTCTACAGGTCTTTGAATTGTCCAACTTTTGACTGAATTATGGTGTTCACGCTATGTGGCAGTGTTTTTCAAGCTTGGCAACTTTAAGATGCGTGGACTTCAACTCCCAGAATTCCCCAACCAGCCAACATGCTGGCTGGGGAATTCTGGGAGTTGAAGTCCACACATCTTTTTTTTTTAATAGTAATTTTTATTAAAAATTACAGTTGCAACAATAAAAACTAATACAAACTAAAAAAAAAAGAAAAGAAAAAAAATAGAAGGTACAGAAAAGAAAAAGAAAAGAAAAAAATAAGAACATAGTAAAGAAAAAGAAAAGAAACATATAAAGAAATGACTACTCCTTCATCACAACAAGTATAAACAATTTTAGTAACTTATTACCTTCTCTTAAAATAGAACAAATTATCTCTTCTTCCCATATCCCATCTCTCATCTATAAACAAATCCTTAAAGCCTTATCATTTGAGTCATGATGTTAACAGAAGTCCATTAAGGGTTACCAGAGATAACAACATATCCACTTTAACCTTGATTAGATAAACCAACTTTATATTCCTTCTTTTTACTTTTAACAATCTTGATCTTTAGTCCCTTCAAGTAATGTCCTAGAACTTGATTTCTTTTCATTTGTTCCTCGTCCCCTCTCACAAAATTCTCCAAAGCCCTAACAAGCCTCTCCTGTAACCCCAATATAGGAAAATTATCCAGGTCACTCTCTTGGTTTGTTATTTGTATATTCCTTTTAATTATCAAGACATCAGTTGGTTTCTTCTGCATGTCCAGTGCAGAATCATTTTCCACATCATTCTTGTAGCCTGTCATTTTTGAATCCTCTTTAATCAGGATTTTAAATCATTTTAAACTTTCAGATCAATCTCAATCTTGTCAGATAAAACTTGTTCCTCTTCCATAATGTCTTCCAAACACTATCTATAGAGCCAGACACTCTTAAAATTAACTTCTGGGTCCATTGTTCAAAAATATCCTTCAATATGTCCAATGTTAAAATATTTTGCTTTATTCTGTACTTGTAAGTCAAATTTAAGTGTTCTTCTTGTTTAATTCTAATTTTTAGTTTCTTCTAGTTTCCTCCAGTGTCCAACCTTCAAAGTTCCATCCTATCATGTTTTTCTTAAAAGAATTCAAAACAAAAACATTTTCCCATGGCAAGGATTCTTATAATTAATTCCAAAATCTTATTTCAAATCCATCTGGACCCTTAATCTGTTTGTAACTTTCCAAAATCAAAGTTCTAATCACCCTTTTATTGTTTATCCCCCCCCCCCCAATTTTTTTTTAAGTCCTTAAACTTGTATTTAAAACTTCTATCACTAAGGATTGAAGGAAACTCACCCAGTGTTTTCAGACTTGCTAATCCAAAGGTCCCTAATAGCTGAAAAGAAGTTAACAAGCAATTTCTGAAAGTGATTAGAAAAGGAATGTGTGAACCCAGTGTTCTTTTAAAGGCACCAACTGTGATTTCAGCAAGATGGTTATTTCCTCATCTTCCAGAGCTCTAAACCCACCCGACACTGCTGTCTTGCAGTCTTCTTGCAAGGAGCAACCGCCTGGAGCACTTGTGGGAAATCTCAAGTCCTCTTCTTGTCTGGAGAGAAATTATGAAGAGCAGATCTACTCACCAGCTCTTCATTCTGCCAAGGGCATCTTCAGTTCACCATTTCTTCCCCAGAAGTCCCCAGAAGTTTGAAAAGCACTGCCATATGGGGTTAAACTAGTCACCTTGTGTTTCACTTTGACTAGGGTTTAGGTTTGACTCAGTGCACCTACCTTGCCATTGCCCAGTTAAGGGTATTTGTGAATAAGACACACAGTCACTTTAGGAATACAGTGCTATAAGAAAAGCTGGACTATACTGAGAAAAAATAAGTCACTATGTTGGCTGTAGAAAGCCAGTCTGATGTAGTGGTTAAAGACACCAGGCTGGAAACCAGGAGACCATGAGTTCTTGTCTTGCTTTAGGCAAAAAGCCATTTGGGTTTCTTTGGGTTAGTCTTTCTGGAAACCCTTTCTGAAAATGTTGCCAAGAAAACTGCATGGACTTATCTGGGCACTCAACAGGAGTCAAAAGTGATTCAAAGGCACAAAATATAAGAAGCTTCCTGGAACATCTTTTATCCTTTCTGTGTTGACAGGAAAGCAGCAGTGTAATTCTGCAGGAGGAGGAAGAAACCAGCATGATTCTGTAATGAGCTCAATCAGTAGCTGTTGGGGTACAGAGGAAATATAAAAACTCTCCACATTGCCCAGGAAGCACATTTTCCAACCCAACAAAAGAGTAAGTGGGGTGCTTGGAGATAAAGATGAATTGGGATCACCCGGAGCAATTCTACCTGTAGTTGCACAGAAGAAGCCTGACCTTTTCATGGAAGGTGATTCTGCAGGCAGGTGTGCATAGCTGCACATTTGTTTTTATTTACATCTGTTTTTATTTTATTGCTGCTGGTTTTATACTGTTTTATATTGTTTTATACTGTTTTCTTGGTTGTAAGCTGCTCAGAGTTGTTTTAAGATGGGCGGCTATATGTATGTTTTAAATAAAGAAGGAAGGAAAGACTTGATGGAAGGGAAGACCATGGCCAAGTGTCAATCTGATTCCCTCTGTATCCAGTTCAGTGCTCCAACTCAGCCTGGTGAGTTCTAGATGGACTGGACTACAGTGGTACCATCGCCAACCAGCCAATTGGTTGGGAACAGTGCCGAAGCTAACATTTGGAGCTAACAACTGCGTGACATAGATGTTGTCCAGTGACTTTCTTCCACTCACCCTTTCACTATCATTTGAATTTATAATCTGCTGTGATTCTCAGAGTCAGTACCAGATAGATCAATGATAAAGCCATAAAAGTTGATAACAAACTACTGCTAGGAATGGATGAATTCTAGAAAAACAAAGGAAGAAAATTGCTGAATCTGGACAAAGGCTTATGTATTCAAGCACTCTGGGACACATAGTACCCAACCAGGTATATTCAAGAGTGTAGTGGCCCTCTTCCAAGATTGCTCCACAGCAGCTAGTCTTTAAGCCATGCTATCTGAAATAACTCAACCCTTCCTGAATTAGTCCATATTGTTAGCTATCACCACATCTGATAGCAATGAATTCTCTAGCTTAACTCTCTGTTGGATATAGAGAATTCCCAAGTTCTAGTGAGAACGTAGTAGCATTCTTCACCCATTACTGAAGGAGAAGACCTTATTAAATGTCCAAGTGATGAGAAAGGCTTGATTCTCTCCATTATATTTGCTGTACCTTCCTGGTATCCTTTTTTTAAAGGGTACTCTGATACACACTCCCAAATTATGAATCCCTACGCATAGTAGAAGCTATTCATTTTTTAAACTGGCTTGTCTGGTACTATTTTATCAATTCAGCACCTCCTTGGGCATTCAATGGAGGGACTTAGATGATTCAAAACAAATAGCCTTTCCAGCCTGTCTTTCTGTACCCACTATTTTCAATTAAATTGATAATTTAATAGGGCATCTTCTATATGAAGAGTTCATTGTGATTTTTCAACATCTTTTCCAGGCTATCTAAAGCTCCAGGAACAACTTTCTATAGAAGCCAGATCAAGATTTAAAAAATTAGAACAGATTTGCTACATAGTCATTGGCAAAGCACAACCTTTGAATGACATTTGAATGGTCCTGTGCAATGGGAAATTAGAAGAAACTTGAATTTCTCAAGACACTGAAGATTTTAAAAAACCTCCCTGTGCATTAACATTTTCTCCTCATTTGATTTGTAGCTCTGCAGTGAATGTGTTTTTGTTAAAGAACCATTGCTAAAATAATATTAATATGGATACCTTGTAAATAAATGAAAACAATGGTATGTTCATATTAAACACTTGTTTTTTAATCTTTGCATTGTTGTTGTTACTGTTACTATTATTATTATTATTAAATATCAACTGAATTATTTCACTGTTTGAAATTTTAATACCACTTTTGACCAGTTGTTATTAAGAAAGTTGCAAAAGGCCCATTTTGCAAAATGAAAATCAGCAGTGTCTGAAAAAAAAACACCCAACTTCTGACATGGAGGTGGGAACTTCACAGAGAAACCAGGACATGCACAGATACATCAAAAGCAGCCTGTGTCACAAATGGAAATTTACATCTTGCGCTCTTCACCAGGAGGGCTAGACAAAGGCAGAAAGCAATTGTTTTCTGATTTGCCGAAATCACTTTGGGGTTTGGCCTTTCCAAAAATGTCGAGTCAGCAAAATTCGGTAAGAATTCTTTTTTCTTCTGTAAGAAGTGATATGTTGGTGACCTTGAGGCTTATGACTACAGTTCCAAGCACAGTCTTCTGGAGGAATAATTGCTGAAAGTTATACCATCAAAACTAGCATAAATGTCCATGGACTACTATCTGTTCATTAGATCCATGGAGGGGGACATATTTACCATCCCCTCACATGGCCAATCTGGAGATACCACTGAAAGACAGGATAGGGCAGTGTTTCTAAACCTTGGCAGCTTTCAGATGGGTGGACTTCAACTCCCAGAATTCCCCAGCCAGCAAGGCTGCCTGGGGAATTCTGGGAGTTGAAGTCCACCCATCTAAAAGTTGCCAAGATTGAGAAACCCTGGGATAGGGTCACATATTTCATTGATCATTATAATCTTAGTACTATAGAAGGAAGTTTTGTTTGGATTTTGTCCCTCAGACATCACGATTTACAACACATCTGACTTCACAGTAGATGCTGAGCAAACCAAAAGCAGCCCTCTTTAGGGTGGCTCCTCAAGTTTACCTTTATTTGCTCAGATGCACCTCATCCTAAGTCTTCAATATGGAATCATGGGATCATTGTGATATCTTTGCATGGACATTTTCGAGTGTATTAGAACATGAAACTTTTTAGGGATATTCAATTGAGGGGAAAAAAATTCTACAGCTAATGATTGGCATTGACGTCTTAGCACAGTTGCTAGCCATGCTTGCTAGGGAATGTGAGAGTTGAAATCCAGGCCATCTGAAAGGGTATGGCTGACCTGGGTGCTCTAGGAATAAATCTTTCTGTCTTTCTGTTGTCTGTCTGTCTCTATTTGCATTCTGGAAAACAGTATTTTTTGTGCTTGGTCACCCCTACCATGGCAGCCATTTTGTGATAATGCCCATTGCATGTACTTAAGATTACCTCTGCCCTTTGCCCCCCCTTCCCTGACCCCAAAGTTGAGGAACTTGAGCTAGATGCTGTAGAAAAGTGGTAAACATGGGTTCCATGTAAAATTAGACAGAAGGGAACACATCATTTGTTGACAGGGTTGAACTTGTTCCATGTTCTACCCTCCTATGTGGTTCTTTCTTTACCTCTTTCCCCTTCCTTTCTATGCTAATTGTAGACCAGTGTTATGAAGATTAGCAGTCCTTTTTGGAGTATTAAGCCTAGCACTGATTTTTGAGTGATTTCCTAGAGCTGAGATAAAGTTTTCATTAACTTTATAGCAGCTGCTTCTCCTCCTCCTCCTCCTCCTCCGCCTCCTCCTCCTCCTCCTCCTCCTCCTCCAAAACCAGATATGCTTTAAATTAGAATGGTAGCTTTGGGACCTGTAACTGAAACCTAGATTCAACTATTTTTAGTAGACAGCTAGATCCCTTTAATAATATAGGAACTCTGGCAGGTTAAAAAGTGATCTCTCTCATTCTTTCTCTGCACTCAAATTTAATCTGTCATTCTTTGCCAGCAACACACAGGACAGAGAGAGTCAGAGGATCATTATGAGAGTGGAAAAAACAGTTAATTTGGTATCAAAAGGTAATAGGATAAGGCTTGGAAACTCTTGCCTATTGTTCTGGAGAATTAATTTCAGCAGGTTAGATGCTTCTGGTGACTGATATCAAACTGAACAAGATATGAACAAACTAATTAGAAGGGAAAATATGTTTTTATTAATATTGGCCTGATATTTTTGGAAGGGAAGAGTCCTTCCTTCCTCCCTTCCTCCCTCCCCCAGCAGATGCAGAGTTAACTATATCACCAAACAGGAAGTAGAAGAAACTCTGTCTTCCCCTATGGATGCTCATTCACTTGTAGGTTTAATTTTCTAGCAGCCTTCTTTATACCCAGTTTTCACAAAACTCTCCATCAATGAAATGAAAATACTGATAAACATTCAGCATGAGTCAGACAGAGCAGGATGGGGGATTGGGGGTTGTATGGCTGGAAAATTGCTTTGAAGAAACTGCCAAAACTGTGGAAGACATAAGTGCGTTTGAACAACAAGTGAGAAAAGACTAACTTGGACGTCTTTGGAGAGGATTGTGGGATTACTGAATACTGAGATTTTGACTGCTAGTTTGTAAGATAAGAAGCCCAGTATTCAATTATTAAAGAACATCATTCTTTACACTCTGCTTGATATAGGGCTGTTTCACGTTGGTGCAAATTAGGGCTACCACCACCTCTGGGATGCAAATATCTAGACATCCACTAGATGGCAGCAAAGAGGTTCAGAAAACTATTAGTGGTCTTCTGGTGGTCAGCTGGATTCCTGCAGCTCAGATCTGGTAGATCTGTAAAGTCATATATGGCCCCCAATGGGAGGGCAGCCAGTCACAAGTGAGATCCATGTGTTTAGAAATGTGATTGCTTGGGCCATGAGGATTATTTACTTTGTTAAATATTTGTTTATTTTATATTGTTTTTCTGGTTGATGTTTGCCAAATTCATCACTGAGAGGGCTTGATTCACTGTGGTGTTAGGGGTGTCGGGTGATGTGATGTTGATCCCTTTTTCGTCACAACTGCATCCACTGAAAATTGTGTTTGTGAATCCGATATGTATCCCATCTGGGAGCAGAATATATCACTTTATGCTTTTCCTTGCGGAGCAAAATGCAGCTTTGGGAAAGGGTCATTCTTTCTGGAAATCAAGTATGGGCAGAAAGACCTAATCCTACCATCATTTTTCCAGCCTGCAAACTTCAGCCCTATATAGGTGTTTGTGTAATCACTCATAGGCCTAAGGTAGGGTGGAAGATTTGCGCAGGGCTGTAAAATGTGCTCTAAAGTTCTTCCATGACTAATGACTTGAACAGTGGTAGGAAAAGATTTTTGTGCCCTGAGTATGCAATGTCCAGCAATATGTGCTTCCAGCCCTCATTAGAGTTCCCTTATTGGACCTGTGGGCTGAGCATATGATTGGTCAGATGTACTTGCAGGTGTTCAGAGTAAATGCTTGAAAATCTTTGAAGTATCCAGGAGCATAGGAACATGTAGGTGGGATTTTTTGTGCCTGTATGTTCACCAACTAGGTCTTAAAAGAGAGGCGCATAACCTCAGGCCTTCAAACGTCAAATTCACATATTGCATCTAAGCGCCTAGGGCAGCATTTCTCAACCTTGGCAATGTTAAGGGTTGAGGGATTCTGGGAGTTGAAGTCCACACATCTTAACGTTGCCAAGGTTGAGAAACGCTGCCCTAGGGTGCTGTCTCAAGAGCTCCTCCAAAGGTTGCCCTCAAATTGCAATTTTTAAACTGAGAGTAGGGCAAATGATTAAAACATAAGGAGTAATCACCTCAATTGTAGTAAAAGTGATGCTTCTGAGTTGAGCCTGTTTTGGACAACTTCATTCTTGGCAGGAACATGATATGCCTTGGCCTCTTTCTGGTCTTTTTTTTCCTTCAGTGTTCCAGGTTAGCAACGACACATAGGATTTCCCGTGATCTCCAAACCAAGGTTAACCAGGTCCAGCCACATCCTCAGGAGGAGTCAAAAGGGTTAGGATGGTGATGTCAACCATGAGATCAAAGCCTACTCATTTGTATGTGTGTGACATTTACATATGTACAAAAGGGGCAGGACTTCAATTTCATGGTCACAACTGCCAACTTGACTTCTGTTCTCCCCACCCACCTCCCAGAAGCCCCTGACCAGGTCTCACCCTGCTGACCTTTTCAAGGTTAGCTAAGTACTGCCACCAAACAAACTGATTAACTATAATTAATTAAGCAAATTCCATAGTTATTAAAATAAATGTGATTTGGTCTGGTCCCATCCACTTATCTTAGTCTCACTTACTTTTTATAATCCTGGCACACTGTATAAAGGTTAAGTGAAAAAAAAAGTTGTGCATCTCCTTGTTAAATGTATGCTGGGTGGAGGGGGGGGGGGGGAATCTGCTGGATGGAATTTAAGATGTGACTGACCAGTCTGTTTTTACCCTGGCTGCTGTTTTATGTTTGTGGGTTTTTTTTAAAATGTTTTTTTATGCTTTTATACTTTTTAATACTGTGGAATTCTTGGGGCTCTCTGAGCCTGGTTGTTTGCTTGCAGATGTTTCATTACCCAACTAGGTAACATCATCTGTGAAAATGAATGTAGGGTTTGCTCCCTGTTTAGATACAGTAGCTTGCCCTGCCAGTGTTGGTGGGGTGTGGTTTTCTCCTCGATAGTTCCTTGATTAGGGTATTGTTTTCTGCTTGATTGTTTGTCTGGTGTTAATCCCTGCTTATCTAGGTATGGGCTGCTGGAGAGAATATGTTCTGATCTTTTTGTTTCATTCCTAGGTTTTTTATTATCCCCTTTGAATGGTGTGTAAATGTGGCTTATCTCTATGTGTCTATTGGTGGCTGATTTGTCTGAATGCCAAGCTTCCAGGAATTCCCTAGCAGTTTTTTAGTACTGTTAGCTGCCCGTGAACTTGAGTCATGAACTTGAGATGGGGAAACCATATGAATTGAAATAAATAAATGAATCAATAAATAAAATTTGGATAGAACTTTGCAGCAGAGAAAAACCAATCCCAGATTTTCATCATCTAGTCAGTTTTGTTCACTGGATTCACACCTTGCATTTTAAGGTATATATTGAACATATACCTTATAACGGAATGCCAGTAAGATGGGTTCCTCCATGTGGGGCCTAGAATCCCAGAGTGAAAAAAAGGAGTGTTGTTGGAAACAGGGAAAGCTTGCAAATGATTTCTGTAGCTAGGCACAAATGGCTTTTCAAATTCCTTCACCCAGTTTGTAGGCAGTGAAATTCTGAGGAATTCAGAGGAAGAAGAAATTCTACCCCACTTTTTCAACAGCAGATATTGCCCTTGGGAGGTCTTGCCTGGGAAAAGGAATGGCAACATGAGAAAGCAGAGGCTGCAAACTTCTGGAGCGAGGATAGTATCATAAAAAAGCAAGAGAGTCACATGACACCTCTGGCCACCTCAAAATTAAATAAATTCTAAATTCTCTTTTTTGTTTGAAATATTTTCTAAAGCAAGTTCTTTCATTAAATTGAATGACAACGGGTAGGAGAATTTCTCTTCCCAGCACTAATAAGTCTCCTTTAACATAAAAGTGGAATATACTTGAAAAAAAAAAAAAAAAAGGAAAACAGCTCTTGAGATGAATTGCTTCAAGCAAGAGATAGTTAACTAATTGAGCAGCGTTTTTATTAGCTAGAGTTATATTTTTTCCCCATTGATTTCCTGTTCTCTGAAATACTTCAGTTCTTTTTTTAATCTATTACCTTGCCTGAATTACCTTGTTTATCCTGAATTAGTGCATTATTCTTCCTGGGAAGCCGGGTGTACACCGCATGGTGCCTGTTGCGTAATTGCTTGGTAAATAGGCTGATTTAACATGCAGCAAATTTCCCAGTGCAATGATGTGCTGCAAAGCTTTAGGCCAGAGGTGGAAAAAATGCAACTGGGAGGTTATTTATCAGAATCCCTTTGGTGGCTTCCTTAACATCCCCCCTCCCCCCCCCCATGTGTAAGCCAAAAATCTTGGATTTCTGTTTCATTGGGGATATGATTGGAGGGATAAAATAGCGTCATAAGCCTTGCAGGTGTAGGGCACCCATCTTCCTCTTAAAACCCCTGAAAGCTCTCCCCAAATGGACTTATAGCTCCTCCCCCTGCAATTTTTGGAGCATGGCCCTTAATATGCTATGCAAAGCATGGTGATGCAACTTTGGAGCAGATGAATGCCACATACCCATATTTAGGTGAATGGAAATCTCTTTGAAAGGGATGTTTGACAATTGTTTTGCCTCATGTGGGGCAGGATTTTAATGAAGACATGTGACATCAGGATGCAACCCCCACCTTTTGTACTTGTACCCTGAAGTTGGCTGCGTGTATATAAATCAGAGGGCATGCTTCCTAACATCATGACATAAGTCTTGTTTTTTGGTTGTTTTTTGGTTTTTTGTCATCCCCAAGGGATCAGTCTTAAAACTCTTAAACCAGATCACTTGCTAGGCTGAGCAGATTCATGCCTTCAAGCCACACACCAGTTAAACAAGTGACTTAGGACTTTGCATGTTTGGCAGAACATCACTACCTTCCCAATTAAGTCAACATTACATTTAAAATGAAAGAAATTCAAACTGCCACTGTCTTATCATGAAATTTCACATGATGCAAGATGCTTGGAACAGTTGCCAAAACCTATTTCAAAGGTGCAGATGCAGAATTTTCACAAATGTTGAAGTTACAGGACTAGGATGATTTGCTTACCACCACTTATGTCATTTGACGATTGCAACCCACTCTACACAGGGCTGCCCTTGAAGACTGTCTGGAAGCTTCAACTAGTCCAGAATATAGCTGCTCAAGTAGTAATGGAAATCCTGAAGTTCTTCTCCCTCTATTTTGAGAGCTGCCCAGGTGACTAGTTGGCTTCTGGATGGAAGTCAAGATGCTGGTTGTCACTTTTAAAACCATATATGGTTCAGGGCAGGATATCTATGGGACCGACCTCTCTCAGTGGCTTCTGCCCATCCAGTACGTTTGACCAGGTAGGCTCCCTCAAAGTCCTTTCCCTTAGGGACTGTTATCTTTAGGACCTGAGGAACCAAGGTTGCTCTGTGGTAGCCCCATTTCTTTGGAATAGCCACCTCCGCCCCCCAAGATCAGCCTAGCTCATTTCTTCTACCTGTTATATTTTTTTTGTTGTTGTTTAGTCGTTAAGTCGTGTCCGACTCTTCGTGACCCCATGAACCATATTGCGCCAGGCCTTCCTATCTTTCACTGCCTCCCTCAGTTTGCTCAATTTCATGCTCATGTTATATTTTAGGAGGGCCATTAAAACTTAGGTTTTAAGAGAGCCCTAGGTAGAGATCTAGGATAAATCAGCCCCACCCTGGGCTGTGGTTGGATGTTTTGTTCTTGGTGGCCTTTGTTTTGTCTTTAGTAATTTTAAAAATTATTTTGTAATTATTTTTGTTTTATTTTATTACCACATTGTTATATTCCAACCCTCTTACTGTACAAGGGAATGGAAGCTGCTCAGAGTCCTGTTGGACTGAAGCAGCCCTAACAAATAAACACATAAATCCATACCCCTAATTTTTTATTCCAAAAAATAAATGGACCATTGGAGAAATTTGAAAAAAAATATACTCAAAAGATTTCTTCTTTGCCTCACCTTATTTTATTGCTTTAAGAAAATGAAATGGAGCTAACCCTATTAACAAAAGATTGAAGAGGTTGGGTATATTTAACCTGGAGAAAAGATGATTAACAGGCAATATGATACCATCTTTGCATATTTGAAAAGCTGTCACATAGATGATGAAGCCAATTTGTTTCCTGTTCATCCAGAGGACAAGACCTGAACTGACAGGTTCAGATGACAGGAAAGGTGTTATTAGCTGTTTGACTGTGGAACAGTCTGCCTCAGGACATGTCTGCACATTTGTGAGCCTTGCCACTGGCATCCTTAGCAGCCGGTTTGGGCCACCATGCAAGTGTCTTCAGTGTTGTCTCTCCATAGGGCCAGACATGCTTCAACGGAGGGGCACAAAAAATGGCCTTCAACTAGCCACCCAACCCCCTTCTTCCATTGTTCTCTCACTGTATTTCCTTTCTGCAACAGGAGAATAAGCCCAGTTAACCACTGTGAAAGGGAAGACTCAAAGCCACCCCTTGAAGCCACCCAGGAAGTCAGGGCAAGGTGCCATCTCACCTTGGTTACTGGAGGGAGGGAGAAAATTGCAGGAACCAGAAGATGAGATGAGATGAGATGAAGTGGAAACTCTCTATCAACAGTTCCTTTGAAGCAAGAGCTGGACTGATAGTTAATTGGGTAAACTTCTCAACATCATTGGGACAGGGGCAATACTATGCTCAAATTCATACCAGCTTTTACACATGAAAACACTCAGAAGGTGGTGTTTAACTCTGTTTTCTTATAGGGCATTTAAAGCAAAATCTGGAGATCCACTCATCAGATTTCCAGGATCAGCAGAGAGTGGGACAAGAGTTGGAGATCCCTTCCAACTCTATGATTCAGTAGAATATTAAGAACTGGGACTGATCCTGTTGAGGCAGTCCATATGTCAGAATATTATTTTCGTGAAACCATTAACTTGTACTGTATTTAATTTTAGCAAGATTAAATGCTGTGGGGTTGCCTTTGAATTTGCTGCTTAATCATAGAAGCACAAAAACATATTGAGTGATTATTTCTCACACATCTTAAGATACATTCAATAACAGACAGTCTTCAATGGTCACTGAGAATCAATTGCCAGAGGCCAATAACACACCTTACATGATACTGGAGATGGTCATGTGATATTTAACCAGTATGTATTTTGAATTCAGATCCCCTTGGTCCAACTGAATCTTCAGCCATTCATCTAGCTGTCAACATGCATTTTTTAAAAAAATGCTTAATTCATGTTAAGATTAAGTGTTGGCTTCTAAGCTTCTTGCCTTATATCATCTTGGGATGTGCACCATTAACTAGACATCCAAAACTTCAGTGTTTGAAGTTGAATGCACACGCACACACACGCGCACACACACACACACACAGAGCCATGAAAGTAACCCACATAATCTTTTCAATTATTATGCCAAAGTTTTGGAAAGAGCTATCCTGTTTCTGTCTAGGTTCAAGGTTCAAAGACAAATATTTATGGATACGTAACAGGCAAAACCTACACACTTAGATGTGTATTCAGTTCTGATGGATGGCAATCAGAAAAAGGAAGAAAACTATGGAGTATAATAGGTAAACTGGATCAAACAAATTGCACTGAGAAGTTCCTAAATGATTTAATATTTATTTATTTTATCTCTGGCTTCCTTCTATATCCTTGCCAATTATTTGGTGAGTCACCAAGAAATGTTGAAAAAATCTTGGCCCAGTAAACAGCCCAGATTCTTTTCCATTTCCTTGTGCTGCTTCCAGTGTTGACCTTTTATAACCATTGCACCCATGCTGGCAGAAGATGGTGGGACTTTCCATCCAAGCCATCTGGAGAACCACAGATTGAGGAAAGCTGGGCCATGTGATTCAGAAAAATTTGGAAGGAGCAACAACGCGCGGTAAAATATTCAGTTTCTAATTCAACGGGTACTTATGTACATGATGGTGTAAATCCACTTTAGATTAAGATCCAATCCACTATGAGTGTGTTCACATTACATGTTAAACCATATATAGTTGAGTTTATCAAAGAGTGCCTCCTCCCATATGTACTTACCTAAACCTTAAGATCTTCTAATGAGGTTCTCCTCCAGGTCACCCACCAAAGGAGGTGAAATGGGTCTCTATAAAGGAGAGAGCCTTTTCTGTGGTGGTACCCACATTAGCGCCATTTCGGCATCAGCTGAAGACCTATTTTCCCAGGCACTTTAATTTTTAATTGTATTTTTAATTATGCATGCTCTGGACAAAGAGAAGCTAGCTTTCCCCTCTGAAAATTCTAGTACCACCCTATGAAATTAAATCCTGGAGGAATCAGGACAAAAAGGAAACATATTTTTTTAACGCAATATGTAATTAAACATTGGAATTTGTTACCATGAGATGCAATGCTGGCTACCTACTTGGCTGGCTTCAAACAACAACGACAACAACAACAACAACAACAACTTTGGACCAATTCATGGAAGTTCTGGGGATCAATGGCTATTAGCCTTGATGGCAGTGGATCTGTGAAGGCCATCTGCTGGGAGACTAGAGGGCTTCCTTGTGCAGTTGGTTGGCCCCTGTAAAAACAGACTGCTGGACTAGAGGAGCCAGGGATCCAATCCAGCAGGTCACTGCTTATGTTCTTAATTGCATTCTAATTGTATTTCAGTTTGCATTGTTTTTGATTTTGAATGACCGCCTTACTGCTGCCTGGTTTGTATGGCGTCATTAATTTGTATTTTATTTATTTTATGGCATTTTGACTCATACAGTCTTTTTTGGCATGTTTTATTGCAAACCAGCCAGAGAGCTTCAGCTATTGGTTGATTTTAACCTTTTAAAAAACAAATAAAATAAATCATTGGTGTGGAAAATGGTTCCCAATTATGGTTTACACAGACAGCCGGAATCACAGCCAAATGCATGGCTTATACAGTTACATATCTTAACCATGGCTCGGCATATTAGAACCTGGACTAGATATTAACCAATGGGTAATCCTTACTTCTGGCCTTTAGACAAAGAACTAGATAGCTCTGCTTCTATGGCTGCTACCAATTCCATTAACTAAGCATGAGAGACATCAGCAAATGGTAGTTGGTACCAATTTTTCCATGTCAACTGTCTCTTACACAAAGTTAATGGTAAGCTATGCCCATCAGGTTATGCAAATATGTATATGGGTCCATTTAAGCATGACAGAAGGAATTGACATTAAGTTCAAGAGAATTCCTTTCATTCATCTTCCTTATCTTCTAGCTAAATTATTCAGAATAGAAAGAACTCTTGGGTGATCCTTCATGCCTTCAGACCCCTGCTTGAAAGTTTCTAGGATCTAGAAATGTAGTGGATTCTACTCACAACCTGGATCTCCTGCTTATTTTCAGAAATCGTATCCAGTAATTACACTGTGGATCATTCATTGCTAATGTTGGGATAATTCAATTTACAAGACAAATGTTATGTACTTTGATTGAGGTCAAGAGGTCAGCATACAGAAATTGAAAAGAAGAAAACCTGCAGGTGAATTCTGCAAACTCCCCAGGAATCCCATGTTGAGAAAATTCAGAAAAGAAAAATTTGGAAAGGTTTTATTTTTGCTTTAGATACTCTGGAGTTCATAGTTGGGATCTCCCACCCAAACGTCAACATTTAAACAGCTACACAAAATAATTCATATTTTGCAACATTTTAAGGTCAAGCTTTATTTTCCCAACTTTGAAATCTGGGTTTTTATATTAGAATTTGCTCTCGATTTCAGGGTTGAAGTTTTTGTGTGTGTGTGTTTTGATGGAAAGTTTTAGCAATTTATTAATGTATGCTTAATATGACATTTGATCAGTTCTACTCCATAAGAAATCCAACAATAACTAAAAACCCTGTCAGCTCTTTATAATTAACAAATAATTTATTTCTTATGGAGTTCTCTAAAATGTAAAATGCACATTAATAAAACAATGAGAATAATATTTTCTTGGGCGATAATACAGAAGTCATTAACTGCTACCTTCTTCCCTAGTTTAGTTTATACTGTAGTCTTGAAATTTTCCAGTAGGCCCCATTCAGTACTAACCAGGAACCCTGCTTAGATTTTTTTGAGATCAGCTGCATATGTCATAAATTTAAGATAAAACTTTAAACTCACTTGGCCATCATCTAGAAGACTATGGGATAATTCAGCCTCTCTACTCCAAAGAGACAAAAGGAGCTCAAAACTTGAAGCAGACAGGATTGTCAGCAGGGTATGGTCAAAAAGTCAAGATGGTGGCCAGAGTGGTGTGGTTGAATCTTCACCTGTTTTTATGTATGGCCAGAGCGTTGATCCCACTCTCGTGGCTGCCATCTTGACTTTTTTTTATCATATTAGGTGGATGCTTCTGAGTAGAGAAAATGTTGCCAATCTCTGAGGCCAGTTTTCCTGACATGGGAACACCAAACAGTGGAAAGTGATTATGAAATGGATGTAAAAGTAGGGTAGGGAGTGTGAACGGAGCATCAAGTTTCCAGAACATAGGATAAAGTGAGCATATAAAGATGATGAATGTCATGTGTGCTCTAAGGGTCATTCAACATTGGCCCCCTTTGATGCCAACTTCAACCAAGGAACCATCCCCTGCACTCAACAGGTGAAAACACCTTGAGTGGCAAGCACTTGCCTGTCCCCATCATTCACATTGGGGTTGTGCTTCACTTGAACAGCAGTGCAAAAAGGAACATGATGTGGCGCTGTGCTCATTACAGCATGCCTACGAACATTTAAAAGTGAGAGATTTTATAATGTCACAAGTATGAAAATTAACACAGTAACATTCTCCATTCTGGGATGAGGAGTGAGAGATACAGACCACAGGCTGCCTGTGTTGTGGTGTTCTTTCCTCAGCCAATTTTTCTGGGCCCCGAGAAATTTCTATAGACTTTGGATCCATTCCCAAACTGTCAGCTGTTTGTGTAACAGGACTTCAGAAACCCATCAAGGCGTTGCTAAATATAACACTCTGCAATTTATTTTGGGTGATGATAGCTCCTTTGCTTTAGCAGACTCGCTCCTCTGAGCTTTCAGTAACAGTTTGGTGTGAAAAGGGGTGATTCATGCATTTGCTCCTGGGGTGGAGGGGGAGGTGCTGTTCTTATTCATTCAGAACTTGGTATAAATGGTAAACTGGCTTACTCTTTAGTAATACGATAATTCCTTCCCTTTATGATCCTTTAGCAGAAAACATCTTTCAGGTCCCATTCATACAGTCCAGTCATGAAGCAAGAAATGTCAGAAGGGTATGCTTTTAAAGAGTGGGTGGGAAGAACAGGATGGTGCATTGTGACTCCAAAAAGACAACCCAGTGTTTCCTCGAGGGGTTGTTTTCAAGGCCATGGCAGCTGGTTACATGCTCTTTGATAATTTCTCATCTCTGGAATTGAGCTATTTGCTCATGGATTATTTGAAAGACATGGGCTTATGTGCAAGAAAAACATTTTTGAACAAAGTGAAGAGATTTTGTTGAAATTTGGTTTAGCGACTTGGGGGATGTGCCACTAAAGAGAGTGCTCACACCTGGAGGTGGAAAAGAAAGATCTAGTCAATAGTTCAGCAGATGAAGTTTGGCCTTGATTGGTGTGAATCTGGAATTGGAGGACCATTCAATGCATCTGCATGAAGTTGGAGTTGCCTTGGATTATCTTTCCCTCACATCTTTTGATGTGGAACAGGCCAGAAATTGTGAAGGAAGCAGAAACAGAAAGGATTAATTGTGGGGACAAAGGTCCTCCTTGGTTGCGTTCATCTGACACACTTAACCTGGCTGCTGAATTGACCCATTTCATGTCTGAATGTAGGGAGAAGTAAAAAAAAAAAGTTGAGATGGCAGTCAAAACTGAGGGATCAAATTCCTGCCCCCTTTTAATGTGCAACATGTTAAAAAGGAGTGGGACTTTGATCCCATAGCTGTAACCACCATCTCGTTTCTTTTTACCCCTTCTGGATGACCTGACCTATTTTCTAAGTTTGTGCATTACACTGAATAGTACAGTAATCATATAAGCAAGGTTATTAGAGCCTACTAACCCAAGTGAAAAATGAATCCAGATGAACAGTAACCAAGTTCAGCATGTTGGGTGAGGCAGCTGTTAGATGTTTAACTCATCTGGTTAAGTGTATTGTGAGGACACAGCCCTTGAGTTACGACCAGTGAATACTGAGTTTTGCTGGATGACTTCGAAGCAGAATAGATAAATTCATGGAAAATACTAGTCATGATTGGTACATGATAGGGTTAGGTGATTGCCTTCTGCAATGGACCCTGAGAAGGAAAGGTTTAGTATCCTTGACCATATTTTGTAGGCTTTTCAGAGGCATAAGGTTGACTGCTATGAGAACCATAATGCTTCACTATCAAAGCCTTTCTTTGATTTAGCCACCTGGTTTTACATTCCTAGCGTTCAGAAGAATAGTTTAATCTGGATTTTGAGCAGGATTATACTGCTAACCTATGAATTTTGACTCAGAAATCCCATTGAGGTCTAGCCATAATGCATTTTCCCAACGTTCAGCTCCTTCTGCCACTGCTGCTAAAATAGGGCAATGCAATTTTCTGAAAAAGCAAATAGGTGTTCAAAAACACTGTTTATGTTTTAAAATGTTATGATGGATGATCCATTTGATTCATCATTTTGTGGGTATGTGCATATGCGTCTGTGCATACTATATAGCTTCTTCCCTCGTTCTTAACATTTTCCCAGGAATTCACCCACTTTATTGCATGTCATGGTGGCTGAGCCCATGGAGAGAAAACAATAATCAAGATGTGTCTCTTGACCACGGACACTATTGTCCACCTTTACAGAAGATGATTATAGCTTTACAGTGTAGTCCCCCACCTGTCTCTTCATAAATAAACATTAGTGACTCAGTGGCCTCACTCCCAACCTTGAATATACAAACATCCCCTTAATTTCTGCCGTACTAATCTTTCTCTAGATAGAACTAAGAAGGAACTTTTTTGTATTAAAATATTAGACATTTTTAAAGAAAAAAAGCACAACAAAATCAGTGCCTCTTCTTAAAAAGCAGAACTAATCTAGGTCTGTATAATGGTTCAGTCAAATTAAACAGAAAATCTCTTAGCAGAATATAGAGTGACTGCACACTCAACTAATGAAACAGAAGATGGAAGGATTACATTGTAGGAACAACTCCCCTTACCTAATCACCCCCAGAAGGCAGGATGTAAGACGCAAACTACTTTGGAGAGCTGATTAACTTCTCTGATAAGATCCTATACCTGTGCTAGCCTGGTGTGTGTGTGTATGTGTGCGTGTGCGTGTGTACATTAGACAGAGAGAATGAGTGTGCTATGTTACAAGGCCATTTTTTGCTGACAGTATTCATAAGCATCATTTAACATGGCTTAAGTCAGACCTGTGGTTTAATTTGTGTGGTTTGTATTTACTAAAAAAACGAGACGAGGTGGAATTTGGGTGACTAACAGGGATGGGTGAAAAATCTGCTCCATCTGGATTTTTATTCCTATTTCTTGGGTTCGTAGCCGTTTGCATATTGCTCTGAAAATGCACGGGGAAACTGCTTTCATTAAGAAAATCACTTAGGAGAATGCATACTTTGGGAGGAATTTTGGAACAAAATTTGGAGTGAACTTTCCGTTGAATTCTTATGCATTTGAAAAGCAAAGCAAAATGGAGAAATGAAATGAAACTAGTTTCACCTTTCCTGCAGATTTCCAGAGATAAATAACCATTTCTAAAACCATGACGTCAACTAAGTAACTCTCACACCCATTTTCTCCCCCTTCTCACCACCATTTAAAGACAATAAATATATAGAAAATCCTTGTGCAGTCTGAAAATAATATATCATGAATGAAAATGGTGTGAGCCAGTAATAGTAATAGTAGTATTTAGTAAATGCTTACAGCTAAGTGCTGAAAATTGCTTTTGCATTGAATTAAACTCTTGGGAACTTGAGGGACACATCTATACAGTTGTCACATACACGGCATAGTCTGCAGATTATCGTATATCAGTTTATACATATTTAGCCCTATCAAAACATTAATATTTGTTAGCAGGTTTAGAAAATATCCTAATAGCATTCTGCTTCTTTTTAAATTCTTAGAGACTCGGGCGGCATATAAGTTTAATAGGTTGTGGTGGCTGTTCCAGTTAAGCAAGTTTTACCCTTATCATGGCCTGTACGGATGATAGCTTGAGTCCCCCAAAACTTCTCAAAGTGAGACCAAGCTGTAAAACCAGGCCCAACTGTCTTTCTGATTCAATCAATTAGAATTCCATGCCAAGATGATCCAAGTTTGTGACAAGAAAAAAAGAAAAAAAGAAAAGAAATGATTTTAGGAAAAGAATGAGTGGTGAAAAGCAATCAATCTGCATTATTACTAATGTTGTGCGGAGTTTATTTTCTATATTTTCCTGTTTTTATTCAATATTTATTTGGCTTAAAAACAAAACAGCACAGTCTTGTACCAAGTGTTCTCTCGCTAACAGAACAACCTATCCAGCGGCTCACCTGGTTTTTCAGATTTATTTTTTCATATAATTGTATTAAAATATTAAAAAAAGAAAGGTAAAAACTAACAGAAACTAATATAGAATAAAGAAAAGGGGGGAAAAAAAGAAAGAAAAAAAGGGCCAAGCCCAACGTGCAGAAAAAGAAAATATGAAGAAGTAGCTTCCAATTTTCTTTACAGCAGTTATAATTATAAATTTGCCTCTTCCTCTATGGTTACAACATGTCTCTCATTTTTTCTATACAATCTATTTTTTTTCTAATTATCAAAACCATAAATCATAAGTTCATTTTTTTCTGTTTCACGCAAAAAGTCTGCAAGGGGTTTCTAGTCAGCAGGTTCCTCGGATTTATTGAACGATATATTTGCAGCTATAAAGGTCTGGAAACTTGTTTTATTTCACACAAAAGCAACAGCCAAGATTCTTAGGATGGTCGCACGCGAAGTGGTTTTTATGTGCTTTCAGAGACTCTAGCGGTGACTAGCAGATTCCTCATTTAACTGAATGCAACTTAAGCCAAAATGTTTAGCATGGCATTCCACAAAAACTACCAAGTGGTTTCCTCTAGAGTAGGGAGGCAGGCGGATGAACTGCCATAGTTATTAGCACCCTATCTGATGTTATGGCACCTGGAGAAGACAGTGAACCACCAAGGATTTCCCAATTCCTGGTGGCACATTACTTTTGACCCCACCATCACCATTCCAGGGTGGCTATCCCTCAGGGATTGCTTATAGGGCCCCTGTATCTTATTTCTTCCCGAAGCCCGAGAGCCAGCAAGTGCAACAATCTCTTCTGAGCCTACCACACGCCATCTAGCCTCCACCCTCTGCTGCTCCAGTCTGCCGCCCACCGTGTCTAAAGCGAAGAATGCTGCAACGTTCTTTGGGTTTGTAGCCGTTCACCATCGAGTGCCAGATTTGGAGTCCTCTTGAAAGCAAGAAACTGTTTGCAAAGAAAAGCCTATCAGGAGGAGCTGTCGGTGGCCTAGTCTAGTCAAATGTGTCTGTGTGTTTAAAAAAAAGATGCTAGGCAAAGATTGCCACAACTGTTGCTAAGGCCCATAGCTTGGATCTGCCCGTACCTGTCCAACAGTAAACAGAGAGGACTTAGGGTTAGTGGAACACCTTGGTCACACGCTAAGCAAACCTACCGACAGGTGTGCTTGCAGAACCGGCCCTCAGTCAGCATCTTGTCATGCATAAAATGTTTATCCAATTTGTCAAGATAATCTTTCCTCAAATAAGACTAGGGTCTAGGCCCCAGGAAGAACCAGAATTCAGGTGGGATAAAGTAACTCTCTCTTCCCCACTTCCCCCCTCAGGCGGAGCTCCCCCTCCCCCTCCCCTTAATCGCTGTGTCAATGTTACTTTGGCTTTAAGCAAACCGAAAGTCATTATAGTCCTGGTAATGGGAAATAGCTTCTAGCCGGGGCTAGCCAGCTTGAAAATGCCCCTGATTGTATCCTTGTCCAAATACCCACTTGCAGATGTTTCACCCAGTGAGGTACATCAATGACTGGAGAATTTGTTTGACTAGCCACGGATAATGGTTCTTTGATGGCTAAATTGGGGTGCGGGGGAGATAAAGCAAACACTGAAGCCTTGAGGGCTACTTTGCCGGAGGCCTGCCTGTAGACGGTAAGAATGCCCTGATAGGTGAGGCCAGTGGCCAGGTGCCCAATTCAGCATTTGGTCTACTGATATGACAGCATCCATTCAGCTCCCACAAAATTAGTTTGCCTAGAGTCAGGATAATGACATTTGGCCGGTTTTGTCATAGCCAGATATGGGCTGAGATGTCGGGTGACAACAAAGCTGCACAATTTGTCCTTGGGTGTACACTGTGAATCACAGCTTTCTTTCCCTTGTTCTGGCATTAAGTTTCTAGTCCCTATAGGGAGGGAGGGAGGAGGGAGGGAGGAGGGAGGGAGGGAGGGAGGGAGGGAAGGAAGGAAGGAAGGAAGGAAGGAAGGAAGGAAGGAAGGAAGGAAGGAAGGAAGGAAGGAAGGAAGGAAGGAAGGAAGGAAGGAAGGAGCAAGATGGGTAGGTGAGAGGAAGGAAGGAAAGAAGGAAAGATTTAAGTATGCATCTTGACATGGCCAATGTCAATGAAGGACTCTAGGATTTCAAGTGTGTTGTCCCATCTTGCCAGGATAATGTAATGTAATATTATCTAAAATACACAGTACAATATAAGGTTACCTATGCAAATTTATCTCATTTGTATAGATCTAAAGTGCATCATATGCAAAATCCTGTTTTTACAGCAGGAGCCAAAGTTATCTTGTTGCAGATCTTATTGCTGCAGCCAATAACTTTGGAGGTTTATGGATTTAGATTTCATAGTGTTATCCTCATTCATTCCCAAGTAGGTGATTCCAGCCAGTGGCAGTTTGGGGAGAGAGGTGGACCTCCAGGGTGCTTCCTTGTGGGGCTCTTCAGGGATCAATCCTCTTCCTCTACTATCTGAGGTCTATGTGAGGCTACTGGGAGAGGTCATCTGTCAGTTTGGGATGAAGTATCATCAGGATGCTGATGATATCTGGTTGTATATTGTCACCCTGGTGGAATGAGAGACACTCAGGAAATGTTGACCTAGTGCTCACATGCTGTAAGGGTATGGATGGGATGAAACAAGCTGAGTTTGAACCCCAGCAGGACAGAGTTTTTGTTTCTCATGAGATTGTCTGGCTCACTGTGTCCTTACTCTGGAAGACACAGTAAGACACTTACTCCTCAGCTCTGAGGATTATACAATAGACTACTGTAATGCCCTCTAAGTGGGGCTGCCTTTAAAGTCTACTTGGAATCAGTTATTGGTCCCGAATGCAATTAATTGCACACCAGCAAGCAAGAGATGTTACAGGTAGTCCTCAACTTTCAATCACAATTGGGACTAGAACTTCCATCGCTAAGTGATGTGGTTGTTAAGTGAGTTGCATCCAATTTTATGACCATTTTTGCTGTGGTCGTTAAGCAAATCACTACGGTCATTAAGCAAATCACATGGTCATTAAGCAAATCCGGCTTCCCCCATTGACTTGTCAGAAGCTGGCTGGGAAGGTTGCAAAGGCAATCACATGACAGTGGGACGCTGCAACTATTGTAAATACATGCCGGTTGTCAAGCTCCCGAATTCTGATCATGTGACCACGGGGACGCTACAACGGTTGGAAGTATAACGACCAGTCATAAGTCACTTTTTTCAGTGCTGTCGTAACTTTGAATGGTTGTTAAATGAATAGCCATAAGTCGAGGACTACCTGTACAGCCCTATAACATCTATAGCACATTTTCTATTGTTAATATTCACAATTAGATATACTATACAAAAAAAAAGGACTTCGAATTCTACTTATCATTGTTAGCATCCACCATGATTTTAAAAAATCCAATTAAATCAATGCTTGTGGATTTATTTTTTACTTGCTTATTCTCAGAAAACATTATCTTTCTCCCAATACTAACATTTTTCAATAAATGTTATATAAATAAAAAGTATTCCACAAATCTCAGAAGCATCCTGATACCTTCTCCATCACTTTTTTCTAGTGTATCATATCACAGAAGGCCAGGAGTCTCTTACTATCAATTATTGTAAGCTGTTTTGGGAGTCCTTTTGTCTAAAGAATGGGCTAATTATTCTCTCAATGGTTAATGATATTGAGAAGGAAGAGGAAAAAGCTCATATAAATATTCCCTCCTTCTTTATTCCTCTATTTTTTCTCTGTCTTGGATTTCTGAATTTTACTTGGCAGTTTGCAACAGAATTTTCACTGGCCAGGATTGGTAGTTTCAGGCTGTTTGATTTCCTTTCTGAATCATGAATAACAATCTAGTCCAAACCTCACACCCCAGTTCTTTCCCTACTTTTGTGCTTTGCTGTGGAGGTAAGAGTCCAAAGAACTAAGAATTAACATTTAAACACTTTCACCTCCTTCTATCCCTTTTGAACATCTCCCCTTGATATACTGATTTGAACTGAGTTGATGTTTTTAATTACTAGATCTCCTATCACCAGAGTCCCCGGGTGATCGACTAAAATGCCACCAATCTAATAACAAATCAAAACATATAAGACATGTGCAGATGGTAAACTCATTGATTCAAAGAGAATTAAATCACCATTTTACACTGAATAATTAAACACTGTAAGGCAACTGAAGAAAGATATGTTTTTCAAGCCTTATAAAAGGCCATTGTAGCTGTCAGTCCTTGTATTGTACTGCAAAGTGAGAGGGGAATCCCTCCCGATGATCTTAGTGGGTCGTGGTTATTCTACAGAAGAAGAAAGGTTTGCCTAGCCCAAGCTGTTTAAGGCTTTAAAAATAGTAAGTAACAGCTTGTATCATGCCCAGAAACAAATTGGCAGCCAATGTAAAGATTACAAGATTGGTGTTGTCATATGGACTCTGCACCATATAGCTTCAACATTCCAGAAACCAACCAGCTGCATTATTTTATACCAGCTGAAGTCCATAAGCACCACACAAGGTCAGCCCTATATAGAGGACATTGGAGAAATCAGACCTGGAGATGATCAGTAAATGCACCATGTTTTTAGGTTGATGTTATCTAAAAAAGGTTGTTGTTGAAGTGGACTGAAAATAGTTTTGGTCACTTTCAACTATCTGCCCAGATGAACGAGTCCTCCATATTTTAGCTTTCCACCAGGTATGTGTGATCCTCATTTTTCTCCACCCAGCAGCACTGTGATAGGATTGTTTGAGATGGATAACTGCCCCAAGGTCACCCAGTGATAGGATTTCACTCCAGCATTCTGAGTACCTAGTGCCTCGTAGGTGTGTTGGATTTCAACCCTCACCATCCCCCAGCCAGGATGATGGGAATTATATAGCAATATATAATTGACTGGTAATCAATTATCAATTAATTATTGATTAATTGATATTACTCACGATCCAGAGTCATTTGTTGAGATGGGTGGCTATACCAATTGATTAAATAAATAAATAGCTCAACATACTTCAAGGGCATTCTGTTGGAGAAGGTTGCTCTAACCACTATACCACAGTTGGTACCCAACCTCACAGGCAAACCTGCAAAGGACCCTACAGGAGCATACTGAATGGATTCTGGGTTTACTTCCAGCATTCAGTTCCAAAGGTTTCTAATATTTAGGACTGATGCAAGTTGAATGTGAAACTTGTGAATTCTCATCAATATATTCACTGTGTAGTCCTTGCATTTTTAAACAGTTTCTTTGGGATTATGGTTGGGATGGTAAATCAAAGCAGAAATGTAATGGAAATAATCAGACAAACAAATATTAATCTGATGCCCACTGGCTTTTTTGTATTGTATCTCAGTAAATTTCATTTTGGTAATGAGTTATTTACAGTTGATCGTTGATAACTGACATGCAACCACAGTATGGGTGAAAAGAATCTGGAAATTCTAGTCACTCACAGGTTGCAAATGAGTCAGCAGTGTGACATAATGGTGAAAAAGACAAACCCCTTTTTAGACAGCATTTAGGGGATTATAGTTTCCAAATCATGGGAAGAATTTCACCCAGACTCCACCTTGATGATTGTATCCTGTTTGTGGCGTTACATTTTAAATAGGATTCAAACAAACTGGAAAAGATCCAGAGGAGGCCATGAGGATGATGATCAGGGGGCTGAAAACTTTCTGAGAGTGGGGGCTGTTCAACAGTGGAATTATTTGCCCAGTGCTTCCTTTCATTAGATGTGTCCAAGACTAGAATAGCCATCTTTCTCTGCGAGCTCAAATTTGGATTCCTAAGGTGAGCAGAGGTTAGTTCAATGTTATCAAAGTCCCCTTTCAACTCCATGATTTTGTGATTTGATTTTTCTGTACATGATAGATAGTTAGGCTTCAACCCAATGTCTTCTACCTTGGAGAGAAAACCCACTGAATTCAGTGGGACTAATTGGGACTTATTAGCTGACCCGTGAGATGTAGTATATCTGTCATATCATAGCTTTATCTTTATTCAAATTACTTTGGTACTCTTAGTAGAATCAAAGGAGTATGCATAATTAAGGACAACATGAGAATATTTAACAGTAGACAGTGTACAACTACTTTGGTTGTCTCTCTCCTTACCCTTCAGAATATGCCAGCCAATCTAAATCTAAAACTAGTCTAAAAGAGCTCATTTAAAATCCAAAATACATCATTATGAAATGTCAGGCTATTAAACTGAGAATAGTGTTAAATTCTCAAATATTAGAATATAATCTTTGCCACCCAGTGTCACTATATTGAGATGGGCGACCACAAAAATAAAATAAATAAATATGTATGTGTTGGGGGCGGGGGTGGGAATCAGCTGGTTATGAAATGAAGAAAGTTCTGCTGTGAAGATATACTTCTCTGAAGTTCTGGCATAGTTCAGGAGGTAGGTTGTCAAATGGATGGCTTTCCTAGACCAAACTACATCCAGGTCATCTCCAAAGCTCCTTGTCTGGTCCCTCACCATATTAGGTCAGGCTCGGGCTCTAGTGAACAGTTGGTCTTCTGAACTGCAGTGCCTTATTTGTGGAACTCACTACCCATACAGTAGGTTTGCTTCATACTATGTGCTCAAAAATTTGGGTTATCAAACGCACATAGGAGGGCTGAATGTAATAGTCTAGTTCGCAGAATATGCTAGGACATTGACTGGATTCCCACAAACTCTACAACCTCTTTTTAGCCTAGACTAGCATGGTGTATGAATTCAACCATTACTGGTATGCATGGTGATGAAGAATTGTTCATTTCCCCAGGCTATTTAAGAAAAGTTGTGCTGGATCAGACCCAAAACCTGTTTAGTTCAGCATGCTGTCCAAGAATGGTCCAGCAAGTCTAGGTTCCATTTGGGAGGTCCACAATAAGATACAAAGGTAATGACCATCTTTCTCTCCTGGTCTCATTTTCTCCAACTGGTCTCTGGTGCTGGAGGTAACAAATAGCCATCACAGCTGCCACCATGTATTCCACTAATTGGCATTATACCAGATAAGATTACCTTTTGTGGTTGGGCAGATCATAGTTAAACTATGGAGGTGGTCAAGAGCTACAGTGCTGTGATGCAGAGTGGGCTAGACCTCCTCACACCTATACAATTTAAACAAAAACAAAAAAAAAGTTTTGGGAGTGTTTGCTTTAATTTTTAAAAATGCTAAGGCACATACCAAGCATGTGTTCACCCAATTAACCCATTATCTGTGTTCACAGGCTTAGAGGGTCAATCACACTTTGTCACTGTGTTTTACCTCTCCAAGTTGTTGCTAGGAGGATACATTAAAGCAAGATCCCAGGACCATGTTTGCCACCATGAGCTCTCAGAGAAAAAGTTGGTTGCAAGTGCAGTGATAAATCAAACAAGCAAACATGGGTAGCACCTCTATCTATCTATCTATCTATCTATCTATCTATCTATCTATCTATCTATCTATCTATCATCTATTCATCCATCCATCCATCCATCCATCCATCCATCCATCCATCTATCATCTATCTATCTACTTGAGTGGCTTGCCATGCTGTCTGAACCCAGCCAATATGGTTACTTTATGATTCAGGGTATTCTGCGAACCCAGAAATTGGGTAATTCAATAAGCTGGTCAATTGGGCTATGTGAAGGCAGAATGGAGTTTTACATTAAAAAAATGTTGGGAAATGACACCATTGGCTTTTGTCAATCACACTGCTGATACTTGGCAATGCAGAGAAACCAGACCACAGAAAAGGGATTCAGTCTCCATCCATCACTGTATCTTGGGGTAATGACTTATATTATTTAATTGTGTACTGTGAAGAAATATTTTATAACCCATGTTTCATTCAGGAGCTCAAGGTGGCATACATAATCCTCCCTTCTCCTGTTTGTCCTGACAACAACAACCCTGTTTTCTGGGCTGAGGCTGGGTTTGTTGGGTCTTGGGCTGGGAGACAGTAACTGGCCCCAAAATCACCCAGGGTGTTTCCTGGGTGAGGGTGGATCCAAACCAGGGTTTCCTCAGTGCCTGTCCAGCACCTTCACCACTGTACCAGCCTGGCTCCTGGGCTGAGAGTGACTAGCCTAAAGTCTCCGGTGAGCTTCTGTGACTGAGAGTTGATTAGATTAGAACTTCCTAGTGCCAGTCCAACCCCTTCACCGCTACCGCACACTGGTTCAGTGTCTTGAATCTCTCACCTCCATCATTGTTGAGCAGTTTGGATTCCTCTTTGATGTGAGAACTAAAAAACCCCTTTTCTTCATTCACTTTCTGTGCTCCATACATAATTTTATGCAACTATATTATGTATGATGCAAGTATGTAAGTCATGACATTTGCGTAATGATGTCGTCATGTGCATGTCGCTTACCTCCGCTTGTTTCTCTATGGATGCTCATGATTACATCCCCCATTTTTGCCATTTTTCTTAGTGAAAAAGCCCCTAGCATTATAGATTGTCCTCAAAGAGGAGTTGATACAGAGCCTTGATTAACAATGAATGGATTTTAACCTTGCCTAATTGTGGGTTTTAATTTACTGCATTTTTCATTGTTCTATCTTTTAATCGTAAACCAACCTGCAAATGTTTTAACTGAAGAGCGATATCAAAAACTTTCCATTATAATCCTGTCCGTTTGCCAAAAATTCCTTCTAGCTTATAATTTAGAAATGAAAATAACCAGAAATTATTTTAAAAGCAAGAGGCATCACAAGTTCAACATAAAATATACACTACCCCAACTTGCAATAGATATATATATATTAATGCTTTATGTTTTAATCCTTATTGTGAACTGCCTGGAATCTTAGGAGGAGGTGGCACAGAAATCCATGTATAAAACAAAAATAAATAAATACATCTTCAGAAAATATCATTTAAAGGGTGAAAGATATATTTTTTTTTCCTGGCAGAGTAATCAATTAAATAATTGGTGATCCACCAAAACAACCAGCTGATTGTTTCAACCATCTCATGGTACTTAGCGGTGAGGCTGGACTGATCTCCACCTTGGAGAGAGCTGTCCTTGCAATGGAATTGTGATGGAATGGAATTATGAAGGCCAAGCTCAGGGAGATAAACATTTTCTTAGCTCCCCAGAAGAGCGTGGGAGGAACAAGAGGATGAGACTGGCACCTCCCTGAGGAATTCACACTGTTGTGGCTGGCTGACTTTGGGAGCTGGGGTTTCAGTCTGGGAAGATTCTTGTTAGAGGTTGTAGCTAATAAACATAACTGGACTGAATTTGCATTGTCTCTTGGAATTCCTTGGGCTAGGCCTGACATCAATCTTCCCAAAACGTTTATCTCCCTGAGCCTGGCCTTCATAATTCCATTCCATCACAGGAATCAACATCTAGCTACTCCACAAGCTGTGCAGTATCATGACAACATGCATAGCCCTGTGAGGTGTTGAAGATGCTGGAGGACTTGTATCTCCTCTTCTTCACTGACTCACAAGTTCTCAGTAGATAATGCCATTTCAGAATGCAATGAATTAGACTGTTTCTAGGGTTGTGGAATCTCTGTTTTCCATAAAGGAGAGCACACTAATATTCATCATTTTTATTTCTTAGATTTACAGTATATCCTGCCTTTTATCCAGGAGCTCAAGGTGACTTATATACGAATCTCTATTTCTCTTCACAATGACCAACTGGTGGGATAGGCTGAGCTAAGAGAGAATAGCTGGCCCCGAGTCACCCAGTGAGTTTGCACAGCTAAGTTTAGACTTGAACCTGCATTTCCCTGGTCCTGGTCCAACAACTTCACCACTACATCACACTGACTTTTTCCTAAGTTGACATCCACATTTTGTCTTGAGTGGTGTGTTGAGGGCCTCATGCTAAAAATGTGCTGTAGCAGGAGCCAAAATAAAAACAGAATTTTGTATATTCCATTTATTGTTACACTAAAGTTTAACCGGCTAATATTATTATTCTCCAGTAATAGAGTAATAGACAAGTTTGGTGTAGTAGTTAAGGCATCAAGCTAGAAACCAGGAGACCGGGAGTTCTAGTTTCACCTTAGGCACAAAGCCAGCAGAATGACCTTGGGCCAGTCCCTCTCTCTCAGCAAGGTGGCAATGGCAAACCCCTTCTGAAATCTTGCCAAGAAAACTGCAGGGACTAGTCCAGGCAGTCACCAGGAGTCAACACTGACCCGAAGGCATATGCACACATGCAAATGGATTTCAGGATTTTCCCTTCTGTGGCAGCAATGGCCTCCCTTTTTCTACGGATGGTGCATCTGTGGCATACATAAAAAAGGGACAGGGTTTTGTTTGCATGGTCACAGCTGCCATCTTGAGTTTTTGACACCCCACCCCTGCAAACACCCCTACAGCAGTCTGCCATTCAGCTTTGGGGCAGGTGAAAGAAGGGGAAAATGCGTTTATAAAGGTTCATTGTACATTTCTGTGTTTTTATGTATATGCACAGTGGGAAGACCTTCTGACCCATCGATCTGTGCAACCCTTGGTGATAAGAAAATCTGGGCTACCTCTGTCTGTCTGTCTGTCCTCCTATGCATATGGGAAAAAAGCAGGGTTCATTCCTTTCATTTAAATGGTTCAGTTTATTGAGTGATCCCCTGGCTTTGTATACCCTGAAGCTGTAGCATCGTCCTCTGATTTTATAACCCACTCTACTTTGTCTTAATTGTTTGGGGAACCACCGTATGCATGCGAGATCTCTTTATTGCTTAGTGAACCGAGTTATGGTTACCTTACCTAGCTTTGCATGTGCAGCGGGTGGGGTGGGGACACTATTTTAAACAAATTGAATACTTGCACTTAGCTGCCTCCTGTGATCTCACGGTGCTCTAATTTATTTCAGAGCTTAGCTAGGCATGGCCTGTTGAGCAACACTTTCTTCTTCTTTTAAGGGAGATGCTGGTGGTGGTGGTGGAAATCACGTGCAAATACAGGTTAAGTCCCGATAAGAACCCTGCAGGTAAATAATGAATTCCTACTAATGGCTAAGTCACCAAGGTAAGATCAAGTCTAAATACACACCCTTAGTTAAATATAATTTCATTCACTCACATTACAGGGTTCTGCTGAATTTTTTGCTCTTTCTGATCTCTGACAGGTGAATTGCACACAAGATTGATCAATCGTTTTCTGACATGGTTTGTTTGCATCTGCTCTGAGTCTGGAGCAGCCCAACTTTTAAAAGTTTTCTTTTGGAAAACTCTGAAGGAGATTTTTGGCTCAGCCACCTGGCCTGGTCATTTACAGTTAGCAGTTCTTTGGAAGTTAGGGAAATTGAGCAGGTTGTCTTTGGGAACCCCAAAGCAGTCTGGGCCTTTGTCCCTCTGGGCTTGATGGAAGGTAGTGGACAAGTCAACAGATCTCTGCTGAAGATATTATTGTCTGTATATTCATACAATACACTTACTAAGTCAGGCAAAAGCCTAGTGTCTGCATGCACACAAAATGCTAAGCTTCGTTAGTGTAATCAATGAACCAAGATGGCTTGCTTGGTTGATGGGACAATGTACTGTGTGAATCCAGAAAATGGGAGAAGTCAGTAAACAGGTGAAATGTTATGTGAATGTAGCCACTGAGCTTGGAGGTGTAACCGAAGTTCTCTTTGTGCAGTCTTTTCATTCATACATTCTGCTGCAGCAATTTTTGAAATGTCGGCATGTTTAGTTTGTGATAATGGCTCATACAGACCACATGCTAAAGTGGATTATTGAACTGACCTCTTTTCAGTGTTTGCACAATAGGAATCTGGGCAGCCCTTTTTCAAAGGGTTCAGAGAGTTGGGTTGTTGTTTTTTTTTAATGTCAGTAATATGTGTTAGACAAAAATTTACAATTTAGCAATGAGAGGAGGGGAGAAGAGTCAGGTAAGAAGGCTATTTAGAAAGAAAGGGGTGGAGCAGAAAAGAAAACACGAGTTCTGCTCTTGCAGAACCATCAAGGTAAAGACAAGGTAAAGTGATACGCTGTTTGCTTGAATCAGGGCTTAAGGGGAAAAAAAAGGTAAATAATAAATATCCATTCCAACAGTAACCTCTAAAGCACTAGAAATTCACTGAATAAACAGTTGTGTAATGCTGAAAATGCCTCCAAAATGATACAGGAAAAAGATTTTTGGGGACACAGTAAATGAAAGCAAATTGGGAACAGGAACCTAGAGCTGCAAGCTGAAAATGTTTATGCATTGGCTACATTTATATCCGGCCTTTCTTCCAAGAGCAGAGTTTCCAACCTAATTCTTGTCCTTACTGCAACTCTGTGAGATAGGTTAGGAGAGAAGGGCATTCCAAGTGAATTGTGTAGTTATGGGAAACTGGGTTAACAAAGTGCAATTGCTGTGTTCACACAACATGCTATGCACAAGCAAACAAACTATACTCTAACTTTACACATCTTAACCAAGATGATCTCTGGATTCCTTCAAAACTTGCTGCCCTAGAAATTATCCAGTCCTATTTTAGCCTAGCATATCATGCAAACCCAGAATAGCTGTTACAGATAGGCTGAATGTGTAATCACCTCAGGTCAAGACTTGGTTGATGCATTTGTACAATATGCAAAACCTGGTTAGTGCTAAATGTGGTTAACCCTTTCTTGACTGAACGTTGTATAAACCCAGTCTATTTGGCTAGTTTGTAGCTCAGTGTATTGTGTGAATTGAGAAAATGGGTGAATTCAGTAACAAGATCCAGAGTATTGTGTGAACAGACCCAACAGCTTCCTATGTTCAAAGAGAAAGAGGATCCTTACAGCGTTGAGGATTGGGTGAAATTTGGTCTGGCTGTGGTCATACTCCTGTGCCAAGTAAAGTTTCTTGGGCTGTGGACACTTTGCAAATGAATTGGAAGAAGTGGTTTGGACTTTGTGGGAATGCTGGACTCATATGAGATCCAAACCACTTCTTCTGAATAGTTTTGAAGCAGACAGTCTTCATGCCCACCACTTCCTCCAGTGGCAGTAAAGTCTACAAATTTAACTATGCAATATGTAAGGTGCTTAATCGATCAGGAATTTCCCTACATTTCATTTGTAGGGAAATCCAAGTTTTTGGATAGTAAGGACATGAAAAATTACTCTCCCCAACTTTTCCAGCTCCCCTCTTGATTTTACATACTTCAAGCATGTCTTTCCAACCTTTGTTCTAAGCTTAAAGAAACCACAGTACCCTTTCCACATAGATGGCCAAATAACAGGTATTCTGATCACTCCATCCACTGTTTCTATGTCCCTGCAACACTTCTATTCCTTCTCTGTTTTCTTCTTACTTCCCCCAAGTCCTAATTTGTCTCTGCTTGTTCTGTTCATCCCCTTCGGTCCTTATTTTCCTCTGCCCAATCTTTACACTCCTGTCCCTTTTGCTGTTTTTCCTCCTGCTTACTTACCAGTCTCCTCATTGCCAACCCCATCTCCCAGCCACAAATTCAGTCTTTCTCCCCAGTTCCTTGACTCCCAAACCAGGGCTGACCTTTCCCTAGCAGGCAATCTAGTCTTTCTCCAACCAATATTCCTATTATTAGTACAAGAAAAGAGAGAAAAGAGGATGGAGTCAAAGATGTCTACAGGAGGAGGGAAAATCAAGGTGGCAGAGGCGACTGCATGATTGAAGCCCCACTGTTTTACGCATGTGTTTTTCATCCACCATCTTGACTATTTTGATCCTTGCTGTGGACACCCCTGCGAGGGGTTAAGAAGTACAATAGGGAGACTTGGGTCTCTGTATCTAAGATTACTTCTGAGTATTGTATATATGAATGGTTGGACTTTGTCCAGGGAGATCCAAATTCAAGTCTTAATTATGGAACTCACTTATGTGCTTTGGGGCCACTCATTCTCTCTAAACTCAGCCTCCATCACAAGATTGTTATGAGGACAAACCTTCATATACAAGTGTCTTGAGCTCCCAAAGAAAAAGCAGGATGTAACTTGAAAAAATAGCTATTTTCACTACCAGTGGGTATTAGTTAAAGAAATAACCTCTAAACCAGTGTTTCTCAACCTTGGAAATTTTAAGATGTATGGACTTCAACTCCCTGCATATAAACGGGAAGCAGACCCCACACAGCTACTTACAGTAGCTTCCTGTAAGTAGCTTACAGTATTAAAGGAAAACAAAACTCTAAACCAAACTGCTCAAAGTAAAACCCAGAAGCAAAGAGGTACCTGAACCTGAATGGGTAGTCAAGTTGTCCAGCCACCCACTTTCCACTGCAGAACACAATATCCTCCAGAAAGACCTCAATTATAACATAGATGATGCCAATCAGTTAGAATTGTTTGCAGCCTTAGAAGCAGCATTTAAAACCACAGGACGTGCCATACAGACCCAAGAAAACATAAAGCAGACAATCATATCACAGACCGGAAGAACCCAAAATCAGAAGCAACTCAAAGGAGAGGACAGAGTGGTCCTCAAAAACCTAAAGAAGGACCACACCATTATCAACCTCCCAGCAGATGAAGGCTGAACCACACTTATCATGGACAGATCACAACACATACAAAAAGGCAAAAAATTACTGGAGGACAAAGAAACCTACATCCCAGTAAACACCAATCTAATACAGAAACTAGACAACCTGATTAAGAGAACCCTTAACAATCTAACCAAGAAAAGTCAAATCACAAAAGAACAGTGGCAGATGAACAGCAGTTGACCTATACTCCCACACATCTATGGATGCCCCAAAATACTCAAGCCCAACATACCTCTTTGTCCAATTGTATCATTACCAGGGATCCCAACATACAACATAGTGAAAGAACTTACAAAAAAGCTTGGACACCTCTCAGAGGGGAGCAAATATTCTATCAACTCTGCACTACAGTGCCTCCAGAAAATCAAAGGCCTAAAAATAGATGAAGATGAAATTATTATTTCATTCGATGTCGCAGCACTCTTTACATCCATAGACCTAGAACTAGTGAAAGAATCCGTGGCTGCAGTACTACACAACACACCTAACCTAATCAAATACACTAAGATCAAAATAACCAGAATCATGGACTTCACCAACCTCTGAGTCATTGCCTATTTTCAGTTTGATGGACAAATATACCCACAAATCAGAGGAACACCCAAGGGATCACTACTCTCAGGACTCATAGCAAAGACCATAATGCAGTGTCTAGAAACTATAGCCCTCCCACGCATACAACCAAAAGTATGGGTCCGGTATATAGGCCACACCTTCATCATAATAAAAAAGGAACAACTAGAGAAGACACATGAAACAATCAACAACATCTTCAAAGGAATAAAGTTCACAAGGGAAGAAGAAAAGAACAACGCGCTACCCTTCTTTGATATCCTTATCAGCAGAGGAGATGATGGCAGATTAGAAACACAAGTCCATCAAAAAACAACCCACGCCAACCAAGTGCATGTACAACAATATAAGGACTGTAACAGCCACTATGTAGGACAGACAGCAGAAGACTGACAGAGCACATCCATGACCATCAACTAGCAGTCAGAAGACACAATAGAAACTCCTTAATCTCACAACACATGGACAGACTCAACCATAGTTTCAACTGGGAAACTGTGAGCGTCCTAGACCAAGCTAAATCCAAAAATGTTAGGGAATTCCTGGAAGTTTGGCATTCAGACAAATCAGCCATCAATAGACACATAGAGACAAACCACATTTACACACCACTCAAATGAGATAATAAGAAAGCTAAGAAGGAAACAAAAAGACCAGAACACATCTTCTCCAGCAGCCTACACCCGGATAAGCAGGGATTAACACAAGACAAACAATCAAGCAGAAAACAATACCCTAATCAAGGAACTACCAAGCAGAAAACCACATCACCACCACCACCACTGGCAGGGCAAGCTGCCATATATAAACAGGGAGCAGACCCCACACTCACTAGCACTGATGATGTTACCTAGTTGGGTCATGAAACATCTGCAAGCAAACTGACAAGCTCAGGGAGCACCAAGGACTCCACTTAATTATTCTATTCATGTGGTGCCCTTAGAATAGGGCACCCTTATCTGGCCTGTACAAATCATTGCAACTTCTAGATGGCAGCAAAGAGTTACAATTTTCATATCTCATTGCTGTCATCTAGTGACTCTGTGGATTATTGTAGCCCTAATTTAGACGACAGGATTTTTCTTTACTTTTTTGTAAACAAAACAAACAAACAAACAAAAAACAGCCTTAACAGAGAACCATGTGCCCCAAGAAATTTAAAGTCTAGACTTTGACAAATAACCCCAGGTGAGAAGAATGTATGAATAAATGGATCCCTTCCACATTGTTGGCGCTGGTGTAGGTGACATTTTCAGTGCATTATGTCTCCAAATTAGTCACGGCCCTCCTTTAAATATTTCCAGGGTTTAAATTCTCAGCAGTCCAGCTTCCTGAAAAATCTAAGGGGAAGTGACTCCATGGAATTCAGGTCATGACTAGCATTTTCCTTAGCTGTGGTCTCTGAAGCACCGCAGTGTTGGTTTAGTAATCTCCCAGGCTGTGTAAGTTGTTAGGGGTAACCAAAGGCAGCTGATTTCTTAATTGTTTAAGGCAGGAAATCAGGTTCTTTCATTAGCTGCCATAATAAGCTTGAGAGTAAACCAGGATTCTAACTGGCTGAGTTTTTTTTCCCTTCTCTTGTACAAATAATATGTTTTTCTCTATAGGGGATCTTTATCCTGAGGAAGTTGTTTTCTGCACAAATAGGGCAGTTGTTTCAGGAAATAATACCAATAATTCAATTTTGAGTTTGGTTTTTTTTTTTGCATCCAAGTCAGAGGAAACTCTCACACAGAGCAATCTTATGCATTTTTATTCTTCATTAAGTTCAGCTATATCCAATAGAGATGAGTTGGTTGCTGCTTTTTCTGATGACATAAACAGCAGCTTGCAAAACAATTTGACAAAGTACAATAAAACAATTCCCATCATTAATGAAACCAACCGCAGAACAAAATCAACAGTGACTAACAAGTGTGTGTTTGGGATTTTTGCTCATCAGACAAAACCAGGTGACCCTGAGTTCAGATTTTGATCTTCTGGGGAGGAATTTTCTCTCTGTCTGAATTTGTATGTGAATGTCTGAATTTTCTAAAGGTGCTCAAACAGCATTGTTAGCAAAACAACATTGCAGAAGGGTGGCCTATCTGTATGTACTAACGCCTGTTTTGAAAAATCCAAGAATATCATTTCTATAGTCACTCACGTGATTTGCAAGATTTAATCAAAGACATGCAAAGAGTCGAGAAGTATTGCATGCTTCTATGGTGAGTCACAGACAGACAAATTTCTTTGCTGTTCGGAAGGTCAACTGTAATGGTGCTGGAGTGGAGTTTATTACAGGCAGCATTCTTCATTTCTCATATCAAAGTTCTATAGTTGGCTTAGTTCATCCTTGGGGGCTTTTAAAACTGCAAAGGAAAAAAAAAATTCGCACAAACAAAACTAATTCACGTACTTACTAAAAAAATTCAAAGGAATGAATCCAAGTGCAAGCAATAGCCTCACAATATCCTAAAGCAATTGTAGCACTGATTACAATAGTGGGGAGAAGCCAAACACCATGAAATTGGGAGTATTCCTTTACTGGAGATCTTCAAACAGAGGTAGGATGGCCATCTGTTAGAGATGGTCTTGTGTATCCTGCAGTGAGCAGGAGATTGGACTATATCAGTGTTTCTCAACCTTGGCCACTTGAAGATGTGTGGACTTCAACTCCCAGAATTCCTCAGCCAGCATGGCTGGCTGGGGAATTCTGGGAGTTGAAGCCCACACATCTTCAAGTGGCCAAGGTTGAGAAACACTGGACTAGATGAAAGATCCCTTCCAACTCTATGATTCTATAGAATACAACTGGACTCAAACAGCAAGCAAAGGTCCTCCAGATACAATGCAATTGCAGTTCCCAGAACTAGTGGGCTGAGAATTATACTGACTGAGAATTCTGGGAATTGTAGTTCTGACACATCCAGAGGACAATTGCTTGGTGAATGCCAGGTAAAAGTGTTTGGACATAGGCTATGGACAAGGATGTGAAGAATGTGGCCTTCCAGAAGTTGCTAAACTATAACTTTCAATATTCCTCACCATGGGCTATTCTGGCTTTGGCTAATTCAATAATATATGGAGAAATATAGATTATTTCCCCATGGCTAAGGCAATTGGAGTTCAGGTCTTTAGGAAGGAGAACAACATATACAATATAAATAAATAGCAATAAACCAATGTTATGAGTTTGCACAATACACTGAACCAGAAGCTAACCAATTGAACTGGTTTAGTACAACCCCCCACAACCCCCCATAAACTATGTTAACATCAGCCAAGCATAGCAGTAGATTTAAATGGGGTCGGGTTCAGTGTGTTGTAAGAATCCAGCCATTGCATTACTATGTTGTGTGAACATGGTTTATTTTTTTGATGGGAGCATATTACACACACCACAATAGTTGTGTTAAGGGTTTCGCACGTTGTATGGACTAACCAGTAGGTATCATTTATCCACTAGCGCAACAAAAATATGATAAAATCCTGCAGGGATGTTATGATAGAAGATATTAAAGAGCTTTTCTTCCTTTATCAGTTTAGCTGTCAAGAAAAATAAGTTACTTCCATATACACCATTTCTAGTAAGGAAAGGATACAAATGTGAACAAATAAATGTGGTTGAGAAAATAAATATGTCAGGAGCCTCTGGTGCTCTAGTAGAAAAGCTTAGTGTGAACATCACAAAAAGTAGCAAGGTTCTTGCATAACAATCCCTCACCAAATGCTTCTGTAGAAATAAAAAGGTCTTTTCAAAGGTGAATGTTTGTTTCCTTCATTCAATGTTTGCATTCAAATGCTTGTCCTTTTCCAGTAGTCATCACAAGATGGATGCCCTCTTCATTGTCATGCAGGAAATGGTTTTGATAAATTCATCCCTACATAGTGAGAGTTGGCATCATTTGATAGTTTGGGATCAGGGCTGAGTTTGGGAAATGCAAGTTGGCACCAACAGGAATACTTCCTATGTGGGGACTATGGAGCAAATCTTTCTAAGAACTCTTTCTTATTATTCCACACACACAAAAAATCTGAATCGGATCATTGACTTGCTAATTGTCTTCACACAATAGTCTTAAACTAAACACTTAAGACTTAAGCTAAATAGGTCCGTGTTCAGGCTTTGCACAATATACTGAGCCTAAACCAGCTGGGCAAACTGGGTTTGCATATCATGTTAAACGATTAACATTAACATTAAAAGATTAATGTTAATTAAACTTGCCAAGCAATTTGTATCTCTTTAACTAACCTGGTTATGTAGATTATGTAAGCCCAGCCATTTCCTTTTGAAATGTAAACAGTGATCAATTGCCTATAAAGGATTTCATGGCAACACAGCTTGGGGGCATGTTATGCTCAACTATTGTTTGCTTTAACCAAAGTTTGTCTAGCAAACAACATTCTTATAACTCTAATCCATAAACTATGATTTAAAAATTACAGTGGCTGAATTTATACACTGTGCTAAGCCCAAACTAGATCAATCTCATTATGACCTCCTGGAGCAAATTTCAAAGACCATCTCTTCAAACCTCCTAGAGATGCAGGAAATACATTTCACACAACCTCTGCTTAAAACCCTCTAGTGAAAGAAGTTCTACCATCTTTGAGGGAGTCAGTATGGCATCTCATACATGGACTTACATTAAATACTAACTAAATACTAGCCTAAGTTAAAAACACTTTAAAACATGAATATTGAAAGGATCTACATTCAAATACCAATGTCTAGGCCATCTAACTATTGAAGCACAGAATCATTTATATATATAAAAAAATCAGATATTGGGTCATTATAGGCCCTCAGCTTACAGCTGGTCACAATGTGATTTATAGTTTGATGTGCGGCCCCACAGTCACACTGAGGTGACGATGCAATTCCCCATTTATGCGGTGAATCCTGGCAGACGCCATGTAAGGTGCGAATCCTGTTCGAGGTTGTCCATTGCTGGCGAGATAGATCAAAACCTGGCACCTTTTGCGTAGTCTCATCTATATGTCTTCCTGTATCTGGGCGTTTGACAACCCATTTAACTTTCCACGGGGAGTCGATGTTGAAGTTGTTATGCAGATGTTGTACAAGTACCAGTGGGGGCTTCCTGGATTTAAGCCTTCCAAGTGATAAATAGGGAAGGTCAGCATGCACCGGAAGAAGTGGGTTGTTCATGATTTTTCTATATTCTCTCACTAGTGCCTCTTGCCTTCACAAAACTGGCGGTGCTCTATGGCTCACAACAGGAAGCCAACAGGTGGCATTTGCAACTCTTTGCATGTATGAGATGCCATACGCTAAATAAATGAGGAAGTCAGTTCTTCTGATGAACAGCTCATTTACCATCTTTACCTGCAAGGAAGACTACCCTAAATTTAACACAATATCCTCCCCCAAAAAGAATAGCAGAAAAAAAATGATACGTGGAGACAAAAATCCAGTGCGGTGTTCCGCTTTCCCATCTCATCAATCTACTTTGCCGGTTTCAGCAAAAACCAGTCATGGGAATTTCCCTCATCCTTAATAAATGTGTCCAGGCAATGTGCTGGCATTTATGCCTTAAGGTTGCATATGTTCTTGAAAAGGATTCAGAAGTAACACTTTAGACCTTGTGCAGTTGTGAGCCCAACACTTTTCTGTTTTGAGCACGGAAACTGTTTAAGGCATCCACACAAATATGGAAATAAAAATGTGTCACGGCTTTAAAAGTTGCACTCAGTTCGGAAACTGGATTCATTTTTAAGGCTGTCACTGAAGCCTGAAAAATGTCAAGTCCCTTTAATAAATAGCAGAAAAGTGCTCCACTCCTGCAAGGTTCAGAATACTTATTTCAAAACATGTTTGAAGCATGCCCAGTCCTAATGCATGCACATTTTAAAAAGGAGGAGGATGAGGACATTTCAGTTAATAACTATTAATTAAAATCAATTGCCTGTAAAATGTAAAAGTACCACATTTACAAAATTAATTGAGCCCCAACAGCATTCTTTCTGTCACCCATCAACCACCCTTGCACACAGTAACACATACCTACACACACAGTTCCTTTGATCTTCTTTCCTTCCAGTAGAAACAGCAAGAAAGAAAGAAAGAAAGAAAGAGAGAGAGAGAGAGAGAGAGAGGGGGGGGGGGGGAGGAAGGAAGGAAGGAAGGAAGGAAGGAAGGAAGGAAGGAAGGAAGGAAGGAAGGAAGGAAGGAAGGAAGGAAGGAAGGAAAGAGGATGAGTGGAGTGCAAGGAAGAGCTGCACTTGGAAGGGAAGGGAAGGGAAGGGAAGGGAAGGGAAGGGAAGGGAAGGGAAGGGAATCAATTTGAACGGAGATAAGCAGGAAAGATTTAATTGGGCAGGCAAGAAAAGAAAAGAACTCTGTTTAGGCATAACAAAAATGGTTAAATTCACCAGGCAAGCAGCCCTATCTCATGTAGGAAATAACCTTCAGGTTAATCCGCAAAAGTCCACACACTTGCTGTGGTGATATTTGCAACTATTTGCATCTATCACAGGGTTGGAAGGGACTGTGAGGGAGTGAAGTTGAGAGAAGTAGCTGCAGCCAGGCAGAAACGCTTCTCACCCCATTTTCCTCATACATTCATTCATTCACTCACAACTTTACTTGCAAGCATCCAAGCCAGTGTTCCAGATGCCTGTGATAGTTGAGCCACAGCCTGGTGTTTTCAAGGACATGCCAATGTTCAGAGGCAGCCCCACCCCACCCAGGCCCTTAGCTTAGAAAAGCAAAGGCTAAGACGGGGGGGGGGGGGTGTGTGTGTAGGAGGAAAGGTGATAAGCAAAGGGCATACAGATGGGGAAGCAGAGGCAACATCTGGAGACTGGCAGCCATTACAAGCAGGCAAGAGGACTATCAGTCCACTGCCAGGACCACAAGTTATGGTGAGCAACATACTGTGGTGGGAGTCCTGCCTGGAGCTTGGAGCTTTGCTGGGAGCTGTAGAACAACCACACGGAGACAGTACCTCAACCCAACTTGAGTAAGAACATTTGGAAGGAGGCAACGGTTGTCTGCCACTCTGCAGACTTATAGACTTCGACAATACATTATAGACTTTTGCTTGAACTAAGTATTAAAGGACTGCGTATTAAACACATATTTACATGGCAACATCACCACCTAGATGGGTGGAGAACAGTAATCTGTTGCTGGGGAAGGTACGTGCTGCAATAAAGCGTTTTGTACAGATTGGCTACGCTGTGGTGAGTCCAGTCCTTGGAAAGCAAAGAACTCACAGGGAAATTGGAGGTCTTTTAGTCCAACCCCCTTCTCAGTGCAGGAATTCTCAGGCCATCTTGGACAAAGGGCTGTCCAGCCTTTCCTGAAAATGCCAGTGATGGCACATTCACAACTTCAGCCTGTTCCATTGCTTAGTTGCAAATGTCACCGCAGCAAGCGTACGTGCAAATGTTTTCCTTTCCACCACTTTTTCTGTTCTTACCATTGAATAGAAGACTACCTCTCTGCCAGTTCACCAGTTATTCTTTGGAGGAAAATCTATGGGTAAGAAGGGTACTTAAAATCTCCTTTGAGAGCACCAGAAAAATATTTGCTCTATCATAGGCAACAACTCTTACAATATATAATGATGGGTATAATATTGCGTGCCCCAGAATTGATCAATGGGGTTGGTTCAGAAATGTCTTAAATACTTGCATAAACAATAATTTCCTCTCTGTGTAAAATATACCATTTTCTTCCATCTTTCCTCATAGGACCTAGTTGAACATCTTTGATGTTTGAGACAAATTCTAGAGACATATTCTTTGATGTTGAGACATATTCTTCTAGACATATTCCCATCTTTTGCATTTTGGTGGTGTTTTGGGGGATGATATCCTTATATTCAGACTGGAAGGTTAAAATTAATGTAGATTATCTCATTTTTTCCTCACCCCATCACCATTGCTGTGCCTTATGTCATAGTCAGGGAGAATTCACATGACAACTGGAGCTCTAAACTGGTTGACTGAATCTGTGAAATCCCAGTGTCTCAAAGACTTAATCTTAGAACTTCTAAGCATGACAGATAACCAGCATTTTCCAGTGAGTCAGTTACACATTTCTTATGCAGACTAACTTAGTCTGTTCATATTTTGCTTTCTTGCAACAAGAGATGCAGAGCAGATGGCACTCCCAAAGGCATTATCAGAAATTTAATCTGGGTTTCAATACGGTGTGTGCACAGTCAATATGTATGCTATGTTCTGGCATAAAGGTGATGCTCAGGTTGTATCAGCAACAAGCTCCCTTTTTGAGCATGTCTGTTTCTATGCTTAGCTACTTGTATCTAATGTTTTATTCCCCTGAAGGCTTTGTCAGCAGACCAGCCTCGTTTTGGAGTTAGAATCTTCAAATTGCTTGGAATCTTGAATGGATGCGATCTGTATTTGCTTGCTATGAATTCATTGTTAAGGTTTGGCAAAGATCTTTCCTTTAAACTCTTAAGTCAGTGTTTCTCAACCTCAGCCACTTTAAGATGTGTAGACTTCAACTCCCAGAATTCCCCAGCCAGGGGAATTCTGGAAGTTGAAGTCCACACATCTTAAAGTGGCTGAGGTTGAGAAATACTGCCTTCAGAAGTCACTTACAGTTATTCTACTTGTCCTATGTGTAAGGCAGTATCTCATGTTCTGGCTTCATTTCTTGCCGTCAGTATTTGACTCAGTCCTTCAGACTTACTGACATAAGTAATTCATCCGGGTTCTTTGCAACTTCCTTATTCATGTGAGTATTTGTAGAGGACATATGGCTGACAGTATTTACCTAACTCCCTTATCATCCAATGGCTTAATATCCTATATATGCTATATTTGAAGACCTTCAGTTGTTGAAAGGTGGCAATTCATCACAATTCCTAATAGTGTGAGTCCATGAGAGGGACGTTCCAGGTGGCAATCATGCCCAGGTCCTTCTTGGCTGGGCCACCTTGCCTAGCTTTCAGGTGACTTTTCTTAAAACATATTGGATGGTTCCAAAGTCTTTGGTCTTCTCTTAGATGGCCATTAAATGCTTCTTTTATTGTTTCACTGGTAGAGGGTAGAGTTTGTAGACTTTCTCTGTCGTTATTGTTGTTATTAATATTATTGCTATTGTGGGGAATTCATATTGAAAGACTTTGGGGATTGTTCCTGTGAGATAAAAAGTGAGAAGGAATCAGTAAAATAATAAATAGTCATGTGGAGAGTCTCTGTTACATTCACAGGAACCCCCCTCAAAATCTGTAAGATTAATATAATACATTTCGTATTTGAAACCCTTAAGTACATTGCAGCTTTTCTTTTGAATCAATCATGTCCTGGCTTAATACAACTCGCCCAGTGCTATTGCAACAGATTTTACAGTAATTAAGTCACACATGCACCCACACACAGAATGCATGCACATATAACATTTCCCCGGAGGGCACTCAATTTCCCATAGCAATAAAGATATAATTATCTTGATGTAAATCACAGCCTGATAACTAGAAAGGGTTGCCCTTTCCCCATCTTGAGTTCGCTGGAAGATTTTATCTCTTTGACAAGTACTGTCAGATGAAGCAGCTGGATGCTTCCCTGAAACCGATTTGCTGAAGGAAGAAATCAACATGTCTGAAGGAAAAACAAATATGAAAGAAGGGATGTTTCCAGAGACCTGTAGCTTCCCATTCATGATTAGTGGCCAAACTGATTGCATATTGAAACAAAACTGAGGTCCTTCAGCAGAATCACGAAGAAATGTGGATCCTCTGGAAAATCAGGGTTTGCTTTGGCAGAGAATCATTTCAGAAGTCCCTGGCTGGATGGACATTTGTGGGCTGAAGGGACACACTAGATTTGATATACTTTCTGGAGGATGAAGGAGACCAGATGTGGCAGTAGTTCATATTTTGGAAAGCTTCAGAAGAGGGTTGAATAAAATCATGGAGGAAAATCCCATAGGTTTCTTGTCCTAATGGCTAACATCTCCCTTCAAGACAGGGGTGTTCACTGCAGGGATAAAAGAAGGTCAAGATTGTGGCTATGGCTGCACAATCAAAGCCCTGTCCCATTTTAACATGCATTGGGCATGTTTTGATTGTGCAATCACTTTGATTGGTATAAGATGGTAGTGAACCTTAAGGCTTTAAAAATTAGGTCCCTACACTTTAATCAGATGATCAGTGAAATTATAGTCTAACTTGATTAATCACTATGGGCAAATCTGAATTATAGAAAGTAAATTTTAATCAGCAGCCCTGTGAGTTATTGACAAGCACAGTTCATTTTTTGGGAGGGGGCAATTTCAGTTCTGATACGTTGCTGTAAAAAGAGGGAGACAAAATTTTAAAAATGGTTTTTCTTCTTACAAGGTAGCTTTTGCTGATTGAGTCCTAAATTATCTGACAGCTCTTTTCGGTATTTCAGAAGCATGTCAATATTAAACTTTTGCACATATCTATTAGGGCTGTCCACGAACTGAATTGATTAATCAAATAGATTTTAACTGATTCTTTGTTTAATTAGTATAGCAATTCTTTACAGACTTCCTGGGAGTGACCTCTTCTGACCCAAACAATCTTTCCTTGTGAGTAAACATATATAAAAGATTACATTGCATATCTATATCTTGGCATATAGGTAAAGCAATACTTTTGAAAAACTGTGCTTCCTAGTGGTTTGTTAAATTGTGCATGTATGTTTTATACTTTAAATCGAATTGGACATCCATGAAAAAAAAATCACTTTGTAACATTTACTTGTTTATTTAATGGGCTTTTATGCTACTTTACTCAGTACAAATCTAAGCAACGTACCACAAAGCAATATAACCATAATAGTCAATATAAATCAATACAATAATAATATAATGTTCTAGTAATATCTCATATCTAACAGTGAAGGAACAGGACATGAGTGATTGTTGCCAATGCTTTATGTCCCAGAAATAGCTGCAACTGATGGACCATAGAATGATAGAATTGTAGAGTTGGAAGGGGTCACAAGGGCAACCTGCTCCAACACTGTGCAACATGCAGGAAAACCTATTAATGCATCCATCAGAAGTGACTATCTTAAAAAGCTCCAAAGATGGAAAGCTGACCACCTCTATAGGTAGGGTATTCCACTGTGATTCAGATCTTGCCATAGTTAGTGGTAAATTTTTCCTTGGATTTAAATGAAATCTAGGTAGCTGCAAGTTATACCTGCTACTTCTGGTTCTGGCTTCTATGGGTATGGAAGAGAATTCTTGACCATCTTCCCTGTAGTGTCCCTATATGCACCTGAGCTGTCATGTCTCCCCTCCATCTTTTTTTCCAGGTTGAACATCCCAAGTTCCTTCAACTTGTCCTCACAGAGCACGTCCTCAAGTCTGTATATTATCTTCATTGCTCTCCTTTGAATCTTCTCTAAGCTGAGCAAAGAACAGGATGTGCATTGTTTATGTGTTAAGCAATGCTATGGCTTTATTAAAACTGAGAAAGACCATTTTTTCAGCTATCTCATTCACTGAAAATGAGTTGTGCTGTTTTGGTTATATTTCAGGAAGTGAGGCAAAATTCTGTTTGGAGAAGAGAATCACAGTAACCCCCATTTCGTTTTCCCAGAAGGCTTTGATGTCTTTCTTGTTTCTTTTTTTTTCAATCAAAATGACTGAACATTTTCAATACTCTATAGGCCACCATTGTGGTACACAGAAGGTAATAAACATTCCTACACAATGGGTGTTAATACCGCATGTTTAATTAGACGAAAGTCCTAGTGCTGCTTTTGCACAACATGCTAAATTGAGTTATGTTGATCTTAGTTACTAAGCCAACCTAAAATATACCATTCCGTGGGAATCTTGAAACATTTTTTCACCACTTGAGACTTAAGGAATACTTTCAAGACAAGAAGCAAAATTCAGACACACAACCATCACCAACCCAACATATTCTGGGACAACACACAACTATAGATCATAACAAACCCCAACTGCATAAAAAAAAAAGCACACTCCATGGATGTCCCAGAGAGATGCAACACTAAATTGGATTTCTACACTGAATGCTTTTCCAAACAAGCTCAAGCCAAAATCATTGATTAAAACTGCCCTTGCACAACAATCTCAGCAGGGTAGAACACGATACCAACCAAATCCTCAAGAACAATGACATCATAATCAAACAAGTTGGCAAAGGAGTGGCAGCTATCATTATGAACAAGGTGGATTCTGTCAGGGAGACCAAGAAGCAGTTCTGCAGCACTACATTCTATTTACTTATATGCTCAGAACCCACAGCAATGTATCATAAAGAACTATGCAATCAGATGAAAGGATTTCGTAAGGATATACAAGAATATCTCTATCTGGAAACACCCAGAGAAAATAGGCATTTTCTACCTATTTCCCAAAGTATGCAGGGCAGGCAATCTGGGCTGTCTCACTGTCTCAAGCACTGGAACCCTCACAGATGCAAAATCAGGTTTCATGGACTCTGTACTCAGACCTTATGCCACCAACACTCCCAGATACATAAGAGACCCCATAGATTTCATAAAAATGCTGAAAAAATTGGCACTCTCTCTAACAATACCACTTTAGCTGCCATTGATATTGAGATATTATACACTAATATCTCCCACAAATATGGACTTCAAGTAATCAGGAACATTGTCATTGATGTCAACACAGCACACTTTGCCACCAGACACATGGCTCCACAATATGCCAACATCTTCATGGGTGACCTTGAGCAATACTTTCTCAACTCTTATCCTGTGAAGTCCTTCTTTTACTTGAGATTCCTTAGTGGCATTTTAATCATCTGACCCTATGGAAAAGAATCTGTTATCAAATTGCATCAAGACCTCAACAACATCTATCCCACCATCACCCTCAGTCTTGACCTACCTACAGTACAAATTAAGTTCCTTGAGGTCATGGTAAAACTACACAATGGAATGGAAACACCATATTACACAGCAGACCTACAGATCTCCATGTATACCTATGTGCTTCCAGCTTCATTCCAGAACACACAACCAAATCTATTGTCTATAACCAGGCTCTATGCTACAACTGCATTTGTTCTGACCCAATTGACAGAGAAGCTCAACTGGTGGAATTAAACCAACCATTCAGGAGACTGAACTATCTACCCAATGAGATCAATAGACAAATCAATAGAGCCAAATTGATTCCTGAGGGCACCTATTAAAAAACAGACCACAAAACAGACCACCACTGGTGGTCACCTACAGCTCAATCCACTCAAATACTTTATTAACAAACTGCAACCCATACTGGACAATAACACTGCACTTTCTCAAGTACTGAGTGGCAGTCCTATACCTGCATACAGACAACCACCCAACCTCAAGCAGATTCTCACAAGCAATAAGCAAGAACAGAACAATGATACTAATGTGGGAACCAGACCCTTCAGCAAATGCAGATGTCTACTTTGCCCACACATTTACACCAACAACACTATCACAGCCCCAACATCTTCACATACAAGATTAGAAGGGCCTTCACATCCTCTTCCTCTAAAGTGATCTATGCTATCATCTGCCAGCAATGCCTCTCTGGAGCCTACCTAGGACAAACAGTCCAAGCTTTATGCAAAAGAATTAATGGGCACAGGTTTGGCATCACATCTCAAAACAAGAATAAAGCAATAGCAGAGCATTTTAACCTCCCTGGATGCTCCATTACAGATTTCAAAGTAGTTATTTTAGAACAAAGGAAGTTTATCAGCTGGTGAGCGAGAGACTGCTGAACTCATATACATCAAAAATTTTTGGGCCATCTCAGAAGGTCTCACCAAACACAATGAGTTTTTAACAGATTACAATTGTTAATTAATGAAGTAATTGTAATCTATCCCACATGTAACTGCATTTGCATAACTACCCTGTCTTCCCTTCCCTCCACCTCATCCCAATTTAAATCCTGCATCAGTTTAGCCACTTCATGGATCTGAGCTGTAGTTGACAAAAGCTTATGCCTTTTAATAAAATTGGTTACTCATTTATTGTATTAGGTTTGTCCAGACCATTTGATTAGTTTATAATTTAGGACAGAAAATGGGTTGACTCAATAAGCAGGTTAAGTGTGCCATGTGAATGGAGCCACAGAATTAGGTTGTTCTAATTCAAGTTAAGATCATCTTAGTTAAGTTTGGTTAAACATCCCTTCAAAGAAACAGCAGTTCTTGAAGCCAACTTGTTTGTTATCCTCTGTAATCCTTTTTAAAAACCTCAAGCCACGGAAGAAAATATTTTAAATGCTGACCTCCTCCTCCATTTTATTCAAAAGTAGGTCCAAAGTTATATTTTGTGTGCGTGTGGGGGGGGGGGGGGCAAGGCACCTAACACCTGTTCAGGTGGATTCTCTGAGGCTTGATAGAAATGACACTTGAAAAGTTTTTAGCTAAACTCACAAATACACAGAACAGTAGAAACAATTAACAAGCACTCTATTTTAGCACACAGGGACATACACACATGCACACATACAACACTGGAAGCCAATAATCCTAAGGGAAAATGCAGTTATTGCTTACTTGTAATGTTTGTGATCAGGCAGTCCAACTTTTCTACTGCCTGATCACGTCATAGTGCAACTGCTTTTCTACAAACACCTCTTGAGTCCAGCCACCAAGACATGTTTCTGAGCTTATCAGTTGCAGCATGAAGGACATACCTGTACATGCAATGCTAACATAACAAACCGCAAAGTTACTGAAATTGGTTCTCAATGTCTTTATAGTCCTGCAATGTGTATATCCATCAAGTTACTCTACATAAGGCAATGAAGCTAAAGCAAGGTTCCCGTTGACTCTATCCTCACAGATCTAGATTAAGAAATTCATGGGGGTTATTAGGGGGCACCTCTGCAGCAGACAAAAAGGTTAATACACTCACTACATAAAGAGTGCAGATAACAACATGTGGACAACCTCATCTGCATTTGAAAGTAAACTGGGTTGGGTGTGATTAGTACATGGATGGTGGATCAACAGAGAATCCAATTCTGTAGGTTAGATTTGGAAGAAAATAAACTTCTCGAAGAAGGCAGTAGCAATGTCCATGAAGTTATCAGGACTTGAGTTTGGACTTGAGAAAGACTTGTACTTTAATAATGAAACACTATAGTTTTAAGAAATACAAAAGCAAGCACTTTTTACTCACAAATAATTTAAAAGAAGCTCTTTAGTCACAAACATTGCTAAGCAGTGAGTCTGGAAGAATCTGACAGCTGAAGCTCAAACCTTCATGTATCTTGAGTTAAAATAAAATAATATAAAATAAATTGCACAAAAAAAAGAGAATTTCTACAGACTGTGCAAATTACACTAAATTACGTGAAGGGTTGGGGGGGGGGGGTTGGTGGTTTTTTTGCTTACTTTAGTCAAACAAATGATTCTTCTGTTTGTCTGGTGGAGAAGTTAGTATTAAAGTATTAAAGCCCAACTCCTCAACCCCTGGATTTTATTAGCTGTTTTCCTGATTTCTATGATTTAACAAGGCATTAGCAATGTTGAAGAAGGCTTTGGGAACACACATTTCAAGCATGTCTGCACAATTCTAAGTGGTGGAAGCCTGCATTTTTAAAAGAGCACAAACAAGATAGAGAAAGCAATAAAAACTTAATTTTGTCCTAAACATAACTTTTTATCAAGGAGGTTATCATACAGAACACTACCACTATCTGACTTAACAACAACAACCACCACCACCACCTCTTGCCTTTTGTGAATTTTCCACCACCAATTCCTATGATAAATGACAGGTTATAATTTGTAATTATCATGATGGTGTTGGCAATGCTTTGGAACCAGTGGCTACAGCTGGCCTTGTGAGGTGTGCTAAGGACTACACTCAGAACAGAAAGAAAAGGAAAAAAAAAATTAGTGTGAACAAAGAGGCATTAAGTGAGGCCACTGCTAAAAAGGCAAGGTACATGTAAATATGTAGTAAATGCAATACATTAATAAAATGCTGAGTATTCTGCCTCAGGCAGCGTCCAGTGCTTCTAAGTGGTCTAGAAGAAGGTAGCAAAAGCCTTTGCAGATGCAACTATGCATAAATTATAATATATTCTTTGACCATTATTAGGTATTCTTCCCCTTGAAACTGAAAATATTGTTCTAAATATGGTCTTTGTTACAAACAAGTAAACACAAACTCACTGGTCATCAAGTAGGGCATTTGAAAGATGAAAAAGTATCACTTTTTAAAATGATAAATTCCAAAATATTTCTGGTTGAATCTTATCTATGAAGTTCATCCATCAGTCTTATACTCATACCACTCTGAATATTTTTCATTGTCTTATTTGCTAACAAATTGTAGTTGGTTCATAAGAGAATGATCGAGGCTAATAGTAAAGTCAGACAGTGATTGTTTTACATTGGAAGGGTTGGCAAATGATATTGGTGTTTCTTTATGAACCCCATGGACTCAAGCATGTGATGACTGAAAACCTTGTTTCCTCAAGCAGATGTTGGCATAAGAACTAAAATTATCACCATGATGAACTACGGATTATGCTAACACTTAACTAGATGCAATCAATCTTTTCGGTCTTGCACCATCTTGCATTCAATCTTCCATCATCATCATCATCATCATCATATCAGCATCAATTAAAAAATGGCTGAAACCTTGTTAGGTCACCAACTCTTGTGGGATTGCAGCAGTCTCACACCCATGATTTTATGAAATTCTGGCATACTAACTCCGTTTCATGAGATTTTGATATTCTCATGGTCATTGGCTAACCTTTTTACTCATTAATCTTATGATGCCTTCAAGGCTATCAGCTAGATTGACACCACATTGCCATGCAAACTCTCATAGCTCTTGAACCTATTGAATCATAGCCTGAAACATGAAAAGGACTCACACATCTTAATAAAATGTGAGTAAATCCCCTTGTGCGGAAATTGTATTCTGATGGGGAATTTCTTATTCCAAATACAGTAAAGCTGTATTTAAAGTTTTAGAGACAGATCAAGTTGAGCTGGAAATAAATCCCTGTTCAGAAGTAATGCAGATCATGTCTCATGTTCCAACACAGGGGTGAAGAACTTTTTGTTGGAAGTGGACCGTACTTACTTCTTCAGAAAGGATGAAAGCTGCAGTGGGTGGGACAAAATTACTTGTGTCATTGATCTAGCCAGAATTAGGTTTTTCTCTTTTTTTTCTCTGAGTTTTTAATGTCTTAATTTCTTTTTAAGCCTACTGTAGGGTCTCCACTATATTTTTTTTGTTGCTGTTTCAAAACTATGCTAGGACCTAATACAGGGTCCTGGATATCTGGCTTCATCTCATGTACCTGCTGAGCAATAAATATAGAATGGGAATTCTTGAAGGTGGCACATTTGCCAGCTTCTTCACTATGTGACAACCCACAAATGGGCATTCATGATACAGGACATCCCAGTTCTGGAATTCCTTGTCTGTCCAGTTACAGTTGGCACCAAATGTAGTTTGATTTCAGCGTCTTCTTGCCTAGGCTTTTGGCTGAACTTCTACTGATGATATATCCATTAGTGTACTTCTGTGATCCTGTGTTGAGGGTTTAATTTTGTCATTTTATACATTTTTAATGTTGCATTTCAGGACATGGAGATAACTGAAATATGCCTTTGAAGGCCAGCTGATAAATAAGTGTGCAGTTGTTTGTTATCTGTAAGACTTTTCTGAATATTTGCTTGAGCTTTTCTGCCCCATCCTGTAGATTTGTCCTTTCAGAGGCATATCTACACACCAACCTATAGACACACACATTAAAAATGTGCAGCACATCATATTATATATGATTCAGTATAAGGAAGAAATGTGCATAGGGGAGGGAGAGGTCTGACTTTATGAACTTACCGGGAAGATGAAGTTACTGTTTAGCTCATCTGAAATTTAGCAATGGTTAAGCCACCGTCTTTAAGGATCAAGTTGGAGCACCACTCTGTAGTTGAAATCTTTGTGGACCACACCTCTCCATTAAAGAGAAGGTTAGCCTTCCCTGCATCTTTGAGATCTACGTGGGCTGCTCTTGGCCTCCTCCACGGGGTGACGTGGCCTTTTTAATATACTTTTAATTCCAACCTGTTAATTTCTACAGTTAACTGTGCTGAGGATGCTTGCCAAATACAGCTCATGTTCGTTCTTGTTTCAGAACTAAGCGCCCCATCCAGGTGTGGCCTTGGCAAGGCTGATAATAATTATACACTTTCCCTGACCTTTTCCCCAAACCCTTCTTGTAAATAAGCATGGTAACTCTTTATTTCTACCTATCTCCCCCTTCTCTGAGAAAAGGGCTGTAATATAATACTGATCCAAATTTACAGAGGTTGTTGTGCTGGTCCTTTCAGTCTCTAAGAATGCAGGATATTATTACCCACTTTGTTCTGGTATCTAATCAGAGACTCTAACTCCAAATGTGAAAAAGCTAACACTGAGAACAGCAACATTTCTGGTGAGCAGGAAAATTCAGCCATGGTCTTTGTGAGTCTTGCAGGATCAAGCTCAATATGTCTGTGCGTTCTTCTTGCTTTCCGGGATCTGCTGCTGTCTCTTCTTGCTTCTGATCAAGCTTTCTGAGTTATCCTCAAAGGTCTTTTCCTGTAAGTTAAGCCTGTGCACTTTGTGTTCCTCTGGGCCTAATGCAGTCCATCAGCTACGTATTGCAGCCTGCATAGTTGCATTGCCCCACCAGTTACTTTCATTCTTTCCAGACTAATTGAATTTTAGAAAGAAATTATATAAAGAGGCTTGAGACTCTGTCTGTCTTTCTGCAGGATAACTCTCTGAAAGCAAAAAGGAAGAGGATCATTTTTTGTTTCCTAGCAGGAGAAGCTGGCAGAAGAAAGATGTAATTAAAAAGACAGAGCTGGTTCTGACTTAGGACTACCAAAAAAAAAAAAAAACAATCAGAAAAAAGTCCCCCCGTGCATCCATCTGGGACAGGCATTTGGGCAGTGTCTCGAAGTGTTGCCAACTCTTCCATTCTAAGCCCTCCTCCCTTATTCCTTCTCCCTCCCACTCGTATGACCCAGGGCACAGCTATTATTAGGAGCTTGGAAAGAATTTCAGAAGCTGTACTCTGCATGGCTTCCAAACCTTATTTTTCAGTTTCAAGCAAAACAAGAGATTTATTAGACACCTTATGAAGTCCACATATGACTGGTATACTGCATCCCATCTTGTGATTTACACATTATACAAACCTATTTTTAAGCAACCATCTATAATAGGAAACAAGTTGTAGGCATTCTTCTCTTTTTATGTGTTTCAAATCATTCCCCTCAACCCATCCAGTATTTCTTTCCTTCCTTCCTTCCTTCCTTCCTTCCTTCCTTCCTTCCTTCCTTCCTTCCTTCCGGGAAAGTACAATGAAAATAATTTTACTTGCAAAAGTGCTCCTATTCACTTTAATTAACCTCGAGTCCTATTCTTATGGAAAGCACTTTACCAAGCAGATGTCAAGGTCAAAGACACACCAATTTTGTCATCATTTTTTAAGAAAATGTAATATATTGGATAATGACTCTAATTTAATTTAGAAATTGCGCTGAGGATCATAGGTTATTGTAGGGGGAGAAGGAGGAGACATACACAGAGGAGTAGCTGTGTAAACTTGCTACAGCACAGAATTTTACAGTGTATCCTTCCCATGTAGAAGATTGTGATGCATAAAAGCTTATGCAATAACACATTTATTTGTGAAACTGTTCATTGTTTTACCTGGTTAAGATTCTTAATTGGTTTGAGAGGCTCCATTTTTTTGGAAGGGAAAGATGGTGAATATATTTTTTAAAATCATACGTGGAATTTTTTTTGATGTAGATTAGTGATCATATTTTGAAATACCCAACTGCTTTTTGGATTCATCATCCATCTTCTCTTTGTATGTCAAACCTGGAATGCTTCACTTTACAACATTTACCTTAATTGATCAGAGTATCCTCAATGGTGCCTTCAAATAAATACAAGAACAAGGAAGCCTGCAGAAAGCCAGTACAGTGTAATGGTTAAGGTGCTAGATTGGGAGCAGAGAGACCTGGGTCCTAGTCCCCCCCTAGTCACAGAAGCCAGCTGGGTGACTTTGGGCCAATCACTGTCTCTCAGCCCTAGAATGGGAAGTCAACAAAAATCTCAGAAGAAGGTAAGGGCAAAACACTTTTGCAGTGTTGCCAAGAGAACTATGGAGACCTATCATAAAATCACCAGAAGTCAAAATTGACTTGAAGGCACAAAAATGCAAAATGCAAAATGCAAAATGCAAAATGCAAAATGCAAAATGCAAAATGCAAAATGCAAAATGAAGAAGAAGAAGAAGAAGAAGAAGAAGAAGAAGAAGAAGAAGGAGGAGGAGGAGGAGGAGGAGGAGGAGGAGGAGGAGGAGGAGGAGGAGGAGGAGGAGGAGGAGGAGGAGGAGGAGAGGAGAGGAGAGGAGAGGAGAGGAGAGGAGAGGAGAGGAGAGGAGAGGAGAGGAGAGGAGAGGAGAGGAGAGGAGAGGAGAGGAGAGGAGAGGAGAGGAGAGGAGAGGAGAGGAGAGGAAAGGAAAGCTTGTAGATATTGGAGAGGAAGTTGAAATTACTTGCAGAAGGTTTCATATATTAGTAAATATGAAAACTGTCAGGGCTGGTTCTTGAGTTCACATACATAAATGTCTCTTTGGTCCTAAGATATAGAGTGATAAGTGCTGTATCCATGTTGCTGATTGAATCAGTTCAAATGAATTAAGGATGATGTAAAACAAAGGGTACATTATTGACAACAATCTTGCAGTTTGTATTCACGTTAACTGTATAGATTTGAAAGAAAGCCATCATAATATCCTTTGGCGCCAAGATGTTAAACTGATATTTATTTATTTGCCCAGGATGCTGCAGACAAAAACTTGAATGAATAAGCCACTTTCAAAGCCAGGATGTTTCTAAGGTGCTTATGACTAATAAATCCTGATCATAACTTAATTGCTGTGTAATTATTTCTCCATTGCTTAATAACCAATTTTCTTCATTCTTCATTCTTTCCCCTTTCTTTACAGTGGAGATATAATATACCCATTTGTGTGCACTTCAGTGAAAATGGCTTGTTTGGCCCAATTCTGCCAAAACCTGTATGGAATTATTATTTCATGGTAGTAGTATCTTGGATATATTCTGCTACTTTGGGAAGAATGGACGTGGTCTGTTAAAAAAAAGTGGCTTTGTTTTATAAAGAGCCATTGCTTTAATCTGGATTTTGAATTACGTACTGAATTAAAAGTTGAATTCCAGGCAATGGATGGTAGAAGCTAAGGACATAAATACCAAGTGATGGGACTGGAAAAGGACTCAGATCAGATCTGGTACAGTTCCAGATCACCAGATTCAGGAGAAAATCAGAGAAAATTTTGAAAGCCTAAAGTCCTATGTGGAGGGATTGTAGGAGCACAATTCCGTCAGTTTATGATAGTTAAAAATCAGAAGAAGTCATCTTATAGCACTTTTTCTGGTTAACACATTTTATTAAAAACCATAAGCTTTCATGAGCTACAGCTTACCTCATCAGATGCATGTGGTGGGATGAAGACTTATTCAAGGAGACGTCCATGAGAACATTTCTGGAATCTGGATAAGTGATCTTATCCACACTTATCCAGGGCCACACTTGACATTAATGGAACTGTGACGGATGGAATGATGGTTCAAAGTGAATGGTGTTTAGTATTAATCATAGATGGGACCGGGGTTTTCCATATTAAAATTTGAATGTTAAGAACTGAACTTTGAGAAGTTTATTATTATTTAAAAAAAAAAAACTACATTAAACTTATTTTAGGCTTGTACCAGGGTGAGTAAACCTTTTGATGTTTGGGTGCCATTCTTAACATTTTATGTATCTGAGCAATCTATCAAGAATGCAAAGCTGATGGGATCCTTAGGACTTTTTCTCCCTAAATTTTGGAGAGAATTTGGGATTTTCTTCGGGTTTAAATACTAGTTTAAGCCTATTTATCTCTACAGGTTCTTTTTAATGTTTCCAATTTCCCAGATGGTAGGATACAGATTTTTAGTACTGTTTGCCTGCATGAGCCCTGTGGCTATCACAGCTGGGTTTATCTACTGGGCAGCTGCTATTTACTTGCTGGTGTCCTTCAGACAAGGAAACATCTATAAGTTTGCCACTTCTTGAATTGCTTTATAGGGAAAATCAACGGGCGATTAAGAACTGGTCCTGGAGAGATGTGGACAGGGGAGCAGGGACAGTTGGGCTAGTTACTAGCTGATGTAAAGACACTGGGAAAGAGAAGATAGAAGAGTTGAGGTGAACATGTAGAGAAGAATGAAATTGAAAGAACTAGGAGTGGGAAGAGGAACAATGGTTGTCCTCTGGATGAATAGAAAAGACTGGAATGTGGAGTTCTTGAGGTGAGAGACCAGGAATGAATCAGTTTCAGATTTTGGTGAAGCCATGGTTTGGGGGGGGGTAGTTATGGGGGGATCAGGAAGGTAGTTGGATTGAAATGGAGGGAAGGAGTTTTTGGTTGGAAAAGCTGTGGCCTGAAGTGACTGCCTAGTGATTTTATTCAAGTGTAGCCCTTCAGCAGTGTGTCGTTGGGTATGGAATTCTCTGGGTTTATGGTTCTCCTGGACTTTCAGTGGCCTTTGATACTACTGATGCTATTCTTCTGGACCACCTCCAAAGGTTGGAAGTGGGGGTTGTGCAATGGTTCTCCTTCTTCTCCAGGTAGCAGCTCCAATTAATGGTGTTAATAGGGGGGAGTGTGAGCCCTGGAGCTGTCTATTGTAGGTTGCCACAGAACCTGATGCCCTTGTACTTCTTATTTAACTCCTACATAAAGTCATTGAGGAATGTCATCTGTCAGCACAGGGTCAGATATTATCAGTATGCTGATGATATATAACTGAGTATCATGAACCTGAGCCAATCAGAAGATATACTTGAAGTCCTGCCTGGAGGCTGGGGATGAAAAGGAATAGACTGAGTCTTAATCCCAGCAAGATAGAGTAGCTTTGGGTTTAGAAGATGTCCAATGCTAGGGATATACCATCTTTGGTTCTGCATGATGTCACACTCTGTGCTGAACTGATTCATAATCAGGAGGTCCTCCTGAACTCACAGCTCCTGACTGAAGAGCAAATGGCACTTGTGGCCAAAAAGGGCCCTTCATGCAGCTTCATTTTGTATGCCTAATCTTTTCTGGATTGGGAAGCCTTAAATCATTTGTGTTTTAGTCACCTCTTGTTTGGACTACACCTATATGTTCTACATAGGGCTGCCCTTGATGACCACCTGGAAGCTGCAGCTGGTCAAGAACACAGTGGCTTGAGTAGTTATGGATGCCATTCAGTTTGCCCAGGTAAAACCTCTACTTCAAAAGCTGCACTGGTTACGAGTTGGCTTCCAGACAGAATTCCATCTGGAATTATCACCTTTCAAACCCCATATGACTCAGGACCTAGGTATCTATGGGAGTGCCTACACCCAGTGAATTTTGCCCACCTGTTAAGATCTGCAAAGAAGGGTGGGTCCTGGAGAGTTCATCAACAGGAATCAGATGAGGAGCCTTCTTAGTCACTGCCCCCTTCTTTGGAACACCATTCCTCTAGAGATCCAGTTAGCCGGGTCCTTGTCAACATGTCAAAAACCTACCAAAAATCTGGCTTTTCAAGAAGATCTTGGCAGCTGATACATTGTGAATTTCTTTTTATTCCTTCCAGTGGAATGTCCTCCAGTGAAATTTAACTGGTTTTTGGTTCCTTGAGGCATGAGGTGATTATGATACCATTGTTGCATCATATTTTCTCAATTTTATTTATTTATTTATTCAATTTATATGGCCACCCATTCAAACAAGTGACTCTGCACGGTGAACAATCATAAAATAAATTAAAACCAAATTACAAACACAATACAAAAGAAAATTAAATATATACAGCAGACAAGAAAATATAATCTGTAGATGTTACCATAACCAGGAAATGGGGTCCTTAACACACTTGGGACCCCAGGCCCAGGCACATAACCAGGTCTTCAAGGCCTTACAAAAGGCCAGCAGGGTCAGGACCATCCTAATCTCTGGAGGCAAAATGTTCCAGAAGGCAGGCACTACAGCAGAGAAGGCACACCTCCTAGTCCCCACCAGCCGACATTCCTTGGCTGATGAGACCCAGAACATGCCCATCCTGCTGAACCAGATTTGACAGGTAGAAACAACTGGGAGAAGACAGCCCCTCAGGTAACCTGGCCCCAAGCCATGAAGGGCTTTAAAGGTGACAACCAGTACCTTGAACTGCACCCAGAAACACACTGACAACCAATGTAGCTCATGAAGCAGTGGTGTTACATGTGTCAAGTACCTGACCCCATTTACTACCTGTGCAGCTGCATTCTGCACCAGTTGAAGCTTCCAAATGCTCTACAAGGGCAGCCCCATGTAGAGCATGTTGAAGTAATCCAGATGGGAGATCATGAGGGCATGAGGGATGGTGAGCAAAACCTCCTGATCTAGGAACGGGCACAACTGGTGCATAGCCCGAAGGTGTGCAAAGGCCCTCCTAGCTGCAGCTACCACTTGCTCTTCCAGCAGGAGCTGTGAGTCCAAGGGGACACCCAAATTGCACACCAGGTCCATCTGGGGCAGTGCCACCTCATCCAGGACCAAAGGTGGAAAAACCTTGACATCAGAAGGCCCAAGCACGCAAAGACATTCAGTTCTGGGTTGAGTCAAAGTCTACTGCACCCCATCCAGGCCCCTCAGCCTGCAGGTACTGGGACAGGACATCCACGGCATTGCTCAGGCAGCCCGGGGTAGAGATATAAAGTTGGGTATGATCAGCATACTGATGATACCTCACCCCAAACCGTCAGATCACCTCACCCAGTGGCCTCATGTTGATGCTCTTCCCTCTTATTTAAGAGAGGACTGAGACCTGCAGCACCCCACAAAGTAGGGTCTGTGGCTGGACCTCTCCCCCTTATCAACACCAACTGATATTTAAGTTGGTTTACTGAATATGGGAGTGTAAGCTATTCAGAGTTCAATATTACTAGAACAGCATATATGCCTTAGTAATAAATAAAACAAATGCATGTATGTTTTAATGTTTATTACTATAAATTGCCTGGAGACCGGGGAGCTGAGTTGTATATAAATATACGTAATAAATAATAAATCAGAGCAGGATTCTACACCTGCATATTTTATGCAGGTGTAAAATGGTAATAGGATTTTATGCAGGTGTATTTTACACATTTTATGAAAGTGCAAAATGGTGGACAAGATTTTACACACGTGCGGAATCATGCAGTAAATGGACAGGCTTTGTTTCATCTGAAGTTCTACTAATCTGAATTCTATTCAATTAAGGAATTACTGTATGGCATTATTTTATTCACCAGTGTAGGTAAATCCCTAAAAATAGTAAACTGAGTTTGAGCAGTCATGTGAGATAACTGCAGTCATTGTGAAAATATGCTAACCATGTAGGCCTAAACAGAGAAAAAGAAAGGAGAAAAAAAATATCTTGCAATAATTCTTCACAGAAACCCCTGCCATGTGGCCTTTCTAAAGGCAGGGATTTTTAAAAAGTGAGATTAGCTGAGCTGTCCAAATGCAGGTTTTCCAACTCCATGAAGATCAGGCCTTCAAGTTGTCATTTTGCCAAAACATGTTGTGACAAGTTATAGCCATTTTTAATTCACTCCATGACAAAATCAATTGAAGCTTAATCTGATCCGAAACTTAATTGTTTGCCATGAATATTTTTTTTTAAAAAAAGGGATTTTTAAAAAGGGTGTAACAAGAATATTTAATTTTTCAAATTTGCTATGGATAACAGCAGGGACAAAATGATATCTATGTCTAATTATAATCTTATACCACATGATAATAGTCTTTCATCTCCCACATCTCACACCCCCAACATTTTTCTCATTTGTAATTGTCACTGGTTATTTTGAAATTATCTGATTATGGAAGGTTCTGTACCACACCCATTGCAGTGGCCCTGGAGAATTTCTTGCAGAATCAACCATTTGCTGACTGAAGACATCATGGAAAGTTTAACAATTATTTCTAATTCATTAGTGGCAGGGAGGGCAGAGTTTTATTTATTTTGTTATTTGTTTGAAATATTATTATCACACTTTACTACTGAACAGCATTCAAATATTAATATTAAGATATATTCAAACATTTTTGAAAATATTTATAGCACATTCATACTACCACTGTTCATGCTTCCAGATCCTCCAATGGTAGTTTGAAGCTGACCTTGACTGATTTCACTTTGGTGACCTCAGAATTCTGACAACAGGCAGAGAACTCTGTATGCCAAGCAGGGTTCTTTCCAGGTGACCAATGGGAGAGAGAAGGAAGGAAGGAAGGAAGGAAGGAAGGAAGGAAGGAAGGAAGGAAGGAAGGAAGGAAGCAAGCAAGCAAGCAAGCAAGCAAGCAAGCAAGCAAGCAAGCAAGGAAGGAAGGAAGGAAGGAAGGAAGGAAGGAAGGAAGGAAGGAAGGAAGGAAGGAAGGAAGGAAGGAAGGAGGACCCCCTTCCTGAGCTTCCATAACTCTTGGAAAAACAATCCCCTTGCCGATATTCCACATAAAAAAGAAAGAGATTGCTAGCACTCCTATCTGTTATATGCGTTTGTCTGGCTATTAAAAAACAGGTTGCTATGAGGAGACCATACATAGCTGCAAATGCACCATTCTTTCTGTTTCACATCCACTGCAAGCTGCAAAGCTCAAAGGTGGGATTTTTGCAACAGTTACTTCTCACTATAGCTCTAATCATAGTTGATTGTGTCTGTTACATTCATCTGGGCAGTTCTGGATATTTTCAGTGCACACTTGGGTTGGAGATGGGAATGCCCAAAATGGAGGTAAGGGCATGAAGGTTAGTCATGACATGCTGGCTGAAGATTATATTCTTACCCAATGGTCTGGTACTGTTCACTTTGCAGTGACCACCCTTCCCCAGGATTATCAATAGTGAAGCAAAGACTCAAGACGTCTGAACTTGCCATAGGTTCGCTTCTATCCTCAAGTTCTGATCAGCCAAAACAGACTATCTTCCAAAGGTGGAATGACTTCAAATACCAAAATCAAGTCAGCAGCTTCTCCTGGAATATCAAAACTTTGATAGCTAAAGGCATTTGGCAATTTGCAAGCTGTTTATGTACACTAACCTTCCCAGTTGAGGAACTTCTTTAGGACAGGCACAACATGCTATTACTGGCATTATGAAAGGGCAGAGTCACCACCATTCCAGTAATACAGGGCACCTGCCCATGCAGCTTTGGGAAATCAGAAAATATACAACTCTGCACTTGCTCTGAGTTACTTCTCTGCAATTTCTATACGGATCTGCTCAAGGAATATATATTACCTTTGCTGCAACACCTCGTCTCCAACTGTGCTATCACCAACCTACAGTAGAAGCCAAATTTTGCACGGCTGCAGTGAAAATATGGCAATGATAGTATGACAATGATAAATTTTCCAGCCAGGAGCCATTTTATGATCATTTTAATGAATTTTTCTTGTATTAGTCTCTTTGGTATTGTTGATCTCTGACTGCATTAGTAACTTTGATTTGAACTTGAGCAGATCTTGTGGAGATCTTTGTGACCTTTCCCAAGAACACAGAAGGCCAGTTGAAGAGAATAGTGGTAAACTGGTCAAAGTTTCAAAGTAGTTTCACGGCTTTAGCATCTTTTAAGGCACTATCTTAAAACTATTCCAGAGATATAGTTTAACTAAAAGGGTGGGTAGGAGTATGTGTGTGTGTGAGAGAGAGTTACCCCCATCCTTTGGAATATTCTCCCCCCAGAGGTTCACTGGGCCCCTACCCTCCTGGTTTTCCAGAAAGGACTTAAGACCTGGCTCTGTCAGCTTGCATGGGGCAACAAGAGTTGTAATCGATCCTGGGGGTGGCTGGCACCCTGATGACATTCCCCAAGGTGTTCACCAATTTTCTCATCCCATGGAATTGATTTATTAATGATTTAAGATTGTTTTATATTGTATTTTAATTGATTTTATCTCTTCTGTAAACTACCCAGAGTTGCTGTTTAATGAGATGGGCAGTGACAAATTTAATATATAAATAAATAAAAAATAATGCTTGCCTTGAATCAGGAGCCAGGAAGGAGGATGTGGCAAGAATTCCCATACAAATGAGGCTTCTCAGAAACTCAGATCTTTCAAAGCCCTGCAGAGGGAAAGAGCAGATTTGCTGAGGTTTCAAATAGATCAAGTTGATCTAGAAAACAGATCATTTCAGCTCTTGAACACTGCTGATGTCACAAAATCACATAGGTCCAAAGTCACTTGCAAGCGGTGCAGAATCCTGTGTGGAGCTAAAATCTTACTAAACTTTAAGGGCAAAATTTAAAATTCACATTTGAATTTTGAATGGGATATTTTATCCCCATGTTGAAGTCTTCTAGGTAAATTGCCATCTCTCCGTTGCTTGATTCTAGCAGGTGTCATATAGGAAATCTCTTGCTGAGAACAGTTATATCCTATCAGGTTCTCATTAACGTCATCTGGAAAACACTGCTCGATATTAAATACAGTTTCATGTCATCTGCTGAATGCCACCAAATGTAAATTTGATGAGTTTCTCTTAGCAAGGACTCATAGAGGAAATGGATTATCTAGAATTATTGGAATAGAAGGAGCCGTGTAGGATATTGAACCCAGCTTAGGTCATTCTCTAACTTTCTCAGCTAAGCATAGCTTTGAACAATGTGTTTCTCTAACCAGATCCTATTATCCCTTGGGCCAATGGTTTTCAAATTTTGTACCGGCAGGGAGCTCTTTCCATGTGGGTTCATCTGCTAAAGAATCCCGTGCACTGAAAGGAAAACCTGGGGTATTTTTCACAGCTGTGCTTGTATTAAAAATCAGGGAAAAGAAAATGCAAAATACACAAACAAACAGGGGAGGTCTACTTTGTTTGGGAAAGCTATTGACCAAGCCAATTAATGCTCCTTCCTGCAGCTGCCCATTGAATTAGAAAACGAGTAACCTGGTCCTGGCCTTCAAGGAGACTTCTGTGTCATTATTAGTTTTCCCAGTAAGGCATTTTAAGAATCCGTTGCACTTGGATAGGGTCATTCAAGGTCATGCAAATCAGCTGGAGTATAACTGCTTTTACAAAATGGTCAGGGGCTCTGTTCTTTTCCCAACCTTTGTTTGGTGCCTTGTCTGTTTCGGCACGGCTGCTGTTATAAAACCAAAGTCAGATGGTTGTGTTTGGTCAAGAGTTCTGAAATACAAGACTGCCTTCTCTGCAAGTGAAGGTAAAACTCTGTGGATATTTGTATTATTTAAATTCATGTTATCAGGGGTGCCTGCAGGGTGTGATCCAAAAAGTCAAGATGGCAGCCATGATGGTACAATCCAAGCTCTGCCCTTTTTTCTATGTGCACACGTGTAATGGTATGTGGGAATGACCTTGGGAGACAGAAGGAAAAGTCATGGACTAGACAGCGATCAGATAAGAGGCAGCTGAGCCCACAGAAGGAATGGGGTGTGTGGCAAACATCTCGGAAAAGACCCTTCCTAGTTTCTGGGACTGTAAAGGCCAGGGGGGAGAGATGCACTTTCAGACTTGCAAGATTCTGTTAATGTAAACTTACAGTAAAGACAGAGCTAGTACTCCTGAGTATGCTTCTGGTCTAGACTACCTCGCAAGGCTGACATCAATCTTGCAAGTCTGAAAGTACATCTCTCCCCCCTCACCTTTACAGTCCAAGAAACTGGGGGGGGGGGTGTCCCTTCTGAGACATTTGCCACACCTGCATTCCTTCTGCAGACTCAGCTACCGCGTGTCTGACCGTTGTCTAGTCCGTGGCTCTTCCTCCTGTCTCCCAGGGTCATATCCACATACCATGACATTGCAACAGTCACACCAAAGTGAGGCCACCACTCTGAATTTTTTTTATCACCCCCCCCCCCCAGATACCTGTGCATGTTATGTTGGCCTGTCTTCCTGCTTTTCTTCCCTCCCTCCCTCCTTTCTTTGAAAAGAACTTTCATATTCTAAGTCATTTACTTTCAACAACCGCTGCATAACACACGGTCCTATTTGCCTTGAAATCGATGCAAAAAGAGGAGGAGGTGGAAGAAGGGAAGGCTGGTGGTGGGGAGAGGAAGATAGTTGTTTTTTAAAAAAAGAAATCAAACCCTATCATGCCAAAACAGATGACCACCTCTTGTGTCTCTTATTTTCAATTCTTTGAAGTTTTAATCTTTTGAAAAGAAAAGCCTTTTAGCTGTTCTGTGGCAACAAGACAGTAACTTTTGACTCCCAGTTCATAAACAGATCTCTTCTGTTTCTTAACAATTATTGCTAAGTCAGTTTAAATCTGATCCTTAGTTGCTGGCGTATCAGCTCTCTGGGAATGGTTTACCCGTCTCTATCATTCTGCTTCATGCTTTTGCACCCCTTTTTACTTTATTTTTACTTTAAAAATCCACTTGAAAGCTAGTTTCCTTTAGAAGTTATGCAAAATGTGATTTGTCAATTAATGTTCTTGATTTCTGTTTGGGAGCATTGCATCTCACCCCCAGAGAGTTCAAAAATAAGAACTGTTTCGAACAGACTAATTAAAATGAAACAAAGAAATATCAAGACAATTAGATTTTGCCTCCTAACAATAAAACTGCTTTACCCAGCAGTCAAACCTCTTTGCAAACTCCTGTCCACTGCTGTGCCATTCCATCCTGGTGAAAAACAAAGATTTTGTTACCTGGAGATAATGCAGAAATCTCAGAGATAAACTCCAGCCCAAGAAGAAAAGTAAAAAAAAATGTTGGTGTAAGATCTACATGAAGCCATTAGGAGAGGTTGCCCATCAGTTTGGGTTGAGATATTATAGTATTAAGATAATCCTCAGTTGCATATTGCTACCCTGAGCCAGGGCAGGGGTGCAGTCAAAGTCTTGTCCCAATACCTGGAGTCGGGGGGGGGGGGGGCTGGAAGAGGCTAAACAGTCAGATTAAATTCCTGTCAGCATTGCGAGGTAGACCGACAAGAAGCTCTCCCAGGAGAACTACTTCTATCTTTCTTGTAAGGTTATAGTAACAGAGTCTTGCAAGTCTGAAATTGCATCTCTTCCCCCCTCACCTTTACAGCCTAAGAAACTAGGGAGGGTCCCTTCTGAGACCTTTGCCATGTCCCCATTCCTTCTGTGGGCTCAGCTGCCTCTTATCTGACCATTGCCTAATCTGCCGCTCTTCCTCCTGTCTCCCAAGGTCATTCCTACGTACCATTACATCAAGCCATATAGAATCTTTGAGGCTCCTTTAATTCCACATCTAGGTCTGCTTTTGTATGGGAATGGTGCTATTTTGGCCATCTAAACACTGTTGGTCCTTACAACAACCATCTAAAGAAGAAAGTTGATTTCCCCCAGAATCTATTTGATAATTCTATAATTTCCAGCTTTCAAGGAGTCATAAGTTTTGAATGAAGGGGGAAAAAAATCAATTCATAAGAAATATGAACCTCAGTGGGCAACAGAAATCTCAAGCTACATGTAGATATTTACCATCTGGATTGTAGTTAATTATCTGGCTGTTTTACTTTGGAACCTTTGTGCTGATTGCTACCACATTTCAAGATCAAAATGAGGCTGTCTCTTACTCTAAAAGTGTTTACCTTGGCCAACAGGTGAAATCTTATGCGAAGGAAAGTCCCTGTTCTATTAAGCTTTAATTGAAAAAAAAAAAAGGAAGCCTACCTGAGGTGTTAATTAGAATCTAGATTCAGGTGCTAACCTTTTTGACTGATAGCGCCTGTTGAGTAATTGCAGGAAAGAGACCCATTTCAGTCAGAGCAGTAATTACTGAATTAGCAGAAAAGTTCAGGTAGAGCCTCAGATTTCCAATCATGACAGAGCAGTTGGCAAACCAGGACAGCTAATCCTAGGGGGAATTCAACTCCTTTCTCACCTGTAGATACCAATCTTGATGTTATTTAAGGAACTGCTGTTTGTTAAAGACTGGACCCCCTCCATGAAATATCCAGGGCTGTTGTTATTATTTTTAATTATGTTGTTTCTATTGGGGGAAAACTAGCAGGGTCTTGGAAGGTCTGAAGGGCTCAGGCATTTTGTATGTAGGAGTAGGAGGGGGTTCAGCTTGTTCTTCGCCTCCATAAAATGCTTGGGGTCACCTCCACACTTGGCCAGGAACGAGTACATGGGACAAGAAAGATTGTTTTTCTTTTTTGCAAAGCTATGTTTCCAGGAGGAAAAGCAGAGTTGTGGCAGGGTTATTGTGGGACAATCACTTCAACAGCTATCCAGAAAGCTGAATGTATGCTGACTGAGCAGTTGGATCAAATCCAGCACTTGTTTTGGCAAGTATGAAGCACCGCTAATGCAACCCAAACATTATAAAATGGCACTCTGCATGCTATTATTTTTATTGAAGGCATTTCTTGGTATATATGGCACATGTTCCTTAGAGGCCAAGTTTAGAAAACTCATGAGTTGGGTCTAGGAATGTTTATACCTAATTATTTTTTAGATTTATAGCCAATCTTCTAGGAGTTCAGGGCAATGTTCACAATGTTTGATTTTTTTTTTCAAAACAAATCTGTGAAGTGGGCTGGTCTGAAAGATAACAGTTGCTCCCAAATCACCCAGGAAGCTTTCATGGTTGAGGACAGACTTCATCCAGGTTTTCCCTGGTCTTAATCCAGCACCTGAATCACTACACTCTTCCTCAACTTCCTGAACATGGTAGGGATGAGAGATTGCATCTTTCAGCCTTGAAAAATTGGTACTTCATCTTATCAGGTACAGGTTAGTGTAATATTGTATTAGAGTGTTTTTTTATTTATTTATTAAATGTATATGCCACCCATCTCCCCCAGATTGGAAAATGCAATCCAAATATGCCAAATTAGTGCATTTGATTCCAAAATTAGATGAGGTGTTGGATTTTTTTCCCCCAACAATGTTCTATTCAAACATTGCCTCCATATATAGTTGTCTACAAGACAGAATTGGGAGAACTTCAATTTTTAATTGTTCAAAATGAAGTCCAGTATGCAACGCCCTGTATCCAGTGTCCATGGGTGAAATTGTTTTATACTTTTGATTCATCTATTTAGTAATGACCCTGCAACCGTTGACATGTTTAAAGTCCGGAAATTTGGTATGTAGAAAAAACAGCAAATCAAATCAAAGTTAAATTACAATGCATAGAGCTATGCTGATTCGTTCTTTGATAACTTACCTTCAGTTCTTTGCTTGCAAAAAATGCCTTTCCCCACCTTTGAATAGTTATTTTTTCAAGGTAGTGCAAAAAAAAGGAAAATATGTGAAGTTTCAAACCTGGGCCTATTAATCTGATCCTCCTTTAAACCTTTTTGACATGTTTAGAAGCTTGTAACGTTGGTGTCCTTCAGGTGTGTGGGCTGCCATGTTTGTTAGCAATGTTTGCTTTAGGAATTTAAGTGTCTGAACATTTATAATATCTCAAGGGATCTCTCAGTTCCAGCATGATAGGGCATGCAGCCTGGGGCAAACATTTCATGGAAATTTAAACGCTAGTCCCTCTTAAGCCGATGGAGATATAAAAATCCAGAAATTCAGGTGCTTGGGTTTTAAAAAGGTACAAAAATGGGTGATAGGGAGTTGCATATTTTTTTAAATCTGTACTGGAAGCTGCTGTTATGTTTGTTTCATTGGAATTATCAAGATGCCTGTTTTGAGAGGTTCTGATGCTGAATTTTTCCAAGCCGATAGGTCACTGATGTATGCTTTATTCACAGATATGGGAGCTCTCAAAGATTCATTGAGAGAAAGATGCATCATGAGAAAGTTTTTGAGTGTGTTAGGTCAATTTTTCACATCAACTAATGCACTGACAAATGGAACAACTATCATTCCCATGTTGCTGTATAAGAGCAGATAAAAATCACAGTGCACATATTGCAGAGCACAGGAGGATTAGACGACAGGCAGATGATCAGAGCCCATTCCTATGAAGATGCAGCAGCAAGAACAGTGCAGAAGGGCTCATGCAGGCCAGGACCAGCCCAAGATCTTTCCTTGTCTGAGAGAAAGATGGAGATTCTCTCCTCATTCTGTGTAAAAAAGCCAACTAGACTAGCAGTGGAAATGTTCTACACTGGAACAGTGCTTCTATCACCCTTCAAGGAAACATACTAGCTATGTCCTTTAGTACCTTGTTGCCACCTCTAGTAACTGGTCACAAAAGTTCACTTTGTCTAGTAGTAGGGTTGGCTCTGATGCATAAAGAACCAGCTGAAGCATCTGATCTCAGGTTTTCAGTGAAGCACACGATGGGAAGGATTCTATAGGTTCCACCTCTTGGACCTCAGAGCAGGATTATATGTCTGGTGGCATTGCAAATGTGGTGTCCTGAAACCGGATTGACCTCAGCTATTATTTTGGGGCACCGAGTTAAATTATCTTCAACTTGACTAAGCTATTCTACTTTGAACCTGCTTCAATCTTCAGATTTCAAATCTTGCAACCTTCATCTATATCCTTGGATCATATGCAAGATAATTTCTTATCTATATGTTTTTACTTTGCTAGATTGCTTGCTAATCAGAGCTGTCAGAGTGGTCATGGCCCATATTTTTATAGTAAGATTTTATTTTGATTATCTCATGTTCCCAAACAGATAATGCAGCATTGGGGGGAGGAACGGTAAGTGCTGTTCATGATAGCTTATTTTGAGATAATTTTTCTGTTTATTTCTTTTTAAATAACACCAAGATAAACTACCTTAAAGTGACAACATTAATATTTTATTAAAATAGATAACGCTGTTTATACTGGGGATACTACAAATATCTGTAATTTTCCACCCTGTAAAAGAAAAGGGCATATTAACATTTGTGTATCAATATTCCAATAGAAACAAACCAATCAAATGAAAACAAAAAGCAACAGAGACACATCCACAAGAAACACACAAGCCCATGTTTTTGAATATCACCATTAGATCCATAAAGAAAAAAGATGATTGTAAAATATACTGTGCCCAAAAATATAAAAAATGCATTAAATTTCAAGAAAGAGTAAAATATAGAAAAATCGAAAAAAGAAAAAAGGTCAGAAAAGGAATACAGAACAGAAGAATAACTCCTGACTTCCTTTGGTACAGGCACAAATATAAAATACATTCAACCTCTTACTCTAATATTTCAAAAACTACACCGTGCACGAAAATATAGATCTTCAGACGTTTATACCGTGTAGTTTTGAATGGAGAACCTGGTGCAGAAATAACTGTACAATCTTGGGCATCTATAACTCCAATCTCAACAGCTCTTAGGGTGGTAAAATGGATGAATATGATGGATGCTATACTTCATTCATCAGAGGCTTGCTTTTGTGCAGAAGTGCCCCTAAACTGGAATGCCCAGAGCTAAGAACATTCATTGAAATAAAAGCATACGTTTTATGCTTCTTTTTTATTCAGTGAAGGAATGTGGCAGCTGAAATCGAATTCATCTGGAGAACATCAGATTGAGATAAATGGCTCAATGGGCATGCCATTTATCCAGCAAAGAAGACCTTATGTTCTTTTGAGAATATTTCTTTGGTAGACAACAATAACGGAAGATTTTGCATGATGATCAGGAAGCAACAGTTGCAATGGAACCTGGAACAACTACTTAGTTCAAAACTGGGAAAAGAGTACCCAGAGGTTAACTTACATGTAGACTGTATAATGAAAAAAATACTAGAGTAGAAGAAATAGAACTTGGCATTAAAATTGCTGGGAGAAATGACAGTCCTAGGTATGTTGATGATAGCACTTTGGAGCTAGATGTGAGACTTTTGCTGAGGAAAGAAGAGAGTACAGAAGCCAATCTGCTGCTTAATATTAAAAACAACAACAACAACACTAAGTCAATAAGCAATGCCAACCCAATGCAAATAGACTGAGAAGTTGAAATAGCAGCAGAAATCTCTTTATTTCATGGCTACTGTCACTCTCCCTATGATTTTTTGTGCCTAGGAAAATACAAGCCTCTTGGTGAAAAGACTATACTGTATGTAATGATAGCTATAAAAGCTAGATCATCAGAAGAAAAATTAATGCCTTTGAACTATGGTGCTGGAAAAAAATTATTGAGTATATCTTGGACTGCAAGAAGAATAATCTGACTGCTTACTGGAAGCGTAATGATGCTAATGTTTCGATCTATTGAACACATACTGCAAAGGCCCCTGATGGTTGAAAAAAATTACACAACTGGAAAAGAGGTCAATAGAAGACCAAGCGGCTAGATGCTATCACTGGTTGACACATGCACTTATAAGAACTCAAAGAAGCAGTTATTGATAGACATTTCTGGAGAAATGATGTCCATCAGGCCATGAAGAATTGAAAGTGACTGAATGACTGAACAACAGTAGTTCAGTCAGGTCTACCATAGCTGGGCTACAAAAATGCAGATGGCTTCTACAGTCAGAGAAAACCTTTGCTGTAATCTAATGGTCATATGGATTTTTGTAGTCCAAATACAGCAGCTCTAACATTGTGTGCTTATGCAATCATAATTGTTGCAGTCACAAATAGACTTTTGGCAGCTCACAGACAAGAACAATAACATAATAAAATACTTAATACAATACTTATTGACCCCAAAACAATACCTGACATTGACATCCAAATGCCCTCTAGAAAGCTCAGCTGTTTCTGGAAGGGGGATAAAGTTGGAGTCACAATTCTCCCATAGGAGGCTACTTCAGACAGCCAGACCCATTACAGAAAAACATCATCTCTGAATTTTGGCTCCCTGTCTTCCTAGACATGGAGGACAATTAGCTGCCTCTCCTGGTGAGACCAAAGTGGTCTGGCTGACACCAGTGGAGAGACGTGGTCCTGCAGGTAACGTGGCACCAAGCCATAAGGTCTGTGGATACACCATCCAGATGGTTTCAGTGGCTATTTTGCTTGTTAGCTAAGAATGGAGCTAATTCCTTATCAGGCTCTAGCTGGATTTCATGGGAGTAGATGGTATCCCTATAAGTCAGCATCTTAGCTACCTGCTTTGACTATCTTTTGAGCAGTTCTAATAAACAGTGGTCTACCAATACTTGTTAAAATAGTTGAAATAAACAATACAGATGGAAGCATCATAGGAAATTAACATGGTTAGCAATGCTTATCACAAATGAAAAATATTCTCCAAAGAAATGAGAAAGTGGGAATTTTAACAGCTCTTGTGAATAATTGGACCCATGTTACATCAAGGAAGAATTGGTTACAGAATCATGTCATGAATATTATTAAGGATGGAATGCATAAATAGATCCTCCTTGGCCAGTAAGAATTTTCTAATTTTCTAAGATGTTGAAATTGCAATATGATGAGCTTGTGAATCTTGGAATTTTTACTAACACAAAAAGCCATGATGGTAGACATTTCAGGGATTGAGTTTCAACACATCTGAAGGGTTGGGGAAGGCTGGACTGTTCCTTAAGCAACATACCATAATAATGATAGAGAAAGGGTATAGGTATCTGAATGGCAGATCGTCTGCTTTCCATACAGAAGCTCCTAAATTCAATATTTATCATGTCCTGGTAGGGCTCTAACAGACGTTGCATTGGAATGATAGAGAGCTGATAAGCCAAAAGTAGACAATTATGCTCTACATGGGACTACCTTTGAAGAGTATCCGGAAGGTCCAAAATGTGGCCATGCGGATAATTTTGAGTGCCCCAAGAATGGTGCATATAACACCTCTACTACACGAGCTGCATTGGCTCCCAGTCTGCTTCTGGGTCCAATTCAAAGTGTTGGTCATCACCTTTAAAGCCCTATATGGCATAGGTCCAGGTTACCTGAGGGACCGTCTTACCCCCGTCACATCAACCCCTCTCACCCGGTCAGGCAGAGAGGGCATGTTGTGGGTCCCATCATCAAGAGAATGTTGGCTGGAGGCGCCCAGGAGGAGAGCCTTCTCTGCCATTGCTCCTGCCCTTTGGAACATTCTCCCCCCAGAGGTGCGGCAGGTCCCTACCCAATCGACCTTCCGGAAAGAATTAAAGACCTGGTTTTGCCAGCTTGCGTGGGGGGATAACAACTTTACCCAATCCTGGGACTGGCTAGTGCATCGATGATGCTCATTATTTTGGATCTTTTTATTTTCTATTTACTATTGTAATTTTGTAATTTTAATTGATTTTAATTGTTTTGTAAACTGCCCAGAGTCATTCAACGAGATGGGTGGTGACAAATTTGATAAATAAAATGAAAAGTAGACAATTATGCTTTCCAAGTATTTTGGAATATGATTCACAACTTGTAGCCATTGCAAAGGGGCTTTGGATAGGTCTACCATACCTGGACTGCAATTGACTTAGCGTGCAGTGAGAAGAAATGTGGGACTCTCAAATTAACATTCTGCCTCAGGGTGTCTAAGGGTCTTAAAAAGGCCTTGCCTTTAATGGTGTATAAAACAAATAAGGTACACCTGGAAAGCTTAAGTGCACTCCATGAGTCTCATAAAAATATTATGGGATGCTTTCATGAAGCAGAAATAGATGGACAGTATATGGACATAACTTTTACAGTAACATAACTAGAAAGAAAAAGTAAATCATTTTAGTGGAGGGCAGAGACATGATTATAAGATAATCTATATTTTATTTGTTTGTTTACATGCTTAAGAGATTTTCTTTCAGCTCCCTTTTCTATTTAAGAAAGAAATTCAGATCACTTTCACCCTAAAAAATACAGGGGTCACTTGGCCCTCTATATAGCAAAAGGCTTTGTTATACCTTGAAGACTATGATAGATTTTGAAGCCATGGGGGAAGGTGGGGGGACAGACTCAATGGCAGAGAAGGCTCTCCTCCGGGGCCCCTACTGGTAAGGTAGGTACCAGCCAAGATTTGAACCCTGGTCTCCTGCATCAAAGGCAGTGTTCTAACCACTGTGCTATCCAACAGCAGTTGTGTCATATTAGCTATTCTGGGTTGAGTCTTTTTCCCCTGGTTCTACTGCAGTTTATTTGAAATGGGAATACAACTGATATTTTCATTGCAAAGCTATGCATGTGGGACTTATGGATAGCTTGCTTTCTTTGTCTTCTATCTCTTGGAAGCAAATGTTTGGTACATGAATTAAAAAATGTACCATTTTTTAGCAACATTTTTCCTTTCTACAGTATTTTGTGTGAAATGCAGTGAGGGAAATTTTTCCTATTCTGGGAGTCACAGTAGTTGGGGAAGTGAAGTGCTGATTGAACCACATTCTCCTATTTGCACTTTCTTATTATTCAGCTGCTGTTCAGTAACTCATGTCTGTTACTGCAGTACAAGGTTTGCAGTTTATCATGGGGGGCTATTATTATTCTTAGAGAGCCACTTTGGTGTAGTGGTTAAGGCATCAGGCTAGAAGCCTGGAGACTGTGAGTTCTAGCCCCACCTTGGGCACAAAGTCAGCTGGGTGACCTTGGGCCAGTCATTCTCTCTCAGCCCTAGGAAGGAAGCAATGGCAAACCACTTCCAAAATTTTGCCAAGATAATTGTAGGGACTAGTCCAGGCAGTCACCAGGAGTCAACACTGACTTGAGCCATATGCGTGCATGCGTGCACGCGCGCACACACACACACATATATATATATATATTGTGGGGGGAGTTAAAGTTTGAAAATAGATGTGTTAGATAACCCAAACTAACAACTAATCATGTTACTGCAAAATGGAAGTGGATGGGCATATCTGTTCCTGACACCCCTGTAATAGATGAGTAGATATCTGGCATATTCTAAGTGGATACCAGATGCCCAGATGCCCTCAGGGCATAGATGGTTCTCTTTCTTTAAGAAATATTTGCATCTGTTATTTTGCAGTTACATGGCATAGATACTGGAAGGTGTTTGTCAGGTTCTTGGAAGCTGCCTAAAACTGAACGAGGTTCTCTTCCAAAGCTCTCCTTAGCAAGATATATTAAGATGAATAAGATGGGGTTACAAGAATTCCATTTAGACCAATTTTCCCCAAGTACATTAGTGCAGAGACATTTTAAATTTTCTTTCTAACAGCCTTCTTGTAATATGGCAAGGACACAGATCTTTTTGCACTAATAATGGAGAGGCTTGAAGCTGGCTGTTACAAAACGGTCTCCTGAATCATCCTGGCAACCAGCTCTTACACCGCTATATCGGTTCAGCCCCACAAGTTCGTGGGTCATGCCCTACCATCGGATTGCCTTGCATCTTGTGCCTTTACTTACAGTATATGGCCGCCTACCTTAAATACATAACTCTGGGCGGGTATCAAACCGGTTCACAAGGGAACCCCCCCCCCCCCCATAAAACTCCTGTAAACAGAAGTTATAATTAAAATAATCAAACACAAAAATCAAGTACTGCGTGACAATCTCACAATGCAAATGCACATATATTAAGCTCCTTTAGCAACCTGGCTCCAGTGCCTGGGAGATGATAGAGACAGACAGACAGACAGACAGACAGACAGACAGACATAGTTTTTGATGTGTATTTCTATTATTGCATTATTATGCTGCTTGTCCACATCAGTGGTGCTCCTTAGATTCCATTGACTAAAGTGACAAATATTCATAGAAATAAGGATTGTTTTCCATTTCAAGCTTTATCCGTTGAAAGCGATGTTTTATCCATTTCCTAATTAAAGAGAAAAAGTCCTACAAAGGAAATGTCATTGAAGCCCTGCAGAATGGAGTAAGTGCACCAGCCCTCTGGCTGTAGGCTTCCCCACTTGGGTCAGATAGATTGTCTACCTCTATTTGCAAATTAGCATATGCAAATTTGAAGCAGAGGTTGAAGAACCTTGAGAAATCGGGGCTCTTGTATTTTATTATCCCTCTGTTAGGCACCTTGGGTTGCACATAAAAATTAGGATATAAATAAATGTATTTGCATATAATTCTGCATGTGGGCTTGCCCTATGACAAATACAAACTTGTTTGCTGGTCTTATTTATTTATTTTAAATTTCATACTCCCCATTATGTACATTTTCTAGCAGGGTACATCAGTATCAATTATGGGATAAATTAAACCAAGAAAATCCAATAATTCCTCAAACATTTCCAATTATGCATAATCTGCAACAGAATCAGCATGCATATTTTATTTCTGTGAGGAGAGCATTATGGAGCATGTGAGTGCTACCACAAGAAAGGTCCCCATTTCTGGTTGATTGGAGTGAAGGTTGCAGATCTATAATCCATTTGCCCCTACTAGCCCTCCTTGAGTTAGGAGCTGGTTGATTCCCAAATTTACTGCTTCCTGTAGAGCCAGATGATCATTTCTGGGTCACGCGATAGAGGTGGAACTAGGCTTCCCTCACTAGGACTTCTAGTGCCGATGGTGGCCATCACAAAATGTCATATCCCCTTCCCCAGTGAGTTGGAAGGTGGAGTTTTCCTATCTTACTGATTTTGAATTTGCCTTCAGAGTTCATCAGCATGAAAGGACGTCAACTACCTAAATGAGTAAAGAGTTAATCAGATGATGGAGTTGGTGACTAGCAATTCCTTTCTATTCATACATTATAGGAGGATAATCTTCAACTCATGGACTATGAGATCAGCCCTACGTTGGATGTCACTCCAAGGTTGGAGAGATGTGATCCCTGTGATGTTGTCAAGCCATTGTGAGTCACCATCTTTTCTTTCTTGCTTCAATGTTCTGACTATCTCTGTCCCTCTCTCAGGCACATACAACAAATGTGGGTTGCGTAGGAAAGATAAGCAGGAGTAATTATTTCTAAAACCTGAGTTTCTTCATGTGACTTGGCCTTCCCCCATCCCAGCTCAGTATTGGATTTACAGCTTGACAAGGCCTTCCTTGTATGTTTATTTTGATAAAAAATAAAAATCCACTTTTTAAAAATTAAAAAAAAAAAAAACAGGCTACTTTAAATTTCCAGATGGAAAAAAGATGATAAACTTAGCAACCTGTTGTGTGGCCCAGCACGGTTTTATTGCTTCTCACCACTTCCCATTTACCATATGGCTCACCATTCACCGCCTGTGCCCTAATGAGAATTACGTTTGCAGGTAATTTTCAGTTGATTGTCTTGGGATAAACAAATTTTTCATACTTGTTTTGCTAATGTATTCAAGTAGGCTCGCAGGGGGAAAAGATTAATTATCTAAAAAGCAAGCAGGGGCCTTTCATTATGCAAAGGAGCCAAATATGAACAGAATGAAGCCACCTGTTGCTATGACAGCAGAGAGATGTTGATGAGGTAAATGGGGTTTCCTGAGTTGATTGGCCAAAATGAGATCACAATGACCAACTGTAGGGACTGAATTCTATATAAGACAGAAAAATGATGGGAACTCTTGCCAGGATCCTACAATGGAATTTTTATTTGAAGGCAATAGAGTCAGGGGTTTTCTTTCATTATAAGGAATATGTTGCAGCTAATAAAATAATTTGGGAGAAAGACAATAGAATTAGCCTAGCTATTATTACAGATATCCACATAAGTTTTAATCTGTTTTTCACTAATACCTCCATTCAAGGTAAAGAACGTCTTATTCTCCCCATAATACTTCTGCTGTCAAACATTATCATCATGCATTTGTTTATATAATTGGATATAAGCCCCCTACAGATAATTCAAAAGGAGCTAGCATTGGTACAAACATTCGCTAGGTGCATTCAGCCTGGATAGGAGAATGGAGACCATTCATTCTTAAGAATACATTTTCTTTTCTTCCTGGAATTGGCCTGTCTTGGCAATAACTAATTGAAATCAATGGGACATACATGACTCAACTAAAGTCTCATTGATGCTTTCTTACTATGACTCAGCTTAAAGCCGATCTGTCGCCTGAATACACACATCACAGTAAGTCATTGTTCGGTTAACTAAGGGTTATTAAGTAGGCTATTTCCCTGGATTCAGACATCACACTAAGCTGCAAACCATGATTTACTAAGCACAGTGGCTGAGTTCACGTAGCATTCAAAGCTAAAAAAATAAACAAGACATATGATGGCTTAGCCTGCATTGTGTAACATACAATGTTGTGAATTCCAACTTCTATTTGTGCAGTAAGATGTTTCTTTCCCTTCTTCCCTCTTACACTCCTTGTGTTTTAATACAAAATTGATTCAAAGACTGTATTGTTTGGGGGAGATTATTATTAATATTCCCCCCCCCTTTTTGGGGGGGGGTGGTCCCAGGCTATCTCCCTCTAGTTACTAAGAATACTAGCATGTATGGTTTCAGGTCACTGATTCTGCCCCCATAGCAAATAGGTGAAATGGGTGTAAAACAAAACATGTAATTCCCACAGGATTACATTGGATTGTAACTCTGCAGACATATTCAGCACTTAACTCATAAAAGAAAATTGCCATAGGGAGACTGGATAATTCTTCAAAAAGAAATCAATATGAAGAAGGATATGATAAAAACTGAAGCATCGAGTCTTTCTATCCTCTGTATAACTTAGACATTTTAATGTTTTAAATTATTTTCATTAAAAGATTATACAAAGATTTAAAAGAACTACAGAAAGAAGAAGATATAGAAAAAGATTATAAAAGCATAAAAGAAAAAGTGAATCACAAAAAAGCAAGAAAAAGAAAGATATCTTAAGAAGTGACTTTAAAATGTTAATTTTTTAAAGCCTACTGAAAAGAGGTTAAAATTTTCAGTGCAGCCTTGGGAACTTAGCAAAACAAGTAAGTTGATTTAGGTTTTTTTTCTCTTTGCAGTTTGTAACAGGGCTGACAAAAAAGAACCCTTCTAAGAGCTATAATAACCTGAGTTGACTTGATTTCTAAATAATCTCTGATAACTGCAGTACTTTCTACCTGATCTAAAGAAGATGGGAGAAGAAAATTTATTTATTTTATTTATTAAATTTGTCCCTTGCCCATCTCCCCCCAATGGGGGATTCTGGGTGGCTCACAACACATTAAAACAATAAATAAACATACAATTAAAACTATAAAAATGCACATTCACAAAAATAAAAGGGAAAAAATCCAGGAGGCCGATGGTTCAAGGCAGCAACACCAGGCCACTAAGGGACTAGCCAAAATCCCCCAAACATACATGTAACATATAACCCTCCTATTGCTTGGTTTTTTTTTTTTAACTATTTACATATTAAAACTATTCAGAAGCCCCCCTTTTCATGTACATTCGTTATTTCCTTGTTATTGTTAATTTTTTATTTAAAAAATACTTCTAGTAAACTTTTAAAATATTTTCTTTCCCCAAGTAACTACTATTATGTACGATCACCTTCTAGAATTTTGTGCTCTTCAGATGCATCGTCTTGTCTAGAAATCCTGAAAATCGGAATCCCACCATATCTGGAGAGTGTCTGGTTGGAGAAAGCTGAGTCATGTGAAGGCCAGACACAGCTCAGTGATGGTTTAATTCTCTTCCATTGAATTCCATAGAGGTTCCTACCCTTGACTTCAAGAGGAACAAGGCTGTTTTGCACACATACGTTGCTTGAAGTCTCTATTAGTTGAGACCCTTTCTGACAATCACTGACCTGAAAATGTTAGATGGAAAGGGTGTGACAGGAATTTGATCATGGCACCAGTTTATACTCTCCAACATACATCAATAGGCATTTGGAATAGAGTTTACATGTGCATGTAAGTCTCTAAGGTGATGGTGTTCTCCTTTGACTCGCCTCCACAGACATACAAGAACACAATAGTTCCTGGCATTTAATTAGTCAGTTAGAACATTTCAAATCCACTTTTCACTTAAAAACCGACACCAAAAGCAGGCTTGTATTTTTTTCCCTTTTACTTAGAATCTTTAGCCCCCTCCAGTGTCCAGTTTCTAAAATCATAATGCCGCTTATCTTTGTTATGACCCAAGATAGCTAAAATAATTCTGGTTCCCACAAGAAGCTATTTATTTTTTATAGTTAATTCCAAAATCTTATACTAAAAATCAATATTCCAAATTTACCTGGACTCTTCATCCGTTTATTGGTAGTCCTCACTTAACAACCATTCATTTAACAATGGTTCAAAGTTACAACAGCCTCAGAAAGATAGCTTTACAACCTGTACTTGCACTTACAACCATCACAAACTATCGCACCACCCCCTGTGGTCATGTGATCACCATTTGTGACCCTTTTTACCATAGTCATTAAGTGAATCACATGGTCATTAAGTGAATCATGTGATCATTAAGCAAATTCTGGCAAAAAAGTCCACTGGGGAAGCTGGATTCATTTAACAACCATGTGATTCACTTAATGATCATGGTGATTTGCTTAATGGCCATTTAAAATTGTTGTAAAATCAGGTCTGGTCACATGGTGACTCACTTAAGGACCTCCCCACTTAACCAGTTTTCCAGTACCTATTGTGGTTGTTAAGTGAGGACTACCTGTATAACTTTCTTAGATCAAAATCTTATTTTGCTTTTTGCTGTTTATTTCAAATTATTTAAGTTCTTAAGCTTGTAATTATTTTTTCATTTGTTCAGAGCTGAAGCTAGACTCACCTGGTGACTTTTCAAACTTGTCATTCCAAAGGTCTCTAATAGCTTTCAGATGATTGATAGGCAATTTCTGAAAGTGATTAGAAAGTGAGGCTTGTGAACTTAGTGTCCTTTAAAAGGCTCCACCGTGGTTGCAAGCAAGATAGCTAATCTCTTCATCTTCTGGAACTAAAAGCCCCCAGAAGACAGCTGTCCTGTGGTCTCCTCATGAGAAGCAGACATCCAGAGCACATATGGGCAATCTCCTGTCCTCTTCTTATCCAGAGAGGTTCTGAGAACCGGTCTACTCACTGGTTCTTGCCACAGTCATTGGATCTGCTTTCACGGAGGTGTCTTAGTTCGCCATGCCTCCCCTGGAAGTTGGAAGATTGTGGATATTCTGTTGATATACCTATATAACTGTAAGCCCCACCAGGTAACAGATCTGGCCTATCTCTGTCAAGGTCATCTTCCTTACTCACTACATTAACTGTTTTAATGAAAGTTAAAAATATCCTTTCTTATAGCATGTGGCAGCACCTTGGCTCACCTCAAAAAAGCTAAGCAAGGGGCTGGACCTAGTTAGTACTTGGATGGGAACTATCAGGGCTGTAGGCTAGACTGTGAAGTTGAAAAAATAGCCAGGAAGAAGGCCCTGGTCCACAACTTCCATGTTGTTGCCAAGAAAGCAATATTGACATGCCCATGAAATTATCAGGAACTGAGCTTTATGTAAGGGGAAATGTACTTGCATAAGAACCTTCCGGATGATGCCATGTCTCATTGGACCACTCCACACACATTAGGAATTCCAGAATAGGAGCAAGGATAGGCTGTTCTCATTATAGAAGCATTAATATGTGAAAATATTAGCCCTGCCAGAAGATTAGTAGCTATATTTTGAGAAAGCCCATTGCATTCCAGCTTCTTTTATACATTCAGCTGATAAACCACAACCATTTACTGTGAGATTTCTGAGAACTGTAGTGAGGGATGAAAACTCAAAGAAAACCCAGCCTATTGGTGTCATCAGATGACAGCAATTCCATCTTATGTTCTTCCTTGATTACATTAAAGATGTCCAGCAATGTGGAAATGTGTTTGCTAGAATGAGAAACCTCGATTTGGAGAGAAATGTTTGAGAGTTTTATTTGGTATGTGGGTATTTTTCTTTTCAGATCTCTGGACAATCTTCCAAAGTCTTGAGGAAGCTGAAAACTTTCTTACTGCCATGAGTTACTGCTGATATCTGTTCAAAGGAATGGAAACTTTCTACCTTTTCATTCTGCTCATATTATCAGCTTCAGACTGCCAAGCTATTTATCTTCAGCTTCTAACTAGGCATTTGTTTATTTTAGGTAGTTGACCTTGGCTAGAAGGAAAGATAATCCCTTTTGCTACTATTTTTTCCTTCTTCCCTTCTGTTCTACCTCTACTAGTTTATCCTTCTTCCCTTCTGTTCTGCCTCTTACTCTTTTTCTTCTTACCTCGACTTGTTGAAGATACATATATATGCCCTGATCTTTTTCTAATCCTACTTCTTTTTAATGGCAGTTTCTTTGGTAACCCCAAATGTAAAATGATTGAAGTCTCTTCTAAGTGAATGCAAGTGTCGCCTAAGTTTTAAAAACTTTCTTAAAAGAAGCTGGAATTCTTTTCAAAAGGATGAACAAGTCTTACAGAAAACCATAATGGGGAATAGGTATGTAAGTGATAACTCTAAATGTGTAGGAGATACAGTGATTTTCCAGATGGATGGATAACTTCAGACTCTCCAAATATAATATACAATTATTTTCAGAATGGATTCACTAAGTTAGTTGGAGGAGATCTAAACCAAATATCAGATCTCTTTTCAGGATTGTAATATCTTAGAAGATCCTGCATGAGACACAGAAATGTATATTCCCTCTGGGGGAAGCAGCTTGCATGTCATTTTTGCTGGGCGGCATTATAACAAACATGAAGATGGGGTAACAGCATCTAGGATGGCCCTTCCAAAGGATCAAATCAGCAGCAGTTGCTTCTTGCTCTCCAGAACTTCAACACAGATTATATAGGGATTTCCCTTCATTTTAACCCCACAAGAACAACCTGGTGAGGTAGGTTGGGCTGAGGGAGAATCATTGGCTGAAGGTTACCCAGAGTGTTTCCATGATGGGTGGACTTGAACCTAAGTTTAACCATTATACCACACTGACTTTCTTATTTCATTTCCAAGTAGCTACTACAATTTTCTGAAGGGTACCAACTTTTTAACCAACTTCTATAGTTGTGCCTTTTTCAGTGACGAAGTTTACAACCACTCAGTAATTCCTTTGTTTGAGGTCACCCAATGCTGCTGCTAAAGCAGTATTGTCCAAACGTGGCCACTTTAAGATGAGTGGACTTCAACTCCCAGAATTCCCCAGCCAGCATAGCTGGCTGGGGAATTCTGGGAGTTGAAGTCCACTCATCTTAAAGTGGCCAAGTTTGGACAACACTGTGCTAAAGGCACAGGGTGGCTGAGAAATAAATAACCTATACATTCTGTGTAAGTATACATACACATAAATGCACAGTGCTTTCATAACTACTGCAGATCGATCTGAGCACTCCAGAATGGCTGTTCTTGATCCATGTTGTCAGACACAGTGATGGACCATTATAGATGTTAATAAAATGGACCTGCTGCTTCCACACTGTATCGTTAATTCCTTTGTCTTAGGATCAAAGGGTCTTGTTTTTTAATGCAAAGGAGAAGCAAAATGCAAAAGAAAAAAAATGTTTTTCTCAGATTTATATATACTTAAAATACTGTGCAAACATAATTAATGTCAGGGCTAGATGACAAGATAGAAGGAAGTTCAATGTTAAAAGGAGAAGAATAAACTGTTTTATGACATGTGGAGGAGAAAAATGAGTTTGCTGCAGGCAAGATTGTCTATATTATTCTTATAGATATTATGGGAGCTCCTGTCCCCTCCTATAGAAAATAACAGCTGGTAAGCAGGGAAGCAACTGAAGAGAGATCTTTTGCCTTTAATCTACTCCTGTGCTGTTTGGTGCCCACTTTAGTATAAGACTCAGTAACTCAGGGACAAAAGCTGTTGATAGATCGGCACAATTACTCGCTCTAGTATTGCTCTCAACTGTCTGCCTTGACTGATGATGGTGGATAAAGTTTAGCTCAAGTCTGGGAAAAAGCCTTTAAATTTTTTTAGACAGAAAAAGAAAAAGGCCCACTCTTGTTTTTGTGATCCCTTTCTTTTAACTTTGAAAAGAAGGAGGATTGAATTCATTTCCAAGCAATTATGTTGATTCAAAAAGACTACTGGACTTGGGATAGTAGTAATCCAACTTATTTTCACCAAAAATCCTACTGCTCTGGTGCAATCAGTGATGATATCCTATTGCCAACTTTGAATTAAAATTCAGTAACTAGTCCAGTTAGGTTTTTTACATTGAATCGGGAGATGCACATTTTGTCTTTGGCTTCAGGTAACAAAAAATCTTTGGCCTGTCTGGTTGCTTCACAGAACCACTTGTCCCTTAATTACTGGGTCAATTTCATGCATTTTTGGTCAATTCACTCTTTCTTCTCAACCCCAACCAACTTGTCACCTCCCATCAGCTATCTACAATTAGTACAATACAATTACAAGAAGCAAGATTGGGAGGATCCCAAATGAGACAAGAGTGGAAGCAAAGAGAGAAATCCTAAGGGTCCGCAAAGCTTTAAATGGGTGTTTTGATTTCACAGAAGGAACTGGTTGCCTTCAAGTTGCTTTGGGTGGATTAAAATAACATCTGTGTAAGGAGTGAAGCTAACAAGGCAGGAACCAGCATTCTCAAGCTAGAAAGAACTGTTATGTCAGCCTAGGTAAGGTGTCTTCAAAAACATTGAGATATAAATCCAAGACTATAAAACTTTGATTTCTGTGTACCACAGTCAACTAAACCCCTATATGTCTTTATTCTTATTTGCAATAAAGAGACTAAATTTGTCAAATCCTGCCTGTGAGCTTTCTGCTGTGTAAACCAATTCCTGAATAAGGGGCTAAAGTGCCACGAGAGCTGAGATTTACCACTTTGTCTGTGGGAAGCCTGACAATTGAGAGTTCAATTAACTTTCTGCCTGTTTAGACTCTTAGATGTTATTGTAGCTTTCCTTTGATTTATAGGTAAAGTTCAGGTGAGCAGACCAAGAGAGAGGAATAGGTTCTCTGATATTGATGTGAGGCAAATAAGTTTTATCTCCTCCACAATCTTACATCTCAGATGCTGTTTGCATCTCACTCTTCTGGCAGTATTTGTTTAGGCAGGTTCATTTTGAAGAAGAAAAAGAGATACAGATTTATTCTTTGCATGAATGAGTTGGAGATTGTATGCTTTCTGTGTATCATAGTATATGAAATACATAATAGTGGCCACACACTTCTCAGACACTTGAAACACCTGAAGACATCCAGCGATGTCAATGCAGAATTAAAGTCCTCTAAGAATCCTCCCATCCCTCCCACCATCCTACTGAACTGCATCTTGTTGCTTTTGAATCTTAATCATGTATTTGAACTGGATTTCTCCTGATTCAGACACCCTTAATGAATTCTCCTCTCCTCATATCATGGTTCCCCACTCATTCATTTCTACCTTATACTGTTTGTTATTTTTAAGCACCAAAACAAACTATATCATCTATATCATATTTAGTTTGAACCTAATTATGGCAACCCACAATCTATGGAATATGCATATAGCCCCTCTTGCTCCTTTTGTAACCATCCCCACCTCTCAAATCACATCAGGTACATGGTTTTCAACTTTAAAAAGGAACTAAGAAACAGAACATCTGTATTAGGCCTCAGCTGGTCTTAACATACTTTTAAATAGCAAACATTTAAAAATTGCCAAAAATATTGATGAAAGGAAACATGAAATATAATTGTATAAAATACAAAATATAATTCTGGGATTCTATAAATTCAAGTTGAACCATATGGCAGTCTTCCCCAGCCAGATGTGTCGGCAATCTCCCATCATTCTCCAGAGTGGCCATTCTGGCTTGGAAATTCTGGAGTCTGAAGACCAAACATTTGGAGGTTGCCCAGTTTGAGGAAGGCTTTCATCAAGATGAAATGTAGTTAGTGGTTATTCTCACCTGCCTATGACCCTTGGGATCAAAAAGTGAAACTCTGACCAATACACATTAAAACTTGAAAAGAAAGTGAATCATCTTCTCTCCCAACTTGTTTGGTGTCACTGTGTCTTGTAGCCAACTCTGGAATTTGACTGTAAACTTTTAAGCCATTTACGCATCGCTGTGTGTTTTTATGTTTCCAGGGGAGTTAAATTACAAGGGAACAAAAAAGAGAATGCATGTACACCTTTGGGCAAAAAACTGGTTTGTGGTGTCACTCTACCAATTCAATGCAACATCATTCTGTGATCTCTAGATGCAGAAAAAGGCAAATTGTAAATGTGAGTTCTTGTTCAGCATGTTTGACATCCAGAAGGCAGGGGAGGGGGAGAGAGGAGACAGGGAAAGACAGGCATCCTATATCTTTTCAAGTTTCAAGCTGTCATGAAGGTTGGACATAGAAGAACAGTACTTGAAATAGTCTGAAGATATAGGAGGGGTGGAGCAAATCCTGTGACCATTATGAGTACTCTGTCAAATGTTGCCCAACCCATAATGCAACAGTGCAACACAACCTGTCATTGAACAAGTCTTAAGGATAGTCATCCTCACACTGTTATACCAAACTGCATTGATCTGTAGCTCAGATGGTCTTCCTATAAAATCTTTGAGCGAAGCTGTTTGTCATGACTTCATGGATGAGTGTCATGTAGCTTTATTTGCAAAAATATCTAAGTGATTTCCTGTTTCCTTCTTCCAGGATATTTTTTAAACCCTAACCCTGAGATTTCCTGGTAGTCTCCCATCCAAGTATTAACCAACTCCAACCCTGCTTAGCTTTTTGAGATTGCCCAAGGCTGGCTAGGTACTACCATAAATCAGGTACTTTTTTGCTTGCTAATTACTGCTAAATGCCAGTTGAGGACTCCATAGTCCTGGCTATTACAACTGTTAGCTCCCCAAGAGGCATATCCAGTGGTGAAGCATGCTGGGAGTTGTAATTCAACAACATCCAAAGACTCCCAGGTTGCTTATTTCCAAAATGTATTCTAGAATCACCAAGAACTCTTTGTTCCACAGAACAAAATGCTTGCTTGTACTCTTACGTCCTACAGTATAAAAAAGCATGATGAGAAGAAATCTTGCTTTGCTTCCCATTCAAGATATCAGCCATTCACAGCTATCTCCCTCATTCATTGTTTCTCTTCGAGGATTTCATCCCTACCCATCCAGGTAAGGGCCAATTATGACTTCCTCTTGATTAATGCAGGAACCAGCTAAGCCAGCTCCACTGTGCTTCAAACTTTGATTGATAAGCTTGAGAGAGTCTATGCTAGGTATTTAGGTCAGGAAGATAACAAGTGGAAAAGTGTGAGCTGAAAGGAGAGGGAGAGAGACCACACAGGGAGAATGCAAGCTATGTTTCCCCATTACTGCGGAAAAGTTGCAAAATAATTCAGCTCTTTGGCACACAATGCAATCCAACTGTAATGCACCATTTATTTTATGCATCACTCTGATTGTTATCCGTGACATGTATCCTGCACTTTAATGCTTATTGCATTAAAGAAAAATATTGCTGAATTGTTCCTGGGTTGGAGATTGTAGCATTAATTTTTTATTTCTGAAAACATGGAAACCACTGAAACCAGAGGTGGGCAAAACTGTTGATTTTGGTTACTCTCAGTATCCCATGTTTCCTTTGTACATTTCATTCATCCTTTTCCTGTGCATCTTGCTCCAAACATGCATACTTTTTTTTTACAGTGCTGCCTGAAATGCCCACTATTTTACAACTTCTCCCAGCATAATCCATTTTTGTACATTGCTTTCAGAAATAATGTATGTTTTGTTCTGCAGACTTTTGTCAAATGTACTTTAAAAAAAAAATGCAGTGCTGTCCACAGAGATGTGTGAATTTTGAAGAACATTTTTTGGTTCATATTTGATAGATTTATATGCTGCTTTCCCTTCAGGAACTCTTTGGGCCATATGTGGTGGTCTCCCTTCATTTTATCTTCACAACAGCAATCCTATGAAGTAGCTTGGGCTTAAAGCAACTGCAAATAGCCCAAAGTTAGCCAACGAGTTTCCATGCCTGAGTGGAAACTCAAACCTGGATCTCCTCAGTGCCAGTCCAACATCTTAACCACCACATTACACCAGCTCTATGTATTGATTCAGAAGTACAAAAACCCACCCTATCTTCATTGAAACTCTTCTTGTAAATGTACCACACTTGAGCATCAGGAAGAACCCCCCTGTGCTTAAAAACCTGCAACAACTAACATCTGCTTGAAATTTTATTTATTTGGAAGTTGTGGGATTTACCCAAGGCTTTATTCAGTACCAGTATCCAGTCTTCTTCTCCACTGAAGCTATGAGAGAGTGGTGAGAAAAGATCACTTGCTAAATTGCTCTGCATTACATTGATGTGAAAAGCATGGAAGGAAAACAACGCCCATCTTTAACTCAGATGCGTTGCCAATCTTGGCAAAGTAACTAAGCCAGTAAACACAGGCTACCTTCATCTTACCTAGGATTGCCAGCATTCAGGATAAATGAGAAAGCACACTGCACACCCTGGTTTCCTCTTTGGGTCACAGACCTTTGCTTTGTTTTCTGAATGCTTGCGTGAGTCACTTCCACTGCTACCCATTCTGCTCTTCCGAGCTATGCATCATACACAGTCTTCCCCTTGTTGTTCTTGGTATGTCTCCCAGCAGTTTTAATTGAGTAAGTCCACCTTCTTCCCCCCACTTTTCCCTTCCGCCCAGGTGTCAGGTCTTGAGCTGTCAGGTGGGTCTTGCTTTGCATGTCATTCTGGAAGCTGATGGACTTACCAAGGTATGGCTGATTGAACAAAGTAGAAGAGGGGAGTAGACAGAACTGCAGGTGTGAGCAATCTATGAAGATCACTGCTAATCCATTAGATACTAGGACTCCCTGTGATGGAAAAAAATCAGGTAGAAAAGGCTAAGTGAAGTGAAAAAAGAGAGAAAGCAGAAGGGGAGGGAATAAAAAAAAATGTGGTTTCCTTCTCCCAGGTGGCTCAGTGGTTTGGGGTTCATAAAATGCACCATTTTTTTTTTTTTTTAAAAGTCTTCCTCTTGTTCAGCTTACAGTGAAACTTGTTTGGGAATTTCTTCATCAACATTAGTTGAGTTGAGAGAGTTTGAGGAATGTAGGGGTGGGCGCAGCACACCCAGATGTCTTGCTTTGTTTTGATTCTTTAATCCTGTCCTATCCTGGGTGCTCTTGGTGGATCAGGAAAGGGTTTTCAAAGTTACTGCAAAAGGAAGGGAGATGTCATGAGCTGAGAAAAAATAATGGCCAATTGGTGCCACAGTGAAAGGGAAATATTGAAAAATTGACTTGTGTGTTAATTTAATCCATTATAATTAAGACCCTAGGTTTTCCTCAGAGGAATTTAATTTTAATGTGGTTTTTTCTTCTTCTGTTTTTCCTCAACTGTGTTGTCAGTTAGGCTGAGGGAAGTGACTGATCCAGGAAAACCCATGGAGAAATGGATCTGTAAGGGAGAATAGGTGGATTAATGTAAGCCAAACTCTGTGGCTGTGTTTACTCAATACACTTAAATTGGTTATTGAATTAGCCCATTTTCTAGGTTCATACAATATCTGGGCTGCAGAAATCCAGATAACCACTAAATAGCTGCAAAGAGAACCACTACCTTCTAGAGATGGTCTGGATTTCTGCAACCAGAAATGATAGCTCTACAAAATAATGAACTATAACCTAACCAAATGGGTAGTTTCCACACAATGTTATAAGCCACATGAAAAAATAACATTGACTAAATGTATATGTTTATTTGGACATGTAGCCACTAGATCTTTCAATGACTGTTAAATATACTGCATGAACATAGCCAGTCAGTCACAGTCACATTCACATCTTAGCTGAACCAGGACCATGAACCAGGATGATAGATAGGCAGTTCTCTTGTCTAGGAATTTGGAAAACTGTCTCTTTGGCTTTTTGTTCCTTCAGAACAAACAACTATATAGTCTAGAAAACTCCTAGAGCTGTTCTGTTCTACTGATGAAACACACATGGCTTCCGCAGGAAATAATTTTTTTTCCAGCTTCAGATAGTTTACTATCTAGTCCAACTTGAGCATGAATAACTTGGCCACAATGATCCATGGTCTGGCAACCTGAAGACTGGACTACAGCTGTGAATTTTCAATGAGGTTGCATTTTGGAAGCTGTGTGTGGTGCAGAATATCATCCATAGGTTACAATATTATGCTTACCCTGAAGAACTGCCCTGGCTATCCATTTGCTACCAGCCAAGTTCAAGATTTTGGGTTGATATATACTCTATGTGCTATGTGAAGACGTATGCAGCTAAACACCTGGACACTTGTTGAAACATCTTCTCCCTTACCATAAGCACCAGCCCAAGATCTTTGCGGGATGCCCTGTTGAACTGCTAGGAATTTGCTATGTGTCAGCCTATGAGTTCTTGGAAGAAGCAACCTCTTGGGAATACCAGGGTTATTGATTAAACTCAGAACTGAGATACAGAATGGCAAACCATTGATGTATTCACTCCAAGATCATAGCATGGATGTGTCATATACCAGGAGCTGAACTCAATTAGAAGTGACTTTTTAAATTTGTGAAAAGTCATTCTTGATACAGAAACCTCAGTTATGGCATAGTTTCTCTATTTTTTATACCCATTGTAAAAGTCTTTATTTACTCCAGCTTTTATTTGAATGAATACCACTCTGTCTTTTGTCCTCTCTGTTGTCCTCATTTTAGGATCCTGCAATTTTATGACCTGAAGATGGTTTATTGGTAGTTCACAACAGCTTCTGTATCCCTAATTTGAGATCATTTACATAAGAAAGGTAGGCAGTCCATTCTATAAACCCATAAAACAAAATAATGCATAATATGAAGCCTTCAACTAGATTATCTAGCAAAGGGGAAGAGTGGAAAAGCCACACTGAGCAGTTCAAGAAACGTATCGAGAAAGTCTCCCTGGGTAAGTGAGTTATTGAGAAGAAGCAACTAAACTTTTCAGTATGACATGGATATAAATTTACACCCTGGAACAAATGCTTCAGGGACTTAAGGAAACATCATCTCCTGCTTAGCAGCCACCCACACAACTGTGTCCTTTGATAACATACCAGACGCTTGCACACACCTGTGAAATATTGGCATTGCAGTATGCATATCAAGTCTACTGAACATATGACCTGCACTGCTTTTGTGTTGTTGTTACAATCCCAGGTGGATCAGCTGTGTGTATACTCTTAGGTAATTATTTATTCATTCACAGATTTTAATTGATCCTCTGCCTTATTTCTCAAGCTCCGGTTAGATTACTACATTTGGAAGTCTTTTTTAACTGTTTCCTGTCCTCGGCTTTTACTATCTCCTATCTTCTATCAGTCCCCATAGCTTATCTTACGCACGCACACTCATACTCTTCATGGAGAGAAATATATGGAATTAGCAACAAATGGTTGCTGTGTAGAGCATTCCCTCTTTCAGATTGCAGCCATTCCATTCCATTCTCTGTCTCTTTTTTTTAATATAATTTTTACTGCAGAAATGTTTAACGAAGTAAAAATCATAAGAGAAAAAGAAAATAGAAATAGAAAAGGAAAGGGAAAGGGAAAAGGAAAAGATTATAAAGAATTCTCCACTCCCCCTGACAGCATTTTATGCTTCCAAGCATATGCTCTGCTTCACTTGGGTTGTTTTTCCCATAAGGTTTTTTTTTAATCACTCTCAAGCATATACACACACACACAGACACAAATACAGAGCAAACCATAAACTATGCACCCTTTGGCAAACTGAGATTCCCCAAACCTGCTGATAATTCCTTCTTATGCATTGGTGATACTATTTTGGCAATGTCAGCCATGACACAGCCTGGACATCTGAAATGGGGGGACAGATTTGCACATGTTACTCACAGCCATGACATTCAATTCTGATTCACGCGGCTTCCCCACCCCATTTGCGGTAGAATTACATTGAAATCCCATTTGTTTTATTTACCTGCAGTTGTCACGTGCAGGGACAATTCACATCTGTCAGCCACGTATGAATCTTGATGTGTACACACATTCTTAGACACAACCCAAGGCCTGCCACTTTGTTGGTGTTGTGCACTTCTGGAAGTGCTCTCACCAGTACCACACATCATTTATTATATGAGTTTTTCTTTTAATCTAAATCACCAGAATGTTCATAAACATTCATAATGCATCGGCCGTTTGAACGTCAGAATTACAATGAGCTTCTAATGAGACTCTGTCCCCCTGCTCTTCCCACAAATATTTTGGTTATCATGAAGAAATGCAACATATTGAGACAGGATAATTCATCTCTGGTTCAGGAAAAAGTAGTTCAGCATCCCCCCCCCCCGCCCCCGGCTCTTGAATCTCATGCTTTCACCATCCTTATGCAAATATGACCCTTCAACCTTTCCCTGTCTATTTTCCCACTTATTTTATGGTTGCAGCTGGAGAAAAGCCCCTTTTGATGGTTGCAATTAAAGCATTTTTGTGGTTTGTTGCCTTATCTAGCCGCTGAAGACCTATAGAAAGATGTTCTAACAAGCAAGATGGTACAAACTCAAGAGCAAATACATATTTGAATGGCTTAGGCAGAGGACAGGGGGAGGTTTAAGAGGTAGGTAAGGATGACTTTTGTTAGAGCAAGCAATTATTCTTTGCTGGTACAGTCTCACTTCAGTCAAGAGTGCTTGACAAATACAATATATTATATGGATAAGTATCACCCCTGTCTCTAGATGCAGGGGGCTTGGATAAAATTGTCACTGGTCCTACCATGGAAGCTTCCTGCTAGAATTAACTTACATTATATAGGATTGACAATTTTCAAACCAACTTTTTCCTTTTAGAACAGTTTGATGTGCAACAACAGTCAGGTTTCTCTCCCCTTTCTTTTTATAAGAAGCTATTGTGGGGATTTGAGACTTCACTTCTAGCCTGATGCCCTAGCAAAAAATTTCCAACTTTTCCTTTATGCAGATCCCAATATGGGACATTGCCATTGGCTACCACATTAGCCAAAGTTTGGCAATGCAGTATGTGGGGTTACCATGTTACTGTGACCTCATGCCACCATCTCCGAGACCCCAGAACTACTTTTAAAAATTAGAAATAAGATTTGGCTGCTTTTAAAAAAAAGCATTCATTTTATGCTACATATACTTCAACATATACTGCTTTCACATCACTGGGAAATAGTACTCTATCCACCACTATTCACCAACTGTCTTTAATTCTGTGTCACCAACAATTTTATTATGTGCTTTTTTAATCTATGAAACCAAATGGTCTGGACCAGTGTTTCTCAACCTTGGCAGGTTTAAGACATGTGGACTTCAACTCCCAGAATTCCCTAGCCAGCATGTCTTAAAATCTCCATGTCTTAAACCTGCCAAGGTTGAGAAACACTAGTCTAGATGAATATGGGGGCTTTCTTTGCAAACCCCAAATCTAACAATGACTTCAGCCTTCAACCATCAGCCTTGACCAGTTAGCATGCTGCTGCTTTTCCTTCTTCTGTATATTGGACTCACTGACTCTTTTACCAGTTTGAAAAAACAGAGAGATATTTGTTCTTTTGATTAAATCTGTGATAGAAAATACAGACTCAGTCAACAGTAGATTATCAACAAACTAGAAGAGCTCCTAGGAAATGCCTTTAGGTTGCAAAACAATCCCAAAAAAACTCAACATGGGGAATTTTAGAATTACAGTCCTAATCCAGCACTCAGAAACCATCTAGCCTGCAAACTTCTTGGGGGGCTCTCGTAATAGTGCCAGCCTTACAAGCCCCCCTCCCCAATTCTATGCCTCACTCCCTTTTGCCGGATTCTGCCTTTACCTGTTGGATATTGCAATATCTCTTTGCACCTATGAGCCTATTTTGACCACTAGGGCAAATCGTGAGAGAAAGAACAAGAGAAAGATCTTCACACACTCCTTATTTTTGTCTCTCATCTTACCTACTATTAGATGAGTCTTAAGAGCTAAAGAGAAAAAGTGAACTCTCCCTCTTTTGCTGCCTCCTCTTCAAGAAGCTGTTCAGAAAGAAGTGAGGCTTTTCTATCCTTTGCATTTCTGAATAAATTTACCTTTTATTTCAAATATAATGAATGTCTACTAGCATTCATTGATAGGTGGGCTAAGCTCATGGATCCAAGACAACTAGGTTGTAAGAATGTTATTCTTTCCATGGGATGCTCTGTGACTTAATTACTAGGTATTCACTTAACACTCTACTTATGTTCAGGAGCACACCCTCTAACAAGAGTTCCTGCTGAATTTGAATCTCCCTCACCACTCTTACCTTCATTTATCTCCAAACAGCAGCTAATCAGAGTTAAAAAGTTATTCTGTCCTGACAAGGCTTAAAATAGCTTCAATTGCTGCCAGTGGAAAGATTTTAGAGACCCACACAAGAAGGCTGCAAAAGTCACCATCAGATGTAATAAGGCCTTGACTAGAACCTTGAGCCATGGTGCTACAGACTGCTTTCCATGTATGTAGGAAAGGTAAATCTCACTGAACTCATTTTGGATTAATTTACCCATGTATAGATGTATTTTTAGCTGCTAAGATGAAAGGCTCTGTTTGGACATGTTTGGTTTCCCATGCTTTATCCTCACAATAATTTTGCAAGGTAGATCAAATTGTGAGATTGTGTTTGGCTTGAAGTAGCCATCTGAGTTCATGAAAGTCTAACAGCCTCTTTATTATATCAAGCTGCTTTTGCTGTGCAACCCTTTTCCTCTTCAGAAAAGCCACATGCTCTCCTCAAGACAATAGGGATGAAGCCAATGCTTGGTAGGCCAGAACTCAAAAAGGGTATGACCTTAGGCTACCAGTAAAGGAACAAAATGATCTGATTGCTTGCAGAGCCACCCTTACCATTAGGTAGAATGAAGCAGCTCCTTTGGGTGATGGATCAGGAAGTGCTCTTCTGAACCAGTGCCTAGAATGGCCTTTTCATTGTTCCAAATGGAAAACAATGGATAGAACCCTCCAGTGCAAATCCTGGTCTCATGTATCAGACTAGGTATTCACTGGACTCTTTGCATTGGCTTGCCTCACTCATAACCTGGATTGAACATGTTGTGTGAACCCTGCCAGTGAGTTCTTAGACCAGCTAGGCATTCCTAAGAACCACAGTCCTCCTCTTTCCTTGCTTGAGAAACCCTGAGGGTTCTAGCGTGTGCCATAGCATGTTCCAGGGCACCAGCCTTACAGGAGATCCTCAGTGCAGATCTACATAGACAGTCACAACAATCATTCTATACAGGAACTCTGAGGATCCACTCAGAACAAGGCATCTTAGCTGGTTGAGCAGCTGCTACGGCAACAACATCCATGCACAGAAAAAGCAATGGGTAGATGGTGTTCTTGTCTTGGGAGGTGAGTCTATCTGATTGCTTCTGATGGGTTGCAGAGCATGTTCAAAATTTACTATAAGGTTGCAGGTTACCGGCTCTCCATAACACTGCACTGAATAGGGAAAAGAATGTGCAGTTAGTACTAAAGAAGGGTTAATGATAGCTTGATGCTTATAAAAATAAGTAAATAAATATCTTTAAAACTCATCATTTGGGAAAGTCAGTACAAGCAGAGGAATTGTAATGCAGAAGTCTATAATATTACTCACAGCTAGCAATGTTTATGAACCATATTTTCCATTAGATTAGCACCTCAATCATTGGTGATGCACTATTAAAAAAGAAGAACTCTTCTCAGAAATCATTGAGCTTTATGTTTCTTCTGAACACTCTGGAGCTTCATTCAATTACACTTATTCTTTGGAATCTTTGATGCTGAATTAACAGTATAATTTCTGATAGCAACTCTCTTTCTGTTCTTGATATAAAAAGATTAAAACTTCCCAGGAAGTCAGGCTTTCAAAATGTGGAATCCCCCTCCCAATTACCACCACCAAGTTCCCATATTTCAACTCAGGATTCAAATTCACCAAAAATCCAGATTGCTCAGTCAAATACAGGATATATCCCTGCTGTTGTGAAGTGGAGATATGCCAGTGTCTTAAACCTTTGGAAGCTGAAGATTTCAGAATTAAGATTAGAAGAACATTGCATTGTTTTTATAATTAGAGAAAGGCAAAAATTTAAGAATCATCTGCCCTCAAGGGAGTTTCTCTACATGTTTCTGATTTACTGTTAGGAATATTGTTCTTCTGATGTGAAAAAGAAAGCTCAAATAAGTAACTTTCTGAGATACAGTATGCAAAAGACACCCTCCTAATCTGAGATAAGAGTCATCTTACTTTGTCTTTTCATCAGATCATCACATTTTCATCAGATTACCACCCAGCAGCAGTGAAGGGCAGAGCAATGGGTTGAACTGAGTTGCAGTGGACAACTCAATTGAGTTGATGAAGATTCATGGGATCCTTCCTTCTTTCCTTCCTTCCTGTTCCTTCACCATTGTTCTGTTAGAAATATCTTCTTATTCTTAGCCAAGTGTTTTAAAGACCTAATATTTGCAAGACACTCAATGTCAGTTTAGGCACTAATATACAGGATCTTCTGTTTGAAAATGTTCTTGGCCTGATATGTATCTTAGGTTAGATGTTGAACTGTGAACAGTGTGAAATAAGTTTGATAAATTGGTTTACTTATGTGGTGGTATATGACACCAACTGTGACTGAGTCCTACCAAGACTGAGTGGCTTTGGATATTATGACCATCTGGATCTGGAAATATTCCATATTGGATGGGGTGCACCTCCCCATTCAAGAGTGGTATGCAATCTGGGGCCTTCCTTGATTCACAGTTCCTGCCTGATGAACTCTATCTGTTGCACCAGTTGCACCTTTTACTGGATCAGGAAGCCCTTCAAACAGTCAGTCATGCCCTAATCAACTCACGGCTCTACATGGGACTGCCCTTGAAGATTACTTGGAAGCTTCAGATGGTCCAGAATATAGCAGCACAGGGAGTGATGAGATGCCTTGGTATGTCCATGTGACACCCTAGCTCGGTAAGCTGCACTGGTTACCAGTATGCTTCCAACTGCAATTCAAGTTGCTAGTTATGATCTATAAAGCCCTGTATGGTTATCTGAGGGACTGCCTATCTTCCATGGTGTCTGCCTGGCCAGTAAGACCCAAAAGAGCTGGCATGCTCTGGGCCCTTTCAGTTGGCATTCCAGAAAGCCTTAGGGACCTGGCTGTTCTCCCAGACCGTGGGGTAGGGTAGTTGGGGCCCCTGTCAGATATGTTTATATGTATGGGTGTTATTGGCTGGACTCACCATCTTGTTCTTTATTTTGTTATTTTTATTTTTCCTTTTTATTTATTATGTGCTTTCTACCTGTTCGGTTTTATTGTGAGCTGTCCAAAATCAGTCTGGAGCAGGGTGGTGCCAGAACAGGACAGGACAGGATAGAACAGAACAGAACGGATGTACCAATCTGTTTCTCTAGATGCATTTTGGGTAACCTGCCATGATCCATTAAAACAATTCACCACCAATAATTAACAATTTTGCTTATAGAGTACTTTGTATAGGATAGATCCCTGTTTCAGCTCTGACTGCAGGGGTTAGCATCTTCTTATCCATGCCCAGCATGCATCTTAGGAAACAGATCTGAGTTTATTCAAGGAAGGGGACCTTTAGTGAACCTCACAGTTCTCTGTATGTTAACACTGGTACTAGTTTTTGCCTTATAAACCTTTAATATAGGAGCTAGAGAGCCTAGATAATTGCAGTTAATTAATTTAAGTAAAGTTAATTGGCCATGGCCTTCCTTGAACTTCTTTTGAAGAAGCTCATCCATGGTTTTGTGTCTGTGAAAACTACTCCTAAATGGGAAAGAATCAACTTGTTCTATAGGCTCCTCACCCAGTTATATTTAACATGTCCTTTGCCAAATACCACCACTTTGGACTTAACCTTATTGAGGTTCAGAAAATTAGAAACAAAAGGGGCACTTAGTTTCTACAACAGTCTTCTCAGGCCTATTTTGGAGTGTGCTATCAAAACCATATCATCTGCCATCAAAAGAACGATACATTTGTTGAAGGGCTTAAACCAATGATTATCTGACCACTGAAAAAATCTTTGCGCATCATTAACATAATGACTGAACAACATCAAGGCCAGGATACATCCTTGCCTGATACCTTTAAAAGTGGGTATATTCCATGTAAAAGAACCACTGACCTCAGTATGAACCTTCAGACAGGTATTTGCCTTAACCAAATACATGTTTAACCCAGCTTCTTTCTTTCACAATATACAATATCTCTATTTATGGAGTTAAATGCCACACTAAACAGTTGTTTACATTTGGTTAAGTATTCTACTATGAGATATGTAGTATGAAACAATTATCTATAGTGGAGCATCTGGGTCTAAACCTGGCCTGTTCTTCCACTAGTAAGTTCTTCTCAAAACCTGGTTACTGAATTAACCCATTTTCTGAGTCTGCAAAGTACATTGGGCCATAAATTATTTTTATTTTATTTATTTATTTATTTGATTTGTCCCCGCCCATCTCCCCTACAACGGGGGACCTGGGCGGTTTACAACCACTAAAATCGAAATACATAATTAAATTATAAAAGGTTTAAAAATTATAAAAGTTATAAAAACTAGAAATTTAAAAAAAAAGTAGGATAGAGATAAAAAGCTAAAAACTCCAAGAGGCCAGTAGGGCCACACCAGGCCGCTAAGGGGCCAGCCAACCCCATTTCTGGTATCCTCCCTCCCCGCCCAATTAACCAAACGGTCTGGTTTCACACAAGACACTACGTCACAACCAAACTAATGAAGGTTCAAACCAACCTGAATTTAGCATGTTGGGTGAATGCAGCCAAAAGGTAGTCATAATCCTCAGTATGCATATGTGTATAGGTGTGTGTGCATCTTAAATCTGCTTGGAACTGTCAGTGTCAAGAAAAGACAAGAGCAGTTCTGAATCTGCTACACGATTGTAACTAGAAGAAGGGGGAATCCCTGGATCAAATCTTCAGGTTCTTGCCCTCCATCCAGATTCTCTTCTCTTGCCAATCAAACATGGTGGGAGGAGATCTGAAAAGAGAAATACGTATGCTCAAGAGAAATCTGCTCTGGCATATTTAAAAGATTTATCCAGTGCTATGTATACATCATTCCATTATTTCATAGTTTCTCATTGATTAGTATCTATGCAGCTAAATTCATCAGAATGGGCTTCATTAGCTTATCTCATATATAAGGTCTCAACACATTAATGTAAGTTTCAGTGATGTATTAAAACACGGTAGAACTCACTACAGAATGTAAAATAAAACAATTTTGCTTTCAAAGCACAGGTATAATTGGTACGTTAATTGCAGTCAACTTTACCTCCCTCAATATTATTAACCTCCTGATTTCCTCCAGCGAGGCAAACAGGGGAAGATCATTCTTTCAGACAGTCTTGAGAAAGAGATTAAATAATAAGCACAAATGAAGTCCAAATCTAGTACAACACACACGCCTGCACGCACAGAGAAAAGATACGTCCCTCAGCTGTCTTGCTAATATATCCTACGTCTAAGATAGTTATCAAAGCTGTCATTCGACAGCCCAGACGTGGAGTTATAGCAATTATGACAGTTTGTGCCAATAGCCAGAAGGTGGAGATTTTTTGATGTGGTTAAAAATAACATCTGGTTTTTTTTTTTTTAAAAAAAAAAACCATAAAAATTACATTGTGCTAATTTTCTGATAAGATAATGTGGAAGCTAGGCTGTAAGTCTTCCAGCTCCACTTTTCAATTAGAACACTTTCCTTCTGGGCTTTGCCACCTCATCCCTGGGATCCAATTTCATTCTGAGAAGTTCATTTGTTTTTAACTTTCTTAATTAATTGTTTTGTATAGGTCTTGCCTTTCAAGCCAATCTCAATCTTCCAGACTCATTAATGAGCCTTGATTGCCACGATATGATATAAAGGACGGTGTGGCTTAGTTCTCGCTGCCACATGAAGAAACTGCGCGGCTAAATAAAATAATGGCATTCATCGCGAGGAGAGCAAGTGACAAGAGGTTTGCAACTGGGAGGCAAATAAAACTGAAAATCAAGTTCTACAGTATTTCAACCTTCTCTGTATAAGCCAGGTGCCGGATTTGAGTGAACCAGCCAAATTGGAATGAATAATCACAACAACCACAGATTTTGTTTGCCAAAATGAAATTTGATGAGCTCCTTTACGATTTGTACTTTTCTCAATTTATACTGGGGGTTATACATGCATCAATTCCACTGAAAGAAATATCAACCCAGTGGCTTGTCCAGCTGCTTGGAGGCCACAGAATTGTTTGCGAAACCCAATGCAGGTTGAATGAGATTTGTCATGGTTGGAAGCCAACCATGGGCATAGATGCTATTATAAAGTCATAGTAGCAAAACCGGAAGGACTTCTTAGTCCTTCCTGCATCTTTGGGGTGTCATCCGGGTACCGTTTATTTAAACGTTTCAGAGTGAGACTATTTAAAATGAAAATATGGAGGTATGCATTTGTGTTCCCACACTTTTGTGGTCAAAGACACATGTCGTGAGTCCCATGCAGTGAAGAAGAAACCTTGATTGTGCTAATGTGCAATCAATGTGGGGTAGAAGTTTAAGGGCTAGGCTAGTACTAGGGAGATCCAGGTTCCAGCCTAACTTCAGCCATGGAAAATCCATGCAGGACTTTGGATTGGTCACTCCCTCTCTCAGCCCAACCTACCTCACAGGGCTGTTGTGAAGATAGAATGAAGGAAGTTCCTCCTTGTAAGCTGCCTTTTGTTTCCAAAGGAAAGGCAGGATACAAAACCAAGAGTCAAATAATATACACAAGAGTGTCAGCTTTAAAATTCAAGTGCAAATTGTTTTTTCCTTAAAGGCCTAACTCTGCATTTGTCTCAGTTAAAATGCATTGTGTTATTTTCTGCCCATTCTCTAAACTTAATCTGTCTTCACATCACCTTCAACTTTCAGTTCTCTTACAACTTAATTGTGTATCTCCTGGCAAGTAGATATGCTTTTCCTTTGCCACTGTAGCATTTGTCATGATGGACTACCGCCAAACTAAATTAAGCACAGCATTTTCAGGTAGACTTGGGCATAAATTAACTTTTTTTTAAGGTCTTGCTGAAGCCTCAAGCCTGCCTTGAACTCTTCTCCTGGAATCAAGATGACATTGTGATGCTGACCTTAAATTGGATTTTGGCCAATAATTTTTGGGTGCGAGCGAATAGATTTAAATCAAATGCAAATGGTCAGACTGTCAAGGAAAAACACTTTGTGCAGAGGAATGCTTAAAGATCTTAATTCACTTCCTTTAAAAGATTTCATGAACTTGCCAAACATATATTACATATCTACTAAAGATAAAAGGGAAGAAAGTGTCAACATAAAAGGCTTTGGACCAGTTCAGGTTTTGTTTTCTGTGGCTGGATGTTATTTTTTAACTTAATGTCTTCAGAGCTCAACAAATATTGTCTTATCAAGCATGGAAGCCGGAGCTGCATGTTGCATAAACTCTTTTCAAGATGCAATTTCAATTTTATTTAAAAAAGTAAATGAATAAGATGAAGGTGTATCTGTATCTGTGGAATCCATGGTTTAAGTTCTTCAAAGAAGTTAAAGGCAGGGACAACCCACAAGGACTCAGTTGTCTCCTTGAGCTGTATCTGCTGCAGAAAACAAGAATGGAATAAATAACTAACCTCAAGTTAATCTTCAGCGGATGATGGGCAATCTTGAATATTTGTGGGGTGGGGGGGGAGCAAAAGCCAGAATAAGCAGGCAGCTGTTTCATGCAAATGGGTAGAGAATTTCCTCTTTTTCTCCAGGTTTTTTTGGAGAAAATTCTGGGATAGGTTTGTGTTTTGTTCCTCCAAGTAACAGATACCTGCGGGGGGGATCAAAACCGTCAAGATGGCATCCGTGACGGTGCAGTCCTTTTTTATGGGTCTTGCATGTGCGACACATGTAAAAAAACAGCAAGGCTCCGATTGTGGAGTTACAGATGCCATCTTGACTTTTTGACTATGCTGTGTATACTGCTGAAACAATACATCTCTTTTCGTTCCTCTGCTGTAATTTTGTTATGTTCCTTACCTCAAGATGTGCTTTAGCAAATATGGCTGGAGGAGTGTCTACAAACTGAGGGCCAGCTCTAAATGAAGCCAAGTGGTAGACTTAGAGTTTCAGGCCTGAATAAGAGTGTCACTGGGGCCTCCCATGGTGGACTGGTTTTTATAACCTCTCACTATCGTCCCAGTTCTGTTAGCTCTGAGTTTTATTCTAAGATTTTGAATGATGATATCTAAGGCACTTCACGCCTTGTTTGCCTCCAGTTCTAGCACTGCTCTTATTTTCTTCTTTGTTGTGCAGCTTGCTAATGTCATGATGCCATTTGGGTGTTTTGGGAAAAAAAATTGACTGGGCTTACGTACTAAAAATAGGCTGTATGAAATGTCATCGTACAAATATATTGGTGCAGCTGGCTGCCTGGCAGTGGAGAGGAGGTCAACAGGCTTAATGACTGAAATTTATTTTCCCTCCCAGTCACATCATAGGAAGGCTAAGGCAGGGAAGATGACGGATGTGGCAGTGTGATGCGAGCCCTGACCCATTTGCAGGTGAGTGCACAAAAGGGTGGAGCTTTCATCACCATGCTGCTGAATTATCTTGCCTGTTTTGAACCCTCCTCCAGACATAATTGTCCACTCAAGTGTTGGGTCTTGAGGGTTCATTCAAGTTCTGTCAGCAACCATGTATTGTAGTAAGGTCTCTCTCTTTTCAAGATTGCAGCCAGCCACTCCATCCATCTCTCAGCAGTTGTTCAGTTTGGCCCCAGGAAGCTCTTCCATAACCTCAACATCCTCACTAGGTTTTTGGGGGTTCATCCATTCCCATGGTCCACTCCCCACCCTAGCTCCCTGATTACATTTTTCTGATAATTTATTCTTTTGGAGTCTTTAGGTTTCCTATAAATCTGCTGATACTTCCTTTATGAGAACGATGATCGCCATTTTGGGTACAGAAATAATATCTCCTAGTGGTTGAATGCACTCTTTTCTGAGTTTGCCCAAAATGTTCATCCACACTGTCTGGATAATCAAGTGGTCTAGGTTCAGACAAACTGTCTGAAGACCACTTTTCAGACAAGCAAAAATCCCCAACCCTAACCAAGGTTAATATTAAACAATGTTAACATGTTGTATGAATGCTGGCACTAAGTCTGGCCAACCTATTTAAAGATTCCAGGTTCTGCTGCTATTAATATAAAAGGAACAGCCATGTTTTTTTAAAAAAAAAATCACTTAGCTGATGGCTTATCTGAAAATCTTCATGTTCTTCAATGGTAAAACATTTTATTGCTATTTAGTTATAAAAATGAGTGGGGGGATAAAATTGGAGAATTAACTTGCTGTTTCTCTTTAAGCTACATGTGGCACAATTTCAAAGCTTTATGTTATAATTTCTGATTTATAGTAACTCAGAGATCTGCACTTCTGAACACAAGTCATCACTGTTCATGACTCATGGGAAGCAACTAGGACTGAGAGATTTATTTGACACCTGCCCCCGCATTCTCCATAGTTCTCTGTCCATTGAATTTAATGGCTCAGCAAATGGGAGGGTGTGAGAAAATACTGAAATAATTCCCTAGCATTATATTTTAAGTGGTTTGTTCTTCTGCCTTTCAGGTAAGGTATTGATTTATCTGATCATTTCAACCATTGCTCCCCTCCAATGGAAGTGGCCCCCTTCTTCAATGCCCTGATTGTAATGGGCAATAGCCTTGCACTCCTGACCTGCCACTTTACAGTTCCATTCTTAGTACCAGGGAAGTGAAGATTGTATCTCTTGATTCACAGATAGACCTTGGGATTTTAATTAAAAAGATAAAATAGCTCCCACAAGTCTGAACTCGGCTACCTCCTTCCCTTTCAAAAAGAAATGGATATTTTCCTTGTTTCCTTGTTTTATTCAAATCCTTTCATCCAGCAGAGCCTCATCTCACAACTTCAGTCTGCCTATAGATAGTTGCATAGGGAGATCAGGCTGCTGAAGTGCAATAACCTGTTCAGTCATCTGCTCTAACCTATGATGCGGCCACCTGCAGAAATGACTAAGGGAAGATTTGTCTTGAACAAGAGATTTGGAAGAAGAAGTCCCAGAACAGCACACCAGAAGCGGTTCTGTTAGATGCTCAGACAGATCCTCCAGCCCACTGCCAAATGTGGATCCATGGATCCAAGAAAACAAAATCATATATCCTCTTTCTCTTGCCTTTCTGGAAACCTGCAACATTTTGGAGTGTGGGTGTGGAGTTTCCCTTCTTCTCCATCTTCAAAAGGACGGCATACAGGGAAATGAAGAGCATACATTCCCACCCCTCTTATCCAAAACTGCAACTACTTATATATCAACTTTTGAGCTTTAAAAGTTGCAGACCAAAGAGATACTCTTCACTTTCATCTTTTTCTCTTTGAGGAATTATGCCCAACGACCTTGCACAGTGGAAAATTTTAAGAGGAGAAAAGTATTGTCCTACACCATTTTTCTTCAGTAATAGATAAGGGTACTGGAAATGGAGTTGAATTTAATTGAACCTGAGCTCTCATAGGGCCAGAAAAAGTTGGTCTAGCCTATGACATCTTTAGGCATACCCTATGGACAATTTTCAAAAGGGGCGGTAATTGGCCTGTTCCTGATATAGCTGAATATTGCTGCCTGACAGGTCAACAACTTGCTTTTTGCTTTTTTTTAATAAACAGGCTTTTTATTCAAAAGTGACATGCTTGACCAGTGTTAGACTAATCTGTTTTTGGTGTTCTGATGTAAAACTGATTGATCTGTGGTTGTTTTAAGAATCTGGGGATGGTTGGGTTTCTTTGGGTGTGTGTCTGTGTGTTTTTAAAAAAGAGAATTTATTCATATTCCCTAATTCCATCACTAAAGGAACAGAAAAAATTTGAGATTAAAACCTGCAGAGAGAGAGAGAGAGAACTACAGAAGAAAACAAACATACAAATTTGCCTGTATATTGCAGTGGGAAGGCTGTGAATGCCTAAACTTAGTCTTGATTTCTGTGTATTCAACCACACAATCATGTTTGAATATTGAGCTGAATTAAGGCTGTTAACCCCCCCAACCCCCCCCCCCCAGAAAGGATGCTTCTTCTTTAATGGGTATCTGGAAGCAGGGGCATATGTGGGAGGTAAGGGAGAGGTCAAAAAAGTCAACATGGCTTCCACAACCACATGATCAAAGCCCAGATCTTTTTTTTTACATGTGTTAATGCATGCAACACAAAGCAGGGCTTTGATTGCACAGTGGTGGATGCCATTTTGACTTTTTTGACTCACTCCTCATAGACACCCCTGCCTGGCAGCTTGTGCATCTTGCTTTTCTTCCTGATGGATATGGTTGTGATGATTGAATTAAACTGGCCCAGAGAAGTGAGAATTTGTGAGAAGGGACTTGGATGGGACACATTTCTTGTGATGACTCCAAGAGACTCAACTATCAAAAAGTAGGGATGAATGCCAACGTTGCTTGATTCGTTCTTAAAAATAAGAAGCAACCTACCAAAGTTTGCTATTTGTTCCATTTCTCTCTCTGGATGGGAAGAATTTCATGCTGTATTTTTTCCTACTTTCTAACTATATGTCTTATGTTGTATAGGATTCTGTGCATCAAATTTTATCTTAGCTGCCTTGCATACTATTTTGTAGAACGATGAACTATAAATTAGTAGAAAGTAAGCCAAGTCCCTAAGACAATGATCACCACATTCTCCCCATCCTGATATCCTTTAATTAGAAATCGAATCCCCTACAGATAAGCCACTGGGCCAGCCAGCTGTTTAGACCAAGCTCCTGCAAATCATCACAATGTGCTCAGTACCAAGGGATTGTGGGAACTGTAGTCCCAAACATCTGAAGAGCATCAATTTTACTTATCCCTGGTTTAAACTGGCCACCACTTTTCAGATTCTATCAAGCCTTTCTGGGAAAAGCTTCAAAATAATCCAGACTTGGTGTAAAGTTGAGTGGAGCAGTCAGCCCAGTAGACACCAAGGAAGGTGTCCATAAGCACTTTAGCACTTACAGATTCCACATGTTTTCCTTTTTCCAGCAAAACTTCAGGGCTTAACCTAGAAAGGAAGAATTTATCACACCAAACAAATGCGGCCTGATGATTTTGTACCCTCAGTATCAGGCAAGCGGCAAGATGAGCAGATACGTTGAAGAAGCTTGATGGCAAGCTGTGGAGTTTTGTTGATGGAGTCCAGTACGTATTGGTCTTCAATCATGAGAAATGTTGGTATTTTATCCAAGCAAAATCTTGTATGTTTTATAGGACCTCTATGATCTATTTACAGCAGATAGAGAAGAAAATAACTCAGCTCAAATATCTTAATGCTTCTTTTGTGAGCTTGATGTCTTCCGAGATATGCTAATGTAGTTGGCTCAAATTAAGACAAATGCTACCAGTGGTGGTTCAACAGCATCAGTTTCCTATTCCTGCTGCTCTTGAATGACGTTCCCTGTGGCTATAATTACCTTTAGTTGTTTTTTCCCCTTTCTGCCAGCATAATCCAATTATAAACCAATAGCTAAACCCACAATATTTTTCCTTCCTTCTCTGACTAGAGAGCATGTGCCAAGGGGCTCTCATAAAAGTATGGTGTTAATACATTCCCAGGACATCTGCATGATACCTACCATTTTTATGTCATTGATGGTATGTTAGCTGACAAAGTATTAGATTTTCCAGAGACACGTGTGTTTGTGTATGTGTTTGAATCTATTTATTTCATCTATACCCTTTCATGTATAACCCTCAAGGCAGCATACCTAGGGGAATCACCATTTTATCACAGCATGGTTCGGCTGGAATCCAAGGTGGTGTTGAATTGGAACTGGGGAGACTCCATGGCCAATGAAGCTTACCAGGGAATTTTGAGCCAGCCCCTCCTCCTTCGGTCGATGTATTTTCACAGGATTGATGTTGTAAGAATAACATGAAGGGAGATATTGCCAACAATTTTTCTGCCCCTGGTTTTCTCAGAGTCTTAAAAACACCCTGAATCACAAGCCATAAAGCGTAGGAACCTGGAAAGGGTCTTGAGCTCCTGGAGAAAAGGACGGATAGAAAATGAACAGATCATCACTACCCTCATCACCTAGTGAAGTCACCTGGGTTGAGAGATAGGAACTGGGTTCCTCACAGTCAAAGGGGAATTTGAACCTGGGTTTCCAGAGTCCTTGACCAATATCACTGGTTCCCCCCCCCCCCCAAATGCTCATTAATTAGCAGGTTACTTTGGATCTTCTAATCCAGGAGTTTTCAAACTTTTTTATGCCATGGAACCTGTTAATTAAAAAATAAAATAAAATCCAGGACTCCTGATCAAAAGGCAAAGCTCTAGTAGAAAATTGATTCTTCAATTTCAAGTGATTTTCTTTTTTTTGCTATTTGTCTCTCATAGAACCCCATCAAATTCTCACAGAAAAGAAACCCGGGGTTTCATGGAGCACATTTTGCAAAATTGAGCTCTAATTTATCCTACTCAGCAGAGATTGCTCTATTGATGCTAATGGCCATAACCATTCATTTCGCAGCCACTTAAATCCTTAAATTTTTTTAATTAATTTTTTTTTTTTAATTTATCCTGTTGGGCCAAGGCTGCCTGTTGGGCTAAACCTGACCCTCAAAAGCTCCCAGAATGTGCTGCATAGACCAGATAGCCTGAGATCTTCCATTATGAGGTTGTGCTTCCCAGGGATCAGCAACTGTCTGTCCCAGCTAAACCACAACTTATTATTATTATTATCATTTTTTGGCATTTTACTATCTTCTCATCTGAAGCAAGAATGCATTGCTGTTGATTGATAGGATTTGCATTTCTACTGTACTGGGAGTCAAAAAAATGGGATAATACCGACTCTGGATATTAAGAAAACTTTGGTAGTTTAACACTATCTGATGAGATTTTATATCCATATCTCAAGAGATCAGAATTAAGCACATTGGCTGTTTATAAATCACAATATGCTAAGTCAAAATCAAACAAACCACTTCTGTATGATGAGCAACATCTACTGTTGAAGAGGTTCTTGCTCAATGCATCAGTTTCAAGTTTTGTTCTTTAGGTTTTCCAGACATTCCAGCTAGATGATGGAAGAAAGACTATTTTTGTCCTCTAAATAATTTACATTTGCAATGGAAGCAATGTCTTATTATCACTGAAAATATTATAATGAAGGCAAATAAATTTTTTGAGTTTCATCTTTCTTTGGTCGCTCATATTAAATATATCTTAAATTCAGGCTCCTCCTCCTTTTGTATAAATCAAATATGTAGTCTGCAGTTATTCCTCTACCAGTGCTGTCCTATAAGCCCCATTGCCAAAGGACTGTAACCTTAGATGGTTTCGGTTGTTTCCATAGCACAACACTGCTTGACCACGATCATTTTCTCCTCCAGCCCCTGTTCACTGAACAGAAAATTGGCAGTTAAGGGGCAAAGTGGATATTGATTTGCAAAAAAGAGGGCAAAGTGGATATTGATTTGCATACAATCTGTTTTTGCTAATTCATATGCGATTTTAGAAAGAATTACTATAATTTAAGTAGAAACATTAACCAGATGATGGGTGTAGCTGCTCGCTGGTGATGGGTGCCCACAAAGGGAGGAATCACAAAAGTCAAGGTGGTAGCTCCAACCACATGATTAAAGCCCTGTCCCTTTTATGTTATGGGTGACATTTGCAGGACGGATCAAAAAAGTCAAGATGGTGATCACCATGCAGCTGAAACCCTATTCCTTTTTTTAGGTGTGCTGGAAATGCAGTACATGCAAAAAAAAAAAAAAAAAAAAAGTGGGGTTTCAATTGTATGGTGGTGGCCAGCATCTTAACTTTTTTGATCCCTTCTGCAGACGTTTCTGTCTGGCAGCTTTTCGGATAGAAATGTCTCCAAATAAAAGTTTTTCATCAGAAAGACCTTCAGAATCATAACTCTTCCACCAAGCAGGATATCTGGCCAGCTTATCTTCCACATGTAATTAGTCCTCAAGCGGTATCATATTTCTGGCATCTCCTTTGGTTCTGTTCCTTGAACAGCAACTGTTGTAAACCATTCCACTAGTCAGGTGTGCCAAAAGACACAACTTCCTTTCTAACAGCTGCAGTACATGTCATTTCCATAAACTGTGACGCCATTAACTGCTTGGTTTAGGCCTGTAAGGCAGAATCAACATTCAAGGAGAATTATTTGGAGTGGAGGGACGTTGATGTCTTTTTGCTAAGAAACTGATTGTTGGTGAGCTCCATAATAATTATGAGCACTATTGCCTTGAATAAGATAAACTGAATGAATGGATACATATGGCTGAATTGTAAGGCAAAGGAAGATCTGCTTTGGAATCCTTGGTTTTGTCATTGCTAGGCTGTGACTCTAAGCTAACTCCAATCTGCCAGCTGGTGTAATTGTCTTGTTTCTTGGAGTTGACTTGCCTGTTGAGAATGAAGAGAGAGAGAGAGAGAGAGAGAGAGAGAGAATAAAAATATTCAACCTTGAAAACAAAAAAAGCTTTTGGGCTGATGGGCCATTACATTGCAAGCACCCTATGTACCTTTTTGAATAATGAACAACTGTTGGCTTTTCAGTGCTTAGGAAAAGTTTACAGTACTTGTCTGCTTAATCCTATATGTATGGAATTCTTTATATGCTGTTTCTAACTAAAGAGAAATTTGGAATTTTAATCTTTATACATTTTTATTCCAGACTAGCCCCGTAGGATCAACATGGGCAGAAATTATGAGAATTGAACTTTTCCTTTCCAGACTTCTATTTGAATGTTGACTTGATCCCTTACAGGGCTAAACTAAACAGTCCGTCTGGATAGACTGACATACTTAACATGGGGGATAAAGAGCCGTAGGCTTAAATTTACTTTACTTCCAGAAAATAATTCCTTTAGTATTTAAACCCATAATTTACACTGTGAATTCTTCTGGTCTTTTGAATTTGGTCTAGCAAATGGGGAAAAAATGAAAGTTCTCAGCTCCTGAGTACTGTATTAGTTACCCCATATAGTTGGCCTTCATCCTAGAGAAAATCTATGTGGTCACTAAGAGTTGACACCAGCTTGATGGCACATAAGCAATCAATCACTAGCTGGCATGGTTGTCCCAGGAAATATAAAAGACACATGGAGCTAAGTCAATACACCTTCTGATTTGTTAGTTCAACTGAGTACAAGGTAGCTGAAGGGGGAGCCAGTTTGGAAACACAGCACAAGAGAGGCAAGCTACAGCTTGTAGGGCAGAAAATGTTGGTTGCAAACATCAACAGTACAGATTAATGCAAGGTGTGGCTTCTTCATTTAAGTTGTGGCAATTACCCAGAATACCTCTTCAGGGTTAGCAGGGGGGTGGCGGGGAGAGACTAAAGCATTTTACACATGTAAACTTTGCATGTCAGCTAGACCAACCACAATATTGCGTACAGGCCAAGTCATGATCCGTTGTGTTAAAAAAAAAAACACACACACACCTTATTCCTAGATTGCATATTTCTTTCTCACTCTTGCAACACCAGGTTTTGCTTTTCATCACCCTACCACACAACTGAAGCCACTGTGTCAGGAGCTGCACTGCAACAGAGGAACAAAAGGATGCAGCTTGGACAAAAACTCAATTTGATTTAATTTTTTTTTCAACTTAAATGCCCCACATATGTTATTATTTTTCTCTTTAAGCACATTAGAAATTATCATTAGGGTTACAACACAGTGGCAACTACGTCAGTCATTGCCAGGCGTGATCAGGTTTTTTGGGACCATGCGTATCATTGGGCCTCCAGTTAACATAACTGACATGCAGTTAACAAGTTGTTATAAGTATGATATGAATAAGCAGCTTGATAAGATAGAAGCAGATAAAACAGCAGAGATACACAAGTGAAACTCAGACATTTAAAAAAAATTCTGTGCTAACATTCAAGGTTCCAGCCCAATAGGTTTTTTCCACAAAACATTTCATCCATCTACTTACCCAAACACTTTTCCATTTTTTCTCAAAAGTTTGCCAATGAACCATATTTTGGAAACAGATATATGAACTGTTCTAGTAGATTGGCGTGTTTCTTCTGGCTTTTTAAAAAAATATTTATTTAACTGTAAAATGTTACAATTAACCTTTCCTGAAAACCATTGGATGTTAATTTGTAATATTATGTAAAAATTAAGTAGCTACATAACTATATAATTATACTACAATTCTATAAAATACTATGGCTTTAAAGGAAAAACTAACCTACTACACTGTATGAGATAGATAGATGATAGATAGATAGATAGATAGATAGATAGATAGATAGATAGATAGATAATTTTTTTTAAAAAAAATCTTTTATATGAAATGACCTGAGGAAAAAAAATAAGAGAAAAATGTTTTTAAAATCCCTAGAGAACAAAAAGAAGAGAAAAAGCTTAAAACCCCCCCCAAATAACAACTTGACAACTAAATAAACAGACATATGCATACACCTAAATTGTATCTAATGCTAAATTCAAAAGGAAAAAAAGAAAGAAAATAGATCAGACCATTGAAATTAACTTTCTTCAACTGCATTATTAGAATTCAATGTCTGAACAATGAATTAAAACTAGATCATCAGAACCATACTTTCTGCTTTTGCCCTTCCTTCAGTAGAAATGTTTAGAGTGTGAGACGCAAGCACTCTTCCATGAGTATATAAACATCTTATATATTTATTATATATTTATTACGTTTTTGGCGGAGAAGGGATAGCAAACAACCTGTTTGAAACACTCTTTGGGTGACAGAAGTTTGAATCGTAGAGGAAGAAGAGACAGAAGAAAGAGGCCAGTTCTTAGGTTTTAGAAGCTTTATTATCTTCTCAAGTTTCCAGGAGCAGCATAAGCAATTACAAATTTTTCAGCTTACCAGCTCTCTTCAAACACAGTCCACAAATTTTATTTCTGCAGCTGATGTGGGAGGGAGGGACTGCATCTTCACACTTCACCATCTTATAGGAAGTCCATTCTATTTGGCTATATTCAACTCAGTTGCTTTATTTTAAGTCACAGACCCCACATAGATCTCAGGACGATCTGATTAAATTCAGTAAAACAAGATAAAGAGATGAAAGAGGAAAGAAAAAGAAAAACAAGCCCGCTATATAATGAAATAAGCTAATAATGATATAATGCTCTAGTGTTTTACATGGTACTCTACACAATACATACAAAAACTCAGGCCCAAATTGTTGTGTGTTTGTGTGTGTTTGCCATTCTTGGCTCCTGGAGACTGCCTGGACTAGTCTCTGCAGTTTTCTTGGCAAGATTTTCTTGGCTTCCCAATTCCTTCTTCATACAACTAAGAGAGAGTGACTGGCCCAAAGTCACCCAGCTGGTTTTGTGCCTAAGACACAACTAAAAACTCACAGTCTCCCGGTTTCTAGCCTGATGCCTTAACCACTAAGCCAAACTGGCTCTCCAGGCTCAAAATTAATTTGCCATTAATAAATTGCAGATTCTGCTGTCTGCAAATGCAAATTCTGCAATAGCTTATGTTATTTTAGGGTCCTTATCTGCCAGAAGGTATTTTACACAAAATTCATCTGGACATCCAAGAGAGTTATTAAAAGCTTCATACATATATCTCTATAAAAGTTACAATAGAGTAATACACAAGCCAGTGATTCAATATTCCCAGACTTCTCATATATTCAGCTTCTGCAAATATTGAAGTTGTCTTGAGCAAGCTGAATATCCCTTTGAGTTCTCAGTACAGGTAGTCCTCATTTAGCGACCACAATTGGGACTGGCAACTTGGTTGTTAAGCAAAGCAGTAGCTAGGTGAAACCACAACTGTATTTACAATTTTACTTCAGCTTTCCTTTGCTTTACAGACCTGTGAAGGTCTAAATATGAGGACTGGTGGCAAAGTTACTTTTTCATCACCGTTGTAACCATGAATGGTTGCTAAATGAGGCAATTGCTAAAAGAGGGCTACCTGTATTCTCATTCTGGCTAGATATGAGACTACTTATTCTGTTACAACTCAGAATCATTGCATTGTTTTCATTAAAACATACAATGCAAGAATACTTTTATAATTGCTACTAATACACATGGTACAATCAATGGGTTCATGCTAATGCTAGGAGAAATTCATAACTGACCCCTGATGTTGCACAAAGAGATCAGCAATGGTGCAAATAAATCCACAGGTGGTAACGTTTGTCTCCATGCTGGAAAAGTTTTATGAGTTAATTTGGATAGATGAACACTCTGACCATGGCATAACTATAACAGCAGTTTAAGACTGAGAACTGTTCAGTGCATTTTGTAAGAAAGAAATCTCCAACAAACAAGGAAATGATTTCTCTATTTGATGTTTTAAAAAAATATTTAATGATGTTAAAATCGCAATGTACCTCAGGTCCTACTATCCCCTATTTAACTAACAGGATTAATCTCAGAAGTAAATCACCTCAGTGGGATTTATGTTTGTCACTAAAACATGGCCCACCTACTTTTCCCTTTCTTAACTCCTTCCTCTGCTGAAAGTCCCTCAGAGCAAAATCCTATTTACCTATACTCTATACATTCATAGTGGTAGATTAAGAACAGAAGCCATACATTGCATATGCTGCAGAGGTAGCTATGAATAATGCATGGTTAAAAGCATTGTCAATTAAAGCAGTTATCAAAATATTCCAAAACAAATACGACAATTGATTGCCACAACATATGCTGATATGAAAAACAGAGTAAAGTTAAATTAATACTTAGCAGCACAGTTGTAACAAAACAGAGAAGGAAACACTGTCTGCCGTCCTGTGACATGACCTCCCAGACATGCAAACTATTCTTGTGGGTGATAACCTGAGGCTGAGAAATAGTGGAGAGAACAAATAAGCGGTTTTGCATACAGAGAGTCTCATGGGTGTGGATTGGGGAAGTTGAGTAAAAGTTGGAAAAAGGCTGAGGAGAAGAAGAAGGGATTAGGGAGCCTCAGGCAACTGAAGAATTGCAGGTTCTTGGGGGGATTCAAGACCATCAGTGAGGAATCAACACAGAAGTCACTGTGCAAAGAGGATGACATACAGTGGGTATCTGTCTACCCTGTGCATATTCAGAGGAAGAAGAGGAAACAAAGACACCAGAAAGAAGACCTTAGTGTTGCTGGTTGCAAGAAGATGTCAGCTACATTTTAAGTGGAACCTTTGATTAACTGTTTGGGGAATTTAGTAGCAGCTACATTATAAGATAGGCATGCTACTATTTTAGGAGAAGCTTTACTATTGCCAGCAGAAAAATAGTCAATCTTTGAAATGTTATAGGTTATAAAATAATTTAATACATTAGGTCACAAAATAATTTAATACAGTCTAATTTCTTTTGATGACAAACCCAGGAGGGGAAATTTTTGTATTCATCTGCTGAATTCCTCTTGGAAAAGTCCATCTTTCATAGCAACTGATGTCTTCCTATTCTTGTTAGGCTAAGAACAAAAGAAAAAAAATTGAATGGTTCCCCCCAAAACTTTGCATGCTACATTTGGTCTGATCAATCCTGAGAACTCATAACAGAAATCCTATAAAGTAATAAACTATATTTATTGAGAAGTAAGCTCAGCTGAATTCAGTGTGCATAACATTGCAACCTAAAAGTTCACTCCTTATTTTCTACTCTGAAATAATGAGGTGTGTAGGATTTATTCCTGGTTCATTTATATAGGATTACAGCTTAAATACCAATCCAGCAATGTCCTGAAATGTAGCAGGAACTATATAGTTTCTCTATAGCAATATAGAAATCTGATGAAGAGGTGGATCATGCCCATCAGATTGGATTGGCAAGGGAGGCAGCCTTACTAAGAAACATCGGTTGCATTTTATGTAGCTCAGGAGTGCTTAATGACTGATAGAATTCCAGATAGAAGACTTCCCCTGACTTCCTAGGAAATGCTAGCAATTGTATCTAGGCCTTCTGATTGTCAACCACTGGTATGTTATTCCCATGTGATCCAACTCTTCCTATTAAGATGCGATATTGCCAGAACAAAGTGAGCTAGAACCACACAGGAAGGAACTGTGTAACCTTCAAAATGAGCATCAGACAAGTTCTCTAGATCAGAGGGTTCTTTCAATCAATGTAAATGAATAAGATATTTTAAAGCTAGCAAAGGTGCAAAAAAGGGCAACTAAAATGATTGGGGGTAAAACAGGTCTTGAATGAGGAAAAACTATAGCAGTTGGTTCCTTAGCTTAGAATGAGGAAGGATAAGGGGTGATACAATATAAAATATTGTATGGCAAAGACAAGTGTGGGGCGAGTTTTGTTTTTTCTCACAATGTTGGAAATCAAATTTATCCACTGAAACAATGCAGAGAGATTCCAGACTGACAGAAGGAAAACCTTTTCTCCTACAACATATAGTTAAAGTACAGAATTTGCCACCTTCAGTTGGACGAATGGCAGGAATTCTGATAGCCATGTCTTTGCCGTTATACCTGAACTCTTCCACTTCCTTGTACCAATTTGATTTTTGTGTTCTCCATCTAGTGATGTCGATGTATATAGGCATTGTTTTGGTTGTTGAAGTAATGTATTAGCAGTGAAGAAATCATTGGACTGACAGAAACTATTTAGTCATTTTCCTGCTTGATTTCTGTTTCTTAGGTCATGCAGTCCAACTGCATTTTCCTCCTTGCTATTTCCAACTTTGGCACTCCAACCACAAGCAGCATATCTTGCTTGTATGTTCTGTTGATTTCAAATTGGAGATGACTATAAAAATGGTCAACTTCCTCTTCTTCTGCATTAGTGGTAGGGGTATAAATTTATAGAACTATCATATTGAAGGATTGTCCATGAAATTAATTGATATTATTCAGTTATTGACTTATTGTACCCAAATCTTGTCCTTGGTATAACCTTCCCGATGATGTAAACAACACTGTTCCTTCTTTGTTTCGTGTGTGAGAAAGTACTAAGCAATATGGTCCTCAGCTTTTCCACAGTAGCATGTTGAGTGCCATCTAACCTAACTGACTCATCATTCAGCACTACAGTATATCGCCAGTCAATTTACATTGCATATCCATCTGGTTTTCTTGGTAAAATACAGGAATGGTTTACCATTGCCATCTCCCATGCAGTATGAAATGGTGCCTTTGTCACTGACATTGAAATGAGAATCCACCTCCAGCATCTTCTATATCACTGCTCCTCACTATAGGTGTCTCCTTGCTATAGCTGGCAGATGGGATGACCCTTACAAGTTGGGTGACCCTACTGAAAGTCTTGAAAGTATACAGTCTTGGTTTATACCCCCAGTATACCTCATTCATCCCTCCCCATCATGATGAGGTAGCATAACAGAACTTGGGGGTGAGGGAAATGACAGTACTAGTGACAGTTAATATCACTGATGCTAATATAGAGTTTTCCACTGAAATGAATGGAAATACTCCTTCATGTTGGAGCCACCAGATGTTTGGATAGGAGTGTTCACTATAATCTTCAGATACAAGATGGGATGGAAGCAAATACGTAAAGGCACGAGATGGTCAAATGTATGCTTTTATAAATCCTATCAATTTCATTGGTTGAGGTAAGTAAACACTATTATTGAAATCAGTGAGGCTAATCTGTGTTTAAGATTGGCCAAACTGAGCCAAAGACATATTAATATTAGGGTCTCTTTTGGAGAAGGGATGACAGTCTTCCTGGATGGTTCTTGTTTTATTAGAAGAAGAGCATAAGGAATTAAACTTTTAACCTTTGGTATAAGCATCATTCCTGCTCCCTCCCTCTTTCTAATCACTTCGAAATCAAAACCAAGGAGTTGGGTTTAGCTCTTGTTCCAAACATATCCAAGTGGTGGATTAGCAGGTAAAATGAGAAATGTCCTGCTCTGTGAGCAAGGAACATGTGCAAACAGGTGGATACATTCCCAGGACTTTGAACTATGGAGGTTTTATCACTTCCTTTTACTGTGTAATTTCATATTTTTAAACACGGGGAAGGTGGTGGTGGTGGAATTCATTGACAGTGCCAAGTATTCATTTTTAGGCAATTCACATTTCTATTTCCAGAGCTCAGCATAGGTTCTAATCTCATATCAAGCTGCCACTTAAAAGCTACAACCAAGAGAAAAATCTGTCTCTCTTCCTTTCTGAATCTTCAGTTCCATAGTTACATTACTGGTGTTTTGTTTTGTTTTTAAGCTATTAACCAGCTTTGCAGAAATTATGAAAAATGTATTTGAGAAGTTAATAACTACTAGTTAATAACTACTAGTTATTTTCTCTTCATCTTTAGTCATTTTCAGTGAGGTCTTAATTGGACTGAAGGAGGAAAAATATCCAACACCTGTAAGACATTTATTAACTAAAACAAATATTGATATCTTTCAGGAAGTAAATTTTGTTTTTGCTAGGTGAGATTTAAATACAGGGCTTTTCCAATGTGTGAACGTTGTCCTTTCTGGGACGGCCTCATATCATTTGTTCTTCCCAAACCTCACTCCCAGCAAGCAAAATCTTCAAAAAAGAGAGCAAACTTTGCTTAAATATTTGTATATAATATTTTAGATAAATGCACATTTTGTAAAAAAACAAACAAAAACTATTAAATGAAAGCGGCATATAACCTGATATTTGTTGGTTTGTCTGTCTGATTGATACTTCACCTTTCTATCCAAAAAGGATTATCAAGGTCATCATGACCATCACAACAAAATATATCAAAGTAAAATGAAACATGATTAAACTGGACATTTATAAATAAAATAAAATTTAAAAATGGTAAAAGTTTGGGTGGAAAGAGAACATTTATTTTTTCCTAAAGGGAGAAATAAGAGGGACCAAACATACACCATGGAGTTATACTGTTCCTGTGAGTCCAACTGTTTATGATGGGGGGCATCTTTAAGAAGGTTTCAGAAGATGTTAACCACATATTGGTTCTTAGCAAGACAAGCACTAAGGAATTGGGGTTTTCAGGTTTAGTTTAGTCATTAAAGTGTTGGACTAGAAACAAGGAGACTCGGGTCCAAATCTCTATGTAACTTTACATCTCACTGAGTCACTTTGGACCATTCTATTTTCTTAGCCCAACCTACCTCACAGGGTTACTATGAGGTTAAAAATGAAGATTGACCCCATATGCACCAACTTTGGCTTCTTAGGCAGGACATAAATGTAATAAACAAACAGAAATAAATACCCCATTCTCCTTTAAATTGTATCCAGAAAATAATGGCAACTAGTACAGATCTTTCAATATGTGGGCATCTTATCTGAGACTGACCTATAATTTTCTGAACTCTTGCTGGCCAAGCAAGTAGCAGGGCAAATGCTAGAATTTGAACCAGCACTATTTTAGTGTAGATCTGGTGTTCTGAAGTTGAAGGAGCATTGTGTGGCTTGAGGGATGTTCACTCTCTGGTCAGTATTACCCTACCTACTGATATTCTCTTTTTGAGCATCTTATTCCTTCCATCCAGCCATGATTTTCCTCAGCCTTCCCTCTCCTCTTGTCCCGTTCACTCATCCATCATATATGTATTTCCACTTTGATCTTCTTTAATTTTATGTATATGACTGAACTACCTTTTGTCCTGGTCACTGATTATTGTATTCATTATATTCATTCCGAAGTCTTCTCTCACCATGTTTTACCATACACACTTCTTAATACTGCTTAGTTGAGGCCATGTTTGTCATTGGCTGTAGTATGAATAATCTGCAGCAAATTCAAACTGCACTGAACTTATTTTTGTTACTCCTGACTTACCCAACTTTCTCATCCTTGGAACCAAGAAAGCAGAAACATGTTTTTATAAAAAGCCATTTTAGCTTTTGATAACATTCACTCCTTGCAACAGAACGTGTATTTCCCACTGCTCTTCTATCAGGATTCATTCTTCTTAACATTTCTTCATCCATTTCCCCATTTTTTCATAAGCATTCTGCCAAGGTACACAGATTAATCTCTTTAGTTTTCACCATTTATTTATAATTCACTGCATTTTCTCTATCAAAACTATCTTGGCCTTTGATATATGAATTTTCAGGTCCATACTCAACAATGCATCATACAATATATTTAACATTTGCCACAATATATTCAGCCAACTATATAGATGTCTCAACTGCCTGCAAAAATACACATACTTTGACATCCCAATCAACATACCTCTTATGTCATCACAAGCATTCCTTAAACAGTTATCAGTGCAACATTCCCCCAAGCATTATTTTTCATACTGTCCATGAGCATAACTCAGCACATTATATGACAGAATTCTTTACTTTCTATCCCAAACAGCTTCCTCATTATCTTCCCTTCCATCTACTTTCCATTAATTATTCAGGGACATTAATCTATCTTTTAACACTTTTTCATCCAAGTGTAGTGCTTTCTCTCTCTGCAGCTGTTTTACTTTCACTCATGTTTCTTTCACTTCTTTCCTTTTCTAGCATGGCCATTTTTGCCAAGATATTCTCTTGATGTTACCAAATAATGATCTATTCCACGTTCAGAACCTCTCATTACCCTTGTAACCTTCGCTAATTCTGCTACTCTTTCATTACAGGCAATAAAATCAACATGCTTTTAGATTTATATTCATTTCTTTGCCATGTGTATGTATGCTCATACATAAAATTATGTTTAAACTAGATATTTGAAACAGATCTTTTTCTAAGGAGATACTCACAAGTCACCTTTCTCATTTATTCTTGAGTCTGCAATGGGCCCGATCACATTTTCTGTATTCTCTCATTGTGTTCTGACCCATCCATTCATGTAACATAAAATTTTGTGTGTGTGTGTGTATGTGTGTATGATATTCATTCAGAATGTTGCACAATGTTCCCCAAACTCATTCCTAATACTTCTATTATCACCATTCACTGGAGCGTTATATGCAGTAATCACAAATCTATGGATTCCTACTTTCGTCCACACACAACAGCCTAGATGACACCAATTCACACTTTGTAACGCATATTTCATTCATAATTAAAGCTATATCTTCACTTCTCTGTGCACATTCATCAGCTGCACTCCACAAATTCAGGCCACCTTCATTCTATTACAGTCTTCTTTCCCTTAGCTTCACATATGCACAACAGATATGTTTCTCTTTCATTTCATTAATTCATTAATTGTTCTTACTTTCCAAATAACAATCTTCCATGGTCATTACCAGATAAATATTGACTTCCATTCCTTATAACATGTTTGGTTAAGAGGTTTTCACACAGCCTTTTTTCAGTAAGATAAAGAGTAGATATGAGAATCAGCTTTAGTCGTACCCATGTTTCATGTAACATTGCCTGCTGACGATAAATACATGATACCATGCAGTCTTGTCGGGAGTTTATTGTAATGTTTAATTTATTATTATTTTCATATGGGACAATTCACCCAGTTCTACAGAGCAGTGTTTTACTTGATTACAGCATTTATAGATTTATGCCAGTTAGGGATCTGGATCTGATTCCATAAAATAAAACACAAGCTTGTAAAATGTAATTTAGAAATCTCAACATTTTCTTGCTAAATATATCCACAGTTATGAATCTTTCATCTATAAGGGAAAGCAAGGCCTTAAGTTTTTGCTTTCTTACACACAGACACATCTTTCTCTGTGTGTGTGTCATTCATGTGAATAATTCCTGCATTAATACAAGTTGAATTTTTGATACACAAATGCATCTCTTTATGCACAGGCCAATGAAAATCGCTGCTGAACTTGCAACCTCTGCACTAAGATAAAGGCCCTAGCTTGATGCAGGGCAGAAAGACAATTACATTTTTGTGCTCATTTAATTTTTATTTCTTTGGAGTGCAAAAGACGTCAGTGGTGCCCAGTTTCCTCAATGGAATTTTTATGTAACCTTGATGAATCCACCAAATTCAGTTCCCCAGACTGTTATTGACTTCCACAGACACAAAACTGAGCTAATGTTTTGGGCTCTTTAAATCCTAATATACAGTTGCTCAAATAAGTATAAATATACATCTGAGAAGGCCAGACCCTAACCTTCCATCTTCTTTGTTTCATACTGTACAGAGTTTCTTTCAGACAACTCTTCTTTCAGAACTTTCCTCTGCAGATTGATTTTGCTGAAGACAAGGGGGGGGGGGGGGGGAAAAACCCAAGAAAGCTTTTGCCCACCTAACGGTCGGCCTTCAAGTTGTTAATGTTTTGCGTTTTGCTCTGATACGCAGCAAAATTGATTCTTTTAAGAGGTGGATCCCCCTCCTTCTGGGTATTTTTGTCCCCTTTTCATGTGCTAGAGTTGCTCTCTGTTGCCTGGCTATTTCCTCTAACAGAAGGTTCATTTAAGTGATCTGTATTGTGTTATTATCTATCTGTGATGCTCTGGTTTTAGTGCAAAGGCAGTTTATCTTATTAAAGTTATGCTCTTTGGGAGAAATTCATTTAAGTGTGACCTGCTGCATTATTTCCAAGCCCTTTTCCGTGCTGTATTGGACATTTGAGAGTTGTAGAAGTCTGTAGTGCATTTAAGCAAGGGCACTTTCAAACGCTATTTTGATAATTTTCATTCAGTTTAAAGAGCTCTTCTACGCCTTCAGAATTGCTTGAAGGCACTCTGGCCTTCTAAGGACTACAAATATTTGAACAACAGTTTCAAAATACATCCATGTGAATGTTCATGTGAATGTACACAGAGGGGGGAAGGAAGGAAGGAAGGAAGGAAGGAAGGAAGGAAGGAAGGAAGGAAGGAAGGAAGGAAGGAAGGAAGGAAGGAAGGAAGGAAGGAAAGGTTTGTTTAGAAGGATGACTGCCAAGTTGCTAAAAGAATTGGTTTGTTCTCCAAGAACTATACGGCAGGAGTTGCATATAGCACAGTAGGCTAGACTAAAATAATGATAAGTTTTTTGTGGCTCAGAATGCTTTGAGACACTAACTCCTGTCTTAACTTGGATGAACTGGGCCATCCTGTTAAACCATACACTTTATTTGCTTGGGCATTACCTCCTATCAGAACACAGCAGTTCTGTTTTGTTCAAAAAGGTTTAGGGCTTCAGCTGGCATGTTGTGTGAACTTAATCTATGTTTTTAAGAGTTCCTTGATGTTGTTGATGATGACGCATGTGATTCTTCTACGATTCCTGAAAATGGGCTCATACTTATAAGAAAGTTGGTGGCAGTTTTGAAAAATGGGCATCAGTGCCAGGTAAACCATCCTTTTGTCCACATTAGGTATAGAAAAGGGCAGCCAAAAATGGTTGGGGAATGTGTAGTGTAACAAAGTTAAGCCATTGTTGGGGGAGGGGGTTAAGCCAAAAGGTGAGGAAATGGTAGCAGTTGAGGGGGACTTAATAGAGATTGATAAAATTGTGGATGGTAAAGAGGAAATAAATAGAGGGGGGTTGGTTTGGGTTTTTTTTCTTTCCATAATTCTAGAATCTGAGGTCACTAATGAAGCTAAAAGGCTGGAATTCAGGACAGGCAGAAGGAAGTACTAACGTGAAAGAACGTGGTGCTCCCTGGATCAGCTTAATGGGGTGTGGTACTGATGGCATCTAGCTAACAATGATAGACCCGGGAGGGAATTTCCTGGTAGCATGATGAATAATCTAATCCCATGTGAAGTTGATGTAGAAAACATGCCTATGTCATGTGGGGGACATTAGGAAAAAAACATTAAAATGAAATAGACAGTCTTGTGATATCTCTGCACAAAATCTGCACTGTAGCTGTACGTGGAATGTTGTCTGGGTCAAAAGAGAAGGAGAAAAAAGGGGGAACCAAAATAATGGTAACGCATATTTTAAAAATATGAACAAAGCATAACCAACACGGACAGAGTTGTTTTTACAGCTTGCTGGGGAGACGGGGGGAGGCAAGATCCAGCAAACATGACAAAACTGAATAATACTGTGGCAGGAAAATGTTTCTGTCTTCCATGTCTCCTTGGATGGGAAAGCAGAGAATAACTGCAGACTCAGGAAACAAAGCACTCTTTTGACCAAGGCATAGTTAACACGGCAGAATTTGCCCCCAGATAGAGTGGTGACTCCCTGCACAATTCTAAAACATTCCTGACTGTATTTGGGGTTTTTTTATTTAGATTTTTTTCATTCTGCCTTTATTATTTTTATAAATAACTCAAGGCAGCAAACATTGAGCATACTCCTCCTATTTTCCCCACCACAACCACCCTGTGAGGTGAGTTGGGCTGAGAGAGAGAGAGTGACAGGCCCAAAGTCACCAGCCGGCTTTCATTGCCTAAGGCAGCACTAGAGTCAGAGTCTCCTGCTTTCTAGCCTGGGGCCTTCACCACTAGACCAAACTGGCTCTCACATTCAGCCTCTCCAGTGCCTTCTGCTTTTTCATATTTTTAATCATGATTGTATGTATGTATGTATGTGTGTGTGTGTGTGTGTGTGTGTGTGTATATATATATATATATATATATATATATATATATTCAGTGTTGTACGCCACCCAGAGTCACTGCTTGTGAGATGGGTGGCCATATTCATTTGATAAGTAAGTAAATAAATAAATGTCCGCCATTTTGACATTGTTGACCGACTCTGCACTTGCCCTTGTTCATGTGCCTGTATAAGCAAAGAATTTCGGTATCTCCCATTAGTTGATTATCCAGAAAGGACAATAGTTGTAACTAAATTTTATTTTAATCCTACCGTATGAGTCAAGTGGTGCTTCTGTTGATCTAAAGGAGACGGTTTACTCTGTAGGTTAAATCAGAATGTATTTACCTTTTATTTCTGATTGGTCTGGCAAAATGCTGCTCATGTTTCCTTGGAAGTAAATGTCATGTTACAAGGCAACAGGCGGGGGGAATGTGGCACAAGCTTCAGAGCAATGCTCCACCACAAAATTGTTCCTATGATCTGAACTGCTGTTATAGGATTGTGTGTACCACCCAGGCTTTTGCCAGGATCTATGTACCTTCCTGTACTTTTGGGAGAGTTTGGGTTTCAAATATAACACATTCAGCAGGGTCTGTTATACAGTGGGGGAAGGAAGGGGGGAAAAGATAGAGAAATTGGAATGGATTCCATTTCCACATAATAATTTTAATTTAGAAATAATGCACCACGAAACTATTTTTAAAAGCATCAAGACGGATATCCTTCATGCAGGACATTATTAAGTGCAGCATTATCAAGAAGATTATGGTCTTCTTACTTCAGAACACTAATTATAGTGTTTGTGGTTTCATGTTAATATGATATGAGTCTGTTATTTTGAATATTCTAGATGGGCACCCTGATGCCTTGGAACAAATGCCTTAAACGTTCCATATAAAAAAACTGAGGTTTGGAGAGGGGGAAGGGATGCATAAAATTGGCATGCACGCTTATTCCAATAAAGAGATTTTAAAGAAAGATAGAGAAAAACATTTTACAGCCATCTTCTTTTTTTACATTTTTGACCACCTATCTTTCCTATCTGCATCTTTTTAGCAGCATTACATGTAATTTCAATCTGATTGCAGCAGACCTTAACGTTAGCTACTTTGATTAAGTCTGTGTGATTAGAGAAAAATCATATATATATATATATATTATAATATATATATTCATATTCTCAAGTATATCATATGTACTTAAATCTGAACTCTGAGAGAGGCTGAGGTCATTTGAATTCTTGATTGGATGTAACTTTTGCTGAAATTAGTGGAACTACCTGTGAGCTTTAAGTATATCTTCAGATTTTAAAAGGATTTGCTTCTGAGTAGGCCAGTTTGAGATTTTACCTGTTGGGGGCAATTCAGACTGTATACTGGGATTTTTCTGCTGAGTATACCCCTGTATTCAGAAGTGGCTGTATGAAGAATGTGTCAAACATGTTTGTAAGAGAAATGTTTGATACCTGATGCTCACAAGCTTCTTTTGGTAGAACAGTGTAATAAAGTTTCTTCACAGTATCTAACAGTCATTTGTGATAGTATGCAGTTGTGATCACACAGCACTCATGCCTAGGTATGGCAAAGTCTTAACAGGTTCATTTGCACAATTTACTAGGGTTGGTTAATGTCAGTCTTGGTTAATTTTTTGTGGGTTAGCATTCTGTGTAACCCCAGGCTACTTGGTTAGGTGATGGATCACTGTACAGGACAAACTTAGGAGTTTGGTTACTTTAGCAACCTGCTTAAATATGTTGTGGACACACAGCCAAATTGTTCAGGACTTGATGGCATGTAATAGCCAGCTTACAATAGTTAGAAGTTTATTTATTGGACAAACTGAAAATAGCCTTGTGAATAGGTTGGGATAGAACAGTAGAATTTCAAATGCTGAAGTAAAACTTGAATTCTGAAATTCAGCTGTTGAATGTCATTGTCACTGGGATGAAATGTTTGATTCAAAATGTATTGAGTGCTTCCATTAAAAAATCACATGCTCAGGGGTATCTGTATTTAACCAGCTCAGGCAATTCTATTGTATGAACACAGCCACTAATTATATTCTCCTAGAAGTTCCTTTCAAATGGTCATTTTGTGTGTGTGTAATCTCACTCTGTTTACAACACAAGCTAATTCTGTCATGCTCTGGGGTTACCCGTCATAATTTTATCATAGCATGAGGACTTTCCTCTTTGTAGACACATTGAAGCCAGATTTGTATACTCATTTTACAAGCTGTTTCTGGGAAGTGGAACCCTTGTTCTAGATCAAGAAAGAAGAACATCAAGAAAGGTACGTTTTTACATACCAAGTCTAACATATCAATAGGTTCTCTTCTACAAATGACAGAATGGGCAAATCTTGAACTTCAGTTTTACTCATTCTTCATTCTTTTTAAGTTTTAAATTTGGCTTGACCACTTTCATCAGTTCATATAATCTATACATGCATAGACTATGATCACCTTTTTGAATAGATATAAGAAATTAAAAAAAAAAAGAAATTAAAAGGAAAGGAAAGGAAATGTAGCAAAAATTAGTTTATACCATCAGCATTCCCTGCAGTCTCCATAGTTTTCTCTCCTTGCAAAGCATTCTTGCTTCCACTATATTTACACTTTTTAAAATTTCTCTATCCATTTCCCCATTTTTGCTGGACATTCTACTAAGGGATACAAATTAAACTACTAGTTTTTCATAATTTGTATGTACCATGAAATTATTCACTCCATTTTCCCTTGATCTTTGATACGTTATTCTATTTTCCTTTTTTGCCTCTTACCATCTACCTAACATTCCCTGCAAATGATTCAGGCTCTTGGCCAGCAACATAGCATTATCTGCATACAAAAATATGTGTACATTCACGTCTGCAATTTACATACCCCTAAAGTTATCACAGGCATTCCTTATGCACTTATCCATAAATGCATTAAACAACCTTTTCATCATTTTTTTTTCTTGGACATTAACATTTATATCATTCATTTCAATTCCACTCTTCAAGATATCACTATAATTCCCTTGCAAATCTGTAAAATTCTCTAGCATTCTCTCACTTTAATTTCATCCCAAATCATTTAATCTTTTAATTCCGTTCACTCTTCTAGAAGCTCCATGTTTAGCCCAGTGCACCCACTTCCAAAACATTTATTTCCATGAATGTTGTCCTGCATTTTCTCTGCCTTTTAACATCCTGTTTCTTACCCTTTTCGACCATATTATTTGCAATTATAGTTTTCTCTCAATATCTTTCTCTCATCCTTGTTTTTGCAGCAATGCAGTTTCTTCTCATGCATACCACTTTTACTTCATCATTCCAGCAACCAGCTTTTTTCATTTATGTGATCAGGATAACTCCGACATAGTTTTCTGGCATTCTGTTACATATTTTTTCACTCTGTTCTAAGGAGCTTTCATAACCTTTTTCCTTATATCCATTTTCAATTCATTCTGTTAAATTATGTTTCTCCCAAGTCCTTTTCTCCCCAAGATTGACTCTTTATACTACAAACAGTGGTCTCTTACACACACATCTTTTATTGCTCTTGTATCTTTCACTAATTCTTTCAATCTTCCATCATAAACAATCAAGTCAATCATGCTTTTTGTTTAATTCCTTTTCCATGTGTAAGCATGAATGGAGATATTCCTGAACCATGTATTTGAAATGAACAGACCTTTTTCTAAGCAGATATTCACAAGTCACCATTCTTGCTCATTCTGGATTTCCAAATAGTCCAACCACACGTTCTGTACTCTCTCATCTTGTTTGGACCCATCCAAATAATGATCCAGAGGAATAATTTTTCCTCTGGACCATATTCATTCAGAACATTCCCCAGACTCATCCCTAATGCTTCTATTGTCACCATTCACTGCAGCATAACATGAAGTTATTATAGACCTCTGGATTCCTACATTCATACACACACCACAGCCTAGATGACACCAAAAAAATCTCTGATGTAGATTTCATTCATAATTGAAACTACATCTTTGCTTCTTGGCACACCTTCCTCAACTGCACTCCTATACCTCTTTTGTTTCATTCATTAATTATGCTGTTATGTTCCAAGCGACAATCTTCCATATTGTCACTGTCATCACCAAATGAACCCATAAATATTGACCTTCACCACCTATTTGGTCTTAGGTCAAAGGAGGCTTTTCAGTGAGACAAGGAAAGAATAGACTAGGTTGCTAGCCCTAGTCCCACCTACACTCCATGAAGCATTGCTGAGAGCAAGGCCAGCAACAATCAGTTTTGGCTCATTTTGCCCTGTTTTCCAGCAAGGGCAACCAATGCCCAATTTTACTCCAAGCATACTTATGCTATTCCATGCAAGCCAGGATCTCTAATCTACATAACACTTTCCAAGCTGGAATACCATTGTTCACATCTCACCAGCTTGGAGATACACACAAGATATTGATTCATATTCAGTATACATCAGCTTGCTGATTAAAGAAAAACTTCCTACAAAATGCAGTGAAGGAATCACAGTAATGATTCAATGAACACACAAAAACGTTTGGTAGACGGAAGAAAGCACCTTTATAATACGCAAGATTAGTTGTGTGAGAGTCTGTGTAATGATTCTCTGCCTGCCATGTGAAATAGTATAAATCAGAAACAATATTGCTCCATGATAATCTGTACGTCTAGACTGAGCCTTAGTCTCACAGGTGCTTTCAGCAAAAATATTACTATGGAGAATTTCCAAACACTACCAGTTTCTAATGACAAATATAATCCTTCCCATTGTGTTCATCAGGGAGGGACTTGCATCTTATTTTGAAAAAAAGATCAGGACTTGACAGCACACTCAAGTTTTTACATTTATACTTTATTTCCAATATTCCCTAAAAAGTGCATGTTTTAGTAGAAAAAGCTAAGCAATTTCATTTAATTCCTATCCACTCAAAAGATTCCCTTTTCTCTCCTCCATCCCATATCCTCAAGGTAAAATTTAAAAAATTCCAGTGTAAAAACTGCCATTGCATCTATCTTACAGATATTTGTGTGTGTGTGTGTGTGTGTGTGTGTGTACGTGCATTAATAATAAATAAATAACATGTTTGACAAATAATAATCCAAAGGTGTCTGTGTATAATGGCATAATGTAAATTGTGCAGTGTACAAAGTTTCTGCCCTTGGTTGCTCTTTTTAACAGAGAAACACTCATAATGCTAAGTATCTGAGCACACAGCAGCATCTCATTCACTGTGATGAGAAGTCAGCATTAAATGAACTAAGGGGGGCATGCATCCCCAACAGAAAATCACACCATCGTTGGATTTGCAAAACACATTCAAGATGCTATGAAGGTGCTATGTCTTCATCAACAGTGGCTTCCAAACAAGATTATAGTTGTTCCAAGTTCCATCTCCAAGCTAGAACTGCCCAATCTCTGAGAAAACCCCACGCACGTTGATGTTGGAGGATCGAAGGGCTAACTTTGATCTTTGCTCTCTGTATTCTGGGGATATCCTTTTGCTTCATCCTGCGTTGTGGGGCAGCCTCCAGAAGAGCATGTTTCATGGAACAACACCAACCTATGAAGGCCTCATCAGTTCTTCATTCAGAACTCCTAATTGCCAAGTCCCTTTCCTGTGTCTTTGGATTCCCTTTCTTGCTGCTTCTATGAATTCAGCCTGCCTGGTACATTTTCTTATGCATGTATGAAACCTGGACCAAATTTACAACTTTGAGATAAACCTGACACATTTACTTCCACCTGAGGTCACCTAAACCTTCACTTTTTTTTTTTTTAAGTTCTGAGGGAGTGTTACTCATGTTGATAGGGCCAAGAGATCTAGGCTTTTTGATGAAGGTTGTGGTGCTTTTTTGGGGGTGGGGGTGGAGTGTAGGGAGATAATGGTTTTCGGTTTTGTTTTTATTTGTGTTAAGCCTATTTTAGGCTTACATGTATTTCCCTGCTGCAAATGGCAAGACACTTACATTTGATGGTAAAATTTGAAAGGGGGCTGTAAGAAGGGAATTTGGGAGCTATCTAAGGCCTTAGAAGTTTTTATACTCAACGTAAACACAATATGGAGTCCTTGGTGCTCTCTGAGCTTGGTTGTTTGCTTGCAGACATTCCATTACCCAACTAGGTAATCTCATCAGTGTGAGGGAGGGTGGGGTTTTCTGCCTGTTTATATACAGTAGCTTGCCTTGCCAGTGTTGGTGGGGGTGTAGTTGTCTCCTTGGTAGTTCATTAGCCGTATCATTCTCTCCTGTTGGAACCACAGTACATTAAACCACTGTGGCTGGGTTTACCCACTGTCCTCAGCAAAATCTGAACAAACCACACTGTGGATCAGGATAAAGTCCTGAGCTTTTGTCTTCCCCATGCGAAGGCTCGACCTCCTACATCACTATGCCGTGGTGATCCTTTAGTATAAATTCAGCTTCCATTAGTACCAACCGTACGTGTCTCTTAAAAAAAGCAATCCATTATCTGAAATCCTTCTCTGAATCTCCATGTTGCCTCTTAAGAGCAGTGATTTGGGGGGATCAACGTGCAACGGCTCATTTTCTAAAGGACCCTCCATCAGTAATTTCTGTTTCTTACCTATCTAAATACTAGAAGCCACAAAAGCCATCAAAGTTTTAGAGAGTCCAGTAAAAAACAGGACATCTCGATGCCATTCAACAACAGCTTGGCAGTATTTTTGTCACCACTCTTCCACGTGCAAAAAGGTTTAGCCAGCAGCGTTTGCTCTGTCTTGCAGAAGGTAAACCTGGGCCACTTGTACACCCTGTGGGTCATTCCAATCATGTCATTTTTTTCCCCACAGATCCAGACGTAATGGAGTAGGCAGGAAGTGAAAGTAGCTGTTACAGAGCGCTGCACTCCTGCCTTTTGTTTGCTTGTCTTTAATTACTTTAAACTACTTCCTCCTCGTCATTATAACAATGGGATGAAATGGTTCTTTTATAAACGTTGGTGGAGTAAAGGCAGACAGCAAAGGTTGCTGCAACCTATTATTATGACCTTTCTCTGCTCGGTAATTGTTTAGCAATTTGTACCTGGAGAATCATGTGGTGTGCCACACAAGATACGGGCAGAGTAGTTTGAGGACAGCTAGCATAATTATTAAGTGCTGCTATTACAAGGGAGCTAAACTCTGGTGCTTTAAAAAGCATCAAGTTGAAGGAGCAATGCTGGGATTAATTACTCTGTGTGTGTACAACAATTATAAGAATAATAATCAGAAGGTTCTAAAAAGCGTTGAAAATCCTCTCTCTTTCTTTCATTCCTTCTCTTGGTAGAGTTTTACTGTAATTTGGCATCTAGCATTTAAATCATCTTTCTCAATCTGTTGGCTCTTAGATGGGTTAAGACTTCATCCCCTAGTACTTCCTATTAGTATCAACCTGGGCTAGCAATTCTGGGAGTTGTGGTCCTTCTAATACATCTGTAGGCCACCAGATTGAGGAACCCTGATTCAGCATTATATATAAAGCCTTGACCTGTATTTAACCATTGTAATCTTTTTAAACATTTATCCTGCAGAGATGTGTCTCAATGTATTTGTGAGTTTGAACATATTTTTGGTATATAAACAAATTGGGCAGATTACAGTTTTAATATACTTATTCGCTATGAATTTAATTGCAGAAGGGGGAAATTGTCTCTAACAGATCACAAGAGGCATGGGGGGAGGCCAAAAAATGTATGATCAAAGCCTCACCCTCCTTCTTTAACATGCATTGTGGGTGTAACTCATGTAAAAAAGGGGTGGGGCTTTGATTTCATGGCCATGCTGCTATGTTGACTTTTCTGACACACACATACACACATGGACTCCTTTGTATGGACAGCCCTTTACAGTATTCTGTCTTGGTTCTTATTAAGGCTCAGCAAAGTTTCAAAGATGTACTTAGCTCTGACAGTGCTTCAGACAAAGACTTCTTTGAAGCTGTTTCATGAAACTTCATGGCCATAGCCATTTTTTCTTATTTTAATTAAAATAGCAAGATTAGCTCCATCCCCCTTAACATTCTGTAAGTCCCTCAAGACCTGGCTATGTGATCAGGCGTGGGGTTCCCAGGGGACCGGGGAGATTTTACCATGGCTCCCTTATTAATTTTATCCCCTCCTGTTTTTGTGTCTTTTTACTGTTTTTTATATATAGTTTTTTAAGTATTTATTTTTTTAATTGTTGTGCGCCACCCAGGGTCACCTTGGGTGAGATGGGTGGCTATATAAATATGATAAATAAAATAAATTATCTTATTCCAAGTGGTTGGGAAGCCTCAGCAGATGTGTGGCGCCACCAGGATGGTAAATAATAAAATAATGCTTGAAGGCCCTCATCTGGGTGAGTGATACTTTGCCCAAAGAGGGTTTCTTGAAGAAAGCACAATTACCAAGCTAAAATCCAGCCTCTCCAAGGCATGGCTAAATGCAGTGTGAAAACCAGGTCAGTAAGATCATTCTCTTCAATCATTTTCCAAGAGGAAGATGGTGGTTTAGTCTTACAAACTTCACTCTTCCAAAATTTGTGATACTGCAGAGTAAATTCCCCCTGTTCCCATATAGAGGTAATTGCCCCAAGCAACAGTTGAAAGCAGCCTTCCCATGGCAGTTTTCTGACATGCAACAACCTTTAGTATTTGCTGCCGCTGATTCATGCTTCCATCAAGTGATTCTCCCTTTCTATATCAACCCAGCTGCTCAACTCACAATTGGAGAAAATGGCTGTCAGGCTATTTATATGCACATTTCTGGTTAGTGTGTTTAATAACTTATTCCTTAGCAGACTGTATGAAGAAGGGGGAACAGATTATCTAGCTGCATTCTTTTCGAAGGAGCATTTTACATTTATTTTCTTCCCCTCTAAATCCCTTTTGACAGTTCCCCCCACCACCACCTTCATGCTGTTGGCAACTGTGATTAATGGCACTTCCTCGCATTTCTTTTAAAAAAGCAATTATTATTATTTTTAACACATTCCTTTTGAGCCGGGCTAATGATAACCTTGCGACACGCTGGGAAATCAGACTGTGCAAGTGGATTGCTCATTAAATCCTGGGTGACCACAGTAGCTCCTTTTAACAGCTACACCAGGGTAAATGTGTACATCTACCCTCCTAACCTGTCACTTCTTGAAAGTGGAGGATAATGTAAAGTGACTCAGCAGTCCCTGTCACTTATATCAAGGTATTCTAGTTTATTCAGGGGCAATTCCAAGGGAAAAAGAATTCGGAAAGGTATAAAAAGCGTTAGTGAATGGGTTGAAGGAAAGGAGAAGGCTGAAAAAAAGTTGAAAGCTGAGGTTGGATGGAGTCAATGAGAAAAATGAGAAGTTTAAAGAACAAAAGATAGTATGTGAAACTGTGTATGGATGTGGTAGAAATGGGAATGGTTTACAAGAATGGAAAAGTATGGAGAATTTAAGTAAATGGTGTTGATGTAAATTAGTTTTAGTTAAGATTTCCTTTCCTTTTATCTTCTGCCTTCAATTTCTTTTGCTAACTACGTCTTACTCTTTTCTTTCAAGTTGAATAATGTCACTTACCATGAAATGGAATAGCATAGAGGGTATGGATGGATGTATTTAGACAGCAAAGCTTTAATTCATGTTATATGGATGCTCTAACAATATACTGGAGGAGTATCTTCTACCCCTTTATTTGTTTACATTTTCTCTTATTGAATAAGATCCATGCTATGCCATACCATTGCTACAGCAGTTTAGCAAATTAATAATGCAGAACCTGCAAAATAATTTGCAAGTTATATATTTTTTCTCCATGTAGATACCTGTATCCTACCCTACCCTCCATGTAGATACCTACACTATATCCCATGAGAATTGTATCCTATGGTCCTTGATAGATATACTAGTAAGAATAGCAAGCCAGTGCTGGTGTGTCCCAGAGTTCAAAATAATCCAGATCCTGACCACTTTTGGGGAATCAGCAGTTTTCACTTCCCTTATAGAAGACACAGCAGGAATGTATGATCCAATGGGTTGTCTACCTCCTTCCAACATGCATTTGTGTCCTTAAAGAGGAGAAGGTAGGGAAACATGAACCATCTGGCTGTGTCTCTCTCTCACTTTTCCACACAGGTTCTGAAAAGAGCATCTACCCCCTAAAATCAGCCTCTCATTTTTCCAACAGATTTTTTTTCATGAGGGGGAGGGAGTCTGGTGCTATGATAACCATGTTTGCAAGTCATCATTGGTGAACATAAAATGCGGGAAAGGTATGTTGCAAGGGGCCATGGCCGTGTGATCAAAGACCCACCCATTTTTATGTGCATCAAATGCCCTGGCATGATGATTTCATAGTGCCTTAGGTGTGCATTCCAAATTGAATGGATTGGGAAGTGGCTCAGCTTAAGGGATGCAGAATTACGTTGAGAAAGAAAGTAGAAAACATGAAATTCCAGAGCTTAAGCTAGGCAGCTTAAAAATAGCTGTTCCTTAGCCTTAGGAATAGCTGAATGTGACAATTTCATTTGTTCTGACTTATTATTATTCAGATTTAGTTCTGGCTCCATTCCATACAATATTTTTAACTTGATTATGGAATTAAGCAATTTTCTGGATTTGCACAAAACATAGTATCATAAACAAATCAATGTCCTATATTTGCACAGTTTAAGCCACTCAAAAAGCAAAATGACATCAAAACTGATAAAGCTTAGCACATTATTCAATATGTCTGCTAGCTCTTTCACTGACCTGGTTACGTGTGTTGAGTGAATTCAGCCATTTCGTTCAGTGTGTATAGAATTTCAAACTTGGTCCATATTGTTAAGGTCAATGATCTGTTATCCATTTTCAACCAATTCAGTCTTTCTCATAATTCAGCACACAATCTCAAGCCAAGTGGATTAGTTTGCTGTCAGGACCATCTTTGGAAATGGCACTTTTATTGCCTGTGTCAACCTTTGTTGCTCAGTTGGCTTTTGAAGGGTAACTTTATAGCATTAAAATATATAATCATTCTTGATTATGAGAATTAGCATTCTAGGTCTGTGAACTCAGTGTGCAAAGAGACCCTTAATATTTTGATTACTTTTAATTATTATTTTTCAATATACTTTTAATTAAAAAATAAATAAATAGAATGACGACCTGCTGTGGAGAGCTAACAACCTTCCTCACCCCATGGGCATTCTCAATGAATAGACATGGTACTTTCTTCAGATGTGTCCTCACCTGCTAGTCCTCAAAGTAGACAAGGATAAGCTGAGGTGATAAAGCTCACTCTGAGAAGGCAAGAAGGGATAATAAGGAACAATTTCACCCTATGTGCCTTCTAGTAAACAGGTGTTTTATAACTGGCTACCTATGCCATGAATAAGTAAGCTTCCTATGGAAGCCACTTTGAGATAATGGCTGTCACAACCTCTCAGAATTCGAAATGTCACTACTGGTCCAAAATGATTGCCTTGTCTCTAATTAGTGGATTCATTTGATTATAGGTAATTTCCAGATATGATTTTTTGGGGGTGCTTTTGATCCCTGTTCAGACACTTCCCCTCTTCTCTGACACCTTTCGTAAGACCAGTGCCACAGTTCCTGCGTCTAATTATCTCTCAGGCTTGTTGGATCCTGATTTATTTTTGCTCCAGAAAGCTTTGGCTGCTCACAATATCTGGAAGGACAACTTTATTTAGAAGGAGATTTAACAGATTTCTGGATTAGTCAACCTGGGTTTTTCAGTGTTTTCAACAAGAGAAGAAATGACAACAGTGTCAGGAATTGGTACTGAACACATTCAGTGTCAAATCAAGTTTGCCTAAACCCCGTCCAGCCTTCTCGACCTCATTCTATTATTTAACTTCCCTCAAGACCTGGCTATGTGATCAGGCCTGGGCTCCCAGGGGACCAGGGAGATTTTACGATGGCTCCCTTATTAATATGATCCCCTCCTGTTTGGTGTGCTTTTATCGTTTTTTATTTGCAATTGTTTTTAAGTATTTATTCTTTTTAATTGTTGTACGCCACCCAGAGTCACTTTGTGTGAGATGGGCGGCTATATAAATATGATAGATAGATAGATAGATAGATAGATAGATAGATAGATAGATAGATAGATAAAATTAGACCAAACAGTCTGTGTGTGTGTATCTCTCTCTCTGTTTCCTCTCCTGATAAGTTTACACATGTGTGTTAACAGTTCTGGCTAATTTTCAAGCCAAGTACATGCATGAAGAATTGTGTGTATCAGTTAGACATATAAAGTGAAAACAGCCATCCGTATTTCAGTTTCAGCCAAGTACATTATCCAAGTTGCAGCCCAGCAAACAATCAATCATGATTCCTTTCATCTTTATGAGTGTTCTGGAAGAGTTTGAATTGACGGAACTTAAGCTTCCAATTAAAGTCAAAGCACAAGGAATATAAAATTAAACCGTCAATGAAGAAGAACAACATGGGGTGTAACAATGGTCCATGGACCCTCCTCCCTCTTGCCTTTCGCTGTCCCACCTCATCCCTTTGCCCTTGCCCAGGTCCCACAGAAAGCAACAAAATCTTTGCCAGCAATGTTGGAAGCTGGGAACCACCTCTGAGTCATCCTTTTCTGCCTATGTCAGATTTCCTCCCAAGCTATTAGTGACATATGTGTCAACTTCACCATGGCCCAACATATCATTGCTTTTTCAAACTGTTACCAGAGCTGTTGACACAGAATATTGTGTCAGTCGACAGCTCCAATTAGTTGGCGTGTCTAATGACTGACAGTACAATCCACTTTTGTTTATGAAGACGGTGTGAGCTGTATCTCATTCCCCCAACCTTCCGTGGCAGACAGATGGATAGAACTATATAATCATCAATGGAAGGGGGTGATATTTTTGCCTTGTAAATTGGCACACACAGCACCAAGCCAACAGCCCTTTTGTCTACTGGCAGCAACGAATGGAAGAGTTCTCCCATCTGTCAAGTTATGTGAGTGGATACATACAAATCGCATAGGATACAGGCAGCCAATATTGTTAAAGCAAGTACCTTTTCTTCTCTCCTTAAGTGAGAAAGAAGAGGGGATGTACACAGCTAAGCAATTTCTCCTGGAAGATATTTATGAGGTATAGAAAGAGGGAGCACCATCATGTATTCCAGACTGAATGTCATTTGATTTCTTATTCATGGCTATTGATTAAAATGGCATGCGTCAACATGATTCTGCTTTACGCTGAGCCCTGAAACAGATCTACGTTATTCAATGTTTTTTCTTCTGATTGTGCTACTATCTAATATTTGAACTGTGGATGTCAGGAATTAAATTCAGAGTCTTCTGTCTCCAAAACGTGAGCATAGAGACTTCTAAAGGAGATAGTCATATTGGTAGGTAGCGTTTTGTGCAATTTTCTCACTGCTGAGCAGATGGACGGTCATCTAGTTCAATTAGGACTACGTTAAGACCCACTCAGGAGATGACTACAGTTATCATGTTTTAAAGCGTTGATCTGCAGTTGGTGGAAGATGAGGCCTTGATTCAGCCTTTCTTCTTTCTTCTTATGTCCAGTAATGGACATGGTCAATTAATTAAAGCTTCTGGCTCTAAACATCTGCTCTGAAATCATCTACATAATTCCATGCTATCAAGCACAAGGGTCCTCTGATGATTTGTGAATGCTGCAACCATTCGTATAGCACACTTCTGCATACATGAATTGGATCTGTCAATTTTACTCTTTCCCATTTTTAACATTCATTCTTTAATGAATACATATGAAAAAATGGTACATTTTTATTCTTTCCAACTCAATCAAATGTTGGAAAGAAATTATGCAAAAGTACTTGGGAATTTGCATATGCATCTGTCTGTCATGAGATAACTCTCCAAAAATGGGCTTAAATTTGGTATGGGGGAGGGACCAGCAAAAGAAGAATTGAGTTTGAAAATGAGATCTGTCCAGAAGCTGCAGAGAAGAAGAAGAAAAATCCCAATGCATTTCAATGGGAGAAGCTGTTGGGTAGTGACTTAGTATGTTGTTGACTGTTCCATTCTAAGCCCCCTTCACTCTTCCTTTCTGGTGATGTGAGCCAGCAGAGCTGCACTTAAGGGATGTGGGGGGGGGGGGGGGCGGAATCCAGAAGCCAAACAAGGAAATTACAATAAAACCAATTAAAAAGAAGATAAAAGATAAAAGATGGCAAGAAAGACAGACTGGGTAAAAATGAAGCAAAACTCCCTTGTATATTTTAGAAAAACAATTTTGTCCATTTTGTCCATTTCTAGATCCCAGCAGAATCTTAATTTAAGACATCAGGCAGGTTGTGATATGAAGGGTACATGCTCTCCAGAGACATATCCATTGGAAAGCATGGGCTGGCCAATGCCTGCAGGGCAATGCCTACTTAGAGGAGTTTCTAGGTCAGAGCTACAAAGAGCATGGAAGTTCTCCTCCAAGCTTTCTTTGCCTGAGTTAATGGAAAAGCAAAAGTCTCCATCCAGGCACTCTTGAGTTTCTTTCAGGAGGATAAAATAAAATGCTAGTCTATTAACACGATCAAATTGGGCATGCTGTGATGTATGTTGATAATTACAAGGAGCTAATGCCATGAGCTTGTTTGGGATTTCTCACTTGTCTGGAGCTTGGAAGGGAGTGGAAGGGAGTCTGTTAATGGGGTAGGTCACTGTCTGGAAATGTCTAAACTGATTAGAATCATGGGTTCAGGACCCAGAAGGAATGCATCTGTTGTTCAACCAACTTAGCATGGTGGCTGAAATGAATGGGGGCTTATAACAGCGCTAGACAGCTCCAGCAATCTACTATTGGTTGTATGAATTATAGGAGGAAAAAAATCATTTTGTTTTGGAGTCAGGAGCTCAAATGACCATCAACAATTATTTTGCATTTCCCTTCCCTAGATACTCTTATACACTATGTAAAGAAACATTTTCATTAACGATATAAGGCCAGAACAGTAGTTTAATTCTGCTATTAGGTAGTATGAGATGCTTCAAATGCATTAGGAAGATGCTGTTGAGCAGAAGGTTTGTAGATCTGAAGCTTGATGTATAGACGTGTAGAATCCTGGTTAATTCAGGATTGAAGTATTTCGTTCTTCACTGATAACATGTAAAGACTGCCGGAATATGTACTTTTGAAAGACCAAGGAATCTGCCTTTACTATTCAGATTATTTGTGTGTAAAGCCCAAGGTTGCCTTACCTGCCCAACAGTGCCTTTCTTGGATTTCCTGTAGAAGCTCTTTCCATCCTCACCTGGTGAACTTGATTCTTTCCTCTAGTGTTCTGGGACTGAACTTTGACTTGATGAACATCATCTCCTCCTTCAAGCCACCCTGATGTTTTACTGTCGTTATTAAAGAAATTCAGTAGTCTTCACAGTGGATCATTTTGCGCCAACTTGGAACCATCTTCAGGATCTGTCTGATGGCATGACTTTCAAGTTCTGAGTTGTTGGGGTTTTTTTCCCCCTAAACTCTGCATTAATTCATTCAAAATCAGAGCAAAACTCTTATTATTTGAAATGCTTCAGTTCTGCAAACTTGTTCTGCATTGGCAGAAATTCTCGATTCATTCTGCCTCCCAGCTTCTGGGCTGTCCTGTCCCTGGAAGTGATCGACATTGCTGAGGACTCAATTTCCTTTCTGGCCCACATTTGCTGCTTGCAAAGCTGCCAACACACTGTCATTTCACCTTTAGAGATTTTAAAATAGAGCAAAGGAAAATTGGCAAAATACTTGGATGTTTCCTCATTCTCCTGCTCCTCCTGCTTCTCCTCCTTTATGGATAGCCTTTCTTCTTGTAGTTTTTCATCATAACATCATGGATGGCTTGGGGGAACTAGCAATTCATTTTATTTCCTTTCTGTGAGGAAAGAGAGTGAGGGGGGTTTGCTAACCTGTAATGATGGTAGCTCAGGAATAAGTTGCTTATTGATTGTTCTTTGCCTTCTCCTTTTGGCCAGATGAAGGGAACATCGATTGGCTTATGGTGTCTACATGTTCTTAACATTTCCAGGTCAGCAGAAAAGAAGATAATCACAGATCAGTTTCAAATTGATTTGTAAGGGGTTGGCAAATAGAAATAGTGCAGTATGGAAGCATCCTTTGTGAAAGGCAATATTTGCCACCTAAATGCACACTCAACAGGAAACTACAACTGATTGTGGGTCCACGATGCTAGAAACTTGTCACAGTCACATACAATATTTTTACATGTGCTGTAACTTTGAATGTCAGCTTATGACATTGACATACACTGAGCTACTTCTGGCCCTGATGGAGCAATATCCTAGGAACCTAGATTGGCAGTGATCTTAGGCAGATATAATTTCTCCAAAATATTTGTAACTGGAGTTATCCAGGATCAGAACTGGCATATATGGATATAAGACGTGTTCTCTGCCATTCAACTGATTTTTTTTTTTAATTAAGCCTTTATGTATTTATTTCATTTGATGTAATTTCATCTTCCCCAAAAAGGTCCCTTCCAGAAGAGTTAAACTTCAAACCTATGAATTTGCAATGAGCATAGACAGACTGGGGTAATAAATGTGATTCTCCAGATATGTATTTGTCAGAGGGTTGATGTCCATTGATTGTTTATGTGCCATTAAGTTGTTTTCAACTCCTAGCAACCACGTAGATAAATTTTCTTCATGGTGATCTTTTTTTTTTTTTTTGTCTGCGCTCAGTCATTACTGACCCTGCAGTGACTGCCTGGATGAGTCCTTGCATTTTTCATGCTTGGATGAATCCTTGCAGTTTTCAAGGCAATTGTTTTTCGGAAGTGGTTTGCCAGAGCCTCCTTCCTAGAGCAGAGCCCAGCTGGCGAGCGCAGGAGGCGGGGTTTCCGTTGCTTCGTGCCCTTTTCGGGCGAGCGCGGTTTCGCACTTACCGGCAACTGCTCCCGTCTCTCTGTGCAAGGCGCTGCCAGCATTTTTCCTCCCACCGGAGTGAGAGTCCCCATTTATCTACTCACGTGAGTTTTCGACCTGTTGGGTTGACAGGAGCTGGGGAGGAAACAGGAGCTCACCCTGTTAACCCGAAGGCTGGACTTGAACCGCCGAAGCGTCAGCCATTTCTGGCCGGCAACTTTCAGCGTCATTCCCTAACCTATTCTTCCAGGTCTCCCAACAGTACGCTCATTGCCACTGTAACTGAGTCCATCCACCTTGCTGCTGGTCATCCTCTTCTTCTCTTTCCTTCCACCTTTCCCAGCATTTGAGCCTTTTCCAGAGAGCTGGGCCTTTGCACGATGTGTCTGAAGTAGGATAATTTGAGCCTGGTCATTTGTGCCTCCCTTAACATTAAGGAAAGCTGATGTCTATACCTTTCTCCAATATGCTTATTTTTACTGGAGAACCACAGCACAATATTTAGAGAGGCCCCAAATTTAAAGCATCACCAGTTTGCTGTTTGCATATTGTGTCAAAAGTATAACACTAGATAAATTGCCTCAAAATGTGAACAACAAAAAGTGGGCAGTGCAAATTATGTCTTTCACAAGGATTCTTCCCAAATTCTAGCAAATGCATTGTCACAGCAAGAGATACATTGTTCGTGAGATTGATACTGAGTCTATTGCCACTGGGCAGAGCAATAGCTTTCCTGTGCCAAACTTTTTCAGCAGAAGTTTAGAACATGATGTGATACAAAGAGGTCTGTGCTGGAGAAGAAGGCCGTTGGTCAGGAGAAGACTTTATGCCAGTCAGAATCGGAGGCCACAGAGGAAGACGTTTTTGTTGGAGGAGAGCTTTTGGAGTGGTCAGATGGAGATTATTTTAAGTTGGAGTTCTCAATCTTTTGGGGCTAGTATATATTTGGAAATTTAAGAACATGACATTGGCACTCTCCCCAAATGGATTCCATGTTGCATAGCCAATCAAAAATACCTATCTGCAGATGTCAGACTGGTAAAGTGGTTATCCCTCTTGGCCTTCCTTCCTGGATACTCTTGAACATCTTGGCTTACCTTGATTTTCTTTTCTGGGCACATGAGCACACTTCCAGACAAAACCCTGGGTTGGCAAGCTTCATTTTTATTTTCAAAATTGGTTTTGAAACAGTTTTTATCTTGATTGGTCTACTTGAACCCAGAAGGATCCTTGGAAATAAAAATGAGGCTTTGGGCAGGTGCTTTGCTCTGCAGCCATGATAGCTTTGATTAAAAAAAAAAATACAAGGATATTAAGAAAATAGACTGGCAGGTGCCAAGAGAAGTGCCAGCTGGCACACTGGCATCCTTGGGTGCCATGTTGGGGAATTATGGATTAATCTATTTGATTAGATTAATCAATATACAGGTGAAACTTGAAAAATTAGAATATCGTGCAAATGTTCATTTATGTCAGTATGGCAACTCAAAAGGTGAAACCAATATATGAGATAGACGCATTACATGCAAAGCGAGATATGTCAAGCCTTACTTTGGTATAATTGTGATGATTATGGCATACAGTTTATGAAAACCCCAAATTCACAATCTCAGAAAATTAGAATATTACATGATATCAATAACACAAGGATTGGAAATAGAACAATATCGGACCTCTGCAAAGTATAAGCATGCACATGTACTCAGTACTTGGTTTGGGCCCCTTTTGCAGCAATGACTGCCGCAATGCGGCGTGGCATGGATGCTATCAGCCTGTGGCACTGCTGAGGTGTTATGGAAGACCAGGATGCTTCAATAGCGGCCTTCAGCTCCGCTGCATTGTTCGGTCTCATGTCCCTCATCTTTCTCTTGGCAATGCCCCATAGATTCTCTATGGGGTTCAGGTCAGGTGAGTTTGCTGGCCAATCAAGCACAGTAATCCCATGGTCATTGAACCAGGTTTTGGTACTTTTGGCAGTGTGGGCAGGTGCCAAGTCCTGCTGGAAAATGAAGTCAGCATCCCCATAAAGCTCATCTGCGGAAGGAAGCATGAAGTGCTCCAAAATCTCCTGGTAGACGGCTGCGTTGACCCTGGACTTAATGAAGCACAGTGGACCAACACCAGCAGATGACATGGCTCCCCAAATCAACACAGACTGGAAACTTCACACTGGACTTCAAGCATCGTGCATTGTGTGCCTCTCCATTCTTCCCCCAGACTCTGGGTCCTTGGTTCCCAAATGAGATGCAAAAGTTGCTCTCATCAGAAAAGAGGATTTTGGACCACTGGGCAACAGACCGGTTCTTTTTTTCTGTAGCCCAGGTAAGACGCTTCTGACGTTGTTTGTTGTTCAGGAGCGGCTTGACAAGAGGAATACAACATTTGAAGCCCATGTCCAGGATCCATCTGTGTGTGGTGGCTCTTGATGCACTAACTCCAGCCTCAGTCCACTCCTTGTGAAAGTCCCCAACACTTTGGAATGGCCTTTTCCTGACAATCCTCTCCAGGCTGCGGTCATCCCTGCTGCTTGTGCACCTTTTTCTACCACACTTTTCCCTTCCACATAACCTTCTATTGATGTGCTTTGATACAGCATTTTGGGAACATCCAACTTCTTTTGCAATTACCTTTTGGGGCTTTCCCTCCTTATGGAGGGTGTCAATGATGGTTTTCTGTGCAACTGTCAGGTCAGCAGTCTTTCCCATGCTTGTGATTCCTACAGAACCAGCCTGAGAGACCATTGAAAGGCTCAGGAACCCTTTGCAGGTGTTATGGATTCATTAGCTGATTAGAGTGGGGCACTTTGAGCCTAGAATATTGAACCTTTTCACACTATTCTAATTTTCTGAGATTGTGAATTTGGGGTTTTCATAAGCTGTACGCCATAATCATCACAATTATACCAAAGTAAGGCTTGACATATCTCGCTTTGCATGTAATGCGTCTATCTCATATATTGGTTTCACCTTTTGAGTTGCCATACTGACATAAATGAACATTTGCACGATATTCTAATTTTTCGAGTTTCACCTGTAAATACGTATAATGGACTCAAAAGATGTCCATTTAATTAGGCAGTACATATATCCCTCTAAGAACTGCAGATGGCAATTTCAGACATATTGTTTCATACAAATGCACATTTATGCTAATACCACTGAAGCAACTAAAAACTCTCATGATTGATTGATTAAAATGTCTTTAATCAGACAGGAGCACTAATAATAACTGTTCTGGACATGGTTTGAACATCCATTCTCTAGCCTTGCAACATGCTTGGGAATATACTGAATGTTTGCTCAATAAATAACTTTAGCCATAAAATGTTACATTTGTCTCCATCTGTTTAATACACTGAGGATTCAGGCAGAAAAATGAATGTAATTACATCTCTCCATGCCTGGATCCATCCTAGAAGAATATTCCAGTAGGGTTTATTCCTTCGATGGAGAGATCTGACTGATAACATTGTATGAATGAAGACATTGGATTCCATCACTAAGATCAGAAAGAATGAAAGTAGAGGGAAAATAGAAAAATTAATAATAGATGGATGAAACATAGATGCCAATGTTAGGTGTACAGTGCAATCCTACAGAGGGGAATAGAAACCTTGTCACTATTCTGCACCAAGCAATAGAGATGTTCTACCATGACCAGTGGTACTTTCTTGTGATGGTAGTACCTGAAAAATATAGCATGGGATGAAATCCCATAATTCCCATAATAACATAATTGTCAGTGTGTGGTTCACAGAAGTATGAAGACCAATAATTTTTTTTAAAAAAATTGAAGATAGCCAGGAGGTTCAAAATTCATGCAATAAGTTCTAGAGAAAATGTCCATAAAATGTCAGAGGTTAATCATTAATGGTCCTTTCTAGCTCTTCAAAAATCTAATGTGAATGTAATCAGCTCCTCAGGGAACTGATACGATCCTCTTCAAGTGTTCTTTGATTTATCTTGTGCCTATGTGTACACTTTTTAAAATACCCCAAAGGAAAAATACAACTTGCAAAGCAGTAATCCTGTTCCATTTCTTTTTGTTAAAAATAACCCATAACATAATAAGTGTGGAGGAACTTTTGGAAGAGAATGTTTTACAGCAAAAAGTTACCCACTGGCTAAATTGCTTCTTAAGACTCTACAACAAGGACTTTAATTTGTTTTTGCATCAGTGCCTGTCCTCCATCTTCCCCACTGCCTCTGAAGCGTCAGTAAATTAAACTAGCTTTGAACTTGGTCAATCATATTGCTGCTAATTCACTACCATCTTTATAATGCTCCAAGAAGGGAGAATTTCTGCAAAAAAACAAACCCCTGGAATTAATATTTTGATGTGCCTTTTGCAGCAATCATTTAGTGACCAATTGGTTGTATTTTAATTATGGTGGAGTATAATGATTCAACATGATTAATTATTTTATGAACAAGTTAATTCTTCTCCTCATCCATTTTCTCCACATCATGTGTAAGTACAAATTTTTCCATCATTCTATTCTCTAAAGTTAAAACTTTCATCACAGCTCTGTCATCATTTTAGCTGTCCTCTCTTACGCTGTTTCCAGCTTTATGTTACTTCTTTGGGGTACTGAACATAGTACTGCAAGTCTGGATGCACCGTAGATTTATACTATGATATTGGCTATTTTATTTTCAATCCTTTGCAAAGAACAAAAGTGAATTTTCTGTTTTTGTTTTCATCAAGCAATCTACCTCCAACAGACATAAAACATTAGTTGAAACTGGATTGCACCATAACAGCTACTATGTTTTTTGACCATACCCCTGAATCTATCATAATCCTAGTGGTAGCTTTTGCTAACTCAGACCTATCGCCTAATGTTGGAAGTAAAATCTTTTTTTTTTTTTTTAAACAAAAGGTACATCACTTTACATTTGCTTACACAGAACTGTAATGTTTTATTTTATTCATCTATTAGTTAGTTTGGACTAGAGATCCCTGAAAAATCCCACTTTTGCATCCACACATTCCTATCATTCATAGGTTTAATCCAGGTAATCCCTACATGTCCTTTTCTTTCATAACTGAGTTAGCTTGGTAATTTTGGAAGAAGAATTTTTATTTATTTATTTATTTATTTATTTATTTATTTATTTATTTATTTTTGACAAAAGCCATAGGAAAGTTCATCTGGTCCTAATGTGCACTTGATTACTCCTTTCCATATGATTATTTCTATTCTCCAAAAACAATCTAAGGTTACTGAAACAGGATTTAATTTGGCAGAAGTATGTTCTTCTTGAGCAAAATTTGTCCTTCAGGCCTGATTTTTTTAATTGTTAATCATCCTTTTGACTAATTTGCCTGTAACTGATGCTAAGCTAATCAGATTCAGAACATTCTGGTTTCCAGTCACTTTATAGAGACATATTTAGGATATATATTTAGGATATTTTACATGTTTTTGTTAGAATATTGGCAGTTTCGTATTTCAAATATTTAAGGATTTTGAGAGTTTCTCTGGATTTGTTTGCTTCCTACTTGTGAATATAATATTGGCTTCATCTCTTGTCATACTATTTCTCTCAATATCCATCCTGAAAATCAAAATTCAAGACTTTGTTTCTTATCTGCAGCCTATGGAGTGAAAATCAATAACAAGGATTGATTTAAGTTTTCTGCCATCTCCTTATCCTCCTTTAACTTCTTTGTCATTCAGCTTTTCTGCTTCCTCCCTAGCCAGTTCCTGTTTCCGTGATTCTTCAAGAAAGGTTTGTGGTTGGGTTTAACAGGACTAGCAGTGTGAATGCAAACATTCCATCAAATGGAGATTGATCCGAAGATTTAATAGAAACATTTCTGTCATTTTCTTGACAGCAATACAGAAGTGACTTCCCATTGCCTTTCACTGAACCCATTTTTGCAAGTTGCCTGGGCAAATGGGCACACCTTTCGCTCTAGGCGTATAATCGGGCCCTATGATATGGGGGTGGCTGGTAGCCTGAGGATGCTCTCTCCACCTTTTTAGTTTGCATTGTAGTTTTAACGTTTTAGCTTAATTTTAACCTCTTGTGGTTTTTACTTATTTATACTTATTTTATTTATATATCAAATTTGTCACCACCCATCTCATTGAAACAACTCTGGGAAGTTTACGGCAGAGATAAAATCAGTTAAAATACAATAAAAACAATCTTAATAATAAATAAATTCCAAGAGAGATGAAAAATCGGTGAATAACTCAGGGAGCGTCATCAGGGTGCTAACCACCCCCAGGGACAATTAGAGCTCATATCGCCCCATGCAAGCTGACAGAGGCAGGTCTTTAATCTTTTCCAGAAAGCCAGGAGGGAAGGGGCCCACTGCACCTCTGGGGGGAGAATATTCCAGAGGGCGGGGGCAATGGCAGAGAAGGCTCTCCTCCCGGGCCCCACCAGCTGACATTCTCTCACTGACAGGGTCCGCAACATGCCCTCTGTGCCTGACCTGGGGGGGATGAGTTGATGTAATGGGGCTGAGATGGTCCCTCAGGTAACCTGGACCCATGCCATGTAACTTTTTTTTTTTCCTAGGATTCTCTAGTTCTTTACCTGTAACACCCTCTAGAGTCATTTGTATAGTGAGATGGCTGGCATATGTAAATTTAATGAAATAAATAAATAAGCATGACCTTCCAAAGTCAACTTTTTACATAATACCTTTCTTGGCATTGCTTGTTAACGTTGTCCTCGTGGCTAAGACAACTGCCAGAATTAAACATGGATGGAAGAGGACTGAAAGTGGCAAATATTTATATAATTCAAATTCCCAAAGTTTCAGATAAATTGCCTCATCCCAGGGGTCAATTTATCCTGAAACGAATGCAGGAAATGAAAATGTTAGACAGCTCTAGATGTTAATGTATCATCTGTGGCTGGAGGGGCATCTAAGCCTCAGAAACTGAAATAATGAAATGAAGTAAAACAACATATAAGACACGTATTTTTGCATTGTCATTGATAAAAATGTCTTGGTATGCTGATTCTGCATGTAGGGTAAAGGGATGTCATTGTGTAGTGTAACCAAACTGATCTTATCAAAGAATTTGTCCATAATGGATAATCATCAACAAATGAATACCGAATTAAGTCTATGTAACATGACTGTGAGTTAAGCTCCTTTCTGCTTATTGTTATTGCCATATGTCAGCCAAATTGTTGAGCAATTCCTCATCTTTTTTTGTTCCTTTGTCTTTCTGCCTTTCCTCAGGCAAACCCATTTCCTCCACCCACTGAGTGGATGTAGTGTAGTGTAGAGAAGTTATGAGTTTTGTACATCTATTCTGAAAGTGTTCTCCATGCAGTGTGTCTCCATCTTTTATGCCATTTTCCTTGATCAAAATAAACCCAACAAATGATGAACCAGATGGATCTTTAGCTTTACCATTTATAATTTATAAGAGCAGTTTTATATCTAGATAATCTGCTATGAAGTGGTCTCTGGTTGTGAACAGAAACCAGACAACATTCCTCTGTGTTAGTTTTCTCCTAACTGGTGTCTTCTAGACGTGCTGGGACTGTAGCTTCTAGAATTCCTAGCTAGTATGACTAAAATTCTAGGAGTTACCTTTCCCTTTACGTCTGGAGGTTGTAAGGGTGGAGTTGAGTGCCCCAACAAAAATATCCCCACCTTCACCTGACTCCAGCCCAGGGTGGAGTTGAGTACCCCAACCTATGTCTGGAGGTTGCAAGAGTACCCCAACAAAAATATCCCCACCTTCACCTAACTGCCCCTTTCTTTCCTGCTTTCTCCCTATAGCATTGCCTTCATGTCAGCCTCAGCTCATGAGAAAAACAGGTTTAAGTCTTCTTCAGGTGTACCAGTGTTGAAGCAGGACTTTTCTCTTTATTGCATCGCTCTGAAAATGTGGCCCAAAGAGGTATAAAATCTTTCTTCATTAATGCAGGGTTGAGGAGGTTTAAGTCCACAAGATGTTACCGTACAATTCCCATCAGCTGTAGACATTGGTCATGTTGACTAGAACAAATAAGAATTTAAATTCAATCATATTTGGAAGAACACAGGTTCCTCCACTCTGCTGATGGGTAGAACAGATTCCCCTCCTCCAAATGACCTGAGAGATTCCAATTTATAATCCCCACAACATGTAAAAACAAAACGTCCTTACATGTTAAGAATATCACATGTTCTTAACAAAATAGAACCTTCGTTTTCTAACTGTAGGAAGTTTTGAGTCTTGAAGAGTATTCAAAAATGGCAAAGTCAGTTTGAATTGGCCAAGTCTGTTTTACTGTCTCCTTCTGTCTATGTATCTAGCATACTGGCCACACATGACATGCTCAAAACGTGCTGTACAAATAATAAATATGATTCCTGAGACTCATTAACTCTTGATCCAATGTCTGTCCTTACAAATAACCCTTTGTCAATGAAGGGTGCCTCTTTTCTTTCTCCCCTCACTTGGCTTCCAACATCGCCTGCTACTAATCCTTTGACCTACCCTAATTCTCTGCGTTTTTCTGCCATCTTTCCTTGTAGGATAACAAAAATCTTGACTGTAATCTATTAATTGAATAATTGAATAAACTTGTTTCCCTAGCAGTCAGAGCACATTGTTTGCACACACGGTGTCATCCCAAGCCCTGCAGCTATCGAAAGATTGCCAGATATGTTTATTAAACCCCCTGTGCTTGGAAAGAACACAGAAATCTGTCATCTGGGGTAATAGGAAAGTGCCTATCTCAGCTGGAGACCAAGCTGTTATGAATAAAAGAAGAGTTTGCATTACAGTTTGGAGGTGCAAAGAGAAAAGCCTTTCCTATGGTGCAAATGTGTTGTAACCCTCAGGCAAGGAAGGGGGGGAAATAATATTGACTCCTTGCTGGCAGTGCAATATAATTATTGAGTTTGCTTTTGCTCGGCCAGCAAGCGTCTTAAGGAAAACATCCTGGTGAATGTGGTTGGGAGGAGAACTGGGCAAACTATAAGGTATAAATTATGATGCATTCAAGACTCAGGAAATTAAGAATGATCTTAGAACATCTGACAGCTCTAACTAGGGTTTAGCCCCTATCTGACAAGGAATCTGGGTGGTTCCTTGCCACACGCAGATACTGGTGAATGGTTGTTGTTGGAGGAGGAGGAGAATTGCAATATTAACCAATAATAATATTGAATCCCTTTTATATCAGGAAAAACGTTAGCCTGGTTAGATTCCTCACCTGTCCTTTAAAGCTATTGTTTGAATTATAAGGGGACAAGAACAGATTATTCCCAACTCAACCAATGAGAGTTATCTTCATGGCTGCTTGACCAGAGTGCTGATTTTCAAAACCATACATGATACAATTTGGTTGTAGCAGAAGGCATCAAAGTAAACCAAAAATCCACTTAATATTTTTCCTCTCAACCATCAGGAACCTTTTATTGTTAACTGTCACATATTGCCCTACCCTGGCAACAGTTTTGGAATTAAAACACACATTGGACAAGGTGTGAAGTTGATGCCAAAATAAATAACCTGCATAAAAAAGAATTGTGGCTGAGTGTCTTAGTAACTGTGATGGTTTAAGGAAAAAAAATCCCTTAGTTTATCTGCAGTTCCAAGGAGGAAGAAAAACTATTATGTATCAAACCATCTTTATGGTAGCAATATTTCATTCATCCTGTTTGCATTTCCTTAAGTGCAAGGAGAAGGAAGAAAGGAAGACCTTGCCATTACAATCCATGGGTACTAGACTCCATGTCTAATGTGACAATGAATCTCCTAAAGGAGACTTTGAAGAAGGAGTACAGTACCAGTTAACCCAGCACATAAAACATGGGTGGACCTCTGAGTGAACCAACACAGCCACCATCTTGAACATTCCCCGCAGACATGTCTGACTGTTAACCAAATACCTGGATAAACAAGCATGATCTAAATTCTAATCCTAAACAGTCTGCAGAGCCACTGGAGAGAGTGGTGTCCTAATTAATATTGGGTTCATGTAGTACAGCTAATCAGGACAATTAAAGGCCCTGTGATTACATGCACACAATATGCTAAGCTTAGTTAGTTTTAGCCTTGGCTTGGTGTTAGCATGCCATGTGAACCTACTCCTTTCAATTAATCTGTAGTTCAATGTCTTGTAGGATCCAGAAAATGGGCTAATTCAGTAAATGGGTTGTGTGTTGTGTGAATGTAACCATTTTTTCCTTCTGGTAAACATGCCTCTGGCCTGAAGTAAATTTCTGTTGGTGCAGAACAGAGATCTGCACAAAAATGTCCTTGCTTGATCAGTGAAACGTCTGGTGGATGTTTAGCCCAAACAGCCAAAAGAAATGAGATGTGGTAGATCTCTCATCATCTTTTTCCTCTGCCATTTTGCTTAGCCAGTTTCCAACCACCATCATTCCACTGAGTTGCTGTAGAGTTAAAAATGAGATATCAAGAATATGTTAATTCCATTGAATCTCACTGCTGTATTAGCTTGAGCTTCAAACAACAAGGGGCAATATTGCAGCAAAACCTTTAAAAAAAGAGAGAATAATTAATCAGCCTAAGGCCATTCGTCCTTTCTCAACTTCCATTCCAAGGATTTGAATTTCAATGGATACAGTCTGTCATCAATGTGTAGTGACTGAAAAGGCCCATGATGTTAAATTAACCCAAAAACAAAAACGTTAAGATAGGGAATGCATACAGAGCCTGGCTTCTGAATTTTTTTCTGACTCCTTAATGATAGCTCTGTCCTGGGTCATGTGACTGGGAAGGAAGAGGGAGGGGCTTAGAATGGGGGAATCAGCATTTTGAATAGCTGCCCAACCCACTCTCCCATAGGGACACACTGGAGGGTTGTTGCTTTTTTAATGAAATTATTTTCTGCAGAGCCCCTGGCTGAATCTGGCTCATTTTCAGACTCAGCCTATCTTTTGCTGGCTTCTCCCTTCAAACCAAATTTGCTCTGCTTCCATAAGTTTGGGGGCATTTATCCTGCGGATAGACAGGCGCCTAGAGTCCCAAGTCCCTTTCCATATTTACTTCCCAATATCCTGTTGGGTTGGAAAGAATAAATAACTCTTCACATTAATATGGTCTAGTTTATGTGGTAAGACTCACGCACTCGTTTCTGTAGTTAGTATTTTTTAAATTCAAGTGACGGTTCCAGTACCTGGATTTTGACAGTTCCCATTGTGCCACCCCTTCTGTACATACAACATGACACTTTTCTGCATATTCTGACACACAAAAGCAGCTTTCTTTAAGGAGAACTCACCTTCCAACCTTCATGCCCAACAAATAGGTGAAATCATCCTTATCCTCTTGGTATAAGATGCTAGAGTTACATGGTCTCCTGAGCTCTGCCAGAACTGACAGGCCGTGTCTCTTCCATAGCCTTTTACACCATATTCAGTTGTTATAATATTGTATATATGCATTAACAAATAAAGGAATACATTCACTGCAATTACACTCCCCTTCTGCTTGATTTACCTGTCAGCTTGTATTCACAGCTACGTAAAGGATCTCCTTTGCCAGGCTTCTGTCAAACACGTTGCTTCCTCCTTGGTAATATCAACAGAATGTGGCAGGTAAGGCTGGATCCCTTTCAAAATTTCTCTTTTTCCTTTAAATGGTGGCAGGGATGGCGACGTATGCAGAGGGGGGTCGGTGAGCAGGGACAAGGGTAAAAACTCAAAAGAAGGAATTGCCATAATTTACATGGTCTCTGGTAAAGTGCAACGAGAAGATGATGAACCTGGGCTAGCTAATCACAGTTTGAAGAACTTCTGGGATCCCAGGTGCTGAGAACTAGAAAAATGGTGGTGTGAGGCTGCATAGTTACAATAACAACATCAACAACAACAGCAATAATGCCCTTATACAAGAGTTTTCCTGTTGTCCAGGAAAATAAGGGGATACTGTGTATGTCCTTGTCTGGATAGTTGTGTGATATTTTTCCTTTTGGAAATTAAACATTTGTACCCAACATTATCCACAATGGAGGAATGGATGGTGAAGATGATGGAACTTACTGAGATGGCCAGATTGACTTCTTGGATCAGAGAAAAGACAATATCTACGTTTATGGCTGACTGGAAACCCCTTATGGATTTTTTGCATGAAAGAGAAAAAAATGAAATTATGACATATGGTTTTGATGATTAGGGAAAAAAAATAGATTATAGAAAAAAATGCAAGTCAAGTTGTAACCATAGAGTAAGAGGTTAATTTACATTTATATCTATAACTTGAATTGTATATTGGCTTTTTATTTAAAAAAATGCTACTTGTTATTTTAAGTGTGGATATTTATATTTTTATTGTTTTTATTCTCTTGGATTTTAATTGTAAGCCACCCAGAGTCACCCTCTGGGCAAATGGGTGGCATATACATTTAATAATAAGTACATAAATAAATAACTGCTGTAAAGAAAATCAAAAGTTGCTACTTTATATTTTCTTCCTTTTTCTACACTTTTGACTGTCTTTTTTTTTCTTTTCCTCTCTTTTTTCTCTATTCTAAATATTGATTCTTGTTAGTTTTTAACTTTCTTTTTAAAAATGTAATAAAATTATATATACATATATTAAAAAAAAATACTCATTGTCAAGACCTGCATTATTATGCCTGGTGTTTGTTGTCCAAAGTGTTCTAGCTAATATTCCAAGGTATTCTTTCACTTAATTTGAAGGGAAGGCCATACCAATTCAGAGACAAGAGGAGGAGTCAAGTCACTGTGCTGGAAAATGTGAAAATTACCATCTTTTGTTTCAGTAAAACAATGAATTTTCCAGAACAAAAAAAATCCCTTTACGCATCTCTCTCAAATACAACACAAAGCAAGGGCCACCTTTCTGTAACCTAACCTGCAAAACAGTCGTGATTCATTGGCAAATTCTTGCAAGGATTTAAGCTGCCATCAACCGTTGCTGAATTTCTCCCCTTCCCTCCCCAAAGTGGGCACTAATTAAACAACAACACTACCATAAATGCCCTTCTGGATAGGAATTTCAAAATCTATTTAACTATAAGTCAGGGATTAATTTAATAATTATCTTTGGTGGAGAAGGAATGGTAAGGAAAGGACCACAGAGGGTGAAGTGTTCCCAATGTGTAAATAAAATTGAAAAAGGAAACCAACCTGGGTCCTCTTACAAGTCTAAGCTGAGTGCGTAGTGCCAAGTAACCTAATCCTTGTTAATAAAAATATATCAAAGCAAACAAGACAGAGTTAATCACGTCAGAGGGCAAATAAAAGGCAGAAACGATCTTTCTGAAATCTGTAGCAGAGGACAATTCTGTATGGCAGCCTAAGTTACTTGTCTCCTATGCTGTTCCTGGCTGTTTCTTAAACCAACTTCAGAAATTCGAGTCTGGATTGCAGTGGGCTGGCCATGCGGCTGGGCTGTGCTCAGTCCAGGCTAGAGCCATTGCCTGAGCTGATTGGTTGTTCTTCTGCTTCTTGCCCTTCCCATCCACGCAGGGAAGGCAAGCCTCATCGGCTTCCTCCTTGCTTTTCCATCCCGTGTCCTCAGTACTGCAAGGCTTCTCCCAGTTCCCCCTTTCCCTTTTAAGGATCACTCACTTCTCACTAGTCCTGATGCCTTACCTTTGCTTTCCCAGATGTTTGCACACACAGATCCCTTCACACCCCCTTACATTTTCTCTTTCCACACTAATGCACCCCCCCCTTTTTTTAAAAACAGCATGGTTGATCAGATGCTATAACAACCAAAGCAACAGAGAAACAGGCTGATCTATGGTTCCTGCTTTCATCTGCAGGACCATGGAAACTTTGTACCAAGGAAGAACTGGTAGTTCAGTTTCTATTAGCCTTACCAGGTAGACCAGACAGGAACATGACCAGATAAGCTAACTCTATTTTATTGTAAAGCTGTATTAACAGAATCTTGCAAGTCTTAAAGTACAATTCTCCCCCCATCTCCTTTACAACCTGAGAAACTAGGGAAGGTCCCTTCTGAGCCTCTTGCCCCACCCACTATCCAGCTGTGGGCTATGCTGTCTCTTATTTGACCATTCCTTAGGCAGCATCTTTTCACCCCATCACCCGCATACCATTACAGTTTCATAGCACCATTCCTAGTTTCAACATAGAGAAAGGAGGAGGAGGAGGAGGAGGAGAAGGGAAGGGAAGGGAAGGGAAGGGAAGGGAAGGGAAGGGAAGGGAAGGGAAGGGAAGGGAAGGGAAGGGAAGGGAAGGGAAGGGAAGGGAAGGGAAGGGTTGGAGTACTATGGATAGGGGGTGGAAAAGCAAGAGGAGCGGGCTTCACCCAGCCTGGGCAAAACCCAAAAGGTGCCCATTGGGAGAGGTAAGTGTTGAATGGAGCATGAACTTCTTGGGTTGAGGACTGTCCACTGACTTAATGGTCATCCTGAGTTAACTGCAGTATTATTTTAAACATGAAGAGAATGTAGCAGCCCAGAACACAGGCACAGGGTGCATTTGCAAGCAGCTGTGAGTGGGAGGATGATGTCATCCCTTTCTGCATTCAGAAAGTGGTGAATAGCCCATACTGGCCCATACTGGCCTTGAACCAAGTAGAAAATGCAGATCCACAGTCTCCCAATAAAATGTTGCAGTGGAACCTATTTCATTGCCACAATCCAGGGCCACCATAAAGATGAGGTGATGGTCTTGTGGAAGACATGGGGTTAGGCCTGGGATAGAATTCTACTTAGCTATATTGATTCCCTTTTCTCTGTAAGTGAGATAGTCATTCTCTTACAGGCAGAAGGTTAAGGTAGCCCTACAGGGGCCAGGAAGTGGCTGATGTCGGGATCAACAACTAACCATTATCGGAAAGCTAAGCACTAACTGCAATAACCGCAAATAGGAGACTTCCTGTTTTCTTAGTAGCACAGGGCTGGAGGAAACTGTCTAGATGCCTGCCACAGAATATGCAGTTCCTTTCTCTGGATGTCCTTATATGTGAACCATGGATCTAAGCCTGCTTAACCTTGTGCTCAGGGTCTTGCCCACCATGCTCTTCATGTGCTTGACGTGACTCTGCAGACTCTTCATAAAGACATTGAAAACTTCACAAATGGTGTCCTGAACCTCATCACTTAGGTGACTGAGAAGGGAGAAAGAGTGCTGAGGGAATGCAGGTTTTCTCCTACAAGATCAGATCTGGAATTGACTTCCCCTTCCTCCTTCCAAAGGGAAGATGTCCCAGTGGCAAAGAGACAGAGAGTGGTGGCAGCAGAAATCCCTGAAAGTTCTTTTCTCTCCTCTTTCTTCCTTAATGTTATATCTTTCAGCCCCTTCCTTCTGTGAGCTTGGCTGCAGGAAGAAGGACTATGGAAGCACAGACTGGCCAGGAGAAGACAAAAGTCTACAGGAGAGAAAATGAACCTGACAGAAGAGTTAGAAGGTTGTGAACATCACTTCTCTAACTGTTACCCTTCCAAGTTACATGACATCGTGGTCGTAGTGGGGAAAGAATTCTGGAATGAAGAAATATCGCTCCAGTTTGGAGTTTGGGGGAAAAAGTTCTCACTTGCTGGGAACACCTTGCCTGGTGCAAATTTATCAGAGCCCAACCAAGCTGGTTATTCCACTGATGAAAGGACTACAACCATATATCCAGTTACCCATATAACTCAGCGAGACTTCCTTAGAAAGCCATCTGCCTAGGAATCATCCCTTAAGATGAAGAGTTAGAGCAGTGTTTCTCAACCTTGGCAGCTTGAAGATGTGTGGACTTCAATTCCCAGAATTCCCCAGCCAGCACTGGCTGGGGAATTCTGGGAGTTGAAGTCCACACAACTTCAAGTTGCCAAGGTTGAGAAACACTGAGTTAGAGTACAGTGACTGTAGACCATGCACATTTAGCCACAAAGCTTTCTGGCCCCTCCCAGATGTTCAAAACCAATAATAATAAATTGTTCATTTTGCATTTTCATTGGCTGGGTATTTTTATCTTTTATTTAGAAAAGAAAGAAACATAAAGCAACATTCAACTCCACTTTTTTTCATTTGCTCATTCTGGACTCAAGTTAGAACTTGAATCTCTTTTTTCCTTAGGTATCTTCTGTTTTGGGAAACATTGAACTGCGCAGTCATTAACAACCTGGATTTTTCCACTGCTTTGTCTGGCAGTGGACATGGAATCACTGTATATGAAAGAGAAATAAAGTGGAATGTCCTAATTTTTCTGAGATGTCAGTTTTGGTGTAATTCTTTTCCACTGCCTAGAGCAGTGTTTTCAAACTTGGCAACTTTAAGGTGTGTGGACTGGCTGGGGAATTCTGGGAATTGAAGTCTGTACATCTTAAAGTTGCCAAGTTTGAAAAACACTGCCTTAAAGCCACAGGAACAGGATTCTTTCTCATTAAACAATTGGGCTTAACGGTCAACCAACTGATACCTTCCAGTTGAAGAGTTTGCCTTTGCAGAAGACACTTCTATTTTTTCTAATTTATTCTCAAAGTGCTTAAGAATGTCTTTCAAAATTATTTTGGGTTGTTCTTTCCTCCTTTCACCTTATCTTGCATTCTATCCTTGCTGTGAGAGTTTTTCCTTTATTACCTTTTCATTCTGCAGTCATCAGTGAACATTTTTTTTCAGGTTCATATTAATGCTGGGTCTGATCTGGAACCCAGTAATATCAGAGACCACCTATAGCTCTTTTAATCCTGCCAGGTCTTGAGATGGACTCAGGAGCCACCTGATTTCTGGATATTCCCAACAGGGCTTTTTAAAGGATGGCCCCACTGCTGGGGAATTTTCTTAACCCCAACCATCCCCTTTGAGTGGACCTTGAAGCTTCATCTCTTTTGATTTAGCATTCTATTGTATTTTTTAACATGAGCGGATACATCAGTTTTTGCGATTGTGAGTTCAATCTATTTAAACTAGTGTTTTTGTTTTAAAATTGTTGCAAGCTATGTTGCCCTAAAGCAGTGTTGTCCAAACTTGGCCACTTTAAGATGAGTGGACTTCAACTCCCAGAATTCCCCAGCCAGCATGGGGTGCTGGCTGGGGAATTCTGGGAGTTGAAGTCCACTCATCTTAAAGTGGCCAAGTTTGGACAACACTGCCCTAAAGACTTGCTATACATTGGTTAGATACAATGAAATAAAACAAAACAAGAAAGAGGAATCCATGAAGTCATGGAAGAATTTCAGTCCTATGGACAAAATTTAACTTGATGCTAAGTTGTACTGATGGCCCCAGTAAGGGTGATGAAACTGAGCTTCATTTATTTCCTGTGCTGTAAAGTTGGCTGATTTAATCTTTCACTTTGTTCCTAATTATGTCTTCCCTATTATTTTCTCTGGCACAATTGGCACGCAAACATCTACCCCATATCTGCTTTGCTGTACCTCAAACTGTATTTAATTATTTTGGACAGGAGAGAGCTCCTCAGTTCTTAATTGATGAAGCACCCTTGGAGTCTGCCCCTCAGCAGCTTCCTTGCAAGTTATAGGAATCGGGAGGAAAATAACTCATCCGTTTTGAAGTAATGGTAAGCTGCTGTCTGTAACCTAAAGTGAGAATTTTACTCTCAGAATATTTGCTTTCACTTTCAATCAGTGAGTAACAGGTTGGTCACCTCTCATTTGTCAGTTAGGAAATGAATTTTTTGAAAGACAATAAGTCCACTCCCCCTACCCCAGTCTTCAGTACTTTTCCCAATATTTTGGTGGGAGACAGAATCTCTAGCTTAATGATTCTGCATTAAAAAAATGTTAGCTCGAAAGCTAGCCTTAAAATCTGACTTTATATTTTTTGTAGGCATCTTCAGATCACTGCAACAGACACTGGGTGACCTGGATCCAGTTGCATACTGTATATTATGTTTTGGGGTACCCCTTCAGCATCACTTATTCCAAGTTAATAAGTGTAGGAAGCTTTTCCAGACAGGATATGTAGCCAGGGGAAGCTGATTTCTTTCTCCAATATAATCCTACTACCTTGTCATCAGGCCTACAGGATCAACAATCAGTTTGTCATTCATATGGGAAAAAACAGGTTTGTAGCAGTGAATGATACCACAGAGGCAAAAGCATTTTGCTACCTTGAATATTAGAAGGGCTCAACTCATATCCCCGCTGCTATCATGGCTTGAAAAGGAGAACAAATGCAGGGCGCAATGTATATGACCATACTGCCATACTGAGTTCTGAAGGGATAAGGATGTGTCTTAAAGCTGCTGCTATAGCCCATTAGGTGACCTCTGATGGTTTAAGGGATATTGAGGAAATCCTGTTCTGCAGCCCTTCTGTTTCAGCGAAGCCCCTGAACCTGCTTATGTGCCACAGAAACTGTCTGATGTCACTACGTTCTTAACAGCAGCCAGTATGATTCATGGATATGTTGGTGGAAGTTTGGGTTCCCACACAATGCCCAACTTCCCCCAGACAAAGAAGGATACAAGTTGGAAGCTGCTATAGTTATTTATTCCCACTAACTGATGGCAGCAAGAAAGAAGTTTGTTCATGTTATTATAGTTTTTGTAAAGTTAATTCTGCCATCTCCTGACTTGGAAGTAATGGCCAGCAGTGTATGGAAAGTCCTTTTAAACTTGATGTTGTTTCTTCTTCTTCTTCTTCTTCTTCTTCTTCTTCTTCTTCTTCTTCTTCTTCTTCTTCTTCTTCTTCTTCTTCTTCTTCTTCTTCTTCTTCTTCTTCTTCTTCTTCTTCTTCTTCTTCTTCTTCTTCTTCTTCTTCTTCTTCTTCTTCTTATTCTCCTTCTCCTTCTCCTTCTCCTTCTCCTTCTCCTTCTCCTTCTCCTTCTCCTTCTCCTTCTTCTCCTCCTCCTCCTCCTCCTCCTCCTCCTCCTCCTCCTCCTCCTCCGTTCATGCACTGAATTTCATGTTGAAGAAGGGTGAGGGAGTTTAAGAGGAACAATGCTCAGATTTGCACCTGTCAGTCAGTTAATTGGTTGCCTTGGAACAAGTTTGATTCCAAGTGACTGTATGGACAAATGCTTGCCATCTTGACCTGGCTTTAGTCTTCACTCATTCTCTACAACAATAATAGCCAAGTCAAAAGTGGAGCTAGGAATTGTCCATCATGTTGTGGGCTACATAACATATTATGTAGATACAGCAAGAAGGGTGTTGGTGTGGAGAGAAAGGGAGATCACCTTGACAAAAATATGCAAGACCCATTAGCTAAGCAAAGAGGGTTGAAACATTCCTTACGTCCTAGGAAACAAGATAATATTTGGAAGCGAATCAGGCAAAAAACTCCCCGATTCACTGGAGGTTCAGCACAAGAAGGAGGGGAGGTTCAGCACAATCAGACTTGAAAGATTTTGTTATAGTCTATCTCAATCAAGTGTCATTCTAGTTTTTCTGTGGGGTTCATTTTCTGGTCTTGTCTACCTAGTGGGGCTGACAGTCGGGGGGGGGGGTGTTAAAAAAGCCAAGATGGTGGCCACACTTGCATAGTTGCAGCTACCATCTTGATATTTTGACACTCCCCTCCTTCTTGCTGCAGATACCCCTGTATAGCTATTAAGTTTTGTGAATCTGGTCTGAATGTTTCTCCTGTTGGGTCAACACAGCCAGGGTACAAAAGTGTACATTTTATTGTTTTAAAATAAATCCACGAATACATCCCACAGTTTTATTTGCTTATTGCAGTTTTAACATGTTACTTGGCCAGGCATAACTGAGCTTTAAAAGGAACTGACTGAAAATAATTTTTTTTAAAGTCACATTTGAAATTTAACACATTGTTAAAACAATTGTAACTGGGTCTATATCTATATTTGTGTCTGTTTATGAATGTTACTCTTGTATGACCACAGTACTGTCAACAGAAGTCCCTTTAAATTGGGGCTAAGAATTATTTAAAAAATGCCACCTAGTTTTCAAGTTGCACTTAAATGATAAATAATCACATATCACATATTCACTGTGCTGTTTCCTATGGTAAATTCATTCCTGGGGGCTCCCAGGTATACATGCCCCTGTTTAGCATCGTGAAAGTTCTATTAAAAATGGGTAACTAGTTAACAAGTGAAAACAAGTGCACAATTAAGACAATCTTACGGGATCTGCTGGTGCTCTCTATTATTTAATCAGTTGCAATTAGTGTGAGATGAATGTTTCTTCTTCACCCTTCTCCCAAACATATTTAGAATTCTGGCCATACCACCAAAATGGCATTTATATATGTGTCCTTATTTGCTCCTAAGAATAAACTATGGAGGCCTTCTGAAAGACAAAGTGGTGACTCAGATTATCAAGTTCAGCAAGATTGCAGAGAAGGCATTTTGAAAGTCCTGCTTGGGACCTGCAATGTGATTAGTTCAGCCTCTAACAGGAAGGAAAGCAGTAAAACGCGAAACTGGCATTTGAAGGGAGAAAAACAATTGGCCAAGTATAAAAATGCAGCCACCCCATTCCTATGAGTCGGCATGAGGCAGAACTGGTTTCCCACAATAGTGGGTATATCTTTCAGAGATATATCACCTCTGTACAAATTAAATGATAATTTCTTAGTAAGTTCTGGATCCCTGTCTGCTTGGAGAAAGGGAGCACATTGCAATCAAGAGTCTTCTGGTACCTGCCCACATTCCTGGTACCAACATCATGTAGAGGAGGCTGCAATCAATGTGGGTATAGCATCTGTACAGAAGCTCTCAATGCAATTGCCCATATCTGGAAGAATTCTTGGGCAATGCCACTTCCAAGTCTGGATTCTGATGTAGGGGGCAACCTGTGCCTACAAACAGCAGATCTGTTTCCTAAACTTCCAGCAGTGAGTTTTGTGTGCTAATATTGGATGTGCTAATATGCTAGGAATAAGCAGGTTGGGGAATGACCTTGGCTAGAAGAGTTGCCCATTTGGACTGAGAGCTAAGATGGGCACAAAGCTGACCTGAGGCAATATTGCCCTCTAGTTGAACTTTGCCCTTGCATTTTTGCAGGAGTGCTTCTACCACCCTCTACCCTATGGATACCTGGGATGGCCTTGCATATGCAACAATGGCATAAATAATGCCCCCCTGCCAAACAAACCGGAAAGCCAGAGGGGAAGTAACAAGCATGTGTGTGATGCCTAAAGATCAGCGAGGTTAATGCTGAGAGAATGCAAAACACTCTTCCAAGAGGTTACAAGGTCAGACGTCAAACACCTTTTGTTAAGAGCTTAAAGGAATGATTAATAGTAATCAACTATTGGGCAATTGAATTATTCTGGGGAGGAGTTTCAAACTCTGCTCTGTGGATATGCAGGGTGAAAAAAGGACACCTGTCCAATGCTTCAATCTGCTCAACCAAAGCAATGCGGACTAAAATCCAAGCCCACACAAAGCCAGTGCCAGTTTAAATGATTCTCCCCCCCCCCCACACTTTCCGAACTCTTAAGCTACTGTATGTAGCTCAATGACAGAGCACCTTTTCTGTGTGTGTGCAAAAAATTCAGGTTCAATTCCCAACAGCTCCAGATAGTTCTGGGAAAGGTCCATAATTACACCTGGACACCTATTATCAGCCAAACTGAGGGAAGCATAGCTTCCTATCTGTTGAATGTTGTAAAAAAATGTGAAAGTGTTTTGCTTATGAACAAGGTAGAACGTGCTCAAGAGTCCCTCCTTCAGACGCCAACTTTAAAGAAACCCAGCATGGCAGGACTTCTAGGCTTTGTTCACATGACACGTTGAACCTGGTTCCTGGATTCAATTATTTTCTAGGTCTCTGTGTTACATGGAACCAGCTAACTGAACAGGCTGGGTTTGCACAACATGCCAAGCCACAAAAAACCAATCCAAAGTTAAAGTCAAGCTTAGAGTGTTGTGTGAATGCAGCCACTACGTTTTTCACTATCCTAGTTGATGTGTGGGTGTGACCCAAGCCCTGCGAGAACTGTTACCACTCAGCATACTGGATTCAAAGAACCATTAGTCTGACTCTCTATGCACTTCCTAATATGTAGAGTTTGCCTTTGGGAAGCATAATTCCAATCTATCACCAGAAATCCATGTCTCTCTACCAATGATTTAAAGTGCATATGTCTCCTGGGAACTGAAGCCCAACATCTTCAGGAAAGCAGATTTATAGAATCTCTATTATCAGCAACCGGGCTTGTCCCATTTATTAATTGTGGGTGGATCTGGGACTCCATTGCAATGTTTTACTCACCCTATATGAGTGACTAATCGCATTGCACAACTAATGTTTTACTCACCCTCTATGAGTGACTAATAATATTACACATTCGTTGGTTGGAGTCCTGAATCTGGAAAGAACCATGTTCCCATCCTGCTTTTTGCGGTTTCCTGGCAGAACAAAAACTCTTTTGTTGGAGAAGATTAAACCAAAAGAGAAGGTGAGAACTTTATCTTTTCTTTCTGACCTGACAGCACTTTGCCTATTGAACAGCTATTATATTGATTATTTTCCTTCATATCTAAGGAATACCTTTCACTTTTCTGACCCCAGGTCTACAATTCTGGACTACGAGTGCATATGCTTCCTTTGTGACCTAGTTCTCTTTTTATTTTCTATATGCCTTGTAATGTTCTTGAATCATTTTGAGCTTTTGCCCTCAGTGGAATTATTTGCTCCTTTTTAGCTTCTCTTGCTATTGGATCCTACTATTATTGGTCTGAGTTTATTAAAACACACTCTTTTGAAATCCAAGATATGCATTTGACTATGCTCGGTTTTAATTTTCCCTTAAAATCAAGAACCCCTGCATTGCATATACACTTTCCCCTGACATTTCTGCTATTTCCAATTCCTCATCTAAGTCCTTGTTATTGATTAACATCAAGTCAGGGACAGCTGATTCTCTTATGCCATTACCCTCCGAAAGAGAAGCTTGTCAGCAAGGTGAGTCAGGAATTTACTATAAAGACCACGCTTGGCAGACTTTAGTTGAGCTAATGAAAGTTTTCTCTGTACAATTGCATGCCTTCTTGAAAGATCTTGCTTTCGGAAGGCATTGTCCACATCTTTTTCTTGGTTGGGTGGACAATAGTAGATGCCAACAACAGTACTGCCCACCATGCTTTGGCCAAACACTTCTTTTTACCAGTCCTTGTAGGGTGCAATCCCTCTTGTACCAGCAGATCAACATCTATATGGCTTAGTCCATGGACCAAGAAACCAGATCTCTTCTGTTCACACTATTTGTGTCACTAGCCACTGACTTGCAGTAGTCTTTTCCCCCCTTTCTGGTCCCTTTCCATGGATGAGAAGACCAGCAGAGCCTTGAGCTTCTTTCCAAGATTTCCAAAGTTAGTGGTGTAGCTTCATGCATTAGCAAGAACAGATCATTGTCACTGAAATTGATATGCCTTGGAAATTATTCTCTCATGGTGCATATTCTTAGCAGATAGCACATTCCACAAGCTAATGGGTTTGGCTGGCATGTGTATAACTGCAGTACATTGTGAAAACTTGTATTGCAGAATGCAACAATTATAGCATCTGGAAGTCTATGCGTAGGGTGAAATGTGGGAAGAGGCCCCTATCCTGTGGCATAGAATCTGCTTTGTGTGCATGTCAGAGAGTACTAATTCAGAAAGTAACTGTTTACACATCACCAGAATCAGCAGAAATTCATCACTGCCCTTCAAATGGAAAAAAGAGACACCATATTTGCATTTAATGATTAATATATCTATGTTAATGGGGAAATCCCTAAAAGTTAAAGATGTTAATGTGATGTTGAATTATCTACCAAAAACCTGGAATCTCACAGTCTATGAAGAATTTTGATTGTACCAGGCCTGAGGAGTGACAAAAAGAATTATCCTGAGAAACTGCAAAAGTTATATTATTCCAGACGTTAAGGATTAGGTTTTGGAAATGTGTAATCTGTTCATTCTGGGAAAGGCAATATTTTCAACTAATCAAAGAATGACACAATATGTTTTTCTTTGGTATAGATTTTATTATGTTTTACAATAACAGAGTGTATTATTTTGTAATTCCTTTTTATCTTTTTGTATTTGACTACAACATAGCATTATAAGGTATCTTTTGAAAACCAGTGACTACATATAAGTTTAACATATGTGCTATATGTTTAGTATTGTAATTTGTACATTCTAAGGGTTTGGTGGGAGTCTTTTTTTCTTTTATTTCTTGGTTTGGTTTAGTTTTAATTTTTGTCGTCATGTATCCTCCTATTTTGTTTAATTCTTGTAATCTTAATTCTTTAATTCTTGTAATGAATTAAAAATAAAATTATAAAAAAAAGTGAGAAAGAATACAGCAAACCCACAACTCAATGAACCTCAGTTTAGGGGACTTCAGATTTAATGGACAAAATCTAACTGATCCAAGTTTTCTTTGAATTTCAGACAATAATGCACTTCGCCTCCAAGACAGATGAATTACATTGCTCTGCAAATCAGTTCAGACAATGTTTATTGCTTCCTTTCAAAATGGATATTCACTGTTATTAATAAAGCAGGATTTCTCACGTGCAAGTGAACACTGGGATCATGGATTTCTATTTAAATTACAGATGCATTTGCACAATATGCTAAACTTAAATAACGTTAACACTTTTTGGGGGGAGGGAACTTTGATTATTGGGTGTACCTATGTGGTTCAGTGTGTCCTGCAAAACCAGAAAATAGTTTAATTTGGTAACCAGCATTGAAAACAATGAGCCTTACTATGCTGCATTTTTTTTTCTTTTTGTATCCCCAGTAGAGAACAAGCAAGATTTGCTGGTCCTTCAAGCTTAGGAGGTCAGAGTTGTTGGGGAGCTAGAGTTTCTGGTCACAATGTGAAAGAGAAGCAGTTGTATATAAACCAGAAGTGCATGGAAGAAAAAGAATTGAATTTCCAGGAACTGCTTGCAACAAAATGCTGGGGGATGAAGGGCAGTGTTCTGTAACAGATGGGGCTGCCTTCAGGAGCAGATGGGGATTTTTTGCTATGCGTGGTAGACCTCCATAACTGCCATACACCTGGTCAATCCATTGGCCAGGTCTGCTAACTGTGGGTAGGCCTGCTTCATCTTTGCTGGACTTGGACCAAACAGCTCTATAAGCAGGGGACTGTCCACTGGAGTGTTGGTCACATGAACATCTTGAACTGGGATTAGATAGAGCAGATGAACTGGAAAGAATGAAACATTGGAGAACTGCTTCTTGATGGATTAAACAATCCTGGGCTATAGAGACAAATAATCTTAGATAGTTGAAAATAATTTTGTAAACTTCAGGGGCTTTGTGACTGTTAGCTTTTGCCACTAATCTATACCAATTCCTCAAAGAAAGTATTCCAGGGGAGGCTTGAGAACAGGGTCTTTTTTTCAGAGGGCCTCTGAAAATCACTGTGTTGGGTGAAGAGACGGGATGGAGAAGGCTTCCATGTTTTGCAACATCCTCTATTCAAGGACTACTAGCATACAACTGCTGGGCCACTGGACCTTGACTCAGTGAGAACTTCAGAAGATCAAGAGTGTTGAAAGGCTGGAAAAAGAGAGAGAGCTATCCAAGTCTAGCTGGTTGTTTGTTTTTGGGCCACTTGAAAGCTGGAGAAATTTTGCATGTGTGTATGTGTGAACAGGCATAGTAAAACACATAGGTCCAAATGTTGCACGGCATGTCCAAATTTTAGTGAAGCTTGCCATTTATATGTGAACATAGAAACCTGAAAATAAATTGAACTGCCTAGATCTAAGGAAGGCAATTTGGGATCAGTTCTTGGCAGCCATCCAGTCCAAGGGGATTGTAACAAGGAATCCTCCATGGCTTGTGAGTTGTACCAAGTCTGCATTCCTTTAGCATGAAGGTGTGCCATCTGTCACAGGAGACTTGGATTGAGGGAAGCAATGTCCCATACATGGGCATAAATGGGAAGGGCTTGGATTTTCAGGTTTGGGAGTGGGGTTTAGGGCTTCCAATGTTATTTAATTTGCATACATTTCAGAAATAAAAACCATAAAAACATATAAAAAACTAAAAACTCGGTGCCTCGATCCAGCTCTCAAGTGCCCCAACAACTCTATGTAGGCTCCACCACTCTACCCCAGTACCTGGGTAAAGAGTCTGGTTTTAATGGCCTTCTGGAAAGCTAAGAGGGTGGGGGCCTGCCAGTTTGCTGGGAGGAGTGTATTTCATAAGGTAGGGGCCACTATGGAAAAGGCATGCTTCCCAGGTCCCACTAGATGGCAAGATTTCAGGGAAGGGATGTGGAGCATGACTACCCTATCCAATCTGGTGGGACAGGTATATGCTCTCAGGGGGAGAGGTGGTCTCACAGATAGCCTGGTCCTGTCCCATGTAGGGCTTTAAAGGTAATGACCAGCACCTTGAATTGCCCCCAGAAGGAAACTTCAGCTTGTGCAACAGGGGTGTAACATGGGGTAACCTAGAGGTGTCCAACAGTGCACACGTTGCTGAATTCTCGACCATTTGTAATTTCTGGATAGTCTTCAAGGGCAGCCCCATGTAGAGTGTCTTGTGATAATCCAAATAGGAAATGACCAAGGCACGAGTGACCATGAGCAAGGCCTAGGAAAGGGTGCAGTCTCTGTACAAGGTGAATCTGTGCCAAGACACCCCAAGCCATGGCTGCCACCTGCTCTTCAACCCTCAAATCACTCTGAGACACTGCAGTTCCCCATCCCCCTCCTGCTGCAAGGGAAACCCACATGCAGAAGAACAAGTAAGCAGTGGGTCCCAAAGAGGAAATATCAGCTATCATGGGCCAAGCCCTAGACACCAAGCCAGACCTGTTAACCATGATTGGTAGTGGAGAAACTCTGTATCCAAAGGCAATATACCTCAGAATACCATGGATATACAACTGACATGCCATAGGAAACAGAGGATGAAATGGCTTTGCCTGAAGTTCTTCTGCTACTTTATTTTGGATCAATAATACAAAAAATAAATGTGAACAAATATCCATAATGTGGCAGCAAGGTATTCCTTTCTGAAATGCAAATGTTAGTGTCCCAAGATTACAAATGGGTCATTTGTGGAAGAGCTCCCAGTCGGGAGTGGTGGGGGCAGAACGCTGGTGTGAAGTATCAGGTATTTTGAAGAATGGCTGAATAGTGTCATTTATTTATTTAGCAGCAGAAAATACATCTCTTGAAAATATGTTCTCCCTTGCAGTAATTCCCTTTGCAGTCAATTTAAGGAAGAACTGGATTATCTCCCCAAAGCATTTAACAACCCAGTGCAGTAACAGTATCATTTAATACATGCACACTTCTAAATATGCTCAAAGTGCATCAGAATGTATTGAGCATCATTTGTATAATTTGCAAGAAATCAGACTGATTGAAATTGGGTGGGATTACTTACCCAGGGAAGGACAATGCCTTCTGTTCTTCCTCCTTTTGTGAAAGCTATGGTTATTCGTAAGGCCACATTTGTAAAGCCATCGAGAATGGAGAGGACCTTTGGACTACATTACAGTTCCCAGCTAGGCTCCTTTATATCTCAAGCTATAAGTTTATATTTAACTTGTTCAAAAAAGAACTTTAGGAAAATGATTTAATTTACAAGAGCAAACTCTGTTTTCCCCCTTATTTTAAAGCCATGAACTCAATTTTGTTAACATATAACGAATAAGCTTTGTTCTATAGATGGGTATCTAAACCGTTCAGAAACAATACAGTTACAAAAACAGAAAGAACTGTATTATCCAGATCAGGGAAGACTTGCTTAATCTTTAGAAAAATAATTTAGTATGACATATTCAAACTGATTTCAAGTTCTTTCTTGTATGCGTGCGTGTGTGTGTGTGTGTGTGTGTCCTATCTTCATCTCTCTCTCCATCCCTCCTTCTTTCATACACACTCCTACTAACTGTATATCTCAGGCAGGCAGAGGGGTACAAACAAAGCTGAGTGCATATGGCCTTTTCAAATTCTCCACCAAATTTGTGGAGAACTTCTCTGCATCTCTCCAGAGGAAGGAGAAATTCTTCAACAGTTTCTCAAGGGCACAACTCCTCCTTAGCAGTGATAGTTGTACTGTTTCAAAAACAAAAAACCAAGTGGGAGAATATTCCCCATGAATTTTTCCCCTTGAGTTTGATTGACAGATTGGAAAGTAGAGAGGATGTAGACTATTAGAGGATGATAGTACAATAAGAGACAGGTCATCCACACATATCCCTTGGGCCACTTTGTGACTAAATAGGTTCACTACTGATAACTTCCCTTGACAATTGCTTTCACTAGGTGAAAAGCTGGATGAATGAACAGATTCCAGCTGAAGCTTGAGAGAAACATAATAAAGGAATACCTTCTGACCTTGAATGAATTTAAATTTCCAGGCCCAAATGTATTGCAACCTAGGGTACTAAAAGATTTTGCGGATGATCTGGTAGAATTTCTGTCCATTATCTTTGAGAAATCCTGGAGAATGGATGAAGTACCAAATAACTAGAAGAGAGCAAATATAGTCCCCATCTTCAAAAGGGAAAATGATGCCAAAAAATCTACCACTCAATATCAGCTAAGGTTGGTCAAAAATACTATAAAGAAGTAAAAAAAAAGTTTATTTAGATATGTTCAAAATAAAAGAAATAGGAAGGAATTAGTACACCAGTTGCTCAAGGAAGAGGACAAATTGTTAACAGATAAGTGGGTGTGGGGGAGACAAGAGCTACTCAGCTGCCATATTGGCTCAGACCTCTCCAAAAAGAGGGTATCTGTGGAGCAGGATGATGGGACAGGGTTTAGCTTTGAGAAGATTAGCTTTGAGAAATTCTGGAGATTGTGGAAGTGCTAGGTGACTGGAGGAGGCAAATGTCGCTCTGTGTTCCAAAAAAAGATGTAAGAGAGGATCTGTGGAACTACAGACCAATCAGCCTGATATTGATATCTGGGAATGTTCTAGAACAGAACATAAAGCAATTAGTCTGTAACTTCTTGGAAAATAATGCAATAGTTACTAGAACTGAGCATGGATTTTTCAAGAACAAGTCTTCTCAGATTAATTTTATTTTATGATTAACTTCTTTAATAGATTGTGGGAATGCTGTGAACATAATGTATCTTGATTTCAGCAAAGCATTTGACAAAGTACCCCATGAAATGCTGATTTGCAAACTAATTAATACAGGCTGAATGGCATATCAATTAGGTAGATCAAGAGTCTGCTTGTAAATTGTACACGAAGACTGCTCAGGAAACTGAAGTGAGGCAGCATGGAGTTCATCCTTGGATGTTCAATATTCACATGAATAACCTTCATTATGAAAAGAAAACTAAACTAGGTGGGGTAGCTAGAAAAGAGAAAGGAAATTATCTTGATAATTTAGAGAAGTGGGCTTAAGTAGCGGAATACAAAATTCTTCATGCAAGAAAAATAAATGGTAATAACACACATGAAATGAATCTTAACATTGTAGTTGTTCACAAGCTGAATATGAATCAGCAGTATGACATGTTGCCAAAAAGACAGATACTGTGTTAGTCTGCTGCAGCAACAAAAATATAGTTTTCAGATCAAAGGAAATCAACATTTTCTACTATATTCTGCATTGGTCAGATCCCATCTCAAGTGTTCCATTCAGTACCAGGCATCGCAAGAAAGATTTGGAGCAACTGGAATTGGTACCAAGATGCGTAAGGAGGACTGAAAACGTTTTGAGACTCAGGGAACTGAGTATGTTTAGCTTTGCAAAAAGACTGCTGCAGGGGGTAGAGGAAGAGAAATATACATTTTCCAAGTCTCTAAAGGAATTTTCTCAACCTGGCAACTTTAAGTTGTGTGGACTTCAACTCCCAGAATTCCCCAGCCAGCATGGCTGGCTGGGGAATTCTGGGAGTTGAAGTCCACACATCTTAAAGTTGCCAGGTTGAGAAACACTGTTCTAAAGGAATGTTAAGATCTGTTCTTAGCAAGTTGTTCCAGAATGCAGGAGATGTGAGAATGGTTATAAGCCACAGGAAGGCAAATTCTGGTTGAACATTAGAAAAACTGTCCTAAGTGTAAGAGCAGTTTGACAGTGAAACAAATCCTCAAAGAAGACAGAAAACATTTCCTTCACTCTGGTTCCCTGTATATACAATGGAGGGTTGAACTGGGAGGCCTAAATAAGGCAACCCCCACTCAATAATGTTGTGAACGAAACAGCCTCAATGCAGCATTTTTAAATACTCTCCCAACAAGCTTCTTAAAAAAGGGAACTACCCCTCTCAGAAACATCTGTTTTGTTTCAGACGCAGGCAAGCAGATCATCTTCTTATCTAGAAATGTTTGATCAGACATTGGTAGACCCTATTTCTTGCTGTCACCTAAGCTCAGGCAATTTGTTCTGGTGGAGCTTAAAAATCTACCACCACAAAAATCCAGAGCAGATTTCTCCTCCATGCTTACACTGCATCCTTTCAGTTCATCTCATGCCTGATGGATAGAAGAGAGTGCTTCTCTATTGCCAGAGTTAAAGCCATCTTCGACTACTAGTTCTGTTGGGCTTTGGCGGGGGAGGAGAGTTTGATCCTTTACCCCAACAGCAGATGTTTTGGGTTGTCCTGAATAATGTCCCTGCCTGCTTTGGCATTTTTAAAGCTATCCACAGGTGGAACTGATCCATGCTTGAACTGGAACTTGCTTGGCAGAATCCTTGCAAACCATTTGCAAACTTCCTAAAAGAAGAACAGATGTAAATATAATCAATGAAGCAGAATCAGGAGCTGCAACCGTGTGATTGGACATCAAAGAGCAAATAAAGAAACTGAGTGAAATGTTGTTGCTGCTGCTGTTGAGTGAAATGTAGCACCAACTTTTTTACCCCTATTTTATAAATGTATCAGTCGCTGCTGCTGCTGCTTCCTCTTCATCTTCCTCTTCTTCTTCTTCCTCCTCCTCCTCCTCCTTTATAATCTGGTTGCAACAAGGACTAGATAGACATAATAGGGAGAATTTTGATATTTTGTTTAAGAAGAACAAAATGATGGGGAGAACAGAGGAGGGAGGAAGGAACCTAGCAGAAAGTGCCAGTGATTGAAGGTAGGAAGGAGGCACAAAGATGCAATGCAATGTAGCAGAATAAAAGAAACTGAAGGAAAGTTAAAAATTACCATAGGGATAGCTGAAAGGGCAACTGGTAAAGAATGTTCTTCTGCCAGTCACAGCTGGAATAGAGAATGAAAGAGATGCAAACAACGTGGCCAAAAGCATGAAATCAGGGTTTTGTGTACCCCTCCCCATCCCTCTGCTTCCCCCTTTCTCTTCCCTTTATGAACGAACACTTACAGTATGCACAAATGAGAGGAATTGGATGGAATGGGAAGGGGGTGGGGGGGAATTCATCAGGTTCTACATGTAAAAAGAAGAGGCTCAGGAAGTGTGCCTCTTTGAAAACCCAGGGATAGCTGGGGGTGCTTCCTGGGGAATGGAAGAAAGCAGTAATTAATGCATAGTGAATGAGTCTGAATGGAGGTTGAATAGGGACATAACAATGGATGGAGGGTTTTCTCTCCCTCGACTCCCCACCTCCTTTCTCCTTTAGGGTTTTTTTTTTTCCCCTTGAAGAAAAGATGCTGTTAAAAGATGGCTACTGCAGAATGACAGCTTTGGTGTGTCTTCCCAGTGGTTTTTGTTTTGTGTTGATCTACAGATGCAAGTGACCTAATCTGTGGCAATTTCATTTGTGTATGCATCAAGGTCTTCCTTCCTTCCTTCCTTCCTTCCTTCCTTCCTTCCTTCCTTCCTTCCTTCCTTCCTTCCTTCCTCCCTCCCTCCCTCCCTCCCTCCCTCCCTCTCTCTCTCTCTTTCTTTCTTTCTTTCTTTCTTTCTTTCTTTCTTTCTTTCCTTCCTCTTTGATGGTGTTTTTGTCCCAGTCCTCAAAATTCAGATTATGTGAGTACCTTCCTCTCTCTCTCTCTGTCTCCCTCTCCCTCACTCTCCTTCTTTTTCTTTCCCCCATTTACAAAACATCAAGGGGATTACTGAGAATAACTTTGTTGGCCAACATCAATGATCCACCTTCAAGCTACCAGAAAAGTCATGTGCCTGGCTTTTAATACTGAGCCCCACCATGGGATTCAGATGTAACACATATTAAATGCAGAGAAGCTCTGCAAAGGTTTCAGGGAAGGTTAAACTCACTGAGCCTCCCTGTCAAAAAGCCAAAATGTTGTAGCTTTTTTTTGCTGGATAAAGATAGTTCAAATATAATCATAGTGATGAGAGCAGAGAAGTCTTCCATCAGATGTAGGAAATCACTGTGTTTAAAAGCCAGACAATTTTTTTTTAAGTGATATATAAAATATGAAGATGTGAGTGTGTGTCTGCATATAAAAAAAGAAGCACTGCCATGGAAAGAGGAATGTATTTTCATGTTTTTTTCCTCTGTTATTTCTCTCATTTCTTTCTTACTTCAATTATTGCTCCCTGAATTTCTTTTTCCTCTTTCCTTTTTTCCTGCAACCTCGGAAGAGTCATTTTGCAAGTTGAGCATCCATATAAATCCAAAAAAGAAATAAATACCTATTTTACCTAAGAAACAATTCAAAGGGATCCAGAAAAAGACAAAATAGCCATCCTGGCAAAAAAGCAGACTGCCAAATTCAATATTATTGCACTATTAATTGGGTCAACTCAAAGGTCACAAAACAGTGTATAGGTTTGCAAATGTCAAAGTATATTTTGTTGGATTGAGATGGTAAATAAGACAAAAGTAGAAGAACAAAAATGGGGAAGGGGGAAAGGTGATTTAGATGCCCTTAATTATGATAAAATGAAACATGGGAAGAGATTACAGACCTTCAGAATAGACTTTACAGAACATTATCCTCTTTTTATTTACATTTAGAACTTTACTGGCTGGAGAAATCAAACAATCAATCAAGAGTGGAATTTCTGGAGGTTCTTCCTATAAACCCAAGTTTATGGGTGGGCAGAAAATAGAATAAATATATATATTTTTTAAGTTTACAATGTGGAGATAATTATCTATATGTCCTTGGAAAACACAAAGTCAGTAGAATAAAGACCTAGCAGTTGCATGCACATAACATGCTAAGGTGGGTGAGTTTTTATCTTATTTTGGGGCCTCAACAAGTTTGGTGAATCAGACTTGATTACTTTATTGGTTAATTTATTATGTGAATCCAAATATAGGATCCAACTACCCACCCAACCCCAAAAAAGAGGAGAAAGCTATATGCATCCAAGAATTAACAAATTAATATAAAGTAAAAATGAAGTCTCCTTTGAGTTCAGTTCAACTCCTGATGGCTTCATGGCCATGTCATTTTCTTGGCAACAATGTGGAAGTGGGTTGCCATTGTCTTCTTCCAGGATGTGTTGACTTCTCAGTCTAGCCTACAGCCTGGGGGTCTCCTGATGGTCTCCCATTAAAATTCTGTCAAATCCTAACCTGATTAGCTCTCCCCACACACACATACACACTTTTTTTTTCCTTTTGATGTCTTCATAGATTCCAAATGATGGGATAATAAGCAAGCAAAACATACACATCCTTTATCAGCAACTGTTGTTCTAAGGTCATGTTAACAATCTTGTGGATGTGAGCCCAAAATGTGTCCATAGGAAAACCAGTCCAGACTATTTGAATTAGTGTTCCAACTTCAGAATTGCATCTCCAACAGCAAAGTGCTTATACCAAACCCATAACAAGTTTTCTCTGGGGTGACTAATATACACAAAACAGCATTTCTCTCATTTTACGATCAAACTAATGATATTACATTCTTTAAGATGACTTTCTACTGCTTTATGAACTGAAGTGCTGTCAGCCCTATAAGGTAGACCACACCAAGAAACCAATGCCATTTACAATACACTTTTATTGCAACAGCTATAGTTAGAGAATCTTGGAAGTCTGAATGTGCTTCCCCCTTCTATCATCTTCTTGTGAATTAGGGAGAGGCCTAAGACATTTTCTCAAATTAGTTTCTTGAGAAAGACTCAAGCCCTGCTTGTCTGATCATTGCCTTGGTAGCAGCTCTTCCTCCTGTTCTTCAAGGCCATTCCCTATATCCTCTATGAGTGCCATCAGGTGAGTATTGACTTTAAGTGACCACATGGATAGTTCTTCTCCAGGATGACCTGTCCCCAACCTGTCCTTCAGGTTTTCCAAAGCTACACCCATCACTGATGCAACCAAATCCCTGTACCTTGCTGCTGATCATCCTCTTTTTCTCCTTCCTTCCATCTTTCCCAACATTCCGGAATGAAGAATACCATGGCTTGCCAACAAAACAAGCAAATGGATCATAAAACAAATCAGTCCAGAGTTCTCTCAAGGCACAAAATATGCAGCCTCAAACTATTGTATTTTTGGACACATTATGCAAAGACTCAGCTCCCTTGAGAAGTCCACAATACTGGGAAAGATAGAAGGGAAAAGAAGAGGATGACCAACAGCAAAATGTATGGACTGAATTACAGCAGCAATGGGTGCAACAGTTAAGAGTCAACATTGAGTTGATGATGCATAATCAATTGTCTGTCTGTCTGTCTGTCTTTCTCTCTCTCTCTCTCTCACCCACTCCCTCCCTCCCTCCCTCCCTCCCTCTCTCTCTGGTGCCTTTGAGTCAGTCTTAACTCCTGGCAACTGCCTGCAATTTTCTTGGCAAGATTTTCAGAAGTGGCTTCCCATTGCCTCCTTCCTAGGGCTGAGAGAGAGAGACTGGCCCAAAGTCACCCAGCTGGCTTCGTGCCTAAGGCAGGACTAGAACTCACAGACTTCTGGTTTCTAGCATGGTGCCTTTAACCTCTACACCAAACTAGCTGTCAATCAATCCATATACATTTCCACATATGTCATGAATAGAAGGTACGGTATTATTTTGCTTTATTTAAGTTTAAAAGCCAGTAATTGAGAAAGCAAAAGACAGCAAGGTCAGAAATGACAAGGTAAGACCAGAGTTGTTCATTAGCATAGCAGCAATCACTTGCCCCTCTGAAAAACTAGCATCTGGCTGTCCGATAAGATATAAAGCTCAGAAAAGGGATTGTTGGCTAGTTACAATGTAAAAACATTCTGCTTTGGCCCTATATATATTATGGTTATATTTGTCACAGAGCAAAGTTCTGTGTTTTTCAGGAGATGGATGGAACGTGCAAACTCCTTATCAACTCCTTCATTTTCACCTTTAGACAATTAATGTTAACTGTTGCTTCTTTTTTATTAGAGGCATGTGCAATAATACACCCTCTAATGAATGGTCTAACTGCATCCCCAAAGGGAGTGATGAAACTGAGTGCCTTTTGGCTATGGAAAAATTCTACTGTCTCTGGATCTATCTACTTAATAAAATCATAATAATTTGACAAAGATACATGCAAAGACCATTTGACAAATGTAGGTAAATTATTGTCAAGTGAGGCTGTTAACTTTATGGGAACACATTCTGAAATAATTATAGCATCGATGTCACACGCCTTAACTTTAGATATCTAGAATGAATGATCAGAAAATCATTTAAACAAGAGCAATTTCTACCAGCAGAAGAAAAAAAAGCTTATTCAGGTTGAGAAGAATGCCAAATATATGTTAGATTAAATGCACACATATTATCCTGTAGAATATTATGTATGCAAGAAGGAAAGGGATCCAGAGTTTGATCCATATTCACTCCAACATGTATTTGATCCAGTTTTGTATAACTTCTAGAGAGCTGGTAGTTGGACCATATAGATTCAAGAGTGATAAACATTGATGTCACAATCTAACAATGAATATTTTAAAATGATCTTCTCCATCTGACATGTCTTCTTTAACCATCAGCTTAGAAAATCTTCTAACCAAAATTGCAACACCTTGTTCAAGTTTCAAATATATGCATTGCCCAGCAAAGCTGTCAGTAAGAGCTGTGTATCCTGGCCCTATTCTTTAGGAAGATATGAATCTCCTATAATAAAATAACTTAATTTCCCTTTCTAAAAAGTCAAGTTCCTTCCTATCCTTCAAAAAAAATAAAAAAAATAAAAACAAAACCCAACCCTTTAATATTCCATGTTACAAAGAAATCTGCCGTTACTATGAAATAATATTAGAAAAACTGGAAAAGGGACAGCTGACATATCAGTCTTAAGTATATAGCTTCTATGTAATAGAAATATTCCAAAAACCCCCTTCAAAACAGTAATAAACTTGAAAGGCAAAAAATAATAAAAGAACACTTAAATGTACACACCCAGATTTTCAGTACTTAGAACTATTGGGGAGCATAGCCAACATCCCTACCTACTTTAATAATTAGTGATAATAGTAATATTCATAACCGAATGGGAGACAAAATGATTAAGTCACATCTGTTAATTCACTTCTTAAAATATCTGCCCTTCAAAGAATCCAGGGGAAGGAAAAAAGGGAGTAGAGGTGGGAGAAGAAGGAAGGAAGGAAGGAAGGAAGGAAGGAAGGAAGGAAGGAAGGAAGGAAGGAAGGAAGGAAGGAAGGAAGGAGGGAAGGAAGGGGGGCTAATTACAGTCACAAAAAGGGCCATCACTTATTATTTCTAGCCAAGGACAAAGAAAGAAAGAAATTCCAAATTAGAAGCTGAAGATAAACAGTTCAGCAGCCTGAAGTTGAAAGGAGGCAAATTAATAAAACATGAAAATTTTCCAGTTCTTCAAGGAGGTTTCAGAAGGATTTTAAGGGAGTAAGATTTTTTTTTTCCCCCCAATTTCTACAGGGCTGTTAAATATCTGGACTAAGCCCAGTGATCTGAAAGAAAAAGAAATAGCTGGGCACCTAATGAAACATTGCAAATTCCTTTTATGGACCAAGTTCCTCATTGCACCAAATGCCTTTTCAACATTGATGGACTTCCTAACTGAATCTGGGAAGAACCAAATAAGGGATTTATTCTTTTCCCATTCAGTTATGTTAGCAGATCAGGCTTTCTTTAAGATTTCATTCCTCCTAACAAATTGGAGAAATTTTGCAATAAATGGCCAAGGTGTTATCAGTTGTATGGAAAGTGGAGCTGACAGGCAATGGGCACAATGTTGGAAGACCTGAAGGACCAGGTTGTCGACAGATCTTCCTGGAAAAAATCTATGTGGTCGCTAAGAGTTGACACTGATTTGATGGCACATAATCAGTCAATACCTCCTTTACTTATAAGGACATATATTTCTTCCTTCTTCTCTGCCACTGTTACCTTAATGGGAAAGATAGTAATGGAACTTTCTAGGGTGGTTTCCAAGCAATCAACAGATAGACTTTTCCAATAACAAAAAAAAAAAGTAATCCCTGCTTCTGATCCAGTAGTAACAGTTACACAGATATCAGGTTAATAAAACTACCAGGAGTTTACTGAGGCTAGCTGACTACAGTATCATCTTGACCAGAAGTCAAATGTGTTGAGTAAACACAGCTATTGGGTAGTTTTTCCTAGTGGACAGACAAAATAAATCCTTGGAGAATAAAGGCTTCTTCCTTTCATATAAGACTGTGTTACATTATTCGAATAAATATAGCTCTTCCTAAGATTATATAGATGCTGTTAAAGTGCTGCACTCAATATGCCAGCAAGTTTGGAAAACGCAACAGTGGCCACGGGACTGGAAACGGTCAGTTTACGTTCCAATTCCAAAGAAGGGCAATGACAAAAATGCTCAAACTATTGCACAATTGCACTCATTTCACATGTTAGCAAGGTTATGCTCAAAATCCTACAAGCTAGGCTTCAGCAGTATGTGAACCGAGAACTACCAGATGTACAAGCTGGGTTTTGAAGAGGCAGAGGAACTAGAGATCAAATTGCCAACATTCGCTGGATCATGGAGAAAGCACGAGAGTTCCAGAAAAACATCTACTTCTGCTTCATTGACTATGCAAAAGCCTTTGATTGTGTGGATCACAACAAACTGTGGCAAATCCTTAAAGAGATGGGGGTACCAGACCATCTTACCTGTCTCCTGAGAAATCTGTATGTGGGCCAAGAAGCAACAGTTAGAACCGGTCATGGAACAACTGATTGGTTCAAAATAGGGAAAGGAGTACGACAAGGCTGTATACTGTCACCCTGCTTATTTAACCTATATGCAAAGTACATCATGAGAAATGCCAGGCTGGAAGAATCACAGGCCAGAATTAAAATTGCAGGGAGAAACATCAACAACCTCAGATATGCAGATGATACCACCCTAATGGCAGAAAGTGAAGAAGAACTAAAGAGCCTCTTGATGAGGGTGAAAGAGGAGAGTGCACAAGTTGGCTTGAAACTCAACATTAAAAAAACTAAGATCATGGCATCTGGACCCATCAATTCCTGGCAAATAGAAGGGGTAGAAATGGAAGCAGTAACAGACTTTATTTATTTGGGCTCCAAGATCACCACAGACAGAGACTGCAGCCATGAAATTAAAAGTTGCTTGCTCCTTGGGAGGAAAGCTATGGCAAACCTAGATAGCATATTAAAAAGCAGAGACATCACCTTGCTGACAAAGATCTACATAGTTAAAGCTATGGTTTTTCCAGTAATAATGTATGTCTGTGAGAGCTGGACCATAAAGAAGGCTGAGCGCTGAAGAATTGATGCCTTTGAACTGTGGTGCTAGAGAAGACTCTTAAGAGTCCCTTGGACTGCTAGGAGGTCAAACCAGTCAATCTTAAAGGAAATCAACCCTGACTGCTCATTGGAAGGATTGATAATGAAGCTCAAGCTCAGATACTTTGGTCACCTAATGGGAAGAGAGGACTTTTTGGAAAAGACCCTGATGCTGGGAAAGATGGAAGGCAAAAGGAGAAGAGGACGGCAGAGGATGAGATGGTTAGATAGCATCACTGAAGCAATGAGCATGAAACTGAGTAAACTCAGGGAGGCAGTGAAGGACAGGAAGGCCTGGCGCGATATGGGTCATGGGGTCATGAAGGGTCGGACACAACAACTGAACAACAACAAAGATTATATATGGTCAAACTGCCTATTTAGCTGCACATTTATCTCCCCATGGAATAATAGATACCATTAAACCTACAAAAACGGGAAAAGCTCCCAATCCAGATGGTAATTCTATTGGGTGGCGTAAAACATAATATTGAAGCTTTTGCCTCAGCACTATTGGAGGCATATAGTTGTGCCTTTTTAAATAATGTATTTCTCATGTCTTTTATGTCTATATAACTGTGATTTTGAAGACTGACAAAAATCCTACTGATTGTGCAAGGTCTTGTCCTTGCTACTCTCTGCTGCAAAAATATTGAGAGTGATCCCGGCTAGATTTGACATCCATCCTATACAACCTGTTGTCATTAAAAGCCACCAAGTGTCTAAGATTATTAATTTACATCCTGGGTATAAATTCAGAAAAACTGAAATTGTTGTTGTTGGTTTCGTTGGGGGGGTTTCATTGGGGGTGGATATGGTACAGTCAAAATTTTTGAAGTATTGGATAAATACGGATTTCCTTTTTTGTCAACTGGATCAATATTAGGTAGTCTGCTTTTGCTAGGAATTATCTCCTCACCTATCAAGATGTCTTGTGGAACTCATCAAGAAAGCTCTTTATCTCCTCTTATTTTGACTTAGATATTGGAACCACTGACATGATTTATTAGAGAAACAGGACTTTTGGGGCATAATAGTGGCTGAAGTTGAATGCAAACTCATATTTTATGACAATGATACATCATCACTCATCAATAATTATGTATTTTCTGTACCAAAATTTATTGATATTGTGTGGCATTGATATTGTATGGTAGTTCATCAGATTATTCTATAGTTTGAGTAAGTTTCGTATACTTTCTTATAGTTCTAGGAAATCTTGTAATGATTATTGGCAAGATGGCAGATGTCACTGGTCAAGTGCACTCCTGATGAGTAAGTGGATATGTCTATGTGTGGACATATAGAAATGGCTTGCCATTACCTTCTTCTGGATTTTTTCCCCCCAACTTCCCAATCTATTTTACAATTCTGGAATTTCTTGATAGGCTTCCATTCACATATAAGTCAGACACTATTTTGATTTTTTTTCAAGATTAGCCAAGATGGGCGAGGTGCTCTCTCCTCATATTAGTACAGGTAGTCTAAGTGATTTTTATACTTTAGACAAAATTGATCTTTCTTAATGGAATTTAATTTTTAAAAAATGCATGAGCAGAACAATAGAAGCAGTCACTTTGCCTGTTTGGTCAGGAAGTACATATCTATATGAGTCATTAAACCTTTGGAGCTTGTCATGTGTATCAGCATGATTTCTCCAGTTTTCTGGAAATAGTCAGTTTTGGAGATGAAACAGCTGCTGCTAAACTATAAATCTCAGCATCCATTCATCCTCGGTGATCATTTTGGCTAAAGCTGCTGGGTGTTCCAGAAGGGTTCCCATTCCTATATATATGTATGTATGTATATATGTGTGTGTGTGTGTGTGTGTGTGTATCTATATCTATATCTATATCTATATATATAAAACTATTTTGCATAGCCACAATAAGCATAAAACAAAAGGCTATTTCTCCCACCTTGAGTCTGAGCTTCCTGCTCTGATTTTCATCTCAATTGTTTTAGGCTGTGAAAACTATACTCATTCTATACTTATTATGTATACTACATATCGTATGTGTATATGGGTCAAATTAAATTTCATGAGCCTTTTTTTTTCTAGTTAGACATGGATTTCACTGTTGCACAGCAATTATATGATCTCTGAGGAAGCTTTCCAAAAACACATGTTGCTTTGAAGTTTAAGGAAGATCCCTACATTTGGAAGGGAAAATCTAATTTGCCTCTCCCCCCCTCCACCCACCAGCCTCTAATTCTGCTTCTTTCCAAAGTCAGAAAAGTACATTAGGGCAAGATTGAGGGTCTGCTAGATTCTAACCCCCTTGTTCCTTCTCCATCACACCTCCAAATGTCAGTTTAATATTTGCCAGCTCAAGGGTTAGTCTAAATATATTCTTTCCTGGCCTGTGACTATCAAGGCTTATGAATCATTATGGTGTCCCATCACTGGGACTCTCCAGCAGACATAGGACGGCTCTGTTTATACACATTTGGAGGCACTGATTCTTGTGCTCATAATATTCCTTACACAAAATGTATCCCTCTGAGATAAATTAATGAACAAAGGGAAGGGAGGAACTGTGCATTTCTGATAGGATTTTAAAGATTTTTATTTTGTAACAATACGGCAAACCAAGATTACATTCAACATCTAGTCTTTCTTTTCTAGAAACTCCACTAATTCAAACCTGGACAATCATATTAAAGGAAATATAATACTATTTATTCAATTATTCAAAGCAGTTGTATGTTGCCCATTCCCTTAAAATTGTCTTACAGAAATAGTTAAAACAATGACTAAAAACATAGAACAAAACAAAACTTTTCAAATCTTTCAAAAGTCAAAATAGTCAAATCAAAGCCTTGGTAAATCTATATATTTTGAGCTACCTTCCAGCTTATAATAAGGAGTGGGCTTGCTTTAGTTTTAGTGGCTGTCTGTTCTACAAGATGAGCTCCACCATAGAAAAAGCAGAATTACCTGACGTCAAAGTGTCTGTGCAAGTCCTAGAAAAGGAACTTCCCTTGATGATCTAAAAGGGTGAGGTGGATTGTAAGTAGCTTGGTCCTAAGACAGGTAAGGCTTTATATGCTGTCCTAATCAATTTGAACTGAGATCACAAAGTAACCAGAAAACCCTAAGTTGTTGCATCATTGGACTGTGCGGGACCTTCACGAGGCACTATTCACCATTCTTGCTGCTGCATGCCACCATCCTCTAAAGCAATTTCAAAGATCACCCTATGAAGAGCGGATCTGTGAAAAATTGCCCAAGGAAGCCCTTTTGGGTAGTCAGGCAGTTGCCCATATCATTGGTGGCTCTGGCTAGCATCCAGATTCCATATGAATTCCACCAGGAACAATGTGAGCAATTCTTTTCAAATCAAATTCATACTGGGCTTGAAGCCAGTTTAAGCAATACCATATCTAGGGTGTCCATCACATCATCTAAGAACAGTCATTTGCGTGTGAAATATATAAAGGGTATGTCACATCATGAAATAGTCATGGAGTATTAGTTATTTGAGATCTTTGTTGATAAATGTTAAGCCCAAGGTGCAGAATACAAAGAAGGTTAGCAACCAGAGTGATGCTGGTTATTATAACAACAAACAAAACATCCAATATTCAAGTAGTCCTCCTAGTTTGGTTGGAAGATGGAGTTGCCAGTGAATATTGTCTAAGATGTAATCCATGTCTCCAAGTTCCCTCCTATTAAGAGGCCCTGAAAATGGTTAGTGGTTCCGGAGATCACCTACCAGTACTTATTTTATTTAGTATGAACATAAAACTAAATGCAGAAAATATAATTCATTCCTTCATTCATTCATTTAAATAATGTATATGGCCACCCAGCTCACAACAGTGACTCAGGGTGGTATACAAAGATTAAAACAACAGCTATAAACACCAGCCCAAAGTAAACAATACATCCAAATCATGCAAACGACATCAGCAGTAGACCTTGCTTTGTATATAGCTTAAGCCAGTAGAGTGGAACCTCAGTTCATGAATTTAATTCGTTCTGCGACTCTGGTCGCGACCCGAAATGGTCGCGACCGGAATCAAATTTTCCCATAAGGTTCAATGTAAATACGGTTAATCCGTTCTGAACCATGTTTTTTTTTTAAAAAACCGCAAAAATATGACACAAAGTACAGTATGAAGAGAGAGAAAGCTAACCTTGCTCGGGAGGGAAAATGGCCGCGCTTCCTGCTTGGAGGGAGTGTCCCCTCCCTACAGGAAGTCGCGACCACGTGATGCGGGAGGGAAAATGGCCGCGCTTCCTGCTTGGAGGGAGAGTCCCCTCCCTACAGGAAGTCGCGACCACGTGACACGGGAGGGAAAATGGCCGCGCTTCGTGCTCGGAGGGAGAGTCCCCTCCCTACAGGAAGTCGCGACCACGTGACACGGGAGGGAAAATGGCCGCGCTTCCTGCTTGGAGGGAGAGTCCCCTCCCTACAGGAAGTCGCGACCACATGACACGGGAGGGAAAATGGCCGCGGATCCTGTTCATCACCCGATCCGGCGTTTGTGACCGGAGGTAAATTTTTGCGGCCTGAGCTGGTCGTGACCTGAATTGTTCGTGAACAGATGCGTTCGTGAACCGAGGTACCACTAAATAAACCCATAAACCAATATAATAATGCATTATCTAATACACTCAATTCTGCTGAACAAAATATTACAGGAAGAATTCAATATAAACCCTGAGAAAGAGGAAAAGAAGAAAAAGGAGTTACATGTTGCCAAACCTGTAACTGGCAATTGAGATATCTGAGGATAATCATCTGTATCAGCCCAATCATTCAAGGCTGTTTATGCCCCACTGGAGGAAGCTCTCAATAGCCCTGTAAAACCATAGCAGACCAACTGACAGGATACTGAAAGACGTCTTCTCTTTGAGTCTAACCAGACCTTTTTGTTTTATATGGTATTGCTGCTGTACTATGCTGCTAAATAATCTTTGTATGAAGTCAGTTTGCCCCAGATCTTGCTCAGCAATGAGCAAATACTCAGAATATCTGGAAAATGACAATATGAGATTCTACTCAGAGGAATCTTTTGGAAGCTCATTAGTTTCACTGCATATTCCCTCTGGGTAGCAAGCAGCAGGATCTAGCCAACCTTGGATGATCTCAAAGAAGCAAAGCTGGGTCAGACCTGGTTAGTGCTTGGGTGGGAAACCACATCAGGAAATCCCAGGACTGTTGGCTAGACTGGGAAATTTTTAAGAAATCTCAGAAAAGAGTGATGGCAAGCTAATTCTATATTCTGGTATAGAGCTTCATGACCAGTATCTGTTGCCCTACTTCTATATTGTCTCCAGGAAAAGTCCAAGACACTAGCAGCTAAGCTTGACTCAAGGGAATCTAGCACTCTATATTTTTATGGCAGTCATGTGCTAATAACATAAATGCTTAGACTTAGAAACCTCTGTGCAGAATTAGAAGTCTATGCATAGTTACTGAGGCTTGAAAAGTTCCACAGATGATGGCTAGTCCAGGAGCAGAGCTTCAGCAAATATGTCAATGTTGCAAATATACTTGCTAGCACCTACAACTTCTGGCGAATGAAAGACAACTCCATGTTACTCTGTTGCAGCCATTCTCTTAATATCTGAAGCAGAACATCCAGAACCAGATCTATCTATATGGCTATAGAAAAGTTTATTTGTGTTATATATCTTATGAGAGAAAACCTATTATCTTGCTTGATGTGCAATACAGGCAGTCCTCAATACATGACCATTCGTTTAACAATGGCACTGAAAAAAGTGACTTATGACCAGTCCTCGCAGTTATGACCATTGCAGCATCCCTGCGGTCAAGTGATCAAAATTTGGATGCTTGGCAATTGGCATGTATTTATGACAGTTGCAGCATCACAGGGTTACATGATTGCCATTTGCAATCTTCCCAGGGGGCTTCCAACAAGCAAAGTCAATGGGGGAAGCCAGATCTGCTTAATGACCATGTGAATTGCTTAACAACTGTGGCAAAAAGGCCATAAAATTGGGCATGACTCATTTAATGACCGCATTGCTTAGCGATGGAAGTTCTGATCCCAATTATGGTCGTAAGTTGAGGACTACCTGTAAATATTTTTTAAAACTACATTTAAAGAATTGCAAAGCAAATACAAGACAAAAACCAATTTTTTAAAAAGCAAGAGATCCTTGAGAAAAAACAAAGAATTTTCTTGCCTTCTCTCCTGGCTACTGACAGGTCCCTGTTGGTTTCATGTAGCCCTTGCTCACACCACATTGAGTGATAGGAAGGTTACAAAGGATCGAGTTTTGCTTTGTCCATTCGGATGGGCAAAGTAGTTGATTTATAAAAGGAAATGCAATTATGTTCTTGAAAAAGTTTGAGGAAAAAGAGGGGAGGAAGTAAGGTGGCTTAGAAGGGGATAACATTCTCAAACTTCACAATGCCACCCCCCCCCCCCCCCATTAAACAAGCTACCATTTAGTCATAGCCTCTTAACAGAATTTGGCATGGGCAGTCATCTCTCTGCTGAAGTACAGCAGAAGAAGACTCAGTTGGAGAAAATTTATTAAAAGCCTATAAATTGAGGTGACCAAGATCCTTATTCTTTATTTCCAACTTCCTTCTCTTTGGATGGTCCACTGACTATCTAATGAAACTGTTGACAGAGAATGAATGAAATGAGACACTGATAAACAGACCAGAGTGTTGACGGCAATGGCAATTTGTATAATTCTTGGCAACTGCAACAGAAATGCATAGCAGAATTTTTTTCATACCATCCTCTGAAGAAGGCCCTGTTGGCAAGTACAACTGCCTCAGCTGAGCTGGTTGTTATACCACAGATTTAGAATATAAGAAATAAAAATCATAATAATCTCCCCTAGGCTGATTTCATGTATATTTGAAAAAGTAATTTTCCCTAATATTTAAACATGGACAAAACATGAATTGATAATCATACATTAATTAATTATGGAAGTTTAAAGTGTTTTCTTTTCCTTTTCTTTTTTTGGGTAATTTATACATTTTGGGGGTAATTTATACCTGCTGCTAAAAATATTTGCTTCCTTTTTTCAAGTGACCTCAAGTCTAAACTTACAATGAGATGCAAATATTGTTTGGTTGGTGAAGATATCAAAGTCATGTTAGATTTGACATTTAGTCTTCTTGAAGCATTAGAAAAACATTTTAAAAAAGCCTAAAAAATAGAGATGAGGGAAGTTTTATCTGAAATTTATATTTGTTATCTATTTCCATAAATTGTAGCACCTGGCCAATGGCATCTGGGCTTAGAAGCGAAGTAGGGTCAAACCACAGCTGTAGTTTACATTGAGAAGCCAAAAAACTTCCCCCAAAAGACAATCACAAGCCATATCCATAGCATAGTCAAACCTAGTTTTAATAGGTTAGTTGTGGGAAAGAAATGGTCCGTTATTCACAAATGTCCATTAAATATGAAAGTGTTTTGTCCCTATGGTGATTTCCATTATTTCCATTACGATGTCATCATGCAAATCACATACCTTGATGCAAATGACACTTTTTGTATCCATCTGCATCATTTGCACAAAGACATCATTACAGAAATCAAATAAATTGCCTTGGATATTAGATTCATTGCACACAAAGGCCATTGCACTGAGGTCTGCTAAATCAACCATTCACTGTACAGTAGTGCCAAGAATACTGCATGGAAGAAAATTTACATTTGCTACCTACCTTTCTATGTAAAACGCTCATGGGGGCTAATAATAAAACTCATGATAAAAGCATGCACAAAATGCATAATAAGCAATAACCCAGTAAAAATAACCTAGCCATAAGGTAGCACTGCTATACTCGCTGGGCTTCAAAAATCCAGACAGCCATTAAAAGACAGCAAAGAAATAGCAAAAACTCTGTTTGCTGCATCTAGTGGCCAAGTGGATTTTTGAAGCCCAAATATGATAGCTCTAAATAAGGTGGGGTTTTTTGTTTTTTTTTAATCTGCGCTCAGTCATTACTGACTCTGCAGTGACTGCTTGGACGAGTCCTTGCAATTTTCAAGGCAAGTGTTTCGGAGGTGGTTTGCCAGAGCCTCCTTCCTAGAGCAGAGCCCAGCTGGCGAGCGCAGGAGGCGGGGTTTCCGTTGCTTCGCGCCCTTTTCAGGCGAGCGCGGTTTCGCGCTTACCAGCAACTGCTCCCGACTCCTTTTGCAGGCGCCACCAGCATTTTTCCTCCCACCGGAGTGAGAGTACCCATTTATCTACTCACGTGAGTTTTCGACCTGTTGGGTTGACAGGAACTGGGGAGGAAACAGGAGCTCACCCTGTTTAACGTGAAGGCTGGACTCGAACCGCTGAAGCGTCAGCCATTTCTGGCCGGCAACTTTCAGCGTCATTAAGCCACTGCGCCACCGTGTCCCCCCTAAATAAGGTAACAACAGATAATAAAAAAACAAGGATGGCAGGCAATTAAATGCTTATCCAAATTAAAATATCAAAAGCAAAGCAGTTCAAGAAGTCAAGTGTCTACTGAATACAAAGGAGTTTACTTGCAGCAGAAAAAAGAAAGCAGATAGGCCTTCCTCAACAGAGATAAAAAATCTGAGCGTAGCCACCATGAAGGGCTCCCTTGGGTTGCTACCAAATGCAAAGCAACTATTGGAAGGATAGATAGAAGGGAAAGGCACCACACCCAAACAGATTCATGCAGGAAATCTTCAAAAGGCTTCAACATCCAGCCAGGTTTATACAGGAGAAAATTTTTTCTTCAACAGGCTGTTGTTCCTGGATGCCAGCTAGGAGCCAATGTAGCTGTTGTAACTTACGAATGGCCCCGCTCAACAATTTAACTAGAATAAATTTCAGATTTTTCAAATAAATTTTGAACCATCAGGGGTTTCCAAACAATCTTACTGAGGGCAGGGTCAAAGGTATTGAATTCCTCTTCCTGAACATCTTCAAGTCAGAACATTTTTGAAAAGCCGTCTGGTAAACCAGTGCCATCAGATGGGAGTAGAAAATCATAGCATCTTCTTCTGAGTTTCTTATCCGTCTGGAGATACCTATCCAGCAGTCTGGATCGATTGGTAGAGTGCCTCCAGCTATGCAGCAACAACCTGTGACTTCAGCTTCTGTACAGTAATCTCTTGCATTCTTGGTGAAATCATGAAGTGCAGAGACCAGTTCGTCAATAAGAAGCCTCTTAAATAAGATAGTTGCAACATACTCATAGGTAGAAGCATCCAGTGAACCCCTTTCTTGTAGAACAGTTTCAGTTTCTCCTTCCCTTCCACAAAATGTTGGGTCTGACTGTTCCTCATCAGCTCCTGCTCCAAACTAAACCCGAGCTGGTCCTCCAACTCATGTTAGGTACTACAGAAGCCAAACTCCTAGTAAAGAAGACATTGCCAGGACAGCATAACTGCTAATAAATCAATAAAACCATAACATTATAGAGTTGGAAGGAGCCACTGAGCCATTTAGGCCAACTCCCTGCTCAGAGATATAAGACAGACTTTTACTTTTACCATCAATTGATGGTAAAATTAAATATATATATATATATATATATATTTTACCATAAATTGATGGTAAAATTTACTTTTACCATAAATAAATTACACTATCAGAATTGTTGTTTTACAATGTACAGATTATTTTTCAGTATTATCCTAACAGGGTGCATCAAAAACTTAAATGCAAATTATAAAACAGCAATAAAATATCAATAAATATTTGGGGAAGGGATATCATTGTTTGATCTATTATACACATTCGGGCAATGTTTGTGGTATAAAATTACAGTTGCAAGAGAAAAAAACATTAAGGAAAAGAAGACAGTAACTGACCTCAGGCAGCCCCATTGTTGAACTGATCCCTCAAGAAAGCTTGATCCATCAATCACAAAATGATATCCTTCTTTGCATTTCCCCATCACAGAATTTTCCTAGTATGGAGTGTGTGGAAATATGTATCAGTTTTTGCAAGCACTTTATCTTGATCTGTACATTAATTTAAGTTTTTGAGCTGCTCAGAAAGCTAAGTGAAAATGCAGTTCTGATTCACATTGGAAAAGCTTAGGTTTGTTGTGATGTCTGCAGAATATTTCCAAGTTGGCCTGATTAGACTCTAAAGTTGATTGAATCCAATGCACATCCAGAATAGCAAGGGAATTTGTTTAAGAATTTATTCCAGCATTTAAATGAAAAAGATAATTTAACAGACAACCCATATGGGTATTTCTTAATTCTCTCCTTTGGTCTTTGTAATATGCTTAACCTGACCTACAAGGTTACAGGGCCATCCCTCCCCAGAGATGTCTACCTGTCCTGTTAGATCTGGCAGAAGAGGCTCCAGGTCCAGTCCATGAGAGACTGCCATCTGGCAAGGCCCAGAAGGAAAGCCTTTTCTGTCATGGTATCCGCCCTCTGGAACATCATTCCTCCGGAGATCAGATTGGCACCATCCCTGTTGGCCTTCCAGATGGCCCTGAGAATGTAGTTCTGTGCTTGAGCCTGGGGCCCTGGGTGTGTGAGGGAGCCCATCTCCTGGTTATGTTGAGGTGTTGTTTGTTGTTTATGAACTCAGCTGCTATGGGTTTTCATGTTTTTAAATGTTTTTATTATTTTAATGTTGTAAGCCCCCAGAGTCATTAATTTGAGATAGGCAGCTATATAAATCTATGAAACAAATAAATAAGTTCAAGGTTAGCAGGGGTGCCCATGGTGCGCATGCATCAAAATCTGCAAGATGGTGGGTGCAATGTCATCATATTTTGCAGACTTTGACATCCCACCAGAAACTGCTGAAATTTAGGAAGCTCTTCTGTTTGATGTGTCATCTTTAGGTCATTCATACGTTTTCATAGAGTAGTCTCAGTATGGCTTCTTGTCAACTTTCAAGCTGAAGGAATAAGAAGATATTTTATCTCCTCTCTCCAAATACACTGAGCTAGCGGGTCAATATTAAAACAATTGCTGGACTGATTTTTCTGAAACAAGAGAAACATTTTCAGCAACAAAAATGAAGGTTGAAGTTCTAGATTTACACAGTTAAAAGTACTCTAAATCCTATAGATGAGTTCATATATCGCGCTAAGCCATAATACATTTTGTTTGTTTTGGGTTTACTGGGGTGCATCCGCTCACCTGTTATAGCTTAGTGTGATGTGCAGATCAGGCTATTCTGGCTTGTTCAACAACAAGCCATGTAAGGATGTAGCCAAGGGGGCTCCTTGCCAACTGAGTGACGTGTATATGGTATCATGATACATTCTCAGGAAAGTAAAGATTTAACTCTGTAATGCTGAGACTGTGAGTTGGGTTTCACTCAGTGCAGGTGGTTTAAAGGCATGGGGAAACAAACTGTGCCCACATTGACTTGGTTATTGTAGTGATATATTTTATTCTGGGTAGAATTTCAGCTATGAGCAGCTATTGAGGGCTTGATTAAAGGAATCTTTTCTGATTAACGGTATGAGTGGTGATGAAATAATCCATTAATTTCAGGGTTTTTACCTGAAGGCAAAAATAACACACATTTTGCATCAAATAGAGCTTTTTTTTACAGACTCTGTGGGGCCCAAGGGTAAAATATGGACCACAGCCCATCCACACCCAAATTTTTTATTATCTCTAACATTTCAGTCTATTTTTTCTGCCATTTTTGCTCCCCCTGCTTAGAAGTCAAGGGCCAAGTACACAGGAATGTGAAGTCACTGGCAAAGTAAACAAGATACTTGAACAACTGTTGGGATTATATTTAAGTATATTAGTTTTACTGCCTTGGATGAAAACTTTTACAGATTTATATCCCACCTTTCCTTCAGGAATTCAAAGGAACTTATGCGGGGATCCCCGTTTTATGTTCATAACAGCAGTCCTGTGAGGTGGGGGGATGAAAGAGTAAGGCTGCGTCAAAGACGCACAGTGAGTTTCCATGGCTAAGGGTGGATTGGATGAGTGTTGCTGTTCCTTCAGAAGCCAGTACTGTGTAGTTTTTGACATTGGATGCTGGCAGAGTGGTTCCATTCTAGATCAAGTGAAGCTCACATTAAAAATTCCTTCAAGTCATTTTAGTCTCTTGGCAACTTCATGGATGCATCCACGTATTGTGTGTGGCAACAATATGGGAGTGGTTCCCATTGAATTTTGTGGCCTGTTTCCCCACTCACTCCAGTTTCCCAGTCTGGAACAGCTCAGTGTCAATCAATGTCAAGCTGTGGAATTTCCTAGCATCCTCCCAAGTACTAATTAGGTCCAACTCTACTTAGGTTTTTTTGGATCAGCCAAGGTCAATTGCCTAGTTCTATTGTTAGTTATTTTTGGTTTGTTTATCTGAGATACGCAATTATTTCTGAACAGAATATGGGATGTAGCCTTCTCATTCTGTTGCCAAAGTTCTGTGATGCATGACGCTTGGTCTAAAGAAGTAAGATGCTTCTTCACTGAGTCATTCCATAGTGGTTGCATTGTTGGATCCTTCATAAATCTGCCCAATTTACAGTATATAGTTCCCCTTTGCTGCTGCAGTCAATTAGATTAATAGAATCATGGAATGTATGAGTTGGAAGGGATCTTGGAGATCATCTCATCTAATCCAGCTCAATGAAGGAATTCCCTGCTACAATGTTCCTAATAGATATCGCAACTCCTGCTTGAGGAGCAGGTGGCAATCGTGGCCAGGAGGGCCTTTACACAACTGCAGGTTGTGCACTAGTTATGCCCTTTCCTGGACCAACAGGCCCTGCTCACAGTCACCCACGCCCTAGTCACCTCCCATTTTGACTACTGTAATGCGCTCTACATGGGGCTGCCCTTGAAAAATATCCGGAAGCTTCAACTGGTTCAGAATGCGGTGGCCCACATAGTTTTGTGCAAATCTAGATTTGCACACGTGCCACCTCTCTTGCGGGAGCTACATTTGCTGCCAATTTGATTCCAGGTCCAATTCAAGATGCTGGTTATCACGTTTAAAGCCCTACATGGCTTGGGGCCAGGTTATTTGAAGGACCGCCTTTTCCCAGTTTCATCTGCCCTGCCCACCAGATTGGGGAGGAGGGTATGTTACAGGTCCCCCTATTAAGGAGGTCCATCTAGTGGGACTGAGAAGAAGGATCTTCTCCGTGGTGGCTCCCTCCCTGTGGAACATCATTCCCGCAGAGGTAAGACTGACTCCCACCTTGATGCTCTTCTACAAGGTTCTGAAGACATGGTTTTGCCAGTGGGCCTGGGGATCCCAGGTCAGTCCATATCCCATCAAATGGCTAGTGTAAATGTGTTGTTGTCACCAGGGGGTTGGGGTGGGTGTAGTGGTATTTGGGATGTTTATTCCTGTAAGCTGCCCAAAGTCATGAGTGAGTTGGGCCGCCATATAAATTGCTTAAATAAATAAATAAATAAATAAATAAATAATCAATCCTGTACTTAAACACCTCCAATGAAAAACAGTCCACTACCTCCCAAGGCTCTGCCTGATGGGAAAATCATAAACAGGAAACAATGGATCACTAAGACACCTTGGCTAGAGCATCCAAGGTGGCCAACAAGTCTTATATTGATGAGGAACTGATCTGACCATTGCCAAGCTGGGCTCAGTTCCCACCTTTTGGGCATGAAGATGGAAGCCCTCTAGTCCAGAACTAACAATGAAGTAGTCTTGAAAATCAGCCTTGTAATGAGATCTAAGAGTTCAGAAATTGACATTGATGGGCATCAAAGTCAACCAAATGCCAGAAATATCCCTAACTTGCCCCTCCAGCCCAAAGTCATATGGAGACAGTCATACCCAGACACCTGTAGAACAGAGCTCTTGGTCACTGCCAAGGTCTCTCAGAGGATCAACATTACCCATTCTTACTGGTGTTGGAGTCAAAACTGCTCTTGACTCTACTTCTCATCTCTGACAGTACTTTGGGCAGACTTTGGAAACTACTGTCACTGGTATATCTAGGAAAGATCAGATCCAGTTCTAGTTTGTATTCCAACTCACTAGATTAGATCCCAAGCTCTAGTGTGGTTTACTAAAGCAGCTAACTTAGCTTTACAATGTTAGGATACTACCCACAACTCTCCATTGACTTGCCAATAGTGTATTTTTACCCTCTGAACTTGCTTGAAAACCCTCTGTGCCCTGTCAGGTGCATTGATTAGGTTTTTATCTGCAGAAAGGCCAGGTTTAAAATGAAATGCTTTTCAGGGTCCCCTTAAAACTAACATGGGCATCTGTACCACATTTGGGGAAGTTAGCCATTTGAAAACGTTTTCTGGTGTCCCTGTCCCAAGATGATCAGGAGGTAGCAATCTCCACTGACAACTCCTAAAAATTGGTATCATTTCTAGACAACCCATCATTTGAAAATTGCGCTACACAGCAAAATGTGAAAATTAAGGCTTCCCCTTCTTCCCCCTCCTTTCGAAACCTCTGTGAATTTTGCATTTAGTTCTGACATGACATATTTTCTGAAGTGTGGCAATTCAACCAACGGCTCAAGACATTTCTGGGAGCAGATTGTGGCTGTCATACTTATCACATTTCATTATAGCTGTTGGAATATTCCAAGCGTGTTATTATGGTAGAATAAAAGGGGCCCTCTTCCTCTCTTTGTGATTTGCAGATCTAAGAGTGATACCATATGTCAGTCATTTCACGGGAGATATCTAGGGAATGGGAGTCTGCGAAATGCTTAATTATAGAGCATACAGATAGCTACCCCCTCCCCTTCTCCTTTCCTTGAAATGTAGAAGAAAAAGCCCATTTAATATCAATGAGTCTCACACTAAAGGCTTTCATGGGTAATATTAATTCAAAATATAATTTTCATTACAAGATCTTTCCTCCTCTAAAGAACTTCCTTGCATTAATATAGAATATTATCAGTGGTATAGAAGAAAAAAAATATTGAATGCACATCTTTTTTATTTACTAGTACTGTTGGGAACAGGGACAAGTAAGGAATGAGTTCAAGCGTGTGGTTTGAAGTGAACTCAGTCTGCCCTTCCCCAATGCCTCTGTGAAACTGAGCAGCCTGAAATTTGCACTTTCCTTGATTGAGGCAGCTCCTCATTCAAAAATGTGTATGTGCATTATGGAAAGGTCACCCAGAAAGATTTATTTTATGAAAAAAATGGGGAAAGAAAATATTGGAAAATGTTCTGTATTAGGAAAAGTACCAATGGATAAGGTCTTGCAGTAGGACCTTTTGAAAAGTTCAGCCCTATCTGGAAGCTCATTGAGTGGGCCATCAAGATCTCCTAGCCTAACATATCCCATATTTGTTGTTTGGGGGGAAAAAAACTATTCCAAAAATATTGAAACCCAACAAGATGCAGCCAACAGCTGGTCATGGGGTAGGACCTAGCACATGCAAGATCTTTGTTTAATGCCCCCCGTGAATGTACGAATGGGTGTGTATGTATCAGGCGGTATACTTTACCATGATTAAATGCTAGCCAGTGTAATTCGCTTCTACGCAGCTCCCAGGGTTAGACGGCATTCAGGTGTCTTTTCCATTTACATTTACTTGCATCACAGAATGCCAGACTGTAATGATATATTGTGCTGGGGATTTGTTTGACTTCCTCCGTGTTGGCATAAGAGGGAGTGCCTTTGTTTGAATTAGCTAGAAAGGGATTGCGGACTATTATCTCGCCCAGTTATCTGAGCTAGGAGTGTACAAGGAAGTTTCTTCTGCTAATGGTTGAACTGCTCTTCAGATAAAGCTCTCTACTGGATTCCCTACAGCCCATAATTAATCAGCTGTTAAAACAGTGGTTGATAAAGACAGGCTGGCTTAAAGTTCGAATTGCCAGCAATTGGAGATAATAGGTGAGCCCCTTTTGGCAGAGCGGCCTGCTATCAAAGAGAATGATCAGTTATCAAAGAGGACATGACACTCCGGTGAGAAATCTCTTTAGCTAAAGAGGCTGGCAGATGAATGTAAACCTGTCCTTTAATTTACTTTCAATAAATTACAAAAAAAATCCCTTGTACCTCTGTTTTGGTTGCTGCTGTTGCGGCAAATAGGGGTATGGTCCCCTGGGCATCTAAGAAGTATCCCAAAGCCCAGCCAATAAAACAAGTTTTTAAAACCCTGAAATCTCATAAAATCACTGAAGCCCCATAAGCTCATAAATCAAAAATGCCAAAATCTTATGAGACCTCTGATGTGTTCTGTGATGTTGACTGTTGTATTAGTCTCTCTTGGATCTCTCAGCAGTTTTAGCAAGGTATTGTTCTGAAGCATTCGATGGCACCAGAGGGGCTGGTCTTTCCTCTCCTAAGTTCTATACAGGGCTGGATGAAGGTGAAAACATGGAAATGAAATCTAGGAAAGACAAAGATGCTGTTGGTAGGAAACTGGGATTAAGGTTCAGCTTGGTCTGGATGGAATTGCATCCCCCCCCCCGAGTAAACCCACCCGCTTGGAGTGCTCCTTAACCACTTCCACCAGGGCTGTTTTGATTCCCAAATGGACTTGGAGGCAAGAAACCTAGTGTGGAATAATGATTGTTCCTGACCTCATTGGATCAGACTATAGTTGCTCATGCCTTATACAGGTAGTCCTTGCTTAATGACCATAATAAGGACCAGAAAATTGGTTATTAAGCGGGGCAGTTGTTAAGCAAATTGGACCCAATTTTACAACCTTTTTGCAGTGGTCATTAAGTGAATCACAATGATCATTAAGCAAATCCCGCTTCCCCCATTGTCTTTGCTTGTTGGAAGCTCCCTGGGAAGGTTGCAAATGGCAATCATGTGACCCCAGAACACTGCAACCGTCATAAGTGTGAGCTGGTTGCCAAGTGCCTGGATCATGACTGCAGGGATGCTGGGATGGTCATAACTTCAAACACCAGCCATAAGTAACTTTTTTTGGCACTGTTGTAACTTTGAATGGTCACTAAATGAATGGTTGTTAAGCGAGGACTTCCTGTATTCATGTGTTATTTGAGTATCACAAATACAGGTAGTCCTCATTTAGTGACCACAATTGGGACTGGCAAATTGATCATTAAGTGAAGCAGTCACTAAGTGAAACAATGTGCTTATCATCTTACTTCAGCTTTCCTTTGCTTTACAGACCTGCAAAGGTCATAAATGCGAGGATTGGTCACAGTTACTTTTTTATCACCGTTGTAACTGTGAATTGTCACTAAACAAGGCAATTGTTAAATGAGGACTACCTGTATTTGTATTCTGTGCCATTCTGGGACTGTAGGCAATTTACAGGATGTAGAACATATAATAAAAACAATTCAATCAATGTAGCCCCCATCTCCAATAGAATCCAGCATGGTCTTTTAAGAAGTTCACAGACAGAGCAGGATAAGAAGCAGCAGTAGACAGGGGTATTTTTTAAGGGAAGAAACTGGCAAATGTTAATCCTGCCAATCACACTGACACTATGCTATTTGATGCCATAGTATCAGTCTTGTAGAGTCATATGGGGTAAAAATGGTGGCCATTAGAAAGGCACGGACCTGACCCAGATCACCGAGGGGCTGACACATGACAGGCAATTAGACAGCCATGGGCCTGACCCAGGTCACTGAGGGGCTGACACATGACAGTGATCATATGCTAGATCTAGTTTTCTTCTCAGAGCAGTGACAATGCGACCTGAAGTTGGGGGAGAGTGCTATCATTCCTCTGTCATGGTCAGATCACTCTGTTGGCTCTGAGGTTCTCTGGTGCTCCCCCACCCCCACTGCCACTGCAGGGAGACTGGACTCATTCAATCAGTCTGCCTCAGAAAATGATAGACTCCGTAGGTTTCCAGAGGGAGGTTGGGGTTGTCCCTGAAGGTCTGGTGCACGGTCCGACCAAGGCCTTGGAGACCGTCTGGAATGAGAGAGCAGCAGGGGCTTTGGACTGGATTGTGCCCATCCAGTTTCTCTTTTCCTGTAGATCCTGAAGCTCCCCTTGGAGTTGAAGGAGACAAAAAAATTGAAGAGACTTACAAGATTCTGTTACTATACCCAATGTCAATAAAGGTAGTTTTAGCCTTCGTGTGGAGTCGATTTCTTGATTTGGTTTACACAGTGGGGCTAACAGTAAGGGTGGAGAATCATCAGTATTTATCTGCCTTTATTGCATCCATTGATGACTATGCAATAGTTCATTGGTGACCCAGCAGCCCTGTTCAGACTAATCCAGACCCTCCTGGGGAGGACTGGTTCAGAGGTTCACTTGCAGGGCTGCTGAAAGAAATATACTCAGCCTCTGTTGGGTAAAGTCGCTCAGATTTATTCCAAGTTGGATTCTAACATTGAGGCAGGGTCCATGCAGGTGACTGAAGTTCAGTCTAGCTTGGTTATCTGGGAAGAATTTGACCCTGTTACTCTTGATGAAGCAGACAGTTCTTGGGACTTCTTGGGACTGCTAACTCAGCTATTTGCATATTAGACCCATGTCTCTCATGGCTGGCTGAGGCTTCCTAGGAGATGGCACATGTTTGGATTCTGGAGGTGGCCAATTTTTCCTTGAGAGAAGAGGTGGTCTTACTGTCCCTAAAGTGGATGCCCCCTCCTCAAGAAGCCATTGCTGGACCCAACCATGCTGGGCAATTTTTGCCTAGTCTTCAACCTTCTCTTTTGAAGTAAGGTTGTTGAGAAGGTGGTTGTGCAAAAAATCCGAACAATTCTGGATGAGGCAGTTTATCTGGACCTCTTCAAACGAGGTCCCAGTTCAGGACGTGGGACTGAAACAGCATTGATTACACTTGTAGATCACTTCTGGTGAGAGCAGGATAGGGATGGGATCCATCCTCGCTGTCCTTGATCTCTCAGAGACTTTTGATGCTGTCAATCATGGTTTTCTTCTGGACCAGTTTTGGGGATTAGGAGTGGGTGGCACTGTCTTGTGCTGATTCTCTTCCTTCTTCTAGGATTGATTCCAGTCAGTGTTGTGGGGGGTGGGGGGAGAGTCTTGCCCATGGCCCATGCAGGGTGCCACAGAGTTCTACAATCTCCATACTCCTGTTTAATGTTTACACGAAGATGCTGCAGGAGGTCCTCCAATGTCACAGGATAAGGTATCATCAATATGTTGATGATACCCAGCTTTATATCTCCACCCTGGACCATCAAAATGATTCAGTGGAGGTACTATCTTAGTGTCTGCAGGCTGTGGGGGATTAGATGGGGCAGAACAAACTTCAACTCAATCCTAGCAAGACTGAGTGGGTTTGGGTTTTAGGTCCCCCTATTTCCACTGATTCCTTTTCCTGTTCTGGATGGAGTTGCACTGCTCCAAATAGAATCAGTGCATAGTTTGGGAGTGCTTCTTGACTCATTGTCCTTTTCAAGGAATAGGTCGTATCCATGATCAAGAGAATCTTTGCACAGCTTTGCATTATGTACCACTTATACCCTTTCCTGGACTGGGAGTCTCTGCTCATGGCCATTCATGCCTTAGTCATCTCCCTAATGGACTACAGCATTGCACTCTACATGGGGCTGCCCTTGAAGAGTATCCAGAAGCTGCATTTGGTACAAAATGCAACAGCAAGGCAGATATGGACACTTCTCGATCTGCACATTACACTTCTACTCCACAAGCTGCACTGGTTGCTAGTGTGCTTCCAGGTTCAATTCAGTGTGCTGGTGGTTACTTATGAAGTATCCATATACATTCCTGGTGGCTGTTGAGTTGCGGTGCAAGGGATGATTTTCCCCTCACCCCAAAATGTATTTATGAGTATTAAAAAAAATTACTCAGACACAATTATAAAAATGGCATTATGTTATTACATAGCATCACAATTTTAGTATCCTCTATCTCTTGTTATGGGAACTAGAGACAACTCACCCTATATTCCCTGATTTCAATTTTCTAGAAAACACGCACGCACGCACACACACACACACGTTATTTGCCACATCAGTGGAGTAGCAAAATAAAGGGATTACACGTTGGCCTTATTATTATTTAAAAAAAGAGTCTTGCTCACTCAATCACTATTGTTTGAAGGGTTTTCCCTGAGTAAGTTCTAAGTAATTTGCATTCATCCTACTCAAAATAGATCCACACTAGCTAGAAAGCAGACATTTCTTACACAATGTGTTTAGTCTGCTTACTGACCTAATTCATTTTCTGAGTTAACATGGTACATTGAACCATAAAACAACTAAATGGAATCAGCATAACACACTAAACACAAACATAGATGTGCATGGTTAATTCTAACCAAACTAAACCTATTGGGTGAATACATCAGTTAAGTCTTTAATTGTCCTGATTAAGCATATTATTTCAGCTCAGCCACCATGTTTTAGTGATGGCCTGACTGAGGCTCCTCTTTTGAACAAGATATGGGGTTGTAGAGCCTCAATGACCCCCAAATCCCTCCTCCCTTTACCTCCAGTAGGTAGGCACTGAAAAATAGTTTATAATTTTGGTTTTTTAACTTTTGTAAGAGTAGGGGGGTATTGCAGAGCTGCGGGCTTTGAGGCAACATCTGGTGAAGAGAGATGGGAGAGAATTAGGGAAGAAAAAAATATTTGGGGAAAGCAGTGGGGGTATCAGCCCCACTAGGTAGACCAGACCAGGAGATCAACTCCACAAGAAGGCTAAAACTACTTTTATTGAGACTGACTATAGTAATAGAATCTTGCAAGTCTAATTGTGCTATACCTTCTCCTCCTTCTTTTCATTCAGTGAATTAAGGAGGCATTTGCCTGAGCCAAATGTCATCTCATAGTTTGGACTTAGAAAGTGCTTCAGCCCCTTTTGCCTAGGTCACAGTTCCTGCCTATCTCCATCAAGGACATCTTCCTTATTCTCTACACTGGGGTTAAAAATTAGGATAGGGAAAATCCAGCACAAGAAATGGGAAGAGAGTGGATTTCTTGTCTAGACCATCTCTCTAGCCTGACAATGCCATGGGATTACCACATCAGTTTAAAAACAATGGCATCTTCATATGAAGCAACTAAAACTCAAATTAAACTAGCCAAGCCCAAAGACTGAGGAAGACCTGAAACATCTGAAATCTCTGGAGAAGTTTGTCACCTTTGCTATGACCTTATTCTTCTGAGTCTCATCATATTTTATATATAGTGTAAGCCAATTCTAGAATGCTGGCTAGTAGGCATAGTCCATAAATTTTGGCCTACGGAAGTACTGCTTTTGCTTTGCACATTTGAATTAGCTGCTTAAACATTTCTATGGGCAGCTAAGTATGTATGTCCATGTTGGCAGTGCACCATTTTCTTTTCTTAATACTTGACAGACATGTAGAAACAAAAATATGGAAAACAGCAGTTGTCTCCCATATTGATTTTTCTGTTGTGTTGACTGTCAGCTCAATTGGCCAAGTGTTTTCAGTACATGGCGGGCAGTGATCATTGAGCCTTCTAACGCTGATGTGACAGATTGGTCTGTCTGTTGACTGGCATCTTAGTGAGGAAGAATTGTTGAGAGTTTGGAAGTCACATCTGAAAATATCAGTTGGCTACTTTCCCTGGGCTTCTCCCACCCAATGTGCTTGAACGGCATATTTACTCTAAATGGAGCCAATGTTTCTTCACTTGATCTAGTTAATTAAACTCTGTAATTGATATTAAGCCACTGAACAGCTTGTGTAGCTACTTCCTCCTCAATGCTGTTGCTATGGCTGTTGAATTTCAAACTGGTGTTTTCAACCCATGGGGTTATGTATAACAACTATTCCCACAAAACACCAGTCATCAACTAATAGTAACATTGGCATGTCTTTGCAGCTTCTTTATTCCATGCATGATTTAACAAACAAACCAAAGAAAACCCAGTTTGGCAAACATCTTCTGTATCAGGAGCAGGCAATCACACAGTTTCAGAACCTCCTTTTTATCACCCTCAGTGTCTTTCCTAACCCCAAAATAACAGCAGTTTCCTGCTTTTTTTAAGTGGGAAAAACAAGGAAACTATAGAAATTAAGTCTTCTTTAAGTTGAGCACAACTTCCAGAGATTCTATGGACATGTCCTTGTTGATTTTTGGTAACGATACCAAACTGGTTTACCACTCCCTTTTTCCAGGATATTTTTTCAACTTCCCAGTAAAGGAAGAGAAGGGGAGGGGAGGGGAGGGAGGGGAGGGGAGGGAAGCTATCTGGAAGCTATAGCTGGTCCAGAATGCAGCCATGCGGGCTATTGTTGGAGCCCCAAGGAGGCCCCACGTAATGCCGCTGCTCCACGAGCTGCATTGGGTACCAGTTTGCTTCCGGGTCCAATTCAAGGTGTTGGTTATCACCTTTAAAGCCCTACATGGCATGGGACCATGTTACCTAAGGGACCACCTCTCCTCCATGACTTCAACCTGTCCCACCTGATCACACAGAGAGGGCATGCTTCAGACCCCCTCAGTGAAAGAACTCCAATTAGCGGGGTCCAGAAGGCAGGCTTTCTCTGTGGTAGCCCCCGCTCTTTGGAACATTCTGCCTCCAGAGGTGCGATTGGCCCCCTCACTCCTGGCCTTCTGTAGGGCTTTGAAGACCTGGTTCTGTCACTTGGCCTGGGGTGGGGAGGGAATACTTCAAGCATGGGGATGGCTAGCCCCATAGAGGCCTGCTGTCTTCAGCCTCAGATTTTTTCATCTTCTTGGAATCTCCTTCCCCTTTTTAGTAATGTTTTAAACTGATGTTTTATGTATTTATATATATTTATGTTTTCAATGTTTGTTGTGAGTTGCCCAGACTTCCCCCATTGGGGGGAGATGGGTGGGGGACAAATGTAATAAATAAATAAATAAATAAATAAATAAAATCTTTAATCTCCCCAGTGAGACTGTTTTATATTGCCAACACCCTCCTGACTCAGGAGGGCCAAAATTGAATGAGGGATAAAGCCTCCAAGGCCCAAATACCAAAAGAAGGTAGGCAAGGGGAAACTTTATCATTGGCAATTTTACACAGACAAAAAATATATTATCAATGAATTATCTGTGGAAGGGCTATATGAGCAAGGAAGTCAATTCAGTAAAAACTAGTACAGCTGAAACCAAAAAATTATGGTCTTTAAACAAAATACAAGATAGGAATAAAGTATTTTGTGAAAAAGAAGACAAGGGGGAATAAAAAGCTGGGAAAACAGTTAAAAATGGTTGGTTATTCCCAAAAGAATATTCTTGTTGTTGGTTGCACAGTCAACCAGATGTTTAGACTGGATTTGGCATTTTTATCCATTGAGTCCTTCCTAAGGACCTGGGATAGGCAGATGTTGTTGTCTGATGGTGTTAAAGGTATCATCGCAGGATATAAGCTGTTCCAAGCAAAGGTGCCTTTTACAATTGACTGATAGTGATTTTGTCAATGCCGATGGTCTTCAAGTGGTGCTCCAGATGTTTTGGGATTGCACCTAAGGCACCTATAACTATTGGCACTGTCTTTGCTTTCTTTTGCCATAGTCATTTTACTTCTATTTGCAGGTCTTTATATTTTGTGATTTTCTCCAGTTCTTTCTCTTCTACTCTGCTGTCTCCAAGTATTGCAATGTCCACTATGCAGACTTTTTTGTCCTTCTTATCAACAATTGATAAGTCTGAGGTGTTGTTTGGCAGATGCTTGTCTGTTTGAATACTGAAGTCCCAGAGCACTTTAGCTTCTTCATTTTCGATTACTTTGTCTGTTTTGTGGTCCCAGCAGTTCTTGCTTGCAGGCAAATGGTATTTCTTGCAGATATTCTAGTGCACCATTACTGCTACTTTGTCATGCCGTTGTTGTAGTCAGTCTGTGCGATCTTCTTGCAGCAGCTAACTAGGTGGTCCATGGTTTCTTCAGCTTCTTTGCAGATTTCCTGACTGTTGCTGTCTTCTCAGTCCTGGCTTTGTATGCATTTGCTCTTAAGGCTTGGTCTTGTGCAGCCAGAATTAGCCCCTATGTCTCTTTCTTCAGCTTTCCTGCTCTTAGCCATTGCCAGGTGTTGTTGATATCTGCTTTATCTGCACTGGCCATGTAATACTTTGCCTTGCCATATCTCTTTTCTATTCTTCATTTGGTCTTTCTTATAGACCAGTTTGCTTTCTTTGATATTCAGTAAGCCTTCATGATGTACTAGCTTCAGTGCATCTTCTTTACTGTCCTTCAGATATTCTTCCAATGGCCTTTTTAATTCTTCAACTGTCTGGTGTACTTGTAACATTCTATGCCCACCTATGTTCCTTGGTAAGTAGAGTCCGTCAACATTGTTGAATGGATGAAGGGCATGATTCATTGTCATTATTTTTCTGGTCTTCCTATGCAGGGCTTTTAGTTCAGCTTGAGTCCAGTCCACTATTCCAGCTGTATATCTAATGACTGGAATTACCCAGGTGTTAATCACCTTGATGGTATTTCCGCCACTGAGTTTGGACTTTAAGGTCTTCTTCATTCTTCTGATGTATTCACTACTAACCTTCTTCTTGACTTCAGTATGCTTGATGTTGTCAGCCTGAAGGATGCCCAGGTATTTATAGTGGTCTTCTTCATCCATACTCTTGATTTTATTTCCATTGGGCATCTTGATTCCTTCCATTTTCACTATTTTTCCCCTGTTGATGGTATATCAGGGGAACAGCCAAGGGTGGCATATTTGTCCAGCCCAAACTCCATTGCAATATCTTGGCTGTATATTCAGACAATGTTGAGCAGCAATTCCATTTCAGATGGTGTTTTTCCATACAGTTTCAGATCATCCATGTAAAAGATGTTCAGATGTTTTTGATGTTTGATAGCCATGTCCTGACTTGTTCAGTATTGTTGACAGAGGAATCATTGCAATGACAAACAGTAGTGGTGATAGTGAGTCTCCCTGAAAGATTCTTCTCTTGATGTTAACCTCTCCCAGTCTATTGCCATTGACCAGCAACTGTGTCTTCCGTTGTGCCATTGATCTTTGCACAAAGCTTCTGATGTTTCTACTGACTCCTGTTATTTCTAGGCACTTGATTAACCAATCACATGGCAGGGAGTGAAATGCCTTCTTATAATCAATCCAAGCTACATTCAAGTTGGTCTTCCTTCCCTTACAGTTTTCCAAAATCATCTTGTCAGTTAGCAGCTGATCTTTTGTCCCTCTGCTGTTTGGGTGGTTTCCTTTCTGCTCAGATGGAAAGAGCTTGTTTTCAACTACATGCTGTTGGACTGCATCAGCTACCTCACCAGTTACCAATTTGAAAGTTGTTGGTAAGCAGGTAATTGGCCTGTAGTTGCCTGGTGCTGTTCCTTTTGCTAGATTTTTCATTATCAGGTAGGTTTTGCCAGATATTAACCAGTCTTCAATTTCACCTCCTTGCAGCATGTTGTTAAACTGCTTGGCAATGAGTGGGTGCAGAGCAGTCAGATGTTTCAACCAAAAACCATGCAGTTAATCTTTACCTGATGCTGACCAATTCTTGATCTTCCTTGCCCTTTTCTCCACCATTTCTGCTGTTATTACAAGTCCTTTCATTTCAGCTTCTTCTTTTTTCTTATCCACCTCCTTTATCCAAGCTGCATTCTTGTTGTATTTCTTTGGGTTGTCCCATAGCTGCACCCAGAACTGCACTGTTTCTTCTTTGTCAGGTGTTGACTGGTTCATTGCAGTCTCTCCATTGATGGATTGGTAGAAACGTTTCTGATTTGAATGGAATTGGAGATTCTGCCTATATTGTGCAATTCAAGCTTCATATCTGCTGATCTTTTGGGCTATGGTTGTTTTTTGCTGCTTTATTATTTCCAGTGCTTCCTTGATCTTCCTTCTTTGATCAGATATTCTTTGGTCTTTTTGTTCTTCAGTTTCTTTTCTTTCATCTGTTCTGGCTTGCTTGCATCTGATCTTAGCATGCTGATCTTATTTTCCAACCTGATCTTCCATTTTGGTAGTGCACTGTTTGGCTTTTTTTTCTTATTACAGAAAAGTATATGTCCAAGGTATTCAGTTATAACTGCAGCCGTGCCGTACATCAGTTAGTTTGTTTCTTGCAGTGAGCTGGTGCTTATATTTGATATTACAGTTTTGGCATCGTTTAATACTTGTGCTAGCTGTTTCTTTGTAACAAGCTTCAATGCAGGCAACCTTTTTCTGTTGTTTTTGTGCCATTCTAGATGCTCAGTTATTCTTTGTTTCAATTCCTCTTGTTTTTAGAGGGCTTTGTTCTTTTTGAGGAGAAGGCTCTACTGTCTGAGCTACTTCTGGCAAGGCTTTGATTTCTTTGCCCTTTGCAGTTCTTCCAGTTCTACTTCTGAATCCTTTATTTTGCATTATAAATCAACGTTGATCTGCTAGCCTCTGTTCTGTTATTTCTGCTTCCGGATGATGTTCTTTCCAGAACTGGTGCATTCTTTTCAGATATCCTCTTCTCATTGGACTTGATTTGTAATAGCAAATCATTATTTGTTTTCAGTCTTTGTATATTTGCAATGAGTAAGCAACTTTTCTTCCAGTAGTCCTACAGTTTCTGGCCCTGGTTGTTCAGCCAACAGTCCTGAGTCCTGTAGCCCACTTGTCACCAGACGTCCAGGAACTAGAACACCTAGCACGGTCCTTGTTGACCCGGGTGACAACCGATCCGGTATGGGTTTCTGTAAATTACATTTACCATATTGTTTATGAGAGAGACATTCTTCATCTGGCTCCTCTGATGAGACCTGTCCAGCATGGTTGAACCTCTGGCATAGCTCTCCTCCTCCTCCTCCTCCTTGGACACACAAGCCACACAACCACATCAAGGTTGCACCTCACTGGGCACATGTATTATTATTATTATTATTATTATTATTACTACTACTACTACTACTACTACTACTTTTACTACTACTACTACTACTACTACTACCACCATCATCATCATCATCATCATCATTGCCAGTTTGGTGTAGTGGTTGCATCAGGCTAGAGACCAGGAGACCATGAATTCTAGTCCCGCCTTAGGTACAAAGCCAGCTGGGGGACCTTGTGTCAGTCCCTCTCAGTCCTAGGAAGAAGAAGGCAAGGGCAAGCCACTTCTGAAATCTTGCCAAGAAAACTGCAGGGACCTGTCCAGGCAGTCACCAGGAGTCAACATTGACTTGAAAGCACCAAAACAAAACAAAACAAAAACAAAAAAAATCCCCAATGATAGTGCCTTTGTGCATGGAGACATTGCGCATGGAACAAAAGAGTTCATGGAAGAATGAGACATGATCACAGCAAGTATGAATCAATCTCTCTTTCTCTCTCTCTCTTTCCACCCTTCCCATGACCTTGTCAACAATCTAAAAAGCTATGAATTTGAGAACTGATCCCTGATCAAGAGATCAAGAGATCAACCTCTTGATTCCTGAATCTATCCCTCCCCTTCTCTCCCTTCCCTACCAAGTTGTTACATGAGCAAGCACCAAAATCCCTTTTTGGCAGACAGCATCACTCCTTCCAGTAGCCTGAGCTCCGCAGCTCCATATTAGAAGCAAAGCTTGGGAGAGGATTTCAAATCAGAATCTGTCCCATGTTGAGAGAATTAAAAAAGAAAAGAAAAATCCCACCCTGAATTTCCTGATTCCAAGTCAGGTTCGGGGCAAGCATAAATTGGAATATACCTCTGACAGTTTCTCTTTGCTCCTGCAATAAATTCACTCCTGCACAATGGGTTTTCCTGTGTTTTGATAAGGATACAGGACCTTCTCACCCAAGTATCACATCAGAATTGTTTCATCTTATTGGCCAGATGCTAATCCAGATGCTGAATTAGGTTCAGAAACTCACCATGGAGCAACTGATAAAACATATGTTGTACCATCATGACACAAACTCCATCCCTTTTAGACTTGCACTGCAACATCCAATGGAAATGCAGAAGAGGCAGAGTTTGCCTTGTGATATCATGACATATATTTTGTTACTTTGGCATAAACTCAGCTTGCTACAGATGCTCCTACATGAGGATGCTTACATGGTATGCAGTTTCATGTTACTTCATCATTTTTCAAGAACAGTGTGCTGTAGCAGCACATATGGGTAAAATCCAAACTTGTTTGCTTGGTAAAGAGTCACACAGTCCCCAGATACCAAAGTTAGACCCTTTTCCACTGTTTAATTGACCCTTGAATCATCAGAAAACAATACTGATATGAAACTTGCTTTTCTCCTCTGCTGATCCTTATTGTAGATAAATTGCCTCGATAACTTAACACTAGCCTACTAAGGACAATTTAAGTCTCTCTCACTCGTGGGCTGTGTTATGGGAACACAACAGAAAAAGGGATGTTGCCAAGACCTCTTTGTGTCATGGTTAAATGCAAGTGGGAGGAAGGCCCTTAGCTCACAGTTTCAAAACATCATCTTGTTCATCATATGACTCTGCTGCCATTTCAATCAGTGACCTTCATTTTAGTAGCATAAAGCTCAACGTTTTACTATCTGTCATCACAGGTGTCACACGTGGGTGTGTGTAAAGTGTCCTCTTCATTAAGGGCAGACCCCTATGTCAGCCATTTGACTGTGGGTAGGTCAATATCAGGTCTATATGATAAGTATGCTGCATGAAGAATAAAGTTATGTGTTCTCATTTAATCTCATCTTCGCTGCAATTATCCAGTTGAGTAGAACCTGCAGTTATGGATTGCATAGAATTTTATGGCAGAAAACTGTCCATGTTCAAGCCTTCGGATGTGTGTGTGTGTGTGTGTGTGTGTGTGTGTATACCCACACACATGTATCCAATGTACTTCTATTTTCTGGCACTAATTACTCATGGTATGATTAATGCTACTAGCTAGCTTTGTTCCTCTGCTTCTGTGATAATTTTAATTAATCCAATTTAGAAAAGAAAAGGATTTGGACTGTTTTTGGCTGTTTCAATATCCCTTTCTGAAGGGTGAACAAAAGGTAACAACAGACCAATTAGGGCTATGTTTGCACAGCATTCCTTATGGAAACCTAGTCTGTTTGTTATTATTGCAAGTAATGATTCATTCGACAGAAGTTTTTTTCAAAACAATCCGCCTTAAGTTTCATAACTGCACCAAGATCTTTTCAGTTGTATAAAGTTTCAGTTTTGTGGAATCACCTGTAAAGCCATTCCTGTCTTCTACAATACTTTCCACCAGTATACTTGTTTAAGGTAGAAGGAGAATTGAAGGAAGAGCTATGCAGATGAAGAGGTGGAGCAAGGCTGGTAGAACACCTTGGAATGCTTACCACTAAATTGAATTCTCTTTAAATTCAATACATTTTTAAGAGAAGTAATTGATAAGACGACTCTTTGAAGAGGGCAACAACAACAATAAAAACAGGGTGACAATTAAAAACCTATCCCAACTCCAGCTAATAATTTACAAAGGGTAAGTAGGATAAGCCATTCAAGCTAAGATGCTATTAGGCCCAGCCCAAGAACAACGATGAAACAGCCCAGTTGAGTAAAGTTCCTTTATTGGCTTACACCTTATAGCCAGAATCTTGCCAGACTAAATCTATACTACTGCAACTAGTGGATATACCCTGTGAGATTCTAGGGAGTGGCTATCCTGAATCTCCTTCTCTTCTCACGCTCCCCCTGCAACTGTGTTTCCTCTTGCCTCTTTCCCCCTCCTGGAATGCACCCCCTCCTTCCTGATAGCCTTGATCTCCCACATCACCCTCCTCTTCCTAGACACATTCCATCACATCTAGGTTCATACAACACACTAAACCTAAATCCAAATTTACAGAACCCAACTGTGGTATATACATGGCATGCTATGCTCAAAGAAAGAAAGCACATGGCTTAATACGATTGTCTGGTTTACAGAAAGTGCTGAGATAATGGCTGGGTTCCCACAACACATTGTACCATAACCTATCCAGCCCCACTGTAGCTTAGTCTATAACTGCACTTTAGGATTTTGCTAATCTGACTTTAAAGTTTAGCATATTGTATGAACCCCCTCAAAGAGCTTTAAACTAAGTAGTATGTGTTGATGGTGGGACTTATTTATAGATTGTTGGATGATAAATGATGGATCAGGAAGGAGTTGCAATCAGGCTCCTTTTCCCTCCGAAATAAATCTGTAATATAGAAGGATGTAATCATTTGGATGCAGCATTCTTTATAATCTACATATACAGATGGTCCTAGATAATGACACACTGGATCCAGCTTGTAGGTGACTTTAGTCCTTGAGCCATCATTTTGTAATTGGCTGAGACTGCTGGAATGTTCTAAGAAATAATGACAACCCCCTGAAGAAATCCTGCTGGCCTAAAATCTGAAATGATTTGTATCCATTAGCAAACTTGAAGACATGGCTGTTCCCTTGGATGTTGGGGCTACGATATTAGAAAAGCTTGTCCCATGAGATGTAATATATGTTGGCATGCCATGACTGTGTATTTGGTGGTTGGGTTTTCTGTTGATTTTTTGCTGTTTCTGTTTTTTATTTGTGCACACCACCCAGAATTACATTTTTGCAAGTTCGGTGGCCATATAAATCCTTTAAATAAATAAATGATTCTAAATGTACAGCCTATTTCCTTCATCCTAAAGAATTTCATATCCTGGTTCTCATACGATAGTAACCCATAAGCCCATGTACCCATTCCTTGGTGTCACCAGGCCCTTTGCTCCCTTGGTGAATGAGCCTCAACATTTATTTAGAAGTATGCCCATATATTCCAAAAAAGACAAGGCAGGGGATGGTTGAGAATATTCTATAGGAGTGGGCTAGAAGCAGGAGCAAGGAGCAACCTTATTAGTTTACCTTCTGTTAAATGGATTCTTGGGCATACAAGTAGACAGCAATTTTGTGCATAGGATAACCACCACCAGGAAGAACAACCAAGACCTTTTTCCCAAATTCCAAAGATGCTCTCTGGGCCTAAAGACTTGTCTATCCATGCTATAGGTATGGATGAACCAAGAAGGTGATTGTTGTATGTGAACCAGGCGAAGGAAAGTACTGTGGCAGGTCTTGCTTACACAATCATTCTCCCAGCCATTCATCCATGCACTGAATCCTGTTCTGAATGTCTTCTGGAGAAATAAGAACTGTCTGGTGATCATACCAGCTATATAATCCCCACATGCTAAACTGAATAGCTCCAGAGTCACCATTCTATATCTGGTTTGCATTTAACATGTTGTATGAATCCAACTCATGGGATAAATTCAACAAGCCATGCCTTTCTGACATGGGAAATCCAAGTCTTTCACACACGTCAAGGAACTCTCCAGAGTTTAAAGGTCAGTCATCATTCAGCCCAAACTTCTGTAATTGACTACAGCTCGGATTGCCTAATCACAGCCCTCTGAGAAGGTTCATCTCTTTAAGACAAATGTCATTCAAGATTATCTTTTCAATCAGAATCCTCAGAAGAAACGCCAGTTTGTTTAATAGAGACAGTTAATCTGACGGGAGCAGAGTCAAGTTTTGGCAAAGAGCTGTGGTTGAGATTCTTGGCCCACAGCCGCCAAACAGTAGGAGGTGCGTGTGGTGTAAAAACTGACATACCTTTCCCTTATTAACTGCCAGGTGAGCACACCTACCTGGGTCATACTGCAGAATATTAAACCAGGATATTTATAAAATTAAGATTTATTGCTCCTTTAGCCTAAAGGAAGTTCAGCCTGTTTCTGAAATGAGTTGACATGGACTTCCACTGTCTTCCAGCTATTTTATTTGAATTTTTAGGATTAGCCTTAACAAACATCAAATATGTAAATGAAGAGGGTTTTTTTCTTTGCGAAGTAAAATAGTTCTAAACAGTTGTTTGCACACTGTCAGGATTTCAGGACAAGGACATGCATTGGCATTAGCCTGCAATCGCATCCTCATGTTATGACGTGCCTCTAAGGTGTTGTCTTGCTTGTGCTTTAAGAGCTGACAGCCTGCTTAGCATGGATTTGGGGATTTTAAAGAAATTTTGATTAAGCAACTTTTGAGACCGAGCTACATATCCAAAACAAGTGAGCCCTCTTCCTTTCCCTAAGAAATATTTTATTTCATGAAGGCAAAGTTTTTTGCAGTAATTTCCTAGACAATCTTTTTATATCTATGGAGAGGGAAATGGTAAATAGGTGAAGAACATTTCTGTACCTTAAGGGGAAAACCCATTTTCCATTAAAGACAGCACAGAAATAATAATCTCCACCTAGTAGCAGTGACATCAAGTGTAACTCAAACAGCTTCACCAGGGACTAGTGAGGGACAACATTCTTGAGAAGGAAACTAAGTTTTGGAATTGTGAGTCCTTTGGGTCAAAGACTATTGGCTTATCTTCTGCTCAGTTGAGAGTACACAACTGAAAATGCATATTCAGAAGGAGGTTCCATTGAGTTCAATGGGGTTTTGCTTACTGGGTTATCCAGCGCATGCAATACAAGAAAAATAAGCTATCTGAACAATTGCTGATGTAAGAGTTCAAGCTGTTAACAATAGGGAGGAAATCTGAGATAAAAAGAGAATGTTTTCAGCTTGAGTAAGTCTATTGTCTAGTTTTTAGGTTTTTTCTGAGCCTAAAATTAGCAGCATTTTAGAACTTTGTCCAATTTTTTAAAAATTAACAATTCTTTAAAAAAATTACAGCTACAAAAATAAGTGGAAAATATAACATCTTTAGAACATGAGCATCTTTGCAAGGAGTATGTGTATATGTATAGAGGTAGACTGTGTGTGTATATACAATTAATTAGCACATATGAGACAGCTAAAACTAACCTAATTGTAACATATTAACAAGTATAATGCTATTAATGACAGCCTGCATTTTTCTGTAGAAAAACAATTTCTTAAATTGTTCCTTATATATAACACGAAAGGTATTTTCTATGAATTCCCATACTCCAGGGCAGGTGGTGTTGTATTGTAGGTGAGACTATAATGATCTAGGTTAGGTTTGAAGACTATAGTCCTTTGGACTTTAGAATCCAAGAATACAGTGTCAGGAGAGGAAAGGGAGCAATGATAAATAATATTCAAAGTTCCAATAAAAGATTGTTCAACCCATCCTAAGAAAAGATATTTTACAGTGCCTGGAAACTTCTCTTGCCATTATTGTTTCCTTCCCAACCTGGTTGCCCTCCAGATGTGTCGACTTCAGCAAAGTCTACATATCTGGAAGGCACACAGGTCTACTAGAAAAAAGGCTACATGTGGTTCCACTAGTACAATAGCTTGAACAACAGTTTTCCTTTGCAGGGTTAAGCATCTGGTTTTAAAGAAAATACAGAGAACAAAACCAGTTTCAGTGAATGTACTAAGGAAAGTATGAGCTTGGGGCAGGAACATATACTGGACGGTGAGCCTTCTACCCAGGTGAGCCTTATTTTGGCCAAAATAGAAATATTTAAGCTGGAGCCCCTGCTATAGGCAACATCTGTAGCAGTAAAAGACTTTTCTGGAAAGAAGGGTTCTTCTGCAAGAAAGTGGTGGTGATAAGGAGTCCTGCTAAAATCAAGCAAGCTGGACAAATATGGAGGATATTGCTGGTGATGGTGTATTCTGTTACTCATCTTTCCATTGTATTGAAGCCTCTCTCACTGCCCATAGTCTACAAAATCCCAGTGCAGGGAGTTTCCTTGGGACTGAATAGAAGTACAGAAAACCAGGGAAGTTGCAAAGCACTGGAGAAAGAATTGTGATAACAAAAGGCAAGAAACGTGCACACCTTTCTTGATTATCTTTTACCAAAATAAGTACAAGAACATATACTCTCCCAAGAGTTTCTCTGAAATTTTCTTCCCCTTTGATTTTTCAAAACAAATTCTCCATCACATTAAATGAAAAAAGAAAAATGCAGAATTGTTCTGCCTAGTCCTACATCCTGGTTTATTACAATTCAGCATCTTCTCCTGAAATTATAAGGTCTTTTCAACTGGCTGGTTGCAGCAATACTTCCTGGCTGCTCCACCCTCTTGATCATCTCTCATGATGGCTGCAATGTTGGTTTAATCCTCCCAGCTCTGCAGCCGGCCAGCAGCCCCAGAGCGTAATGTCCCATAAAGTAATAGTAGAGAAGCTCCACTCAGCCCATTGCAGGATTTTAAATAAGGCTTGGAAATGCATCAGATCTGGTGAAACAGCTGCAAATGGTGAAATATCCTTCACTAGCTAAAGCAGTTTTTCTATCCTGACAGCCTCCAATTGCACTGAGACCATCCTAAATTTCAAACTAGAAAGCTTTTAAAGCCCTTTAAAGCTTGTTCCTGTAATTTCATCTTGATATAACTAAGCCCCATGCAATTCGGGGGTAGATCCATTCTCTTAGAAGCAATGCAGCTGTTGTAGCAGCTTAAACCAGCGTAGGTAATCTGTGGCCCTCCAGATGTTGCTAAACTACAGCCTGCAGCATTCACAGGGAGCATTTCCAATAATAAGGGATGTTGGGAATTGTGGTTCAATAGCTGGTTGTGAAAAAAGAAATATCCAGGATGAAGCAAAGAGTACATTTTTGGACATTTGTTGGGGCTATTTTATTATGTGTCGTATTGATGCCATTAACTCAGATCAAAAAGTCTCACTTTAAGATAAAATGGCTTGAGTCTTTGACATACATTACTTTGTGATAATTGGCCCATTGAAAGGTTTATAACAATAGTTGATGGCAAGGTTTCAAAGAACCAGACATCCTCTTTCTAGCATTAACTGAGACTTTGGCCTTGTATTTCTACAGAAGCAAATTGGGATGTTACAGGTGGAAACATAGTTTGCTATTTGTTCAAAGCAATAAACTTTTTAAAAAATCATAGTGGAATACTGTACAAGAACACTTCCTTGACATGCAAAATTTCCTGTGTTCAGTCCCTGGTATTTTTAGCAGGAGATTTGCGTTCCCTACTTTGGGAAGGAGTGAAAAATCAGAGCAAATGGAATATGGCTTAATTGCTCCAGAAGAAATGGGTGGGGAAAATGGAAGGATTCCAATGGAAATCCCATTTGAAAACTGGCATTTTGATCAAGTTGGTTTGTTAGACTTATAGTCACTTTTTCTCCAAAATGCTTCACATATTGTATCATTCAAGGATTTTGTTGGAGATAAATGAAAGCTACTAAAGACACGGATGTATATTTCTTTGGTAATTGCCTATTTGCATGACAGCAAATATTTTTTGTCTAAAAATGCATTTTGGGGTTGGGAAGAGAAAGTTAGTTGCAATAACACCTGCTAAACTTGATCACTTGGTATCTCTGTCAAAATTGCTAGAGGTGGTGACAAAAAGACTTGTCAGAAAAGAAATAGATGAAATGGACATTATCTTTATCAAATCAGTAATGAAGCCACTAGGTTTTTGATGCCAAAAATCCATGACGTTAAGAATTGAGAAGTAGGCTTTATGCTTTACTTCAGAAGGACAACCTGACTCACCAGAATTTCATGGTCCCCCCAAAGCCTTAGGTGTAGCCCCAGATATTCTTCAAAAGTTGCCACCAAATTAGAAATGTTAATATGTTAAATAGGGAAATTATTAAATACCTAAGAAGTAATAAACTAAACTGTATTTAATGCATTTAACGTAAATGAGTTAAATGCGTGAATGTAAATTAATTCAATGAATTGCATTAAATATAATTAAATCAATCCATTTTTTTTTTTGTCCTATCTATTCTTTGTAGTGGTCCAGTGAACAAGTTATACCACTGAGCCCACCCCCTGTCCCTATTGTGCACTCCTATCCTAAGTTCTCATTAAGGAATTTTTCAATGGAAAAGTTGGAAAAGTTTGAGACCATGACAAGTTTCTTCCCACCGTAGACGGTGTTGGGGTAGATAAACTAATGGTCCCACTATGGTGTAATGCAGAGTTCCTCAACCCTGGCAACTTGAAGATGTGTGGACTACAACTCCCAGAATTCCCCATGCTGGCTGGGGAATTCTGGGAGTTGTAGTTCACACATCTTCGAGTTGCCAAGGTTGAGGAACCCTGGTGTAATGTTCCCATTGTATGGTCTTGTTGAAGCAACAGAAAGCACAGAGCTCAGGAAGGCAAAAAGAGAGGTATAATTGGGAGGCAAACTTGGAACTCTTCTAATTCCCTTGCTGAAGTGCTGATAAAATTCTCTTCTCAAATAACATTTTCAGAGCTGTGGTGCCGTCTTGAATGGCAACAGTTCCCTAGGCTCCCTGGTCTTATTCTGTTTTCCTAAGCATCCATTAATATTGAGAAATAGAGTTGGCTAGAACTGCTGGGTAACCCCATGAACTAATGAAGTAAACATTTGCCATCGCCGAGACATGGAAACAGGCCAGCCCTCCCCAGCGTACACCTGCAGAAACCTGTGATTCACCTCTGAGTCATTTGACAAACCTTTGCTGGGTAAAGGCAGAAGTGGTGCTGGGAACTGGCTGTGCTGCCAATAACGTCTTTCTCCTTTGGAGTAATGACACGAACAAGGCTTCCAAACAGCTCTCGGAAAAGAGAACCCGGGGTGGGAGGCCATGCAGGATCCATGTGATGCTGTCTGACTTGCTAACGAAATGCATTAAGCAAGGCATTGCATGTTTTACAGGCTTAAGTCTGATTAGACAATGAAAATATGTAGGTAAATTGGTCGGGGATTTTTAAAAAGTAGAAGATCAAAGCCTGATAGGAAGAGGATGATGAGATAAATAAAACACTTCAAGCTAACCAAGTGAATAAGTGCTTCTCCCTCCAGCCAAAATGATTCGTTAAAATTAAGTATAATAGCATAAAATAAATTAGCAAAACAAAACAAAACAAAACCAGCAAAACCAAATAAAGCAAAACCAAATAAAATAAAATAAACAGCGGGGATTCAGCAAATGGGATCGAGCCAGACCCAGAAGTCTTTATAGTTATTTTTCATCATACCCTTGCCTGCAGAATGGAAAATAAATGGTGATTAAGATTTCTGTTGGCTCAAGGAAATATTCTTTTAGAATGAGAGGAAGTGGTCAATAAGCAGGGTTGTTCCTGTCCTTAGACAGAGTGATGCAGCTAATTCGGGAAGCAGATATTAAGATGTGGCATTATGGTATTTGAAGGAGGCTGCCATGGACAATGCAACTTGCCTTCCACCTTCACCAGCATTGAAGAAATATTCCACGTATAGGATCTGATGAGATTGGCAACTGAAGAGAGCACCTTTCTACTAGAGGAATAGCTTTGGATTAAAATGCACATGTAGGGTATGTAGGGTATACAGAGTGGGGAAAATGCCTTCCAATTTAACAGTGCTGGGTAGACCCAGGGACGGCCGGTCCATCGGGGAGTGACCGCACAATGGAAAATATCTCCATGACCATCTTGCTAATACGTGGAGGGGAAGAAATCTCCTCCAATGCTTCATGGAAACTGCACTGAAATTCTCTTCTCTTTTGAAAAAAAAAAAAAAGCCATTTCTCTTCTTTCGTATACACAACATTAATATTGTATGGGTTATTTACATGACATAATTAAGCTAAAAAGGGGTTTAACTCATTTGGGGACTGCACAATACTGTGAACCATAAACCTAGCAAATGGATTAACATGTTAAGCCATAAAGAATCCCAACCAAGCTTACCATGTTGTGTGACTGTATATGCTAGATGGTTATCTTTATTTATTTATGGGGTCTATCCTCCCCTTAGCCTTTAATAGACTTTAGGCAGTTACAAATAAATAACATGTAAACACAAGCATTAAAAATAGTATAAGCACGTACTATATATACTTTAGGTGCATGTGTGAGTGCACGGAGGCACATGTGTTATACTAGATGAACCCCACGCACATAATAGATGCTGTTAAGTCCAACTGAAACTTGAATGGTTTCTGGTTTGCAATTGGACATCATAAAAGAGAAACAAATTGTGTTCTGCATGAATTTACAACTTCACATGTTATTCACTGGCTCACAAGGCAATGATTTTGAGAGGAACAATCCAGGTTTTACTCACATGCATATTGCAGCCATGACATGACCGAGCAGTTCTCATACGGACAAAAAATGAAGGTCCAGATAGGACAGAGATTTGTACTAAATTTGCAGATCAGGAGAGAGGCAAATTTAGAAATAACCACCGTAATTTAAATACAAATTTAATTTACACCCGGAGTCATGTCAAAGTGAGATGGGCGGCTATATAAATCAAATGAATGAATGAATGAGCAATTCTTCTCACCAAGTGAAAAAATCCTCATCTTTATAGTGGATTTAGACCAAAGAGACCCTTAGACAGAGGTTACTTTAGAGAATTTCCTCCAACAAAGATACACACCCTCAAACTGAGGTGATAGAATTAAGGACTGGGAAGGAGAATGTACTTTGATTCTTCCTTCATGAAACATCCCCCTGCTTGGTTTTTTTTAAAAAAATCATCTTTCTCAGGGTCAGAGAAAGAATTAAGTTAAAATTTTATCTGCAAAGGTTTGTTTGTTTTGTTCTCCATAGGGGAAACAGGTTCCAAAGTTCATATGAACAGAAACAGTTCCTAATTTTAGCATGACGTAGAACTGTTCTTACTTGCAAATCAAAGCCATCATAGATACTACTGTCACCACCATATATCTGAAATAGGTTACATAACTGGAATCGTGGCCTCACACACTCACACACTTTAATTAAGCTTCAATAGTGCAAGGACTATTGAATTTATTAATCCAGTTTTAACAACTCACATGGGGAAAGCATTATTCAGTTATATGCCTTTGTTTGTTGGAGTTAAAATAAGATGTACTAAAAGACCACTGTGTGCACAGGGGAAGTTAGATAAAACAATCTTTTATAACAGACCATTTTCCTATGGATTTTGAAATGTGAGGAGTTAAACTGAAGACAAAAAGACTGTTTATCTATAGTCTTGATTAATTAGAAGAGAACTGTAGATATTGTTCTCTAAAAGAAACTTAAAAGTTGGCCATTTAGAGCAGTTAAATTAAAACCATTGTGTTTAAATTACATTGACTCTGTCAAATCCTGCATCATATAGAGGAAGCAAGCAAAGATAGGGCGTATTTTCTGTGATCTTTTCTTAAGATTTAGAACTTCTTCTAGGATTTCTTTTGTCATAGTAAAGACAAAGATCCATTGTGTACTTCTGTTACTAATGATTCTGTAAAGATTGTCTGCTCTAAAAGATAATTAGAAAGGGTGAAATTTAATTCCATTAAACAGTACTTGGTTGTGACATAATGAAATTTCATGGCAAAATGGCGAGCTTACTTTTGAGTCAATACTTAGAGCTTCCATGTGGACCAAACAAGTAAAGATGTAAACTTCTCCGCCTTGACCCCACTCTTCTTATGATTAATTGTATTGGTAGTGGGGTTTCCCCCTTTTTCTTTTAAACTAACTAGAGGAAAGCACATTAGGATTATGAGAAAGTTTCTCAGGGAAAAAAACCACCCCATTTTATAACTTTTCAAGGAAGTCTATCTAAGAGAAAATCTGTTGGAGATCTATTTGGTCAGAAATGGTCCATGGCTGTATTGGAAATATGCTATTGTACAATCCTAAGTGTTAAAATAGAAACAGATAGTGGTTAATTTTTATTTCAGGGGAAGGAAGATTCAAAGGAAATTAAAGTACTTCTAGAAGGTAGTAGCTGTAAATGCAGTAAGGCACATCTTTCCCTCAAAAGATCAGTGTTAGCCATCCCAAAACAAGAATAAATATGTGAAAAATCCAGTTAAACAAAGGAAGGACTTTACTTTCAGAAACAGCTGCAGATTACTATCTCCTAAACACTTTCATTTATAAAGGAATATAACATTATTCTAGAGTTGTAATTTGAACCTCACCCAGTCAAAAAACAAAAATGTCTCATCTCCCAAGTGTAAAATTCTGTGGACTGGACCAGATTTTGTGTGGAATAATGAGAGCCACGCTCCAGAAGAGGACCAGGCCATGACCTGATTTTGTGGGGACACCTTGTGGGAGGTATTTAAGGGTAAAACAGGTCTAAGCCTCACAGGGTTAAGATACTGGTTTTGCCCCTTAATACGCTCAAAATTTTAAAATTTTGAACCCACACACACTTCAGAGCTATTCATGGGCAGGGGTGTGCACAAGTGGGCTTGTGGCAGGCTATTTGAAAGTATCTGTGATGCACTTTTTGCACCCATATCTTAGGAGTCCGAGGTTGTGTTATATATGTGCTCTTAACATGTTCATTGAAGATGCTCAATCCAATTAAATTAGATTCTGGATGCTCATGAGAAAATAACACTGTATCATAGGATATAGGACAAGAATGAACAGCTCCGGAATTTGAACTGGACTAAGAGTTAGGCACAATAAACCCATTCCCTCTTGGAATTTCTCATCCACCTAGGAATGTACAGCCCACTGTGAAAAGAACAGCCACATCTTGTCTATGGGAAAGACAGAAGTCTGGGATAGATTGACACTTGAACAAGAGCATGATCCTCATTGTAAGGGACGATAAAGGTTCCTACTTATAAGCAGACATGGATAGTAGTGAAAGTTCTTGGGTATTGTCATTCAGTCGCATTTAGAGGGGCACAGATTCCCGATCCCTGCCTACAGAAACATCAAGTTAATAATTCTGACTTTTCTATATGTCAGCCACAGATCTAAGTCCAAATTAGAGAGGACAGTATATAAGAGGCTGCTGAGGATATGGACAACATAAATAGCACCCTCTCCAATTCTATATGTCTACTCACCTCATGATATCGCAAAATTCCAGGTTCCCTACCACTCTTCCTATAAAGAGGAACCAAGGGAAGTTCCCTATTTCCTTTCTTCCATTATTTGTATCCCTAATAAAGGAATATCAGAGGAATACAGAACTGAGTAGGGCTATTCAGAAATCAAAAGAGAGAGAAAACCCTGCCCATTGTCCTTACTCTTTTTAAAACAGTTTTTATTTAAAGATTTTACATGGATAATAAATACTTTCAAAGAAAAGAAAAGTATTATAGTAAAGTAAATGTGAAAAAGAAAAAAGGAAAGGAAAGGAAAGGAAAGGAAAGGAAAGGAAAGGAAAGGAAAGGAAAGGAAAGGAAAGGAAAGGAAAGGAAAGGAAAGGAAAGGAGAAGATAGAAGAAAGAAAAAGAACAGAAAAGAAAAGAACAGAAAACATGAAACATATACAAGAAGAGGCTTCCAATGTTCCTCTAGGCAGTTAGACATACAATTCTAATCAAACCTCTCTCTCTAAGATTTAATCATAATTCCCTTCTTTCTATAACCCATTCTTTCTAATCATCAAAACCATAAATCACAAAATCATTTTCTTTCTTATGCAAAAAGTGTATAAAGAGTTTCCAGTCACTGGTGAATGTCAATAATGTCCTTTCTCTAATCAAAGAAGTCAGTTTGTCCATCTCAGCAAGTTCTGTCAATTTCACCAATCAATCCTCCATGGTGGGTAATGCCGACTCTTTCCATCTCCCCTTGTCTTTACTCCTGAAACTGATGCTTCCATGAGCCTCACTTGTTCTGCCAAACTTTTTTGCATAATTCAGAAATAGAATGCATGTTTTAATGCAGGATATTCCAAGTTCAACTAACCATGTTTCCAGTTTAAAACAGCTAAAGGATAAGGTTGCAGTTCATGGGAAAGACTCTTTGTTGGGGAACCCTGAAAAGGTACTGTAGACATAGCAGAGAGCATTGGGCTCGGTGGCCACCAATGGTAGATAGGGGCCATTTTTCTCAGAATGCCCCTCAAAGTAATGTAAGATCATTCCAGGTAGATTATGGGAATTAAACAGGATGGTTAGAAGCAGAGGAGACCTAGAGGAGAGCTGTATGTATTCCGCCTTTATCCTTTTACTTACATAGCCATATGTAAAATGGCTAAAATGCCCCCTGCTGTAAAACGGGGCTATGAAATTGATTTTTTATTATTGACATGGTGGCTGGTTTCACACAGCACACTTAACTCTAAAAATGGATTAACAAAACACAATTACAAGCACTAACATTTTAATGTAACCTAGCATGTTGTATACATCCAGGGGATGTAAATTCATGTCATTAGCATATATTTACATGTGCAGAAGAGATAAGAAAGTAACAAGAAACAATAAAAAGCGTGCAATTCAGCAAACATGAGGAACTCAAAAAAGATGGTCATTCGCATATGTCACTTCCATTTATCTCATCACCCATACCAAGATATCATATCTGTCTATAGAGTAGACGGACAAATTTCTCCATATCAATCTTCTACAGTTTCTAATTTTGGCATATATATTGTGTTCAGTTTGTAATATTTCAGTTTTTTTTAAAACAGCCTACATTTTAATGCTTATTTTTCCAAACCATTGCATTTTTGTTTGCAATTTTTTCTAATGTAGTTTTTACAAATAATGTCCCTATACAGAATACATGTTATATACGATTTTCATGAATGCAAGCCTATTTATATGGAAATACGAATAATAGTAATAGTGGTACACTGCCTTGCAAAATTTGGAGACGTGAAAAACTAAGTTTTGGGTTGTGCAAAAATCAGGAGTTAAATAAGACTGCAAACGAATGAAAGTTAAACAAATCTGTCCCCCATTTCTACTCTACAATAGCCATTTCTAAACTAACTTGGTAGAGACGATGGGGATGAGGATGAGGATTATGGTGCCCACACATCACAATTGTTCTACTTAAAAGAATTTAGAGCAGGGAACAGAATAATAATGATAAAAATATATACAATGAAATAATTACAGTATAAAATTTCATGTGCAGTGATTTAAAGCATTCTATCTATGCTAAGAACATTAATGAACACAATAGAGTTTGATTTGGTAGGATATTGGTTCTGAGCTAATATTTATCTTGCGAACTCCTGAATCAACAAACATGTCTTAAACCAGGGCTTCAAATGAGTCATCGTGGGGGCCACTGTATTTCTCCCAGGAGAGAGTTCTGTAATGTCTTTTAGGCTCAGAAAGCCAGGGAAACTCCATTGCTAGATCATCATCACTTGGGGTAGATTCTAATTTTTATCCTACATTTTTAGATCGCCACCAGTGGTTCCGTTAGGGTTCAAGCTATGGCAAACCTAGATAGCATATTAAAAAGCAGAGACATCACCTTGCCGACAAAGATCCGCATAGTCAAAGCTATGGTTTTTCCAGTAGTAATGTATGGCTGTGAGAGCTGGACCATAAAGAAGGCTGAGCGCCGAAGAATTGATGCCTTTGAACTGTGGTGCTGGAGAAGACTCTTAAGAGTCCCCTGGACTGCTAGGAGGTCAAACCAGTCAATCTTAAAGGAAATCAACCCTGATTGCTCATTGGAAGGATTGATAATGAAGCTCAAGCTCAGATACTTTGGTCACCTAATGCGAAGAGAGGACTCTTTGGAAAAGACCCTGATGCTGGGAAAGATGGAAGGCAAAAGGAGAAGAGGATGGCAGAGGATGAGATGGCTAGATAGCATCACTGAAGCAATGAGCATGAAATTGAGCAAACTCAGGGAGGCAGTGAAAGATAGGAAGACCTGGCGCAATATGGCTCATGGGGTCACGAAGAGTTGGACACGACTTAACGACTGAACAACAACAAAAAAATTGGGGAATACGAGTTCCTGGACAGGCCAAGAGAATGCAGTGGGCGTTCCCTTTCCGCAGCTTATTCTAAAGATAGGAACTGAAACTGTCTCTACCTTCAGGGCCAAACTAAACACTGGAGACTGCAGCCATGAAATTAAAAGACGCTTGCTCCTTGGGAGGAAAGCTATGGCAAACCTAGATAGCAGAGTAAAAAGCAGAGACGTCACCTTGCCGACAAAGATCCGCATAGTCAAAGCTATGGTTTTTCCAGTAGTAATGTATGGCTGTGAGAGCTGGACCATAAAGAAGGCTGAGCGCCGAAGAATTGATGCCTTTGAACTGTGGTGCTGGAGAAGACTCTTAAGAGTCCCCTGGACTGCTAGGAGGTCAAACCAGTCAATCTTAAAGGAAATCAACCCTGATTACTCATTGGAAGGATGGATAATGAAGCTCAAGCTCAGATACTTTGGTCACCTAATGCGAAGAGAGGACTCTTTGGAAAAGACCCTGATGCTGGGAAAGATTGAAGGCAAAAGGAGAAGAGGACGGCGGAGGATGAGATGGTTAGATAGCATCACTGAAGCAATGAGCATGAAATTGAGCAAACTCAGGGAGGCAGTGAAGGACAGGAAGGCCTGGCGCAATATGGGTCATGGGGTCATGAAGGGTCGGACACAACTTAACAACTGAACAACAACACTAATCTCTAGCTACCTTAAACCTGCTCCAAACATATTTCTTAACTACAACTCCCAGCATTCTCAGCCCACAAGGGCCATGCTGGCTCGGTATTCCGAAGCAACATTCCATCACATGGGAAAGGCACCAGATTGAGAAAGATTGCCTTATCCCTAATTCAGCATTAGGAATTAACTTTGTTGCTACAGCCATTTGCAGGCAAGGCGAAACAAACAAGCGAGCAAGCAAAGCACTCCTTGTGTATCTTTACATCTTCAATGCATCTGAGGTGGCAGGAAACCTAATTTAAAATACTTACATGGAACAGCTTTTATTTGTAAGAAATCAGATTTGTTAGTGGTGAAACGGGTCAATTTTCTAATCAGTCAGGATTTGAAATTCACCCTCCACCAATTAAAATTTACTTGTAAAGTAGGGAGGGGAGAATGGGATAGTGTCCTCTTTGGACGATTAGTCTTTATCGTTTAATTTGTTGAGAGTTTAAAATTACAGTAATTGTCCTGAAATCACTGGCATTATTTGACACTGCAACAACAGAGCACTGGAAATGAGTGACAAATGCACAAAAGACTTTTGTTACCTTTGTTTGTCTGAATAAATCTCAACAAGTATTGTGGGGATTTAAATTTTATAGCATATTTAGAATGTCATTAGATGGTCAAGCCTGTTGACTTTTAGCTACATTTCATGATAATGAAAAACTGTAATATCAGACTCTCAGTGATGCGACTCACCAACAATCCATATGCAAAATTATAACCTCCAAATATGAAATTGGAGTAAACAAGATATTTCCCCAGTTTAAAAAAAAAAAAAAAGCTTTTTTTTCACTTCAACATTGTAGCCCTCAAGAACCATCTTCATTTGTGATAAAAATATCTTTATAAGATATTTATTTATATATTTCACACACACACACACACTTTATCACCTTGCTTGGTTACCTGGAATTTCTTTTGCCTGTGACCTCCAATGAAGTGGATGGGTGTTTGGGATTCAGTTGTCTATAAATGTGATAGATAGATAGATAGATAGATAGATAGACAGACAGACAGACAGACAGACAGACAGACAGACGAGGTAGAGGTAGAGGTAGAGATAAGGTGATAGATAGATAATATTTAAGTCCAGAAAGGCAATGTAAGATGTCACAGTTACCTGGGAAAAAAGATATTAAACATTTAATTACATCAACATTGAAATTTTTGCTGCTAAGTTCATGATCATTAGACTAAAGTGATCTGAATAACCAGGATTTGTTTTATTTACAGGGACGCACCTTAGGCATCTCTCTGCCCCATGCCTATTTTCATTCCTTGTGCAAGTCTAGTATATATACTTTTTAAGCCTGAACAATTTCTTTAGGACCATGGGAAGATGGCATAATGAATAGAGAGGAGGGAAATCCCATTGCATGAGGTTCAGACACTGAATGAGTTAAAGGAAATCATGGGCCTGTAAATCCAACTACTGTATATAAAGCCCACAAAAATCAGACTCTGAAGGCACTGTTGAGGTAGCCATATTGGAACTCCCCCCTTTCTTAGAACCCGATCCAGAGGTTGACCAGTGGGAGGAGCCCATCTGTAATCTGGGCTCTGTCCATCTTGGCTGTTGATTTCCCCTTCACCCCCTCCCTCTTGCTAATGATCTCCCTCTGGACTGCCATGAGTTCCCATTATCTTTTTCAAGGAATGGTGTTGGCTGGTGATCTGATTACTGAATTATCTGTGGCTATATTGCACTGATGACTGTTTAAGGTGAGACATAAATTTAGCTTTGACCGGATCATGCCTGCTCCAAATTGTAAAGTTTTGGGGTTCTTCCTCACATCCATGTTAACATGGCCTCCTTCAGTCCTGGAAGGGTCAGGAAAAGTATATTGGCATAAATTGCTTCACCTCAACTGCTGAGTCCTATTCAGTCTCAGGGATGAGGCCAGGAGGTGGTGCTGTCCTGACAGTTTTGATGGAGGACCAGTTAAGGAAAGTGATGGTGGATTTCCCTGGCTTCATTTCTCCACCTACCACATTGTCAGTAAAGCATCTTAGATTGTGTCCATGCAAAACATATTGATGAATTTTAAAGCAAACATATTCAGTATCCTTGGTTTTCTCCATCTCCTATTTCCCCCCCCACTAAAACCACCATTAATTAAAGACTTGTTTTGGTTTATATATCTATACATACATTTATAGGTGCTATGGATTGCAACCAACTAGATGACTTCTCCTGCTGTGGCACCTGCCGTTTGAAATGCCTTGCTGGCAAAAAAGCTAAGCTGTCTTTCCCTTCTCCATATTTAGGAAGCCTGATCACAGGTTTTACAACCTGACTGCATTCCCTGAGACGACTCACTGTATGGTCTGTTCTGTTGTCTTTGTTCTTGTTCTACCATCCAATTATAGGATTTTGTTAGAAATTCTTCCTATTTCATTGTAAGTCATTTTTGGCAAGAAAATAAAGCATCATTTGTAAGTGATGACTAACAAACAAACAAGAGAAATTCAAGGGGGCATCTGAATGGGTGTATCCTCCTGATCAAACAGGATTATGTAGCTATTGCATCTCTTTCTCTTAATATATTTCTGTGTGAGTGCAGGTGCGTGGTACAAAAAAGGATAGAACTGGAAAAATCAACAGCACAGGAGGGTGCACATAGAAATATAACAACAATAACTGGAGGATATTTCAACCTCCCATAAAAAATTGTATTTGTATATGTTGAAATATGGAGGTTGAATCTGTATCCCATGTTCTGTTAAAATGTCATCTCTATACACAATGGCAATTAAAACGTATACCCCCAATTATTGCAAAATTCAATTTTCCTCATGACAAGGAGATCACTGATTTCCTTCTAAGTGATCAATTTCTACATGTATCAAGGATGGTGGCAAATTTTTTACCTGTATCTTTAGCCTACAGAAATTTGATGGGTGCCTTCCTAACAGCTTTGATTGTTTTTGGCTTTTATGAAACCTCTCTATACGAGTTTTTTATCTGCTGTATATGTTTTAATCTTTGTTGGTTTAGTCTTGGGCCATACATTAATAAATTCAAAAAAATAACATACCATTCCCCCCAAAAATCAATGAATAAAACAGAGCAATTGTAAAGCAAAAGTTATACCTGCAAACATCTCAAGAATATGCTTGAGAACCTTTCCCTCAAATTAATCTCAGATCTAATCAAGGCAGATAATTTGTGAGAGGAAGAGAAGGTCAATGCTTTGTTATGCAGCAATGCTCACTTGATGATATAAATGAAAAAGCAGTGTGCTATTGCAAATGTTAGCCATGTTGGAAGATGAATTCTGGGAGAATTTCCTTACATCTTGTTGATTTTCTTTTCTTTTCCTTTTTTTTAGGATTTTAGAGATTGTTATTGTTGTTGAAAGGCATACTTACATGCTTAATGTCTCTGCTATGAAAGATCTGAGTCAAGAACAGCACTAGCTTCTTTTGAAAATAGGTGTACTGTATGTTATCCATCTGATAGGATCAATCAACTTCTCAAAGCCTAAGATGCATTGTTATATTCTGAAGACCAAAAGAATTTATTCCATTCAAAGAACAAGAGAGGGAAGCAATGTTTTACTTTGTCTTGTCTTTATCTAGGTTTGCTCTAGTTTGCTTCCATTTGTGGAGGAAAGAGCCAATTTGCACAGTATTTCTTCTAGGAATATTATGAGGTAGGACAGCTGCACAGCCTTCTCTGTTCTCCTCATACGAATGGGGAGAATGGCGATAAAATTCCTGGAAACTTTGTAGGAAATAGGCAGCATGAGAACCCATCATCTTGGGAGGCTGAGGCTACTGCCTCTCCCAGGGCTGTCATGGAGGCAACTTCAAAGTGGGATGTCTAGCTGGCACTTCTTGCTGTGAATAACTACCCTGCTGTGTAAAGCTTGGGACTATTATTTTTTTAATCCAGTGAGTCCAGAAATGTTCCTTGGTTGTCCTGCCTTCCTCATTAACAATATCCAGTGGAGGCTGTGGAAGCATCAGTTCCAACCTCTTGGTCACACAGGAGCCACTCAGAGGTTTTCCTATTCCAGACCAAAAGTTTTAATGGCCTTATGCCTTCTCTGGGTTCTTCTGGGCCAGCAGATAATAAAACAGGGATGGATCTCTGTTGGACCCGTTTCTCCATAAAAAGATTTTCAGAAACATGTTACATGTCCAGAAGAATACAATGAAAAAGTGGTCCCTGTTACTACTATACTACTATCCCAGATACTACTTTTCCTGTTAATATATGTACTCAGCTATAATCACTCAATGATGGCTATCTCAGTTTTCCACTATATACTAACAATACCATTTTTTTCCTTCTAGTCCTTTTGTTTCTTTATAAGGCGAAAGGCGAAAGGGGAAAGGGGAAAGGGGAGGAAAGGAAAGGAAAGGAAAGGAAAGGAAAGGAAAGGAAAGGAAAGGAAAGGAAAGGAAAGGAAAGGAAAGGAAAGGAAAGGAAAGGAAAGGAAAGGAAAGGAAAGGAAAGGAAAGGAAAGGAAAGGAAAGGAAAGGAAAGGAAGATTTCAGTCTGTGCTAAGACATTAACATGGGATGTCCTACTGTTTGCCTGAATCTTAAGTGTCCCATTTACATTCTTTTGTGGGTAGCTGAGAAATGTAATGTTTGCCAAATATGACAAGCTGAAGAATACTTGAATGCTATGAACTGACTTTTGTGTGTGTGTGTGTGTGTGTGTGTGACTTCAAGTCATTGTTGACTCCTGGTGACTGCCTGGACAAGTCCCTGCAGTTTTCTTGGCAAGGTTTTTCAGAAGTGATTTGCCATTGCCTCCTTCCCAGGGCTGAGAGAGAGTGACTGGCCCAAGGTCACCCAGCTGGTTTTGTATCTAAGGCGCGACTAGAACTCACAGACTCCCAGTTTCTAGCCTGGTGCCTTAATCACTACACCAAATGGGCTTGTTGTTATATTTCGCCATAATGTTGAGCCACCTGATAAAGTTTTCCATTTTAATATTTGTACAATTTCTTTCCTATACTAGAGATGAAATCAGTGCATTCGCGTTTGTTTGTTTTTTCTAACATTATTAAAATATTAGAAAAAGCAACAAAAGCAATAAAATAATTATGCTTTCTATTAGCCCTAGCTAATGAGTTTAAAGTAAACTGTGACCATTTTAAAATCACTTCACTCACAAGGGTTGGGGGACAAATTTATTTATCTTGTTTCAATGCCAACTTAACTAAATTTTTGAAACAATACATGAACCAAAATGGTTTTCTAAATTTTGCAATACAGTTTGCCAATCAAAAATAAAAATAAAATAAAAATAGGGAAATGTACATTATGTACACATTTAAGAAAATAATATATCAAAAGCATTATATAAGAAGAAAAAGCTATATAGATAAGCAAGAATGCAAACAAAATTGTGCATGCTTGAAGGAATATACATAAGCATGCATAGAACATTTGATATCATTTTTTTTTAAAATGTTCAAACTACTATAGGAACACAAGGAGCCAAATTTACAGTGGGAAAATAAGAAAATGAATAAAACTGAAATTGATAAATTCACTTGTTTCTATTGCTCACCTGATATTTCAAAGCACCATTCTTCCTCAAACTATGTAATCAACTTCCCAAATATTTGGTTAAATCATTGCTTCATACATGCTCTACCTATAAATGTCAATAGAGAATTATTCATAAACTAGATGTGGACAGGTTTTTAATTAAAGCTACATCAAACTGTTTTAAAGCTCTCACACAGGACAATTTTAAAGTATATGATGAGTGAAAAGTTGGTCAAAATCTTACAATTATTATTTTTTAAAAAACCCTGTCAATTAAAAGATATGAATAGATGTTATCATTTGATATAATGTAGCCAAGACCAGAGTATTCAGGTAATGCTTTTAAAAGATACCAAAGGCATAATTCAAAACATAAGTCTAAACATCATTCATATTCATTGGAATTCTCCATTTTTTTCAACAGATTCCCCTCCACTTTCCTGTTTCATTAATATGACACAAGTATGCATTGCCCTGGTGTTAAAAATATCGACAAAGGACTCTGTGCTGCAGCTCACCTCATTGAAAAAATACGCAATGGTCAGCAGTGGCAAGAACCAGTGAAAACAGCTCCACTTTAATTAATTCTAAATGGTGCTTTTCAGCATGTCCAAAGCTCAGCTTGTTGAAGTGGAAAGGGGGTGAATAGCACCTCTCTAATCTGGCCAATCTCATTTCAGAGGCTGACATCAGTGCCCTGGAACGCAGAGGTGGAGTTGCCAAGAGTTGGTGGGGTGGGGGTAGAATCACAGGCAATGGGAAGACCTCGTCGCACTCATCAGCCAAGCCTGCTGCCATAGAATAATAATTAAAGATGGTCCAGGAGCTGGATTGAGGATGAAGAAAAAGCTTCAAAAATTTTCTACCAATCTGGAACCATGTCCTGCCCTTCCCTGTTTGCTGCTCCCCTCTCCAGCACATTTCCAGAGTTTTAATGCTTCAGTCCTCACACTGTTTCCCAATTAATTTATGGATGCAGTTGAAGGCTTCTAAATCATTATAGTTGGTATTTGCACACCAAACACAGTGAGTTAAAATAGCAGTCCTGAGGATTGTGATAGATGCATTCTTTTATAGCATAAAGTTTTAAATCAATCTGCTTCTATTCCCTGACATTTTGAAGTTGAATTAACTTGTCTAACCACACAACCCAACTTTTCATACTCCGTTGGCCATTCACCTGTTCTCCAAGTTAAAAGGAAGTTGACAGGAAAACCAAGTTTTGATTCAAACTTGGGAAGGCTGCTGGACTTCACCAACATTATTACTCCTCTGCTCCCAGGGGACTTCATCTCCAACTAATCATGACAATTTGAAAGCATGAAAAAAAGATTTCACCAACCCTCAATCTATGTTAGAATTTCATCTCCCCGAGTTCCTCAACTTTGGCTGCATTCTTTAACTTCCTTGAGGCTATCAAATCAACGTCCATAGTTGAAGGACAGCTCCTGCCATTGGGACTTATCTCTTTTCCCCAGGAGCATTCATTCTTTGCTTTTTGATGGTCTGAAAAAGATCAGTGAGATCTCCAAACATGCAGGCAAGCAAAAGAACATGTGTACTGACTATATGTACTCTTAATAGTACATGAAAGTATGCTCAACAGGAATTAAACTTGTGAGTTGCTAGCTGCCTTGAGTGCCCTCTAGGAGAAAAGCAGAATAAATTATTGCTGTTACTATTACTAGCATTATCATTATTGTTTTCTATTTTCCTATGTTTTGTATTTTTGTTCAGGCTCAACAGCCTGGGTGTCATATATACACGGAGGGCAGAAATATTACCAAGCACTAGATTAAGCATACAGAAGTAAGGGATAAAAATCTCCACTATATTTGAATAGAGGTGGATTGCCATCCAGTTATATCAGCTGACAACATAAATAGATTTGCCTTTTGTTTAACTGCTAAGTTGCAGTATATTTAAGATGTTAATTAAAACCTTCAGAGAATGAAGAGGGGGGAATAAATCTTAAATGCTTATGCAAAATGTTTTTTTTTCTACTGTATGTAAGAATACAAAAACATTTTATGCTGGCCTTTCTCAGCCACACGGTCAGGCTGGCTGGGACTTCTGAGCATGGTAGAGCTATCATATCTAGAGGGTTCCAGATTATGAAAGGCTGATCTATACACAAATATACAGCATGACCGAAAGCTTCTTTAGAGATTATCAAAGCAACCAGATTCACTCTGGAAATGATTCAGAACACCCTGGCTTTGCTGTCTCTTTTGCAAAATCAGTTTTCTTCCAGAATTGTTAGGTTCAAAATTAGAGTTATTCAGCCTATTCTATATGGTCTGATAAATCAAAAATACTTGTCAATACAGTAAGTCTAGCTCTGGATATGTGGAGGCCTTTGGCACTGATTAGCAGGTCATCTGTTTTGCTGGTTTCTTAAAAGCTACTACATCACCCACCCAGATATGTCAAAGACTGCTTCTTTGCCTCCTGTTACTAAGCTGTGGTTCCTCAACCAGCTCAATGACATGCTTGGGCAATAAAATGGTCTTTCCCTGGTGCCACCGTTAGTAGGATTAGTGTTGGAATAGGTAGCTTTGCACAGCAGAAAGACTGTGTGTTGGAAAAGCAATAAAGTTATTAAAATTATGTTTGTTGAGCAAACTCCTTTTCACTCAAGATGCAATACCATCTTTGACCAATCAATACATCAATACAATCTGTGACCAATGGCCCATTTTGTGAAAATATAAGAATATCAATCTCCTGAAAAGGGAGGGAGGGAGGGAAGGAGATCCATCAAGTCAATATTCTCATTACCAAACCACAAAAGTGTGAAAAGGAACAAGTTGCACCAACAAGGGTCTGTCCTTTTTGGCAGACCACACAGAACTGGCGATGGAGGCAGAGGGCTCCACAACCAGATAGGAAGAATCAGTCTTGTAGCAAACCAATTGAAGGACAGCAGGTCACCAACCATCCAAAGACTCCTCCACATGACACAGATGTCTGCATAAGAAGTGTTCTTCTACTTTCCAATGGAAAACACCACTTCAGCTTGCCTCTGCCATAAGCTGGCACCAAGATGGAGTCACTGTTGTAAGGACATTATCCCAACAAATAGAAAACAGGCCATCTCAAACCTATTCCAGGCAGGTTCTATGGATGAGCCCAGGATATAAGGAAGGAGAAAGTGGAAGTGATGGTAGCTCTGAGAATATCCATTTAATCAATAGGATGCATATTAGATACAGACATAAAGAGAGGAAGTAAAGGTGCCTCTCTGCTAATTATTCCTATATCTATTGTCTTTAGTGGCAAATAGCTGCAGAAAGCCAGTATTCAGAATTAAAACTTTCAATATTTGGTGCTAATGTTATTCCACTTTCTGGATGCCTCCAGTTAAAAAAAAAGCCATAAATGCAGACACTAAGAAAGGGAAGGAGACTCAAAAAAAGTGCTTCACATAAGAAATGTGTCAGGGTTGAGTCATGACACTGTCTGGAATGAGCCATAAATGACAAGTACAAAAACCTATAAACTAAGAAATCAGTGGCCTTTACTCTTAAGATTTAAATCTACTTTCATAGCTCTTCCCCTCTTACATGCCAAGCCTTGCTCTCTTCAAGAATAGTTCCTTGCTTATATGGTAGAATATCAGGAACCAGCTTTTAAATGGATATAGTAGTGCACGTTGATAATGTGATTGGATTTTTAATGGAGTTCAAGATATTTTAGAAATGTTACCTGTTGCATAACTTTACATACTAAGCAGCTTCCGCTACGGGAGAGAGAAATTAAATATTGTTTTTCTCATACAACTAACTAGGTGGATTTGTACAACATGCTAAGCCAGGTAAAATTTGGAATGCTAGTTTGTAGTTTGTTGTGGGAACACAGCAATTGTTTCAGCACATTGAGTGAACCACACCATGCCATTACACTATACTATGGTTTGCTCAGCACAGCATGTGAACACAGCAACTGTCTTTAGTTAATTTTGGTTTTGGGTTTAGCATACTGTGGCAACCAGCCAAGTAGTATTTATATTATTTATTTTTTTACCTCACCTTTCTGCTTAAATAAGCACTTGTGGGGCTCCCATGATACTTGGGTAAAGAAAATGATTTGAACTAAATTATCATGGCCTTACAGCTCATAATTTCAGCCTTCACATGCACCAACAAGTACAGGAAAGTAACATTTTGCAACACCATCTTACACATGACATGAAGCTGGTGTCTCCTTTTCGGGAAATTGGATCTGACTTTGAAAATAAATGTATGCAGCTTTTGATGTGTGTGTGTATATACACGTATGTCTGTATGTATTTATTTTAGTGATTTTCAATTAGGGGCATGTTACTGTTTCTATTCAGGAAATCCTGGAAAATTATGTTAGTTGAGACTGTAAAGATTTAGAATCCCTAATTTGGGTCCTGCTCCTTTTGTTTTATGGGGCTAAAGCAAATACTTTTTAAACTCTTCACAGTGGATAAGAAAAGCATTAAGAGGTTAATGGAAATAACACAGAATTATACTTGTCGAGAATCTATTCCATCATATCAATAATGTCAAATTGATTTTTTTAAAAAGCTGTGTTATGTGTTATGCCACTTTACTGGAGAGGGAACTAAGTACCACGCTGGAGAGAAGAAGAAAGCTATTTTTTGTAAGCTTGTTCTGCGGGAGGGAGGGGGAAAACATGCTGCATCATTGTTCACAAATGGAGGAAGATTTCTCTGAGCGTAGACAGGGAAACTTTTTTGGAGCAAAAAAGAATTTTTTTTTAACAAAAAGGGGGACATTTTAAAAGAAACAATGAGAAAGAAAATCCTGGTTTTGCTAGTTTCTAAACAGTTCCGCCCCCCCCCCCCAAGTGTCTGTCTGGTGCCTTCCCAAAGTGGATTTTAAGAGGTCCTCGAGTCACACAATGCATTTTTTTGCTCTCTGCTCTGCCCCCCCCCCCTTTCTTCTGCCCTTGAAGAAGAGAAGGCAGGAGAGCAACAAAAACAGACACCCACATGCCCTTCTGAGTAAAGTCATTCCAACAGAGAGAAACTTTTTAAAGAAGAGCAGTTAAATGTGGCTAGGCAGTGCCATTTCTCACTGGAGTAAGGTGGAGAAATTTTGGATCAGAGGGCAAAATTAATAGCAAGGTGTAAAAATGGTGCTCTTGGATACAAGTATACTTATTTAAAAAATAAATCAGAAGTCGATGGAAGTTATTTCATGGTAAACAGGACAGGCTGCATATTTGCATAAAGTTGTAGAAGGCGTCCTTAGAAGATCTCCATTTTTTTCCCCAGTACTGCCTATATCAGGGTTGATAACTCATGATTTTATGAGTCTCGTGGGCCCCAGCCCCATTTTTACAACCCATGAGGCTCCCAAGACCACACTAGTAATGCTAGTCAACCAAAGATAGATTTTCAATAAGCACAAATTAATCTGTAATAGGATGAATATATACATTTTACATTAATATACAGAATCCACCCAAATACAAAAGGACCAAAAATGACCTGGCATGTCCCCCACAGCCCTCAAATCCTGAGGGGAAAAAAACCAGAAGAATGGCATCTGGCCACCAAAAATTGCCTTCTTCACTAATCGGCTCCATTGATTCTCCAAGGTTTAGGACAAGCCCTGCTTAGAGAGATTAGACTTAAGAATTTTTTCAATAAAACTACTTTCACTGCTTCTAGCTATGGTCCTGGATCATAGGAATTGTTTTAACCTGGAACATAAGGGAACATCTTACCCTGGTGTCGTCTCTTTTCCAGCAACTGTCTTCCAAGGACATAGAAAGAATTATTTCCTACCACCTACCATCTAGCCCTTCAAACTAAACTCTAGGACCTGAGGCTGAAACTTCATGCTGGCAGGTTGCAGTGTTGTTAGATACTTCTGATTCTATCTCAGTCAAACTGGACTATTTCCTGAATTAAATCTTACAGTTCGTAGCACCCATACCTCCTGTATGCCAAACATTCATTTCATTAAACAGTTCTTTTTCATAAGAAACCCCAGTATCGGTGTTCCTGAACTAAAATCACAAGGACTCTGGGCAATATAACAATTCCCTTTCCCCAAAATGGTAACCCTTGGATGAGATTTTGTTGCTGAGGTTCATTTTTTAGCTTAATTTGGGCTTTTACTATACTCATAGTATAAATTTGGGGGAACATTTGGTTACCCTTTAAAAAAAAAAGTAGGAAGACTAGAAAGATGAAGAATATTCTCATGCCTGCCCAGGAAACCTTGAAAGAGGAGAATTGGAGCACTCTGGAAAAACTTGTTTGGAGTTCTGCAAAATCAAAGTAGAAAACTGCTCAACTCCAACGAATGAACTCCTGTAGCCTGGAAAGGCGCAGGGCATAAAGGGCCCCATGCTTATTAGATTATGTTAGGCCTTCACAAGCTGTTTGCTTACCCCAATGGGCAACTTGTTGATAATAGGAAGTCTTTTGTAAGAAATTGCCTGCAAAAACAAGAGAAAGCATCAGATTTAATAAAGTATCTGAGAAAAGTCTTAAAATGACACCCACCCTATGAAGGGAAGACTAAATTTGCTTTCTGCAAATTTATGTTTGTCAGGAAGGGCTCTCAGCAGCTTTGTTTGCAATCCTTGATGTGTGACCAGCAGTAGCCTCCAAGCCGCCCTCCGCCCTGGCCTTATTCTGCCACCGTTCTGCCCACCCGTACTGACACGGCAGGGGGAAGGGTTTCAGAGGAGCAAAATCAAAAGCAGAGGGAGAAGGAGAAGGGTGGAAGAGGGGGGGACTGCTTTTCAGAGCCTGATGTGTGGGAATCAAATGAAAAGCCTAGCTCAAATCCGGTCGCCAAGCAACCAGAATGATATGTTGAGGGAATATCATTAAAGTTGGAAACTAGGCAGACTCTCTCTGAATTAGTAATCCTGACCACAGTGAGGACCACTGCTCTCCTCAAACTCCTTCAGAGAAAAACGCCCCCCCTCCGCCCAAAGAAGAGGGGGGAGGGGGAAAAAAAGCAAAATTTCCAACTCGATATGAAAGGGGATGGGAAGGAGGGGGTGGAAAAGCAGCTGATTTGTAGAGCTTTTCATGCCAAGAAGAGGACAATGGTGGTGTCCAGACACAGAGTTGGTGGTGAGATATGGTAGCTGCCACAGTTGCAGCTGGCTCTCTGACACAAGATTAATAACTTGCCGTTACCTAGCCGACCACAACCTAGTGGGAACTATCCAGCATTTTTTTTTTCTTCTGTGAATTGTGGGTAACAGCCTTACCGCAAGCTGGCTGAGCTCACTGTTCCCTGCGTCCTGCTCTCCTAAAGTGTAGTAAGCATCTGTAACTACAATGAGGTCATCAGAAAAGCTGTCCAGCAACCCAAAACAGAGCATAACCTTCGCTGAACCCAAAAGCTCAAAGTTTCCCCCCCCCCCCCTCTCCCCCAAAAGTGTATGCAAGGCAGGGAGAGACAGAGAGAGGAACCATGTTTTTCCTTCTTAGAAGAAATGTCTCAGACTGACTCTCGGATACGTCCAACAAGGCTACCAATGAGCCGTATTTTTATTCTGGACTTTGGGGATTGACTAAAGTCATCGATACTGCAATATTGACATCCGTCTCTGGGAAATGTGTAGGAGAAGTGCAGAAGCACTGAAAAGCACTGTGCACATAGATATGTTTGATAGCAACATTCATACACAGTGTGACAAGGTGTACATTGATAGACAATTTGATTGCAGAAGCTAGATAATACAGAACCATACTTTTCCAGGCACTAGGAAGTTCTCTTTCAAACAACACAATAGAAGAAATCTAACTTTCCTTCCCCATCCCCCTTTCTTTCTTCGGAATAAGCAAGTTTAAGGATCACTTTTACTCACTTTAAGGATGTAGGCCCACTTCAAACTTTATGAATTCCCCACTCTGGGCTACATTTCTGATAGGAAATGACATGCAAACTGTCACTCTTGTTAGTTGCACACGTTTCTATTTTTGGTCTACATTCCTAAATTGACATGTGAAATGTGATTCACAGGCTTTCTTCCCCTACAAAAGCCCTTTCCATGTAGCAGGTTCATAATATTTCAAGTGGCACTTGCAGATGTATAAAAGGATCTTATACTTTGGTCTATTGTCTTCTGAAACTGAAGTGAGAAAAGTAACTTCTTGAGCATATGGTACAAGCAAAGCTGGCCCTATCATAAGGCAGAGTAAGGAAACTGCTATGGGTGGCAGATACTGTGAGGCATCAACAAGATGTTGGAGAAGTCAGCTCTATGCCATGTAACCTGCTGAGCACTGGTTAACATGGCCTAATGTTTTCAAGTAAAGTACAGGATGCTTCATCACTAGTGATCAGGAAAGGCCAAATCTATAGTACCTAGTGGTCATCTTAAAGTTCGTTCATTCATTCATTCATTCATTCATTCATTCATTCACATAATCATTCATATGTCACAAATGGATATTTTATCCTAGACAGCCCAGATATCATAGGAAATGCTGGATGTAATGAGAAAACTGGACAACCTGGTATAAAGTTAAACTGTTTCAAGCACGCAGGTGATTTTGCAGGAATGTTAATATACAACAGGATACATAAAATTGGCAAAATTGAAAGCCTCTTCCTTTGTTCTTCCTTATCTAACTTGAACTTTCATGGATTCGTATGTGCTTTTGTACTTATCTGGAGAGCACCAGATTAAATTAATCAATTAAACAACTAAAGCTCTTGTGATTAATCCATTAAAATGCATGCCTTATCAATAAACTATTAAAGATCTTTTGATGCCTTCAGACAATTATCTCTCTTGGCTTAAGTTAATTACAGCATTTCAGTGAAAGTGAAACTTCTAGGATCTTAAGTATCCATTTTTAAATAACCACACTTCCATTCCCACTACAGGACCTCCTGTCATTCTCTTCCACCACATCATGCATATGCTGAACCTGTTCTGGAGAGTCCCCCAATCTTCTGAAGAAGGTTTGGTAGCCCACACAAAGGCAATAGGGAGTATTAACAGTTCATTTTGCTGATGGAACAACATTTGCCTTAATAATTATTCCAAACCAAACCACAGAATGTAGGTTCCAAGTTCTAAAAGGTAGCTGGTAAATTTAAAATATACTCACTACAAGTAGTAGCTGACCATCACTGGTCTCTGCAAAGGTGAGTAGGGGCAAAATTAGCTTAATATTGAGATGAGAGATCACCAGAAAACCCCAGGTCTGAGACTAGACTTTGCGTATGTGTGTGATGTGCACAAACATGTCTTCAAGACAGTCTTGACTCCTGGCAACTGCCTGGACAAGTCCATGCAGTTTTCTGGGCAACATTTTTCAGAAGTGGTTTGTCATTTCCTCTTTACTAGATCTGAGAGAGAGTAACTGGGCCAAAATCATTCAGCTGGCTCTAGAATTCAACATCTCCTGGTTTCTAGATTTGTGCCTTTAACCATTACACCAAACTGGATCTCAGAGATGAGACTATCAAGTTGAAAAAAAACAACAACCCAGAGAAAGGTTATTACAAACTATTGATTCTAAGAAACCATATCCCAGGAGTTAAGACAAACTTCAAGGATACTTTGTATTAACCTTTGTATCAACCTAATTGATACTGGTCATAGAAAATTATGCCTGCAGTAATTCTCAAGAAGAATTCTAAATCTGATATCTAACTGCAAGATAAATATATTGCTTCATATTGATATATAAAATGCTCCAAAATCCAGTTTTCTTTTTTCAGGACAGGTTTACATGTATGTATTATAGCCTGTACTTTATAGAGAATCTATCAATAGTTAAATCATCATCTTCATTATCATCATCAGACAAGCACCTGCCACACAACACCCCAGACTTAACAATTGTTGATAAGAAAGACAAAAAGGTCTGCATAGTGGACATTGCAATACCTGGAGACAGCAGAGTAGAAGAGAAAGAACTGGAAAAAATCACAAAACATAAAGACCTGCAAATAGAAGTAGAATGGCTGTGGCAAAAGAAAGAAAAGATAGTACCAATAGTTATAGGGTTCTTGGGTGCAATCCCAAAACATCTGGAGCACCACTTGAAGCCCATTGGCATTGACAAAATCACCATCAGTCCATTGCAAAAGGCAGCTTTACTTGGAACAGCTTCCATCCTGCGACAATACCTTTAACACCATCAAACAACAACATCTGCCTATCCCAGGTCCTTGAGAAGGATTTGATAGGTGGATAAAAATGCCAAATCCAGTCTAAGTATCTGGCTGACTGTGTGACCAACCATCATCATCGTTGTCATCATCATCATATGATGTTACCTAGCCTGGTAATGAAATATCTGCCGGAAAACAGCCAAGCTGAGAAAACACCAAAACCCAACAGTTGAACCCTGAGTTACCTACATTCTCTATTTTTGAAAATAATATTAATTTACATAGAAAGAGGCAAGTGAAAGAAAGATAGGGGTAGGAAAGTTTCAAAATCCAGAATGCATTTAGCAGGTGTGTGATTACGTAAGTTGTCCTCAGGGGGGCATAAAAAAATTAAGACATTATCCATGTCTGTGCAAAGTCCCACCCATTCTTTGCATGAGTCACACATGCAACGCATGTAAAAAAAAAAAGAGTGGGACTTCAGTTACATGCTCACAGCCACCATCTTGACTTTTTGGACACCCACACAAAGACCTTTGTTGACAATGAATTTTATTTATTTTTACCTCTGAGTGAAACAGAGATTTGAAAAATAAAAAAAATGAATTGCTATTAGTGTTTAAGGACACATTTCATTTTCACCAATCCCCCAAAGGAAGCAGCCTGACTTAATTAGGGCATTTTTTTATAGTCTGGAATGCAACAGTGCTGGACTTGTTAAGGTAGGATAAAAGTGATGATTTAAGCAAGACCCCTTTTGGAATCTACTGAGTCTTCAGAGTCGGTATAGATTTCCCATCCACATTCCAGACTCAAGAAAGCCAGCAAGAAATCAACAAGCTAACCAATAAATAAAGGGGTTTTAGCCCTTCTGGGAGAGCAGATACAGGCCAGTGTTACAGCCAAAATATATGAGCTTTAAAATGCATGATTACTATAGACAGCCATGGAAGCTCTACTCTCAGGACAAATAGCCGCTTTGATGGAAGAATCCGGTTTCTCTGACATCACAGTTTGGGGAGAAAGAATTAAACTGGCTGATTAAATTGGGGTGCCCAACAGGGTGCCCATAAATACTCCTCTCTGTTGCTGCCCAGTTCTCTATCCCATCTGACTCGAAAGTTTAACTCTTAAAGATTCCTTTAATTCAAACAAATGAATCGAATAGGGAACTGGCTTAATGCTCAAGTGAAAAGCCTCTCCCCTCATTTCCAAAAAGACCCTGAAGCTGCTTGTGAAATAAAAATATGGATTAATCAACCCACTGTTGCGTTTGGAAGGGACACCCCCTTTCCCCGCAAAAAAAGGCACCATAAAGGTAAACTGAGGAGCTAGAGAACACTAGGGGGGTGAAGGATGAGGTCTAGAGGGAGCGGCTGGACCCAAAACCAGTCTCACCAGTTTGCTTTTCAATAAATGGGTGTTCATCAGACAGCAGACATTTTGCAAATACAAAGATCTGCTCTGTGGCAACCATTTTGTGAAAGCCCCCTTGATGTTCATTTGCTTATTAAATTTAGATACTGCCCAACTCCCAGTGACTCTGGGTGGCTATCTCAACGTTCCAAATATCTATAGGCCCAAAAGGAATAATTATGGCTGGACTGCAAATATCTGGATGACCACCAGCTGCCAGCAAAGAGTTAGACTGTTCTTTGCTGGCATCTAGTGGACATCTGCATTCATGTATCTTGAATGCATTGCTTCATGTGGTCCTACTCTGCAGGGCAAAATGTAAGGCATAATTCTCATTGGTACTCATTACTTATCAGGTTACCAAAACCCTTATGTCTGAAATTGCCTGTTCCTGAACTACCTCGTTTTTTCAAATTACTCAATTTGAATAATTACTTTGAATTTTTCAAAGACAGATCCTGGAGGCCCTCATCTCCTTCCCATCAACTCGTGACATTAAACAAGATGGGGCCTTTTCATTGGTGGTACCAAGACTGTCCAATTCTAGCCAGGAAAAGATCTAATGGACCCCCTCATTGTCCATCTGCAAACCATTTTTGAAGACTTATGACTCCAGTTAACGTATGTTGTGCTGTTGCTGAATACTGTGGTTTTGTGTTGCTGCCTGTTGGCATTCTATCTGTTACCCCTTGACTGCTGTGATTGATTTGCTTCCACTTTTGCTTCCTTTTATAATTGTTTTCCAGTTTTCATTCTCAGCAGTTTTGACTGTTTTAGGGACAAGGAAGACATTCTTATCTGAATGGTCAAATACCTTTCTTATTAAAAGGCATAAGCTTTCATGAGCTACCGCTCACTTCATCAGATGCATGACGTAGCTAGATTAAAGTAGGATTTAAGCAGAGATGAGGCGGGGGGTGAAGGGGAAGGCAGGTGGGTTAAGCAGATGCAGGTTACATGTGAGACAGATTACCAGTAGCTTATCCACTAACAACTGTAATGTATTAAAAACCCATTGTTTTTGTTTTGTTTTTTTGAGAACTTCGGATGTATGTCAGTTCAGCAACCACTTGATCACTGGTGAAGTTAAAGTACTGTTTTTCCAAAACTGTCACTTTGAGATCTGCTATAGAATGTCCTACGACGTTGAAATATCCTTACACTACTTTGACCTTGTTTTAAGTCCTGCTGTCAAATTTGTGTCCATTAATTCTTTTGCACAAAGTTGGTCCCATTTTCCAAGAATCCATTTTGCCACCATAAACTAACCCAGTTCTGCTCCTATAACAAATTCCCTTCATGGTTTAGATGGGAAAGATGGTCTTTGGTTGCATGATCAGGTCCTCCCAAGGCAAGTCATATGAACCATGATTCAGCACATAAAAGTTATAGTCATATCCATGCTCCAATGTACATGAGAGCTCCTCATGGGGAAGGAGAGACATAAGACCATTGGTACATGGTGGGAGTTCATTTCATTCCACCCTTTCATTTCTGTCCTCATCATATGATATCTGCAGAATAACCATCTTGTGATGATGAAATCTCCTTCAGGACAAGCTCAGCTCCTGGTAACTAGATGAACTGTAGTTCATCTACAGTTTTCTTGGCAAAAACATGAAAGGGGTCTCCCATTGTTATTGTTAAGGATGTTTCTTTGATTTCCCTGTCTAGTCTATAATCCTGTGATTCCGTTGTGGTTTCCTACTAAAACATGAGCCAGGTCTGACCCTCATTAGCAGGGCTATGTGGTTATAATCTTAAGTTGGGGTTAAGGTAACCTCAGGAAAATCTTACCATGATTTAAAACGGGTTTTCTGGACCCAAGACCATAATCGCCCATTAATTAGTGTCCTAAAGGAGAGGCGCACACCATCTCAGGACAAAAAGCATTTTCAAAAATTTGATTTCACTCCAATGTCATTTACATTTAATTAAAATCAAATGTAGTTGCTATGATTGCTCTCTCTAATCATGTATTTAATCATTTTCCTCCTCTGTCACATTATAAATTAAAATTTTGTAACTACTTTTGGAGGTCTCTGATGGCTGCAGCCCTGGGTCTCAGACTGGGTCTCAAACCACCAATCTCAACGTTACTGGTTTTCAAGAGGCATTTCATACAATCATCAAGTAATTATTAACAAAGGCAGATTCTTCTTTTGGCCAGAAAATCTCCCTAAATCATCCTGTCCAAAGTTTCAGAAAAATGGACACAAGTTCCTTGTAGCAAAAACTGTAAAAATAATTTCACAGCAATATGAGTTTTCTTAGGCTGTGATCGATTTCCTTAATGCAAAGTGGTAACAGATCAAATACTTGCAACCTTCAATATTTTGATCTGATGCTGGCTTTGTTTCTTTCTATAGTTTGAGGTCTCCCCCCAAACCCAACACAATTGGATAATATTCCAGCTCAACTTTGAAAGGAAACAGTGACTGACGTCCTTCCCCTCACCTCCCATTGTCCAAAGGCCAAGTCTGTAATTAGATCTGATCTGTAATTATGCCTAAATGGGAAAACTAAATCCACATAACAAGGTAAAGGCTATACAATGGTCCTCCCTCCAAAGATCCTATCCCTAGCTCCCTAGATGCTGACATACCTGCTCTAAGTAGCAAAGTTTCCTAGTTTTTTAATTTGATTGGTGGGTTCAGGTGGACACAAGCAGATTTTCCTTTCAGAAGTTGTTGCTCTGTACAGTTTGCCCAAGAACAGACATAGCAAGATGGATAATCTACATAGCCTTTTGTCCCTACACAAGTTCACATCTCCAGTTCAGGTGTAGACCCATTATGACAGTTCCAGGATATTCTGAGAAAACAAAATGGCAGACACCTGAAGTAGCTGCTGATACATAAAAACAGTAATATGTCTGCAAAACCTCAGCCCTGAGAAAGAATGAGAGGAAGAAGATGCCATCAAATTTTGAATTTGGAGATGGCTACTTAAGAATACCATGGACTGCAAGATGAACCAATCAATTAGTCCTGGATGATATAAAAGCTGATTGTTCCCATGAGTCAATGATCAGCAAGCAGAAAATCACTTACTTTGGACATGTGATGAGAGCAGACTCTGAAAAACAGGCATGCTTGGCAAGTTTGAGGGCATTAGAAAAAGGTGAGGCAATAGATAAAGGAGATGGATGAGATCAAGGAGACTTCTGGAATGTCTATGGAAGAGTTACAAGATGGGAAGCAAATCAAGATGGCTAGCATTTGTCTATGCCAGTGTTTCTCAACCTTGGTAACTTTAAGATACGTGGACTTCAACTCCCAGAATTTCCCAGCCAGCCTTGAATTAGCCTAGAATTAGGAAAAGTATATGCCAAATGTATAAATTAAGAGAATCAATATATTTGACCATATATGACTATTTTTTCTTTTTTTTTTTCTTTTTTGCTAAATTCACAAATTGAAGGAAGCCAAAGAAGGAAAGAAAAACAGGTGAACTGAAATTGATGGTTGCACACATCCCAAAAAGTTGTCATAAACTAATCAAATCTATGTTTCCCTTCAATGAAAAAATGAAATCCTGAAGTTCTTCCTTGGCTCCAATCCTTCCCAACCCACTCACCCTGCTCCCCAGCCTGATGCCTTATCTGAAAGCAGGGCAACAGATGGGAATAGTAAATTATCAGATATACTTGTAGTCTGCTGGCATAGAAAGAAATCTGGTGGACTATGCAGCTCATTGCTTAGATGAAAGGAGAGTAACAGATAGATGAGTTTTCCATTAATCAACAGAGTTGGCCCTATAGTATCACCACATTCCTTGGGCTCATAGGAAAATTTTGCACTTGAAAATGCCTGCAGTTTTCGGTGCCAGCTACGACGACGATGCAAATGTGGATCCCTGGAGATTCAAGTAAAAAGAAAAAAAGAAAAACATGGTCACATAAAGATCTGGAACAAGTAGCCTTCATATCCCCAATTTTACGTTTGGTCAATCTTTTAAACAATATGCATATATGCATTTATGCAAAGCAGATGTGCGTTATTTATTTAAATAAAGACATCCATGTTAATTTGATCAATAATGGTGCATTAGGCACCTCCTTTCCAGAGTGCATTTTATTCTGGTTGCATAATTCCCTCTCAAAGTTTGCATGTCCCACTTATACCTTCCTGAGGAGGTCAGGATGATGTGTTTGAGTGTTTCTCATCGTATTTGCATGAACTTGAGTGAGATGAGTGGTGACTAGATTTGAAATATTAAATAAAATAAATAAAATAAACTACCCACCAAGGTAATGGAATGAGTTCTTGCTCTAAGTCAGTGTTTCTCAATCTTGGCAACTTTAAGCTGTGTGGACTTCATCTCCCAGAATTCCCCAGCCAGCCATGCTGGCTGGGGAATTCTGGGAGACGAAGTCCACACAGCTTAAAGTTGCCAAGGTTGAGAAACACTGCTCCAAGTTCTTCCTTGGGATTCAAAATGTAGCATGGTTTTGAATTCAGACCTCCATGGTTCTCATCCAGTATTGGAATTGAATCAGGACATGCTTCTCAAGAAATTGGAAGCCAGATGCAATGCAACCCCCCAAAACTTCATTTCCAAAACAGGTCTGTTTCTATAACACCAATGACTTTCCAGCATCCGTTGTTTCAGAAATAAGCCACGGCAGAAGGGTCATCGAACAAAGTGTCTAGAAAGCCAAGTGATCAGGATTCAAGAGATTTTGAATCGTGGCTTGACAGCGAAGCCCTTTACTTCCCTAGTTAATATTATGAACAATTACTCAAAGTCCCACTATCTCAAAGTGATTAAATTTGCCTCTGAAACCAGTGCCTGTAAGTTAAACAACCAGGTCAGTGTTGTCCTGTTTCCTTTGTACAAATTGGCAGTGAAGTAGTAGCGCCCTCTAGTGGAATACATTTTAACAATCCACAGAGCTCTTGAGTTCCCTCTTTCAAACGCCAACCCTTTAAACTCTCCCAGATGAATAGGAGGCCAAAGGGAAGTGGAATTGCTAAGTCCTATAATTCTGCATCCTTCTCAGTTGCATGCTTTCAGCATGACTATTCCTCACAACCTGGGTTAAGCATCCTGAATAGCTAAATTTCCTGCTATTTGCTTATTCCACATTTTTATTCTTGCTAAACCTACTGTTGTTAAAGTCTTCTCTTCTTAGAGAGGAGGTGGAGGAACTGTTGCTCCATAGGTGACACAGTGAAGAAAGCTCCTGCGGTGGTGCTTGAAACTCTCTTGAGAAGGTTTGTAACTTCAGGAGAATTCTAAATTCAGTTTAGGAAAAAACAATGACAAGATATCTAAAGCATGCAGAACAGGGCTTCTGGAATTCTTTCTAATCCCTTAATAGTAGCTTTGCTCTGGATCACACAACCAAGAGGGAGGATGGAAGGTGCCTAGTATGGAAGAGCTGACAGCCTTCCAGACCATTGCTCTGCTGCCCTTACCATAAGGACCCACTGGGAAAATTTCTCTTTTTTTCCTGGAATGTTTTTCTCAGCTGGATCCACTCCATTTCCAAACTTCTTCTATTTCTGGCTTCTTCTGCCCCACCAAATTTGGTCCCATTCTCTTCTGTTTTCAAAGAGTTATCCTGCTGATGGACAGGCCGACAAGAGTTCTGAGCTCCTTTAGATGATTTCTTTCCAACATTCCATCGGGCTGGAAAGAATAGAGTCTCCAGCCCTTAAAAAAGCAAGAAAGCTTATCAATGTATAGACATGCACATAAGCTAAGATATAATAAAGCTTAGGGAATTGACATCTGTAACTTTCAGTGTAATGCAGAATGCAATATGATAGAGGTTTGTATACAAATTAATCCAACTGACTTATTCCAAAGTAAGTAAGTAAGTAAGTAAGTAAGTAAATATATGTATGTATGTAGATAGATAGATAGATAATAGACAGACAGACAGACAGACAGACAGATGTAGATAGATAGATAGATAGATAGATAGGTGTGTGCACTTAATTTGTGCACTAAGCTAGAGCTTTTTTGTTGCTGGAATACTTACACTGAAGTGTTTTGTAACTTCATTTACAAAACATTTACTTACAAGCCTTTTCTTTTCTTTTCTTTTCTCTTCTTCTTTTCTTTTCTTAACAGCATACAAACATAATAATAGGCTTGCCAGATCAGCCAAGGCCCACCATTTTGTTCCTTGGTAGCCAACCAAATATCTCTTGGATATTTATAACCAAGAGATGAAGACATATTCCTCTCTTAGAGTTACCTGTCAATACCACTAAGTAGACCAGACCATGAAATCAGCTCCACAGGAAGGCTAAAACTGCTTTTATTAAGATTAGCTATCATAACAAAATCTTTCAAATCTAATTGTGCTGTACTTCTGTCATCTTCTTATAGTTCAGTGAATTAAGGGGGTGTCTTTCTGAGTCACTTCGGAATGTTATCTGGACACTCTGGATTTAACAATGTATTCAACCACTTTTGCCTAGGCAACTGCCTCTGCATATCTCTATCAACATTATCTTCCTAACTTCTGTGCTCCTGGGCTGTAGAAATCCAGTTGGCTACTAGATGGCAGCAAAGAGGCACAGAGAACACCAACTTTTTTGCATCCCATGGTAGCCCTATCCTCTCCCCTCATTATTACCCTGCAACTAGTATTTTCAAAACATGATGTCTGGGTGGTAATATTGAGTCTCAAGACTTTATAGACCTGACCTCTAAGGAATTTACCAATCTCTCTTTAAAGCCAACCAGGTTGGTGGACATCACCACATCCTAGGAAAATTAATTCCTTCGGTAATGAACGTATGCAGCATGTGAAGAAATGCTTTCCATTATCTGTTCTAAATCTCCTTCCCACCAGCTTTACTGAAGGACTCCTAATCTTCTCACTTTCTCAAATGCCATGCATGATTTATACACTTCAAATACATTCTCCACTCACCCTTGTCCCCACTGGAAGGCATTTGAATCCCACAATAATTTTGACTACCCTCTTCTGCACTTCCACCTTTCTCAAGTATGGTGACCAGAACTGTGCAAAGTATTCCAGATCCAACCATACCAGAGATTTGCATAAGGCTATTACAGTTCAGGCAATTCAATTTCAAAATTGTTTTCTATCTACAAAACAGTCCTACAAGGAAATTTCATGAGCTTTTCCCTGGATAAGAACCACAAAATTATAAATTAGTCTTCCCCAACTTAGTGCTCTATAGATGTGTTACAATTGCAATTCTCAGCATGGTGGATAATTTTGGAAGTTGTTACACATCTGGATGGTACCTGGTTGGGAAAAGCTGATTAATAGATCATTCTGGGCTGGTGGCTTCCCACTGTGGGGAGTGTCATAAATATAGTGAAAGCAGAGAAGAAAACTGCCTTTGGGCTTCAGGTCCAGGACCCCCACCAGGTTCTCTCTTGTCGCTCACTCCCTGCCCCATAGCTTCACAAACATGATCACCCAGGGTAGGGCTGCAGGATTCAGAGTTGCAGATGACATGGAGCAAAAAGAAGGTTCTGTGTCTCTTCGTTGCTGTGCCTAGTAGCGTTCATCTGGATTTTTGCGGCCCAGACATGGTCTACAAATTTAAAGATTTTTGATAGTCATGGGGAGGAAAACCCAAAGTATCTTCTGTTTGTTTGTTAATATGCTTCTTGTGTCATGCAAGTAGCAAATCTACATTGCCTCTGAATTGACTTAAATAATCCCGTTCTTCCTACTTAACAAGCTCAGCATTGGCAATTAAAGCATTCTAAAATGTTGGTTATTTTTTTCAAAAAGTATACTGTAAGTCATAACCAAGGAAATGATTATATGAGGCGATTTAATAAATATCAACTACGATAAAACCCTATTAGAAAATGTATTTCAGTTTATTCCACAACTGTTTCCAGAAACCTTATACAGATCATATTTTTGGAGTTTGAAGTTTTGTCAGGATGATTGGATAGGATCCTCCATAAATATCCAAGAGTAAAATCTAAGGGGCAAAGTAGACAATTGGTAGAGTTCATATCATCCCCAATTTTTATTTCTAAAATTCCAACAGAAAGGGGCTCAGTTTGGATCAGGGCCGCTCTGCCCGCATTGGAGAGAGCCTAATCTTTCTTCCCAGACTCCCAATTAAAGAAAAAAATCAAATACGAGTTGTTTTTGTTCTCTTCTGTACTATCTTCTTCTGTTCTGTTTTGAACTCGACCGGCACCATGGAATTTTATTTAGAAAAAAAGTATTGCAGTTTTGTGGTATGCAAACAAAACAAGAACAAAACAGAGGAAATTTAGAATGAGAAACTATACAAACTAGATTTCTCCTCATTGGTAAGAACAAACAGGCAATGCTCACATAGCCCATTCAGTTAGAGATCTAAAAGCTTTTTTTGCACAATGTGTTATGCTGGGTTAATGTTAACCTTGATTATTATTTTGTGGCTTAGCGTATTATCTGAACCAAGCCTGTTTGGTTAGTTTATGGCTGAACGTATTGCACAAACCAGGAAAAGGGTAAATTTAGTAACCAAGTTCAGCGTATTGGGTAAATGTGGCCAATGAGAGTCCTACAGAATCCTGCTCAGGGCCTGTCTAGAAGAGCTGTGCAGGCTTTGAAAATACTTTGGAAGGCGTGTTTCGGACTTCACGTGAGCACAAGACCTGACTCCTTCAGCAATTCAATCAACACCCTGTTCCACACAAGCCTGAAAAAAATTGAGGCTTCATTAATAGCCCTAGAAAACTGCTGCATTTCTGGGAGAAGTAGAGCATTCATTTCCAATCTTTTCCAAGCATGAACATCCTACTATGCAGCCTTGCAGCCTGTTCCTAACTTGGCTAATCACATATCCAGAAGTCCTTTTACTTTTTATTCCTAGCATTTATTCTAAATGCAGAACAAGTATAGACTGATTCTTCTTCTTCCCATCGGTAAAGTGAGAAATAGCACCTTCTCAAAATTGTCCAATGAGTTTCAGAAGTGAGTGCAATTTCAGCCCAGATCTTCTCATAGTCCTATTTTGGTATGATCATCCCTATACTTTGCTATCTCTCGTTTAGCTGGCTACATATTCTCAGTGTGCAGTATTATGGATTACAGGAAAGACTCTTTAGTCATCCCTAGACATAGATGTCCATGGGGTGGGCCAAGGGAGAGGGCAGAGGTCAAGTGCATTGTGACATCATTGCCCAAATGACATGCCACATAATAACATGGCGAGACTAATACACATTACATAATCATGTCATTTGGGTAATGATGTCATGACAAGTCATTTCGGCTTATAACAGGTGCCCATGTCACTAGAAATACAATCAGACCCATCTTGCCCTGATCTGAACAAAAAGCAACTGGCATTTCTAATTTAACTCTTTACCTTGAACTAGAGAGAACCACTATGGCAATCATCAAATATGTGCCTGCTGTGTGTCTTTTAGCTAATTTAGTAGGAAAAGATTGCATTGCATTTAGGTGGGAATTAAAATAGTCCTAGTGTGTTGTTAAGTGCTATAGGATCTCTCATTTTTAGGATCTTGCATTACACGCTTCTGCTAATTTCCCAGCAAAAGACTTCCAAAACCTTTTGGAGGTCTATTATATTTAACAGGACTCATTCCAAGGCAAGGGTACGAGTATGATTGCAATGTATGTTGACAAGTTGGAAACCATAAGTAGACCCAAACAAATTGCACCACATTTGGAGTACTGAGGAATAAAATAGACAACATGAGTGACCCTACAGGATAAAACAGTACAAATGTAAAGATTGAAAATGAATAATAGTCCATTAAAATAAAAGTGACATTTTGTTCCCAAATAGTAACAACTTTGAAACACTGCAGTCTACAAAATACAATTTAAGAGAATGTCATAGAAAATACATTAAACCTTAAGGGTTGAACAGCCTGTGGTTTCAAAGCTTGACCAACGTCTATTACTGTACCAGAGACATGGAACCACTGCATAAAAGTCTTTTCTCAGTGACTGTGATGGAATGGAATTATGAAGGCCAGACTCAGGGAGAGAAGCATCCTCTTTCTTCTCCTGAAGGGAGGGGAAGAGATAAGAGGATGAGGCTGGCATCTCCCTGAGGAATTCACTCTGTTTTCACTTGCTACTGTGGGAACAGAGTTTCAGTCTGGGAAGATTCTTGCTAGAAGTTGTAGCTAATAAACATTGCTGAACTGAATCTGCATGGTCTCCTGGAGTTCCTTGGGCTAGGCCTGACAGTGACCTACCAATTCTTCTGATCTCAGAGGCAGGGAACAAGAAGGTCCTCTGTGTGCTGCAGAAGATCAAAGGCGGGTGGGTTGGTACAGCTAGAGGAAATTGATTCAGCAACTTGGCCCTAAAAGTTTTAAAATCAGTAAATGAAATTTAGCCCTTTACATTACGTTCTTTGTCTTATTTAGGAACTGGATCTTATGACTTTAATAGTTTGCAGATGGATTGATATTAAGAAATGTTAATGTTCGGGTAATGAAACACTATTCAAAATTTTTAAGAAGCAGATACAGATATCCTCGAAATGTACTAGGCTTAGATCCAAGGGAGCATATATTCAGGAAGAAAATGACCATGCAATAAGGGCTTGTTGGTTTAGCCGATGATGTTCCCATGGACAAAGTGGCAAGCTGGAGTTATAAGAAGCCATGGCTTGTCACTTTGGCAGTGGGAATGGCTACATATAAAGAAACAAATAAATTTTGGGTCAGTTCTTTCTTGCACAAATCTATCTTTCTTAGATCTTGGCTAAAAATGTAATTTCTGCATTATAGAAAACTATATTTTAAGCTAATATTCCAAAATTTGCTTTATGAGGACCACACATGGATTCAATGAATAAAGTCAATTTTTTCCTCATAGGTATAGATTGTTCCCATGCTTTCTTTAAGCACAAAGAAAGTGAATTATTTTATGCTGCCAACATTTGAAGGTATGACCTTAGTAGACCACTGTTGGATTTAAAAGTCCCCAGTGTTTGAATTTGTGAATTGTTTGTGACTGGGCAGGATCGAGAAATAATCCAGTCCAAGTTTTAGAAGTGATAGAAGAGTTGCAGGTAAGAAAGCAGGAGAATACTCTAGGCCTTAAAGACCAATATTAAAAAAAAATCTTCTGTATCAATTAAAAACAGAGAATATTTTATCAAATGTTCCTAATGTTTTCTAATATTTTATCGGTTGTAATAACACTGTTTTAATGCTTTTACTGATTTTTGTATATTTTAATGTATTTTATTAACGTATGGCCACTTTTGTGCAGGTTTTACCTTATTCGTACCGACCCATGATCAAAACAGTAAATTAAAAAAAACACTCAGAAACCCCAGTTAAATCTTGCTTCTTGACATCATGAATGTTCTTTCTCAGAAGGAAGGGGCATAATTTACTAAATTCTTTTTATGGGACAAACACCAATGGAAATTTATCTTCAGCTCTTGCCATGTTGAAAAAGTTTTGTGACACTAAAGCACCAGCATACTTGGAACATGCATTACTGTGCCAATTTTGTCAGCTTTTGGGGGTGGGGTGGGAAAATCCCCTTAAGATGCAATAAATCATACTTTAATATGATGCAATGAATCAGGATTTAGATATGCTGAACCTGAATATGGGAGCCAAATTTTGCCTGAAATTAAGTAAACGGTTGTGTGGAGGTTTTTATTTCAAGAGAAGCCCAAATGGTTGTGTGAATCAGCTTGCAGGCGCCACTTTGCCTTATGTCTGGCTTCCAAATCTTACAGATGAAAACCTTATCTTACAGAGTTTGTAAACTGCACATTTAATACAATGAGAAATAAAAGGGTGAGATTTCTAGCCTGAAAGAAAATTTCCAGAGAACCTACAGCCAAGAGGATCCCCATGGGGAGATCTAGTGTCCCACACTTTAAAATACAAACAGGTAGCAAGTCAAGAGTAAATGCATAAGAATTAATAGATAAGGGGATGGAAAAAGTGCAGAAACGTAGCAAAAGGGACATACGACTCGGTTTTCAGAGTACAAGAGAAGGCTGTGAGAAGGCAGAATTTCATATCTGTCTTGTGCCACCCACACTTGGTAACAAACTATGTTGATAACTATCATGAGAACACAAAATAGAATGGAGCAATTTAAGAAACAATGACCAGATGGAGTTATATCTGAAGAAATGGCAGTAGATGAAAGGAAAAGAAGAAATCCAACACAAGAACGAATAACCCGGAGGAAAAAAATAACGAGTAGCAACTAGCAAATTTGTATTTAAGGCTACACTTACACAGACCTGCTTTCATCAGATGTGTAGAATGGCTTGAGAAATAGGAGCACACACCACTGTCCTTTGCTCCTCTGCCCCAGTACAAATCAGATCCCAACATAAGGGCTTTCTGAGCTCCAGTATTCTCTGCTATGTCTCAGAGGAGATGCCAGAACAATTACAAAAGAGTACCTAACCTCCATAGGAAGAAGGAGGCAATAGGAATGGCAAGAGCTAGTGAGGTTTCAGAAGAGGTGGAGTGAAAGGAACAGGTTGCTTTTAGAGATGCCAGAGCATATCATTGGGTCAGCATTTTTAAGCCAGTTGACTTCATCTTCACTTCCAAGGTTTCAATGCAGATCAGAACCCAGCTGCCCAGAGTCCTTGAGAGTCAGGTGCCATTTTTCATCATCAACTTCCTCCTCCTCCTCCTCCTCCTCCTCCTCCTCCTCCAGGCTTCTCCAAGGCTTTTGCATACAAAAATACATAAACTGGTTGTGTAATAATCAATGTGCATTTTCTTGGGTTTTTTTTAAAATAAGAAAATGATCCTGATATTTGTTCGACTGGACTAGCAACGTAAGTACATGCAAGACTAAACTAGACCAACTCTAGCTGGATCCACCCCTTTTATCTATAATCGCCAACTTTTTTTTATTGCTCAGGTTTAAAACCAATGTCCAATATGAGGACAGGATTTTAAATAAATCTGGCTGCGTTGAGTGGGCTACTCAGCATATTGTGCTGACAAAAGATAACTCCATGTCGTGCCTCCACCCATTAGTCATTTTTTCTTGCCTTTCCTAAAATTTCCAGGGGAGTTTACAAAATGTAAAAATAAACAAAGCATACAGATATACCCAAACCAATCAAATAATAATACTTCTTTCATTTTGAACATTTAGATTCCCCATTTAAGTATGGTTGGATTTTTGGTTTTTAGTTCTGTTTTGACTATGTTACTGATTAAATGTACTGTATGTATGTATGTATGTATGTATGTATGTATTAAGCAAATTTATATTGCTGCCCATCTCACCAAAGTAACCCTGGGCAGCATATGATTATTTTTATATTATACAATTGATTTTTATCTTATCTGTTTGGGGAAATTGCAAATGATATTTATCTTGTGTGTTTGGGGAATTGCAAGCAACCCAGAGGTGGTTGGGTTGGAGCAGTTTATAAGCCCAATAAAATTATCATTAGTAGTATTAGTAATATTATTATTTCAAATTCAATCTTTAAACCAGAGGCCCAACCCATATAGATATGATTGGATCAAGACATACCAGCTTCATTCCCCCCCCCCCCCCCCCACTTTTGGAGTTAAATTTCTGGTCTGTCATATTAATCCGGATTTTTTAAAAAATACATTTCTATAGAAATATTCACCAGGTCAGATAGAGCCACTCAGGGCTAGCAGAGAGGCTTTTCCCCTTCTCTAGCACTTCCTAGAATGACCATTTGAAGCTGCGGTGTCCCAAGCCCACAGGGCCGTTCCAGGAAGAAGCCCCTTATTAGCAAAAAACTGGCAAAAATTAAAGAAATATAGAAGCAGCTTTTCAGAAAAGTATTGATTTTTTCCAGAGGAAGGAGAAACCCCAACTAGAGTTCATTCCTGCTGGGATTCAACTTGCCATTGTCTTGTTGGGAGATATCAACCCTACAAGGCAGACCAGACTAAGAAACCAGTGCCATATAAAACTAAAACTGCTATTTTAGTAACAGAATCTTGCAAGTCTGAATGTGCTTCCCACTCTCTCCCTGTATCTTAGTGTGAACCAGAGAGAGGCCTATTTGAGAAGTTTACTCAAACTGGTTTCTTGGAAATGGGCTCAAACCCCATTTGTCTAATGGTTGCCTTAGTAGCGGCTCTTTAGGGTCACTCCCTATGTCCACTACATCAGAAAAAACTCATGTTGGTTCTCAGCAGCATCCGTGGCTGATTTTCCTTTAATCTTATCCTGCTTTTTTAAAAACTCAATCCTGATCCCAAAAATGTTCTCAAGACCACATCAATAATCTTGTGGAAACAGGAAATGAAAACCTTCTCTCAAGCTAGTAGTGCATGTTTATTTTATGGAAGGGCAGGATGAAATAGCCGGGTGTAGAGAGCCATGGAGATGACCTTGGAGAAACTATTTATAAACAGTTACAACATGTGCAAAAACATGCGTTGAGCTCAGGAAGCCGGCAAAGCCTTTGGAAGAGACTCAGACTAGTTTCTCGCTGAGTATAAAAGGGAGGAAAAGGACAAGATAGCCAGGCTTTCAAAATTCTGTTACTATAATCTATCTCAATAAAGTCACCTAGTCGTCTTGTGGATACTTCTTCCTGAACTAGTCAGCCTTGCAGGGCTGGCAACCACTTTAGCTTCAATACAGTTACCAACAGCCACCACATTGACTCTCTCTTGCTGGAATTATCCCATTAGGACTTCTCTTAATAGCCTATAGCCTCTGAATAGCCCAAGTCTTCTTGTCATGTCTACAAAAAGATTGAAGCTGTCTCAGCACGAATTTCCCAATCTTTGCACCCGCTGTGGGAACTTACTCGCCTTCAGTCAGTGTGACACAGCCCTAGGTAAGATGAATAATTAGGGTTGTTAACTGTTTTTTTGTTTTGTTTTGTTTACCAACCTCTGCTCCCTATGCCACTAGGAACAGATTAATCTATAAACAACAGCCAGTTGGTGTAGTGGTTAAGGCACCAGGCTAGAAACCAGGAGACTGTGGTTCTAGTCCTGCCTTAGGTACCAAGCCAGCTGGGTGACCTTGGACCAGTCACTCTCTCTCAGCCCTGGGAAGGAGGCAAGGGCAAACCATTTCTGAAAAACCTTGCCAAGAAAACTTCAGGGACTAGTCCAGCCAGTTACCAGGAGTGAACACTGTCTCAAAGGCACTGACAAAATCACCATCAGTCAATTGCAAAAGGCATCTTTACTTGGAACAGCTTACATCCTGCTACGATACCTTTAACACCATCAAAGAACAACATCTGCCTATCCCAGGTCCTTGGAAAGGACTCGATAGGTGGATAACAATGCCAAATCCAGTCTAAACAACTGGCTGACTGTGTGAAGAATAATAATAATAATAATAATAATAATAATAATAATAATAATAATAATACAAGAAGGCCAAAGAATACCTAATCAAGAAATATCACCTAGAAACAAGGAAGATCAAGGAAGCACTGGAAATAATAAAGCAGCAAATAACAGCCATAGCCAAGAAGATCAGCAGATACAAAGCTCAGATTGCACACTATAGGCAGAATCTCCAATTTCAGTCCAATAGAAATGTTTCTACCAATCCATGAATGGAGAGATTGCAACGAACCAGTCAACACCTGACAAAGAAGAAACAGTGCGTTCTGGGTGCAGCTATGGGACAACCCAAAGAAATACAACAAGAATGCAGCTTGGATAAAGGAGCTGGATAAGAATAAAAAAGAAGCTGAAATGAAAGAACTTGTAATAACAGCAGAAATGGTGGAGAAAAGGGCAAGGAAGATCAAGAATTGGTCAGCATCAGGTAAAGATTAACTGCATGGGTTTTGGTTGAAACATCTGACTGGTCCGCACCCACTCATTGCTAAGCAGTTTAACAACATACTGCAAGGAGGTGAAATTGAAGATTAGGTAACATCTGGCAAAACCTACCTGATAGTGAAAGATCCAACAAAAGGGGCAGCACCAGGCAACTACAGGCCAATTACCTGCTTACCAACAACTTTCAAATTGCTAACTGGTGTAGCAGCTGATGCAGTCCAACAGCATCTGGTTGAAAACAAGCTCTTTCCATCTGAGCAGAAAGGAACAAAACATCAGCTCCTAACTGACAAGATGATTTTGGAAAACTGTGAGAGAAGGAAGACCAACTTGAATGTAGCTTGGATTGATTACAAGAAGACATTCGGCTCCCTGCCAGATGACTGGATAATAACAGAAGTCAGTAGACACATTTGAAGTCAGTAGAAGTTTTTGAAGATATTGCAGTGAAGCTTGGACTCGACAAATGTGCCACCATTACCATCAAAAAGGGGAAAATAGTGAAAACTGAAGGAATCAAGATGCCCAATGGACATAACATCAAGAGTCTGGATGAAGAAGATCACTACAAATACCTGGGCATCCTTCAGGCTGACAACATCAAGCACACTGAAGTAAAGAAGGGTCTTTATTTGGGAATACATCATGAGAGTGAAGATCTTAAAGTCCAAATTCAGTGGAGGAAATGCCATCAAGGCAATTAATACCTGGGCAATTCCAGTCATTAGATACACAGCTGGAATAGTGGACTGGACTCAAGCAGAACTAGAAGCCCTAGATAGGAAGACCAGAAAAATAATGACAATGAATCATGCCCCAAGTAAGACTCTACTTACCAAGGAGCATAGGTGGGCGTGAAATGTTGCAACTACACCGAACACTTGAAGAAGAAAAAAGGGCATTGGAAGAAGAAGATGCACTGAAACTAATACACCATGAAGGCTTACTGAATACTGAAGAGATAAAATTGTCCTACAAGTAAGACCAAATAAAGAATAGAAAAGAGACATAGAGAAGCAAAGCATTACATGGCCAATACACAAAAAAACTAGCAGACAAAGCAAATAACAAGACCTGGCAATGGCTAAAATCAGGAAAGCTGAAGAAAGAGACAGAGGGACTAATTCTGGCTGCACAAGACCAAGCCTTAAGAACAAATGCATACAAAGCCAGAATTGAGAAGACAGCAACAGACAGCAAATGCCACCTCTGCAAAGTAGCTGAAGAAACAGTGGACCGCCTAGTTAGCTGCTGCAGGAAGATCGCACAGACTGCCTACAAACTCACTGTGTGACCAACAACAACAACAATAATATCTATAAATATGAGAGGGAAAGGATGCTTGCTGTCCTTCCTGACTTCTGCATTAATGTTACTATTCTTTCAAAAAGTGGAGGTGGGCACTAGGGGTTCTGCCATCTTGGATCTGATCCTTTACTAATGGGGAGGAGTCGACTGAAGTTGATTTCCCAAATCATAGTCAGGTTCTCTGAGTGAGAACTGCTGGGTTGATGGCTAAGCACGTGGCCAGGCGATTCTGCAGCAACAAGAAGGCACGCCATGTCAGAGTCCGCACCTTTTAAAAGCAATGATGGAAAATATAATAACAAAAAATTTAGAAAGAGGTATGATTTAGAAGTTTGACAAAGAAGCACAGCAACGGTTTGAGCTGTTATTTCTCCCTTCCTCTCCTGCCTTCCACTCTTTTTCTTTTAGGCCGATGACAAGCAATCATTTACATGAGTTTCCCCATAATACACCAAAATAATAGTACAGTTTTCATTAAAAAAAAAAAAAAAAAGAGTGCTCCGTCTTTCCTCTGGTTGTGTTGTCAAGAGACTTTAGCTGAAATTTACAGCGATTTCCAACACTTACCCTGCTTGTCACACTGAGAGTGAAATAATGGCTAACATTAGGAAGATTATTTCTTTGCAATAAAATTACCTTTCATAACATATTTCTATCTAAGTGGAAATGATAGAAATCATAGATTCTATTTTCAAACGGAGAAGTGGGGTTGGGAAAAAGAAGAGAAGGAAATCAACAGGATTTCTCCACACCCTCATTCAGAGACAGTGCTAAGAGCTGCCAAAACAGACTGGCATTCTCCCACACCTACCCTAATGTACTGTTGGCTATTCTGAAAAGTTAATACAATGGAAGATAAAACATCCTTCCTAATTATGATAAGAGATGTAGCTTTGGCCTATCCCCTGAATATAGAACAATTATTCCTTGTGGTAGCCAAGAAAATGAACAGATGGATCATTGAACAAATCAACCCTGAGTTCTCACTCAAGACCTAAATGGCCAGGCTCAAAGGATCCTGCTTCAGACACATTCTGCAAAGACCTAGCTCTCAGAAGAAGGCTCTCATGTTCAGAAAGGTGGAAGGAAAGAGAAGCAGCAAAATGGATGGTCTCAATTACAGCAGCAATTGATGCACCGTTGGAAGACCTGAAAGTTCAGGTTGGGGAGGGATCATCATGGAGAAAATCTAAGTGGTTGCTAAGAGTGGACACTGATGGCAGATCATCAATCAGTCAGTCAATCTCCTTTGTAGAAGCCAAATCAATGGTAAAGGAACGAACTAGGGGTATACATTGTCAAAAGGATCTCACCAAGGCTCCTGAATTCTATCACCAAATGCTAAATTGCCACAAACAATTAGTATTGCAAGGTATCTATGATCTAACCATGGATAAGTATAAGTAACCATAGATAAATATTTCCAGAGCTGTTTTAATGTCCTGCTGATGGATAGATTCCAAGAGATTCTTTATTCTCTGATATTTTATCCTTTATGCTTCTGGTTCTAGGGAGGTAGAAACTCTTGTCTATGTAAAGTCCTTTTTATGATATTCTGAGACACACTTCCTCTCCCCACTTATTTCCAAATTTGAGGGACATACAGATATATTTTAGGTACGTTATCTTTTAAGGGATGTTAACCCTTCACTTACATTTCAAGTTGCAAAATACCTTTAGTGAACCATACATCTGTACAAGGCTCTGCCTTAGATGTGTTGTGTTATTGTTAATTTATTTGGTTACGGTTTTCTGTAGCAATTTTTTTTCTGTTGGTGGTGCTGATCGATGACTGTAATAAAGAGTACTGTACAAAGGAAGATGAATTGTCCTTCCTCATTTCAGCAAGCAATTAAAAAAACAGCTCTCTTCTCATGCCAGCATTTTAGCTTCTGGGCACTGCAATTTTGATTGATTGATTGATTGATTGATTGGCCACCCGACTAAAAAACACAATGACCAAACACACAGTTAGGGCACATCAACATATACTACACCTTGCAGGACAAGCTTATCCAACATTCTGGCTCCAGTGTCCAAGGGATCAGCCAGATCCATCATGGCATCTGCCCCCTGGAATGAGATTCCCCCTGATATCCATGTGGCTCCCACCCTGATAGCATTCCAAAAAGCCTTGAAGGCCTGGCTGATCTCCCAGACTAAGGTTTAGTGGTGGTTGGGGGCCCTGCCAGATGGTGTTTGGGTGTGGTTAGCTAGATCTGCCACGGGTTCCTGTTGTTTATTTCTTTTTATTTCTTTTCACAATTATTGTATTCTATTTTTATTCTGTTAGTTTTATTGTACACTGCCCAGAATAACTTTGGAATCAGGTAGTACCTAAATTGAATAAATTAAATTAATCTTCAAAGCCTATAAGATCAATTACTGAACTTATAAGACAATTATGGGACCATTGCGCCCCATGAACCTAACTTTGTAGTAGGATTCAGACAGTCGAAACAATCTGTGTTAAAAAGAAGATATCTAAAAACACAAATGGTGTTTGCCATTTAACTTTATTTTAAAGAGGCCTTGTGATGGAATGGAATTATGAAGGCCAAACTCAGGGAGGAAAACATGCTCTTTCATCTCCTGAGGGGCGAGGAAGAGATAAGAGGATGAGGCTGGCACCTTCCTGAGGAATTCACACTGTTATGACTGGCTGACTTTGGGAACTGAGGTTTCAGTCTGGGAAGATTCTTGCTGGAGGTTGTAGCTAATAAACATTGCTGAACTGAATCTACATGGTCTCCTGGAGTTCTTTGGGCTAGGCCTGACAGGCCTTTTATTTAATTAAATAGAAGAAGAAAAGCAAATGACAGAAAAAGAAAAAAGAGAGAGCATAACAATAAGAAGATAGGATAGATAGATAGGTAGGTAGGTAGGTAGGTAGGTAGGTAGGTAGGTAGATATCTAAACTTCTCATACATGTATATATGAATACAAAGTTTATATAACACTTTTAATGAAGATTTATTTGTTTGTTTGCTGGGGCTCATCTGCTCAACGCCCTGACAGATGATTATTTCATTGTAAGCATCCATACATAATCTATGACTATAAGAAATTCATCTATAAGTCATGAGTAACATCAGTTCTTCAATCCATTAAATAACTGGGGCTGTATTTTTTTTCTTTCACTGTTGAAGGACTAGTCTCTTAGCAATACAACGGGCATCGAGAATCCATTTCTGTGTCCAGGCATCAGTTTCCATGTAATAAGTATGTAATTCATAAGAATACGGATTCCAAACCCTGTCTCACATTAATATGTATAATTACATCTTGCTAGAACATAACACAACTTTAGGACATTGCAAAAACAATAAATAATGCATTAATAGCCAATATGCGTTTGTCACTTATTTTAAGCTAGGGGTCAATATCCTGCAACCAGTGGAATGAATGGGGCTCCCAAATTTCTCTTTGTGACTCCCTAAGCACCTCAGAATCTTGTCACTAAAATTTGACATCATCATTAACAGCTATTTGTTTGAGACTTCCATTCATTTTAACAAGATTCATAGCAGTTAGGTATGTAATATTACTGACACTTCCAGAATACCTTTATATATGCAAATCAGTGATTAGCAGAATTAGATGAAGATCTTTTTTAACAAAAGGTAATCTTAGATTTAGTTAGATGGATTTTATAAATCCAAAGGTCTACTTCTCCAAGCACACTAATGAGACCCATAACTTCTATGTCAGCTTACTCCTGAAGCAAGAGTGTTCAAAACAATTTGAACTTGCATCATTATGAGTACAAAATAACCCATTTCAAGTCTGAAATGTCCTACTCCAAGTGCAAAATGGCTGTTTTAACTGTGCAATGAGTTGTGCATGGGTTTTGAGTTTGGAACACTTCCTACATGATCAAGACAGCCCATTTTGAAATCAGAGCAGCTACTTCTCACTCAAAACAGTTCAACGTTGACACTTTTGCACAACATCCCTATCCTGAATGCACAAGAATTCAAAGTGGGTAGATGACAGCACTGTGCATCTTCCAGTTGTCCAAATTTCCACTTTTTCTCCCCAATTTCCTTGCATTAAATGAAGAAATGTTAAAGAAAGAATGGAAGAAATCTATGTGTAGTCAAACTTCCAGCAGATAATGTCTTTTCTGTATAAATATCTATGACAGCAGATCCTACTTACGACCATAAATACAGACTTTCAATAAACTGTGCAGTAGGATGGAAAATAGAACAAGCGAATGGCTGAATCTGGCACATCTATTGATAACTATTGCACATCTGAAACTGCACAAATACTAGCACACCACCAGTGACTAAAGGAGGTGGTGCACCTTTCTCTTAAGGACAAGGAAGAGAAGAAAAATGCAAAGTGCAACCAAATTTACTTCCTCTTGAAATTCCACTAAAACTGCATGGTAACTGAACTGGATGTTCTTCTGTAAGCCCCACTTTCTTAAGTTTTACTGATTGGAATCGGATTTCTGTCTCAGTTCCCTTCAGATGCATATCTCGGTAAACAGAAGTGTGGCCCTGTTTTCTTCCCATCGGCTTGCACACAGGCGTTGTTTCTGGGAAGAACGAGCAGTCTTACAGATACAACTTCCTACCTCCCCTTCCAGTTACCTCTTTGTAGTCTAATCTGCAGGTAAAGAAAAATGTGTTTGCCCTGTGTATATCTAACCAGTTTACTAAGTTTTTTTTTCTGCAGATGCTCCTGGAAACTATAGATAGTGTTAAACCTGCACAATCCTGTTGCTCAGAAAAAAAGATAGAAGTCTCTCTCAGCGCACCCAGCCTACTCAAGTTCTCATAGTGTTAAATCTCTTTTGCTCTGCCTGCTTGCAAGGCAACCCAGATCACATGAGATTCCCAGAGCAAAAGGAACAGTTCTCATCTATCCGACACCAAGGAGGCAGACGGGCTTGGGGAACAACAAGCCATTTGTACCTGAAGATGAGGACAGTCCTGGGATACAAAAAGATGAGCCACCCCACGAATCTGAGCTATTCTCCACGGTAAACAGAACTGCATGAGAAACGCACAAATTATCAGGGACATCGCAGTAATTCTCTCTGTCTTGGAGTGGTTGGTGAGGTGGGCCCAGAGTCTGAAATCCTATATTGTCCCAATAGAAAGCCAGCCCTTGGAAAATAATGAGGAAGGGAGGGGATAAGGGCAAACTCTGGCCTTTCTTCTTTCCACAACCCTCACACCCGCTGAGCCAGTCATTCTCAAGCCATGTGATGGGGCCACACTGGTGGGTGAACCAAGACGGTCATGAAAAATAAGGGAATTAAGGAAATACAAACTCCTGGGATGGATCCCAGCAGTCTTCAGATCAGCCTGGCATGAAAGAAAGTTGCTTGACTCTCTTGTCATTTCAGGAGGGAGGGGACCACACAACCTAAACTTACAGAGAAGCTAAAAATGGTTCATTGCCAGAGATCAGGATTCTGTGTGAATCACTGGCCTGGGTGTACCATATTCCAGTAGGATTAATTTCTATGTCACTTTTGTTTCCTGAAAGTCAACTTTTCAGGTACAACAGCATGTGTCTCATCTCACTTTAATTCCAAATTAAATTGGTGAATTGCCCCAGCAATCCCATATACAACTGAATACACACAAAATGCTTCATCTGGTCAGGTAAGACCTACCAAATGTATGGATACAGCATTCTAGCCTTGGTTAGTTTTGGGGTGGTTTAGCATTTGGGCAAACCCAGTCTGATTGGTTAGTCCATGGTTTAATGCCATATGCAAACAGACCCAGGAAATGAGTTAATTCAGTAACCAAGTTAAACGTGTGTGTACCATCACCTTTAGATAATTCTATCCCAGCCTTGCAACATAAGATCCTACAATCAGGAATGTATTTTCCAACAACAATCCAGTGCGGCATGTTGGGGTGCAAGAGAGTGACCAGCCCAAAGTTATGCAGTGAGCTTTCCTATCTGAGGGTAATAATCAGAAACATGGAGAAACAAATACTGAACTTTATATTCAGGGTGCAAACCAACCGGAGTTGCATTTTGCTTCCTTCACACACCTAACAAATTCTCCCATCCTTGCACATTACTGTGGTAGCACACCCAAGTAACCGTCCGGCTTCCTTACACTGATCTCTGCTTTTCGGTGAAGCATGCTGTTTCCTGTCCATTATTTTTTATTCTTTATTTTTTGCATGACTTGAAGTACAATTGTCTTTACTGAAACTATTTTATTCAATAGGGTCTCAGAAACAAGAGGTGTGTTCAACCAAACCAGACATGGGCATTCATCAGAAAGTAACGTACAGCAGTTACTTACAATAGGTGAACAGATTGGTTTATTTAGTCTTCTTTCAGAGCTGTGATCTTCCAAAATCTACCTTTCCTGTCTGAGTTATGCATTGTGCCTAGCAGTATTTGTTTCTTTTACCTTCAAAAGCCAAGGTCAGGTTGAGGTAAAACTCAAAAAGAAAGAAGAAAGAAGATGTAGGGGCAGGTTGTATAATGAGAACTTCAAAGTATCATTCAGAGGTCAGAAGTTGACACCCTTTCTGACTTCCATAAGTTCCTTCATTAAAACTGAGACTTGACCACAATATAAAACTGATTGGCAAGCCAGCTTGAAATATATATCAATAATGGATCAGTTGTTCTATCCTGACTTCTTTCAAATATTGCCCTTGGTTATTTTTAGCCACAAAAAATGAGCAGCTCTCGTTGAAACTCAACTTTACTGATGATGAAAGGAAAGGATAAGGAGAAATCATTGTTCACGATTAAGCTTCAGAGAACCCGGATTCATATATCTAGAAGGTTATTGCCAAATATGATGCCTCTGAAGCACAGCTGGGTGAACACTTCACTTGGTTTGCTTTTTGATAAGAACATAACAAAATTCTCAGAGTTGTTCTTAAACAGAACTTGGGAGAAAGTGAAACTGGCAGAAGATTTTGATCTCCAGTTCTTCAAAGTCTGGGTTTCAATCCCAGAGTATCCAATCAAGTTTATGGGGCTGAATCTTCTCCTTCTCCTTCTCCTTCTCCTTCTCCTTCTCCTTCTCCTTCTCCTTCTCCTTCTCCTTCTCCTTCTCCTTCAAGTTTTTATACATTTAAGAGTCCATTCTATGCAAATATAATTGTAGCTATGGAATTTGGCCACTGCAGTCAATTGAGAATTTTGTAAAGCTTCATTTTTTACTTTAAAAAAATATAGAAAAACTTAACAGATAAATTTGTTTATCAGTGGAACTGAGAGTTTTCCAAAAAATGGAATGTTTTTATATTGCCTCAGGGACTCAAAAATTTCAGCTCAAATTCTAATGAGGTAGAAATGTTTCCTGGAAAAAAAAGTGTAAATTCTCTTTTTATTCCTCCTCTCCCATGTTAGCTGTTGCCATGATGCTGTTAAAAATCTTTTCTGCTGATTATTTCACTTTGCTCTCCTTCTAGGTTGGTCATATGGAAATGTCCATCACTTGGTGAATATGTAATCAATGAAATGTTGCTATCTAATAACGTTGCTAAGGTAAGTGAAGTCAGTGGAGGCTTAATACTTTCATAATTATTACGTGAAATACCCACTGAAAATGGGAGGGCTGGTTCTTTGACCTCACTCCCCAAAGTAATTGGAAAAACTGGGGATAGGTTTTTTAACAAACTTTTAAAAAATATGAATCAGAATAAATGTACAATAGTAAATAAGAAAACAAACTACAAATGAACACTGCCCTGAAACTGAGATGTATCCTGTCTGAATTTTACCTTTTCACAGACTGAACATTTCTACAATTTTGCACACATTTTTCTTTATTGGAATTTTGGATTTTGGAAGGCCCTAGTGAATTAGGTTAATTTTTGAACTCCTTATCAAATTTGCTTACAAATCCACAAATGCTGGCACTCCTAATGCTTTCCTGGGTTGGTCCATTTTTCCTCATAAATGAAACAGTATTTAATTTAGCAATTGTTAATCAATTCGGATTCCATGGATGTTATTTTCTAAAGTGCATATAAAAATGTTAGGATTAGCTGGCAACTGATACATGACCTGTTACTGCTGAGTATAAATTGTGAGTAGTTCTGGCTTAGCTTTATCTCCAACACAATATTTTCATATAGAGGCAGTTGGAAACCTGAATGTCACCGAACAGCATCAAGGTCCCATCTTGCTCATTTAATTAGTCCTGTGCAACCATACTTGTGCTCTTATTATCTCAAATACATTATATCTGGCAAGAATTTTATAATGCCTTCCATTGCTATTTTCAAACCAATGCCCACTTTTGTATTTGCATCTTGTCCTCAAGGTCAGTCCTTCTCTATTATTATTTATGGCCATAGTGGGACCATCTTCATTCTTTGTCTGTTCAGATAGCTTCAGTTTACCTCAGAACTTTCACTTAGATTGAACTGTTCTTCATATAGCTGCAAGTATATCTTAGGTAATTGTTAAAAAGACTGGGTTGGGCTGTCTTGTATTCCTTATATAATTCTTTGTTGTTCTTCTTTTGTAGCTTAGTTTCTCCTTCTTCCACTGGTTTCCATCTCACATTTTTGTTGCCTATTACCTGACCTTTAAGCACCAGCTCTGCTGTAATTCTGAATTATTCTCCCAGAAAAATGTTTCTTTCAACAGAAGGTACTCTAACTTGGATCATAGTTTGTAAGAGCTTGAAAATGCCAGATTTAGAATTTCTCAACCTAGAACATTTGTGAGGATGGCGGGAAGGTTCAGCTGGGTTTGTACTATGTGGTGCTTTTTCTACCAATCCCCTCTTCTGGGTCACACTATGGCCATCAGGATGCATCTGGGGAACTCATAAGTTTGACCAGAGGGTGCCAAAAACATGTTTTTTCTTTTAGTTTTGTACACTAAAGAGTCCATTGGAGCTGGGCAGCCAATTCATTTAGAAGGAAGGAAGGAAGGAAGGAAGGAAGGAAGGAAGGAAGGAAGGAAGGAAGGAAGGTAGGTTGCCTTGGATTCAGCAAGCAGTAAGCAGGCATCAATACTGGCAGCCATTAGTAACCTTATCCTGCATAAACCTGCACCAGGGCAAGTGGTATTATCCAGCTGCCCTGCTGTGTGCTTCAACTTATTGTAGGGAAGCAGCTGTACTCCAGCGGGTTACTGTGTGCTCCACTTGGCAAGTTCCCTCTGTAGTCATTTTTGATACAAGTTCACAAATGGAATGATGAAAAGCTGGGCTCCTTTCTTCCTTCCATTTCAAGATTACTGATGAAATAATGGAATGATGAACCTGTCTTTATTTTGTTTGTCTATTGGTTCTTGTTTTTAAATCCAGTAAAATGGACAGCAATTCTGTCTTCTAGCCTAAGTGTAAAGTAAAGCTATGGGGTTTCCTGTTTTATTTTTAACTGGTCCAAGAGAATGAAGAAGCATGGGAAGCCATGATAAACACAGTCAGGGAAGAACATCTGGCCATCCATGTGGCCAAAGTGAAGGAAGGGGATGAAATCCAGAAAGAGATTTCTTAAGCAGACTTCATTTCTAGCTGACTTAAGCACAGGAGAAGAGGACGACCAGCAGCACAGTAGTTGGACTCAGTTACAATAGCAATGGTAGCACTGTTGGAAGACCTGAAGGATCTAGTGAGGTACAGTTTGTCATGAAGAAAATCTATCTATATGGTCACTAAGAGTCAACACCAACTTGATGGCACATAATCGATCAATCAGTATGTATAGGAGTTAAGGGAAAAACCCAATAAGCCCAAATAAGCAATGAAAAGTTGTTCCTGTTGCTACAAAAAGCAACACATGAGGGGGTAAAATTCAATGGTCCTCTCCCAACTATTTTGAACTGGTGGTCACCATATTAGTTTCCCCCTAAAATAAACCTCAACCGTTCTTCACATCAAAACATGATCTGCAAGTGCCCTTCACATTCATGTCCTAACATAACCCCTCAAGACATAGGAATGTTGTAGGCAAAAAGGCAGTTCAGAACTTAGAAGACAACTGGGCCAGGTGTGTTGGAAGCCAAAGCTTCATAGAATGGAGGAAGGTAGCAGGTTAAAAATGGATGCTCCAAGGCATTGAAAAGACATATTACTAGTCATATGGGTCTCTCCCTCCCTCCCCCCACTTTCTGTGTCTTACTGGCACATGCAGAATGCAAAAAAGCAGAAGCAAATGCAGAAGCTGTAGTTAAGCCATAATATATGACATGCTGGCTGTCTGTCAGGTGCAGATTTGCTGATAAGGCAAGAGGGATGGGAAACTGTTGTGGCAACATGGCAGAGCCTTCTTGGTACCACTTATGAAATCAAACTGATCTGGGTTATGATAAAGTGGGCTAAAAGTTTTGGTTATAATATACAGGTCGAACAATGGGAAAATAGGTGGTTGAAAGGATTGAAATGTACACTATGTTAAAATCTTAAAGAGAACTGTTATAAAATGATGTAGCTTTTGTATATGACACTAGAGAAATTCTAATTAAAAAGATAAAAATGGAAACCGTGAAATAATGCCTATAATGTAACCTCCTGGCTAGATAGCATTGAGGTATATGACTAGAAATTTCAGCTCTTCCTTGGAAGAAAGGCTCATCTCACAAGAGTTAAAGAGGGAAAAAATCAAACTTTATTTTATAAAGGAAGCAGAACAAAAGATTCATTGTAAAAGCCCTTATTAACTTGGTGAGACATTTACAAAAGTACATGTAATATTTCAGACAGACACAGGATGTGCTGGTCTGTTACAAGTAGCGTGGCCTCTTTGGAAAACTGGAGATACTTTAATGCAATCATACAGACTACAAAAAGATTCTAAAAAAATTAATTTCATGCCCAGCCTGAAATATGGATGAACAAAATTTAACATCAACCAGTGAAAGGGAGCAGTGAAAGATCAAAGAATCCTACTGGAGTTTCTAGCTAGGCAGTCATCTAGTTCTACAAAGGTAAAGACCTTTGGAACATCTTTGTTCCAAATCTATGGAACATCTATGTATAGGGTTGTTTTATAGTCAAATTTTAATTAATTAATTTTAATTATTTATATGGTTTTTTTTTAATGGCTTGGGTTTTTGGTTTTAATTGTGAGCTGCCCAGAATCACCCATTGGGGGAGATGGGTGGTATACAAATTTAATAAACAAACAAACAAACAAACAAACAAACAAATAAATAAATCTTTTCCTTCTATTCTATATCTATTTAGCTGGAAATTCCTTTTTCCTGGAAAGTCCACTTTAATCAGAGGCTGGAGGAGACTGAACCTGGCTCACTCTTTTTCTCAGGTAAATAAGATGAAGAATTTGAAAGGCCATGTTTGTTCCATTTGAAGCTCAGAACTAGGACTTTTACAATAACAATGGATATGAAGGAAATATAGAGATGGACAAATCTTTCTGTTTTTGTTTACCTTTCAACTGTAAATTTGGTTGGTCCATTTGTCCTCATATAAACATTTGTCTGCATCTTTTCCCAGTGTTTTCATTTTTTGCATTCTATATTATTCATATTTCGATGGAGATTTTCCTTTGATATGAACACTGAGCTGAATTCATATCCCAACTTATTTCCTAATATATTCTCAGAATACCAATTTCCTGAAAAGGAGAGGAAAGTTCATCATCTGTCTTGGAATCCCCTGGATGAAATGAAATCAAACTAAATCAAGCTATTAAACAACTAAAGTGTTAACATTGTGTCTCTGAAAGGGGATCAAATACATCCCATGAAGGAAGGAAGCACTAATAACCAATCTTTGATAACCAAACAAACCATTTCTGTGGGGTCCACCATCTGCTTTATCTCTTACATGGTGTCAATGTTCTTTCCAAATAGGCAGATGGACTTCATTCAAGTTCTGACAGTAACTCTTTGTTAGTGGTACAAATGGCTTCAGAGGTATTTAATTACCCTTAGTAAGCATCAGTTTTCTGCTAGCTGGTGACACTTGGAATAGTAAGTAGGCTGCTTTCTTTGTGTCCAATAAGTTCATAGAAAGTTAAACCTACTTTTGACAACAGATTCAAGCTAAGCCACCATTAACCCCTCTTCAGTTACCGGATGATGTGTTTGAATAGTAGGCATGATTAATGAAGGCTAAATAGGGCCATTTCTAGCTTTTAAACCTTTTGTTGTTGGCCAAGGGCACAGCCACCAGCAAGGTGAACAGGAATTCAAGTGTCTGGGTCCTCATTCACAAAGAGATGTTAATTTAATTTCATGTTACTCGATGGTTAACTACATACAATGCCAGACTTGGAATAAGAGTTTCACTTTCTCAGCTAGGGCTTCCAAGGACCAGTCCCAATTGATGACATGGCATTACACTGTGCCCTGAAAAACAGAAAGCAGCCAACCAGTTATCGATTCCTTCTACAACTTGTTGCTCTTTTTAACTGAGAAAAGCTTTTCCTTTTCTCTTTTTTCATGAATTTCCTTCACCCTAATCTCCACTCTTTAGAATTCTGTTTTAAGGAGGCACAATTCCTAACACTATTCCCAGAGCTGGAATATGTACAAGCTGCTACACTCGAAGATCCCTTACAAGATCCCTTAGAACTGGGCAATGTGAAATTTTCCACCAAAGCTGTGGACAACGAAATTGGAGGGACAATTTCCTTGAATTTTCTCCAAGATAATTAGCCATTTTTCAATAGGAGGACACCTTTTAGCAGTGACAGTAGAACTGCTGTGAAAAGCCTCATGGGATGAATTCATAAATCCTGGATGGGAAGGGTACTCCATGTGAGCCATCAAAAATATTTTCAGCAGGATTCATATGTACATATTCAATTTTCCACATGGAGAAAAAATGTGGTATATTTAGGAAGTCAATGCTTAAGGAGTCCATTCCTGTTTCATTTATTATCTAGTGGTAAAGCTTGGTGGTTATTTTCTGTGCATTTTGGTATTTTCCTGACACCATTAATTTTTTTCCCCTGGAAGACATTATTTCTAAAAATTAAAGATGAAAGGACAAATTACTCTTCTACTTGTTAATGAGAAAATCTCTCTCTCTCTCTCTCTCTCTTGCTTTATCAATATGCATAGGACTATTGGTGAACTGAAGAAAAAGAACAAAACAGAAACAGAGAGGAGAGGAGAGGGGAGGGGAGGGGAGGGGAGGGGAGGGGAGGGGAGGGGAGGGGAGGGGAGAGTAAGATAATAGATATGCAATTTGTGTGTTTATTTCTAAACATTGCAAGTTCTTCTGCAGCCTTCCCTAGCTGGTGACCTCCTTTTGGACTACAGCTTCCCTTGTTCCCACCTATTATGGTCCTTTGTGAATACATCCAGGAGCACCAGACTGGGGAAAGCTGGTCTTCTAAATGTGCTGGATATTGCTGCTTTCCTGAACCATTTAACATACATGAAGGATTGGTGTCCCACAGCCTTGGTGTGGCTGCTGCGCAGTTTGATATGATTTGTAGTGTGCGACTGACCAGTGCTTTACAAGGAAGTAAGCTTACTGTGGCCAGGAAAAATGCACACTGCATTAATCGCCAGGCAGTGCTGACGCATGTCCATGCCTGAATTCAGTATCTCTTTCCTCCTTTGCTGCCTGGTTTACACAAGAGTTTGTGTACTCAGCTGCTGATTCTTTCCTTATGACCACATTAGACCTGACGCTGAACCTGTCACCTGAAGAGCCATTATCATCATTTTATTTATTGTTAATAGCTGCCAACAGTGCTGGTTTTCCCCATCAGCTCTTTATGCTGGCATGGAGTAACCGTCCCACCCACATCATCAGCCATTAGTCTTGGAAGATAAACTCTCATTCATACCTATGGGAACTTGCCTTCTAGAACAAACAGCACTACATGGGCTAAGATCCTAGTGAGGCAGTTAGGAGTTAAATCTCCTCTCCTTAAATCTCTATCTTCTGACAAAATTCAGTCTACTAATAGTAGGAGAAATCTATCAAATGGCACATGTAGCCCAGAGTCATTGGAAGTCAAGTGGTATATTAATTAATTAATTAAATAAATAAATAAATTAGGTTGACATTAGTTGGTTGAGGATGATGGAAATTGTGATCCACTAAATCTGCAGGATGCAAGATTGGGGAAGGCTGGAATAAGAACATGTTGACTCTGAGAGAATTATCTCCCCCAATGGAACAACGGTAGCAGCTCTGGAAAATGAACCATGATTGCTTTAATTAAATGGGAGTGGAATGGCAAATGGGTTACAGGATAGGATCAACATTTGTCCCTCTTCTCTTTGAGAAAGTTGATGTTGGTGAGAACCAGTTCCCAATTCTAGCATGGAAGAAGCAGAATCATCATTGTGAGACAGATCTCTGATGATCTTCTGGACACCTTTTCTTTAGAATGTGGACAGTCATCCAATTGTTTGCTGAATTACATAAAGTTCCAACCACTTATATTCTTTCTCTCACTAGTAAAATGAAAAATGAATTGCAGTATATATGACATGTATACATATAATTAGGGGTCACATATTCATGGCCTTCCCTGACACTTCTTCTGGCATTATTTACCATCTGCTAAGATTCTTTAGAAACAGGGTTGGGCCCAAATTATTTATTTTCTAACAATCAAACCATCTCAGGCTTTGTTTTTCCCATTGAAAGGTGTTCAGACTAAGAGATTCCTAAGAGTTATTTGTCTTTATCAGTTTAACCTTACATTTGTTGAACATTTAGTTGTACATATTTTCCACGCAAACTCAGCTGTGGGTCCCTCCCTAATGCTATAATAATCAACAATTAAAGCTTTATTCTGATTATGGTATTAAACATGGGAAGACACTTTCCCAGATTTCAGGAGATGGTCTTAGGATGAGAGAGAGAGAGAGGGAGGGAGGGAGGGAGAGAGAGAGAGATGTACAGCCTGAGAACTGTAGTAGAAATATCATAATTTAGATTGACATGATTGAGTGTAAAATAAGGTTCCAGAGGGGCTGGTTCTCCCTCTTTTTTAAGTGTGTTAAGCCTGTCCCATAACTTCCATACCTTGCTCAGTTTTATTTGCTATAACAAGTCATTACTGAGTCAGCCAGAAACCATGCCTCAGTTTATCAGTGATTTGCCAACAAATTTTGGTGATACAAATTCTATGGTCTTTGGGATCACAAAACAAGTGCAATCTTACCATCTTGAAAGAAAAACTGATTAGCTCTTTTAGTTCACAGAGGTATGAGGCCTTCCAACAATGTAGGCTTAAGGTTTAGGTCTTGAAAACATATGTAGCTTGTTTCGGGCCCTAAGATTCATATGAAGTGGTATTCCTCTGCTGCCTGATCATGTCCTGTCTCTCATTATCTCCTTTTTCCTGAGATTTGCCTGCAGATGTGTTAGATGCACAACATTTGGAGGACAACAGGTTGCAGAAAGTAGGTTTAGTAAAAGCAGACAATGTCATATATCTTTCACATTTAACTAGGACCAAACTGATTTAAAGTTGATTAAATTGCAAAAGATCAGAATCATGCAAGGCATACTGTTGCCTATGACACTCTATGGAAGCAAAAGTTGGACTTTGAAGAAGCAAGATAGAAAGAATATTGAAGCTTTTCAACTTTGGTGGGAAGTAGACTCATCAGAATACCATGGACAGATAAGAAAACAAGCAAAGGGTTCATAGAACAAATCAATCCAGAGTTCTCATTTGAGGCACAAATGACCAGGTTCAAATTATCCAACATTGGACACATTATGTAAAGACCTAACTCTCTAGAGAAGGCTTTATTGTAGAAGGAAAGGTAGAAGGAAAGGTAGAAGGAAAGAGAAAAAGAGGATGATGGGTTAAAGCTTTATGGAGAGAGATCTAAATTTGAAATTGGGAAGAATTTCCTGACCATGAGAGCTATTAAGCAGTGAAATTGCCTGCCTCCTGGAGTTTTTGGTGCTCCATCACTGGATGTTTTCAAACAAAGGTTGGACAGTCTTTTCTTTGGCATTATCTGAGGATTCCTGCCCTGGGCAGGAGATTAGGCTAGAACCCAGTGATTCCGTGATGTTATGACAAAGATGTTGCCAGGCCTCACTTGTTTGTGGTTATGGGCAAGGGGGTCTGAGAAGTGCTGAAGCATAGTGACTATACCTTGGCTCAGGAAGTTCTCTGTACAAATTTAATCTCTGTCACTGATTCATCTCTCTCAGCTGCAGCCTCCCATATTCTTAGTACTTACAAGGTTATGATAAGGAGTAGAGATTGGTAGAGTCCATAACCCTTGAATCTAACCCTTGGAATACGGGGAATTGCCCTCCCAAACAAATCTGAGGGCACCTGGTTGGGGAAGCCTGGACTGTACAAATGTTAAAGGAGAGAAGCTGTAAGAGGCCAGGTCTGCTGAAAAATTTTGCAACCTACTCTTGAAGAGACCACCTCCTTTCTTCCCTTTAAAACATTTCTCCATTTCTTTTACACTATTCTCCCCTCCCTCAAAACTAGGCTTCCAGAGCATATATGAAGATGTAAAAATATACCCCAGTTTTGGAGGGATTTTTTAGGTGGATGACTCAGTGCAATTCGATTCTCACCATTTTTCAACCTCCCCAGAGGAGGCAGAAGGCTATGCATTAGCATCGTGTCCTTTACTCAACCAATTCACAGGCTCTAATTGCACCTCTGGAGTATTTTGCTCTCTGTCTCATGGAATTGTGCTTTTTTTAACCACAGTCATTTAAGGTCCCATGTAGGGCAGCACATGCATAACAGGGTCCAATCCAATGACTCATTCCCTCATGCAGGGCAGTCAAGATACTTTGTCAGCCCAGGTTCAAGACCTACTCACCCAACATGAAGAATTCCTTGCTTCTTTCTGTCTGTATTTAAAACAAGATATTTGTCAAAGAAACCAAGATTATTTGCTTCAGACAACTGGGTGGCTGTGATTCAAAAAAAGGGCTACAGTATATATTTTTTTCTCCTGAATTCTAAAAGAAGAAATATTTTTCTTCTCCCAGCTCTGCATAAAATTCTGTCTCTTTTCCCTCCATGCCATCTCCTCTTCTTCTTTCTCCAGAGTGATAAAACAGTCTTTTTTATTTCCTTGAATGTATACAATCACTGATTGCAAAGCCATAGGCTTGGAGCACTTTTCATCATATACTAACCAGGATTATAGTCAAACCAGGGCTGCTTGTGGCCCTGGAAAACCTTGAGATCCTTAAAATGTATGAAAGACTGAACACTGTAATAGGGTTTTACACACTTCAAAAATTATTCAGAAGTGCTTCACACAAGCCTGGCTGTGTGTCTTTTGTAATGGTCAAACAGAAGACACTAGAATCAGCAGTAGGTTTTTCTATAGCTTGCTTTATTGAAACTTTCAGAACTAACTCCTGTGAGTCTGCAAGAATTCATATACAGGCAGCCCAAGATAATGGTGTAACACTACAAGATCACAGGCACACTTACTCAATCAACAACAATAATATCAAATGCACTACATCTATTTTAGTGTTTACAAGTTTTGCTGGTTTCCCACTGAAAAAATGTTGGGCAACCACCTCACCAAAATTCAATGACATGATTAGAAAGACCCAGGAGAGTAGGGACCTGAAGACTCTCTTGGAGGCTAAGGCCCAATATCGCAGATGTGGGAATACCCAGCAGTAAGTCTCTAAGCTGGGGATCAGCCTGCTCAATCCATCAAGCTGTTAAATTGTTATCACAGATCCTGAATAAATCCTGTATTTAGTGACTTTCCATGATAGTAAATTTCCAAATGTGCATGGATAATCAAAGCCAGTTTGGTGTAGTGGCTAAGGCATTATAGAAACTGAGAGACTGTGAGTTCTAGTCCCACTTTAGGCATGAAGCCAGCTGGGTGACCCTGGGCCAGTCAATTTCTATTAGCCCTAGGAAGAAGGCAATGGCAAACCACTTCTGAAAACCTTGCCCAAAAAAACTGAAGGGACTAATCCAGGCAGTTGCCAGGAGTCAACACTGATTTGAAGGCACTCCCCACCCCACCCCCCAAAAAAGGATAATCAAGGTCTTGTCAATCTATGTTACTGTCAGTCTAGGTAGGCCAGGTCAAGAATCAGGCAGGACAGAACTTCTAGGAATGCTTTTTATTGTAGTAAGAAATAACAATCTTGAACGCCTGCCCAAATTCCTCTCTGTCTCATCTTCTCCTATAGTTTGGGTGTTCTTCCTGAATCCCATGAGATTTCTCTGCTTAAATCTCACAGAATCTGGTGACTATGCAGAAGAACCATCTTTATTTTTAATGTTATATAATTTGGAGGTTTTAGGGTGCCATGGACGTCAGAGATCATTACCTGACGTGACAGTTAAAAAGGGATAGAAACAATATCAAGCTCTGAGGACAATGCAATACTTAGGATTTTTTTTTATTTTTTTTGAATTTTCAAAGAAGAAGAGGCATCAGGACTGCCCCAATTTGCATATGGAGCAGAAAGAACGTAAGAGTGAGAAAGGGAAGAAAGATAAAGCATTTGACAAACAGAAAAAGCAACACACATGATGAAAGCTTCAGCTGTGAAACACAAAACACACGAGTGGAAATACTGGAACAATTGATGAGAAAACAGAATAAATTCTATTTGTTCTGTTCCCATAGTGTAGCGATCGCAGCCGTAAGCATGGACGAAGGCCCTCAGAAAAGTGGAACTCTGTGTGCGTGTGTATATATATTTATAATCAAATCATTTATGAAGTTTTGAAACACAGTGTCCCCAAAATCCTGCAGTGGGAGGAGGTTTTAAGTGTGCTATTTATAAGTGCTAGAAATGTGAAGGCTGCCTGCTCAAATGATAAAGAATAATTGCTACAAGCATCTCCCGGCACCAGCGAAGGGCAGATGCATGTGGATATCAAATCCAGGCAGAGGGGAAAATGCCCCCTTGTTGTGCCACAGGAATGGATGATCATATGTTCAGGAACTCACAGAGCCCCTCATTCATCTAAGCACAGCAGTGGCCACCACCTGCGGATACGGCTGGGGGCACACAAGGGAACTGGTATGTCCTTTTCCAGCAGATGTCCTTCGCTGAAGCAAATGACGCCTTCCTCTTCAGAACCTGACCAGCAGTAAGCTTGCTTATGTTTGGCTACTGGGCAGAATTACTTAGAAGAAAATCCCATTTATTTCAACAGTACTACATTCCAAGGGAGCTTGCTTCGGATCACTAATAAGCAGGAATAATGTTCCTTCCCCAAAGAAAAGTCCTAAAAATGTCAATTTGGATTTACCAAGCCAAGCCCACATTGTACTTCTAAACATGTGAGCGCAATAGTTGATCACATTCAAATGGAAGGACAGTCCATAAATGAAAGAGTTATTTGGATGTCAAAATGGAAACAGCAGAATATGTCTACTAGTGAAGCAAATTCATCATAGGAATTCTAGTGTGGACAAAGGTGTGACTGGGCAAACTTATTTCTAATTGTATGAGTTGCAAAAGCAAGTACATTCTTTAGGTGAGATATTTGTCTTGATCAGATAGTAGAATGCTAATTTTTATAACATATGAAACTTTTTTAAAAGGTCTGAGAACTTAGGCTTGAGCATTTTGCCTAGCTGCCTATTTGGCATTTGCTAAGCACATCTGCAAACATGTTCAAGTGAAAGGTTTGAAAATTTGCCATCTGGAAGGGGAGAATGCTGGAAAAGGTACCACATCAACTAAGCATTTTCAGGCTTAAGATTTTGATAGTCCAAGGAAAACACAAAAATGTCCTTTTCATGTTGTTCATCCTTCCCCAGCCCCACAACTTTCTTTTGGGCCTAACTATCATATCAAATGGCTTAGAATTGCCAGAAGCATATCATAACAACTATTGATATTATTGGGTCTATAATATAATCTTGAAAGTGGGTGGGCAGCTTCAAGTCTCAGCATCCTTGTGTGACTCCTCCAGCTCCATCTGATTGTAAACACCAATAGAAAAAGGAGGTCAGCTTCAGCATGTAGCAGGGGTGATCAAAGGACTTTATCACACCTTCTGAAGAACTGATTTTGAATGCCCTTTATGGAATTCAAAGCAGCTAGTTTTCAATGGTATTCATATGCATAGTTTAAAAAAAGGTTTCATATGGATAAAAAGACAGTTGGAATTGAAAAACATAACATGGAATTTGAAATTGAATTGTGTACAAAATGAACATGCAATTGCAAAAATGTGTAAACTTTTGTTAAGATTTGAAACAGAAGAACAGGTTAAAGATTGCATGGCAAAATGGGATTGGATATAACATAGAGATGGACACTTGGGTGGGAATGTGGGTAAATGGGATTAAATTTACATTGTGTCATAATTGAAAAGAAAATGTTTATAAAATGTTGTATCATTGGTATATGATACCAGAGAAAGTATCAGAAATATACAAAGTTATTTCAAGGCAGTGTTGGAAATGTGCAAAGCACGAGGGAATACTTTATCATGCATGGTGGATTTGTGAGAAAGCTAAGAAATTTTGGATACAAATTCATACAATGATGCAAAGGATTTTAAAGATTAATATTGTGAAGAAACCAGATTTTTTTTTTTATTGGGACTTAAGGACAATGAATTAGAAAAGACACATGGTAGACTGTGTATATAGTAGCTGCAGCAAGATTATTGCATGCACAATGATGGAAGAATAATGAAATCCCCACAGTGGAAGAATGGATTGTGAAAATGTCAGAATTTGCAGAAATGTCCAAACTGACCTGTTTGGTAAGAGAAAAAACAACAAAAGAAAGACTAGAGACTTTATATGGCCTTCTTGTTGAAAGAAGAAGGAAATGAAGTGATGATTTAGGGTTGTGACAGTTGAGAAAAACTTGGATTAAATGAGAAGCTGAAAGGACTTGTATAATATCCAAGAGGAAGGAGGGACAATAAAATTGTAATTATAATATCTGTTGAAAAGAAGGTCAGAAGTCATTCATACATTCCTTAATTTTTGTTTTCTTTTTCTATCTTTTTCATTTCTTGTGCTTTTTTCTTCCTTTCTCTCTCTCTTTCTTTCTTTTCTTTTGATTTGTCTTTTATTTTATGAAAAACATCTTAATAAACATTTAACAGACATTTTTAAAAAGGAATTCAAAGCAGCAACATCGTATATCGTTCATCCATTAAATTTAGGCAGTTGCTTCCCCCAGAAAGGTCTTCAGATACCTGTGTGAAACTGATGGAGATCCACCTCTGGAAAACAGATCTAGCACTCAGGACTGCAAGGACTGTAAATCATAGCCCATTTGACACATATTGAAGGCTATCAAATATGTCCACATACACATATTTAAATAACAGTGACCATCCATCCAGCACAAAATTAGGCACCCTATGAAGTAAACAGGTGGACCATTTTACAGATTAGGTTGGATGGATCTATAATATCCATTTTATGTTTGGATGCTTGTTTGCTAATACAATTCAAATTAGACTGAAAGGTAGTGACTGGAACGTCATGGATGGTCCCGGACATGCACTTGCACCTCCCACTCTCCAATCTCTTCACACTAGAGTGAGATTTCTTAAATAAGGGACCACCATCAAAACATGTGCCAGCCATATCTAAGAAGCTGCCAGGATATAAGGAAATATTATTGAAATATTCAGTAATTCCCTGATGACAGTGTAGGTCAAATTGGGAGATATTTAGGAGATAAAAGAACTCCCTCCCCTATACATGTTCAAGCACAAGGAGCAGAATGATCAGATCCAAAGCAAGCTAGATGATACTCTGTCAATATTGTTACAAAAAGTAGACAAAACTCTTCAGAGTAACAGTTTTCACATGAATGGGAAAAGTTTAATTTCTTGTAACTGGCCCACGCTTATTCACCTCCAGGATTGCAAAGACCTGTGACTATCCATGAGACATTTGGAAAGATTACGTAAAGCCTGCCAAGGCCATCTGCAAACAAAGGAAGAGAGACCTAGATCTGAAGGAAGAGATGTTTTGCTCTGCTCCTTTTTTTCTTCTCTTTTTGAAGGAACAGGAAAAACATTCAACTTTTCCTGACAGCACAATGGTGCTCCAGACTTGCCAAATGGCAGAGCAATCAGAGGATGTTAATTGGAACAGGCTTGGCTGCCCAGGGATAGCTCCAACAGCTGCTTCTTCCCTATTTGCTAAAGTTGTGCTATACTTGCAGTTCCAGCAGCATCTGGGTATTGAGTCAAGCTCCAGATCAAGCTTTGCTGGCTCCTGCTTCCTTTTCATGGGCTGCTTGGAGTTGACGTCATCCATCCAGTCACAGCTCTCCAAGTCTGCCATGTGCACTGATCCTACACTGACCCTGAACCATGATGCAAACAATGGGATTGTAATTAAGCTCTCATTCCCCGCAGTATCTCACTGTGTCCTGACCAGTCTGCTGTTCAGGTGTTCAGGGCTGGGATGAATCTCAGCAACCTTTTTTGATCTTCACAATCATTGGCATCTTAGAGCCTCCCTTCATCTGCCAGCACTATCTGAATAACTATGTTCCCTAGTAAATATTTTTGGGTAAAGCCATGTTCTAATATAAGGGAGAAGAGAAATCCTCTTTTTATGTAGTTCATAATTGTACAAATGTAAAAAAAAAAAAAAAAAAATCCTCCAGAATCAGGCCAAAGACCTAGCTGGTCCAAGATCCTGGATCACACAATGACCAATCAGGTGCATTCAGGAAGACCACACACAGATACAACAATGATGTCCCTTTTCTGCTTTTGTCCCCCAGTGGCTGGGACTTAAAATATGCTGCCCATAATTCTGCAGACAGAAAACAACCATCAGGTCTAGTACACTTGCCAGCCTCAGCATCTCTGAATTTTCAAGTCTCCTCTTAAAATTGTCCAAATTTGGTGGCCATTGACATAACCAATAACATCACATTCCACAGTTGAATGATGCAATGTGCAGATAAGCACTTTATTTTATCAATTCAATTTTTTTCTAAATCTATTTCTGGTGCCCCTTTCCTAATTCATCTACCTACCTACCTTCCCACCTATCTGCCTTCATAAAACAATCCACAATATTTCTAGAGAAAGTCCTCCAGTAACTTGGTAATTTTGTCATTTGAAACTTCTGTGACTCTATCAGGTCACCATGTAACTTGGCCTCTCTCATCCAAGTCCCTCCTTGATGCATGTAAAAAGGAGCAGGGCTGCAATCACATGATTATGGCTGCCATTTTGACTTTTTTTACACCCTGCACCATATACATGGACACCTCTGTCAGTAATATAAAGTCTGGTTCTTCTACAGCTCATGGCAGCAATCTGGCGGAAGTTGTATTTTAAGAATGTAAGTCTACCTTAAAACTCTTCTTATCCAAGCATTCTATTTCTCCCTGTGTCCAATCTGATGCCTCTAGGTGGTTAGCAAGCAGGAGATTGGATATTCCCCAGCCCTACCATTGTTCCCCTGCGTATTTGGGGGCCTGCTTCTCCAATCCTAAACCGATAGCCTTCATAGGCTTTAAGGAAAAGGTAAGTTTCTCTTTGGGTCACACTGAATTCCTAATTATTTCATGGAGATGTCCACATAGTGATCTTGGCAACACAAGAGCTAGTTTTCCCACTGTCCTTGCTTTTCACTTCCCAGTCTAGCTTACCATTGTTAGATTTCCTGATGATATCTCATTCTAGTATTAGCAAGATTTGACCCTACTTCACTTTTTGAGATCAGACAAGATCACCTAGACACTGCCACCTAACTGGGTAAGGTCTCTAAGGAGCATCTGAAACCAAAGGGTGTCAACACCAGATCTGAATGCCCTTTGCCAGCTTCAACTCTAGATACCACAAGCCAAGAAACATAGCAAAACTCCCCATCCAAATCCCAAAGGGAAAAACATGTAAAGTCCAGGCCCTGCATTTATTTATTTAATTAGTTATTTCCCACTGAATCCCAAAGTCCTTCCCTATCCATGAAGAAGAGCCCTCCTCTGGTCTAATCCAGTATGGTCCACCTGGTCTGGCATCAACACTGCAGAAAGGTTTTTTCATGTCTTTGTTGGCTGCTCTTTATGATGAAAGATAGCAGGGTCCTTCAGGCTTGGGGTCTTCTGCTTCCAAAGAAAGGGCTTGCCCACTTACTTATGGTCACTCCCTATGGCAGTGTTTCTCAACCTTGACAGCTTGAAGATGTGTGGACTTCAATTCCCAGAATTCCCCAGCCAGCAAGGGAATTCTGGGAGTTGAAGTCCACACATCTTCAAGTTGCCAAGGTTGAGAAACACTGCGCTATGGGCATAAACATGCAAAGGACCAGAATTGCTGACCTGTGACTCCATCCCACCCAAGTATAAGCCTCTTGCACCCTGCTTTTGCATATGACTCTCTGTTGCACCCCAGCAAAAGTATTATTTAAGGGTTTATTTATTTATTTGAATTCCTTGGCTGCCCAACTCCAACAGACAACGTTCATGCATAAGGAGAGAGGGCTGGAACCACATCACTGCAAGGAAGACTGTCCCTATTGCTGATGTCTTGGCTAAGGACCCCTCCCTTCTTTGAAAATTCAGTTCTGCCCCCTGGGCTCATCACGTTCTGTTTCCAGGAGATGTATCAGGGGCAGAGAAAAGGAATAAAAAAATCTTTATGTGTTGTTTTCATTTAGGAAGGACATCTCTTCTTTCTCCTCCCTCTCTCTTTTTTTTTTTTCAAAGAGCTAAGATATACTGTTTTGCCTTCAGTCATTCTGGAAGACTTCACATATTAAGAGGACCCTTTCCCAACATATTTTTCTCTTCCAGTGCATCCCGGATTTTAGTGATTTTTCCTTTAAGGTTTTAATTCATTTTTCTCTACTTCTTGCTACAGGTGAGAGGGAAACAAAATCTGCAGATCCCATCGAGATATAACATCTCTACCAAGCATGAGTCATTCACACATATCTCATAAAAGAGTCCACTCTTCTTCCAGATATTGACCTCTTTTTTTTTCTTTTCTTTTCTTCAGGGTTCTTTTACTTCTATCTCTCTTTATTTTTCTAAAAGGAAAAAGACCTCATCTCTCTGTCTTTCTTCATATTTGGTGCTTAAATGTTTCCTCACTTCTGATTTTTCATGCTATGCTCATCTCAAATATAGCAATTATTGCTATCTAAAATCTAGTTGAAATTATGTATTTATATGTATATTTCAGATTGAAGTTGGAAGTGAATCAGTCTTTTTTAAAAGGTAATGCTTGTTATGGTTTGGAGTTGTTTCATGGTAAATAATCATACAGTGTTTATTGCGGTTACTGGAGCACTTCTCACATTTAATGCTTCTAGAATGACTCCTTAAGCATAGCGGCCTCATTCAGACATAATGTTAAACCAGGACTTTTAATCACAGTTGACAAGCAAACCAACTAAGGGGAGACATGAAAGCAATCTTTCAATACTTTCAATACTTGAAGGGCTGTCACAGGAAAGAGGATGTGGATTTATTCTCCATAGTGACCAAGGGTAGGGCAAGATCCAGTGCATTCAAGCTTTACAGAGAGATCCAAACTCAAAATTAGAAGGAATGTCCTTGTCATGAGAGCTATTAAGCAGCAGAAAAGCCTGTCTCCTGCAGTTGTTAGTGCTTCATCACTGGATGTTTTCAAAGGTTGGGCAGTCATTTGTCTGGGATGGTCTGACGATTCCTGTCATGGACAGGAGTTAGACTAGAATACCTTCAAGGCCCCTTCCAACCTTAAGATTCTATGATTCTAGACTTACAAAGATCAGAATCATACAGGCAATCGTTTTTCCTCTGGGGAAGCAAAAGGTGGACTTTGAAGAAGCAAGATAGAAAAACTATTGAAGCTTTTCAACTTTGGTGGGAAGTAGACTCATCAAAATACTGTGGACAGATAAGAAAACAAGCAAAAGGATCATTGAACAAATCAATCCAGAGTTCTCACTCGAGGCACAAATGACCAGGCTAAAATTATCATACTTTGGACATATTATGTGAACACCTAACTCTCTTGAGAAGTTTATAATGCTGGGAAATGTGGAAGGAAAGAGAAAAAGATGACAACTAGCATCAAGGTGGATGGACTAACTGTAGTACCTATGGGTACAGCACTGGAAAATCTGAAAGGCCAGGTTGGGGACAGATCATCCTGGAGAAGCTATCTTTGTGATCACCATGACTTGACACCAACTTGATGGCATATAATCAGTCAATCAGTCCATCAATCAAATACAGCTTCAAGTTATCCATTTCACTGAACTTTTTAAAAGTTAACAAAGATGTACCAAAAATCTAAATTTTGTAAGTTTCTTAATAAGCATCATCTTTTTTTTCTTAAATGTCCTTGACACAATATATTTTAAATGTAAGGGTCTCCCTGTACTGAACACAGAAACTCCTCCTAACATGATTAAGTGATATGAGTAAATACAAAGCCCTACTAAATAACAGAACCACGGAGTATTGTGTTCACTTATTTGGCTATGCTGGCTGAGAGCTATGGAGTTTTGGGCCCAACCATTTGAGGGAGAAATTGGGGAAGTCTGCATGAAATGGCACCATTCTGAGGCGGCAGTCTTTTTGAGCACCATCTTTCCTGACAACTATTGTTTGAAGTTAATTCTTGTGATCCTGAAAGGAACTTCGAATTCCATCTTCTTACAAAAGTGGACACTTCTGTTCACTGTCTGAATTCATAGTTCAGTTAAGAATCCGTGAATCTTAGTTCAAATAGTAAGCTATCACTGTAAAATGCAGATGGTAAGCTATCGTAGATGGTAAGTTATCACTGTAAAAATCTCCATGTCAGCAGAAAAGGTTCTGTACAATAACTTCTTTCATGCAATAAGCTTAGCTAGGTCAGGTAAATATCTAATAGATGTGTCTGCACAAGTTTAATATTAACCTTAGATAATTTGGGGGGGGGGGGCAGTATTAGCATCTTGTGCAAACCCACCCCATTTAGTTAATTTATGGTTCAGCACATTGTCGAAACGTCAAATGGGTTAATTTGAGAACCCAGTTAAGCAAGTTGTGTGAACCCAGGTGGTACCTAATTCCTTGCCTCAATTGGCATAGAACTTGTTCACACTTCTCACTTACCTTGAAATAGGCAGGCCAGTTGGGTAACAAAGGTTCAGCTGGCAGGCTGTTGAGTAAGAAGGATTTCATTTATATATATCTTCCTTCTCGCTCTGCTAGAACTCGGTATCAATTATTATTATCTAAGCTGGTTGGAGTGCAATTGTAAGGCATTCATTAAAAAGCAGTTCCTGCCTGGGATTTATTCCCACTCATCTGAGATGACCTAACCTACCATTTGTTGAATCCTTGCTTCGGTGTGCTAATTAGGAGTGAACCTCCTTTTCTCCTCCAGTGAAGCTTTTATCCGCCACTTCTCACCGAGGCAAAAGATCCCTGTGGAGTTTTTCTATGGGAGTTTTGCCTGAATATCCTCCATGTTGGGCCCTACATCAAGTGACAGTAGTCCAAATGCTAGTCTTATTAGCATACACATTATTGTTGAGGACAAAATGGTGGTGTGTAAGCTAATGAGCAGATGATCTGGACATTCTGCTAAGATAAGCCATTGACCCTGATCCAGTGAGAAATGGACCATTTATGTTTACACAAGCAGAAGCCTAATAAAATACTGGATTTATCATCCAGCTGAATTACAGCCATTTTCCCAATTCTGAAAGTAGCAAAGGAATTTGGTGAGATGGAAGAAGTGGGAAAGTTGAACCGAAGGGGGAAAGTTGCACAGAATACCTATTAACTACAATTGAAGCTCAGCAACTTCATGGGTTATGGCTTTGGATAATAGTTAATAATCAGAAGTGACAATATTAGATTTGTTCAGCCTTCCCTAACTCAATGGCTCTGTTCAAATTAAATTCTCCATAACAGTATTCATAGAATCATAGTGATGGAGCACCCACAACTTCAGGAGGCAAGCTGTTCCTCTGCTTAATAGTTCTCCCTGTCAGGAAATTCCTCCTTATTTCCAAGTTGGATCTCCCTCTGATGAGCTTCCACCCATTGCTTCTTGTCCTACCCTCAGATGCTATGGAGAATAAATCAGCATCCTCTTCCCTGCGGCAGCCTCTCAAGTATTGAAAGATTACTATCATGTCTCCCCTCAGTCTTCTCTTCGTTAAGCTAAACATACCTAGTTCCTTTAGCTGTTCTTCATAGGATATAGCCTCCAGACCACTTATCATCTCTGCTGCTCTTCTCTGCATTCTTTCTAGGGTCTCAGCATCTCTTTCATATTGTGGAACATCTCTTTTGAATTGTGGAATTTTGTATTGCTCCAGTCATCCTTCATTCTGCTTTGGTCAGATCTCATCTTAAGAATTGTGTCAAATTCTGGGCTTTAAGAAGGATGGAGCTGAACAGGTCCAGCAAATGGCAGTAAGAATGATCAGGGGACTAGAAACAAAGACCTATGAAGACAGATTGAAGAAACAGGGCATGTTTAGCCTTGAGAGAAGATAACTAAGTGGGGCTATCATAGCTGAAAGGATGTCATCTGTTCCTCTTATTCCACAGTGTAGGACATGGAATAATGGACTGAGAAAGGCAAATTCTGACTGAAAAATCAGGAAAAATATTCTAACAGTAAAAGCATTTGACAGAGAAATCAATGACCAAAGGAGGTGATATGCTGTTCTTCTCTGGATGAATTTGCACAGAAGCTGGACAACCATCTGTCTGAGATGCTTTAGTTCAGTGTTTCTCAGCCTTGGCAGCTTGAAGATGTGTGGACTTCAACTCCTACAATTCCCCAGCCAGCAAGGCTGGCTGGAGAATTCTGAGAGTTGAAGTCCACCCATCTTCAAGTGGCCAAGGTTGAGAAACACTGCTTTAATTAGAATTTCTGTACTGAGCAGCAGGTTGGACTCAATAACCTAAATGGCCCCATCTTACTCTAGGATCCAGATATTCTATCCTATGTATTTTAACATTTGAAGTTGGCCTTCTGCTCTATTATTTCTCAAGTGATTTTGAATCCTTCTCTTAAAGACTTCTCTTTCCTTTCACTCTTGTTATAAAATCTGTATAGCCAGAAAGAGACTGCAAAGGACATCCAGCATAATGTTTTGACCATACTATGACTTGTTGACCTCTTAATACCATCATTATAGGTCAGCCTGCAAAACCTTCAAAGGTCCATTGAAACTAATTCATTTCTACTTTGAAGATAAGATTGGTCACATCCATTCTGACTCAGTATTATGATTTGACAGAATCAAACATGGATGTGGTGGGTTATGTTGCTATGGATACTTTTCAATGTATGCCATCTGAAGATGCTAAGAAACTACTTCGTGAGTTGGGATCTACTATCTCGTCTCTGGACCTTTCAAAAAGATAGAGAAAGCACGCAGAGCATGACCTCTGGAACTCTTTCCAATCTCTTTATCAGCAGTGGCCATAAGAGTCCTGTGTATTTCACTCTGTAATGAACTAACATGTTGCATCTGTTGGTGTGGATGTGTGGTTTGGAAAGCACAGGCTGATCTGCATATGCTCCGCTATGTTGTGACACCAGGTGGGAGAAGGGAGGCAGCTTAGAAAGGAACAGGTGCCAATGTTCTGTGCAGATGCCCAATTGCCTCTCCTATAAGGAGAGGTGGGTGGGGTGTTCTCTCTCTCTCTCTGCACCCCCCAGCCATTTCATTTTCAGACTCAATCTTTCTTTTGCTGTTTCTCCCACCACACCAGATTTGGTCCAATTCTCCTCTATTTTGGAATGCTGATGTGACGGAATGATTGGATGAAGGCCACGCTCGAGGAGATAAGCATTCCCTTAGCCCTTAACAGGAGCGTGGGAAGTTTAAGAAGATGAGACTGGCACCACCCTAAGGAATTCACGGTGTTGTGGCTTGCTGGCTGGGACGTTATATTCAATCTGGAGACATTGTATCTTGAGGTGGAAGTTAATAAACGCAACAAAATTGTATCTTCGCTGTCTCAGGGAGTTCTTTGGGCTGAACCTGACAGCTATCTTACTAATGGAGTTCTAATCCCATGAACATAATTTATTGCCAACATCCCATTCAGTTGTAAAGATTAAAAAGAGGTAAAATAGGGAAGTGGAGCACTGGATCAGGTTCACAGGCCCAATTCAGAATTCTGGAAGAGATGATCCTGGTTTGGATCATTCTGTTGATAATCCATTGCCCACATCCAGAAACAGATTGGCACTGAAATTTCATGGAGACTGCATGAAAAAAATGAACATCTATTTTGAATTACTCAACTCAGTTTTGCAATCAGGTGTCAGCCAGTTCTGCTGCACATCATTTATACCAAGTGTTAGTTTTGATATATTGAGAATTAAATGGCAAAATAAGTGGGTAAGCCTTTCTTCAAATGGCTCCCACCAGTGTATTAGACTACAGCTAATGGTCTCCATGTTCATGCCAGTTCCATCATTCAACAAGAGTCCCAACATTTCAAGAACCATGCACTCCAGAGATTTATTTGTTTGTCTGTTTATCTGTATCAAATTTATATGGCCGCCCATCTCACGAAAAGTGCCTTTAGACAGCATACAAAGATATAAAACAATAAACATGTCAAAAAAGTCATTATTAAAAAGTTTTTAAAGCATCAAGCACACAAAAGATTAGATTAGCAAGGGAGCCACCTCAAGATGGGGTGTTCCCATCATTTAGTAGGGGTGTTCCCAGTGAAGAGTGATTTATCCTAGGATGCGCATTTCATCAACTATCGGCTTTAATGTTTAAGGATTCCACAAGGTGTAGACATTTGTTGTTTCTGTTCCAGTAATGTATATATTAAAGATCACAATATTTTCTACAAAGTGGAAAACATCTCAGCCTTTGCATACTAAGGGAGTTAGAAACATTTGACAGAAAGCTTATTTTCTCTCCAGATGTGAGAGCTGGGAAGCAGAGAACGGTTTTATTACCAAACCTTCCAATGCAGGTTTAAGAATTAATGTGACTGAAGTTCTAAAGGTATATGGTAGGTTTAGACCTTTTTCGAAAAAAAGGGCAGAGTAGTTTGTAAATAATTTCTTGTGTCCGTTTGTCTTTTGAAAGCCTGTGAGAATCATTTGAGGTATGTTTTATTTTCATATTACTCTTTCATTCATTCATTGATTGGTTGATTGATTGATTAGGTGCCACGAAGTCAGTGCTGGCTCTTAGCAATAACATAGATAGATCTTCTCCAGGATGATTTCTCCCCAACCTGGCCTTTCAGAATTTTCAGCAGTGCAACCATCACCATTCTACCTTTCCCAGCATTATGGATTTCCCAAGGGAGATAGGTCTTCACCTAATTATCCAAAACCTGGTAATTTGAGCCTGATCATTTGTACCTCAAGTGAGAACTCTAGGTTGATTTGTTCAATGTTTGTTTTCTTCTCTATCCATGGTATTCTCAGGAGTCTTCTCCAACATCCAAGTTCAAAAGTATGTTTAGAAATGTGTTACTTGAGAGTAAATCTGCTTTCTGAAGACCATGCAATGTATCAGTGAAGACACTGGATTTGTGCTGGGGAAAAACAGAAGCCTCTCTTGCAAGGAAAGAAAGAGTTCAAAAAATTGCAGAGCAAAATTTGGCATAGCATGGTCCCTATTAATACAGGTTCCTTCAGCCCCACATTCTGAATCAACTGCAGACTTTTCTTGGCTTCTCTTCCATCCTCCAATCTCATCCTTCGGGGAGAAAAGGCATCTGGAAAATCCCAGCTTTGCATTCTTGCTAATATTGCTACACCATACCTTTTCAATGGAAATATGAAAGAATACCCCTTCAATTCCTGCTTTGCTACCACATTGTGGTGGGGGGAGGAGCAAGGATGTTCCTGAGAGGAATGAGCAAAGAACACTATGAATGTAAGCCAAGAGTATATACTCCCAGTAGGGTCACCATGTAGTGGAGAAAATCCAACAAATAAAATGGAGACTACATCTTCCCCACCACCCCCACCCTGTCTTTTGGATATGACCAGGGTCAAACCCAGTTCCTCTCTTTGGCTAATCTCATCAGACACAAATTGACCCTCCCTGCCCCAGACAAAACCCCTGCAATCCCATCTAAACCAAAGAGTAGAAGCCTCCTCACCAGCTCACAGTGCAACCCTAGCAAGGAAACCTACAGAAACCCCAACCTTCCATCTTCTTATCAGCTGATTACCTCAACATGCCATCTCCTTAACAGTGAACTTCTCAAGCTGTGCTGCCCTCCTGAAAGGTCCATTTTGCCTTACAATAGAACTCACCCTAGGTACACAGACAAGGACCTGCCTAGCTTCCCCAAACTGGCCTGCGAATCAGATCCCTAGGATTTCTCACTTTGTAGCCCTCAACTTCTATTAAAAATCTTTGCTTTCCCATTGTTTAGGGTCCCTCTTTTTTGTAAATCAGGCACCCAACGTTTGTTGCAATAAACATGGTTCTTCTTGGTGTCGTGCTCCTTCTTCAGACTGAATCCATGACAACCTAAGACATGAAGGTCATCCAGCAACAGCAAGCAGGCACCTATAGGTAGGTAATGACAAACCATTCCTGTATTTACCAAGAAAACCACATGGATGATTGACAATATATTGCCAAATGATGTGCCTCTCAGGTCAGAAGGCCCTCAACATGCTACTGAGGAAGAACTGAGGTTCTTTTGAAATACTAAGGGTGTTTATGACACAGCTAGATTAAAGCTGTCTGGATGTCTGGTTACTGATGTTACTACATGAGAAAAATAGACAAAGCTGCAATGACAGAATTGAAGTGGCAACATGAAATGTAAGAAACATGACTATAGGAAAGCTCAAAACAGGAAAGATGAATTAACCCATTCTCTAGGTTGATACAATACACCAAGCCATATACTAACCCATAGTTCGCATGACATTCCAAGCCACAGAAAACCTCACCAATGTCAGTACTGACCCAACTTAGCCCATTGTGCAGAAACACCTATTCCTGCCTGTCTTGAACTGACTTGCTTAAAGCCATGAATATGTGGATTCAGTAACTGCAATGCAGACTGTAGTTCTGGCTTAACCGAAAAATTTGCATGAGAGCTTACTGGACCTTATTTCCATCAGCCTGTCCTTGAGAGCAAATTGCAGTGCATCTTTTTGACTGCCTGATCCAGAGGTGCCTGGTGCCTCCAGGAACAGCTGGACTAGTGCTTTACTTATTCCTCTGCTCCATGGGAGATTATTTTTATTTTTCTAAACATGCAGAGATGGTGGCTTCTCTTCTTCCTCTCGTTTTCTTTCTCAACAGCAAGCATGCTCACCCTCTGCGAGGAGGCACTTTCCTTCTCAGGTGCCAGAAAAGAAATCACCCACAAGGAGTAAGGGGAAAGGGTCTGGCTAACAGGAGGGGATCTCTTCAGTCATCCAGTTGCAAGAAAATGATCCCCAAAGCTTTTTGTTAGAGATGCATCTAATGGCACGATTGCCTCCCAGTTGTGAGCTTGGGCTGCAAATAGCCTCAGAGGCTAGCAGAGCCCCGGGATTAAGCAAAATTGGAAAGTAGGAAGATGCTGACAGTCTTGAAAGTACATTACTTTTCTTAGACAGTCTTGAGGTCAAAATGTTGCCACCATCCATTTCCAGCAGCGGAGTTGTCACCGACAAATTGACCTTTAAAACAAGATCTGTCCTTTTTCTCCCTTGCCTTCCTTTTTCCAGGATCAGAAAGTCTCCCCTTTCATTTCATTCACCCCCTTTCCCATGTGGATTCTTCTTCAAGAGGCTTGTATTGTCCCAATATCTTTCACTCCTCTTTCTGAGACAGAATTATATGGATAGGTTTCTTCCCCTTCCTAACAGCCAGAATTATTACTTCTTTTAAATCAACATCTTCCTTTACAGACGCCACTTCACCAGCTTAGGGAATTAACCCATTTTAACCCACAATATGTTGGACCATAAACTGATCAAACTGGCTGGGTTGGCCCAACATGCTACGCCACAAGCCAGCTGCCAAACCTTTAACTGCATAAACACAGCCTATATGTTCTCATGGGGGACGCAGTGCCGCAGCAGCTTAATGATGCTGAAAGTTGCCGGCCAGAAATGGTTGACGCTTCAGTGGTTCGAGTCCAGCCTTCGCGTTAGCAGGGTGACTTCCTGTTTCCTCCCCAGTTCCTGTAAACCCAACAGTTCGAAAACTCACGTGAGTAGATAAATGGGGACTCTCACTCCGGTGGGAGGAAAAATGCTGGCGGCGCCTTGGAAAAAGGAGTCGGGACCAGTTGCCGGTAAGCGCAAAAAACCGCGCTCGCCCGAAAAGGGCACGAAGCAATGGAAATCCCGCCTCCTGCGCTCGCCAGCTGGGCTCTGCTCTAGGAAGGAGGCTCTGGCAAACCACTTCCGAAACACTTGCCTTGAAAACTGCAAGGACTCGTCCAAGCAGTCACTGCAGAGTCAGTAATGAATGAGCGCAGATAAAAATATATATATATGTTCTCATAGGTTTCTCTTGTACCGCTAACGGAACCCGATGCCAGGAAATGCTGACCTATCCCTGAGAATGGTCTTTGCAGGTCTTTGATTATACTGCTGCATTGATGTGCAATATTGAATTTAATTGGTACAGTATCAAAAAAGCAATTGCAACACGAGTTTTTTTTCCCAAAGGGATGTAAATAGAACTTTTATAGAGCCCTTGTGAAGGTATTACTTGTGAAGTTTTACCCAGCTAATCAAAATGTGTAAGAGATCTTCCCAGCATGCAATTTGGCTGGCTATCAGTTTGAAAGAAAAAAATGATAAAGGTCAGTCTAGACCAGTATTTCTCAGCCTTAGCAACTTTAAGATATGTGGACTTCAACTCCCAGAATTCCCTAGCCAGCCATGATAATCTATCCCTAACCTGGTCTTTCAGGTTTTCCAATGTTGTACTCATTCCTACTGTAACTGAGTCTATCCACCCCACTGCTGGTTGTCCTCTTCTTCTCTTTCTTTCCACCTTTCCAAGCATTAGAGCCTTCTCCAGAGAGCTGGATCTTTGTATAAAGTGTCCAAAGTATGATAATTTGAGCCTGGTCATTTGTCCCTTGAGTGAGAACTCTGGGTTGATTTCTTTGATGATCCATTTGTTTGTTTTCTTGACTGTCCATGGTATTCTCAGGAGTCTTCTCCAACACCAAAGTTCAAAAGCATCAAGGCACTTTCAGAGAACATTAGTTGATATTTTCATATTGCTGTGAAGTCAGTTGCACAAAGCACATAATGCACATTAAGCTGGTCTGTATTTGACCATCTACTCATTATCTGAACTGTAGTTTCCAACCTTTCTGGGCCAGTAGGCACGCTTAGCATTTTGAGGGCATGTTATCGGCTTTCTCACAAAATGGTGGCTGTGGCCAGTCATAAAACACCAATATATTAGCAGGCAAAAAAAAAAAAAAAAAAATCAGCAATGGGTGCAGTCCTACAACCATTTTATTTTCTGAGAATACTTCTGCAATCTATGTGGGGCTGAGAAGCATTGTTAGCAATACAGAAAAGTCATGTCTGAAGCTGGTGCTTTACTTATAGCCTGCTAAGTTGGCAGGCAACCAAAAGCTGAGTTTGAAGTTGTTTACCTGCGGGAAGAGTTGGCTTCTAGTGGTCAGTAGAGATAACCACTGTAACAGGAACATTTCAGTGAACCTGACAGAGTAGCTCAGTTTGATCTGGGAGGGAATAGACCCACTCCTCATTTAGTGACCAAGTTCCATTCCAATGACCAGGTCATTAAGCAAAATGGTCAATAAGTGAACATGTGACTGAGAGAGACAGAGACACTGTGAAGATCATTGGTTGTTGCCATCTCATCCAGCATTACTCCAGTGTGCGTTATTGTCAGGCGCAACAAATTTGGTCGAAAATGCACATATTGGTCAGAAAATAATTTGCTTATTACTGTCATATTTGCGAATGGTTGTTAACTGAGATAGTCACTAAATGAGGAGTTTGTATACAAGGTCTTTTTTGCCACATACTGAAGGCAATATGCAACCCAAACACTAGCTGCATAACATTTATATACCAATCAAATCTGCATTACATTTGTACATTTCCTTGAAGTCCCAGTGAGCTGTTCTCCAGGAAAGCCTTCTGCATATGCTCAGAAGCCTGTTCCAAATGCTTCCAACAGTTAACTGAAACAGTCAGAAGAGGTTTCTGCCCATGCCCACACGGGCAGTAGCCTCTTCCAGCTACTAAAACTGCTGAATGAGTGCTTGGAGCAAAACCAAAGGAATAAGATTGCTTTGCTTTTAGAAAGAGGTGGCTCACTGCCTTTGGAAGCAACTTCAAAGGGAAGATTTGTACTTAGCATTGTCCAAGCAGAACACGCCTTTGAAGTTTTGCACAGCCCAACTTTGTGCCTACAACAGGGATGCACCTATCTACCTCTGCTTTACACAGAGGACGCCAAGCGCAGGCTTGGCCTCGCAGCCCCCGAAGGGAAAGCTTAAAAAACAGATTGTCTTCCGTTTGCAAACTGCAAACACTGTTCCTGTTTCCATGAAAGGCAGCTTAAAAAGGAGAGCAAGAAAAAAAAATAGGGGAAGAACAAGAGTTGCTAATGTGAAGAGAGGACAGCGACCACTGCTTTGTTGGGAATCCTGTTGATTCACAAAAGGCAATTCAGAACTTACCAGCACCAGGTGCAGCCTTGGAATTGGGCCCAAGTATGGATTCATCTTCAGTTTTGACCTCACAGATTAAGGGGTTTATCATTACATGCTGTCCTACGCATTAGTAGCAAACATTTTCTTTGCAGGGTATTAACGAGTCTCTTCATTCATTCACGCTTTGATCGTATGCCAGTTTACAAAGCTGACGTTCAAGCGATCTATGTGTACACACACCCAAGCCATGACAATAAGAAGCAAAAAAAAAAAAAAATTAAGATAAAGTGAGCTACAAACTTCAAACAGCTAAGGGCCACAGGCAGATGAATCACATGGTACACATGTACCAGTACTATACAAGGTTGGACCCCAGGTGTGTGTTTTGTGTGTTTGGAAGGGAATGTTGCAAGTTTTCTGTATTCCTTCACTTCAAAATATCCTTTTTTGTGGGAAATTATCATGTCAGAATCAGGAAATGGTGATGTTCTAGACCAGTTTCCCTCAACCTGACAATTTCCTAATGTGTAGCCTTCAACTCCCACAATTCCCTAGCCAGCCTAGTCATTGCTGAGAATTCTGGAAGTTGAAGGCCACACATCTGGAAGTTGCCATGTTGCCCACACTGGCCTCAACATTTCTCTAAGTTGCTGTCTTTGTACAAGTTAGAGATGGGGATAAGCCAAAATTTGATCTGAATTTTAATTAAATGTCTGAATGTAGATTTGCTGGACTACGTGATGGCACAAGATGAAGTTTTCTAGATGAGGTGACTAGATGTCTCTTTGCTTTTTTCTTCACACAGCACTGCAGAGCTATCTCAGAAGCTGTTTTCTTTTCCTTTTTTCCCCTCAATGCTTCCTGCAATGACCATGTTGGCCATGCTGAGTGCTGCAAAGCAGAAACAGCCAATTCAGAGAGCCACAAACTTTCTGAGGATGTGGACATTTCTTGCTGGGAAAAGAATTTAAAGTGCATAAACCCAAGCCACCTCAGCCATTTTCAAAAGTGAGTTTGGATTCGCCACTCAGAATGATTTCTTCATAGCCCTATTTCATTCCAGGGAGTGTTTCTCCTACTATAGATCTGCTGGGAGTGAAAACACTAAATCAGTGTTTTTCAACCTTGGCAACTTTAAGATGGATGGACTTCAACTCCCAGAATTTCCCAGCCAGCATGTTTTAGGATGTGTGAACTTCAATTCCCAGAATTCCCCATGCTGGCTGGGGAATTCTGGGAGTCAAAGTCCACCCATTTTAGAGTTCTCAAGGTTGAAGAACACTGCATTGAATCTATTCCCAGCATGACACTTATCAACCATCTTTTTTCTCCCTAACATAGAAGTGTTTTGTTAACTTACAACTTGTGATTTCTATATCTCTTGCTTGCCATCTAGTGGTTGTCTGGATGTTTGCTGCCCAGATTTGGTAGCCCTACATTATACATACAGGTGAAACTTGAAAAATTAGAATATCGTACAAATGTTCATTTATGTCAATATGGCAACTCAAAAGGTGAAACCAATATATGAGATAGACGCATTACATGCAAAGCGAGATATGTCAAGCCTTACTTTGGTATAATTGTGATGATTATGGAATACAGCTTATGAAAACCCCAAATTCACAATCTCAGAAAATTAGAATATTACATGACATCAATAACACAAGGATTGGAAATAGAACAATATCGGACTTCTGCAAAGCATAAGCATATGTACTCAGTACTTGGTTTGGGCCCCTTTTGCAGCAATGACTGCCGCAATGCGGCGTGGCATGGATGCTATCAGCCTGTGGCACTGCTGAGGTGTTATGGAAGACCAGGATGCTTCAATAGCGGCCTTCTGCTCCGCTGCATTGTTCAGTCTCATGTCCCTCATCTTTCTCTTGGCAATGCCCCATAGATTCTCTATGGGGTTCAGGTCAGGCGAGTTTGCTGGCCAACCAAGCACAGCAATCCCATGGTCACTGAACCAGGTTTTGGTACTTTTGGCAGTGTGGGCAGGTGCCAAGTCCTGCTGGAAAATGAAGTCAGCATCCCCATAAAGCTCGTCTGCGGAAGGAAGCATGAAGTGCTCCAAAATCTCCTGGTAGACGGCTGCGTTGACCCTGGACTTAATGAAGCACAGTGGACCAACACCAGCAGATGACATGGCTCCCCAAATCAACACAGACTCTGGAAACTTCACACTGAATTTCAAGCATCGTGCATTGTGTGCCTCTCCATTCTTCCCCCAGACTCTGGGTCCTTGGTTCCCAAATGAGATACAAAAGTTGCTCTCATCAGAAAAGAGGACTTTGGACCACTGGGCAACAGACCAGTTCTTTTTTTCTGTAGCCCAGGTAAGACGCTTCTGATGTTGTTTGTTGTTCAGGGGCGGCTTGACAAGAGGAATACGGCATTTGAAGCCCACGTCCAGGATCCGTCTGTGTGTGGTGGCTCTTGATGCACTAACTCCAGCCTCAGTCCACTCCTTGTGAAAGTCCCCAACACTTCTGAATGGCCTTTTCCTGACAATCCTCTCCAGGCTGCGGTCATCCCTGCTGCTTGTGCACCTTTTTCTACCACACTTTTCCCTTCCACATAACCTTCTATTGATGTGCTTTGATACAGCACTTTGGGAACATCCAACTTCTGTTGCAATTACCTTTTGGGGCTTTCCCTCCTTATGGAGGCTGTCAATGATGGTTTTCTGCACAACTGTCAGGTCAGCAGTCTTTCCCATGCTTGTGATTCCTACTGAACCAGCCTGAGAGACCATTGAAAGGCTCAGGAACCCTTTGCAGGTGTTATGGATTCATTAGCTGATTAGAGTGGGACACTTTGAGCCTAGAATATTTTCACACTATTCTAATTTTCTGAGATTGTGAATTTGGGGTTTTCATAAGCTGTACGCCATAATCATCACAATTATACCAAAGTAAGGCTTGACATATCTCACTTTGCATGTAATGCGTCTATCTCATATATTGGTTTCACCTTTTGAGTTGCCATACTGACATAAATGAACATTTGCACGATATTCTAATTTTTTGAGTTTCACCTGTAGATCCTCTATTTCACACCCTCACCATTCTCTCTGGGATATCTTTCTATCCCTGCTAAACATTCTTGTTTCCATCATGGCTATCCACCACTTCATACACACATATTATATATAATTTAAAAGGAAAAGTGTAAGTTGACATTTTGAGTTGAGGAGGAGAGAACTAAAGGTGTTCCTAAATATCTTCCAGCAGTAAGTTTTTTTATTCACTTGGTAAAGAAATCTGGTCAGCTGATATCTCTTTCCTGGAATTGGGGCCTTTATTAATGCAAACAGGATCAATTGCAGAACCGGGGCTTCAATTAAAGGTAAACAACCAAGTTTACCAAACAGCCTCTGGACCCTGTAGGAGGAGTTTTAGAAGTTCATTTGGATCAGAGACCAGGAAACAATTCCACTGAAGTACAAATTGGTTTATTTTGGTACTGGAGGGGAAAGACAAGCCTAAAATGGGTAGGAATGCAACCCTTCTATTTAGACTGATGCAAATTAGACTATACTTTTAAGCTGTACAGTAATTATTTGATTGGGTTATGGCACGTGCATGTTAATGAGATCAGAATAGTATGGTAATGGGGGTGAATACAATGGAATTCTTGGGTTGAACAAAGGTGAAACAGAAAGTGTCTGTTGAATGTTGTGTTCCCTAGGTGTCATCAAATGCCCTTCCCAGTTCCTTTGCACAGTGGAATCAGCATTGCTTTGTGTCTAAGCTGTTTTTCCTAGGAGAGTGGTTTTGGGGAGGAGGCAATTTACTTGCCTATTCCAACACAATTGCTTCTCCTTCATTGCTTATGTGCCTGTGGATGCCTGAATTGGTGATTTAAGTTCTCCTTGCCCCCACCCACCCAGTATTTTGTCAGGTTAAACTAAAGTCCATAGAAATGTGACCTGCTGCAGTGCGATATGCTAGTCGTACGCATCCAGAACAAGCCACCTTGGGCATCATGATGTCATTCTTTTGCATAACAGCATTTTCATGTACATGACCTCATCTATCAGCCAGATGAGTCCAAAAGGCATTCTTAAGAGTTGATAAATCATGAGGGGAAGAGGGGAGCTATACTCCATGTTTTGTTCAGAAGGGGGTTCAGCTGCTCAGAAAAAAGGGGTTAAGGTAAGCTAGTGTAGTAGGGAACATCCTGAAAGGCCAGAAGATGGGGAGCAATTCACCCTAGGAGAGTGTTTTGTGACTGTATATACTCACACTGCAACCATTTTTAGAATAGACAAGTTCCCCACTCCCCATGCTAGCAGCAATTTTTGAGAGCACCTTCAATAGCCTCTCAAATTTCCAAGTGAGCTCACTTGGGGCAGCCTATCTTTGTCTTCATTATTCCAATCAAAGCTTCCATGCACTACTTCTGTTCTGTTGTTGGTCACCAGATTCGCACACCTATTATTAGCAGACACTATTCTCTCCTTTGATTCAGTATGATACCCCTTCCCTTTCACAGGTGCCAGAAGGAAGAGAAAACCAGCAACAACCCATCCTCACTGCAAGATAGGAAGGCTTCCTCAGGTGGACACCTGCTGCTCTTCAGCCATCCTGCTGAACACCTGTTCCAAGTCTGAGGCACCTGCTTCCAATTTCTCACTGACAATCATGAACCCAGCTTAAGTGCTATTTGAAGATCACTAATTTGGAGAAGTCTATTTTTGCCAAGCTTGAGTTCTGACTGAAGAGTATTTTCAGACAAATCCAGCAACCTCTTCTCTCTACCTTTCATTTCTTTCTAGGGGAATAGACTTGGCATGCATGACCAGTGATGATAAGGACCAACTTTGACCATGTCAAAATGATCAATCCCTGTTTTCCTACCGTCTTAGAATCTTAAAATGCAGACAAAAGCCTCTTTTGATGCTAGGTTGGTTTTCCTATAAAAACTTTGAACCAGCTCTTCTTGGCACAGACAGCAAGGCTTTGTGGTGTGTTATGAGAATGCCATCAACCTCAAGGCCAAGTCATACAACCTTCATGTTCACAGTAAATGTCCTTGGAGACAGTCTACAGGTGAAACTCAAAAAATTAGAATATCGTGCAAATGTTCATTTATGTCAGTATGGCAACTCAGAAGGTGAAACCAATATATGAGATAGACACATTTCATGCAAAGCGAGATATGTCAAGCCTTACTTTGGTATAATTGTGATGATTATGGCATACAGCTTATGAAAACCCCAAATTCACAATCTCAGAAAATTAGAATAGTGTGAAAAGGTTCAATATTCTAGGCTCAAAGTGTCCCACTCTAATCAGCTAATGAATCCATAACACCTGCAAAGGGTTCCTGAGCCTTTCAATGGTCTCTCAGGCTGGTTCAGTAGGAATCACAAGCATGGGAAAGACTGCTGACCTGACAGTTGTGCAGAAAACCATCATTGACAGCCTCCATAAGGAGGGAAAGCCCCAAAAGGTAATTGCAACAGAAGCTGGATGTTCCCAAAGTGCTGTATCAAAGCACATCAATAGAAGGTTATGTGGAAGGGAAAAGTGTGGTAGAAAAAGGTGCACAAGCAGCAGGGATGACCGCAGCCTGGAGAGGATTGTCAGGAAAAGACCATTCAAAAGTGTTGGGGACTTTCACAAGGAGTGGACTGAGGTTGGAGTTAGTGCATCAAGAGCCACCACACACAGACGGATCCTGGACGTGGGCTTCAAATGCCGTATTCCTCTTGTCAAGCCGCCCCTGAACAACAAACAACATCAGAAGCGTCTTACCTGGGCTACAGAAAAAAAGAACTGGTCTGTTGCCCAGTGGTCCAAAGTCCTCTTTTCTGATGAGAGCAACTTTTGTATCTCATTTGGGAACCAAGGACCCAGAGTCTGGGGGAAGAATGGAGAGGCACACAATGCACGATGCTTGAAATTCAGTGTGAAGTTTCCAGAGTCTGTGTTGATTTGGGGAGCCATGTCATCTGCTGGTGTTGGTGTACTGTGCTTCATTAAGTCCAGGGTCAACGCAGCCGTCTACCAGGAGATTTTGGAGCACTTCATGCTTCCTTCCGCAGAAAAGCTTTATGGGGATGCTGACTTCATTTTCCAGCAGGACTTGGTACCTGCCCACACTGCCAAAAGTACCAAAACCTGCTTCAATGACCATGGGATTACTGTGCTTGGTTGGCCAGCAAACTCGCCTGACCTGAACCCCATAGAGAATCTATGGGGCATTGCCAAGAGAAAGATGAGGGACATGAGACCGAACAATGCAGCGGAGCTGAAGGCCACTATTGAAGCATCCTGGTCTTCCATAACACCTCAGCAGTGCCACAGGCTGATAGCATCCATGCCACGCCGCATTGCGGCAGTCATTGCTGCAAAAGGGCCCCAAACCAAGTACTGAGTACATATGCATGCTTATACTTTGCAGAGGTCCGATATTGTTCTATTTCCAATCCTTGTGTTATTGATGTCATGTAATATTCTAATTTTCTGAGATTGTGAATTTGGGGTTTTCATACGCTGTATGCCATAATCATCACAATTATACCAAAGTAAGGCTTGACATATCTCGCTTTGCATGTAATGCGTCTATCTCATATATTGGTTTCACCTTTTGAGTTGCCATATTGACATAAATGAACATTTGCAAGATATTGTAATTTTTCGAGTTTCACCTGTATGTCCTACTCTCTTAGGTATTCAGCTGAATTTATCAGGCTTCAGTGGGCAACAGGAGATATACAAAATTAAAATCCATGCTCATGACTGAGTGCTAATACAACCACTTAGCTACAAGTATTTTCCAGCTCTTTGGATGGGGAAGTAGAGGGTATATCCTAGAAATATTGAAGTCTATGTACTACTGTTGGACAAGGCCCTTTAAAGAGGAGGAAAAAACACAGCCTGGAATAGGAGTATAGAAAAGAGACACCATGGACATACTTTTACATGAAATATCCAGTTTGAGGTAGTGCTCAGGGATGCTAAATCATTTTAACAGACTAATTGGGGGAGAAGGTGGTGTCTGTTATTCATAAAAGTACATTAAAAATGAAAGTATGTCAACATGGTGATTTACATCATTTGCATGATGACTTTATTATGCAAATGACATCAATTGTGTAATCTGTGCCAGTTTGCATCAAATGTATGATTATATCATTAAGCAAACAGTACACATGATGTCATTTGTGTCATTTGCATAGACATAATCCTGCAAAATATGCAAGTGACATTTTGTGATGATGTCATCATGCAAATGAGACAGATTATCATAGAAATTTGGCCCATTGCATGCCAAGTGCACTTCACGAAGATCTGCTAAACTGAGGTTTTGATGTATTATTAATGCTTTGATGCAGATCAGGGCTTCCAGCATCTGTGCACGTTCCATCAAGTAGCTATTTAGGCTACTCTACAGATGAGAACATATCTGACTTTAGATCACATGCCAGGCTCACAAAATAAGCCATGTTATGGCTGAATATGATGGTCTGGTTCACATAACATGCTAAGACAATGGCTCGGTGGCAGATGATGATGTGTCCATAATGTGGGAATCTTCCTCTATTCTCAGCTTACTTTCCCCAAGTCTACCTTTGCATATTGATTTACTCTCCCAGATTTTACAATACCAGCTGTCAACACAGGTGGGAAGAAACACCCGGGAAGATTGGCTTTGAGAAATAGATGACAAAATGCAGGGGAAACTCAGCATAGCTCACCTAGATTTTTTAAAGTCTGCTTTTTCCAATACTATCCAATCCGTGCTGTAACATCACCAACGGAGGCCCTGCTTATGATCTTACTGAGGGTCTCACGGTAAACAGACTGGCTTGAAAGAGGGTCTTCTTAGTGACAGCACCCCATTACAGAACTCTCTCCCAAGGGAATTACAGCTGGCCGCCGCCCTGTGTCCAGTAGTAATGTATGGCTGTGAGAGCTGGACCATAAAGAAGGCTGAACGCCGAAGAATTGATGCCTTTGAACTGTGGTGCTGGAGAAGACTCTTAAGAGTCCCCTGGACTGCTAGGAGGTCAAACCAGTCAATCTTAAAGGAAATCAACTCTGATTGCTCATTGGAAGGATTGATAATGAAGCTCAAGCTCAGATACTTTGGTCACCTAATGCGAAGAGAGGACTCTTTGGAAAAGACCCTGATGCTGGGAAAGATGGAAGGCAAAAGGAGAAGAGGACGGCAGAGGATGAGATGGCTAGATAGCATCACTGAAGCAATGAGCATGAAATTGAGCAAACTCAGGGAGGCAGTGAAAGATAGGAAGGCCTGGCGCAATATGGTTCATGGGGTCACGAAGAGTCGGACATGACTTAACGACTGAACAACAACAACAACCGCCCTGTGTTGTTTAAATTACATCTGAGGTAATTTAATTTCATGGACATACCTGAACCCAGGTATGTCCATGATATAAATAGTATACCATCAGTTAAAATACAAAATGCAAACCACAGATCAAAAGAGTGAAATACAATGAAATCTTCCGTTTAAAAAGTGGAAGAGAGATAGGAGAACAGAAGCAAAGCCACAACACTACCTAGGAAGGCTTACAGAGATGCTTTAATGGGTACCTAGCAGGAAGGGCATGCTTCAGGTCCCTTTCATCAAGAAGTGGCATCTTGTTGGACTCAGGAGTCATGCCTTCGTTATGGCAGCACTTGTCATATGAAACAGCATCCCTCCAGAGCAGTGTTTCTTGAAGCAGCTTGAAGATGTGTGGACTTCAACTTCCAGAATTCCCCAGCCAGCAAGGCTGGCTGGGGAATTCTGGGAGTAGAAGTCCACATCTTCAACTTGCCAAGGTTGAGAAACACTGCTGCAGAGATTTGGATACCCATGATCCTGTTAGCCATTGGTAAGGCATTAAAGACCTGACTATTCCCCAATCCAGATGTTGTTGTTTTTTTAATAAGTTGGGCTGTGTTTGTGATCTTGGACATGATGGTTGTTGTTAAATGATTGTCTTGAACCTTAGTATACCAGCTAGAGTCACTTTTTGTTTGAACCTTAGTATACCAGCTAGATGGGTGGCCATATGAATTGTTTAAATACTGTACATAAATAAAATGGTGTTATTGTAAGCATTTCAAAGTGTTGGGAGGTGAAGCCTTCCAGATGAACATTCTCACCACTAAGAAGGATATCCATGAGTAGGCACAAGATAATAACTCTGCAGGTCTTGGCAGAGGCATGAGAACCTCCTCAGATGATCCTAATAATCTATAACAGCCAGGACATTCTGCCAGATATTCTGGTCCCACGTTGTTCAGGGCCTTTGGTCTGAAGAACAAAATCTTGAATGTAACACCATTATCTAGTTGTCTATCCAGTGCTCTTGCTTCAGCTGAGGTTCAGCAGTGCATAATACAGAGAACCCATTAAGCAAGCTGGCGGCCACAGCTGGTCCTGATTTCCCTGATCTTCCAAATTTTTCCAACGCATTTATCTTCCCATTTCTATTCTATTGCACTTGTTAATTTTAGAATGTTCTATTTTTCATGGATTTAAATACTGGTATGTGCGTGTTAGCTGAGGGAGCTAACATCCAGCCTGACTTTCAAAGCCTATCAGGAGTAAATTAGTGCTGTGGCTGTCTATTTGCATATAAAATATAGCTCTATTGTGTATTGCACGTTGAAGTGATATGGATGTGTAAAAAAAAATTGACTGAGATTTGGAGAGGCAGGCTGTTTAACTTTGGGGAAAGATAGAGTTGTAATTGGTACAATGGAAATTAGTTTTGAGAAATTGTGTGTGTGCTTGTGTGTATGTGCATACGTGTATGTGGTTGGAGGGGGACATATGCAGGAACATCTCAAAGCATTAAAAATGATGGCTAATTGTTCCCCACCAAATTTTTAATTGTCTCCTATTAGATTAGGTAGTCATTTGCAGAAATCTGTTTTTTTTTTTTTCCTTCCAAGATTTTCTTCTTACAAGATAATTGAACCCTTGCAAGACGATTACAGCTTGACTTGGAGAGATGTACAAGTAAATGGCATCTTATAGCTGTATAAAATAATTGCCATTTTAGAGAAAGCATCTTAACACTTTCCTGGAGACGTAACAGAGACAAATCAGTCGTGCGGCTTCTGTCAAGAACAGAAATGAATCTGACTATATTGGTGCATCGTATGTTAGAATTGGGATTTTATACTATAAATTAAGGGTTGTCACCCAAGGGCAGCTGTGGGCCACACACATTTTGCACAAAAAGAGCTGCAGATTCAAACCTTGGCCTCTGTGCCTACAGCAGGGCATATGCGCTATTTTTCAGGCAGGGGGGGATTAGGTGTGCTCTTTGACCAGCGGGCTGAGGGGCAGGGAGATGCATTCCCCCAAAGTTGCCAAGGCATTGCAAAAAAGTGTGGGGCAAAGCAAAAACAAAGTGTGCTTTAACTGAATTAACGCTTAAGCACAATTATAATTTAATTTAAATTAAATATCATTATGCTCTCAGGATATAACATGTCTCCTTCATGTTAGAGACATCTGTGATGACTTCATGGGCTGTTCAATGGCCTTGCCTTGGAAGCAGTACAGATAGTTGCCAGCTTAAGAATGAGTTCTGTTCCCAAGGTCTGTCCTTGAGTTGAATTTGTATGTAAGCTGGAACAGTATTATTGTATAATACTGTATAAGTCAGTGTTTCTCAACCTTGGCAACTTTAAGATGTGTGGACTTCAACTCCCAGGATTCCCCCAGCCAGCCGGTTGAGAAACACTGGTATAAGTAGTATTGTGTAATGAACTCGAGCCACTGTGTATTTAACTCAAATCATTGTGTATTTAACTTGAATTTTGCTACAATAGGCTCCATTCTTAACAATGGGTCACCTTAAACTGGACGTTCTTAACCCGGGGACTACTGTATAGAAGTGTTTTGCCTTCTGGGGTATTTGTTGACTACCTAGTTTACAGCCCTGGGATTCCCTGCAGGTTCTTCATCCATGAACTAACCATGCCTGATCCTGCTTTGTTTCCGAGGTTGGCCAGATGAGGTCAATAATATGCTAGTTCTTCTGTACTGTTATCACCTTTTACAATGGGGGAGAAAGAATTAAAGTTCTGAATGTTGTTATTGGCCCTCAAAAATTCTGTATGCTCTCTGATAATGGGAGACTATCTTCAGGGTAGTAGGCTACCATTCTAGTGGTAGAACCTGTCATGCCCATATCTCCTGAGGAAGAGCTAGCAATGCAACAGAATTTACTTATATCATGATACAAAGAATTGATGTCAGGCTGAAAAATCTCCTCGTATTTTCTTTTTCTTCTTTGCCTTTGATTTGATGAAAGAGATCAGCTCTTCAATGGGGCTGTCCCTGAACAGCATTTGGAAAGTGCATTTGGTCCAGAATGCAGCGGCATGGATATTTTTGGGTGTTTCTTATTACAGTCATATAACACTCTGCTCTGTCAAGCCCATTTTTATAAACCAGCAAGATACTTACATCATATAACTGTTTCCAACTTCTGAAGACTACCTCTCGCACGTTGCAATGCTCTTCCTACAGCAGTTTTGGAGGGCTGATACAAAAAAGTTCCATATGAACTGAGATTGTGCCCCTATGGATGAGGGGTTATTTAAACAACAGCTCATTTTCTTGCTATACTGTACCTTCCATAAGGACTCATGGACCCATTTTATAACTCCGTACTTGATAAAATACCCTGGAAATTCTGATCCTTTTTATGTACAGTTGTTGCTATCTGATCAGTATGTTTCAGTTTCTTTGAACGTAGGTAAATTTCGTTATACTGTCTGTAAAATTAGGCAGGCTTTGATTACCCAGTGATAATCCCACCATTAATATTATCATGTTTTGCTTGATCTCATTTAAATGCATTTTTATTTGTATTTGTACAAATTTGTATTTTATCTGTAATTCTGGTCTGTGACCATAATAAAATATTGATTGATTGATTGCTCTGCAAGCTGCACTGGCTTCTCATAGGCTTCTGAGGGCAACTTTAGCTTTTTATTTCTGTAAATTTCTAGTTTTATAGTGTATAATTTTTAAACTTTTTTAATTTAATTGTGATTTTAGTGGTTGTAAGCCGCCCAGAGTCCCCCATTGTAGGGGAGATGGGCGGGGACAAATTAAATAAATAAAAAAATAAAAAAATAAAATAAACTCTGGTTGTCACCTATAAACCTCATGGCAAAGGACCAAGTTACTTGCAGGACCACCTGCAGTGATATGGAGCTTCCCTCATTCCCACAGTTCTGTTAAATCCTAAGAGAAGATGACATGAGGGAATTAATGCTAATTAAAAGCCTAATTAAGGCTTTTGCAGAATAATTGTTCTTGGTTGATTGTTTTGTTGTATTTTCCCTTATTATTATAGTGATATTTATTGATTGGTCATACAATCAGCCAGATGTTTAGACTGGATTTGGCATTTTTATCCACCTATCGAGTCCTTCCCAAGGACCTGAGATAGGCAGATGTTGTTGTCTGATGGTGTTAAAGGTATCGTTGCAGGATATAAGCTGTTGCAAGTAAAGCTGCCATTTGCAGCTGACTGATGGTGATTTTGTCAACGCCAACGGTCTTCAAGTGATGCTCCAGATGTTTTGGGATTGCAGCCAAGGTGCCTCTTACTATTGGTACTATCTTTGCTTTCTTTTGCCACAGTCATTCTATTTCTATTTGCAGGTCTTTATATTTTGTGATTTTCTCCAGTTCTTTCTCTTTATTGATATTATTATTTATTTATTTATTTCATCAGTTTATATAACTGCCCATCTCACCGCAGGTGACTCTGGGCGGCATACAAGAAAGCTAAAAACGTTGTTGTTGTTATTGAAATTTTTGATCTGCTGTTTCTTTTTTCTATATTATATAGTTGGGTTTTATTCTTTAGATAGTGTATACTGTGTTGTAAGCCACTGTGAGAGTCAAAGGATCAAGGCAGAGGAGGATAACATTGGTTAAGCTGATTTGTGAATGATGACTCTATTTTTACCCTGGCTGCTGTTTCTATGTATGATTTTTTTTCTGGTTTTTTTTAATATTGTTATCTACCCAAAGATATGAATTTAAGATGGACGGTAATATAAGTTGAAAAGGAAAAAAAAGGAAGAGAGGGAAGGGAAGGGAAGGGGAGGGAGGGAGGGAGGGAGGGAGGGATTGCTTTCATAGCACTGGAGAAGGCTCCATTCTTGCTGCAAAATATCTGTCTGAAAAATGGATCTAAGATTTCATCTTATAAAAGGCTTGGCTTCCTGCAACGCTGAGTGTTGGCCATATAGAACATAATTTTGTTAAAAAACAGACATGAACAGATATGGAAACCAAACCATGTGTTCAGCATATGTTTGGAAGCCTAATAGCAGATCTCCAAGCTGTGCCTTCTGGAGAGTATGTGCACTTTGGTGTGTATTTTGAAAAACTAAAATGTCTATACAAACATTCTGAAATGGTTTACAGATTCATAACATTCCTTGATACACAGATGGGTACTTAGCTTTGTTGCCATGGTGGGATTGTGGTATCTTTCTGACATACCATTTTAAAAAAAGGCATCAATGCACTGTTCTGCTCTATGGCTTTTGCTGTTCATAGGGCTCACATCAGACCTGTGGGTGGGGCAGAAAGAACTATGACTGGCTAATCAAATTAAAATTAAATTTTAAAAAGCACTAATACTGGAAATTAAAAGGGAAATCAGTCTATTTAAAAGAAAGCTGGAAAAAAGTGCCAGCACTCCATTTTAGAAGCAAACATTGCATTTTTTTCCCTAATACTGTGCTAAAATTCACCTGGCAATTTCATAAATGAAGGAAGTTTTTTTTTTTTAACCTGATTCTCAGAATGCTGCAGAATTTCTTTTGAATTTCTCTTGGAGGCATTCGTAATGATAGTGTAAAGGTGGCGAAGGATGTTCCTGCCGGTTCAGCTGCTTGCATTGAAGCATCTTTCTGTCATGCTGAAACCTCTCCAGCTATTCATTCTTCTCACTTGGAAAAAGCCCCAAGAGATTTCTTCAGGAATTCTCCTGAGATGTAAATGAAGTCTTAGAAGTCAGGAAGGCTGCACACGACCCAGAGAGAAATTCTTGTACAAAAGAAAACAGGATAGCCACATAGAGACCCTCATTACTTAGTGCAAGAGCATGTTCTATCCATGAGAATTGCTGCAAAATTTCCTTTTTCCCCCTTTCCAAGCAACTTCTCTCTTATCAAGTAGAACTAGAAAGGACTGAGCAAGAAGTGAAAGCACCTAGTAAGAGTGCTTGGATAGACCCTTGATTTTTCATTTTATCAGTTCATCTTTCCTCCTGTACCACCTACCACATTTTGCATTCAAACTTATATGACTCATTTTTAATTAAAAACTGAGTGAGAACCTCATCTATACACCTCTGTCCAGAAAAAGATTACAGGATGGGGAGGGGGAAGAAATATCAGAGAGTGAGTACTGACACGCAGACATTGCTTAAAACTATCCAAGCTGAATAGAATACGGTGCACCTTCAAATATAAAGTCAATGTGATTTGGTATAGGATTAGGTAAAAACAAATTTAAATTCCCATCTAACCACATTGAAAAAATTCCAATTGCTTAATTTGATATTAGCTCCAGGAATTTGAGTTTTTTCAGCAAGCATACCAGAAATATACTTGTCTCTTCCATCCTATAATAATTATAATGTGAGTATAGAAATGCATGCAAACAGTCTTGTACAGCCCATTGTATTGCTCCCCAAAATCTGTGATTCCCAGAAGTGATCAAGATAGAGATCAAATGAACATTTAATATCCCTTCTGAGTCAAACATACTGAAAGCAAACCAGAGCATTTGATCTGGATGGAAGCCCACAACTATATAAAAGATGACAAGTGGCACTGCAACACCAAAATGTTTAGCATCTATGCTCCCTTCCATGCTTCCTATCCTCAGGTCCAATTCCAATTCATTTGGAAGTGTCCTATTCAGGCACTTCCAAATGAAGTCAAAAAGGTCAACCTTGCAATCCAAACTCAGCATGTGGCACCCATGCGAAGAAAGGGCCACTCTTCCATCTTGTGGTTGAAGCCACCATCTTGACTTTTTTCAATCCCCTCCTCACAGATAGCCCTGGTGCTGTTGGGCTATTTTGAGAGGCTTATTTCCCTCTTAGTCTTTTTTTCCTAGACATCTTTATGTGTGAATATACCAAACTTTCCTAAACTTGGTTATGCAGGGTAAGGATTGAGGAAGTTGAAAACCCACACATCTAGAGGATGCCCAGCTGGGGTAGGTTCTTATGTAGGATATTTTCCAGCTAAAACAGTCTCACTATTTCATACAGTTAACAGGTGTTTCAGTTGGCAACCTTAAGAGCAACATTAAATAACTTTGGACTCTGCACCTACTAAGCAAGGGGCTTTGAATCCCTGATCTGCATGCTAGAGCACTAAGTTTGGAGAAAATAACCCTTAAACTGTAAACCAGATGAACATTCTTTTTTTTTTTTTTGAGAATTTTAAATCTAATATTAAAAACTAATACAAACTTAGAGAAAGAGAAGAGAATGGAAAAAAAGAATAAAATATGCAAGAAAGGAGAAAAAGCAAGCCAGCAAGCAGGCAAGAGGAGAATATAATTAAGAAAAAGAAAAGAAATGTATAAAGCAATGACTTCCAACCTTCATCACAACAAGTATAAACACATTTAATAACTTTTCACTCCTTATAAGATTAAACAGATATCTCTTCCTTCCATATCCCATCTCTTATCTATAAGCAAATCCATAAAACATCAACTTTTCAATCCTGTTGTCAGCAAAAAGTCCATGAAGGGTTTCCAAAACATTGCCAGATAGATAGATAGATAGATAGATAGATAATAACCTTGATCAAATAAACCAACTTTATATTCCTTCCTTTTACTTCTAACAGTCTTAATCTTTAATTCAATCAAATAATGTCACAGGATTTGATTTCTCTTCAATTCTTCTTTATCCCATTGTACAGATTTCTTCAACATTTTAACAAGCCTGTTTTGTAGACCCAATAAGAATATATTTTCCAGGCCATTCTCTTGGTTTATCATTTTGTATTTCCCTTTTAATTTTTAAATCTTCAGCCAGTTTCTTTTGTATATTCAGTAAAGCATCCTTTTCCAAGTCATTCTTTTGGCCTGTCATTTGTAGTTCCAAATTCTGTACTTTCTTTATCAGATAAAATTTGCTCCACATCTGTCATTCCTTCACTAACATATTTTAGACATAGTCTATCCATAGAAGCAGACATCATTACTGACAGTGTTGATATTGTAGTTACTTCTGACTCTGTTCTGTCTCCTTTAATATTTCTGATGTTATAACATTTTATATCATTCTGTAAGTCTTAGTATAAACTGACATCAGGCTTTGTATTTTTTGCCTTCTGTTTAAAATCTTTAGTCCCCTCTAGTGTCCAGTTTCTAAATCATCACTTATCTTTTGTTATGACTTGCAATTGTCAGGATAACCAAAATAAATATTCCAAATTTATCTGGACCCTTAATCCATTTATAATTTTCTTATATCAAAATCTTATTTAGCTTTTTCCTGTTTATTTCAAATTCTTTAAGTTCTTAAGCTTGTTATTAATTTTTCTTTTGTTCAGAGTTGAAGATAAACTCACCTGATGAAGACTTTTCAAACCCATCATTCGAAGGTCTCTAATAGCTTTAGAATAATTAATAGGCAATTTCCAAAAGTGATTAGAAAGTGAGGTTTGCAAACTTAGTGTCCTTTCAAAGGCTCTACCATGGTTGCAAGCAAGATGGCTAATCCCTTCATCTCCTGGCACGCCAACTCAAGAAAAACTGCTGTCCTGCAATCTCTCTGTGAGGAGCAGCCATCTGGAGCACATGTGGGTGATCTCCTATCCTCTCCTTATCCGGAGAGGTTCCAAGGAACCAGGCTTTTTGGCCTTTGCTGCGGTCATCGTCACTGCTTTCGCAGATCTGTCTTCAGCCATACCTCCTCTGGAAGTCAAACCAGAGGAACATTCTGTGGTGGGTCAACTGATGTTTGAAATTAAATTATTACTACCTTTCTCTTGATAGGCCCATTCTAATTCAGTAAGCTTCTGTGGACTTATGTGCTTGTGATAATGGTCGTCATAACCGTAATGCCATTTTAATTTCCCACAGTGCACTTGAGTGAGACTGACCTTGGGTCATGTGAGAAGTAAACTGGTGGCTTCCCAATTCAACTGCCAAGACAACCCAGTAGGTTATAGAGGTTAAGATGTTGGACTCACACTTGAAGGCCATGTGTGGCCACCTCAGCTATGAAGCTCACTGATTGACTAGGGCCAATCACTGCTACTCAACCCATCCTACCCAACCCAACAGGGCTCCAGTTGTGGAGAAAAATAGTGAAAGGTATACCATGTATTGAGCTCTTGAGAAAGGGTATAAATCTAATAAATAAAAAGATAAAAAGAGATTTAGAGTACTCATTTGTGTACTCAGGGTGTTGCCATTTGCCACATGTTGACTGCAGGCCTGAAGCTGAGCTAAAATTATTTTTTATCCAATCAGTTCATTCAGACATTGTATACTCCATCTCTATTAGAAGCTCCTGAAAGAGTAATAAAAAGTTGTTGGTCTGCACCAAGTTCACAAAACTGACAGGGCCGAATCCACCAAAAAATATTCCAATGAAAGGGATTCATTGGAGGGAGCAGAACCTCCCATATGTGTGGCTCCCATATGTGGCTTCCATATGTGGCTTCCATATGTTTTGGCAAGATTGGAATGAGGTGCTTACTAGTGGATTGTACACATTTACCATCTGATCTGTCCACCTACCAATGTATTACTTTGTAGTTCTGGTCCTTCTTTGTAGTTTTGATGCTCTCCTGGCTGGTTTTGAGGATCAGATGATCCAAGCATCTCAACATGCAATGGATTTGCCTCAGAAGCTAGAAATCATTTGGGTAATAAGTTTAGAAACTAGCATTTTCCAAGTCTGGGTAGACAAAAACTATCCTGTTCACAGGTGTCTGTTTTACTACTTTGAGCCTGGAGTTGATCACATTGCTCAAGTTTAATTTTATTTCTCCTTCAATTTTTTTTTAAATGTAAGAGGACACCAAGAAAGCAAAATAATTATAGATTTCTCATCTCTTTTATGGTCTGTCAGAAGTCTGCTATCACATATGAAGCCAGTACAGCATATATTTAATGTCAGCTTGAGAGAAGAAACACTTTCATAAGTTCTCTTTGAGTGACACATTTGAAATGACATCAGTTTCTCGCTTTAAAACCCATTGTTATTAGATCTCTGTTGCTATTTATGTTGGGAATATGCACATGGATGTCAAAACAGTATATCAACTTTGCTGATTGGCTGCACCCACCACCTGTTGCCATGGCAACCAAACAATTGCTTTTAATCTTGTGCCCCAAATTGCCTGATTTAGTTTTGTTTGTTTCTTTACATAGCTGAAGTTTCAGACCGAATCTCTTTCCCTAGTAGGAATCCTACGGATGTGCGTGTGCGAGAATGTGTCTCTGTGTGTGACCTATTTGTTAATATAGGTTTCTGAGTTCACAGGGCTATCAAGCTTAACTAGATTCTGCAGCTGTGCCTGTAAAAGCATCCTCAGTGGGACAGCAAAAGGAAGGAATATTGCTTGTACCCATACTCTGTGTGCATGAGAGAGAATGTGTGTGTGTGCACGTGTGTGTGTGTTTATGTATAAGTGAGAGAGAGAGAGAGAGAGAGAGAAACCTGCAGATCTCCAAAGTTAAAAGCTTTTGTTCAAAGTATGTAAACAGAAGGATTAGGCTTGTATGCTAGTTAGCTGGGAGTCTGAGATCACTTCCATACAAGGTGTTTGTGATGGCCCCAGATAAGCTCCACATCCCTGTGATCTCACTCCATTGTGAGATGAGCTGATTTAATTCTGGTTTACTAACAGGGCAAGAAGAACCACTCTGAAACTAGAAATGCTGGAGTGCTGCAGCGCATGGGGGTGCACAGCTCCCTTAAAGACCATCACTGGTCACTTTTAAACTACTTGGGTGGGCTTGTGGACTGAAAAGAATGATAGCTTGTCAATGCCTTTATAGAATCTCAGAGGAGCACCATGAATGAAATATATAGATCAATAGTAGAGCTCAGAAATTGCAAATGGATGGTTCAGTGTTAAATCCTTGACAATTCCAGGAAGAATTGGAGAAGGCTTTTGACTGCAACCCTGGAGAAGCCAGGGTTGATAAATGCCAGGTAATCTGTCTAGGGCAAAGGATTTGGTAGGACCCTACTGGCAGGACCCTACCCAAATGCTCATTTTGATTAAATTAAATTTAAAAAATTAAATTAAATGGTATGGTATGGTTCAAACCCAGAAAATGGGTTAATTCAGCAAGCAGGTTACATGTGTTATGTGAACACAGCCTGCCAAGTAGATGAAGCAAGGATACGACAAGTAAAAAGCTTTCTCTTGGAAGAGACATGATGAGTTGTAAGAACTTGTATATAAGGCATTTTCTCACCTCCATCTGATTTGGCACGAGGATGGAAAGAAATAGGAAAGAAATAACTAAGAAAGAGAACATCTATGGTAGAGGGGCAGAGACTCCTCAGAGAGCTCACATTTCAAGAGCTCACTATCTGCACTCCCAAAGAGCTTTCTGATGTCCTCTCATGGTTGTTTCAACTATTCTCATTTCAAACCATTTGGAGAAACCTTGCCAAGGGCTGATATACACTGACATGGAAAGAGCTGTGTGGCCCTCAGAAAGACACACACCTCATGTGTCATGATTTGGACGAAGATCATTTCTTACCAAGCCGCTTCAAGCCTTTTCACACATTACACTGAACCAACTTTGGCTTTACCACAAGTGTATGATCAAAGTAGCAGTCAGGAAGCCACTTCTCAGCCTACATCCCTAGCAAGAATGCAAAACCATACATTTAATTGTAAAAAGATTTGAGGAATTTGTTGTTGTTCAGTCGTTAAGTCGTGTCCGACTCTTCGTGACCCCATGAACCATATTGCGCCAGGCCTTCCTATCTTTCACTGCCTCCCTGAGTTTGCTCAATTTCATGCTCATTGCTTCAGTGATGCTATCCAGCCATCTCATCCTCTGCCGTCCTCTTCTCCTTTTGCCTTCCATCTTTCCCAGCATCAGGGTCTTTTCCAAAGAGTCCTCTCTTCGCATTAGGTGACCAAAGTATCTGAGCTTGAGCTTCATTATCAATCCTTCCAATGAGCAATCAGAGTTGATTTCCTTTAAGATTGACTGGTTTGACCTCCTAACAGTCCAGGGGACTCTTAAGAGTCTTCTCCAGCACCACAGTTCAAAGGCATCAATTCTTCAGAATAAGGAGGAATTAACTGACTCCAACAGCTATTAAACAGTGGTACAGCCTGTCTCTTGGAATTGCTCCATCGCTGGAGGTTTTCAGGCAAATGTTGGACAACCATTTTTCTCAGATGCTATCAGGATTCTGATAGGATTCTGATAGGATGCTATCAGGACTGGGCTAGAAGACCTCCAAAGTCCTTTCCAACCCTTACCATTCTACAAATTAAGACACACAGCCCACTGTAGTCCTGAATCTTAGAAGAACAGAACATCATTGCCTGGTTTGGTCGAACCTGGAGGGTTGCTGCTAGTCTGAGTAGACCAAAGTAGGATGGACAGAACAAGAGTTGGGCTCAGAGATGTTCTAGACCATTGGCCCATTATTATAAACTAGTCCTTGTTAATGTAATATAAGATGCAATTGGAGAGAATACCTGTACATTTGTTGCTTGTCTGTAATTCATACCATTATATTCTGTCAACTTCAGTGAATGGAGAAGATCAGGATGTTTGCAAACAACTCAAGCAATCTGTGATGCCCTTGTTGCCTTTCAAGCTAAACAATCAATGGTTGTCATTCATGCTCACCCTCTTTTCAGCTATGTGGAGCTTATAAATTCCCCATCCACAGAAAAATAAGGGGGAATATTGCTAGCATTTCTGGTGATGATGCCAAAATGACACCCACCTGCACAGGAACCTCCTCACATACTTACCACAGCTATGTCCTTGTTATCCATGCCTAGATAAAGTCAAGTCATTTGCATGTTTATGTCATCACACATGTGTTGTCATCGCCCCCCCCCCCCCCTTTATGGGCATGCTATGTTATAGAAAAACACACTGAGGATGGACACAGAAATGTTGGGCTGGATCATCAAGACTATCAGTAAATTCAGGGGTCCTTGTAACATGGTCATCCGTAAGATTTTGTGGCAGAATGTAAGCTCTGGCTCTGAGAGCAATACTGGCTCTCAGTAAGTGATGGTTATGACCTCTTTTCATGAATCTAATTCCTAAAAGTTATTGGTTGGGGTTTTTCACCCCATGATCAAATCCTCAATCAGGAAAGAAGTTCATCTGGATTAGTCACAGCCTCTCAGTTGAAATGTCTTCCCAAGGATTCTGGATAAACAACAGAAAGCAGATTGAACTTTATGGAGGAATGGCGAAATACAATTTTTCTAACTAAACATAAATAGCATAACTATCTCTGAAATTTTATAAATATATAACCTTGATCTCTACCATTCTGGGCAAGAACTGGCTCACAGTGCAACAAAGCACATTGATAAAGTGCAAGATGACACCCTGTAGAAACCCTTTCATGTTGCCATCTGTATTAATTTCAACAGGCATAACCTAACTTCGCTCTTGAAACAAGGCAGAACGTATAAATGGAACACAAATCAGACCATGCTAACTATAGTCTAAATTAATCTGATCTCGTATGATTCTTTTCATAAATTTAACTAATAAGAGTTACAAAATTACATACTGACACAACATATGGTTTACAATATGTGCATGTATGTATTTTGCTGGGGTTGGCACTAAATGACTATGATTATTTCAAAACTGCTTCATTCATATTGAAATGGGTTGCTTTGATTTGCTGTTTTTCAGTGAAATGAACAAGATGTCTTCCTAGGAATCAAATATGTGTTATTTCATGGGTTGGCATCATTTTGCAAAATAGTCCAGATACCACCCCAATAATTATTTCTTTTAAGGACCAAAGCCTTAAGATATTGCTACAACTGGTGAGATGTTGGCAAACTCTTCCTTTGATCTCACAGGACCTCATGTGAAAACATCAAGTTTATGAGGTTTTCTGATCTTTCAGGATTTGGGCCATTATAAGGCTGCAGTGACGCCCAACCTAGCTAACTTCCAGATGTGTGGACTTCAACTCCCATCATTTTCCAGCCACTATAGCCATTGATGAGAATGTTGGGAATTGAAGTTCATGTCAAATTTTCAAATTTGGAAGTTGCCCAAATTGGAAAATACTGGATATTGGATGTTTTGAGCACACAGACACCATATTGCCAATTCCTGCTTTTATAGCACAAAGGTTTCAAAGGTGTCCCATACACCATTTTTTCCCATTAAAAGGGAAAAGTAATAGCAGTTCTCTGATCTAATCCAAAGAAGACTCCATTGAGCGCAGTGCTGTCTACTCTCATGTAAATTTGGGTTTAAAGATTCAGAGCGATAAATAAGTGGAATACTTCAATTAACAATTTCTCTTTAGATTACTAGAATTTCTTTGGTTGAATAATTCATTCTAGCCATCTCTTACTACATAAACTAGGGTTATTTCCACACTGGAATTTCCACAATGTAATAGTTAAAAAAAAATTCCCCTCTCACCCCTATGGGTGGTATGTGTCTTCCTCAGTCTCGGGTCTGCTACCAGAGGCCTGGGAGTTTGAGGGTTCTGCACAGTATCTTAGCTGTTCCTAGCACTGCACTCTTCTGCACAGAGAGCTCTGATATTGTTCCTGGGATCTGTAGCCCCTCTCCCAGCTTAGGAGTCACAGCCCTGAGTGCTCCTACCACCACTGGGACCACTTTGGTCTTTACTTTCCACATCCTTTCTAGTTCTTCCTTCAGGCCTGGTCCTTCTCCTGCTTCTCATACTTCTTCCTGATGTTGCTGTCACTTGGCACTGCTACATCTATCACCACCGCTGTCTTCTGGTCCTTGTCTACTACCACAGTGTCTGGTTGATTGGCCAGTACCTACCATCCATCTGGATCTGCAAGTCCCACAGGATCTTAACCCTGTTATTCTCCACAACCTTCTGTGAAATCTCCCATCTGGACTTGGGAGGGTCTAACTCATACACTGTGTACATGTTCCTGTACACAGTGCCAGCTACTTGGTTGTGCCATTCAGTGTATGCTGTTCTTGCCTGCATCTTACACCCTGCCACTATGTGTTGGACTGTTTCTGAGGCCTCTCGGTACAGTCTGCACCTTGGGTCAAGTCTAGTGTGGTAGACCCCTGCTTCCATGGATCTGGTGCTTAATGCCTGTTCTTGTGTTGCTATGATCAGTGCCTCAGTGGTGTCTTTTAGTCCGGCCCTTTCCACCACTGGTAGAATTTCCCAAAGTCAGCCACCTCAGCATTTTGTCAATGGTACATCACATGCAGGGGCTTGTCTTGCCATGGCACTTCCTCTGCTTGAACCTCCTCCCATGTCTGCTGCTACCTCAGGCATTCTCTCAGCTGCTCATCTTTGGGTGCCACCTTATTGATGTACTCCTGGATGCTCTGGGTTTCATCCAGGACAGTGGCTTTGACACTCACCAGACCCCACCCACCCTCTTTCTGGCTGGTATGCAGTCTCTGGGTGTTGGACTGAGGTTGGAAACCTCCGTACATTGTGAAGAGCTTCTGGGTATTCACATCAGCAGCCTCCATGGTGTGGATCATGTCTGGGCCAGGTCCGTGTAGCTCTTCATGTTCTTGACCCGCTGTTGGATGTCTGCTACTGTGATGGTAACTGGTTCCTGTTCTGGGAGATTGCTGTGGTCCGCTCCCAGGTCCTGTAGCTACTTTGCAGTGGTGTTATGTGTCTTCTCTTTCTCCAGTATGTTCTTTCAGTACTGTTCAGTTTCTGCTGTTGGTGGCTCTGCTGTTACTGTGTTGTTGCATTGCAGTTGGGAGTACACCTTGGATGGTTCTTTAGAGAACAGGACATTTATCTTCTTGGCCTCTGCTTCTCTAGTATATCTCCTTATCCTGGTAGTCAGTGCTGTGAGCCTTTGTTTAGCAGTCTTTAGGGCTTCAGATGGAATCAGGCCCTTGTGTTTTTTTTCAGTAGCCAAGTCCTATCCTTAATCTCCACACCCTTCTGTAGTTCACCAACTGACCAACTTCTCTCCAAGATAGATAGATAGATAGATAGATAGATAGATAGATAGATAGATAGATAGATATAACGTCCAAAATGTGTAGGTCACTAATACTGTAGGTTCTCAGTGATTTTAAAAATAATGTTTCATTTTAAACGATGGATGAAATTGAATAATTGGTGAGAAAAGTTGGCAAGCAAAGAGAAATTTTGGACCCTCAGTATATGGCAATGAGGTTGGTACTATATTTACATAATGCACTATTCATACAAATTATCATGTCAGTAGCTATTATACCTTCCTTGAGAGGAAAAACATTGTTTCCTTGCTTTACCATATTTGATTATTTTAGGCCTATCCTAGTCTAGCATTCTGTTTCTTACAGTGGTCAACTAGATGTTTCTGGGAGATCACCTTAGGATATGGAGACATACCCCCCACTATTTCCCGGTAACTATAATTCAGAGGCATGCACTGAGGTAACACTGAATCTTCAAAACAGCTCTTGATAGATCTGTCCTACATGAATTTATCAAATCTGCATTTTCAATGACATCCATATGCTGACTCTTGCATTTTTCAGTCTGAGAAATGTCCTACATCAAAACTCTTTGGCCCTTCACTGGATTAAAATTTTCCAAGATTGCTTTGAAGTCCAAGGGAATCCTGCTACAATCTATACAACCTGGTTATAATTCTGCATGTCAGATTTTAGCTCTCTTTAGCTTCCCTTAAAATTTTCTAGTGGATTTACCATACTCCTAAATTTATTTTGATTTTAGATGAAATCTCGCTGGCAACCATTAGTAGTTACTTTTTAGAGTTTGAAATATTGTAGAGCCGTCATTAGAAAGAGAAACACTACACTTTAAATTCCTCACTCTTTAATAACAGATGTTAAGCTTCTCCTGCAAAACCAACCATTCTTTCCTGTAACACATTGGAAACCTTGATTAAAGTAACAAAGCAGCTGTTACAACATGCAAGCTGGTAAAGTAAATTGCTTCTGGATTCAATTCAATTCTTATTGGGTACTAGTGGGGATTTTTTCCCCCTTTTTAAAAAAACTAGAATTTTGCCCCCATATTTTGGCCAGTTTTTCCTCAACAAAACAACTGTTTTCCCCTGAGATTCACTCAACATTCATTTGAATTATGCAGAAAGATCTGTTTGGAAAGTGGTGAGTATGTGGGTGTGTGGGTGTCTATTTTCTGGGAGCAACCTGAGGGACTTTGATCTTGGCTCAGATAACAGCTGCTATACCTGAGAGAATTTTTGAGTTGCTATATCCAGGTAAGCCTCAGGGGAGGTGTCTGGTTGACCTCAAAGTAGTCCAGGTACTTGATACTTGAGGGAGGGTCTTTGAAGGCGCAAAAGGACCTGGCAGCCACATTTTATCATCCTGTCAGTCTTACATTTCTAGCTAGAATCATCAAACACAGTAAAGGAAACTCCAGTGCACCTTGTTGGCTTTTTCTCTCCTTCCTGTCTTTGTAAAAATAAAAGCAGAAAGCCAGTATGGCCATGATTAGATTATGGTTGCTCTGCCATTTTATTTCTCTCTCTTTTTCTCTCTGCGTGTCAGTCTCTTTCTCTCTCACTCTCCTGCAAACATACAAAAGTCTGTGGGGAAAAAAAAATATATTCTGAGTCCCTGGTGCAGAAGCATAAGGCAAAGAAATGAGATCCCAGAAGTAACAGTGGGAAAGGATAACATCAGCTGACGCCATCAACTGTTCAACTTATTTCAGTTCTATCAAGACTGTGGTTACATCCGGGATTGCATTTGGGAGATCTTGCTTCAAGTACCACTGGGGTTACTGGGCTTCTTCTGCAGTGTTATGGAAGTCATGATGGCTCAGTGTTCTAGCACAAACCTGCACATATCAGGTGGGAACTGACCAGAAATGGATTTTCCTTTCATTTACATTAAACTAACATTAAACTGAGTTACTGTATTCTTTTACATTAAATGAACATGAAGTCATTAAACGCAGTTGATATATACTCCAATATTGAAGCATCTTTGGGATGGACTCTGGGGGCTTTCAGAAGGTGCAGGTGGCCCATGGAACTTCAGGTATGTGGCCCTGACAGAAGGTGTAAGCTTCTTTGTTCAATTCTGATACCAGAACCATCATTAATGGTGGCAATTGTATAATCCTATGACACTCAAGAGATAGTGTTTGTAGAGGGCCTGAAAGGCGTCTTTCTGGAGTTTTGTGCAAGGTGATTTTGGTATCCAGGATATGAATGCTATCATATAATGTTCCAGGCTAACCTGATTGTTACCAAACTGCGAATAATAGTACTGGCTTCAAATGATTAACACAATTAATTGGTAAAATCAGAAGGAAAAGTAATTTACTCAGAGATGAACAAGAAATAAAGCAGAACATGATTATTACTAAGAGGATCTAAAATAAAAAATAAAAGGTCAGGTGGTATTGGGAGTCTGGTGGGGAGAGAAGGAGGTAGCCAAAGTATCATGTGGCAGAGATCAGGGTTATGTGCTTCAAGTTATTCACTGGGTAAAAGTGTATTCAAAAGGAAAATAATACCAAATATTAAAGCCAGCTGTAGGAAATTACAACAGCCTTCTGCACTTCAGAGTGCTGAAATCCACATATCCATGAGTGTTGAGATTCAGGAAGGTGGAATTGTAAGATGGAAAAATAGGACCTCATCTTGCTTCTACAGGATGTATATAACACATTTTTAGGATTGCATTCACCACTTTACTCTCAAAGAGATTTTCAAAATTTGGTCCTATTTTGGAATCTATATTTTTAAAGTATATGTGGGGAACATTTTTTCCACTACCAAAGTTGGATCCAGACTTATGCATACTTAGAGTGGACCTACTGAAACCAACAAGCCTTGAATTACTCATCCAATATTTAGATCTGGGGACTCCAAATACACCAGCCATTATGTTCCTTTTTGTAGGATTTCTTTCAGTCAAATCATTAAGTTCTCTAATATAAGCCAAAGAGATATTGGGGAGTTTTTGGTTTGTTTGTTTTGGGCTCTAAATAATTTAGGTGAGTGAGTTACCTTTAGGCCAGATGCTTGATTTATGCAGATGGCAAAAATAAATTATTCAGAAATAAGAGACAGGCAAAAAACAGATGGGAAAGGCAGCCAAGGCGAGACACCCAGGGGGCACCTGGTTTGCAGTTCTCAAATAAGCTTCTGCAAGACTTAACTGCTGGTGTTAAAAGAGGAATTTTATCATATTGAGTAGCAAGAGGCCCACCAAATGGTGGGTAGATGTGAATACAAGTGGTTCAGAACATTAGCAAAGAAGGATGAAGGAAGAGGATTGGTGGGCTGGTCTAAGTATTAATCCCTCTCCTTTGGAAAAACAGGACTCTCTCTTACTTTTCTTGCTTCTGTTAATATCCATATGTCTTCATTTAAGCATAAAATCATAAACTTTCATAAAACTTGCAAATAAAAGGTCTTTTTTTTTTTTGCACTCTAGAGACAATGGATCAGTGCATACTCTGCAGGAAGAAGTGTCCAGTTTCAGTCCATGCTATTTAAATAATTCTAGTCTGTTTTCAGACCACCCGTTTATCCAGTATCCAAACTTCAGAGCTCACTGAAGAATAATATCAAAAGTCTGTACTATTATAACAACCCACCAACATTTTAGAATCATTGCAAGCTTTTGAGTTTCTTAGAACTCATCTTCAAGAAATACCATTAAAAACCAGGTGGAAAAACTATGGGGAATTGTAGCTGATATTAGCAACCTTCCATGCATCAGTTGCCTTATTAAATGGAGTCCCAAAGAACTTCATGCAGTTTGCATGTTGGCTGGCATGGTGATATACAAAGTGATGTTAAGTCACAACAAGGTGTCTCTCTACAGATGCTGGGAGGCACACATATCAGCCTTTGATTTTTTGAGACTCTCATTTCTGTAAATGCAAATCGCAGCACCTAGGATCTACATTGCTTCCATCCTATGTGACATAAAATACAGCTAGTACTCGTTTAGCAACCACAATTGGGACCGACAACTCAGTCACTAAGCAAAGCGGTTGCTAAGTGAAACTGCAGCTGTGCTTATGATCTTACTTCAACTTTCCAGACCTGTGAAGGTTGTAAACTTTGGTCGCAAAGTTACTGTTTCATAACTGTGAATGGTGCTAAACGAGGCAGTCGCTTAAACAAGGACTACCTGTAGATTCAGTGACTGCCAGGGAGGGGGACAGGGAACAGATATCAGTTAGTAAGGAAATGTCTCTATTCCTGCAGGAATTCTATAGGGACCATGTTATTTCTTTGTCAATGCCTTCTTTAAGGAAGTTTTTGGGAGTTCACATCCTACCTGAGAGCCCTAGATTTTCTGGCAGTGTCCCATTCAATATTAAGCAGAACCAACCCTGTTTAACCTTTTTCAGATCAGCCAAGGTCAGCTAGATGCTGTAACATTAATTAGGCAGTCTTTATATTCACAAAGCTGGAATTAATTTAAGGCATTCTCTGGGTATCAGTCAATCAAATCCAGCTTGAGAAGGGAAATTTAGTGACTGTAGTGTCCCAAAACATAGGATGTGAGGTTTTCTTTTTCCTATGCTGAACATTACCTAAAATAAAAGTTTTAAGAACCTTTCAATGATTGTAACCTTTTGATTGGCCTAATAAGGATTAATAAATCCCTGTGGATATTTTTAATTTGACTGATTTTTTCCCATAGTTTTTATGATGTGTTATATGTCTTAGAAATTACTGGAATGAGTTGTTTGGCAATAGATTCTACATAGGAAAAAGATGCACAAAACAGCATTTGAATATGGGAAAACTGAATGTAAAAAACACGTGTACTAGGAAGAGTGTACATAAAAGTGAGTGTTTTATTTATTTATTTATTTATTTATTTGAAAGATTTATAGAGACACCCTTTTTATGTATCATAGCCCTGAGCAGCTTACAAATAATAAAATGATAAAAAAAGTAAGTATATAAAGAGGTATGGGCCCAAAAGTTAGCACAATTTTTGAGGGGAGACTTCTAGTATGTAATCATAAAACCAGCATAGAAATGAGTCAAAGCAAATTTAACATGACATCCATATTTGTGCAAAGCCGGCTTCATAGATATTTATAAGAACCAATGATTCCATATTTCTAGATATTTCAAGAAATATGTATTTCAAGAAACATGAATGGTTCACGCTGTGCTTTTATTCCTAATGATCTCAAGCTAAATTCTGAAAAAAGCCTCTTTCATCAATTCATGCAGTACTTGTAGCTTTATGTCTTTAATCACAGAAGTTATCAATATCTTTAAAAATACTTTATTGAACGTCCATATACGATACACACCTTTACCATTTAATTTATAATTGCTGGAGTGGATACCTCTGAACCCAAAAAATCAGTTTTACTTATGCAAAGAATATCTTTGCTTTAATCTTGTAATGAAGTCTAAATCCCATGTTTTGACATCAGTTTGATGCTACACAATTGAATATGACATCGTATCTTTCTTTCCATCCATAGGCAGGAAACACGTCAAATGAGATGTAAAGTGATAGCAGAATCCTATGAAAGGTAAAACTCATCCATTACTTCTTAAAAGGAGGAGCCCTGGTCAAAATTAAGCCTGCGAACAACATTTCCCATATTTTAAAATTATATTTTAAGGTTCAGGCTACAGCTTTTGATCTGCTTAGCTGAAATCAAAGGAAATTATTCCAGGATAAGTGCTAATTAGCAGAGTGGTGCAGAGATCTGGATTCAAAAGAGAAAAAGTGATTTGGGGCACAGATGAGTACTTATTGTGCACCTTTTGGCACCTCTTTAAAAAAGCTGCATCTTACTAGCGCAGCCATTTGAACCCAGAACAAGTCGTGTTTGATTGAAGGTGATGCTGATAGATACAACAGGTTGGTTTACACATATCCCACATTACCTTTTTCCTCTGTATCCAGACTACGACACAATCCTATTAGATTCATTTTATTTCATTTTAGTATTTTATTTGTGAAGCTTGCCTCATTTTCTTTCAGGAACTCAGGAATTCCCTCTGCTATTTTTATCCCAACAGTAACCACCCTGTGAAGTTGATGGGCTAAGAAACATTGGCTGTGCCAAAGACACATTACCTAACACAACTAGATCAGCACAAATCCCAATATAATACTTTAAGATCTTTCCAAAATTAAACAAAACAAAATCAGCAGGCCAAAACAAATGAAAAAGGGCCAGGCCCAGCACTTGATGAAATCTGAAATAAAAACATCTTAAAATGACAGTGAATGGCATTTAATGAGAAGAAAAGTCAGATCTTCTAGGGCAGAAGTTCTACCAAAAAGTGAACACAAATGCCTTTCAAAATCTTCCACTAAATTTGTATACAGAGAAACTAAATGTGTAATTTCTCCAGATTTTCTCCAAGGGAGGGTAACTTCTTGAACATTTTTTTTCAAATCCTCTCCTACTGGAAAAACCCAGTGGGAGGGAGGATTTTCTTCTTGATGATTTCCTCTGTGATTTATTGCAGAAAGGATTGTACAGTAAAAGACAGGACATACCCAAACACCCTTTGGCCTTCTTGGTATTTCCACATTACCACTATTTCTACTTCCCAACTTCCCTAATGTCCTGATCATTTTCACTTTTGTTGACTGAGAAGCACTGAAAACTAGGAGCAAATATCACTGCCCCATCCTGAGCTGCCCCAGATCTAGCACCAACAAAACTCTCATCTCCTAATCCACACAAAAGTGAAAGAAAGAGAAGAAATGTAAAACCAAGCAGGCTAGTGCTTGAGAATCCTGGTTCTCTTGCCAAAGAGGAAGGGGAAATTATTAATTTAATTGTTCCCTTCATTTTGGCTACTGAGAGGGAGCTTCAAAGAAGGCAAGACAACATTCCCCTTACAGGACCTTCAAGGATGACTGAAGCTCAGGATCTGCGGAAAGAAATGAGGTTTTATATTCCCTCCAATAAGGAAATGGACTCCCCCACTCCACTATTCCACAGCAGACAAACTGGTATCAAGCCAGAGTCTTCCTGCTCTGCTGGAAGTAAATCAGTCAAACTGCTGAAAATAGGTAACACTATAGAATTACACAGATGTGAAACCAATAGAGGAGCAACTCAGCGAACTTGCAAGGAAGTGCCCTCAAGTTCCACCCATGAGAATTTTGTGAAAATTCTCTTTTCTTTGAAAGAAAGTTGGAAGGAAATATGCATTCATCAGATTGAATGTGAACTAGTAGCAAAAGGCTAAAGCAAAAAATTCTGCCTGGAACTAGTCTTTCATCTGTTCTGATATTTCTGAACAGGTAGGATGTTTGTAAGTCCTTATAACATCACAGCAGCTAAATCAAGGATTAGGAAATCCCAATTCATAAGAAACTTTAAAAACAAAATAGAAAATAAAAGACGGGGGGAAAAAAGGAAACTGTCACTTAACTAAGGTGAGTCTTATAGTTAATAACTACTGAGGTTTGGGACACTGCAGTTTATGGCTTTCTATGGGAAGTCCAAAATCCTGAGTATCATTGTTTATGCAAACTGAAAACATTTTCCTAGTATTTCAATCCTATCTTAACTGTAAACCAGTCCTCAAAGTAGTGCCAATGATCTTATTATAGCAATTCTGTTGTATGCCATCCAGAGTCTCTTGAAAAAGTGAGAGGTGTGGCTAATAAATTGTGTAAATAAATAAATAAAAATAAATCCCCAGGTGTTTAGGGCCACTGGACACATTTGCATTCGGAGAACACAAAATGGCTGCCATGGGAACATAACAATTAAAAAACATGGGTTTACTAGTGTACTCCTTGCCATCTGTTGGATATGCAGCTTCTGAGGCATCAAGTCTTTGTACCTTTTATCCTATTGACTACTAGAGGTAGTAGGACTTTGTTCTGCATTTGCCCCTGCTCTGACTTTCCAATTGAAAGACTGATATCTTAGGCCCACCTTCCTTCATCTGGTTTCCTTTCTTCTCCTTTCCCTTTAATAAGGACAGAAAGTTTGTTTCAGGCTTTCTATCATAGTATAATTTCCTTAAAAACCTTTATTTATCTCTTTGGACTTTAAGCATTGGTCTCTCACTATGCTCCTCATACAAATATGGTCTGTTAAATGCAGACCCCACAGAATGAACTGGAAAATTCTAACCGGACTTATCACAAACATTCCCCCATGAACTCAAATCCAAACAAAATATTGGGCTGTACCTGTCTGTTATTTTTAAAACGTATAAAATCTGTAAAAGGTCAGGCAGGGCAGGAGGCCTCATGATCCATATGAAAAATGACTACAAGCATATTGATGTCCTGGACACCATGACCAACTCTATCATAAAAAGAGATGTTGTGCCCAGTATACTACTAAATTCAAACCAAAATGAAAAGTTCCATTTTATTAATAAAACATGTCAATGCTTTCATTTGTTTGGATATTTAGCTTATGTGTGTGGGAATGCATACATATATTCCATCCCAAATCGCAAAACTATCAAGCAGGATTATAAAACCAATCCATAACCACAGTAGGCTAACCCAATGGTTCAGCACACCTGACTAACAATTTATTTTAAATGCAAGATAAAACATGATCAGCCTCCATTATCAACATGGTAAGATTAAAATAAGCTCAAGGTATACATTACTTAAAGCAACATGTGCAGTCCCATTACCACACACGCTCTTGGCTGAAGAACAGATTCATCAATGCCATTTTAGATGTCTGTCTGTGACAATATCTATGGCAACTGCTCAATCAGAACACAGCCCTGGAAGTTGTGGGCTTGGTTTCTCTGATCTATATTTGAGATCCTTCTAAAGTCAATCTAGCTTCATCCATGAAAATAAAAAAGCAGGGCGGTATGTTGAGAACTACCAGGTGGAGGCACAGTTCCAGTATTAATATGAGATGACATGATAATGGGTTTTACCATTGCAAACCATTTTGATCTCACGTTGCACAAAAGGGATTATATCCATGTAGAGTGAAATGCCATTGGCACCTAATGACACTTTAGATTTCTGCTTCAAAAGCTCACACCACCTCCCACTTCCAGGGACACCATCATAGCAGGTAAAATGTTCAAAATGTGATGGGATAAAGAAGAATTGAAGAAAAATCAAATCCTATCACAATGTGATGGAATGGAATTATGAAGGCCAGACTCAGGGAGGGAAACATACTCTTTCGTCTCCTGAGGGGCGAGGCAGAGATAAGAGGATGAGGCTGGCACCTCCCTGAGGAATTCACTCTGTTTTGACTGGCTGACTTTGGGAACTGAGTTTCAGTCTGGGAAGATTCTTGCTAGAGGTTGTAGCTAATAAACACTGCTGAACTGAATCTGCATGGTTTCCTGGAGTTCCTTGGGCTAGACCTGACACACAACATTTGATTGGATTAAAGATTAAGATGGTTAGAAGTAAAAGAAAGGAATATAAAGTTGGTTTATATGATCAAAGTTAAAATCGGACACTTTTTTGCAAAGTTCTGGCAACCTGTTATGGAGATTTTGCTGACACCAGGTTTGAAAAGTTGATGTGTTATGAATTTGCTTATAGATAAGGGATGGGATATGGGATGAAGAGATATCTGTTTGTAAGAGTTATTAAATTTCTTTATATTTGTTGTGATGAAGGTTGGAAGTCACTTCTCTATATATTTCTCCTCTTTTTCTTCTTTCTTCCTTCTTTTTTCCTGCCCTTTTTAGTCATGTTTTCCATTCTCTTTAAGTTTAGTTTGCATTAGGTTTTTTTTTACTATGGTAATTAAAATTCTTAATAAAAATTATATTTTAAAAAATGCAGAACTGCCATTAAGCACACAAACATAAGCATTAAGAAGTTGGAGTCTATCACCATAATGAGCACAGAAGCACAGGGAGAGGTTAACAACTGACCCTCAATCAAGGGAGAAGGGATATATATTTAGGCAGATACACTTTGATAAGACAAGACACTCGGTTACACGTGAGCACTGATTGGCTTATAGTTCTCTGTGCTCAGCTATTAGCCATTTGATACTTAAAAAAAACACACACACATAATAATCGATGATGATGATGATGGTGATGATGATGATGATGATGATGATGATGATGATGATGATGATGATGTCAGATAGATCAGAAAGCCCTTCAGGCAGATATCGAGTCTGTAGTGCCAATGGTGTTTTTGGCTAGGCAGATAACAAAGAAAGAAATAAAAAAAATGTTTCTATTGTGCAGCCCATAGAATGATCATTACATTTACAAATAAATACGTTTATTTGAAAGTAGACCCTGCAAGCAAGCAGGACCAAAAACCAAGAAATGTTTATATTTATCTATACTATTTATTTATTTGCATGGTACATCCATATCACCAGCACATAGAAACAGGATTTGTAATGTAAGCACCCTTTAAAAAAATACATTGGAAGAGGTTTGAGACTCAGTTCTTGTGAGGTCAAGGGTCAGATAGTTTCACAATTAGGGTCAACTGGATGTAGAGACCAGGGTTATGGGAGAAAACTGCTATCTGATTAGCAAGCAAATTGCTGTAAGAGCTGTCAATCGCATCCAGCGAAGCAAGCAAGACCATGCAAAAATCATCTTTCTTCTCATGCATTAGTTTGGACCACTGGCAAACTACAGATGTCAAAATTCAGAGCTGATGACCATTTAGCCATTACTGAATGAAAGTTCATCATCTAGTTTTAAAAAACTTCCTGTATGGTAGTCTTCCATTCATGATTGTCCAAATGTGGTTTGTTGAATATGCCACAACTGGCTGTGATTACTGACTATTTTACAAATCTCAAAATTCACTTCATACAATGTGTAGATGGCATTAGTACAAGACACAACCTGGTTATTGAATTAACCCGATGACTGTCTTTACACAACATGCTTCACCAGATAAAGACCTAGTGACTGCATTCAGACAACCTGTTAGGGGAACGCGGAACTGTTGTCTTCTACTGGTTTCATGTTCCAGCTCCTTGGTCTCTACCCCAATATATCCATGGCCTCTGGCTGCTGCTACTCAATCCCAGGTCAGTCTGTAATAATGCCGCCCTCATCTGTGGTTTAATTGTTGATAAGAGGGCTGACCTGGCATCAATTACCGAAATCTGGCTGGATCTGGAAGGGGTGGTGGTTCAGAAATATGCCCAGTGGGATTTCAGGTGTGGCATCAGCTGAGACTCCAGGGCAGGAGTGGGGATGTAGCAACTGTCATCCAGGAATCCCTTATGGCTTTGAGGGGTGCTGCACCACAGGTCACCAGATGTGAGAACCTATTTATTAAGTTGGGCTCTAGGGATCAGTTGGGATTGTTGCTGTTGTACCAGCCTCCCTGCTGCATAGCAACTTCCCTGCCTGAGCTCCTGGACTTCATTTCTGGGCTGGCAATGGAGCTCCCCTGACTTATGGTTCTGTGGGACTTCAATCTGCCTTCTCTAGGAGTGAGGTCTGAGGTGACTTGGGAGTGGTCTATCCCAGGTCATCCAGACCCCAACATGGGACAGTGGTCACACTCCAGATCGGGTGTTCCTGTCAGAGCAGTGGCTATGTGATGTGAAACTGGGGGAACTCTTGGTGTCCCCCTTGTCATGGTCAGATCATACCCTGATTTCCATGGGATTCTCTAGTGCCACTACCAACTGCAGGGAGGCTGGACCTATTAGATTGGTCCACCCCCAGCGATTGATGGACAATGGAGGGGTTTCAGAGGGAGCTGGGGGTCATTCCTTTTGGCCTGCTGCACAGTCTATCCAAAGCCTTGTTGCCACTTGGAATAAGGGGGTGGCTGAGGCGTTGGATCAGATTGTGCCCATGTGACCTCTCCCCTCTCGTGGAATCTGCCAGTCCCCGTGGTTTATGGAGGAATGGAAGGAGATGAAACAAGAGAAGGGATGTCTAGAGTTTCACTGGCAGTCAACCAAGAACGAACTCGACCAAACATGGGTTAGAGCTGCTGTTAAGGCCTACCTTGTGGCAGTAAGGATGGCAAAGTTGCAGTATTACTATGCCCTTATTGTGTCTGCAGAGTGCAGTCCCCCACCCCCAGCCCTGTTTTGGGTGACACAAGCCCTCTTGGGTAAAGGGGGCCCAGGAATCCTGTTGCAGGGGCATGCAGAAGAATTTCCTCAGGATTCTTTCAGACAAAGTCTCTCAGATTCACTGGCAGTTGGATGTTGGCTTTGTTGCAGGTGCAGAGGAGATGCCTGGGGTAGACTCTTGCCTGATTATCTGGGAACAGTTCAAACCTGATGGACCTGAGGAAGTGGACAGGGTCCTTAGGTCTGTGAGCCAGCCACCTGCTCTTTAGATCCATGTCCCTCCTGGCTTGTGAAAGCGGCCCGGGTGGTGTCATGTGAGTGGGTTCTAGCAGTGGTTAATTCTTCTCTGAGTGAGCAGGTTGTTCTTCTACCTCTTAAAGAGGACTTGGTTTGACCCCTTCTCAAGAAGCCATTACTGGACCCCACCATACTGGACAATTTTCATCCAGTATCTCACCTCCCCTTTTTGGGGAAGGTGACTGAGAAAATGGATGTGCAGCAGCTTCTGACGGCCTTGGATGAAGCGGATTATCTGGATCCTTTTCAGTCACAATTCAGACCCAGGTATGGGACAGAAACAGCATTGGTCATGCTTTTGGATGATCTCTGGCATGGGCAGCATGGGGGTTGTGTCTCCATCCTTGTCCTACTTGACCTCTCAGTGGCTTTTGATACTATTGGCCATGGTATCCTTCTGGATCTCCTCAGAGGATTGTTGTGGGTAGCACGGTGTTGTGCTGGTTTATCTCCTTTCCTCAGGGTTGATTCCAGTCGGTGGTGATCAGGGAGGAGAGGTCCCACCCTCAGCACCTACTGTGTGGGGTGCTGCAGGGGTCAGTGCTCTCCCGTTTCTGATTCAAAATCTACATGAGGCCACTGGGTGAGCATATCCATCACCATGGGGTGGGGTATCATCAATACACTGATGATACCCAACTATTCATGTCTGCCCCTGGTGAATTAAGCAATCCTGGTGCCTGGAGGCTGTGAGGGACTGGATGATGGACAACAGACTGCAGTTGAACCCTGGCAAGCCCGACTGGCTTTGGGTTTTGTGGCCTACTGGTTCTAGGACTGTGCCATCTTTGGTGCTGGATGGGGTTGCACTGCCCCAGACAGACCCAGTGTGCAATCTGGGGGTCCTCCTAGACTCATGACTCCTGCTCAAAAAGCAGGTGGCAGTTGTGGCTAGGAAGGCCTTTGCACTGTTTCTTATTGTGTGTCAGTTACACCCATTCCTGGATTGGGAGGCTCTGCTCGCAGTCACTTATGTCCTAGTCACCTCCAGATTGGACTACTGTAATGCGCGCTACATGGGGCTGCCTTTGAAGAGTATCCAGCTGGTACCAGAATGCAGCGGCACAGGTAGTTTTGTGTGCTCCCAGAACATCACATGTCATACCTCAGCTCCACAAGCTGCACTGCTTGTCAGTTTGCTTCTGGGTCCAATTCGAGGTACTGGTTTTAACCTTTAAAGACCTTCATGGAATGGGACTGGCTTATCTGAGGAACTGCCTCTTCCCAATTACATCAGCCCATCCCATTAGATCTGGCCGAGAAGGCATGCTGCAGTTACCATCTGCCAAGGACTTACATTCGTGGGTACCAGGAGGCAGGCCTTCTCTGCCATGGCGCCCGCCTTGTGGAACATTCTCCCCTCCAAAGTTCAGTTGGCTCCATCCTTCTTGATGTTCCGTAAGTCCCTCAAGACCTGGTTATGTCACCAGGCCTGGTGATCCCAGAGAACCAGAGACTTGTTCAGGTGGCTCCATTACTGAGATGGATATACTCAGTCTCTCCATGCCTGGAGTTTGTATATTTTAATTTTAATGTTAATAATATTTAATATTTAACACTGAATTTTTAATATATTTATATGATTGTATGCACTGTTTTTCACTGGGTTGTAAGCTACCTAGAGTCGCCTTTGGCAAGATGGGTGGCCATATATATTCGATAAACAAACAAACAAATAAATAAATGTTAGGCTTGGCAAGTGTCAGCCTTAGGTTATTTTTGCATAGCAAGTTGTGCAGACTCAGCCAGTTTGATTAGTTCTTCATTCACTATATAGGGAACCAGTAGGTTCCCTATATAGGGAACCTGGGTTCACTACCCAGGGAATAGATTAATTCAGTAATCAAGTTAAGTGTGTTGTGTGAACTATGGCTATACACAGCATACCTGGGAGGATTCAGAGTAAGTGAAAACACTCCCCGAGTCTAATAACTCCTAGTTAACATCAGTTTCTTGGAAGATATTTATTATTTATATAGGAATCTTGTTGTAGTGTATTTTAATTAATATTTATTTTTTACTGTAAACCATCTCTTTTGCAGCTAGATGGGCGGTGACAAATTTGAAATACGAATTTTAAAAAAAAATTAAAAAATAAATGGGTTGGTTCCAAAAGAACAGAAATTACAAAACAGGCCAGTCTTAAAGGCAGCCAAGCTTTTATATGCAGCAGCCACTGAATTCCAGGAACTCTTTTGCTGGAATGACTCTTCTACCCAGGAGTGTCTGGGAGAGGGTCAAGATGGCATCCGTAACTGTGTAATTGAAGCCCTGCCCCTTTTTATTACTTTGCATCCATGATAGGATGCAAAAAAATGGGAAAGAAGTTGTGGCTTGATTTTTTTGATCCCCCCTTTGGAAGCCCCTGTTTCTATTCCAAAGTTCCCTGTACATCTGCAGAAAACTCCAGAGTGTAGGGCTGACATACGCCTTTAAAAAAAAAGGGGGGGGGGTTGTGTCCTGGTGATGCTTCAGTGTCCATGCTCCAAAAAGGAGGCAGGAGCAGAACAAAACCTAAATTGCATTTAATTCAGTCTAATGTAACACAATTAGTTACGTCTCTGACTGTTTGCTCAAAAAAAGCAATAGGTTTCCCTTCAAAGAAAGTTTTCCCAGGGTGGCTTACACACACTTGACAATCTTCATCGGAATCTTGTTAAGACAAAGGAGAGCCTAAAAATACACATCAGAGAAAGCGAGATGGTGGGAAGAAAATTAATTAAAAAGCTCTATGTGTAGAAGTTATCAGCATATTAACAAGTTAAAAACCTGGAATGGATTTGCCTGACAATGGATAGATAATGAAGGTTGTCCCAAATGTGTCTGACTGGAGAAGGCACTTCAGAGCCCAAGTAGTCATGTGGAAGGAGCGGCTTTTAGAGGGCCTGTGCAGATTATCTTAACATTCAGGTAGGCACATGGGAAGAGAGCCAGTTGGTGTAGTGGTTAAGGCACCAGGGAGATTGTGAATTCTACTCCTGCCTTAGGGACAAAGCCAGCTGGGTGACCTCAGGCCACTCACTCTCTCTCTCTCAGCCATAGGAAGGAGGCAGTGGCAAACCATTTCCAAAAATGTTGCCAAGAAAACTGCAGGGACTTATCCACATAGTCACCTGGAGTGAGAATTGACTCAAAGTAACATGACAACAACAATGTAGAGGGCACCAGACTGGAGAATGAATGAATGGAATGAAGAGAAGATATTTACTTGGGATGGGTACAAGTAGAAATGCACCACAAAGATTATGAGAGTCCATTTGGTGTAGCAGTGAAGGCACCAGGCTAGAAACTGGGAGATCATGAGTTTTAGTTCTGTCTTAGGCACAAAGCCAGCTGGGTGACCTTGGCCAGTCAGTCCCTCTCAGCTCTAGGAAGAAGGGCATGGCAAACCACTTCTGAAATCTTTGCAGGAAAACTGCAAGGACTTCTCCAGGCAGTCACCAGGAGTCAATGCCTTTGAGTCATCAAAGACACACACACACACACACACACAAAGCGGGGGGGGGGATATAGGAGAAGATGCGATGCACATAAAAAACAGGTTGGGGCTTTGATCTCACTGCCATGGCCACCACCTTGACATTTTGGACTCCTGATGCCTTCCACTAGGAGCTAAAGATAAGAAGGACTTTATAGGTTGAGACAAACACCTTGAACTGAAATTAAAAGCAAATTGATACGGAAGTTGATGAACAACTGCATCATTCTGGTTCCAACAACTTCCAGTCAGCACTCTTACATGTGGCCCTGAGTTGTAGGAAGGATACTCCTGTTGTAGATGCATTGTGAAAGAGGCCTTGAAGGTAGAGTTCATGTGAGGGTATCGGGGACTTGGTTTTGAAACTCAGGATGGAAAGTTCCCTCTATCCCCTCACATTATATATTTTTTTAAAAAATAGAAACTTCTACACTCCCCTTCAGCAGAAATTCCCAGGGCATTTGACATAAAATGCACACTATGCCCACATTATAAGGTTTTCATAGGTGATGCCTACAATAATAAAATTGATCAGCCACATCACCTAGTTGAAGCAACTGTCCATGTTTTTAAAATGGCAATGTTGCTTCACGAATTCAGAATAAAATATATTTTCTACATGCTACCCTGTGTACCCTAACCTCATTTGTCATGGATTAAAATATACTGAGCATTATATCTTTAAGCGATATTTAATTTTTCATACACATTTTCTATAGGTTCATAAACTATTTTCTCAGTTTTGAATCAATACATTCAAAAATAAGGTGGTTATGGGCCACTTGGGGTCATTTATTCTTTTTAAAGACTCAACGAAAAAGTACTTAGTTGTTGTCATTATAAACAAGTCTGACATTTGTTTAATGTAAAAGCACCTATAGAAGCTGTTAGTTTCCTTCTGAAGCATCCTGAAAAACTCCAGGAAAAATCGTAACCATCTGAGAAGGATATGGCTGGTTTTTTTACATCAGTAGGACCTTTGGAGAAAATTACCCAGTGCAAAGATTTATCTCCAGTTAAATCTATTTAGCAAGGAGGCAGCAGGCATTATCTTCAGAAGAATCAGAACTGTTAAATGTGTTCAGTTTGGTTACCAGATTTGCCAAGGAAACTCACAATAAAATTAATCCTTAGACTCTGGGAACACTGTATATAGTACCACTGCAGATGTGCTGAAACAGAAGTGCTTATATCTGGAGGGTTTGTCCGGCCCCCGTCCTCTTTTGCATTTCCTGCCTTGACATAGTCTCAGACAAAGGTGGGCAGATCGTGGGTGCAGTTCTCTAGCATCTGGGCATTCTCAAACTCAAGCATCCTCATTTGGAAGTCTCTAAAATTATCAGGTGTTGTCAGAATCTTTTCCAATCTGAGATGACTTGAGCATGAACTTGGTTTGTTCACTGTTCATCATTTAACGGCTCAAAACTAAAGCAGGCTGACATCTCCTAGACCCGGTTTGGAGTAACTTGCATCAGCTTTCCAAGCAATCTGGAAAACTTCAGGGTATTTTTTGAGTCATTCCAAAGTTCAGTTTCTTTATACAACACCTAATGAAATTTGCTGCCATCAGGTAGCTGATGGCCATTCATTTAAATGGTTTTCAAAGAAAACTGGGCAAATCCATGGAGAATCAGGCTATCCTTGGCTACCAGTCTGGTGAACTTTGTAGGCTCCTCTCTGAATCAAAAGCAGCTTAGATACCAACTGCTGGGGATCTACAATGGAAGTGGGTGGTTGCCCTCCAAACCATGTACAGTATGTGAACTTCCCAAATGAACTCGATTGGCTACGATGTGATACAGAAGGCTGGATTAGATGTATCCTTCACTATTCCAGCAGAACCTTACCTCATACACACAACAGAAGCTAAAGTTGAAATAGTAATTATTTATTTTATTTATTGATATATCACATTTATATAGCTGCCCCTTTCACACAAAGCAACTCTGGATGGCATACAACAATTAAATAAAATAGCAAATAGATTAAAAACAATCATTATAAAAGATTTAAAAAGTGATTATTAAAATACAACATCATCAAAAAGTTTAAAAATTTTAAAATATACAAACCCCATGGAGAGAGCAGAATATCAATCATAGTGGAGCCATCTAAGAATGGCTCTGGTTCCCAAAGATCCCCAGGCCTGATGACACAACCAGGTCTTGAGGGACTTCCCTCAAGGGAAGAGGCAAGCCTAACTTTAGGGAGGAGAATGTTCCACAAGGAGGGAACCATGGGAGAGAAGGCCCGCCTCCTGGGACCCCCAAATGCCACTGGAAGGCGTAGCATACCTTCCCTGTCAGATCTAATAGGACAGGCTGATGTGATTGGGGACAGCAGGTCCCTCAGAAATAGTATGATAGAAATGAGTGACATGAAACCTTCAGCTCCATCAGCAGATAAGCCTGATTGCTTTTACATGCATTATGTAAAATTATTACTTGCTGTGGAATGGAATGGCCATCACAACATCAGCTTTGTCCTTCTGAATGCTGAAGCTGAAATGGATGGTGACTGCTGAAGTCTCCTCTTGTGTGGTCTGTGTGTGAGTCCAGACTATGGCCTGAGTTAATGAGGGAAACTGGATCGGACAGCCTTTTCTTAATTGCAGCCTAGATTGTGCTCCTTTAGGCATTCAGTATAATTGGATGATCAGAGCATTTATCTGTGTGAAGGATATGGGGAGTTTGTACAGCAACAAAAACAGGGCAGCCCAAACAGACAGATCAAACTATACAATTTTACTCATCCAAAACCCAGCATGAGCTTTCAAAGCATTGCGAGAAAGTGTGAGCTTTCTTTTGCACGTTGCTCTCTTGAAAAGGGCAAGCACGTATTGAATGGGCTCCGTCTAGGTTGACGTGCCGCAAAAATTGTCTGAGAGGCAGACTGGCCGCTTCAGGCCTGCAAGACCAGAAGACAGAAAGGAGCGGTTGATTGGAGTTCTAGGACAGTGTAGGAACATAAGGTCACTGGCTGCAGTCACAATGTTGGGGCAACCCGGAGTCCAAATTTCACTGCATTCCTACACGTAACATTCCTTCTGCAAGCGAAGAAGGGCAACCTCCCCATTTCTGCTAGCACCTGATGCATAATTTATGTTCCTATCAAAAATTAGACCAACCTGATTTATCCAGGAAATAAAGACAACATTGCAGGGCTTTCTAGCTTATATAGAAACAACAGGGTATTGATATTTTTTTAAAAAAATAGCAACATAACAAATCAAGCAAGCTTCTTCTGATTTCTTTTAAAGGCTTGGCACTAGAATTTTAAAAAGAAGTAGAGGCAACCAAGCAGTAATAAGAGGGCAGAGAGGGCATGCTCCGGACCCCCTCGGTCAGTGTTGTCCAAACTTGGCTACTTTAAGATGAGTGGACTTCAACTCCCAGAATTCTCCAGCCAGCCATGGAGAATTCTGGGAGTTGGCTGGCTGGAGAATTCTGGGAGTTGAAGTCCACTCATCTTAAAGTGGCCAAGTTTGGACAACACTGCCCTCGGTAAAAGAACTCCGATTAGCGGGGTCCAGAAGGCGGGCCTTCTCTGCTGTAGCCTCCGCCCTTTGGAACATCTTGCCCCCGGAGGTGAGACAGGCCCCCTCACTCCAGGCCTTTCGGAGGGATTTGAAGACCTGGCTCTGCCATCTGGCCTGGGGCGGGGAGGGAAGATGTCAGAAATGGGGTTGGCTGGCCCCTTAGCAGCCTGGTGTGGCCTCTATCGGCCTGTTGGATTTTTTGATCTTTTTTCTATCTCTGTAAGTGTGGTTCTCTTTTTATAACTTTTAATTTATGTATTTATGATTTTAATTTGATGTAAACTGCCCAGAGTCCCCCATTGTGGGGAGATGGGCGGGGACAAGTCCGATAGATAGATAGATAGATAGATAGATAGATAGATAGATAGATAGATAACCTTTCTTCAATTCCTGCCTGAAAACCGGTACCATCTAGCTTCAAATATTAAGACCAATATCTGCCTTTCCTCAGCTGATGCCCTTCCAGCGCACTGGCTGTGCATTCTGGGAGTCCTCGTCCCAGCACATCTGGAGCTGGCCTACCTATCCAGCCTTCAGTTTTGGAGCTGCTGGTCTACCCCAGTTCATAGGGAGGCCAAACATACACACCATACAGATTTTGTCTTGCCTTAAGAGCAAAAGACCTCGACTCACTAGACCAGTCCTACATAATGTCTGAATCCCAATTAAAACTCCAGAAGTAATTTTCTTTACTCTTTGCCTCTGCATCATTTTAATTATCTGCAATAACACAAGCCATTCATATTCTCGTCCCCAAACGGTGGCATCTGCTGTTGCTCCTTATTATGCTGCCGAAACCTAATATTAGTAACCGCATGTACTGAGAGGATCTGGACCATGAATGAATAATGAGGCACTTGTCAAAGAAGCCATGTGAGTTCCCTGTCCCCATTGGCAGCTGTCCGGCCAGACTGCGGTTTGCTCATCCCTGCACAGGAATGAAATCGCTCGTTCCACCAAATAATCAGAAAACAAAGAGTTTCTGATTCAGCTCTTCCCTCCTAACAGTCATCAGCCAAAATTAATGAACAAAGACCCACTGAATGGGGGAATTCACAATCTAAAGTTGCAGAGCGTTCAGTCTGTTGCTCAGCCTCTGGGGGACTCCCACTGTCACAGCCACAGCCACTATTCGTAGGTGTGGACTTGGGCAACGACAGAACTTTCCATTCCTGTCCATTCATAATTTCCCTCTAACAAGGCAATCAATGAACAAAAGCCTCCCATCGCTTGTAGTGGGTGCCCATCTCCACGTACTCTGTGATGAGAAGCTGAGATGTCCCTTGTTCTTGGCCCATATTTTGGGTGGGGAGAGAACCAGCAGCCATTGCAAGCAAAGGGAGGCTTCTCTTGCTTTCAGTAGAAGTAGTGGATATAGTCAGTGGAAGCCAAGTTGCCCACTTTGGTTCAGGACCATTAGACAGAGCAAGCCAATTGTTTCACTTAGTTCCATCTTCCTGATCCAGGACTCCAGCTGCAAGGAGTCTTGCTTTAGATGGATTGGGCTGTTTTTCCACCTAACCTCCTTCTCCCAGCACCACTGGGAATGGCCAGCAACCAGATTCCATGCAAGGTGGTGAGCAAGTAAGTGGTGGCCAGGGACCAGAAGACCCCTCAGTCTGCCATGCAGCCTGTGAAGGAAGTTCTAGTTCTCCCTGACTGGGTGACTTTGGGCCAGACACTCTCTGTCTCTATCAGCCCTAGGCGGGGAAGGTAGATAGACAGATAGATAGATAGATAGATAGATAGATAGATAGATAGATAGATAGATAGACAGACAGACAGACAGACAGACAGACAGACAGATGTTTTAAACCATAATTGATAGCATTTCTTTCTTTTATTGAATCTTCAATGGTTTAAGCTTTTTAAACATTAGAGTGCTACTAATTTATCATCAGCATTGTATAATTACCACTTTTATCGAAATAATATAATGCACTATGTAACTTTTATAGCAATGTAATAATAAAAAATGTGGTTCTCAAAAAACAGCATCAACTATGTACTAAGCTGCATTGCACCAGCATGGTAGATTATGGCCTATAACATTCAGTGAAGTCTTCATCTTGCAGTACATATGTATTATAACTTACAGAAGGAATAAAATATATATATATATTGCAAACATATGTATTATAACTTACAGAAGGAATAAAAAAAATGTCAGCAGCCCCAATCAAAAATGGTGAGAGATACCAAAGCAGTTTTCAGCAACATCTGGACAATCACAGATTTCACACACACACACACACACACACATCCTGGATGTCTGTCTCACAGTGTAATAGGGTTCTCATATCTTCTAATCATTGCTTAAATAATGTACCAAGTCCTCAGCTCTCTTGGTCTTGACAGCCTAGGTAAGTGGGGCAACATCACATTTTGGAAAACTAATATACCCAACTAACTTTATTTTTATACCCTTGCTCTGTGCAAAAAAAAAATGCCTGCCAACATCTGCCAAAGGCCAGTAATCTTTTCTCCCCCTTTCTTCAAAATATTAAAATCGCTCTGCAACCTTAGTTATGGGCTAATGTTATAATTTTGCTTCATTTTTTTTTCCTAAAGGAGCCCAACATACTCATAGAGAGGGACACTGCAGTGATAAAACAGGATGAGATTTCCAAAATCTTTGGTTAAGAGAGGAGGAGGGTGTAAGGCAGCTGTCTCTAAAGAGGCAGGAGAACTGGAAGATTACAAAGGGTGGGGTGGGGAATCCAGTTACTTAACTTTTTGATGCAGGAAATAGCTTTGCTCCATGCACCTGCACAGTGTCAAGGGGGGAGGATCCCATCAAGAAGCCTTGCTCAAACCATCAATCTGGTACCTAAGTGCTTAGTCTGAAAGCAAAGATGAAATGGAAGACGAAAATTGCACCTCCACAGATGAGGAGTCAACTGTCTGCGGGCCCCTTTCTGAAATCTCATCTTTCGGCTAAGGTTTCACGTGCATTTTCATGTTTTGATCACATGACCGCTGCTCACTCATTTAATTGGTCCCTGGGTTTATAGACTAAGTAATGATGTAACCAGAGTGTGTGGGAACCAGAACTATGTGACAGATACCATTTTTCCCAGTCATTTATTAGGCTTGGAGCTAATTCTCCATGCTTTACCTGTTCTCCTGCTGGCTATCACGAAATTTGAACTCTTTTAAGGACATAATGAGACCAACTATATCCAAGCTGAGCTCGGTCGGATGAAAACATGGGCGGGGGGAAGAGAAAAAGGAAGGAGAGACAACAGAGAGATGAAGCACATGGGATGATGTGTGTCTGTGTGTATATAAAAGTGTGCAAAGATATAATCCCAAGTAGATAGATAGATGATGGTGGTGATGAAGGCGAAGATGGTGCATAGATAGATGAGAGAGAGAGAGAGAGTGCCAAAAGCTCTCTCTCTCTTTCTGCCATCTGTTGATTATGATGGACATGTCCTAAATAAAAAGGAACAGACTTCAGAGCTGACATGTCCATGGCTGTGGTGGGCAGTATCATAGAACTAACCTGCTTCCTAAGACAGAACATTGAAGAGAACGAATGACAAGCAATAACAGAGCATCTGTCTGCCATAGAAACATCAAGGACCTTGACTTGCAAACCCTGCTTTTAAAGGGTGCCAGCTGATCATGAAGCAGGACATTCACAGGTTTCTGAAAGGCACCTTGAGTTGTCCAATTTTTGAAGGTTGCAATGTGCTGCCATTGTCAGAAGAGGTGGGGATAAATATTTTCAACCCATGGGGGGAGTGTTAATAGTAGGAATGGGGAGAAGGAGATCTTGGGGAGGCAAACCATGCCCAGTCCCTGTATTAATCTCTTTCCCCCAAACTTGGAAAACTAGTTCCAAATCCATTTTGTGCTGATTTCCAGTATCCAAATCATTGGTTTTTGATGGTGTGATTTGGGTGTGTGTGGAAAGGGGTGTTTAGGAATAATTTGCTGCCCTGATTTCATTCTTACTCTTAGTATTGAAAAAAAACCACTGAAAAATATGTTGCTGAAATGTGTCCATGTTACCAACCTTTGTGGGGGGCAGGCAGGGAACAAATTATTTTGTGTAAGAGGAGGATATTTTCCTCAATAGTTGGAGATAGTTGGTACATGGTGTTAGTGCGGAGGGGAGAAGTCACAGGAAGTGATCCACAATGAGTAGTTTTGTCTCACATCTTGGAAAATGGAAAGGAGCCTAGAGGTGGAGTGGCAGTGTAGTAGTGGGTGCAGCCAAGGGGGAGGAGGAGGAGGAGGAGGAGGCATATTCCTCCCTCTGGCAGAAAAGTGGAGGCTGGATCAGGATTAGGCATCCTGAATTGTTCCTAACTCCTAACATAGCTTTCCTTCTTTGGAGAAGGAGAGAGAATTCTTTCTACTTCCCCCTTCCTAACTGTGTTTCTCACCTTCCCTCCCCTTGCTGCTATTAAAGCCCGGTAAGATTTATTTAAAATGTTTATCATTAACTCCGGCGAGCCATTCAAATATTATGAAGCACAACCCATTCAGCGCAAAGAGTCAATTATCTGCCGGGTTCATCAAATCAATCTGGGGAAGTGCAACATTGACTGCTGACAATTACTGGAGCAATTAATGAAAAATTATCTCATGTTGGCAGCAAACGTAGCCTTCTTAGCCTTCAAAACAAATCGGGAAGAGGAGAGGAGATGAAGAGATCGGTGCGGAACCTCAGTGTTCTGGGTTTCATCCGTAGATGCTCATAGGTGTTGCTTCAACTCATAGGATGATCTGCTTTGGTGTTAGAGACTTTGCCACATCCACTGTACGTGCAAAGAAGCTCCTTTTAGCCAGTATGGTTTTCCTCCATTCTGCTCCAAGTCTAGGGCTCTAAGATCTCAGCTGAAAAAATCCAGAGGGCCACTGGAGAGCGACAAACCTCAAATATAGCAAAGCCAGGCTCTTGGCCGCCACCTGGTGGCCCCCAGCCAAAATCTGAAAACTCAGAGATGCTTCACAGTTTTGCTACGAGGACATTTTACTACCTCTTGGAAGATCTGTACAGCCCTAGTATTATTCTGGCAAAGCTGGATCACATAGAAAAGCTGCATTTCATGGCTTTTCTCCAGGCTGGGATGAGTGAAATGGAGCAGAGAGATAGCAATTCAGTGTGAGAGAAGGTACTCATGTGTTACGCCCTTCAAGGTAGTCCAGACAGGAAGCACAACTATGAGTACTAACTCTACTTTTATTGTAAGGTAATATTAACAGAATTTTGCAAACTGAAAGTATTTCTCCCCTTCTTTCCTTTTACTCTCCAGAAAACTAGGGAGGGTCCCTTCTGAAATGCTTCCCACACCCTCCCTCCTTCTGAGGGCTGAGATACCTTTTACACGCCAGTTGTCCAGTCTGCGGCTCTTCTCCTGTCTCCCAAGGTCATTCCCACATGCCATTATACATGGAGACCAGGTGATGCTTTTGCTGGGATGTGAATTTCATCTGGAGCAGCAGTTTGGAAAGCAAAAATCTGTTTTCCAAGGGTGGTAAGGAAGCAGACTTTTAAGGATTTTGCAGCGTGTCACCATTGTAACTGGTTTGTCATGTGATAGATGGTGTGTGTACAGCCACACAGGCGAGGGGATCCCTCAGTTGTGGCAGAACTGATGTATTAATATACAGTGGAATCAGAAATGAAATATTTGAGCTTCTTCTGCTCTTTGCACTAGCATCAGGGGAACTATGGGGATGCTGTTTCTTCCTGCCCCACTCAGCAATTTCATGTATCCAAAGTCAAATTTTCTCTCATGACTTCTTCCTGCAACAGACGACTTCGATCAAAGTTGGGTCAACCTTTCTGTGGCCTTTCAAATTTTGCAGGATGGGTTCACATCACACGTATGAGAGCAATTCCAACTTTCTGACTATTCAAGCTGGTGGCCAGTGGAACAGGCTGCCCCATGAAATGAGGAGCATTCCTTTGCTAGAGGTCTTCAAAGAGAAATTGGTTGGTCACTTGTCAGGGAGGTAGGACTAAATGACCACTAAGATCCCTTCCAACTCTATGATCCTATGAGACTAGGTTTGGAAAGAATTGAAGGGGGTCCTTTGTTTTTTAATAGTGATGTGCCTATTTGGGGGGTTATACTGTAACTTTCATCTGTTTTCCATCTCAAGATGGCAGGAAACTACTATAAGCTTCCATCAATCATGGCTAGAGGGGTCCTCAGGTCTGCAAATTAAAGTGACATTAGCTGTGGAGCCAGATGTGGCATAAACTCTTTCCTCATCGGACTGTCATCCTAACTGAGTGATCCAGGGAGGAGTCACACACTGGCTCTTTTGCAATGGTCACAGAATCAGAGTGTTGGAAAGACCATTTAGGCCACCGAGCCCAATCCTCAAATTTATGTTGGAAAATTAAGCATGAGTAATTTCCAATTTCGTTTGCACCCAGCGTGCTTCAAGTCAATTGCTGTATCCAGATCACAGCAAGCAAGCACACCGCTTGGTTCAGCTGGCAAAAATATAGCTCAATATTTATTTATTAAACATCAGCAAACATCACAAACTGTTAACTGGCAAAAACAAGGCAAAAGGCAAGCAAAATCAAGGAGAGAGTGAAACATGAACAATGAGCCAGAATTCATTCTCTCTCTCTCTCTCTCTCTCTATATATATATATATATGTATATGTATATGTATATGTATATGTATATGTATATGTATATGTATATGTATATGTATATGTATATGTATAGAAGTGAATATGTGTAGCTCAGGGTTGAATTGTGAGGTCCTTGGGGTGCTAACAACCAAGCTCAGAGAACCCCAAGGACTCCACATCTTTCTTTCTTTCTTTCTTTCTTTCTTTCTTTCTTTCTTTCTTTCTTTCTTTCTTTCTTTCTTTCTTTCTTTCTATCTATCTATCTATCTATCTATCCATGTATCAAAAAATACTTTTTCAGTAAACCACTGGACTGGTAAACTCTGAAAAGTAAACTTTTCATAACCACTGGAAACAATACATGGCCAGCCCCATGGCCTTTGATTATTCCAGCTCTAAGCCTTTTATGCATAACAGCAGCAGAATAAAGATGGAGAGTGATCCCAACTCTATTCTGCACCATGAAGAAAATAATTTAGTGGATAAGGATGACGTATCCAACCATTAAACATCTCCAACATCCAGCCTCCATTTGAACACATCCAGCAAAGGGGAACCCACCACTTCCTTCAGTAATAGGTACCTCTGTTAAATTATTATTGTTGTTGGTCGCACAGTCAGCCAGATGTTTAGGCTGGATTTGGCATTTTTATCCACCTATTGAGTCCTTCCCAAGGACTTGGGATAGGCAGATGTTGTTTGATGGTGTTAAAGGTATCATCACAGGAAATAAGCTGTTCCAAGTAAAGCTGCCTTTTGCAATGGACTGATGGTGATTTTGTCAATGCCAGTGGTCTTCAAGTTGTAATCCAGATGTTCTGGGATTGCACCCAAGGCACCTATAACTATTGGTACTATCTTTTCTTTCTTTTGCCACAGCCATTCTACTTCTATTTGCAGGTCTTTATGTTTTGTGATTTTTCTCCAGTTCTTTCTCTTCTACTCTGCTGTCTCCAGGTATTGCAATGTCCACTACCCTGACTTTTTTGTCTTTCTTATCAACAATTGTTAAGTCTGGGGTGTTATGTGGCAGTTTGGGATGTTATGTGGCCGATGGTGATGATGATGATTTTTTTCCCCCAGATTTTCTCCCAGAAAGGGAGATTTAATTGAAATCTCCCTTTCTGTAACTTAAACCCATGATTTCATATCCCATGCTCTGGAATAAGAATGAACAGATCTTGACCTTCTTCTGTGAAACATCCTTGTCGCCCTTCTCTAGAACCCTAACCCTAACCCTAACCCTTTTTAAAAGTGTCTGGACACAGTACTCAGTATGGAATCTGAGCACAAAAAAATAACAAAATGGATCCATGGCTTCCAGTGATTTGGAAATTAGACTTCCATTGATGCCACCTAAAACTTCATTTGCCTTTTGTGCACACACATCACATTACTGGCTCAGATTCCATTTGCAATCAACCTGTCAGCCCTTTGAGGTAGTCCAGACAGGAAACCAAAATCATGAGTACTAATACTACCTTTATTGTAAGGTTACAAGCTTGGAGGCATTTCCCCCCTCCCTTGCCTTTACTTTCCAAAGAACTAGAGAGGATCCCTTCTGAAATGCTTTCTCCACTCCCATTCCTGATGTGGGCTGAGATATCTCTTATCTAACAGTTGCCCTGGCTGCAGCTCTTCCTCCTCTCTCCCAAGGTTATCCTCACAGCCCATTACACAACCAGTATTCCAAGATCTTTTTTGCAAGTACAATTAATTCACATCTACCAGGTATCCCTCATTCTATACCTATGCATTTCATTTTGTGTGTCATGTTGCATCATTCTGAAGTCCATCTTGAAGGGAGAATGATGTTCATCTTCACTCAGGTAAGAATTTGATGGGACAACAATGAATGCCAGTCAACTCCCAGAATTTCAAGGCATGCCATCACATAACCTTTGGACAGGCAGTCGCAGAAAAAAATAAAGAAATGTCAAAACTGTGTTCACAGGATACTGCTTCTTTCTTAATTAAGCCTGCCTAAATCATGACCACTCTATTGCATTCAGTCCAGGCCTTAATAACCTGCTTTTTGTCATCTGCCTAGGACTGCCAAAGCAAGAGTAGATTATCAGGGCACGTCCCTTTAAACTGCATTTGGTTTGAAAGATCTCCAGTTGTACAGGCCTGTGCTAAGTATGTTTAAGAAACAAGGCGGAAGGTTTGAGAAAAAGGGATGTCTGAATCATCAGTTGGAGGAATCATCAGTGGAAGGAAAGTCCTTCTAAAGAAGTGGGTGGCCTAATGGTTTATATTTCTTATGCAAATAAGGGTCTTGAAGATAAAAGCCAACAGAAACAATAGATACCTAGCAGAAGTTTGCATATGCACGAAGTATCTAATCCAGTCGGCAAACATTATAATAAAACTCTTTTTTTTTAATTCTCTTCTCTTCTCTTTTTCTTTCTTCTTTTATTTAAGTAACTGTGATGCCTGACAAATATGCAACGGATCTGCTGCTTGACATCTATTTCAACTCCTTGGGAGCTATATCAAACATTAATGGGGATTAGTGTTAGAAGCGGTGTCAACATGGCAAGCAATCCTTGGCACAGAGGTACGCTCGCATTTCTATGTTATGGAAGTAAGAGGAGCCAGCAAAGAAGACAGGTGGGAGGGTGAGAAGAAGACAGATTTGGGAAGGGTAGTTTTCTCTTTAGTCCAGCTGTAGTTGGCTAAGACCACGTGCTACCAGGCGGGGTTGAAGACCACAGGGGACTGGAGCACTGGCGCTGGCATTTGGTGTGAAGGACGGCCAATCTCTTGTCCCCCTGTTAGCATGTTCATCTTCAATTACCAGAAGTCACATAAACACAGCCAGCCACTTCTTAGTTCAGCTCACATTTCTAGGTGCGGTGGAGGTCAGGTTAAAAGGTAAGGAGGCCTGCAAGTCAAGGGTGACTCCTAGCAACTACATGGGCATGTCCAACAACTATACGTTTTGCCATTGCCTTCTTCTGGGGTGTTCTCTTGACTTCCCAAACCAGCCTCCAGCCTGGGATTTCCTGATTGTCTTCTATCTGGTTTTAGCCCTGTTTAGCTTTTTGAGTTCAGCCAAAGTCATCTAAGTGCTGCCATGCGGTGTGACTGTTTTTTGGGAGAGGGCTTTGAATGGGACAGGGACAGAAATTAGTCCAACATGGATCCAAGGCAGTGTACTTGCAAATGTGAGAAGGTAGAAGTGATAAGATCATGGGAAAACCCGTTGTTTCCATCTCGCAAGGCATGGATTGCCTCTGCATTCCTTCCTCCAGCAAAAGGTGGAGCTCTTCCTGTCTTTTCAGATTCCACCCGCACGCCATCCACCCCATGCAGCTTCCTTGCAAAGATAGTTTCAGGCTCACTCTCGGGTTTGAGGGAAGGGCATTTCTGAAGGCAAGCTACTTGGATCCCAATGAACCGTCTCACCTTGCTTAGCTTTTTCATTATGTCCCAGTTTCTAGAAGCTCATCCTGCCGTGGACTCTCCTTGTCCAAGCCGCTATGCAGGAACAACTTCCATCTTTAATAAGGTACAAATGACCCATGAACTTGGGTTGACCAGGAAATCATGTCGCACTCAAGAGCACATGTTGGATCAGGAAATGTTGGGAATTCCTTAAAACTTTCCCAAATGATATCTTTTCCCACTGCCTTTTCAGGATGCCAGCATTGAAAGTTTTGGGATGCCATGTCTGTTGTCTGTCTGTCTTGGGGTATTTTGAAGGAAAGGGATTCTCAGCTTTGGAAGGAGTCAACTCAGAGACCTCCAAGGGAAAGGGAAAGGGCCTCTGATTCCAGAGGAAGAACCCATCCTACCATTTCTAGGATTCTCTTATCACATAGAGCCAAGTCTAATGATGTGCAAAGGAAGTGGTTTTGATTTATTTTGAATTTCTACATTTCAAGGTGGCCTGTATAGCACTCTTCTCCCTTTGTTTCCTACTATAATAACCCTGTGAGGTAGGCTGGCCTGAGAGAGGCACACTGGCCCAGCCCAACAGCTTAACCACTACTCCACACTGACTCTTGGGTCACCCAAGGACCTCCTGGGACAGAGGGTGGGCTACAACCTGTCTTTCTCCAATCTAGTACCTTCACCACTTCAAGAAAGTGTTTCTCCTAGTGCCATGCCAAAATCTTCTCTTGCATTTTTCCTACTGGTCTTCACTCAGTTCCATAGGTACTTTTATTTGGGTTCCAGACCAGTAAATTATCTACTTCAGACACATTATGCAAAGACCCAGCTCTCTGGAAAAGGCTGTAATGTCGGGAAAGGTGGAAGGAGAAAGAATAAGATGACCAGCAGCAAGGTGGATGGACTCAGTTATAGTAGTGATGAATGCACCATTGGAAGATCTGAAAGAATAGGTTAGGGACAGATTGTCATGAACAAAATCTATCTATGTGGTCTCTAGGTGTCGAGAACACCTTGATAGCACATAATCGATCAATCAATATTACCAAGTCCATACACTAAAATTAAAACGCTAAGATCTTTATTTAAGAGTTCTTAACATAAAAACTGAAGACTATAACGTAAAAGCAATAATAGACTAGCATATACAATAGAATCATGCAGCATGATTAACATTAAATTACAATAATACAAGTATATAAAAATATAGGGACAGTTCTCATTTCCCCTGCTTGTTTATTGATTTGTGAACATAGGCAAGGTTCCATTTCAACGCTCACCAGTTCCCTGAAAGAGAATTGGCTTTAGAATTTTTTTTCAAAGTGAAAGAAAAATGGAAAGGAGGTTCCAGCATGTATTCAATAATAAGATTGACCAGGAATATCTGTGAATCTCTTGTCTTTTGCAATACAATTTTCTCTTCAAAAGTCTGCAGCTTCCCTGGATTTCCACACTTCTTGCAAGACAGGAAAACTAACAGGACAGAAATCCTCCTGTTTTGTTTTGTTTTCCCCCAGATTGGGAAGGATTAATAGCCAGAAAAGTGCCAGAATATACAATATGTAAGAGAACCCCCTTCAGGAGCAGGACCCCCACCCTGCCAATCCCCACTGGGATCCTCCACCAAGAACAAAGCCCAAAACACCAAAAGAAATTCTAAAAAAATCTTATGATCTCGAGGATAAGGTAGAAAAACAGATGCCTCTTTAGCAAGGGAAAAGAGGCCAATGAGAAACAGAAGGAACACAGTAGGTTCTGCATAGCCTTGTTATGAATGCATAGAAGATGCCTTATTTTGCTGTTACTTATTTAAACAGCAGCCACAGGGGACAGTGAAGATTGGGGACTGTGATCCTGATTTAACTCTCTCCCAATTTTCCAAGTAAAGGGGGCTATTAGCATCTCTGGGGAAAAAAAGCAATTTGGGGAGGAAGCCATTAATTAAGATCGCTCTTTCTGCCCCCGACAATCTGAATCGATATTCTCCCCCACTGCTTCCCAAAGCTGCTTTTGAAATAACAGAAATGTGTTAAATGCAGCCACCCATCTAAAGTATCAGCTAACACTGACCTCTGTGTAGGCGTGAAAAAGGCCACTTCTCGGTTCCTGAGTAACAAGAGAAAATTTGAAAATAAAGCGATAAAGGCTTAAATTGTCCTTTGCTGTTCTGATGTTAACGTAATACTTTCACTGGATTTCAGCAACATTCAAGGCAGCTTCAAAGGGTATAAAACAGTGTTTCTCAACCTTGGCCATTTTATGATGTGTGGACTTCAACTCCCAGAATTCCCCAGCCAGCAAGCTGGCTGGGGAATTCTGGGAGTTGAAGTCCACACATCATAAAATGGCCAAGGTTGAGAAACACTGGTATAGAATTAGTGGGCCTTTGTTGTCCACTATCAGGAGTGTCTGCAGGGTGTGGTCAAAAAAGCCATCTTGACTTTTTGACCACACCCTGCAGACAATTGAAGTTCTGCGTGAAATGCATTTAAAGCAGCAGCTGGAACTTCAATCACACTTTCACCATCCTCTTTTTTGACTAGACTTTGCACACACACCCTCCACTGTGTTGAGGGGATGCAGAGATTGGGAGCAGAGACAAGAGAAGCAGAAGAGGGATCAGCAACTGCATATCCAGTGCTGGGATCGCTTTCTCCTGTTCACAGTGTCAGCCCTACGAGGTAGACCAGACTAAGAAACCAATGCTGTGTAAGTCAGGACTACTTGTACTGTAATAGCTGTAGTAACAGAATCTTGCAAGTCTGCATATGTGTAGTGGCCTGTGAGAATAACCTTGAGAGACAGGAGGAAGATCTGCAGCCCAGACAATGGTCAGATAAGAGATATCTCAGCCCACAGAAGGAATTGGAGGGGGAGAAATCATCTCAGAAGGGACCCTTCTGAATTCTCTGGAAAATAAAGGCAGGGGAGGGGGAAGCGCTTTCAGACTTGCAATTTTCTGTTCCCTTAACCTGCTTCTCAGGGCAGGGCTTGTAGGGTTAGGAAGTTCAGCTTTGAATCCACTGAAAGGGAGCATCAGAATCAGCAAGATGATGGACAGAACATTGTAATGCAAGCCTCACCCCTTTGGAAAATGTGTGCAAAACCAGAATTCCTTGCACCACAACGTCCTGTCTGCCATCTTGACTGTTTTGACCCCCTTCCCAGATGCCCTTGCTCCCAAAAAAGGGTTCAAAAGAGTAAAAATGCAATGAGAAAGAGACAAAACAATTAGTGTCTTTTCATGGAGAAAACCCCTGATATTAGTGGTATTTTCTCCCACCACAGACCAACTCAGCCCCCTGCACTGTATCAACCGAGTCCATGTGGCTTAGGTAAGCTTCAACTCATCCCCTTGGCTTCACTTCCAAGTCCTTAAGGGGCCTTTAGGGTCTGAATCTTCGAGAGTCTGATAAACCTGCTGGATTCTGGGACAGCAGCTCTGTCCAACAGGAAGAGCAGGTGGGACCATTGCGAAACGGATCAGAAGCCTAGCCGAAAGGGAAGCAGGAGTTACAAAGACAGTAACTCTAAGAAGTTAACGTGCTCAGCTAGCTGATGCTTCAGCTCCATATGCTACGCATGGCCAGAGCTGGGTGAAACCTTGGTTCCTTTTTTTGGTGGCTGTGCCTGTTGGTTGGTTGGTTGGTTGGTTGTTACGTGAACCCAGCTGGCTTAGTTAGCTTACAGTTCAACACCTTGCGCCCGAAGATGGATTAGCCCTGTAACAAGGTTAAGGGTGTGAATGCCCTGAGAGACTGGAAGATGAGAAGTTTCAGTAAGCCCCAAGTCCAGAAGAAGGAACTTAGGCCTGACCTAGACATATTTATTCTTAGGCCTAAAGAAACAATTTGGCTACTAGGTAGTTGAGCAAAACGTGCACAGGAGGCTTTGAATCAAAGCTAGCCTTGACATGCTCTTTAGAGGTGAAATTTGGATGCCTGACACAGCACCTCTGTCTCCGTGTGGGCTAAATATTTGTCTCAGGACTGCGTTTTCACAACTAGCTCTCACAAGCCTGGTGGATTAGTGCATGGGAGATTTTAGCCAAAAAGGGTGGCTTGTGAGCCCCAGTAATATCGTTTTACAAGTTAGGCACTGTGAACCGAATATAGTTCTTTCACAGTTGCACTTATTGAAAAACCGACCTCAAGGAAATGCAGTTTTCTTCTAAAACACTGACTTTAAAAAAAAAAAAAAAAGCTTGTGGGTGTACACTGCAGATCTTGGCAAGCAGATGTTGATTCCAGGTGTTCCTTCCAAAAACAATCAGGAAGAAAGGGATGGGCTGGGGGTTGGTGGTAGCGAGGAAATATATCCAACCCTTTTGTTGTCAAGGGTGGATAAAATCATCAAGCGAGGGGGAAAAAGTGAAATGTGAAGTCGAAAGTTAGGTGGGGAAGAAAGGCTTTTTTCTGAGGAGAAGTGCTAGAGTATAAGCAAATGTACCAATTGTTAAAGTCAACACTGGGTGTTTTTGGGCTGCTTTTCAAAAGAAAGAAATCTTCAGCGGGGACGAGCCCTTTGCAGAATGGCAGATGCAAGGTGGGAGGTTTCGGGTGGGGTTTTCCCACATGGAGCCAAGATTTGACTCACAGCTCTCCATGCATGGCGTGTGACAAGGGTTTGAAAAGCTCTCCAAACAGGCTCACTTTATAGCTACAGTGTGTGTTGCATCTAGGAATTAACTCTGTGCTGTCCCAAAATCATAATATAGTTTCCAAATTCCCATTCCCACTCCAGTCTCTCAGCTCTGGAAAACTCTGCTGCAATCCTGTTTTAAATGTCCTGCAAGTAAGATGGGTGAGAAATTAGTCCCCCTGAATTTCTTGGAGCAGAACATAAATGAATGGATGTGTATCTCCAATGCTCAGAATTCTGCTATTAAAAAAAAATTACACAAATGAAAGGATTATTAAGGGGGAAATCACATGGTGATATGCAGACCCCAGACCTGCCAAACTGCTTAGTAGATTGCGGGGAGATGCAAGGGGAAATGTGTAAAGAAACAAGAAAAAACATATACGATTTCATGCTAATTTTCTTTTTTGCTGAATTTGCAAACAGATGTGAAAATGGGAATGAATCAACCTTGTATACTATTAAGACTGTTAAAGCAATTTTGCTGAGAAAGACGGGAAATCAGATGGTTATGAGATATTGTTATTCTGTAATGCCATATCTGTTGATGTCTTTGACACCTTTTTATACAGCTTTTATTTTTATAATGGGTTTATAGTCAACTACGTATTGAGTGCTTTTCAAAGCCTACAAGGATGTGTCTTTATGTTTCCGTATGTTCGGACAAAATGGCCATTAGTGTTAGTGAAGGGTTATGAAACTAATAATAGTTCTTATATATTGCTGGGTTTCATATCCTGTAAGAGTAGTAACCATTACATTAACATTTTCCAAATCAATCTGACTAAAAGCATATATTATCCAGATATTTTACGATGTGAAGAATGTACAATGTAGAATGGCTTCTGTGAACAAGACTATTTTTTTTAATGTTAACTTTAGTTAAATTAATTAGTTAATTACTTAGCCAAATATTTCTTTCCATGTAATTTTTGGGGGAAATGTTAAAAATTAAATGATAAATCAGCTAAAAATATTTCTGATTCGGTGACAAAAAAAGAGAACATAATCTTAATTCACTTGTTGTTGTTTTCCTTTATAAATCATCAAATCCGGAAGGACTCTCTGCAGTTTACAATAAATTCACTATGTATATTACAAAGGAATTTAAAATCTTAATGAAATCCTATGATACATGTTCTAAATGCCAATTCTGATTTAGGAAAGGTTATCTCAATTATCACTTGAGCTTCTATGCCACTGTAAATCACGTCCATCTAATTTGGTCCAAAATTCCAGAGCATGGATAGAAGTATCACACTGATAATTATTTTAAATCCTGGAGGATTTCCAATTAACCCTTAAAATCAAGTTGACAAATTAATTCAATGTGTTGGGTCAAACTGAAATGGTTCAGCCATTTGATTGACTTTAACCCATGTATATATGCATAATTTTATCAAATCAATGGTTTGAATTGACTCAGTCTGATGCCTCCAGTAGACTCTTCAAAGCCAATCAACTCATCAAATTAAATCAGCAATTTGAATCGGAACTAGGGTGATTTGCACACCCTTATGGAAACTGTATTGATTTCATTCAATTTTATTTCCATTAATAGAGATAGGACTCCAAGCCAGGTCTATAGGATCCTATAACACATGCTTTAACCTGTCTTCCTGATGCTATTTTCTTTTCAAGTCCAGGTCTCAGCCAGTATTGGCCAGCTTGGAAGCTAAGCAACCTAGCTAACAGGGATAGGATAGGAGACCACCAGAAATATCAGGGTTGCATGTTAAAAAAAAAAAAAAAATCCCAGAAGGATACAATGGCAAACCACTTTCACACTGTTGCCAAGAAAACCACATGTTTATATTCATATGATCACCAGGTATCAAGCTCAAATCAAGGGTATGTAGGCCTTTGAGTTCTATGTGCTGCTAGATATCTTGCATTTCAAAGTGGCAGTGCTGTCAGTTTTATTTGATAGAATGCTGCTATGAGAAGAAGCTGACTACTTACATTAATCTACAAGCCCAAATTTGTGAAGCTGAACATGGGATTATGAAACTGACTAGAGACCCAAAGGGACAATAGAAGAAGGAGCACACATGCCTGTGAGGTCTACAGGAAGGGAGGTGAGGACAAACACACTAATCTACACAACCTTTCTATTCTCATTCTCATTATCTTCTCCCTGTAGATCAAAGAGCCTTTTCATCCATGCTATGACAGGGTGTTGTTCATTCCTGGTCCCACCTCAAAGCACTGGCATTAACTCAGAAAACTCTTCACATCCTGGGACCGCAGTGTCTGAAGAAACTCCTCTTCCCATAGGTATCTTACCCATACCCTAAGGTCATCTTCAGAGGTTCTGCTGAGGGATGGTGAAGGATTACTTGTACTAGGATCAGGCAGTGGAATGGCCTCCCTGGTGAAACCCACTGGCACCTACTTTCATACTCTTCCAGCTCCAGGCAAAGAAATGTTTATCTTCCCAGGTCTTTGTAAGAGACTGTAGGGAGGCTGGGAAAGGAACAGAATGAAGAATAGATCTAATTTTGACACTCTTTTTGGACCTCCCTGTTTTAAAAAGTAAGTAGAACAATTATGTTTGTGGAGAGGGAGGACAACACAGAGTTAATTTTTTCATCTTATTGCATCTCCTCATGCAGCTACTAGATCTTTAACTGACTTATTTGTGTGTGCTGGGAATCCAGACATTACTGCATAAGCCTATATTGTAGGAGACCTTGAATACTTAGGTGTTGTCCAATTATATGCATGGTTTCATGATCTTCTAAGGTGAGAAGCAAAACCACATCGGTTCACCTTTAGTGGGAAGTAAAAAAAGTCAAGATGGCAGTTGCACGCACACAAGATTCTGCGGTTGTAGCAGTCTTCTTGACTTTGTTGGCCCCACCTTGTGGACAACCCTGCATACACATATACAGAGACAGAGAGAGATTTGTTGCTCTTGTTCTCAACTGCTCCCACACCTCACAATTACGATCAAGGACAGATGCCTTGTGGTTGTTGTTCTGTTCTGCAAACTGGTGATAGCTTCCAGGTTTGATCCTCATCCTGCAGCATCAATATAGACATCTGGAATTGGCTACTCTGTCACAAGGGATGCAGACATGCAGGGAGTTAATTACCGAAACTGCCACGATGGAATGGTCCCTATGCGTGGTACCTTCTGGGCTACCCCAGATCTACCCATTTGCAGTCACTCCACCCCCTCCCCTCCCACTGATCCCCTTTTCTGTCTCCATCACTTCCCAATCTTGTCCTTTGCTCCTTCTCTGCATGCTGTCTCCTCCCACATTACATTCTTGGCACGACTGCCTGTAGGGCCTCTGCCGCCTCTGTTTTCTTTCATCCTTAAAAGCAGTCACTGTGTTGTGAAGAACAGCCACCCCCGTGCCTGGCAGCGTCATTTCTGGGGAGGAAGGAATGGGGAAATGCATAACAGACCCCCATTCACCCACCCACAGATGCGTTGTAAAAACAAGGAAGCATAGGTGGCCCTAAATTTAGGGCCTCCTCGGGCTGTTAGTCCCAGAGTCTTTTCCCAGTAGTTCAGCAGGAGAAAAACCACATAAGCTATGGCACATGAAGGCTCCATGGCCCCATCCTAATGAGGTGAGTGGGCACTTCAGTGGGGTGAAACTTGGGGCATGTCATGCACCTAGGTGAAATGGGGATTTTCTATTATTATTTATTTAATTAATTTATAAGGCTGCCCAACTCTATAATGGCACATGCAGTGGATTTTTACCAAAGCAAGGAGCACACAACACTGAGGAGAAGACCCATGTTTATAGCAATGATCATTGGGTGCCTGCTTTACAAGAAAGAGGGACCCCAAACAATGGAAAAGCTAAGATTTTTATAGAAGTTGATGGCCACAAGGTGGGTAATCCTAAGGATCTGATTTGCAGGCCAGTTTGGGGAAGCTAGGCAGGTCCTTATCGGTGTAGCTGGGGTTAGTTCTACATGGTAGGCAAAACGCAGCAGAGCTGGTGAAGTTCACTGTTAAGGAGGTGGAATGTTGAGATAATCATCTGATAAGGAGATGGAAGGAGACGGTTTCCATAGGCTGCAATTTCCTTGTTAGGGCTGTCCTTGGGCTGTGCTGTGAGCTGGTGAGGGGGCTTCTACTCTTTGGCTTAGAAGGGATGGCAGAGGGGCTTCGTCTCGCGGTAGGCAAGGTCAGTTTGGGTCTGATGGGATTAGGCAAAGAAATGAGCTGGGTTTGACCCTGGTCATACCTAAAAGAACGGGAGGGGCGGGGGGGGTGTTCAGTCTCCACTTTGTTTGTTAAGTTAGCATACAATAAAAACACTAATGAAGTACAGATAAAATACAAATGTTACCATTTTTATCCTAAAATAGAAATGGGAAACACCAAAAGTCTAAAAAAAACCCACCATCCAAACAAAAAAATGAAACTCAGCCCAAGTCCTGGGAAAAGAGTTTTTCAAGGCTTTTTTAAATAATAATAATTTATTAAACTTGTATACTGCCCAGCACCCAATGGCTCTGGGCAGCTCACAACAGTCAAGTGAAGAAATTACAATAAAACCAATTAAAAGGAGGGGGGAGAAATCATAGAATCATGGGGTTGGAAGGGACCTTGGAGGTCTTCTAGTCCAACCCTCTGTCCAAAGTAGGAGTCCTCATACCATCTTGGACAAATGTTTGTCTAATCTTTTCTTGAATGCCTCCAGCGATGGAGCACCCACAACTCTGGGAGGCAAGCTGTTCCACTGTTGGAACATTCCTCCATATTTCCATGTTGGACCTCCCTCTGACAAGCTACCATCCATTGCTTCTTGTCCTACCCTCAGGTGCTATGGAGAATAAATTGATGCCCTCTTCCCTGTGTCAGTCCTTCAAGCATTGGAAGACTGATATCATGTCTCCTCTCAGTCTTCTCTTCCTTAAGCTAAACATACCTAGTTCCTTTAACCGTTCTTCAGTAGGATGTAGCCTCCAGACCCCTTATCATCCTTGTTGCTCTTCTCTGCACTCTTTTAGGGCCTCAGCATCTTTTTTGTATTGTGGTGACCAGAACTGGACGCAATATTCCAAATGTGGCCTCACCAGTGCGGTGTAGAGCGATATTATCACTTCCCTTCATCTTGATATTATCCCTCTGTTGACACAGCCCAGGACTGCGCTGGCTTTTTTGGCAGCTGCAGCACACTGCTGGCTCATACTTAAGTGGTGGTCCACCAGGACACCTAGACCCCTCTCATAAGCACTACTGTTGAGCCAGGTCCTACCTATCCTGTACTCTGCATCTGGTTTTTCCTGCCTAAGTTCAGGACCTTACTTTTCTCTCCACTGAACTGCATCTTGTTGAATAGGCCCCAATGCTGAAGTCTGTCAAGATCGTTCTGAATCTTGAATCCATCTTCCAAAATGTTAGCAATTCCCCCCAGCTTTGTGTCATCTGCAAATTTGATGAGTGCCCCTTCAATCCCCTCATAAATAAAAGATTTCAAGAAAGACAGACTGGATGGAAGTGAAGCAAGGGGTCTCACTCTCCCTCGCTGAAGGCCTGGGTGAAGAGCCAGCTCTTCTAAACACCAGCAGAGTGGGGGCCTTCTGGATCTTGGGGGAGAACCTCATTCCAGAGGCTAAACACTGTCAAGTTGGGGGGGTGTTGGACAGATGAATCTCAGGGGGATGGTATTGCAGCAGTGCTGTGACAGAGAAGCACACTCCCCACACTCCACCAGAGGACACTGTTTAATGGATGGGACCTGGAACATGCCAACTCTGCCTGATCACACAGGATGGGCAGAAACTACAAAGACATGCCCCACCCCACCTGCAATAACTAGGCCTTGTGCCATGAAGAGCTTTATAGGTAATAACCAGCACTTTGAATTGCACCCTGAATTGCACCTGGAAGCTCACCAGCAACTGGTGCACCTCACAAAGCAAAAATGTTACATAATTGCCTATGCCACTACATGTCAATCCTTTGAGGTAGAACAGATTAGGAAACCAAAGTTATGAATGCTAATATTACTTTTATTAGAAGGTTTGAGTAACAGAATCTTGCAATTCTGAGTGCACTCCCCCCCTCCCTTTATCTTCATAAGAACTGAGGGGGAGGTCAACCCTGAGATGCTTTTTCAAATTACATTCCTGTTTTGGACTCAGATTTCTCTTATCAGACTGTTGTCTTGGTTGTGGTTCTTCTTCCAGTTCCTTAAGGTTGCTCTTACAGCCCATTACACTGCATTGGGGACCAGTTGCAATTTCTGAGTGGTTTTCAAGGGCAGCCCCATGTAGAGCTCATTGCAGTAGTCCATGTGCGAGGTGACCCAAATGTGAGAGTGACTGTCTGAAGGGCCTCCAGGTCTAGGTATGGGTACAGTTGGCACACAAGATGGATTTGTGTGAAGGCCTTCTTAGCCCCAGTTCCCACCTGCTCCTCATGGACCTTGGCAAGGCTGTTTTCCTTTTCTACAGTGTTATTATTATCACTGCCATTTTTGTGTGCTTCCTGCCACAGCAATGTTTGAAGAACCGAGCTAATGTTGGTAATGAGCAGAGGCATCTGCAGGAGGGGGGTGAAAAGAGTCAAGAGGGTAGCCATGACTATGCAACTGAGACCCTGCCTCTTTTGCAGGTGTGTCACACGCATGACACATACAAAAATGTGGTGGGGCTTTGATCATGTGGTCACAGCTTGCCTTTTTTACCTCCTTTGTAGACACACCTGATGACAGGAGACTCTGCAGGGAGGTGCAGAGAAGAAGCTTGAAGGCCCTGTGACCCTTTCTGAGTTGGAAAGATTGAGAGATAGAGATGACTTAATATTTATGCAGCTCTTCTGCATTATAGGTTAATGGCAAGAGAGTCTCTCTTGTCTTATGTCTATGTGATAATATTGTACCACACATAATATAGCATAAAAATAGATGATGTAAAGTCTCCTTTGAATTAAGCTTGACTCCTGGTAATTGAGGGACACGTCAGTGTGGTTCTCTTGGCCACCATATGAGAAAGATTTGCTGGGAAGGGCAAAGATATCCTGAGAGATGAGAACGGAAATCGTTCTATTCTTCTTCCTGGATATTTGTTCACTTCCCAGTCTAGCCTATAATACTTAGATTTTTCTGGTGGTTGCCCATCCACAAATGAATCAAATCAGATCTCACTTAGCTTCCAAACCCCATCAGGACTAGCCAGGGGCTGTCACTGCTGAGAAAATATAGCACATAATCCTCCCCCAAATCTGGGTCCATTCAATTTTATGAAAAACAGCATGAGAAATACTGAGCATGAGAAAACTTTCTGTCAAAGGACAGATGCCAACACTTTGCATTACAGAAGACGTTTTACATTTATAAATATATTTATCTAAGCCATTTTGCAATAGCGATTTTTGTGTGACTGAGATAATTTGATCAATGACACAAAGGTTAAGTTCTTAAGTGTATCTCAATATTTTTGTATAACTGAAATGCATAACACTCTCTTACATGTTCTGGCTCTATTTCCTTCTCTTCTGTTAATGTTTCACATGTCAATGAAAGCAAACCGTGTATATGTATGTATGTATGTATGTATAAAATGTTGTATTAGATACTATAACAATTATTTATGGAGATTTGGACATAAAGGCTGTACTGTAAGGAAATTCAAATCCATAAAAAGCACTTCCCTTTAATAAATTATTTTATAGCATGCAGTGTCAAAAAAGCAAAATTCCTAATGGCCCAGTTGCTTCTTCTGATCCCTAGAGAGAGAGAGATTACAAAGAAACCTGTTGCACTCAATGTGGATAATTTAAACAATGGGGTACTTTGGCTACTGGCTAATTTCATGTGCAAACAGATAAAATGGAGCCCTTTCTACATACAGAGGTTCAGTTGTTGGTGGAAAGCTCACACGGTGATTAGAATTAGGTCACGGAAGATGTCATTAATTATAGGTGACTGGTTTTCCCCTCCAAGGACAGCTCGGGCACCCCATTCTTGCCCCCTTCCCCCACCCTGGCTCATCTTAGACAGTTGTTGAACCTTTCCCTTCATTCATCTCAACTTGAGTTGATGGGAACGGCTTTCATTCCACCTCTTGGAGAGGTAATGAAACACTTCTGTTGTTCCCTGTTCTTGGCTGAGCACACAACAGAAAGGAAAGGGGGAGGGGGGAAACCCAAGGGCCCTGATTAATGGCTACTAATTAGCAATGTTAATGACCAGGTGTCCAAGAGCATGGCTCACTCTTCACAGCATGGAGCCCGATTCTCAATGCTCGCCCTTAGAAATCCATCGCCAGTGACCCTTCGCCTCAGCTGCCAATAATGGAGCTCAGCTCCCTCATTACACCCAGGGGAGAAGCAGGGAGGCCAAAGCTTGAGAGTGAGAGATCTCTTTCTTTGGGTCTAGTGAATCTTCGATTAATTAAGGTCAGCGTTTTGGGCTCCTCTCGCGTTCCCCCTCCGTCACCACTTTCCTTCTGCCCTGAAAGAGCTTAGAGGTGAAGATGCGGAAGGAGAGTTGGGAGAATGAAAATGCCAGTTTGAAGACTTCTTTGTAAGGAAAGTCCTCTTTTCTCCCCCCACTCCGCCCCCTCTAAAAAGCACGAGCTGACACACAGAAGGTTTTGAACCTTCTCATTCCCATTTTTTGCTGGCAGAACCCAGCTCAGTTGCCCCTGATTCCACAACCTGGTTGCAAAGTCTAGGAGCAAGGTATCATTCTGAACTTAAAGACACTTGTTTTAAACCAGCTTTTAGCCCATAACTATCTGATGGTTAAATCAAGCCCAGGTAAATTAAGTAGAAACCAAGTGGACTTTCTTCACAAATAGATCTTGGGTTTTTTATATTTCCTCTCGTTTGCTGTAAAACAAGACGAGATGGGCTAATTCTGCACACAACTTCGTTTTAATTACGCGTGTGGCTGTTTTGTTTTGCTGATGTGCTTAGCTGTATCGAAAATCTTTGACTACTGCGCGGGCTGTTTTTTCCTCTCCTTTTTTCACATCTTGTTCAGGCTAAACAATGCCGGCTTGATGCAAACCCAAACTGGAATCTCATTCAACACTGGGCTGCTTGAACTTTTGGTAAAAGGAACCCAGCTGCTAGCTGTTCTCTGCAACTGGAGTCTGTGGTTGCCATAGCCTGGAAGTGATCCTGTATTTTTCCCTGAAGATGGTCCCTGTGACTGTATCTTCTAAATACAAGAAATCCATCTCCTTGTCAAAGATCCCTTTTCTTTTTTAATTTAATTTAATATTTAATATTATTTAATTTGATTTAATTTAATTTAATTTAATTTAATTTAATTTAATTTAATTTTATTTTATTTATTTATTTATTTAGGGTTTGGGGGAGCAACATGGAAGGCAAGTTCAACTAGAACAGTAGTTCTCAAGCATTTTGGTCTCTGGACTCCTTTACATTCTTAAAATGATTGAGGACCCCAGAGAGCTTTGGTTTATATGGATTATATCTACTGATATTTACTGTATTAGAAATTAAAACTGAGAAATGTTAAAATATTTGTTTATTTGACTTTGCAGACCCCCTGAAAAGCTCCTGGGGACTCTTTAGAACATGATTGTACATTTTAGTGGACTGCTAAGGCAAAGGTATACAGAATTACACTAAGACATATTTAGGTTTGAGTTCCAAACTTTGTTGGTTTAGCTGGAAGTTTTTCCAACTCCATTAGCTGACTAACTTGCAAGGACCAATTTTAATTGTGGTGCTGGTATATGTGGTTGCACAAGCCTTCTTCTGAACCTCCTTAAGCATATAATGAAGCTGCAGGGTGATATGGAGATTTTAGGCAGCAGGAAAAAAAGCTTTCTTTTCTTTTCCCATCAACAGGAATAAAAGTAGCTATCAGTAATGCCCAGTGGAAAATAGCACAAGTAAAAATTATTATGAAGCTCTTCTTCTCTTCTTCATCCTCTGCTAGCTGCTTTCAACATATAGTCCCATCCATCAGCCTCTAACTTGTAATTGCAGGGCACTGAAAAAAAAAGAGAAAACTTATCATTTGTCTAATACTTTTTTAATAATATTTTTATTAAAAGTTTTAACTATAATAATAAAAGATTATACAAACTAAAAAGAAAAAGAAAAAATAGAAGGAGGGAATAAAAGCAAGAAAGGAAAAAAGAAAGAAAAAATAGAAAAAGAAAAGAAAAACTAAGAAAGCGATTTCCCACCCTCATCGCAAGTACAGTGAACCTCGGTTCACGAACGCATCTGTTCACGAACAATTCGGGTCACGACCAGCTCAGGCCGCAAAAATTTACCTCCAGTCGCAAACGCCGGATCGGGTGACGAACAGGATCCGCGGCCATTTTCCCTCCCGTGTCACGTGGTCGCAACTTCCTGTAGGGAGGGGACTCTCCCTCCAAGCAGGAAGCACGGCCATTTTCCCTCCCGTGTCACGTGGTCGCGACTTCCTGTAGGGAGGGGACTCTCCCTCCAAGCAGGAAGTGCGACCATTTTCCCTCCCATGTCACGTGGTCACGACTTCCTGTAGGGAGGGGACTCTCCCTCCAAGCAGGAAGCGTGGCCATTTTCCCTCCCGTGTCACGTGGTCGCGACTTCCTGTAGGGAGGGGACTCTCCCTCCAAGCAGGAAGCGCGGCCATTTTCCCTCCCAAGCAAGGTTAGCTTTCTCTCTCTTCCTACTGTACTTTGTGTCATATTTTTGCGGTTTTTTAAAAAAAAAACATGGTTCAGAACGGATTAACCGTATTTACATTGAACCTTATGGGGAAATTTGACTCGGGTCGTGACCAGAAATCGGTTGGCGACCAAATTTGGGGTCGGAACGGATTAACTGTATTTACATTGAACCTTATGGGAAAATTTGATTCCGGTCGCGACCATTTTGGGTCGCGACCAGAGTCACGGAACGAATTAAATTCGTGAACCGAGGTTCCACTGTATAAACAATTTCACTATCTCTTCACCTCCTCTTAGTTAACAAATATAAAACTCATCATTCTATATCTCAACTCTTAACTATAAGCAAATCCAATAGACAACATCTTTTCCAGTCCAGATGTCAGCAAGTCCAGAAAGAACCCCCAAAATAATAACATATCCCATTTTAACCCTGATCAAATAAGCCAACTTTACATTCCTTCTTTTCATATAAAACAATCTTGCTCTTTAATCCGTTCAAATGATCATTATCCCTTGTCTTGAATTTCTTCAAAACTTTAACAAGCCTCTTTTTTAAGTCCAGCAGGAAGAAATTAGTCCAATTACTCTCTTGAATTGACATTTTTATTTCCTTCTTAATTTTTAGAGCCTCATCCTTTTTTTTTTTTTTTGGTATATCCAGTGATAAATTCTTGTTCACATTGTTCTCCATAATCATGTCACATAAGTTTTGTTCAAAATATTTTTTCTGTAACAGATCTTCTGGTGTAATAACTTCTTCTGGGAACAAGGTGTTCATAAAACCACACAACATAATTGACATTGTTGATTCAAAGTCCCGTTGCCATTCTTCAACAATATCTCTGAATGCCATTATAAGTTGTTTACCTTGCTATGTCTCCAGCACTGAAAATAATTTTTCTTTCCCACAAAAATGCATTTTTTCTTTAAAAGTAATTTCAAGGTCTTAATATTCAAAATCAAATATTCCAACTTTTTCTGAGCCCTTACTTCATTTAAAACTTTCTATAGCCAAAACCTTGTCTTGCTTTTTGCTATTTATTTTGAATTCTTAAAGCTTATAAAGACACAGTTCCATTTTCTTATATTAAGGATTGAAGGTACTCACCTGGTGTTTCCAGCCTTGTCATTTTGAAGGTGTCTAACTTCTTTAAAGCAGTTAATAGGCAAAGGAAGTGAGAACTTAATGTCCTTTGAAGGCTCTGACTGTGGCTGGAGGAAGAATGGCAAATTCTTGGTTCTGCCACCATCTGGAGACCTCTGCCTTGCAGTCTCCTGGTTAGAAGCAACCGTATGGAGCACAATGTGGGCAATCTCATGTCTTCACTTTCTCCAGAGAGGGTTAAAGGAGCCAATCCACTCATTGGCTCCTTGTTCTTAGTCATAATCATCAGCTCCATCTGTCATTTCTTCCCAGGAACTCCATTGTTTTGTCTAATACTGATGTCCAGTATTGGATGGACAAATTTTTATCAACTTAGAAGTCAAAGAGGTCACCTCAAAATTGAGGAAATGGTTTCTATGTAATCTATGTAATTTCTAGACAGACAATGTGATGTAGTGGTTAAGGTGTCCTGGTCTCTTCTCAGTCACAAGAGTTCCCTGGGTGACTTTGGGCAGTTCCTCTCTTTTGGTCCAACCTATCTCACAGGGTTGTTGATGGAATTGTGTGAAAATAAAGATTCCTTTGAGTTGAATTCTGCTCTTGGTGAGTTCATGGACATACCTGTACAATTTTGGGGGCAAGATGTAGATGTGGTTTCCCATTGCCTTCACTGGGAATATTTTTTTCCATCTTTCCCATCATGCCTACAGTGTTGGGATTTCCTGGTGCTATCCTATCCAAATATTAACCAGGTCTGGCTCCACTTAGATTTTGTTGAGAACAGTTGAAGTCAGCTAGATACTGCCACCTACCAAGGCATTGGTGGCTATGCCATTTAAATAAAATATCATTAAAATAAAAGTTTATCTTGTTCAGCTCCCTTGAGTTGAGTTTGACTCAACTATGCTGTTTTCTTGCCACTGTTACAGAAGCAATTTGCCATCATCTCATTCCAGAATTATTTTTGATTTTACAATCTAGTTAATCACTCTGAAATATCTAAGTGTTTTCCCATCCAAGTACTGACTACCTGCCGGGGCATAACATTTTAACAAACTATCATTCAAATAAATATGTAATGATATAAAACAAGAAAAATAACTTTTTAAAAATAATTTTAAAAAAGATTAGGAGCCTCAGCCCCAGTATCCTGCATAACCTTCCCGAACATGGACATTAAAAGAATGGGCAGACCCTCTTAGGTGCATATGATCTCTCTTGCTGGGGTCACACTACACAGTAAACCTTAAACCCATGGAAAATAGCACCACTGCTGTGTTCACATAACATACTATGGCTCCCTAAATAAATCATATTATTGCATATTGTGATGGCCTCCTTCATGTAACATGTGAGAGAATGGCTGCATTTCCTGCAACGCGGTGGATGGCAAGTTGGTGCAATTTGCAGGATGGGTTGTGGGAACCTAACCTTTAGGTCCTCTATGTAGACTCCACACACACACACACACACACACACACACTGCAGATCTAAAAACACTGGCAAATGTGCAACCTTACCGTTCTCCAGAACTGCCCCTCTTCCTACCCCTATGTTTTTCCAGAAGATTTGACTCAGGCATCCTATACGTTTGCTAAGAGAACTCTCTGAGGCTGAGAAGGAAAAGAGAATACCTCAAAATATCACTAAGAAAGAGAAGATGGATGTTTCATAGTTTCAGGAACTCACCCCGCTTTAATATATCCATTCATAAATGAGGGAGTTTTACCTATTCAGTTTCCAATTCTGAATCCCAGCCCCTCACTTCTTGATATGAAACCTAATTAAAAGATCTCTGTATGACTCTTGCTTCCCTGATCCTGTTCTGCACTTAAGGACTTGACAAATCCCTTATTCCTTCATATAACTTCCCTTTGAAGGAATAACATTTGAAAATGTCTCTCGAACATTCTCCTACTGTATATGGCATATCTCACTCAACCTTTATTTTGCATAACAAGAAAAAAAATGGAAAAGTTCTAGGTTCATGTCACATAGCTGCTGTTTCTTAGGTGTTATTTATTTCCATCTTCTGATCAGCTATGGAGGAAACCTTCACTTCAAGTTACTTTTGTTTCAGGATGCAATTAGCAGCAAACCTCATTGGGATTTCCAAGAGAATAGTCCTAAAAATTGTCCAACCTGAAATACTATAGCTTTTCCTGTAATACAGGATACTATCACACACTGCACTATCCCACCATTTTATTTGTGTTTTGTTAAATAAACTGCAATCTCTAGTCTGCACATAACAGAAATCCATAAACCATGATTTATAAAACAGAGTAGATAGGCTCACGCTAGGAACATGTGAAATTTGTTCTGGATGAAAGAGGTCTGTTTCATCACTGAATACTTCCAACCACCTCCAATTTAGAGAGTTTACCTCCAGAACCCACTGCAGTACAACCCCCCACCACCAAAAAAGCATTGCCCTGAGAAGGTTCACATGTGGTCCAGAAGGAAATAGAACATTCTGGAGTTCCCCAAAACGGCACATTCTCAGATGAATAAATTGTGCACATCCACAGTTACATACCCTGTATTAAACAGAGGACGGCCTAAACTTTATGAATATTTTATTAATTAATTAATTAATTAATTTTTAATTTATTTATTCGATTTATATAGTAAATTGTAGTAGCCTAACATATATATAGGCCACTTGGATGGGAAATGGTGTCTTGTGGGCATCACTGACCTGACCTTTCTCCAAAATGTGTGGCTGAAAGGATTCCTGATATGGAATACTAGCCACCGCTGCCTTAAGAAGTAATTAAAGAAGAAGAGTGTGAAGCTGTGAGAAAAGGTAGACATGATCACATCTCCTACTTCATCCCCCACCTTTTTCCATTGGGGATATAGGGGTCAGCACCATTCATGTATCTTAGGGTTCTAGAAGGTTCTTAAGATCTAGCTCTGTTCCCAGGCCTGGGATTAGTGTGGTAGTTGAGCCCCTGTCATGTTGCTATGGTTGTTTCCCTATCCTTTGTTATGCTTCATTGTTGTGTTTTTAATTTTTTTTTGGATGCTGTAAACTGCCCAGAGAGTGAGTTTGATGTAGTGCTTAAGGCGCAAGGCTAGATTGTGGGAGACTGTGAATTCTAGTCCCACCTTAGGCACAAAACCAGCTAGGTGACCTTGGGCCAGTCACACGCTCTCAGCCCTAGGAAAAAGGCAATGGCAAACCACTTCTGAAATCTTGCCAAGAAAACAGCAGGGACTAGTCCAGGCAGTCGCCAGGAGTCAGCATTGACTTGAAGGCCCAAAAAACCCCAAAAAGATACCCAGAATCTTTTGGAATGGGGTGGCTATCATAAATCTAAATAATAATAAACATAACAAGATCTGTCTATAAGTTTAAGCTTGATTTTTAAGAGCAACTTATTTATCAAGAAAATTCACCTGGGGCTCCCTGTCTTCTTACCCACAAAATAGGAGAGAATAGTAGTTTCATTTCAGCTGGTATTTTTGATGTGGCTGACAAAAATTACTCTTGTGGTTTCTGAATTTGTCTGCTCTCTTTTGCCTACCACCTGACTCATCTGTTTGTCAGAAATGTCTGCCTGTCAAGGACTCTCCCCAGGAGGAACAGGTGCTTCGGCCAGACTTGGTGGCCAGGAAGGACACTCATCCAAAATAGTCCCCCAAACCATAACCTGCTCCACTGGTACAGGAGCTGAAAAGTTAGATGGAGTGGTATTTGACACACCAGCTTTCAGAAATTGCTATCTGTCAAGGTGTCCCAGCATTTTCTTTGTTTGAGTGGCAAAGATTGGGGGTGTTCATGTGCTGGACTGACTTTTAGACATTCTGATTTGCCATACCTTAGGCTAGAGCAACTGTAAGTGCAGTCACTGAATAGTCAAGGTGCACGAAATAAATCTATCACTAAAATCAAGGCTTAAACTGGACATGAGAATGATAAAGCCAAAAGACAGTCCTAACTAATATAACATAATATATTTTACAGTCCTTACACCGTATGTTGTAGATGACTCTTGTTCTCCCACCCCACCCCCACCTTGGGCTACTGGGTCTTTTGGTTTACTTAAGATATTTTGGAGGGCTTCAGTTGGTTCGTGTGCTACAGTGATGCCATATGGTTGTAATAGTCTATTGGTTGTTTCTGAGATGTTTCTGATGTATGGCAGTGTTATCCTTTTCATGGCTTGTGTTGGTTGTGTTGTAGTAGGTTGAGTGATCAGGCACTTTTTGATAACGTTGCATGGATATCCATTTTGTTGGAATATGTTGTATAGGTGGTCTCTTTCCTTTTTCTGCTGTTCTGGGTTGCTGCAGTGCATTTGCGCTCGCTTGAATCATGTTCTTACACAGCTCCTCTTGTGGGAAGTTGGGTTGTTGCTTTGGTAATGGAGCACTTGGTTAGTGTGGGTTGTCTTCCGATAGAACACAACAGCAAATCAGAAACTCAAGTCTATCGGAACCCCAAGGACTCCACAGATAAAACAGTCATGAGTCATTTCCAATGTTAAACCAAAAGCTTGTGGCAGTTCTACTCAAACAAAATTTGTTGACTCTCCTTGATATTTCTATAGACTTGTCTGTTAACAAAACTAGACCATTCTTCTCATCAGACCAGCCCAAGCAAGAAATTAGTAGGGGCACTATTAATTCAAAGCACCTCATGTGATACAAAGGACAGTGCAACAGAACATGGGAAACTGTCTTGACTGCTCTCTCTGGACAAGGTCACAGATGATTGTGCAGTGGTGTATTGTTAAAACTTCTCTCCGAGACCATTGATGGCAAGGCACTGAGACTGGTTAATGAAAATGCTGGACAGAAAGGATATTAATTAAAGAGGAAGGTTTACTACAGAAGCAGAAGTAAGAGGCTCTGCTTCCATTTTGTTGCTGGCCCAGGTCATGGACTTTCTATTTAATACCTAAGCTCTCTCAGTCCCTGACATCATCAAAAAATTGGGCTGATAGGTCATGATATTTCAGGTCTGAGTATGCTTTTCTTCCCAGAAAAAGTAAGCCTATCAACTAGGTTTAGCTGGGCCGAAGAACCATCCAAGGAGGCTAAATTCAGCCAAACTTTTGGTCAGCAAGTTCTCATACAAACGTCTACAGATGCACAGCCAAGTTCCAACCAGAGAAGGAGAGCATCAGGCACATTGGAAAGAACACACAGCAAAACTCTAAAAAACTTAGACTGGCTTGCTTCCAGTGCTCTTTTTGTATTTATAAGCACAAAACTGAGCTCCAAGCAGAAGACTCTGCTTCTTGGACCTGAATTACTTAACCTTAGGAGGGACAAAATTGTTGGTGCTGCAGCTAGCAAATTGGGTTATGGTATTGGAAGCCTTCTGTGATTTCAAACTGTGATTTCTTTTATTTGTTTCTTCCAAGCGGTGATGGATTGGAAGAAAACTCCTAGGGATTTAAAGTCCTTGACTTGCTCAATGTAGATACCATTTATTTTCCAATTGTGAAAGCAGTCAGCACAATGCTTGCTGAATTTTGGTTTAGAATAATTTATGCCCAATTTTTCTTCACTAGGAGGGTTTCAAAGTTCTACCCAAGGCTGACATATGTCAAGGCTAGAAGGATTTCATCATCAACATACAGCAAAATGGCTTTGGGTTTATTGGCCAAGGCTGGAGGATGAAATTCAGCTGTAGACAGAACATTAACAATGGAATTGATGTAAAAACTAAAAAGAAGGGGAGCAATTATGGATCCTTAGTAACTTCTTTTGAGATAGGATTAGAGGCAGAAAGAACAACAGAGATGGCACATCTAACCTTCATGTAGTTGTTTTCATCAGCATCGGGGTCAACCAAAGTAAATGGTAATCTATAGTTGTAGCTGTCAATTTACCCTCCAGCCTTTGCCTGGATATTGAATCAAAGGCCATCTTCAAATACTTTTCCATCAGGTGATACAGCACAATGTATTGATCAAAGGCTGACCATCTGGACTGAAAGCCAGCCTGCTCCTAGTCTTGAATTAGCCAAATTTCTCAAATAGACGCCAGGTATATAATTTGCTGATTGGCCAAAAATTGGATAAATCAGTCTTGTTCTCTTCTTAAACATTTGGAAATAAGGGGATGTACCACTCCTGCAGCCATGAAATTAAAAGATGCTTGCTCCTTGGGAGGAAAGCTATGGCAAACCTAGATAGCATATTAAAACGCAGAGACGTCACCTTGCCGACAAAGATCCGCATAGTCAAAGCTATGGTTTTTCCAGCAGTAATGTATGGCTGTGAGAGCTGGACCATAAAGAAGGCTGAGCGCCGAAGAATTGATGCCTTTGAACTGTGGTGCTGGAGAAGACTCTTAAGAGTCCCCTGGACTGCTAGGAGGTCAAACCAGTCAATCTTAAAGGAAATCAACCCTGACTGCTCATTGGAAGGATTGATAATGAAGCTCAAGCTCAGATACTTTGGTCACCTAATGCGAAGAGAGGACTCTTTGGAGAAGACCCTGATGCTGGGAAAGATTGGTTCATGGGGTCACAAAGAGTCAGACACGACTTAACGACTGAACAACAACAACAACCACTCCTTGGGTATATGAAAAGATCAGTCCATATGTCTAAGTAGGAAGGCTCCATACTTTCTAACGTGTGCAAGCTCATAGATGGTGTTCCACAACAGTGTTGATAACGTATCAATGGGCAAAGTTGATGTTCAAGTTATATTGACTGTTTCTCAAATAGGCAGTCTTGCTCATTTTAAAAACAATGAAGCATCAATTAAAATGTTTATTCAAGAGAAGAGAAAAATGTTTTCAAGACCAGATAAACCAATCTACCAAAAAGTCTAGGTTAGGACTGGATCAAATTAAGCAAATCGGGAAGATAGTTTTGTGGGCAATATGGGACTTTGAGTTATTTTCACAGTATTTGGGGGCAGGGAAGACAAATCCTGCAGAAACAGGATTTAATTTTTTTCCCCAGAGATAAAAAGCTGAAGGCCAAAGTCCAACTCCACGTGGCACGTCGGCTCTCTCCTCCTCCAGTGATGTCGCTTGGGGATGACTTGAACGTTGGTGTTTTGATTTTTTTTCTTTTTTTTTGATGAGTGGTACAAAAGATCTGATTGCTCCCAAAGTCAGGAAGTCAAAACAGGACAGTATGAAATGCTGTCTAACACAGTCCAAACTAGGCAAATAAAAAGTCTGCATTACACAGTGAGCTCTTCCTCAGGACCATATTAACTAAGCACCAGAAATGTGTACTAGAATCACTTGCACTGTCTTGACTACCAAGGCTTACTCTCTGTCAGTAATAAATCCAGAGAATGATATTGTCCCTCCAGCAGAGGGAGTCAGCAGGGGAGTCAAAAAAGTCAAGATGGTGATGACAACCATGTGATTTGAAGTTCCACCCCTTTTTTACATGCAACATATCCCGAAGAAAACAATGGTTCAAATGCCACCGTAATATATAACTGGTCCCTATCAAAGCTGTTTTTTTTTTTCTAAATTATACGTTGTGAGGTCAAATAATTCTAACCTTTTGGACAATTCTATTGTTATGGCTCCTAATGCTCTGATAACTTTTGCCAGCTTATTCATTATCTTAGTGTTACAATTCTTAAATCCTGATATTTTACAATCTTTTTCAATTTTGAGCCACTCTCCTGTAGTGGAAGAAATCACAAAAACCTACTTTTCTTCATCTACTGTGATGTCCGATGTGTTGTGTTCTAGACCATGTAAAATATTTGTTGTTGTTGTTTGCACAATGGCTAAACAATGCTCAACCCTTTGGGGATGAGTCAAGAAAGTTGTTAGATTGGATCCAAGACTTTTCTCTTTACTTTTTCTAACCTAAATTGCGATAAAACTTCTCTTTATCATTTTTCAATGTGTTATATATTCATCATTTGTTGTAGTACATACAGACGCTCACAGGCTTTAATTCTGACATTTGTATTAAAAATAATTTTAGAAACAACTACCAAGAACACAATAAACCTGGGTGGGGGAGAATTTTACCTTATTTAAAGCACATTTGCAGGCCATGGACTAAAACTGACCCCATCCAGTGATCACTTTTTACGTATTGTCAAAGGCTTTCACGGCCGGCATACGAAGGCTGGTGTGGATCTTCCGGGTTGTGTGGCCGTGGTCTGGAAGTTCTGTTTCCTAACGTTTCGCCAGCATCTGTGACCGGCATCTTCAGAATACAGGAGCACAGACAGGAGCAGTTCTCTCTGTCTGTGCTCCTGTATTCTGAAGATGCCGGTCACAGATGCTGGCGAAACGTTAGGAAACAGAACTTCCAGACCACGGCCACACAACCCGGAAGATCCACACCAGCCATCACTTTTTACATTTATTATTTCACATATTTAGACTGCAGCCCTACACACTTACACAGGAATAGGTCCTGCTGAATTGTGAGTAAACAAGCATAGAATTGCAATCTAAGGCTTCCAACCGTCATTAGAAACATGGCATTTTCAGAACTCACACGCTCTGTCGGGGCCTCAACTATTCACTGGAAATGAATACAATTCTTCTGTTCGAAGGAAGAGTGGCTTTAAGTACATCAATTATTTGGCCATTTGCACATGTACTCCTGAACTTGGGATCCTCACAACCGGCGATCATTTAGCATGGGCGCGGCATCATGCTTTCCATAAGCCACTGTGATAATCCATTTCGCAAACAAACAACTTGGGCTAAGACCGAAGGCATTTTGCAGAAGCTGTGATCCTTTTGAACCAGCCACGTCTTCCCACTGAATCCATGTTGCAAGCTGATACCAGCTTTAGTGTTTTAGTTTCAACCAATGATTCTCCCAATATCATGAGGAGTGTGGTAGCACCTTTTCCAACTAACACATTTTATTAAAAGTTTAAGTTTTCATGAAATGCAGCTTTAAGCTTTCATGAGATGCAGCTAACCTCCTCGGATACACAGAGTGGCTAGACTGATGCAGGATTTAAACTCGGGGGAGGTGGGGGGAAGGGAGGAGAAGACAGGTTATGCAGAAGCAGGTTAATGTGAAACAGATTACCAGTACCTTATCTGTTAACAATTATAATGGGTCAGAAACCCATTGTTTTGGGGTTGAGACCTTCCAATGTATGTCAATTCGGCAACCTCTCATTCAATGGTAGAGTTAAAGACCTGTTTTTCCATATCCATCACTTTGAGGTCTGCTACAGATTGTCCCAGGAAGTTGGAAAGTTCTGATAATACTTTGTCCTTGTTTTGAGATCTGATGTCAAATTTGTGTCTGTGAATTCTTTTGCACAAAGTTTGTCCTGTTTGTTCTACATACAGTAGAATCCAGAGGCGCAGTGTGGACAGATGATGACATATATCACATTAGAGAAAGGCACCTAGGCATTGTAGTTGTCCTGTGGATTCCCTGCTAGATTGTATGACCCTAGCACAGAAAATCAGCAAAGATATACTCAACAGATCACTGTACAGCAATATCCCTTGTCAGTGTAGTCATTAAGAAACTGTCTATCAGCTTGAGAAGTGCCATTTATTCCTTGACTGATTGACTGATTGATTGATTGATTAGGTGCCATCAAATTGTTTTCAACTCCTAGCAACCACATAGATTTTCTCCACGATCGTCAATCACTTTATATTTTCTATCCATGTGGTTTTCTTGGTAAAAAATACAGGAGTGGTTTACCATTGCCTTCTCCCGTCTGCCTCTGATTTATTCCTTAATCAGAGCCATTTGACATAGAACTAGGCTTATGAAGCACAACTTTGCTCCTTCTATATCCAGTGTTTAGATGCAGATTAGTGATGGTGTTTCTTGAGATGAACCATGTAACAGTAACACCCACAGGAATGTTGCTTTCAACTTATTTATCAACTTTTGGAATGTTGATTTTCACCAGAAATATGGAAATCAAATTTGATTCAATGAAGACAAAAGTGCTTTATTCACTTTGTGGATAATTGCTTTTGGGATTCTGTTGAATAGAAAATGAAGTTTTAAATAGCACTGAGTATTATAAGGGTTTTTTTTTTAATGACTGATTCTATTTAAAGAGAGAAAGAGAGACAGCAGCATCCCCTTTTTCCATCTACTAGTTTAGGAATTTTATCAAACATGTCCTTAAAATAGAACTTTTTACAAACTGCTTTAAAAAATAAAATCTGCTGAGGGAGGAAGGACTCCATAAACAAATCAGCATACTCCATACCATCACCACCACCACTATTTCTCTTTATTCTTACTTACCTTTGAACACCATGGAATTTATTTCTCAGTAGACATACATAAGATGGTATTACTAGCTATGTTATCCTTTGTGCACCCCAGGGGCTTCCCCAGAGTATGGTCAAAAACGTCAAGGTGGCAATCATGACCGTGTGATCAAAGCTCCACCTGCTTCTTATGTGCATCACACATGCAACACATCTGAAAACCAGGTAGAGCTTCCATCATACCATCACAGCCACCATCTTGATTTTTTTGACTACTGCAGAAACCACTGGCACATCCATTTAGAAGTGTCACATTAAGTTCTTTACTCCTAGCTACAGTAGGAAAGTGTGCATAAGATTATATATTTCTTTACTGTTTCATTTAGTTCACTGCACACACACACACAAATATGGAAAGAGTTAGAGAAAGGAGGAGTAGGCAGCATAACATGTGTGTCAAGACCATCATTTTAGGTAGATATTTGGGGTTTTGAGGAATAGAATGTAATGTTAGCATTTCCAAAACAGTAAAATGTTGTGATGGGTTGCTTTTACATTCAGTTGTGAGTACCACCATGTGTCTTAGCACATGGAGTGAAAGCCTGGTTTGGTGACAACCTGAATTCAAATTTCCAATAATTAGGTCAGCTTCCCGTGGAGTTGTGGGACAACTTCTCCTTGATTCCCACTTAGTGCTGCCCCTTCTCATGCTGGATGGGAGGTAGAGAAGCTTCACCCACACACCTGAAGGAACGAGGTTGTGGTGTTAGATCATGCGATGCAGATGGACGGATGTGGGCATCCCTGGGTTAGAGAGATAACTAATGGCACATGTGTCATAACGTCATTGTGTAATTCTCTGGAATTATGCAGTTTGCACGATGGTGTTATCACATACCAGAAGTCATCAAGGCTGGTGCTGAACACCTATGTGGGCTTGAACTGGGAAGAAGTAACCTTGATAATAGAAGTCCACAAGTTTCTAGGAACATCAGCACAAACCCCCTGGAAGCAAACCTGGACAAACAACAAAACCTATACACCAGCCAATTCTACGCCCTGCCCCCCAAAGCCTTGAAACCTAAATAAAAGGCTTTGTCCCTTATTTGCAGAAGATCTCATTAATTGTGCTAGGAGAGGGGATGGAATATCACTAATAAAATCAGCCCTCCCTCTGGCCAGCCGGCAGTTACAGTGTGAATTGTAGGAGAGGATTAAATGGAGGGCCCTTGGGTTGGAAGGGGAAAATGATAAGCCCAAACTCAAGAGCAGTAAAACAGCTGTTTGGACCCTCTGCACCTGCTAGTGAGCAGGCTGTGGGGGGGGGGGGTCTTCTTTTTCTTTTTTGCCTGCAGACTCAAACAAGCTATTCTCTCTTACTCCCTCCTTTTCATGTAGACTCCCCATCCAGACTGAACAGCCCACCCCATTTCTCCTACTCCAGGCTCTGGTTTCACAAAAGTCTGTAAAAGCAGCTCATCTGAAGGAAGAGGAGAACACTCCTCTCAAGAGGCCTGGACTCAAGAACTCAACGTAGGATGAGAGAACTCCTCTCCTATTTTTAATTCAGAGGCTAAAGACGGAGCACGATCTAATCTCGCCAACTTTCGAGGCAAATAGGTGAAAGGGATGGAGAAGGGGGAGCGTCGTGAAAGAAAAGAAAGGGGTCTCTCCCCCCCCCCCCGTTTCATGCTTCTAAGTCCTGCCAATCAGCCTAAACTCAGCCCAACGTTGTGAGAATAGTAATGAGGGTCTCACAACAATCAAGCACACTTAAAAAAAAATCTGTTTGAAGATGCAGAAACTTTTTCTTGCATCTCCACTCGCCAACTAAACAGGAGCTCAATTAAAGGAAAAAGAAAGGAAGAAAGAAAGAAAGAAAAACTCCATGCAGGGTTGGGAGAAACCAGAGGATTTTTAATTAGTCCAAATGTGGTTTTTTTTTTTTTTTTTAATTAGGTGGCTGAGCTACAACCTCTGTTTTAAAGCCAAACATATAACTTTGCAAAATCTGGATGGCAACTTCTTCTCTTTTTTTTTCTTATTCTGCGGCGTACTTGTCAGCTACTTGTCTCAAAAACATATTGAACAGTGCTTGAATGTACAAGCCATTCCAAAGAAGACTCACTAAGCAGCTTTCAAAAAATATATACGTATACAAATGCCAAAATATGAAGTGGCATAACTAATTGGCTTTGAAGGAGCTTCCAGGCTGTGCAGCTGTATGTACTAAATAGATGCAATAGCCAGTCTCCTATTATCTCTAGAGTTGCTTGATGTTGAGCAACAAATTTGTACCCTAAAAAGGGAGTCTTAGGTGGAAGCCAAAGCAATTCCAGGGTTTCGGGACCCCACAATCTAGGCGTGCATTGAAGTGTTAACTCATACAAGCCTTGCTACTCTGTGCAACTGACATAAAACAGTGTGGGTTAGAGTCATTTATGCAATCTGGGAAAAGTCTCCTTGGGACAGGGCAATTCCTACGTGTGGTCTGAATTCTCCCAGCAATTGCTAAAACAAAACTTTGCACATAGAAAAGGCTTATCGCCAGGAACAGATTTCAAAAGAGTTCTAAAAAACATTTTTTTCATTGAAATAAAAATTAAATAGGTAACTGTATGAGTGCAAAAATAAAATATCAGCCTTAAATAGCATATTTGACTGAAAGAAGGCCTCTAAGCCCCACCTCGTTAGGAAATAATTATTAGGGAGACAGCTGCAGCCTAGTGCTTCATCTGGAAATAAACCTATCTGCCCAGAAAAAAAAAATACACAAAGAACACCCCTTAAAAGTGGGGGTATGGTCAAAAAGGTCAAAATGGCAGCTATGGCAAACACATAAATGGGTGGAATAATATTTACACCATTGCAGCCACCAAGGAAGGTGGTAGAAGGAAAGAAAGGAAGGTTGAAGAAACAATCTCACCAACTTTCCTTCTGGAAATGGTGTTCTGTGGTTCGCCATGCCTATCACCCCATAGAAGAGAGCCAGCTTGGTGTAGCAGTTGAGGCATCGGGCTAGAAACCAGGAGACCCTGAGTTCTAGTCCTGCCTGAGGCACCAAGCCAGCTGGGCGACCTTGGGCCAGTCTCTCTCTCAGCCCTGGGAAGGAGGCAAGGGCAAACCACTTCCGAAAAACCTTGCTAAGGAAACTGCAGGGACTTGTCCAAGCAGTCGCCAAGAGGCAACACTGACTCAAAGGCACGGTGTATGTATGTATTGTCACAATACTTGTATGGCTATGGAGAAGAGCAAAGATTGCAGAGACAGAAGCACTCAGTAGCACGAGCAGGGGAGAATTAGCTACTCAGAAGCGTTTCAGACAATCATACAGAAACAGAACTGGTGGATATCTGAATGGCCTGATCAAAGCAGCCATCAACACTGTCATGTGGGAAGAAGGTCTGTACAGCAGTATCTTAGAGGAGTCAAAGAAGTCAAGATGGCACCCACGACTTCATGATCCAAGCCCTGCCCTTTTATACATGCATTCCACATGCACAACACATGTGAAAAGAGCCAGTTTGGTCTAGTGGGGAAGGCACCAGGCTAGAAAGCAGGAGACGGTGAGTTCTAGTCCTGCCTGAGGCATGAAAGCCAGCTGGGTGGCTTTGAGCCAGCCTCTCTCTCTCAGCCCAACTCACCTCACAGGGTTGTTGTTGTGGGGAAAATAGGGAGAGAAAGGAGCATTAGGTATGTTCTCTGCCTTGAGTTATTGATAAAATTAATAAAGCCAGGATAAAAGAAAAAATCTAAAAAAAAAAAAGGAGTGGGCTTTCAATCACACAGCCACAGCCACCATGCTGACTTTTTTTACACCTTCTCTCCTTCCCTCTCTGGGTCTATGCATTAAGCCAAGTTTAGCTGAGCTGAATTTTTTGGCCTGGTACTGCTCAATTACCATCCCTCTGGAAAGTAAGACACTGTAGCAGTATCTTCCTCAACAGGAAGCAATGATAGATTTTGGGGTTTTGAAAGGAACTGTAAGGAAGCATATTTGTCTTAAGGATTCCCCTGCACAATTTAATCTAAAGGATGAGAATTCATAATGCTGGTACAGCTTTGTTACTTGAAGATCAGGTGAAAAAAATCTGTCTGTCCATAGAACATTTTTCCAGAAATCTGGAGGATCATTCAGGGGCTTTGTGACAAACTTGAGACATACTTCAATGTCTTCTTAGTGAACCACATCTTCTGCTTCGTTACTTTTTCATGAATTCCATTTTTACCCATGATGGAATCATGAACACTGTCTTGAGTTGAGGTGAAAAAGATCTGCAGAGCAGTGAATGTTGTTCTGGGATTTCTTGTGACTTCCTGGATGGCTTTATGTTTATTTTTGGAAAGATTTTGAGAGGACATCCACACTTGGAAAGATCCACTGTTGTCCCAAATCTTCTCCGTTTCGAGATTACATTGTTGACTGTAGACTGGTGGAACTCCAGAGCTTTAGCAATGATTTTATACGTTTTCCACACTGATAGGCACTAATGATCTTTTTACAGTGATATTCAGAAATTTCTTTTGAGCAGGGCATGGTGAGCCTCCAGAATCTGTGTGGTGAGAACTTTCCATGATGTGAGAAGCCAAAAGTCTATAGGATTTATATAGGGTCACGTGATCCCAATGACCCAGTGAGACTTATTTTTGGTGAACATACATGTACAATATTACAAGGTAACTACCATGTTACCTTGTAATATTGACATGTTGGCATGTACAATATTACAAGGTAACTACCATATAGATACTTTGACATGGCTATGCACTAGAAAGAAGTCCCACCTATTCACAACTCATTTACCTACTAAAGAACCTGGAGAGAGATACGAATTATAGCAGCGAACTGCAACAGAATTTAAGAGATATCCACTCCTGTCAAAATAAGAGCAAATAAAGGCATTGATTTAGCAAGAAACCTACATTTATTGATCGTCTATCCATCCATCTATCTACTTGAAAGGCAAGAAAGTGCTGGAGCAATTGAAGGGAAAAAGAGAAGCAGAATAACAACTAATGAAAGAAAAATGAGGGTGGTCAATAAGAATAAGACTTCATTTACTGTGGGTAGATCATGAGTTTGAAGGCTATTATACACTAATACAAATATAGTCTGCATTTTTGTATGCTATGTACATGTTTATAATTCCTGCATGTCCATGCTGGTTTTCCAACTATAAACTGACCTGTCTCACATTTTATACAAAGCCATGATTTACCGTATTTTTCCGTCAATAAGACGCCCCCATGTACAAGACGACCCCCACTTTTCCAACCCAAAATTAAGAAATCAATATTTTAAAGATAGTGCAGAACACATTTTTATTTAGTAATTAGTTAACATTTACCTGATATACTCGGTGGGAGGAGGTCCAAACCGTCTCTCTGCAGCTCTGTTTCCAGGCTCTTTTGCATAACTGATTACATTCAAACATGAGCGAAACTGCCGATAGCTTGTCTCTGCAAACAGCCTTCCTCTAATTGGTTTGTTCAGCATCAGCTGACGTCAGTTACATAAGGCTCGTGATTGGAGGAAGTCTGTTTGGGAGACAAGCTATTTCACTCGTGATTGGAGGCTAGCAATAGGAGGAAGCCTATCTGCAGAGACAAAGTATGGGCAGTTTTGCAACAGCGAGGTTCTCTCTTTGGCTGACTTCCTTGAATAAGACGCCCTTCAATTTTTAGGGTAAGGATTTTAGAAAAAAGTATCGTCTTATAGTCGGAAAAATACGGTATATAACCATATGTTATTGAAACAAAATAGTGTAGAAGCCACAATCATTAGTTTCCCACAATTGAGTGACATCTGTAGTTTGCTAGGGTATACTGTATGAGTCTTATGACTCACAAGTCCTATTAAAATTTAGGTGTTTTACTTAGGATGTTTTTCATAGTGGCATTGTCAGTTTCTCAAAATTTCCCTTCTCTGCAGCTTGTCGTTTTATCAAACCAGTCATATTTTTCAGGAGGAAAAAAAAAACATGTTTGAGGAAAATAACTTTTGGAGGTGATAAAAAAGAAAAATATTTCAAAAGAGAAAGTGAGGGGAGGAAGGATGAGTTGATCTGAAAGAAAGTAATGTATAATGGTGCTCTGTTGTCCGACTTACCTACTCCAGAACAAAACAAAACAAAATTGGAATTGGTGTATAGGATAATTAAAGACTTGGAACATGATGAAACACACTGGCTCCAGTTCAGCAAAGTGAGGGAAAGCTGTATACTTTCCCTTATTTATTCAACCTATATGCTGAATATATACTGAGGGAAGCATGATTGGAAGAAGATGGGCATGGTTTTCAAACTGGAGGAAGAAACATCAATAATCTTTACTATGCTGATGAAGCTACTCTGATAACTGAATGTGCCAATGATCTGCAAGCTCTGGTAATGAATTGGTAATGAGTTAAGGAATATAGTGGGGAAAAAAGGACTAAGATTAAATATAAAGGAAACCAAACGAATGACAACAAGCACAGCTACCAGCCTTAAATTGACAATGAATGTACTGAAGTGGTGGATAGTTTCTGACTTCTAGGATTGACTATCAGTAATAAAGGAACCAGCAGTCGAGAAAAATGCAAAAGAGAGGACAGAGGGAACGGAGTTCAGACAGTCTTTACACTGTCCGATCTGGCTTACCTCAAAGAGCTGACAACAGAGTTATGGGGCCCTCTGGAACTGTTAAGACAGCAGCTTCCAGAATTCCACCCAGCAGGTCCAAATCCCCCATGTAGGACAACAGAGTATTGGAATGTTATCTATTAAGAGCTTTTGCGTTCCTTCACTCTCTCTGCTTCCCTCTACAGATGTAAGGCCGGCCAAACCTAGAGCGAAACTGTGTTGGGGAAGAAGGAATGAGCCTTCTTATGGCCTAAACCAGTCCTCCTGAACCTTTTGTGCTCCAGGTATTATGGGACTGGAGCTGAGAAATTTGCAGTCCTTAACCTATCTGCAGGGTAGCAGTTTATGGGAGGCTGGGGTAAAAGGGGCAGCCATAGATACCTGTATGGAGTGAAGCTTAAACTTTTGGTCTCTGTTGCTAAATGTGAACAACTATTTAAGTTTGTTCTGTTATGCTAAACCCTAGGTACTTGGCATCCAGGAAAAAGATTACCTGTCTCAAATAACTGTACCCTTTCTGAACAATTCAGGACAATTTTGATAGTTGGCCATCATAATACCCACCTGTAGGGGAAGGCAGTTGTTGGAAGAATTTTGGCATCTTGTGGAGGAATAGAGGCAATAGGTTGGCTGGCCAAGTCTCTTTCATGAAAACTAGACTGATTAGCTACTTTGATATATGATGGCTGATCGTATTCCTGTGAGTCCGTTCACCCAGCTGCAAGCTAGTGCCAAGTAAGTCATTGAAGTGGAATGTACCTGCTTCAAGTGTCTGTGATAGTTCTTCTGGTGATCTTCTATCAACATTTGACATGGCCTTATCTTTCTTAGCTTATTAGAGATGTTTCCTTTAGTGTAGTGTAGGGTAAGGTGGAGCCTTGTCTGAAACAAAAGTTACCATCAGAAATTCTCTTTAGTCCTGAAGTATAAAATCAGGTATGCAGAAGATAACAGTGGAGTTTTACCACAGGCAGTGGTGCCTTGCTGGATCGTGGACCAGCCTGTTGGCCTAGCTTCCCACTGCTTCTGCCATCCATTCTAAGAGGTTGAACCACTGATGACTGACTGCTGGAACAGGAGTTCTTTGCGTTTGTTAACTGGGACATAAGGATAAGCATATCCTGCTTTTTCTTTGGAGTGCAGATAAAGTTTGTTTGCCTGTGCCATCGTGGACTCTTTCCAGTCACAAAATCTGAACATCATCTTTAAGGCTTTTTGCCTAGTATCAGACCTTGTCTTTGTGACTTATGACCGTTGCAGCATCCCTATGGTCACATAATCAAAATTCGGGCACTTGGCAACCTACATGTATTTACAATGGTTGCAGCATCCCAGGGTCACGTGATCGCTATTTGCAATCTTCCCAAGGGGCTTCCGACAAACGAAGTCAGGGGGGAAGCTGGTCTTGCTTAATGACCACGTGATTTGCTTAACAACCACAGTGATTTGCTTAATGACTGTGGCAAAAAATGTAAAATTGGGCATGACTCACTTAACGACCTCATCGCTTAGTGATGGAAGTTCCAGTTCCAGTTGTGGTCATAAGTCAAGGACTACCTGTACCCTATTTGCCCTTAAAGGTCTCTATGCCTAGGCTGGCTCGGGTGAGCATTGCTGTATCTTTGGAGATACCCAAGCTTCTTCTGCTCCAGGACTTTAATGACCATACTGAAGTTCCTGAAGCAGAAATCTTTTTGCAAGGAGGTCTTTGCAAAAGAAATGATTTCTTTTGTCTGTTCTGCTATACATCATCCAAATTTCCATCAAGTTCTTTTATGCTTGAAAAATGAAAAACCCTGTGCATTCCAGAAAGTTATCACACCGCTTTAGTAGTTATAATTATTGCTATGGAGTGGAGTGGGGAGAAACCTGGCCACTTTGCAGAGGCAAGACCACCCCTTCAGCAGCATTTATCATGGACTTTAATAGTGTTTATACCTCCTTTTACTAGCACTGTTGAAATAACACAGTAGATAATGCCTTTGCATAGTATAGAGAAGGTTGCTGGTTCAAAATCCAGCAAGAATGTGTATATGAAGGGCAGGAGTAAATAGAACATTTCTTTTCTTGAATAGCTAGTTTTCCCTCTGGCTTCTTTCTTTTTCTTTCTTTCTTTCTTTCTTTCTTTCTTTCTTTCTTTCTTTCTTTCTTTCTTTCTTTCTTTCTGCCTGCCTGCCTGCCTGCCTATCAGTCCAGGAATGTATCTTTTTATCATTTTTCCAATCATCTAAAGTAGCAGCTAAAATTTACATTTAGCTACTTTAGTTTTAAAGTAGTATTTTCCCCTCTACTCTTGACAAAAAATTTTACTGTGGACATCTAGCGGTTTATGGTATCCTTCTTGATTGCTCATAAGAGCTAGTGGTTTTCAGTGGTTCTGTTCCTGCTTAAATTGACAGTTCCAGTGGTGGAGGGCAGAGGTCAAACCCATAGCCACTCTATGCCATGGTGCTCTAAGTCATAACCCTTTCCTATATGTTGTGTAACATCTACACAAAATTACTGGAAGAGGTCATCCATTGGTAAAGGCAAGGTATGATCAGTATACTGATGATATTGAAGTATGCAAGGTGGTTGAGCAAAGGATGAGATAGAATTCTAGAAACTGTGACAAAACAAATGGGAATAAACAGGATTAGGCTTAATTCTGGCAAAACAGATAAGCTGTTGATCCAGAAGTCACCTAATTCCAGGAGATCCTAATCAGGGACTCTAGACTGAGTAACACTCCCTCTGCAGGACAAAGCCTACAACCTGGAGGTTCTCCTAGACACTGCTCCTCCTGGAGTAGCATGTGGAATCTATAGCCAGAAGAACTTTTGTCCAGCTTCAGCTGGTGCATCAGTTGCAGTCAGTCTTGGATGTGTTGACAACAGTAACTCATGTTGGGCAGTGTTGAGCTTCAGGTTTTAGTGAGTGTTTTCCTGAAGTTTCACCGGCAACTGTGGCTGGCATCTTCAGAGGCAAGGTGGTCTGCTATGCAATTCAAGGTGTTGGTTATTACTGCTAAATCTCTATGTTGCTTGAGTCCTGAGTATTTCCAAGACTGTCTGCTCCAAATAGAAACTGTGTGCCCAATACAAACTGGCCTGGAGGTAGAACAAGTGGAACCTAGAAACCAAACATCTGTGTCATGGCCCCCTACCAATGGAACAGTCTGCCCCCAAAGTTAAAATGGCACCCTTCCTATAAATATTTAGAAGGACCATTAAGATGCTCCTCTTCCACAGACTCTTCAGGGAATAAGTATTATATACCATATTCTGGACACTGGTTTCATGTTACATACTAATCTCTATGGGAGTGCTTATGCTGATGAGCATAATTGTGTCCTCATTACTGATTGTTTTGATTTTATTCTTATTCTGTTGTATTGTTTTATAAGCCACCTAGAATCTAGGAACTGAGATGGCATATACATTCTAGCAATTAGATAGATAGATAGATAGATAGATAGATAGATAGATAGATAGATGGATGGATGGATGGATGGATGGATGGATGGCAGGCACACAGATTGTATAGGCTAGAATGGATCATCCTAATTTTACCAAATAATATGCATTTGTTTTACTTTCTTTTCTTTTAAGCATGCTTATGGTTATCCATGTAAATATTCTTCTTGCACCCACAAGTCTTTCATTTTATGCCAAACCCAAAATGTAATTATACACTCGACATATTTCTGTGTATCTCTTTTGTATTCTTTTAACCAGAACTGGTTGGAACAAGCAGACTGAACCTGGTCATCCAGGAGTGGTCTCAGGGTATGGTCACAACAGTCAAGATGATGGCCACAATGGTGCAGTTGAAGAAGCTTCACCTGTTTTTTATGTGCATCACATGTGCACTGCACATAAAAGGTGGGAGGACCACATTATTCCAGCCACCATCTTGATTTTTTTAACCACACCCTATGGGCACTTCTGTGGTCATCTGCACATCTAATCCTCTTTTCTGGGTTATTTCTTTTGGTTATGGTTGTGCATGAGTACCCACTCAAGGGCTGGGAAGAAGGGAGTTACTACCTCTGTATGTTACATGATGCTCTTTCCATAGTCACACATTATTATGTGGGGATATGGATTTCCATCTTTTCTCAGCCACATCAATCCCTCTGCCTTTTTTTCTCTTATGCAATGATGCTGCAGTTGTTTCAGGGAGCTCTTGATAGGTAAATACAACTTCATTTCTTTATCCTTCCAAAATAAAACTTGACAAGGTCTTTTCCTCCCACCCAAATGGTGTTGATAGGAAGTAGAAAGGGACTTGTGCCACTTCACATGTTGGAAATGAATGCTCCTTAATTTAGACATTTAGCATTTTCAAGTAAGCTGTGTTGAGCACTGTAGTCATCCTTAAAAGAGATGCTTGAAACATCACAGTACATCTTTGTAATTAGTGTTAGAGTCCTGAAAAAGTCAAGCAGCATCTCAACAATTTCTTTTTTTTTCTTTCCCTTAAAAAAAAGACCAAAAACAAAGGTTCAAGGTATACTTTTTCTCTCTCTTCCAGACAGCTTTATATAATCAATAGATAACATGAAGTATTTCAACCCAATAACATAAGGATGTGTCTCATATGAAAAAACAGGAGCAGAGGAAATGTTGTTCTTCTCAGATACTTCTTCATCTGTCTTAAAACAAGAGAAGCAGAAGCCCCAAATCCAAGGGTTCTATAAAACACAGTTTCAAAAATCCTGGTTTACTGGATAACTTCTTATCTGGCAAGTTCATCTTGCATTATTGTGTTGATTGTCTCCTGGATGGAAAAGTCCCTGTGGATTTTTGGTAAAACTCTGGAGTGAGCTGCCATATCCTTCTCCAGTGGATCATATTTAATCTGATTTATGACCCTAACTGGCATGGGTAACTCTTCTCAGAGTCTCTGTAGGTCACTATAGAGTCCCTATAGACCCTAACTGGCATGGGTGACTCTTCTCACAGAAGCTCCAGGATATGCAGACTCCTTCACCACTACAAGACAATGACACATGCATGGGACCCTAATCTAATAAAGCTAACTTTAAAACATTGGTGTTAAAATTAGGTACTCTTTCTTGAAGCTATCATGTTAGCAAGTACTGAGAGACCATGCAGATCTTTTTAATAATTCATAAAAAGATTAGCTTTATGTATATTACAATTCTGCTATTATAACATTTGTTCATATGTATATTTCATTATATTCTATCTCTTATTAACATTCTGTAACAGCCGGTGTACTCTCCAAATCTATTCCACATTTGAAAAATCACTTAAGTGCTGGTTAGGCCATGCCACATTTCACATTTTTTAAAGTTCTTTATAAGACATTCAGGCCAATGTGATAAAATAAGACTTTTAGCACAATGGGTGGAGAATATCAATTGCCAAATGACTTCAACTGCACATCGTGAAAAAATAAACTGGAAGAAAAACCCAGACACACATAAATACACAATATAAATTGTCTTATCAGCCTGGCATACTGAAGAAAAACTCCTTTTTCCTGCACCACAGTTTGAACTTGCCATCAGTGATGGCCAATCTTCAGGCCTGGGGAACATGTAGCCCCCAAGTTCATTTCTGGGGCTGTAGGGTTCCCTCTGAGGAGGACTGCTTAAAACAGACTTTGTAAGATAGGAGACATCAAAACTGTACTGTAAGTATAGAGTTAACATTACTTAAAAAAAACCAAAACTCTAAACTGCTTCTCCAGGGAACCCAAAACAAACCTTGTTTGCATGCTCAACACACCAACAATGGTCCTACAGTTTCTCCCAAATATTAAGGCTCACCCTCAGTCGTCCAAGGATCATACAAGGCCTGCTGCAAACAAAATTTGGGACAAATTTCAGTCACTGAATCACAGCCTTTGCTTTAGATGGGTTCTTCTCATAGGGCAAACTAAAATCTCCCTCCCTCATTACTTATTAAAAGAAAATGTCTTCTGTGTTTCTATCTACAACCTCATTATGAACAATTCTAATCAAATAGATTTCATTCAGTTAGTTGACAAGGACAAAGATACTTATGTTAACATTTGTATTCAATCTGATCTTTTTGTTCTGGGTCTTGAATGAAAGCAAAAAAGGAAATTACTACTGTACCTACCCTCTTTTTATACATCCTTTTTTGTGACAAAAAACTAATTGTTGTTATTATTATTAACATCATGGGCAATCATTCTTCCCCCAAAATGTAAACCACTGTTCTGGATTTACATCACTGTTCCTTGTGGAAAGGCAGGCTAAAATAACATCAGATCTCTTTATGCTAATGGTTCATTTTCTATTTCCAGGTGAACAAGGTAAATCCTTAGTCATGAGTTTATGGTAGGTCTGTGCTATTTAAAGCTCAAGATTCCTGCAGCTTAAACAATGAATACTCTGAAGAGTTATTTAAAGGGAAATCTGAAACTACACATTTCCAGTATAACTCTTTGGACAATCATGTTATTTTGGCACTCCAAAAACCCTTTGGAAATTGCAATCCACATTTTGTTTCCAGGAAAGCAAAAAAGAAAGCTGTAAAAAGATTCATTCAAGCTGAAATCATTTGAAATACTTCTCTGCCGGAAGCCAAGTGTCCCTTCATACATACCTCCCTGCCCATGGAGCAATTCCCATTTGAGTAAGCAACTTTATGTAAAGTGCAGCAAAGAAACAAAGAAATAGGACACCAAATAAATTAAAAGTATGAGATTAAAAAAGGAAAGGAACTATAGCTATTAAGCTAAATCAATTTTATATCAACACCACTCCATACCTTTTTATCTGTGTAGGCCAGCCTTACTCCTACCATGTTTATGTATATTTGGTTTATAATTCAGTCCTCACTCATTCACTCTATGTGATCAAACCACGAGAAAATACCCAGGAGGAGAGCCTTTTCTGCTGTGGCACTTGCTCTCTGGAACATCATTCCCCCGGAGATTGGATTTGCCCTGACTCGACTGGCCTTTCACAAGGTACTGAAAACTTGGCTTTGCCATCAAGCCTCGGGCCCTGATAACATGGGTGAGCCCATGTCCTGGCTTGTTTGAGTGTTTGTGAGTCTTCTTGGTTGCTATTTTTATGTTATCTTTGTTGTTTTTAATTCTGCTTGCTTATTCCTTTACTTTCATTGTAAGTGCCCAGAGTCATGTATATAAGATGGGCGGCCTATACATTTACTAACTAACTAACTACCGTATTTTTCCGTCAATAAGACGCCCCCATGTACAAGACGACCCCCATTTTTCCAACCCCAAATTAAGAAATCAATATTTTAAAGATAGTGCAGAACACATTTTTATTTAGTAATTAGTTAACAATGACCTGATACACTCAGTGGGAGGAGGTCCAAACCGTCTCTCTGCAGCTCTATTTCCATGGTCTTTTGCATAACTGATTACATTCAAGCACGAGTGAAACTGCCGATAGCTTCTCTCTGCAAACAGCCTTCTCTAATTGGTTTGTTCAGCATCAGCTGACATCAGTTACATCAGGCTCGTGATTGGAGGAAGTCTGTTTGGGAGACAAGCTATTTCACTCGTGATTGGAGGCTGGCAATAGGAGGAAGCCTCTCTGCAGAAACAAAGTATGGGCAGTTTTGCCACCGTGCGGTTCTCTCCTCGGCTGACTTCCTTGAATAAGACGCCCTTCAATTTTTAGGGTAAGGATTTTAGAAAAAAGTATCGTCTTATAGTCGGAGAAATACGGTAAGTATACTGCTCTTATTACATTCAGTAACCAACCATGAACTCCATATTTGTACAAAAAGTTCCATAATTCATGCATATTCACATTATCCTATTGTTGTAAATGTCCTATATGATAAATCCACAACCCCAAAAAGATAACCAGAAAGAATAGTCTCTAGCCAAATGAAAGCTTAGTGCTAAGGGCCAGAACAAAATCCTACAAGCACACGGAGACAGAGACACAGAAAACAGCACTTATTTCTATATTTTGAATTTCCTCCTTCTATTATATTAATTAGTCATGCACAGAAACCTAGTTACATATGCATTTCAGCATACTCAGTAGCAATATGAAAAGTACTAGTCTTATAATGTAATTGCACTATAATTATATAATGTAATATAATGGTTTGGTTACACTGAACCAGGAAAATCATGTGTCTGGAGAAGAATGCAAGTTAGCATTTTCACACATGCACAGATCATGTCAAGGTTGATATTTTGTGTGTCATGTACAATCTGGCATGATCTAACTTGTTTTATGAAACATATACATATGTTTTATCTGAAACCCCATATTTCTATCTAGAAATGGAGGCAAATAATTATTTATCTACTTCTTTCTACCCTATCCTCCCCCCGCCCAAGTTCTGTGCTGCCTCATGATGGCTGGGGTGTTCTTGGGAGGGATGAGCAAAGAACATCAGGAGCGTATGCCAGAAGTATATATTCCTAGCAGAGTCACCCAAGGCATAAAGGTCATCCCAGCTGCCCAGCTAAAGCAAGCCGGCACCTATACCAAGCAGCAGCGATATTGGAAGATGCTGGAGGTGGGTGATCCCTTTAGTGACAATGGCAAAGGCATCAGTTCATACTATGTGTGAGAAGGCGATGGTAAGCTTGGTAAAACTTGTACCAAGAAAACTGTGTGGATAGAAAATATAAAATGATTGATGATATACTGCCAGATGATGGGCCTTTCAGGTCAGATGGCACTCAACACACTACTGAGGAGGAGCTGAGGATCTTTCAGAGTACGAATGGCGCTTATGATGTGGCTAGATAAAAGGCTTCGGGACATCTAATTGCTGATGTGGTCATGCAGGAAAAGAAAATCTGAAACTGCAAAGACAGAAGACCAGGTTAAGGACAGATCATCATCGAGAAAATCTATCTACGTGGTCACTAAGAGTCGACATCGACTTGATGGCACATAAGCAATCAATCAATTGTACCCTGTACCCTTTGCTTCCCCACAGAAATACTTGGCTTCCTGCAGATGAAGGAGTTTGGGAAAGGTAACTAAGTGAAAAGATACTTGCACAGTGAAAACAATCTTTCTAAAATAGCTTTCAAATTTTTCAAAGCTTATATGAATGAAATTATAATCCTAAAGGTTTTATAAAGAACGTTTTCTTCAACCAAATTCTCTCTCTCTCTCTCTCACTCAATAAGCAAATGTCAAATAAACTTTGTTTCTCACATTTGCACATTTCTCGGAGCAAAAATAGGGTTTGCACACCCCTTGCCTGCCATAAAACTACACTGTGCTTCCCTGAAGTTGCTCATTATTACCTCTCGTCCCATCTCTACCAGAATTTTGCCAAATTCTCAGGCACATTTAACAAATTCATCCCCCCATAATTTTTGCTTTCCCAATGGCTACCTTCCCATTATGTAGGGAAACAACAGCATTCTTCCCAATGACATGCTCAAGCGCAGCTTCATACAAACATTAAACAAATTGCCCAGCCGCTCATAAGAAACCACATCCGTTCCTGCAGCCTTGCTATTTTTAACATTCTCTCAGCAATTATGATATCCGTTTAACCTTTTTTCTTTCTTTTTTATTTTATTTTCTTTTTTTTTGGACACTAACATTCATAGTATTTGCTTCAATTCCACTCTTCATCATCTCACTGTCATTCCATTCCAAGTCTCTAAACTACCCTGTCCCACATTTCCTCACTTCAGTTTCATCCCAAACCAGTTCATTGGACTTATTTTTAGTTCCATTCACTCTGCTAGAGGTTCCTTGTTTAGTCCTCTTCAGCTACTTCCAAAGCAATTTGTTTTATTTCCATCAAAATCACTCTACATTTTTTCTCCTTTTCTTGCTTTCTTTGACTCCATTATTTGCAAATATCTGTTTCACACCGTACATATTAAAGAATCTCTTTTTGTCATCCTTCTTTTTCACAGCCATCATTCTCTTAGATACATTTTATTCTCATCCACAGCCTCTTTCACCTCAACATTTCAACAAGCACCCTTTTCATAATTCACACACATAGCATAAGTCCACATACTTCTGTGGCACTCTGTAACATACTCCTTGCCATTCTGCTCCAAGCACCCTCCACAACCTCTTTTACATCCCCTTTCCTTTCAAACTGTTGAGAGATTAATCTACCAATCTACTTTTTCCTATTATTTGTACTTTCTCTTTCTGCAATTGCTCTTTCACTCTCATTTCTTTTACTTCTTGTCTTTTCTACTTATGTCCATTTTCCCCCAAGCTCCCCTCTTGACACTATCAAAAATTATCTGTCCCACATTCAGAACTTCTCATCACCCTCGTATACTTCATTTTCTTACATCATAAATAACCAAATGAATGCTTTTAGATTTGTATTTATTCCTTTGTCATGAGTAACTATGAACAGACTTATACTTAATTCATGCATTCACAACAGACTTTTTGCTTAAGTCAGTGCTATTCTCATTTATTCCTGAGTATTCAGATAGCCCAATCACTTTTTCTTTGTTCTCATGTCTTTTTTCTTACCCATGCCCTTGTGTCACTTTATATATATATATATATATATATATATACACACACACACACACACACACACACACACACACATACATACACATACATACATACATACACATACACATACACATACACATACACATACACATACACATACACATACAGCCCCCGGATTACATTCATACATAATGTTGCACAATTTTTCCAAAAACTCATATCTGGCTTTTCTATTGTCAACAGATACAATGTAGAATGTAACACACAACTATCACCAACCTATGGATTCCTACTTTGTAATGTTTCCTCAACAATTAAGTAGATGACACTAGTTCATATTTTTTAGCCCTTTCATTCATAATTAAAACTATACCCTGCATGTATTCATCAATTGCATTCCACAAGATCAGACCTATTGCAAACTTTCCTCTTTCACAAACATATAATATACCTATTTTTATTTCTTTAATCCATTTAATAATTCATGCTCTGTACCGTTTTGTCCTCTTACATTCCAAATCACAATCTTACATATGCCACAATCATTTTGAAGGTATTTATCTCCACTACCCATTTTACCTAGTATATTATATAATAGTGCTTTTTAGTACAAATAGACTATTTTCTTCCCACATCTGCTAACTGTAAGAACAAAACTGGACAGTTTTGGCAAATTTGGCCAACAAAACCCAGTTTTACTCCAAACATGATCATACTATTCTAGAGACAACTTGCCTGCCACCATTCTCTTGCCCGCATTCCACCAACTAGGAGTCACATATAGCATATTGACCAAATACACTCAAAATGACCCCACAGCAGTAAACTATGACCTAAATAATTAATGTTTTGTGGTTATTCAATGCATCCCCAAATTCTATTCCTTAGGACAGACCCTTATCTAAACCTGTGGGAACACATTAATTGCTGTTGCTAAGGATACCTTACTTATTCAAGAACCTTTGTTACCAAGGTTACAGCTCTGATAAGTTCTTCAAGCACCATCTATTGATCTACCTGAAGTCCTCTTCCCAGATGATGAAATAAAACTTTCCATCGCAAATATTACATCTTTATATCCTAAAAATACATTGCCATTGAAAATCTATTCATTTGCTGGAACTTGTTAAATTTCCTCTCCCATGGGGATGACCATGGTGAATCTTGGTTAAACCAGGAGTGAAAAAGATAAAACCACATAAAATGGTGGAAGACCAAAGTTCACTTTAAGTGTTCTATGAAAAAATTGTGTTTGTTAGTTGAAAGTGTACTTTGATGTAGCACCACATTGTGACTCATGGATAAAGAGAAGAATCTTTAAAGACAATGTTGCTTGGAAGAATCCACCAAGTGAGCCTGTGGCTTGAATTAATACAGTAATGCCACATGAGTGGTTGGCACAGAAAGGTGATTAAAGGAGAGAAGAATGAAAATATGATATGTATACATTTGAGAGAGGGAGAGAAAGAAAGAGAGAGAAAGAAAGAGAGAGACAAATAGAAATTTAAGCTATGGAAATATATAGGTATTTCTTGCAAGGTGAGCAATAATCGTCTCTAAATCTGTCAATCATTGTCCCTTAGAAACCTCCATGGTTGCCCTCTCCTTTGGAGGCCCAATTGCCCTCTCCTGTCAGTTTCATCTGAAGCATTCCAATGGCTACATCATCAACTTTGTGAGCCAACCCTGTAAGAAATAATTTAAGGCTTTCCTGACTCTTGAGGCCACCATTCTGGCTCTTGAAGAAAATGTGAAAATTGCTGCTTTCAATAGAGAAACATTTCATTCCTGAGTTCTAGGAGCTGCCAATTTCTGCTCAAGTTTAGCTTGTTAACAAGAAGCCACAAACTTTAGCCCATTTTCTACTTATGTGGATATCCCTCTACTGGTATAATCCTGCCAAGAAAAGAGATGTGGGCAATGTTAAGAACTAATTTTAATGGTTGAAATGGTGAAAACAGCCATAGAATGATTCATACTAATAAAATAACAATAATAAGCCCCTAAACCAAAATATGCAACATGAACTAAGTACCCCAGAAAGGTAAAAAGGAATAAAAGATAGTGGTATGCATGAACTCAATTAAATCCCTCTCCAAAATAGTTCTATTCTGGGGAGAAAAGACACTTCTGGAAGAAGAAATGGCAGGCTGAAGATGGCTCCGTGAAAAGCAGAGCCAACAACTGTGGTAAAGAACAAAGAGCCGGTTCTTTGAACCTCTCCGAACAAAGAGAGGACTTGGGTTCACCTACAAGTGCTCCAGATAGTTGCTCCTCACAAGGAGACCACAAGATAGCAGTCTCCAGCAGGTTTTGAGCACTGAGAGACGAGAGAATAACCATCTTGCTCAAACCATGGTTGGTGCCTTTAAAAAGACACAAAGTTTGCATACTTCCTTTTCTAATCACATTCATAAATTGCTTATTAACTACTTTTCAGCTATGAGAAACCTTTGGAGTGACAAGTCTGAAAATACCTCGGGTGACTCTTCCTTCAATCATTAATGAAAGAAAATTTTAACTAAAAGCGTAAGAATTTTTTAAAAATTTGAAATAAACAGCAAAAAGCTAATTAAGACTTTGATTTTAGAAAGTTATAAATGGATTAAGGGTCCAGATAAATTTGAAATAAGATTTTGGAATTAATTATAAAGAATCCCTCCCATGGGAAAGTTGAATTGTTTTGAATTTTTTTTAAAACACAATAAGATAAGATTTTAAAAATTGGACACTAGAGGGAACTAAAGATTTCAATTGAAGGAGAAAAACACATAAACTTGACTAACAGTTACAGAATGGCACAAAATATTCTAACACTGGAAATATTGAAGGATGCTTTTGAAAAATGGAGTCAAAAGTTAATATTAATAATGTCAACAGCGATATCTGCCTCTATGGATAGATTATGTCTAAAAGATGTTATGGAAGAGGAACAAGTTTTATCTGAAAAGACAGAGACTGAGTTGAAAGTGGATTTACAAATGACACGCTACAAGAATGACATGGAAAAAGATGTTACACTGGACATACAAAAGAAAGCAGCTGATGTTTTAATAATTAAAAGGGACATACAAACAATAAACCAAAACAGTAACCTGCATAATTTTTCTATATTGGACTTACAAAAGAGACTTGTTAAAGCTTTGAAGAAACTCATGAGAAAGAATAAAGAAATGAAAAGAAATCAAGTTCTGCAACATTGTTTGAATGGACTAAAGATTAAGATTGCTAGAAGTAAAAGGAAGGAATATAAAGTTGGTTTATTTGATCAAGGTTAAAATAGATATGTTGTTATTTTTGGTAATCCTTAATGGACTTTTGCTGACACCAGGACTGAAATGATGATGCTTTATGGATTTGTTTATAGATAAAAGATGGGATATGGGAAGAAGAGATCATCTGTTGTAATTTAAGAGGAGGTGAAAAGTTACTAAAATTGTTTATACTTGTTGTGATGAGTGTTGGAAGTCATTTCTTTATGTAGCTGTCTATCCTCACAATCTACCCTCAGCAACAGAATCACCCTGGGTAGATTTTGGCAGGTTACTCTCTCTCAGCCTAAGAGACAGTGTGGTGAAGTGCCTACGGTGATGGAATAGGATTGGGGAGACCCAGGTTTTAGTCTGTCATCAATCATGGAAGCTCACTGAGTGACTTTGGCCTGTCATTCTATCTCAGCTCACCTACTTCGCTTGGTCTTTGTCATAGGGAAAAATAGGAGGAGGGGCCCTATGAGTGCCGCCTTGAGCTCTTAAATGAAAGGTGGGATATAGATCTTATAAATTACTTAATTAATTAAAAAACAACTCTATCCCCCTTCTGCTTGTTAATGTTTCAGTCCACTAGACTGAAATTCCTTCCCTTAATCTTCTCCAGGCCAAACTGTCTTAGATTTATGTAATGTTTTGCTCATTTTCTCCTCCTCCCTTCTCTCTTTCCGCTTTTCAATTATGACAGTTAATAGCCAGACATTATTTGAAACCTGTGTCCATTCCTTGTCCTGAGAGACTACGTGTCATGGCGGAAAATAAATGAAAAGAATATTCATACTGTTCTTAGTAGCGAACATAGAATTGTTTTCTTTATATTTATTTATTTATTTGTCACATGTGTATGCTACCTGAATCTCAATGACTCTGGGCAGCCCACAACAACTAAAACAAGGAAAATACAGTAATAACCAGTTACTAAATAAATGAATAAAGCAAGAACAGACCGGACAGAAATGAAGCAAAGGCTTTTCACTCTTCCTCACCAAAGGCCCAGGCAAAGAACCAGGTCTTCAAGGCCTTCTAAACAACAGCAGGTGGGGGGGGGGGGGGCATCCAGATCTTGGAGGGAACCTCATTCCAGACAGCAGGTGCTACAAAGAGAAGGCCCAATCTTTCAGTTCTCATTCAAATGAATGAAAGAGCATTTGCTTCAGAATTCTCAGGGATAGCATGTAGTGTTTTCACACTTGTTAAATGTGGTATAAAACTGTCACCACCCCAAATATTTGCCCCATAGGAGAGATGGTGGACAGTACTCAGAATGTTGGCGACATCTCCCTTCTAAGCCCTGCCTCGCTCCTAGTCATGTGACCCAGAGCAGACTGTATGCAGCTCACCCAGGGCACACCTACACACAAAACCACGCAGATGCAACATCAAGGAGAACAGAAACACACCAACACTATCACACATGGTCACAACATGTTACATGACTGCACAGAAGAACATTCTGGCTCCTCCTATGGCCAGCGCTGGTAAAGGGGTTGGAAATAATCTCCTAAATCCTGCATTCATTCCCCATTTTCTCTATTTGTTCTGTCTTAAATCCCATGAACTGGTTACAGTATTCTAGGTGCAACCTGACCAATGCAAAAGAGAGAAGAACAAGGACCTTAACACTTTACTTCTGTTGATGTAGCCTAGAGTTGCCTTGGTTTTCTTTGAAGCTATGTTACCTGAATCTTTCCTCCACCACCAAGTTTATAAAGCTTCCCTGGCTGCATTCACTGAACACCCTTAAGCTGGTTCCTGCATGAATCCATTTGGGGAGGTTGACATGATACCCTGAACTTCAATGACTTTGGTCTGGTTTTGTTTAGTGACTTAGTGTGTTGGGCAAGCCCAGTGATTGAAAAACTTTGAATCAAAAGGCTGAAAGGGGACAGGGACAAGGATGAAGCTTTGCCTGGAAAAAAGTCGGGTGAGGTGGCCTGGGTGGATAGATTGTACCACAGATCGTTTGGTGTATGTGACCCCTTTATCTGCCAATTAGATTAATCTCTCCTGAGTGCAATTTGCTTCTCTGGGGGATAGAGTTTCACGCAACAAGGCCGATGAATTTCCTTTCTTTCTGGCCCTGGCACATATAGTCTCACTATCTGTAGATCAAAGCCTTCTAGAAAGTTGGTAAATAGAATATTCCAGCTTTGATGCAGGCATAACTCCCACTGAACCCGTACACCATGAGAGGAAAGTGTTTCCTTTTGGCAACAGTCTAACAGACCCACAGCTCTGTCCACTTAACAATTGCTGGCAAAGAAGGGCAGATTTCAGAAAAGACTTAATGAAAATATTTCCTTTTGTTCTTTCTTGGAGCTATTACAGTGCATTTTCTGTGGGTGATGAAGGATCTGTTCTCTCCTCCCCCTGCCCCTGTACAACTCCCACAACTCCTACACCAGGCTCAATAGCTTTCCAAAGCAGGTAAAGTATAACCGGATCCATTGTGATGCTAAAGAGCTCCCTTTAGCTGGATATCATGACTCCCCATGATGACCTTTCACTCCTGGGAAGTCGTTTTAAATTCAATCCGCAGTAAAGAAAAAATCCCTCCAATTCATTGGCTGTGAAAGGTCACAAGTGAACTGTGTTTTGATGGTATCTGCTGCTTTGGTGGCTTTGGTTCCCAATATACGTGAGCATCAAGGCAGCCTGAATTGTCTCTTTGTCTCACCAGACAAGGAGCCTGAGAAAACAATATGTGGAAAAGGATACCTGGGGAAAAGCGACAGAGGTGGAAGGCCAGGATGGGATTTTTGGAGGTCCCAAGTTCAAAAACTAACAACCCTTGGTAGAGGATTTTAGATGGCAAACGATGGTGGGGCACTTTGGAAAGCAGAAGAATGTGAGGCAGTTAGGTGGCATTCACCTGGAACAATCTTTGCCAATGGGACCCTCTCCAGCTGTGCTAGATGTGAACTCCCATATCCCAGTCAGCACTCCCAGTGTTGAGAAAGGGAGTGGCCATGCCATCTAGGGCATTATGGGGATAGAACTTCAATATATCTAGATGGCACCATGGGGAAGATGGTTTAAACCAGTGTTTTTCAAACTTGCCAACTTTAAGATGTGTGGACTTCAACTCCCAGAATTTCCATGCTGTCTGGAGAATTCTGGGAGCTAAAGTCCCCACATTTTAAAGTTGCCAAGTTTGAAAAACAAGAGTTTAGAGAGATCAACTTCTTGATTTATCATAAGGTAGGCTTTTGTAGGATGGGTCTTGCATCAAAAGGACTGAGCGTATATGGATAGGTAGATTAGATAATTTAATTTAATTTAATTTAATTTAATTTAATTTAATTTAATTTAATTTTTAATGTCATTTATTAAATTTGTTATGGCCGCCCACTCCATTAGATTCTGGGCGGCTTACAAAATAAACTTTTAAAAAACAATAAAAACAGTTAAAACACACATGAACACATAAACAGGCAGCCCAGATTGAAACAACCAGAACAATTTTTGTTGTTGTTCAGTCGTTAAGTCGTGTCCGACTCTTCGTGACCCCATGAACCATATTGCGCCAGGCCTTCCTATCTTTCACCGCCTCCCTGAGTTTGCTCAATTTCATGCTCATTGCTTCAGTGATGCTATCTAGCCATCTCATCCTCTGCCGTCCTCTTCTCCTTTTGCCTTCCATCTTTCCCAGCATCAGGGTCTTTTCCAAAGAGTCCTCTCTTCGCATTAGGTGACCAAAGTATCTGAGCCTGAGCTTCATTATCAATCCTTCCAATGAGCAATCAGAGTTGATTTCCTTTAAGATTGACTGGTTTGACCTCCTAGCAGTCCAGGGGACTCTTAAGAGTCTTCTCCAGCACCACAGTTCAAAGGCATCAATTCTTCGGCGTTCAGCCTTCTTTATGGTCCAGCTCTCACAGCCATACATTACTACTGGAAAAACCATAGCTTTGACTATGCGGATCTTTGTCGGCAAGGTGACATCTCTGCTTTTTAATATGCTATCTAGGTTTGCCATAGCTTTCCTCCCAAGGAGCAAGCGTCTTTTAATTTCATGGCTGCAGTCTCCGTCTGTGGCGATCTTGGAGCCCAAATAAATGAAGTCTGTTCCTGCTTCCATTTCTACCCCTTCTATTTGCCAGGGATTAATGGGTCCAGATGCAATGATCTTAGTTTTTTTAATGTTGAGTTTCAAGCCAGCTTTCACACTCTCCTCTTTCACCCTCATCAAGAGGCTCTTTAGTTCTTCTTCACTTTCTGCCATTAGGGTGGTATCGTCTGCATATCTGAGGTTATTGATGTTTCTCCCTGCAATCTTAATTCTGGCTTGTGATTCTTCCAGCCTGGCATTTCTCATGATGTACTCTCCATATAGGTTAAATAAGCAGGGTGACAGTATACAGCCTTATCATACTCCTTTCCCTATTTTGAACCAATCGGTTGTTCCATGACTGGTTCTAACTGTTGCTTCTTGGCCCGCATACAGATTTCTCAGGAGACAGGTAAGGTGGTCTGGTATCCCCATCTCTTTAAGAATTTGCCACAGTTTGTTGTGATCCACACAAGCAAAGGCTTTTGCATAGTCAATGAAGCAGAAGTAGATGCTTTTCTGGAACTCTCGTGCTTTCTCCATGATCCAGCGAATGTTGGCAATTTGATCTCTAGTTCCTCTGCCTCTTCGAAACCCAGCTTGTACATCCGGTAGTTCTCGGTTCACGTACTGCTGAAGCCTAGCTTGTAGGATTTTGAGCATAACCTTGCTAGCATGTGAAATGAGTGCAATTGTGCGATAGTTTGAGCATTCTTTGGCATTGCCCTTCTTTGGAATTGGAACGTAAACTGACCTTTTCCAATCCCGTGGCCACTGTTGCGTTTTCCAAACTTGCTGGCATATTGAGTGCAGCACTTTAACAGCATCGTCTTGTAGTATTTTAAATAACTCAGCTGGAATACTGTCATCTCCACTAGCTTTGTTGTTAGCAATGCTTCCTAAGGCCCACTTGACTTCACTCTCTAGGATGTCTGGCTCAGGGTCAGTGACCACACCAGCATGGACATCAGGGACATTAAGATCTTTCTTGTAGAGTTCTTCTGGGTATTCTTGCCACCTCTTCTTAATCTCTTCTGCTTCTGTTAGGTCCCTGCCTTTTTTGTCCTTTATCGTGCCCATCTTTGCACTAAACGTCCCTTTGATATCTCCAATTTTCTTGAAGAGATCTCTAGTCTTCCCCATTCTATTGTTTTCTTCAATTTCTTTGCATTGTTCATTTAAGAAGGCCTTCTTATCTCTCCTTGCTATTCTCTGGAAATCTGCATTCAGTTGCTTATATCTTTCCCTTTCACCCTTGCTTTTCGCATTCCTTCTTTCCACAGCTATTTGTAAAGCCTCATCAGACAGTCATTTTGCTTTCTTGCATTTCTTTTTCTTTGGGATGGTTTTAGTTGCTGCCTCTTGTACAATGTTACAGACCTCCGTCCATAGTTCTTCAGGCACTCTGTCTACCAAATCTAATCCTCTAAATCTATTCATCACCTTCACTGTGTACTCACATGGAATATGATCTAAGTCATACCTGAGTGGTCTAGTGGTTTTCCCTACATTCTTCAATTTAAGCCTAAATTTTGCAGTAAGAAGCTCATGATCTGAGCCACAGTCAGCTCCTGGTCTTGTTTTTGCTGTCTGTATAGAGCTTCTCCATCTTTGGCTGCAAAGTATGTAATCAATCTGGTTTCGGTATTGACCATCTGGTGATGTCCATGTGTAGAGTCGTCTCTTGTGTTGTTGGAAAAGAGTTCTTTGCTATGACTAGCTTGTTCTCTTGACAGAACTCTATTAGCCTTTGCCCTGCTTCATTTTGTACTCCAAGGCCAAACTTGCCTGTTATTCCGATTACTCCTTGACTTCCTACTTTAGCATTCCAATCCCCTATGATGAAAAGGACATCTTTTTTTGGTGCTAGTTCTAGAAGGTGTTGTAGGTCTTCATAGAACCGGTCAACTTCAGCTTCTTCGGCATCAGTGGTTGGGGCATAGACTTGGATTACCGTGATGTTGAATGGTTTTCCTTGGATACGCACTGAGATCATTCTGTCGTTTTTGAGGTTGTACCCCATTATTGCCTTTCCCACTCTCTTATTGACTATGAGTGCAACTCCATTTCTTCTAAGGGTTTCTTGCCCACAGTAGTAGATATAATGGTCACCTGAATTAAATTCACCCGTTCCCGTCCATTTCAATTCGCTGATTCCCAAGATGTCAACGTTCAATCTTGTCATCTCATGTTTGACCACATCCAGCTTGCCTTGGTTCATGGATCTTACATTCCACGTACCTATACAATATTGTTCTTTACAGCATCAGACCTTCTTTTCGCTTCCAGATACATCCACAGCTGAACGTCCTTTCGGCTTTGGCCCAGCCGCTTCACTCTTTCTGGAGCTACTTGGAATTGCCCTCCGCTCTTCCCCAGTAGCATATTGGACACCTTCCGACCTGAGGGGCTCATCTTCTGGCGTCATATCTTTTAGCCTTTTAACATTGTCCATGGGGTTTTCTTGGCAAGGATACTGGAGTGGGTTGCCATTTCCTTCTCCAGCGGACCACATTTTGTCAGAACTCTCTGTCATGACCTGTCCATCTTGGGTGGCCCTGCACGGCATAGCTCATGGCTTCACTGAGTTACACAAGCCCCTTCGCCACCACAAGGCAGTGATCCATGAAGGGGAACCAGAACAATAACAGTACAAATAAGACTGTTAAAATACAAACAGTACAAATAAGGGCCCTACCAATACATTAAGAAAGATGTTAAACCCAGGCCTGGGAATAGAACCAGGTCTTAAGGGTTTTCTGGAACCCCAGGAGGGTGGGCACCGATAGATAGATAGATAGATAGATAGATAGATAGATAGATAGATAGATGCTGTTTAGAACAAAAGATCTAATATCTAATAATATCTAAATATGGTTGCTTTAATGATCTTGTAATGTCTGCAAAAGCATCTGCCTATAATTGTATCTTCAGGCTTCATTTCTAGTTAGCTGAGAGTAAATTTTATTGACTTCAAAGAGACTTTCCTTCTGAACCAACAGAAGTTCTCAATATATTTTCAAATACTCTTGAAACCTAGGATGATTTGGTTTTTAAAACTAGGGGAAGGAGGTGCATTACCCACAGGCAAATCCACTGCAATCTGAATTCCAGATGTAGTTAATGAAAGAATGGATCGGTTCTAGGATGAGTTTTAAAGGACCTCCTGCATCCCTGCATGCCAGTCCACCAACCAAGATGGAAGACAGGCCTCTGAAATATAGACTTTCAGTACTGCTTGTTTCTGAGTCATGATCTGAGGCCATAAAAGCCATAGGCACATGGCAGGCTCAAAATAATATTTGGTTCTGATCCCCAAATATTTAGGTTCTGAAGGTCAGGATCCATCCTGTCAGCAAAGATAAAAGGCAAATAAAGTAATTTTTAAGAGTTTCTTGGGAATTTTCCAGCAAGTCCTAGCAGCAGATCAAAGGTTGAGTTACTGTTACCTTATTTATTCTCTAGTATAGATATCTGTGTAAAACACATGCATACAGAAATAGCACTTACACCTTTAAAATAGGGTACAAATCTGGGCTGTCAAAAAACCAGACAATCGTTAGATGGTAGCAAAGAGTAAGAATTGTCTGTATCTCTTTGCTGCCCTCAAGTGATCTAGATGTTTGCAGCCCAGGCCTGGTAGCCCTTTAGTAGATCGTATTTTCCCACAAAGCTGTCAGAAATGGCCCAGTCTTTTCTCGTGGTTTAGTTGCCCTTCTGCACCAGCAAATGTGGTATTAAGAATTCCCATGTCTGTTTTGTGGAAGGTCAGGTCAGGAGGGCAATGTTCAAAACTCTTCAGGACCCAGAAAGAGAGAGTCTTACCCGAAGAATATCGTAAGATTCCATATCAATTCCTCCTGTCGCTTCATTCATGCATAAAGACCACCCTTGTAAATCCTTCATGCTCAACCAGGACGTAGGATTATGGCTGCCTGCGGCTAGCTGGGTCTTGCCCATTCAAAGAAAATAAATAAATAAATAAATTGTACTGTAAGTTTTCACATTCATAAATTAATGTTCCCCTTTGGCTTTTTCCTTTGCCCTTTATGACTTCTCTTCTCCTCTCCCAGATACCCAAAGAAAGTCCTATTGTATACGAAAATGCCTGACAGTTCCCATATATTAACTAGGAATGACATATCCAGCCATTTTCAGGCTAACGCTGTCATATGTCAAAAGTATGTGGGCAAATCTCTTCAGCTTTGAACATGAAAAGTCTCCTTATGCATCATTTCCTGCGAGGGCAGTTGTGAAAAATAAAATGCAACTTCTTGGGAGATCTTACTTTCCCCAAACATGGGATAGTTCATTGTATGCAAACTTGGTAAAAATTGTTTATGGAACTGGAAGTGCCTACTCTTTAGGATCACTAAAGTCCATGGAACATAAATTAGTCATGATTGACTTGTATAATGGGTTTTAATGAGACTAAACCATATCTTAATTGGGTTCTGGCCTGTATTTTATTGAGCTTAAAGGAGTTCAAGGTAGTGTCATATACGTTTGTTGTACTTTAGTTTGAGAGTTATAAGTCCTACCACAGCCCTGTTCATTAAGACTGCAAATTGTCTCCAATGGAGACTAAATCCAGAATGCTTTTCCTTCCCTTCATTCCCACCTACTACCGTGTGTTTGCTACAGGCAGGAATTCAATTTAATTTAATTTATTCAATTTAGGCACCATCCAAAACCACACTGTCTCTGGGCAATGTACAATAAAACTAAACAAAATAGGAAATACAATATAATAAAATTATAAAAGAGAAAAAGAACCGATGGTCAGTCTGGATAGCAGCACCCACAACCCCAAACAAATATGACAGGGGCCCCAACCCCCCTAGCTCAAGATCTGGGAGAACTGCCAGGTCTTTAAGGTTGCCTGAGATGCCATCAGGGTGGGAGCCCATGGAGATCAGGGGAACATCATTCCAGGGGGATGGAAGAAGGCACCCCTCCTGGATTCCAATAGATGACATTGTTTAGTTGAAGGGACCCAGAGTCCCTTGGCTCATACCTGTCAGGCAGACACCATGGAAGATAGGTGGTCCCTCAAATAACCAAGCCCTATGCCATATAAAGCTTTATAGGTTATAACCAGCATCTTGAATCACATTCTGATAACCAGTGCGGCAGGGGTGCAGGGGTGTCACATGAGTATACTGAGGCATGTTCATCACTGCCCATGCCACTGCATTCTGGACCAATGGAAGCTTCCAAGACCTCAAGGGCAGCCCCACCTAGACCACCTTGGAACAGCAGTGCCCTGAGGTGACAAGTTTATGAGTGACTGTCTGAAGGTCCTCCCAATCCAGGAAAGGGTGTAACTGGGGCACCAAATGGAGTTGAACAAAGGTCTCCTTGACCACAGCTGCCACTTGCTCATTAAGCAGGAGCTGTGAACCCAGGAACACCCACAGATTGTGCACCCCTCTTGAGTGGGGAAGTCAGGGCTTTGCAATGGAGCAGCAAAAGTTGGGAATCAAACAACTGCTCCAGCAGGAGAAGTGTGGCACAGAAAGGGACCTCATTTCCAGTATTCACTATCTACTTGTTGGTTCCTCCATGCTGTGCCACTGAATGCAGACAAATGCAAGAAGAGTGATGGAGATGTCTTTGAAGGCAAACACAGAATTTTCACTGCATGTGATTGTCCTGTGGAGAACCCATGAACTTTACAGCTCGTAGGGTTTAGCCTTGATCTCCCCAGGACTATATAGGGGTTGAATTCTGGGAGTTGAAGTCCCCACATCTCAACATTCCCAAGGTTAAGAAACATTGAGTTACACGTTGCAGTGATGTCATCCTATTTAGAATGTAATGGCTGAATGGGTGTCCAGAAAGCATTCTGCACCTGTGGATTAAATTGAACTAGTATGTACCAGGAAGTAGCCCACTGGCCTCTTACAATAACTCTCTTTCGGGAAGTTGACATTTTCATGGGAAATTTTATTATTTGTTTGTTTGTTTGTTTCAAGATTTATAAGGCCACCCAACTTAGACAATGTGACTCTGAGCAGCGTACAACAAATAACAAACAACAAACAACCAATATCTAAATACAAAAACTAAAAGCTAACATGTAAAATGGCCACCAAGCATAGAATAAAACAAACCTCAGAGGGGGGACTCCCGCTTAACTGACCCCTAATGCCTGGGGAGGAGTCAGGTCTTGAGGGCTTTGCTAAAGGTCAGAAGAGTTGGGGCCTATCGCATATTGGGGGAAGATTGTTCCAGAAAGTAGGGACAGCCGCAGAACAGACACATTTTCTAGGTTCCATAAGATGACAAGTCTTAAAAGAAGGAACCTGGAACATGTCCTCCCTATGGAAGCATGTGGGGTGGGCAGATATTCTTGGGAGAAGGTTAACCAGGTCAAGTAACCAGCTCCTACACCATGTAGGACTTTAAAGGTAACCGCCAGCACTTTGAATTGCACCTGGAAGCCTATCTGGTACCTAGACTCCACATAGATAAAATCCTTTATTACAAAATGAAGCATCTTGGAAATGGTTGATAGCTATTTCTACCCAACTAGGAACCTGATGGTTTTACATGCATGCTCCAGGATCCAAAGCCTGAGCCTTTTTCTCTGGCTTGTTGCAAAGGAGTGCTTGATAGTATTTCACCTAGACGTTGTTTGCAAAATGACTTAGCCCCGGTTCCTCCTGATTTTCTGCCTTTTAAGCTCCAAATTTCACACCATAAAAGTCTTGAGATGTGATCTCCTAAAGGTTAGGACTATCTTTGTATCTTATTTGGGAAGAAGCTAAAAATACTAAATAAGGGGAAGGGGAGCAAAAGGACTAGTAACAAACAAGGTATTATTCTCTTTAGTCGCTGAAGTTATTTACTTGGTGATGCAGAGTCTATCAACCTATTAAAGCTTAAGGATTAAATTTAAGGATTAAGTTGTAATTCAATAAATAACTCTAGGACACAGCTATTTCAGAAAGAAATTCACATCAGTTCACAACTTAAAATGTCTGACTAAGAAAGAAAGAAAGCCTATTGCAAGATAGGGTTCAAATGGACTTTATTTTTAGAAGAGCAGATCACAGGTTAGGTGCCACTGCTAAGAAGGCCCTGTCCATTATTAAGCACAGACCCCCACAAGGAGACAGATAAAGCAGAACCTCAGAGGAATTTTTTAAAGTGCTTTAAAAGTTTTTGTTGTTTTAAAAGCAATGTCAATGTCTACGTTTTGTTTAAATATATTGGGAGGTGCATGGATTGTTGCCAGCAGTTGTACGGTGCCTCAAGTTAAGGCACATATATTTCATGTGTGAGCAATCCAGACAAAATGCACGGTTGACACACTCAGGGGCCCAAAGTGAGGAGAGGCATGAAGCCTGAACATTGTTAATTCATACAAGTGAGAAAAGCTATTTTCAAAAGAGAGAGAGAGAGAGAGAGATTCCCTCAAATACTTAAGGAAAATATATTATAATACACATACCAAAATCTAGCTCTTCCCTGGCCAAGAGAGAGCATCAGAGTGATGTTTCCATGTGGCATATCTTTTAAGGAAGTTTTATTTAACACATAGATGGCTGTCGCCTTGGAATTTGTGGCAATGTGTTTTTAATACTGTCAATAAATGTCTTTCCTGGAGACTCATGAGGGTAATAATGGAAGCTGTTAACCAAGTGTGAAAAGGAGAAGCCAGCAAAGGTTAATTATATGGCTGCCTGCTAATGACCTCTCCAGCCCCTGGTTTTAAAACCTTCGCTACTTGTAAAGACCCATCACGTGAGCAATTTCCTGTCTGAGGTTGCCTTTATGGAGAAGAATAAAAGCCGTGCTTTCTTGTGAAAAGGGAGCTACCCAGCAGGGGTAGAGTTATTATTTTTAAGCTGATCTAAACACCTGGGTTCCCCAGTAGAGCCTATTAAACTTCTTCTATTGTGTCTAAATATTTCAGTAATTCCCAGCCCCACTATAGATTAGGGTATTATGGCTCAAAGTAGGGAGATTCTGGATACCTTGGGGAGGAGGGAGAGGTAGGGCACAGCTTTTACTTTGCAGAAGTGAAAGGCAGGTGCAGTTGGGTCTGGTATTTTTGCTTGTGTGAATGCACAGATCCATGTTCAGCAAGCATAGGGGCAAAGGAAGTTGAAGAGTTTTGCAGAGCTCAGATCCTACTCAAGATGGGTCTCCCTGGGCTAGTTTGCCTTCTGTAGCATGAATATGCACTCATTAATGAGGAGTTAAAATAGTTGGTTGTTGTTTGTGATTCCAATTTCACCTCTGTCACACTCAGAGGTGGCAACAGCCATCAGAATACCTCCCAGAGTGAAGGATGTAAGTAAAGGATGAGGACTTTAGCACAGTATCATAGAGGTGGAAGACCATCACATCTAACTCTGTGCGGGAATCCAGATTAAAGCAAGCACGTCAGATGGTTGTGTAGCCTCTGCTTGAATCCATCCAACCATGATTCCCTTTGCTCAACACTGTAATCAGTTCTAGTGTAAAATAGCTGTCACAATTAGGAAGCATCTTGTTTTTGTAATATTCAACCTGCCGACCTGTAACTAAGTATTATTCTGTGTCCTGCATCTCTGAAACGATTAAAAAATAAGTCTTATCCTTTTTCTGTAGATACTAAGGAGTGTTATCATATTCCTCCTTAGTCTTCTTTTCTTATGGCTAAACTTCCCCAATCCTCTCAATATTTCTCATAGGACTTTGTTGTTGTTGTTGTTGTTTAGTCTTCACTGCCCTTCTCTGAATTAATTCAAGTCTATCCTGGTGCTCCTGGATGGTTTATCCCCTGCAATTTGTATTCATGCTACTTCTGAGCAGTTATGGTGCTTTGGGGTGTGATAGCTAAGAACACCTTCCTTGGTGTACAATTATTGTGGATGTTTAGACTGGACATACTGAGGGATAGTGGGAAGGAAGTGACCTAACTGGAAAAAGGACATGTAGCAAACCTGCCATTATCAGTAGTCTGCAATATTTATGTAAAGGTCATGCAGTAAGAATAGGAAATAAATGCTTTCATTTCATAGTATTCAAAATCATAAACATATACTAAACTGACTTTTTTTTATTTTGAGAATTGGAAACCAAATATAGAACATTTCTTCAATGTGCCACTTCCACACTAAGCATGCGTACCTGTGTAGGTATCAGCTAATCTTAGAAGATGTAAATATTCACCAGCAATGAAACGGTCCTTAAGCAACTGGTTGATAAGTTCCTGAAAGCTTTAAAGATGATTGATTGATTATTTATTTATTTATATATTAAATGTGTATTCCACCCATCTCCCCCAAATGATAGCCAGCAACTCGAATTAAAACTGGAAACGAAATGGGAGTCAGTTCAGTTAATGCACCACAGGAGTCACATGTTCTCACCTGTCTAGAATTATAAATAATTCAAGAATTATTTCAAGTTTCCCAGTAATTTTCATAGGGTACCCTATTAAAGTGTGCTACAGCTGTCCAAGTAACATATGTAGGACTAAGGATAAGTACAAGTAGGGGTATAGCTGGCACATCAATTGAAGATGAAGCATTCCTGGTGAGGTCTAACATCTGAACATCTAGCAGCAAGGTTTGATCTAGGAAAATGTCAAGCAATGCTTTTAATCTGTTAAAGAGAGTTCAGCTATATCCAAAGCACGTAGACATCCTATTCTTGAACAGATAGGCTTTCTAACTAATAAGAGATCAATCTTATCAAGATTTAATTTCACTTCAGTCTCCTCTAGTCTACTGCTGAGCCTAAATATCCATTCAGAAGTTCCACAGCTTCCCTAAAATAAGCCCAGAAATAAAATAACGATCAGTGGATTGTGGAAACCAGCTCTCAGCCAAGAAAGGGTTTCATGGAGATGTTGGAAAGTATTACAACCTAAAATAAAACCAACCTTCCTTCCTTCCTTCCTTCCTTCCTTCCTTCCTTCCTTCCTTCCTTCCTTCCTTCCTTCCTTCCTTCCTTCCTTCCTTTCCCTCATAAGAGGTCTGTGCCCAAGGCTCTCTGGATTTAATGGCTTTCCAAAAATATCATGGACTGCAGAAAGCTAAAGATAATGGATTTAATTGTACATCTGTGTTTTCTGGATTTGAAGGGGAAAGGTGATTGGAACAAGTGAGAGTGTCCATGAAACAAGCTTCAGCTTTTTCTGGGATCGTGTAGCAGAAGTTCATCCTGGTAGTCTAGTATCACCTTCTAAAACCCACTGATAAGGGAAACCCAGGACCATCACAAATGATCTCCTTTGTCTCCATCCCTATAAGATGACCTAGAACAGTATCATGTTTGGTGGTTCTGAAAGCTCCTGAAAGGTCCAATAGAATAAACAAATTTACTCTTCCTAGCTCCTGTTGAAAATAATATACTAAATCAGGGTTTTTCCAACTGTGTTCTGTAGAACTGTGGGGTTTCATGAGAATTTGATGAGTTCTGTGAAGCAGCCAATTTTCCAGGATTTTTTTTAAAAAAAGAGTCAGCTCTGACTTGATGGCACATCATCATCATTAGATGATGATGATGATGATGGTAAATTTATCAAGTTATTTTGATCAAAAATCAGACCAGAATACAATGAAATTAGCTATTTGTTCCATCACTTTCTTCTTCCAACTGCTCTTCAACTCTCTTCAATGATTTCCATGCTAATACTTTTTTTAACTGTTTCCTCATTCTACATACTTCCCCTGCAAGCCCTCTGAATCCTCATTTTTGAAGTGACATGGTCTGCACCTGTTATTGCCCCAAATTCTAATCTGTCGTGGAATTGGGAAGATCATCTTCTCCTGGTGATGGTTGGAACTGGTGACCTCCATAGACAGCTGAGCTGTCTTTCAGTAACTAGAATTGGAAGATCTGGATCTGTAAGTGTGACAGCATCCTTATTAGCTTCTTGAGGTTGAACTTCATCACCCTGTCCTTTTCATCCCATGTTAGCAATAGATCAGCTATTGCTTCACACTTGTCTGCAGTTTCTTGACTTCCGGTACATTTTCTTGGGCTATTTTGGTAAATGATTCTGCTTTCTCATTGCTCATTGTATAAGCAGGCAAAAATGTTTAATGTTGAAAGTGCCATTGTGTCTGGAAGACCTTAAATTCTGATATGAATTGAGAGTACTGTACTAGCTATTTCATAAAAGCAAAGTGGCTCTTATGCTTACTTAACAACTATTTGAGATCTGGTATTTGGCACTCATATATCTTCTAAAACTTAGACTATCGTGCCTTTCCACAGAATAGAATTAGCACTACATAGAATTGCTGCTTGTCCCTAGTGATTTGCATTATCACAGTGTTCCATGTAAGCTTTCAGCTGGACATTCATGCCAGGCCAATAGATGTACTCCCATACTCACTATAAGCCATTCTTAGTGCCAGTGTGGAAGGAGGACAGTCTTTTCATTATGTCCACCTGCAAGGCCTCAGGGATAATAGCAGTGTAGATGCTAAGTCCTTCTCACATTGACAAATAGGACACAGTCTCTACCACTAGTTCGTTCTTTGTCTCAGGCCAGCTCTTCAACACAATATTCCTGGCCACCCGTTAAACCTTAACTTATACAGAGGCCTTCTGCATTGTCTGTAAATGCTGTTGGGAAATTGACATGTTCTGCAGTGTATTTACTGACCATATGTCCTTCTCTACGTGGCTTTCTTCACTGGGGTTAGACAGCAATGCTTTGCTTAAAGTACTTGCCAGTCAGAGATATTTATTTGGGTGATATTCAGAGCTAGCAATGACTGATAAAGAAAGAGATTTTGGAGTAAGGATAAACAGTTCAGTGAAAGTGTTGACACAGTGTGCATCCACTATAAAAAAAAGCCAACAGTTTGTTAGGGATAATAGAGAAGCAGTATTGAAAACAGAGATGCCAATATCATAATGCACTTATATAAATCAATGGTGCAACTGCATCTGGAATGTTCACCACACCACAGAAGGGATATAGCAGAGCTACAGAAGGTTCAGAGAAGAGCAACTAAGATGGTCAAGGGCAGGAGCGGCTTCCCTATGAGGAAAAGTTGAGACATTTGGGGCTTTTTAGTGTAGAAAGAAGGTTTATTGAAGTATACAAAATTATGCAAGGTGTGGATAAAGTGGACAAGAAGAAGCTGTTTTCCCCTTCCCAAAATATAGAACCACAGGTCACCCAATGAAATTGAATCCTGGAAGAATTGGGATAGTTAAAAGGAAACATGTGTTTTTTACACAATGCGTAATTAAACTTTGGAATTCGCTACCATGAGATGTGGTGCTGGCTATCATCTTGGCTGGCTTCAAAAATGGTTTGGAACCATTCATGGAAATCCTGGGGATTGATGGCTGTTAGCCTTGATGGCAGTGGGACTGTGTCTGAGGGCCATCTGCTGGGGGATTAATGGGCTTCCTTGTGCTGTTGGTTGGCCATTGTGAGAACAGACTGCTGGAATAGATGGGCCAGAAGTCCAATCTAGTGGGGCACTGCTTATGTTGTAATGTAATGTTGTACATCTCATCAACATCCACTGAAACCTGTTTGGCGCATTCAACAATGGCTTCCAGATTTTAATGGTTGAACTGATCTAAAACAGCCCAACCTAATGAAAGTTGATGGAAGCATTCCAAGCCATGTAGTACAGCCAACATTAAATTCTTTTTCAATCTTTGTATAACCTTGTTTAGTTTTAGATACTGCTTGGCTGGCATATGCTGGGACCAGACAACTCATGGCTATTTCTGAGGTGACTCTAGCTGCTTTTCTGCACCAAGCTGCTCTACTTGGTACAGCTGTTTTGGATATTTGTTCCCAATCTTAGTAATTGCGTGCTGATGACTATTCCTACTCCCCTTTCTTGTATGTCAGTTGTCAGAGCGGTTCACAGTAATCTGCATGACATTTGCAAACCTTTGCCAGGTAGCTAACCATTCTCCAAAATCTCTGGATTCCTTTCATGTTTCAGAGGCCCTTGAAGTGGTTTAGCTTTCCCAGAATAAGTTTGCAACCTCTCTGCTGTGAGCAGGTGTCCAGTATAAAGCTCTTGTTTCAGTCTTAGTCAAATCTGATCTTGATTTAAGTTTATATTCTGTTTCCTACACCACTCCAAGAAGAAAGCTAACTTTGTGCCATGGCTCATGACTGTTTTTATTTTAGTATCTCCTTCTCTAAAAATTACAATGGCATCCTTATGATTTAGCCTGTCATGGAATACTTCAGAGGTTGTGTTGATGCCCTTTGGCATGCATAACCACCAATCACGGCCAAATTGTCTTGCAGAATGGATTAGGGAGCTTGACCCCATGCCCAACTCAATATGCCAGAAATCATTCTTCCCATTAAACCCACAGTTTAAAAAGAAGAATGGCACATGATTGAAAGCAAGATATAGTAAAACCCAACCAAAGAAATAGTGTGGGGTTCTGGAATCAAATGATTAAAATAGTATGAAAAATTATGTGCAAATTATGCAAATGTTACATACATATATATGCACACTAATATGGAAATATATCTGGTGGAAAGATTTGGTAGCTCAAGCCATAAAGGTTGCCAATATTTCACATTTTGCCTTTGATCTTCCACCAATAGATTGATGGAAAAACGAACATATAATAGCAATCTATCAGTTCCATGTGTCTTATAAAGCATGGATGGAGAACCTCTGGTCTTCCAGATATTGTTGACCCGCCATTCCCAGCATCTATCACTGGCTGAAGCTCAATAGTTCAACAACTATTACCTGAGATTCGTCTTCTCTAACATAGATATAACTGTCTCCGATTGCTAATTTTGATAAGGTATAATTGACCCTCTGTTTTCATATAGTATCAGCCTCATCTGAAAAACTCTTTTGCAGAAATCAGTTCAGGCCTCTGCCAAAAGCTCAGGGTCTCCCTTCTGGCAGTATACAATGTGAAGAGGAGGACTGAGGAAAACAGACCTCAAATACAGAACAAGTAAGGGGAATATCTGGGGGGAGAGGGGACAGGAAAAAGGGGGCGTTGAAAAGAGAGAAGAGTGCTAAGAAAACATATGGTAGCCCGCCTACTTTTTCTCTGGCTCTACCCACCACTTGCTTCAGCCCTGCCTTGCAAGTTAGTTCAGTGGGTATATGGCTTTCAGGTTTAGAAGCCTTTAGCTGAGACAGAAATGTCTCAGAATCAAACAGCTTTGAAAGAGATTATGAAAGGCAAATATATACCAGAATAATGAAGCCAATACTAGTTCAATGATATATCTGCAGAAGGCCTGAAACGAATATGAAATTGGCTATTTTTAACAGTACATGAACAGAGATTCATGGGAATCATATTATTAGTGATAACCCCTAATATCAGATCGTCCTCAGAACACAATGATAGTTCCTTTATCATAAAGCATTACTCATTCTGTAAATTGAGTTGGCTACATTGTTCTACAGTTGTGGCTAGTTCCCATGATTAGACATGCTCCCATTTATATTTAAAAACTGGGGGGAGGGTATTTTAAAGAGAAAACTATCTAGGTTTTGGATAATTTTCTTCTCTTTCATGCAGTGAAATCACTGATGCCCCCGTGTTTAGTATTGCAAAATTCAGGAACATTCCAGTTTTTTTCCCCATGGCCTCCCTCACTTTGAATAGTTCCCTGAAGTTTCTGTACACCTCAAAAAGGACACCACAAACAGCTCTCTTTTTTCTTGTTTTCCTTTTTTTTTTTTCCTTTTAGTATTCATAAAGTGGAGACTTTAGTATTAAGCTCAAGTATCTAAACTTTTTTTCACATTACAAAATAATTCAATGTACTTTGCAACGTCTTATCAATGTTGCACTGCATTCAGCATCAGCACTACAGTTAATGCAATTCTCTGTCCATTCACCTCTCAGAAATCATATTTAACATTGATATAAATTTTCTATTTTGAAAAGTTTAATTTACCTTAATCATTACAGTATTAATAGCTTCCAGTTTCTATTACCACGGTACTTGGCTATTATTTGTATTCTATAATGTAATAAAAGAATTTTTTTTAAAGAGACAGCTTAGAAATCCATGCACAAATCAGCTGTAAAAATTTTGAAATAGGGTGTTGGGTCAAAACCTGGAATGAAAAGACCACTTAAAATAACAACCTACTTCCCATCTTTCTGGAGGCCTCACTGTGCCAAAAGAGAAGTTGATCAGAAGACATCCCTGTAAAACTTTCTTCCTCTTCAGAAAATCGATGCGAGTTTCTTTTGTTGTTGCCCCTTCGTGAGACCAAATAAAAAAGGGAAGCTTCTTTGTTTCCGCATCGACAAAAACAAAAATGCTAAGCAAAGAATTTCCAGCCGCCCAGATGTGCTTGGCTGGTGTGGGTCTATGCAACAGGCCCTAGAACCAACTTTAAGGACACATCACTCCACCCAAGTGACAGCTCCCTGGACACCTGCTTGGTTCACCTACCTCAAGCAACTGATTTTTTTGTTGAACGTGATGGGCCAAAAAGAGGAGAGGGTAAAATGGTTCTGCACGGATTGATTGCACATTTTGTTTTGTTTTTTCAACTTTTAGAAGAAAGGATTTCCTAGCTCCCAAATAAAAATGGTGCAGCAGAGTGTTCACTAAATAAACAGAAAACATGGGCAGCTGAGAGAAATCAATTTAGCTGAACAAACAATGTCCGATGTAATGAACTACTAATTATCCTTTTATGGCATGTCAGTCTCAGTGATTACAGAGCTGTGCAGTTTAATTTGACGTTTGAGCGGTGCCTTGCTCCATTAGCTGCATATAAAGCTCCAACCCAAGACGTGGGAAAGACAGGGATGTGCACGAAAGAGACAGGCAGTGCCCACTTGCGCCAAACAGAGAGCGAACTGCGTTCATCTAGAACTAAGTGAGCACCTGTAAATAAAGACTGTGTGGGGGGAGAAAGGGTGCCCCGTCTTAGATTTGGAGGAGCGCTTTTGTGAAAGGATCCCCAACAGTCAGTTACGCACATCAATTAACCCCTTCTCGCATTGTCTCTGCTTCCGATACCCATCACTTTCCTTGCTGTGATTGATTATGCTTAACATTCAGGTCTTGATCTCCTTATTGGGTATTCAAAGCATGCCAGGACAAAAGAGAAAGAGCTGGAAAGGCGAAAAGCTGAGGGTATCATTGATCATTTGTGAGATTCCTAATGCTCATTGTTTTTTGCATCCTGGTTTTTTAAAAAGAAATCTTGGAGATGCTGCTGAACACTGGGAACCCAGCTTCTCCCACCACTTCCTAAAAGAGGTTCTGCACGAACTCAGAAATTGTTCGAAACCCAAAGGAGTTCTTTATACAGCTGCTGGCTGAGCTAGGGAAGAGTCCATCTACTCTGCACAGATATGTTGGATATGTACCACTTTAAATGACATGGGTCTCTCCAAATTTTCTGGGAAAATTAGTTTGGTCAGGTGCTAAAAATTCTCCACAAATTGATGGAGCTGCAATATTACATGGGTTAAGCCATTATATAGGAGAGAAGAATGTGCCTAGCACCTTAGGGTGTCTGACATCCTTAAATTCACTGAGGATGGCCATGTGTCCTATTCTGGAGATAATAGCCCCCTATCTAAGGATATTCTTTTTGAAAGGCTGTCCAGTTGGCTTTAAAAGCAAGGATCTGTAAGAAAAGGGAAGCAGAGGCGTCTTGAAGTTGACTATCCAGAATGAGGTCAGTTAGCTCTTGCGGAGTAGAGTGAAGGCACCCTATCAGTCTTCCACATTAATTGTTTTTAAATTTTGAAATGTATATCTAGACATATAAATTGGCAGCTGCACATTTTGTCAAATTTGTGCTCTCTTTCTTTTGGTGATGAATGTATTTGGTGATGCATATGTAAGTGGCTGCTGTTTTACATGTTATTTATTTCCCAATACAGATTATAATTAAAAGCCATAGACAGATAACAATACATTGCAAGACAGCACAATACAGTACAATCAGGTATTTGTTGTTATTGAAGATTTATCTCTAGCGGTTGGCACTGCAGCCCCGGCTCTAGGATGGATCCTTAATACGGAGGTCAAGAAACCAATTTATAGAGAGATTTAGTTGAAGTTGTTGGCTTCATTCTCACCCAATGTCAGCCTTGTGAGGTAGTCCAGACAGAAAGCTTGCCAAGATGAACTAATTCTTCTTTATTGTAAGGTTACATTAATAGAATCTTGAAAGTCTGAAGGTACATTTCTCCCCCATTGCCCAAGAAAGTAGGGAAGGCCCCTTCAGAGAAGTTTGCCATGTCCACATTCCGTTTGTGAGTGAAGCTGCCTCTTATCCAACCATTCCCCTGGCTGTGGCTCTTCCCCCTGTCTCCCAAGGTCATTCCCACATACCATTACACCCAATCATTGGTTAATGATGGCAAAGAGGTTGTACACCTATCACTTTGGAAGCTATAGAGTAGGTAAGGAGCCTGTGGCATTCCAGATGTTTTGAGCAACAACTTCTCCATCATTCTTCAATATTGGCTAGGCTGATTGGAGCTGTAATGGTATGTGGGAATGACCTTGGGAGATGGGGGAAAGAAATGCTGCCTAAGGAATGATCATATGGTGGGGGGGGGGCACAGCTGCATAATAGGCAGAGAAAGAAACTCAGAAAGGATCCTCCCTAACTTATCAGGCCATAAAAAGAGACAGCAAGAGATTGGTACTTTCAGACTTGCAAGATTCTGTTAATGTAACCTTACAATAAAGTAGAATTAGTTTATCTGGTTGTGTTCCCTGTCTGGTCTACCTGGGAAGGCTACCAGGAGCTGAGGGAACTGTAGTTGAGCAACATCTGGAGTGTCACAGGTTTATGATCCCTGCCATAGAGCATGCTGGATGGAGGTGATGAGAGTTGCAGTCCAGCATATTGAATGTAGACAGCAGTTACCTGGGTGTGCTATGTATGTGTGTATGTTTGTGTGTGTCTCATACAATTTCATTCAGAATATAATGACGGACATGAAGACCATGAAATATTGTGCTTGAAATGGTCCTCTGTTTCTCTTCTATTATCCTCTATTGCACAAATTGGAAATCCTTCCATTCTGGTGAGGTGGATACGGGTGAGCATGGGGACAGATCTCCCTGATGGTAATGACTACAACTTCCATGTTTCCAGAAGAGAAAAGAGCTCTTTATTCAGTGGCTCCAGGGATACTGGATCCTCGGATAATTAACCTACATGGATAAGACAAGGTAGGCATCAAAAGAAAAATGGTTAACTCTTTACAATAAATATATGAAATTATATTTAATTAATTAATAAATTAAACTTGTATGCTGCCTGACTCTCAGTGACTCTAATATTAACTACTGCACTGTATTCTGTTCTCCTAACACTTTATTTTATTTTAAAAAACTGAACAATTTACACTGAATGGGTTCCAAATATACTCTACATGCAGGAGATATAAGAGAGAGAGAGAAATGGACAGAGATACAAGGATTTAGTGGCCTCCAACTGCATCTTTATAATCTTATGAAATGGAATCCCTGCCAGATGTGCCCAGTAGTTTTATACTTTGTTACTATCATACCAGGCCTTATGTTGCTGGATCCTATACTTACGCTACAGCCACACTGTGAAAGACTGCATATGTAGGTTAAAGGCCTAGTGATTATAGGTCTTCAGTATGCTACACTTGATTCATGTTAAGCTGGATTCTCTTCTGTGTGTCTGTGTCTGTGTCTGTGTCTGTGTCTGTGTCTGTGTTTAACAGCTTAGTAGGTTGGGTGAATCCAGCTGGTTTGGTTAGTTTACAATTCAGTGTATTCTGCAAACTCATACTACCAGGATAATTCAAAAATCAGCTGATACATGTTTTATAAATCCAGCTACTAATAATAATTTGCTTCATATAAAATGGTAGATTAGACTAAAATGGGGTTTGGTCATTTGTGGTTCTGTGTGTTGCGGGAACCTAGTCACTGTCCTATCATGTAGCATGGACCAGGCCATTATGTTAAAGCCACATTATGGTTTATTCTGAGGGGCATAGCATGTGATGTGAATAAAACAACTATGTCTTTTGAACTTAGATTTCAGATTTCATGCCTTGTGTGAATCCAGCCAATGTTTCAGAGTGTCATAAAAGCTAGGCTTTAAGCCTTGGTCCAGGAAATACCAGTTCCTTAGCAGTGCTGAAGATCTTAAGCTGATCTTCCAGAAACAAAGAGGAGAGTCTAATTGTCTTGTATGTCTCAAAGATCCAAAGGAATGTGAGGACAATCTTGCTCTTGACACCCTGAGCTTAAGGACCAACAGGAAGGAACTATCCATGGGGAAATTGAAGGTGGAGCCAACATGGACAGGTCTGTGCCCTGTATGACGTATTTGTTCTGGGTACTGGAGTTACAGAATCTGCTAGCTGAGAAAAGGAACTGTCCCAGTTTTGGAAAGAGAATTTGCTGGGAATGAAGACTCAGAGTTATCTTGTTTCCTAAATTGGCACCATTCCTAAGTACAGTGGTACCTCGGGTTACGAACGCCCCCCCTTATGAATTTTTCGCGATACAACCAGCTCCGGCCCCAAAAATTTACCTCGCCGTGCAACCTCCGCCCCGTGCTACGAACCGGATCCGCGGCCATTGCCCTGCTGCCACGTGGTCGCGGCTTCCTGTGGGCGAGATCGCAGTAGCAAGGAGATGTTCGGTGAGGCTTGTGGTGTGTTTTGTGGCATTTGGAAGGTTTTTGGTGTGCTTGTCAGCATGGCTCCAAAGAAAATGCAGAGCCGTATGTATTTACATTGAACCTTATGGGGAAATTTGCCTCGCGGCGCGACCAAATTCGGAGGGCAGAACGGATTAACCATATTTACATTGAACCTTATGGGAAAATTTGCCTCGCGGTGCGACCAAATCGAGTTGCGATCAGAGTCACGGAACGGATTAAATTCGTAACACAAGGTACTACTGTAAATCACTACTTTGCTGGCTTGCCTATGGAAGACTGCAGATTCAGACCTGGCATTGCCACTTAAAAGGTCAAGATAGCAGGTGGTGGGAAAGATTGCTAGCAAACAGCTGTAGTCAGAGAAGACAATACTGGATTTTTAAATGTTCAGATATCTTATTGGGTATGAAACAGCTGCTGATGTTCCTTTGCACAAGGTTCACAATTGGAATGGCAATGGTGCCCAAGCACATCGGGTTCCCCAGAGCATATGGTCTTCCTTGCTTTGTTTCTTTAAACCTTGTCAACCTATCCAAGCTCACGGTTCCTACTTCTTTGGAGCTCTTGGGGGGATTTGGCTTGAAATAAAGAGCTGTGAAGAATAAAATTAACAGTGGGAGAAAGACATCAGTTTGATGTCTAAATTGAGAGAACTTGATGAATCAATCTATTAACTCAATTGCAGGGAAACAAAAAGGAGAGAAAATCTCTTTTATTGGAAGGCTGAGAAACAACTATGAAATGAAACTCTAGACTCCAGATAGTGGCACGAAACAACAAAATTTAAAAAGCAGTTTTTAAACATTCCTTTTTACAGGGGGGAGTCCAGAAAGCCAAGATGACACATATAAAGAAAAGAGCAGAGCTTCAATCATACCATTGCAGCTTCCATCTTGACCTTTTTTAACTTCTCCTGCAGAACCCGATTGCTGGATTAGTATCATCCAGCCATCATGGATTAGAGTACCCTTTTGACATCGTTCACACAATATATTAATCAGGTCAGTTAAAGATCTGGTGACTGCATGTCTATAGCATGCTAATCTTGATTAGTGTTAAACTCTTTTCCCCCCATTGGTCTAGCATGGGGTATGAATCCAAGCCATTTAATTAGCTTATGATTCATACACTGTGTGGATCCAGAAAATGGGTTAATGGAGTAATGAGATTAAGTGTGCTGATTGAAAAGCAGCCTTGGGATCCAAGTTGGCCATGATTGCATCATCCAAGGGAAAGTGACTATAATTTATGTGGTAGTTTATGAAAAGATGAAGACTAAAGTGAAAGCGAGGGTTGCGATAGGCTATGCTCCAAAAAGATTTGACAACAGCATTTTATGCATTTGGCAAGCTGTTACTTCCTTATTTAAAGGAAAGAAAGGAAAAAAGAGAGTGGTAGGGGGAAAAAAACCCTTAAGGCCTTGAAATCTCTGTCTTTAAAAAAAAAAATAAAAAGAGAAACCTGAGGCACTGTCTCAGCAGGACATAATGGACCACAGCAAACGGTGCCTTGTCTGAGAAGCTGTAGATTAATGTAACAAAAAATACTATTTTTGTGAAAAATGGTATGTGTCGGGGTTTTTTAAAAAAAAAAAAAACCACCGTCAACAAGCCATTTATTGCTAATAATATGTTTGGATATATTTTGTTTTCTTCTTTTGGAGAATCTAGAAAGAACTGGCTAAGATGGAAGAAAATAGGGTTTCAGACACTATAATTGATTTTTTTATTATTATTTGCTTCGCTTGAAGGTTGATGGACAACTCTTTTTATGAATGCTTTTCTTAAAGTCCTGAAGGAGAGCAAGACCATTATCCAGTCAGGAGAACAGCATAATAAATAATCACATAACATAGGAAAACATTGTCCAAATATTAAGCGTTATGCAGAGAACAAAGAAGGGGAAGGAATCAGGATAATTAGCAATCTCTCTGCTTTACTTATCTCCTTTGCAATATGGGTTTTTTTAATTTATTTATTTAACACAATGTTTATACCACCCAAAGCAATCAACCCTCGAAGGGTTAACATGAAAATATAAAGTTACAATCTATGATAAAGCCCCATATTTTTAGACGAACATAGTAAACATGGCCGCCCAGTAGAAGCGTTGGCAGGGAGACAGTCGAAAGGTCAAGATGGTAGCCACAACATGCAATCAAAGCCTTTTTACATGTGGCATGGGAAAGAGGGTAGGGCTTCAACCACATGGATGTGGCCACCATCTTGACTCTTTTGACTCCCTCCTGCAGACACCTCTGCTGCCCAGGGACCATCAAATGTCCACTTCAAAAAAATGAGTCTTTGGGAGTTTCTGGAACACCAAGAGGTGAAGCACAGCAGCAGTCGACCCTTTCCAGAAATGTGGGGTGACAACAGACAAGGTCGGCTTTCTGCCTGATGTCCCATTCACTTTTTACCATGAGAGGACACTTTTCAATGTGTCATAAATGGACTTGTGTTTCTGTTGTATTTTAAAGTCTTTGGACGCCTCTGCTTTTGTTGTGGTTGTTTGGAGTAAGGGAGCCAAAATCCAGGACACACATTCTTTCAGAAACACGTGCAAAATACATCTATACTTGTAATAATCCTGCAACGTGGAATATTCATTCCAAGCCAATTTCTTCAGCTGAGTCACCACATTCTTTAACATGTAAAGAATGTTACATGTTCGTTCTTTACATCTTAAGAAAAGGTGGAACCGCTTGACAGTACATTGCATGAGCCTGTTCACACAGTCAAGATCAGGTGGATTGAAAGTCTGTTCAAGGTCAGCCACTGGTTCAACTAGCTGTTGTCACCCACTCAGTACCTGCAAGTTTATTAAGCCAAATAGTACTTATCTTTATGAAGAACTCCTCATCTGTCACATCCTCAAGCACTAAACCCTAATGTATGACCTGTTGAGATTACATGAAAAATGCTCAAAATGAGGGCTAAGCTAATTTTATTCTACACTGATAGTTTTGAATATCCAAGGTGGTATTTAGGTCTGAAAGAACACCATCTTATAGAGATGTTGCAAGATTTTACTGGGTTCCTGTTTATAAGGGACATGACCCGTTCACACTAATATACAAATATGAAATTGATATTATCCTTCAGGTTCTTCAAATTCCTTCTCCAAATGTGGCTGTCAGTTCAAAACCTATATTCAAAACCTATATTCAAAAATGTGTATCTTAGGGAAAGCCATGTATAAAAATGCATATTATAGGTAACATTGCATGTAAAATGTGTGTGGAGTTCAAGGAAATGATACCTATGCACTAAAATGTGCAGAAATTTACCCAAGTTGACACAAATTGAGTCTACCATCTTATGCTATTGCATGTCAAGTTAACAATGACTTTGGGTCACTCGTCCCAACTTTATGGTCAGAGGTCCACAGGCTTGAGGACAGGGAACAAGGGAGTAAATGACAACATGTCTGTAATGATATCTTCATCCCTATGCCATGACCTTTGGGGGAGATGGGCAGCATATAAATTTAATAATAAATAAATAAATGACCTCAGACATGACAATGCAAATATATAATTGCAACATTTGCAGGATGATGTCATCGCATGCATGCCATCATTTTCACAACATGACAGCATATTCCAGGCACCACTGCTCACAGGAAAGCTGTTGTGAGGATCGAATGAAAGGAAATCCCCATACAAGCTGCCTTGAGCTCCTGGCAAGAAGATGAGACCTGTGTCTAACAAGTATTATTAATAATAACAACAATAATGGTAATAGCAACCATGTTATCATCAGTCTGGAGGGAGAGCTTTCTGGAATGTGAAGGGACATTTGATAATCTACAATAGTGCTATGCCAAATTGTTCCTCTTTGTGGGTTGAACATAAAAAGGGGGAGAAAGGAAATGAGGAGAAGGAAGAACTGAGAAGAGACCCAGTTTGGTGTAGTAGTTAAAGGTGCTGGATTAAAAACCAGGAGACTGTGAGTTCAAGCCCTGCTTTAGGCACAGAAGCCAGCTGGGTTGGGCCAGTCCCTCTCTCTCAGCCCTAGGAAGAAGATACTAACAAACTCACTTCTGCAAATGTTGCCAAGAAAATGGCAAGGACCTTTCCTGTGGTCACCTGGAGTCAGGGATGACTTCACAAACCATAACAGAAGAACTGAAAACATAAGAATAGCTTTCCTGGATCAGGCCTAATCCCTATATAGCTACCCTGCCATCTTCCATGATGGTCCACCAGATGCATCTATGTCCTCTCACATTCTTGCTCCAGTGCACCTTGTATGTTGAGTCCCAGGCAATACATTGATTTGCCATGTCATGCAGCTTCTTCCAGTTCTTCCAGAAATGGACCAGTGTCCAGGCAGTGCTGCATGGTCTCCTGATCCAAACGTCATGGTCTTCTCATTCTTTCCAAGAACTGCAGCTATCAAGCAGATGAAAACTCCAAGCAGTTGCAAGTAACTGCCAAGTGTTTTTAAAGAGGAATGAACTGAAAGCAAAAGGAAGAAAGGTCAGACAGATCAGGGGCATCCAGTAGAAGACAATACCTGTAGCTCAAGGTTGAACTGTGGAGTTCTTGGTGCCCTCTGAGCTTGGTTGTTTGCTTGCAGACATTTCATTACCCAGGTAATGGTAATGACAGAGAGTGCCAAGAACTCCACAGATCAGGGGCATCTCCAGGGAAGTAAAAAAAAGTCAAGATGGCAGCTGTGACTCCATGATCAACACCCTACCCCTTTTTTATGTGAGCAGTGACGCATGGTTGCAGCTCCATCTTGACTTTTTTGCCCCTGATTCAAACCATTCTCTTTGACCCCTCCTGCGAGGTAAGACGATCTCTCCATTTACCCTTCAAAAGACTTCTTTCTCTTGTCAAAAGAGGTGAAAAAAGCAATGTCTGTTTTGCAGGGAGGAATGAATTCTTGAATACAGGGATCCAGATTGGGCCCGGCACTTATCTATGAAGACCAATCCAATACATGAACAATCATTGTTTGAAAGAAGATGCAGCCAGTCTCAGTTACCTGTGTCATCTTCTCAGTTCTTGGAATACAGTACATGAAAGGCCACCATTCTGTCCCATTCTATACTGTTCTCACTCTTTGGGAAATTCCTTGTGATGCAACCGTAAGTGGGTCCATCAGTAGCGTAATTGAAGTCAATACAGGAATTGGCTCAAACATTAGTTAGATTGTGACTGCAGATTTATCATCCCATTTGTGGCTGCAATTTAAACATACTTCACTACAGCATTATAAGGCAGTTGTGGATAAGGGTTTTGTTTTGTTTTCTACAGGATGGCTTCATTGCCTATCCTACATCAGAGGCAGAATCCAAATACTTCCCACAGAAGTACAGCATTAACCGCACTGTCCACCCAACCATTTAAAAGTATGCCAGGAACAACTGTTAAGTATGAAACACTCAAGGAAAAATAATAATTATACATTTAAAAAGAAAATCCTGGGGGAAAAAAAGTTTGCAGTGTCTCCTAGGTTCTTGCAAAACTGCTATTATCTTGTCCAACCTCCCAAAGCTTTTCATGCAATTATCAATTATGCCATGTGGATTTTTTAAAAAAAACCAACCCACAGAATGCGAAACACGGAGGCCACATTTCAAAGAATGCTCAATATTGAATAATACATCTGCTGGTAGTCATTCATTCTTTTATTACTTAAACAAAACTGGGCATTAAGAGAAACATGGTGGAAACATCTGCCGAGATGGAAAGAGGAGGTGCGCTTGATCCCTTTCCTGATAATTAGATTATCCAGTGATCTCTGGATGGGAGAACACTCTTCAAAAGATGGAACAAATGTTCTTTGAACAAGAATGCTCTCTTCTACCCACAGTGGATACTTTGTCACAGCTCTCTGTCCTTTCAAAGATGGTGGGAGGTAGGCTGCATATGAAGGAGTTTGATACCAAGTCAGAGCACCGGTCAGTATGATACCAAGTTAATACCAGCGATGGACAACTTGAAGTTTAATTTTAAACCTTGTCTTCTGCAGATTAACCCTTAAGATCTCTGTCAAACAGATCTGCCTTTCCCTAACACATCCTGGACAAAGAAGAAGAAAGAGCAAGAAAGAGTTGAAAAATGCAAGCACAGATTGCAGAAGACATATGAGAGGCAGTATGGAGTAGTGTTGAAGGTCTTCAACTAACTCTGAAGAGACCCAGCAGCTACTCCTCTCTCAAGCATTGAAATTCACTCAGTGACTTTGGGTCAGTCACACTCTCTCAACTCAACCTACTTCACAGGTTTGTAATTGTGGGGATAAAATGACAGGAGATTCCTGGGTAAGCTAGCTTGAGAAAAGGGGGAATATCTTTCTAACAAATAAGTAGTATGGAAGCTGGCTCAGACTTTGATGTAGGTAACATAGTTCAGCACCTACCATACTGAACTTGAAGACAAACCAATGCCCACAATGGACAAGACAACTTCCAGCAAATCTTACCCCACACTAATTGGATTTATTGCATTGTGAACTCTAACTTTTCATTTAGAGCAGTGTTTTTCCAGCTTGGCAACTAGAAGATGTGTGGACTTCAACTCCCAGAATTCCCCAGCCAGCATGGCTGGCTGGGGAATTCTGGGAGTTGAAGTCCACTCATCTTAAAGTGGCCAAGTTGGAAAAACACTGATTTAGAGCGCATACAAGGCACTTAGTGGAGTTCCCATCCAGGCCGTTATCAGCCTCAAACCTGTTTAATTTCAGCATGCATCACATAACATCAAGCCATTACCATTCATACTATCTATAATGAGAGTCAACTTCACATCTTCACTCAGAAATCATCTGTATTATCATATTTCAGGCCAACACACACAAACACACTCACCCCTAGCTAGAGTCCTCTGTAAGGGACTAATGCTTGATTGTGTAGGACTACCATATTGGACCTGCACAAATCCAGACAGCCACTAGACTGGAGCAAGGACTTCCCGTTTTTATATGCCTGTGCTGACATGTTGTGGCATTCTGGATTTTTTGCAGCCCATTGCATCCCTTGTTCTGTCTACATCTGTGTGTTCTGCAAATCTTCAGGTTAAGTTCTTGATAGTTTCTGTCTCATATAAATGGTCTGTTGGAGTTATTGCATGACCCATTTTACTCTGCTCCAGTCACTTCCTGCTCAGCTGCGCAATTCTTCTGCACAGTGTTCCCATAGCTGTGATGAAGGCTAGCCTGGTTGCCATGGCAATATATAGCAGCTTCCCAATTGCATTTTGGGGTTAGTTGTTGCTAGGTAGTAGGTTGTCTCTGCACTGACCCTTCATGTGGTCCACTATTTTTTTTTTTTTGGGGGGGGGGTCTTTGCTTCTATTATTCCAGCACCTTGATTATTATTTCTCCTTGGGATACAAAGCTAGTGCATGCTGTCCCTGAAATTCTTGTTTTGAAAGTTTTACATTTTATCCAGTTTCCTTCAAGTGGTGATAAGATCATTTGCATAAATCAGCATATAACCCCATCTGTTCTTTCTTTCTTTAGAACCAAAAAACTTCATCTCACAGTCCATTTGAGATCATAAATCTCAAGAGTTGGGGAATATCTGACCCATGAGCTTACCCAGACCATGATGGTTTCCCATTGGATGACCAATCTCATCCCAACTCTCTCAAGGCCAGGATCTCTCCTTCAAGACCATGATTTCTCCTTCAGTCCCATGCATAGAGGAATGGGAAATGTTCTGACCTGTTCAGAGAGGAAAAGATAGTTCTGCTTCCCCAAACCTTTTTATGATTCATTTTATTATGATCAATGGGGACCAGTGGGGAGACAATTCTAAGCTTTCCCTCACACTGCTATGGCCCAGCTCAAGATTACTGATGCAAAACTGCAAATAAACTTTAGACTTCCCTCCATCGATAGGAATGAGGGTTATTTTTCCAGCCAGACTGCCATGTAGATGGAAAATAATTGGGAACTTGTAGACATCTTTATACTGTAGCTGCAGATTTTATCTCCGGAGTGACTACCTCACTGAAGCCTTGCATCCAGTAAGGAATTCCCAGGTTGCAACATTTTTTCCCTGTATTTCCCACCCAGAGCCTAACCCTTTAAAACATGTTTAATGAATGGAGCTTGCTGTTTGAATTGGAGTGTTTATGCTGGGCTTTGCTGTGGTGGCTGTTTAGAATTCAGTCTATATACCAGCATTTCTCAACCTTGGCAGCTTTCAGATGGGTGGACTTCAACTCCCAGAGTTCCCCAGCCAGCTTGCTGGCTGGGGAATTCTGGGATTTGGAGGCCACCCATCTGAAAGCTGCCAAGGTTGAGAAATGCTGCTATACACTGTTGGCAGATAGTTCTGAATTTATCAAATCAGGAGATGAATTAAAGAAGAAATGCAAATGATCTTGGCTAATCAAATCAAATGACAACCGGAACTCTTGGACAGCCCTGACAGTGAACCTTTAAAACCCTAAATTGCTTTGGGCCTGGCAATCTGGTTCTAAATTTGTAGGAGACACCCTCCTAAGGACTCACCGTTATCTTTTTGCCAAATTCTCCAGGAAGGTCTTTCTCCTCTGTGAATCTCAACTAGTGGACTGTGGTCCCTCTAGACTTATAACTGGGCCCCATTCTAAAATCATTGTTTTAGATGGATTTTATTGCTGTTTTTTATGGGTTTCTTGCCAGGTTTTGTTTGGGGTTTTTGGCACTGCTTGGCGGCATTTTCGCAATGGAGCAGTATAATAACAATAATCTACAATCAATTAATCAATCCATCCACCCGTGAATGCTTTATAATACTCCCAGGACCTTAGCACTGCATAATGTCCTCTGACAGCAGGAGTTGCCAAGCATAACAGTCAGTTCCTGAAACTACAAAGCTTGGGAAAGTTCATTCATAATGTAAAACAAGAGCTTCCTGTTTTCTTCTGTCAAACATTGGAAGATATCATTTCTAGCCCCAGAGCTAGAATGAGATAAGGAGAAATCGGGGGGGGGGGGGGGGGGAGCAGGAAGAGGTATTTCTGTGGGCAACTATTAAGGTTTGGGGGGGACTTAAGTATCTCCCTCTTGCCTGCCAATTCTCTATGGCTGATAGCTGTCCTCCAAATCCTACATGTGAGTTTAGGAAGCCTTGCCGTGTGCAATTTGGGCTTCGATGCACACCTAAAATCTAATATGCAAAACACCTTTAGAAAGCAGAATTGGTGGAGGAATTCATACACTGCAAGTGTTTATACAGACATCTTCTATTTTCTTCTCCCAAACCAGGTGCCAAGGAGAAAGCAATTGTTTGCTGAAATCTGCACTTCTCAGAATGTTGAGGGGTAATCCTGGAGAAGTGCCTATATAAAATGTGCATTTTCGGGGAAATACTTCCAAGAGTGCATTTTATTTGGATAGAATATGCAAAAAGTGCACATCAGGAAAAATGCATATAAAAGCCATCTGTTGAAAATCTGCACAGCCAATGCATTTGCGTTTTTGTACATCGTGTTCTTTAGATACACTTGTAAATTGATGTGAAGGTGGGCCAAAATTAACATACAGTGGGTAAAGTAAGAATCTGTCTGAGGGGTTGTACAAATGATGAGAAGGTGCTTGCGCTGCTAACTCTCCCCAAGATCACAAGGGCGTGGGCCTTTGGTGGCCTTCTCTGTAGTGGCCTCCTCTCACCCAATTTACTTCCTTTCTACGGAGCCATGAAAAAAGTTCTGTTTCAGTGAGCATTTGCAACTGATTTTTAGTACTGTTATGACTGAATGGTGTTTGGGCTGCTGTTTCTCTTAGATTAATGTCAGATGAGAAAGAGAGATCACCTAGAGTCTTAGGACCTGGGTGAGATATAAATTTGCATAAATAATATCATGTACATTCATATAATTCATATAAATAAAATCATTGGATGTATTGATTGAGTGATTGATTATGTGCCATCAAGTCATTTTTGACTCCTAGCTACCACATAAATAAATTTTCTCCATGACAATCTGTCCCTAACCTGGTCTTTCAGGTCTTTCAAGTCTTCCAACACCACCGTAACTGAGTCCATCCACCTTGCTGCTGGTCATCCTCTTCTTCTCTTTCCTTCCACTTTTCCCAGCATTACAGCCTTCTCCAGAGAGCTGAGTCTTCTCATAATGTGTCTGAAGTAGGAAATAGGTATACTACCTATACATTCATATAATTCATATAAATAAAATCGCTGGATGGGTTTGGGTTTAATGGAAATGCTAGTTTAGAAACATCTGGATGCCCATCTGTTGTCTACTGCTATACTAGGACATTGAAGTGCTCAGTGCCCTCTGGCCCTTGGTTTTCCCCACAGGCTGTTTTTCTGCTTGGGATTGCCCTCTGCCCTAGGAAAGTGAGCTATAGCTATAATGAAATTATCCACACAGACACCATTATATCTCCTTTCAAATGTGCAGCCCCAAAGATGTTTGGTTTCAGCTTCATCAACTATTCACTCATTTCCTTGCCCACTGGCTTCACTCTGTCTGTGTGAGTGTCCGCATACATATATGTGGGTAGTTCTGTAGTTCACAGCTCACAGTCTTTCCCGAAGCCCTCTCACTGAAATATACCATTGGGTAATTCCCTAGATCCAGGCTGCTCAAGTCCCATTACTGCCCCTTGGTGGATATCTGGATTGTTGCAGCCTAGATCTGGCAGCCCTAATCTACCAAGGGTCCCTACAACTCACAATTAACAATGTTTAAAATATGATTTCCTTGGAAAGTAGGAAAGATCCATTCTCCAGCTCTTTCTTCCTTTTTGTCTCCCAGTATGCCTTCCAGGTCCAGGTGGGCCTGTAGCATTTCTCGGAAAGGAAAGGAAAGGAAAGGAAAGGAAAGGAAAGGAAAGGAAAGGAAAGGAAAGGAAAGGAAAGGAAAGGAAAGGAAAGGAAAGGATAAGTACATTTCTGCTGCTTTCCAAGGAGTGCATACAGAAAAAAGTAAAGGATAAAAAGATGTTTGGGATAAGCGTGGGAGATTGGGGTGATAAGACGGAGTAACTGGACAAGCCAAGGAGAGACCAGGTAGAAAGCAGAAAGGTGGGAAAGCCATTTTGCATGGCAACCAAGAGGGGCCTGGTCTTAAGCAGGAGGATGGATGTGAATGTGGATGAAGCATGCTTAGAAATGAAGAAGGCAGTTAAGTCCTAACTGGAGAAAGAGTTTTGAAGATTGGGAAGATATTATTCTCCTACAGCATCAACAATATTCATCCTGAAGTTGCTTAGCCCAAACGACTTGAAGATTTTTGCTTCTTTCTTCCAGCACTGACTCCATGGTGAGGAGCAGAAGGAAGGGTGGCTCCAACCCTTTGCAACAGCTTGCGTCACCTTACTGGCATTTTACAAGGCTGTGAAAGCAGCCCTTTTCAAACAAGCATTTGAATGCTGGGGTGGTCCAGGTTGCCTTTTTGGTTCCTTTGGGGTTTGTTCTATTTTTCTGGATGTTTTTCATCTTGGAAGTGATTGTTTTTTGGGGGATTGGGGATGACATTTTAGGTCAGCCAATCGCTGGAATTTAGCTGAATTTAATAAAGAAGCTGGCTGTGTTTTTTTTTTTATCCTGCTTTGCAAACTGCCTTGAGTTGTATGAATGAGCAGTAGATAAATGTCTGAAATAAATAACGCCACCTTGAACGAAGAGCTCTCAATTCCTGTTAACAATTATGTGTTTTTTTTAAAAAATTATGGCATACAAAAAATAGGGGTCATCTAATAAGGCCTCAGGTGACAAATCTGCCCTTAATTTTCTCCTTGATCATCCTCAAAGTTTGCCAGAACCATCAGAGTTCATGTTCAATAGCTTCCCACTTTCTGCCTCTTCTCTGAGTCTAAGAGAACCACTCCAGATGTTCAAATGAGCTACCAACATCTAGCCAATACTTAGGTAAACAGCGACATCAGGTGGACAGACGTCTATTTGATTTAGCATTTTCAAAACAAGCAGATCAACCTCCTCCTTTTGCTCTTGGTTGTTTTGTACCTAGTTCTCTAGAAAAACAAGCTCCATCAAGGGAGAGAGAATTGCTTTTTAAGGGTTTCGTGCTATTCCTCCCATAGCCACCTCTTTAATTAAAGCCAGAGGCTTGAGAGTGAAGAAGACACTCTGAAATGCCCTTCAAGAGAAAACAAATGGGAAGGGTTTTTAGAAACACCCTGTCAACCTGCAAAGCAATACTTGATCCACATGGAAAAGCAGCCAGCTAGCAAGGCTCATATTTCCTTGGTCATAAATGTAGGTTGGCTGAGTTCAGCTGACATGCCCAACCAGTTAGTTAGACAAATTGTAACTCCGTGTGCCTCCATGGATCGCTTCAACCCTGGCTTGTTTTTTGTTGCTCAGGATGCTTTGTAAACCCAGCCTCTTTGATTAGTTTGTATTAGGTGTACAAGTAGTCCTCAGTTAAGGACAGTAATTGGGACCAGGAACTCTGTTGCTAAGCAGAGATCACATAACTGCACCAACTTACAATGGCAGTTCTGGCAGTTCCAGCTGCAGTCGTTAGGCAAATCCCACGTGGTCATTAGGTGCAATGTCACATGATCACCATTTGCGACCTCCAGCCAGCTTCCCCATTGACTTTGCTTGTTGGAAGCAGGCAGTGAAGGTCACAAATGGCGATCATGTGACTGCAGGATACTGCAACCTTCGTAATTGCAAGCCAGTTGCCAAGCACCCAAACTGCAATCATATGACTGCAGGGACACTGCAACAACTGCAACTTTGAGGATCAACCATAAGTCTCCTCGTTGAGTGCTGTCATAACTTCGTACAGTCACTAAACAAAAGGTCATTAACTGAGGACTACCTGTATAATAAAAATCAAGAAAATGAGTTAAATAGCCAGGTTAAGTGTATTTTGTGAATCCAGACATTACATGGTCCTATTTATTTAATTTATTTATTTAACCATATTTATATGGCCACCCATCTCACAAAAAGTGACCCTGGGCAGCATACAATAAAAACCATAAAATAAACAATATTAAAAAAAACATTCTACAATCAAAACATTGATATTATTATTAAAAGGCTAAATGGTTAGGAAAGAGCATTAGAGGTTACAAACAATGGAGCCGCCTCATCAAGTCACCCTGAGACCCCCAAGCCTGTTGACACAGCCACGTTTTGAGGGACTTCTGGAAGGACATCAAGGATGGGGGCAGTCTCACTTCGAGGGAATGATGTTCCACAGGGCAGATGCCATGGCAGAAAAGACCCATCTTCTTATGGCAGTTTTCCCAGTAGTGGCTAGGAATCCCAGAAGTGCAGTCCCAAATCAACTGGAAGGTGCTTGGTTGGAAAAGGTTTTGTCTTATGAAATAGATAAGGTTTTAGTCCTGCTTCAACCTGATTACTTATGGACAATCCAGTCATTTCGTACCAGTAGAAGAAACTGAAAATTGAATGAGGTATCTCAGGTTCATGCCTAGTGTCCATTATGTCCTGTTTATCTCTACTGAGATACACTAAGACTGCAGTCATATGGACATCTTTCTGGAGTCAAGACCCACTGGGTTTGCACAATGCTAAATCCAAAGTAACAAATTATTGTGTTCACATAACATGACACGTCCAAAGAAATAAATCATATGATGATTTAATGTGATGGTCCAGTTCAGGCACCATGTTAAATCAGTGGCTGGGTTAACTTTGTTAAAGTTCCATCGACATATTTAATCATAATCTGCAGAGCCTCATTTTAACCTAGTCTAGCATGTTGTATAAGCTCAGCCCATAGGATTTACTTTTGAGTAACTATACACAATAATGTTAAAATCCTCCCAAGGCAAAGGGACTTAAATGATGAAAGAAGGAAGAAGTCAATTGCAATAACATTCAGAGAAGACATTTTCTATTCCATATGAGACAACCCCTTGTCGCAAATCACAGAACTGCAACTTGGAGCAAATTCCAGACATCAGGTATTCCCAGTGTTTGGACTGGCCCCTCTTTCTAGGTTGGCCATTGGTCCCACTTGGGCAGGAAGAGATACAGAGTTCCTCTTTGGGCTGCGCTGTTGTCAGAGCAGACATGTTCTTCTTTGCTCTACTTTTGGAATCAGTTCCTCTTTCATCTCTGATAGCTTCCTGAGCAGCGAATACCTGATGTGTCAGTCTGGAGATGGGCAGAAAAGAAAAGCCAATTTGACCTCTTATTTACATAGTTCTATCTCTTTTTTTAATGTGCCAATACCTTCTGGAGATGGTTGTCATTCTTTTATAGTTGAAGCGGGAGGGGTACTTTCCTCTACTCCTTTACAGTATTATTTATTATTTTAATTATAAGATGTCCTATGTGCTTATGCTGGAGGGCAGTTGGATTTAAAAAAGTTGTGTTGAAAACTGCTCGGTTTCCAAGTAAGCAGTGCTGAGAATCATCAGGGTTGTAGTCCTAAGACATCTGGAGGACACTAGGAGGCCTCTGGTGGCTGGCTCTGGCCTTTCCTTTCTTCTCTACTCCCTACCTCCAATATTCCATATTCAATACTCTCAAGGCTATCATTTTTCCATGTCCCACCTGGGCTGAAAACAGAAGTGCAGGTACCAGAAGAGATTTTGGCAAGTGGATTCAGCCATCTGTAATCCGTTAGGCTAGCATAGCAAATAGAGTCAGGTGGATAGTTTATTATTGCTCTGTGGAAATCTGAGCCATATATCAGGTCAGTATATCAGCATTGGCAAAGCTTTCCTCCCAGATCATGCTTCTTTTTTCATCTTCAGTCCTAGGGATACAAAAAGTACAACTTGTTCATGTTCCTGAAGTGGATGGGACCAACCTTTAAATATTTCTCTTCTGCAGGTTTTTTTAGTTGGGGGTTATGGGCAAAATGGGTGCCTTAAACCATATAGGATCCATGTTACCTTTGAACGAACACTCCATATCCTGGTCCCACCTATTTGAAGGATAGTTCTTGATAGGTCATATAGGGCCTAGTGTGAAAATTGTGCCCTTGCTCTATCCTTTTCCTGAGAAGTGAGTGTCTTCAGCAGAGTAGACCTCTGTCCTAGGGATGAGGACTTCCCAGCCTCTCTTATTAATTTCTAGCTCAATCAATTTCTGGGGGAGCCTCGGTATGGATTTAACAGCAAAGTTGGATTCTACACTCCCACTTTTTCTCCTGACTTGACATCACTCCCCCTGTGCTAAAGCCCAGCCTGCTTTCCAGGATCAGAGTCATACTCCTTAAAATACTAGCAAGGTTTTGTTATGCACATCTGCATGTAATATATACTTCAACCTCAGATGCCTATTTTTATGCCTCAAATAAATGGAGTTGCTCTGTTCTCTCCTGTTGGCTGCATAATGTTTTTCTGTTATTGTTGTATTATGTATGGAGGTAAATATCAAAATGCATACAGAAATAAATCCTAGCAAAAAGCAGCAAAGGGGAGATGCCAGTCCACCTGGCACTCAATTGTAGGATTAAGAAGAACAAACACAGCTGGTCAATCACATTGGTTGGGCCCTCAACTCAACCCAGGAATGTCTGACAGCGGAGAACAAGCAGGTAATGGTGAGAAACATGTTTCTCAATTCCAGAAACCTGATGCTGGAGAAATGCTTGTCATCAGCGGTGTTTGGATCACAAAGATGAGAACATGTTCCAAGCTAGAGAGCAAAAGAAATGTTACTAAAGCTGTTCTGAGCACTGACAGGACTCCATTTTCACATCAGGTTCAGGAGAGGTTGATCAGCATCCAGATTGGTTACAGTCACTCAACTATGGGGTGATAAACTTTTCTTGGAGTGTTCCATTTTGGACTGCACAGATAGGGATGAATGTTTTATGAATCTTTCCTCTAAGGAAAACTCTTTTTCTCTGTGTTAAAAATAAAAAGTCTTGGGAGAAAATGAAACTGAACCATTTTCCTTGCATCTATTTTTTTATATTATATAACTTATGTGTGCAATCAGTTCTCTAAACATGTAGATCTGTCGCTTGCCTGTGTTTGACAGAGAGATTCTTTTCACTCTTTTTCATAATCTCAATTGAACTACCTTTATGGGACCTTATTCATCCATTGTCCACTTATGCTTTTCAATTGGACCAGCAGCTTTTATAGACCAAACTGTTGGAACTGACAGTAGCAAAAGAGAAAGTTGGGGTAAATCCAATAGGTACATATCATAAGGAAAATGTGCCTCCTAAGATAATGAGATCCTAGCTGATCACTAAAGAAGTAAATAACAGGGATCCCCTTAAACAACAGAAAAGATACTTAAAAGTATCTTTAAACATATTAAAATTAAGGCAGATAGAATGGTGGATGCCAAGGGAATGCGTGCAAGCATTTTGGTGTCCATGAGTTATCTGGATATCTATCCCTTCAATAAGGACATTAATGATGCCAGAACTTCAGCAAGGACTCTGCAGAATGAGGCCCATCTCATCTGCCAAGTCAGAAAAAATGCAGACTTTTGCACCAAGTTCCTGATGTATTGGCAGGGAGGCCAGTCCACCCGGGTGCAGGCAGTAAGCAGGGAACTGCTGAAGATACAAGAAGACTTGCGGCAGATATGGAATCAGGTCACTGCTGCCTATACTGATCAACCGTTTGGCAGTCAACAGTGGCAGAAAAAAAAATGTGCCTTCAAGTCAGTTTTGACTCTTGACAAATGCCCTCTTCAGCTTTCTTGACAGCGTTTTTCAGAAGCGGATTTCCAATTCCTTCTTCCTAGGGCTGAGAGAAGTGACTGGCCTAGGATCACCCAACTAGCTTTGCGGCTAAGGCAGGACTAGAACTCACAGTCTCTCGGTTACTACTCTGATGCCTGAACCACTACACCAAACCGGCCCTCAGCAAAGAAGGAAGGGGGTATTAAAAAATGGTCCACTCCAGCTGTCAAATATGCTAAGTATGCCACTATGTATAGGTCTTTCTTCAAACTTCAGAAAATATGGCAGTAAGTTGCTTGCTGCTCATTCAGAAGGTTCTGAAAGCCAGTGTCCTTCACCGCTGGTAGCAATGAACGTCTTAACTTAATAAGCAATTCAATAGTTTTAGGGTCAAAAAAAAAAAAAAATTGGGAGAGTCACAAGGCCTAATGCAGGCCTAAGTACATAATTACCATCAAACCAAACAGTCATGCTCTGATAATTGTGGAGACAGATGATGATTCAGAAAAATGAATGCCACACAGGTTGACAGTTCTCCAGTCCAAACGTGTGTAATGACAGAGGGTTTCAGAGAGAGGGGAGGGCAGAGGGAGTCAGACAGGCAGGGAACAAACAGGGAAAAGATCAAATTCCAAGTCAATGCATTTGTGGTGGATCTCTTCAACTGGAATACAGGATCCATCGTGCTTACCTCTGGGGAAAAATGGATTATCTTTGCAGCACAAGCAATTAAGAAAATGCCATCTCAAACCTTGATAAAAAGACTTTTCTTTGCAACATGTACAGCAGTAGGGAAAGAACCATCATGAAAAGTAAACGGCATAAACAGATCTCAAGCCATAACACATTTTACATTTATGTTTTTCTAAACCAGGTTTAAGGTTCAGTGTGATGTACTAACCCTTCTCAGGCTGTTATGAAAGGCAAAGTGTGAAAGTCCAGCTCAGTTATTGCCTACCTGACTTTGTTTGACGGAGTTGTGACCAAAATCTGCACCTTCTTCCCACTTAGAAATAGATGCAACATCGACCGATCATCTAGATAAACAGATTGTTTTGACTGACTAAAAGGTACCCCGAAGAAATCAGGGCACAAAATGATGTGTGTTTTTTTCAATCATTATTTTTAAACATTGAAAATTGCAGATAGCACGTTCCATATCAAAAGAGGCATTCTGTTCTATCTGCAAGAGAACAAAGAATGATTCTGAAGAAACAAGCAATGACTTCTGTGACACATGAGTATGTTGCCTAAAAATGAAAGCTTGCTTCTCCACCACTTTAGAAGAACTGTAGGGCCTTTGTATCTTACATGCATATTTACCCAGATTCCAACAAACTATTTTTAAAATCTCATTTAGAATATTTTCCTTCCAGGCTGAATGTTCCCTCGGGGAAATTAGAACTGTCCATCACAAGATATATGCACACGATGAAGGATATACTATAATTGCTTTTGTGTCAGCTTCTCTGCCAACGTCCCTCCAGGAGCTCCAAACACTGTACAGACTACTGAGTCTCCTTCCAGGTTGAAACTTGAAGCATCTCCATGAGGTAGGTCAGGGTAAGAGATAGCAACTGCCCCGAAAGTCACCCAGTGGGGCTGAAGAATTTATTTAGTTATTATATTTACATCCCACTTTCCCTTCAAGAGCACAAGATAGCTTGCGTGGCATTCCCTTCGCCAGATTTTTCTCATAACAGGCTGAGAGAAAGTGACTGGCCCAAAGTCCTGGCTACAGGTGGACCTGAATTTAGGTCTTCACTCTTCCAGCCCACCATCCTAACTACGACACCATACTAGATCTCAGCATCACTGCCACAAAATCAGAATGATTACTCATGTTCAGTTTCACCAGCTTTGCTAAGTCCCAAGTCTATGCAAATCAGCCCTAAGGGAACTGCAAGTCAGAACACATTGTTATGACCTGTGCTTACAACAATACACCGATTTGCTTACTTACTAAAACAGAAAACCCAATCTGCTTTTATTACGGAATCATTCAGGGCCTCTCTCTCTTTTTTTTAAATCTCTTTCAGCCTTATTCCTCCCTCTGCAGCGTCACCATAAACACCTACAGAACAGGTGACCAGGAAGATAATAGCACATAACTGATTTTGGCTGGTCTCATAAAGAGGTAGACCTACTCAGTAGTTGGATGAGTACCTGGACATCTCCATAAAACCTGAAGAGTTAGGCTTGACTCAAAGGATACGGAAGGCCTGTTTCCTTTGAGGGCCATATTTTGGGGACCATGCCCCGGCAGTCATTTCTTTTTTATTATTTCTTTTATCAAATTGATACAGCTGCCCAACTCAGTCAGTTCTGGGTGACTTACCATAATAACAAGCAATTTAAAAAACCCAGTAAGATGGCACATACTCCTCATCTCAAGGCCTGGATGAAGATGGTGATGAGGGCCCATGTAGAATTTGGTGGTACCGCCTTGTTCCTCCTTTCGGTTCACCCCTGCCCGCACTGCCATCTTGACCTGAACACCTGCAGAGCATCTTTGAAATGAGCTACCCCTGGTTACAGGACTGTGACAGAGCAAAACAGAACCACACACACTAAGCCATTCCAAAGATTGTGAAGCCCTGTGTGAGTGCTAGGAATTACAGATTACAAATTCCGGACTTCAGGAGGCTGCTCAGCTCCATTTCTAAGCAGCATAGTTCACCGGAGGTCCCCCACCACCACCACCACCACCTCCAGTGTCCTTTAATGTAGCCCTGATCCCCCAACAAACTTTGATTTTGGTGGAATGATTCTCGCTGCATGTGTACAAAATAAATCAGAAACCAGCACACTTTTTTCCTTGTTTATTCGCTGGGGCGATTAGACTGCTTGTTTATAACAATAACACTAAAGGAGAAGTATGGGAGGGGAGGCAAAGCCTGCCAGATATTTTTTTTTTTCCTTCTCTGGCACATGGTGTTTTCTGCCTTTGCAACACAGTGGCGAAATACTGCGTATGTGAAGCTCTACGGGAATGCAGAAAAGCCATCTGTGGGAGAAAATTACTAATCACTAGCGATTGCTAATCACTCTCGCACACTAAACAAATCCAGTAGGGAGGATTTTAGTTACACACAGGCACTTCCCCACCCCCACCCCCTTTTAAACTTCTCCCTTATACTTGCAGCCGCCAATGCCACCTCCCATCGCAGCCTCCCATACATGGCATGCAGCTCACCTCTGTCTTTAGCGTGATAAAATCAAGGTTTGCAGTCAGAATATAGCCCACAGGAGATACCGGGAAACTTCAAATGCCCTTTTGGGCAGAAAGAATACAGGGAAAATCTCAGCCATAATGCAATATGGTGGTAACTTGTATGCTGTATACAGGGCTGCCAGGAAGAACAATTTGTGTTTTTCAGATTGGGGGGGTGAATGCAGTCTTCCATGTTTTTCTCTCTCTTTTTATTTTTCTTTACCAACAAAGGGGTTTGGGGCTTTACTAGCAGGAGACAAATGCATGGATTATATTTCAGGAGGGTGCCAGACGAATAGAAAGAAAAACTTTCTTTTGCACAACACACAGCTAAACGCAATGCCAGCAGCTATAATGAAAGCCGCCAATTGGAATGACTTTAAAAAGGGAGTAGATCTGTTCATGGAGGATCAAGCTGTCAATGGTTGCTAACTACCTCCTGAAACATAGGCTTAAGGCTTTAAATATTATTCGCTGGGAAGTAACAGTGGAAGAGGACCACCACCTCTTCTGGCTTCTGCAATGGACTTACTGAGGCACAAAATGTGGGACTAGATTTGTTTAGGGAGCCTGATCCAGCAGGGGTTTGCTTGTATCCGTATGCAAGCCTAGCACATCCTACTGAGAACTTCAGGTGAAGTTCTTCTGATTTGTAGCAGAGAGTTCTTCGGATCTGATATCTGGCTGGGAGTTCTGGCAGTGATTGGTGAAGCTGCCTTTATGTCCGTGAAGAGTCGGGCCCACGCAACACACATTTTAAAAAGGACGGAGCTTTGATCACACTCCTGACTGCCATTTTTACTTTTTCTGACCATACCCTGTGGATACCCCTACAACAAGGCAAAAGGGGGCATAGGAAAAGAGACGTGAAGATCCATGAAAGCAGGAACCAAGGACCTAAGAAGGCATTACTGGCAGGCCCAAGGCATTATTTAGGGCCACAAGGATGTCTGTGACTTTAGAAAGACTGCCACTGAATTGATGGCCTTGTCTGCTATCACCTTCCTGTTTCCCCCTGACTTCATTGTTTCTGCAAAAATATGTAAGCAACTATATTAAACAGTAGTTTGCAAGGCAGTAATTCTTGGGCTTGCCAAAGTAAATTCAGAGTAATGATTTTAAGATGGCCCAGATCTCATAAGAGCATAAGGTTTGCAGTACCGTGCCCTGAGACTATGTGAAAATTCAGGCAAGGATGCCTATGGTTTCAGCATCTACATGCGAGATGCTGGGGTTGAGGTCTCTGAAGTCTCAAGAGATTTGGCACACATTCCTCATACTGTCTTCTCACAATGCAAATGGTTGGGGTGTCTGCGGGAAGAGGGGATAAAAACATCAAAATGACAGTGGTCACCATTCAGTCAAAGCATTGCCCCTTTTTTACTTGCATCACAACAGTCATAAAAAAGGGATGAAGTTTGATTGTGTGGTCACAGCTGCCATCTTGACTTTTTTGACACACACAGACACCCTTGAAAATTATCTTGTAAATGAAGAAGGCGTCATTATTCTGATTTCTAAAAGAGCTCAAGCTTTGATCGGAAAAAGACAGGTTTGGGCATTTCAGAATGCATGCTTTTTCTTGCAAAATTTATTAAACGCTTTACCAAGATATGCTTGAAAAGAATGAATGAATGAATGAATGAATGAATGAATGAATGAATGAATATTTTTATTATGGTCACTGACCAGAATTGCAAACAAAAACACATTAAAAATAAAAATAAAGTAAAAACAAGATGAGGCAAAATATTACAACTGGTGGTGGGTTCATCAGTGGATAATCAAAGTCTGCCTAACAAAATTTAGTTATGTTTAAGGAGATGGAATCATACTGATCTGATAACAACAACTGTGCATAAAAAGACCAGAATTTCCTGGGTGTTTTACCAGGTAAGGACTTATAAGGTGGGTACTTGAGACCTAGACAGGGTACAGTATAGCACAGTGATGATGAACCTATGACACTTGTGTCAAAGGTGACACATGACATTTTGGGTGACACTCCAGCATTCACGAACACCCGACAACTGAGTTTGTTTTACTTCTATTTCATTTTTGTAATCATTTGACATTTCTTATATAATACATAGCAACACACATAACCGGACTGTATTTTTTTAAATAAACGAATATGTAAAGAATCAAGTTAGGCATTTTCAGAATTTTTGACATGCCGAGCCCAAAAGGTTCACCATCACTGGTATAGCAGGACATGAACTGTAGTTTCAGCAGCCCCTTGTCCACAGGGGCACAGTCTCAGCTCATAGGGGACTGTGCTTGAAAGACTAATAGCATTGCAAACATATTCTAAAGCGCCGTTTGGAAAATGTTCATTACTCTGATGGGAACAAGTTTTTTTTTTTTAATTTATTTTGCTAAACTTGTAGCACCAAACCTTGTGTGACAAAACAAGCTGTTGGAACGAATGACAGTTCTGGTGGGAGTCTCTTTGATCCCTGAGACTGGAACCCACAGGACTAGCCAGACTTACCAGACAGGCCCTCTTTGTGATGAGAATTAAAGGATATGAGTAGAAAACAGAAGTGTCCAAACATTTAAAAATAGCTTCTGTGATTAAGCTAAATGTGCTATACAGTAGCATGACAAAAACAGTTTCCTCAGTTAAATTTACTCCTTCTTTAGTAGCTCAAGCTGAACAGCCAGTTTTGAAAACTGAGTGAGAAAAGGGTGTGTGGTTGTGATTATCATTAGAACAGGATGTGTAACTATGAGAGTGAACATTTCTGCTTGTCTTCCATGATTCATGGCTTTATAAGGGCACCCCCTAGAGATGAAAGAGAAGAACAACTATGCCTTTTAGGACTCAGAGTGGTGTTTCTCAACCTTGGCAACTTTAAGATGCGTGGACTTCAACTCCCAGAATTCCCCAGCCAGCATGAATTCTGGGAGTTGAAGTCCACGCATCTTAAAGTTGCCAAGGTTGAGAAACACTGATCTAGATATTCCTGGGAAAGGGTAATATAATATCAGGTAGCGATGTAAACCACTCCTGGTGCCACCATTCACCAAGCTGCTGCATCTTCTTCCAGTTCTCCAACTATCAGTTTGACTTGGCCAGAACTGAATTCAGGATCCTGAATCTCATGTTAAGGTGGACTCACTTGAGACCGGCTTCTCCTGGTACTTCCTTAACAACAGTGCAGAAATGATTTGCCACTCCCTCCTTCCTGGTTATTTTTTTTCTCCAATATCCCAGATTCGGCTATATCTGGTGGTCTTTGATCCAACCAGTTCTGACCCTGCTTAGCTTTTGAGAATCAGCCAAGGTCAACTAGCTGCTGCTACTTGTTGTGACAAAAACACCTGCTACAACATACTGAAAGGAAGGAAGCGAGCCCTCTGAAATTGCTTTTGCCTTTAATTTATTGTTGTATGAATCAAAGGAAAATCAAAGGGCTAGATGTTTAAATTTTTCTTTCATAGAAAGATCAAGAGTGAGGAACCTCCAGATATGGCTGAGCTATAACAGGGAGTAGCTCCTGTTAGCATCTCCAGGGGTGAGAGTAGAGCAGGGCCCATATTATATTTCAAAATTTGTCAAACTGGTGGACAGAGAAGCTGGGTGGACAATGTCTCTCAATTTTCCCAGAAGAAGATGTTCTGCATCCATTTCTCAGGGGCACGATTCTCCGCTAGTGGGGAGAGTAGAACTCCTACTAAAAAGAGCCCATAAGAATCCCCTCCTAATTTTTTATTAATTAAATGAGTTTAAAGGAGTTCAATTACCTCTTGGAATTTAACTGAGATGTGGGAAGCCAGACAGACAGTAGACAAAACCAGGACGAGAGGGTGGCATGCATGTCCACCCACACACACATACACATTGGCTACATTATATTTAATTAAGTTCAAGGATACTACACAACAAATGAGAAGATGCCTCTGGAATTCCATTCTTTGGAGGAAAAAAAAAACAGAAAGGACATTCTCTTTCATCAAACTGAATTGGATGCAGAGAATTTTCTCTTTCCAGCAACAGGCAAGGTATGTTAGGAATTGTAGTTTGTTGACTTCCAAGAGGTCATGAGTTCCCTGTTCCTGCAACAGAAGCTGGGATACCATCTTTCCTTATATCATGATGAGCCTTGGAAACAATGCATTTTTCCATGAGCCAGCAAGATACAGGCAAATGGGGAATGAACAAATGATGGGCTCATGCAGTTAGTTGCCCAATGAAGTGAGGGGAAATAAAATAATAAGCAGAAGGAAATAGACTCTTGCAGGATGTTGCTCATGTCTATCAGGAATGGTCTTGGAGGCCTAAGCTCCTGGGTGCTACTTATTTGGCAGGTTAAAGTAGAAAGGAGTCCAAATGGCCTCTTAAGTTGGCTGCCAACAATTTCACACATGTTTATTCATCTGAATGTTTAGACAATGCCCCTATCCTAAGGAGCCCAGGATTAGGGTAAAAATCCACAAGGTGCATAATATTTATTTGATGTGTTGATCTTATTTATTTATTTAAATAACGTATTTGCCTGCCTATCCCATCCAGCGATCAGAAAGATAAGACCAGTAAATGCCATAAAAATAAACAATAATTTTCAAATAATTAAATTAGCAGTGCAATACTAGAGACCAGTGCAATATTCGTTGGAAGGGCCATTAAGTCCCACAGCTGCTCACTCCTAGGATCCCAAATCAAGCATTCTCAACAGATGGCTGTCAATGGCATGGCCAGGCTGGAGTTGTTGCTCCCAGATGCAAGAGCAAAAAGCTCCTTCGTGTGATACCAGAAAGCAAACAGGGTTAGCATCAGTTGGTGCTTCGGACATAGGACTTTCCATAACCAGAATACCACAACAGAGAAGGCCAGTTTAACTTGCCCTGGTTGATGGCATCTCAACATCCTTCAAACAAGCAGCACTAAACTTTGTCTACTGTGTAGGCAGCTTTTTCACCACTGCCAATGTGGGTGTCAGGCCAGCCCACCCTGGGCATCTGTCATCCTCCTGCTAATCCTGCAGGAGCTATCGCCACCTCTACTTTGGCTGCTATTTCAATTTCCATAAAGTCGGGTAGATTCTTGTGAGAATTTGCAGTGTCTGCTCCCACTGGGAATTGCCTCCCATATAACTTTCGGAGAGGGGGAGTGGGGAAGGACTCTCTGCCCAAACAAAACCACCATCTCACCTGTTTTAAGGGAGAATCATATTCAAGGGATGCACCCCCTCCGTCCCTCACCAGCCTCCCCGTCAAAGCTCTTGTCTCCACCAATGGATTTCAGAAAATCCATGAAACGCCGTGCTCAGTGGGCCCTGAAGCCTATGCTTAAGGCTGCCGCTTTGCCACAGGGCCTGCATTTCAGAAAGCTCCAAAAGTAACGGTGTGAACCTGCCCTTGGTTCTTGCAGGTTTTTCTGGCCTGGCAGGAAGCTTTCCTCTGTTCTGTCAGGCTTGAGGGAAGGCGGAGGGGAACCTCTTCTTCCAGCCATTATCTCCGCAAAGGAGAATGTGCAGTGGATAACTAGAAGCATTTGTGGCTACCGCCGGCGCTATTAAACTACTGCTTTTTCATGAGCCGTACACTGAATTCCTCCTCACCCAACAACAAAAAGAAGGAAACCTTTTATTCATTTCATCATTATCAAGGGCTGCCACATTCAAATGATTCTTCCAGCAGTCCCCTCATTTCCAGAAGACGTGCCTGGAGAATGGATTCAAAGCCTTTTGATTAAGAATAAGAGGTGATGACATTTGCAACCGGTGCAGGTTTGTTATCATTACAGCCGACTCTCACTTCTACAGAGACGGCCTGTGCTCGCTGGCTGTGTCCCTCGGCTGCCTTTCATATAAAGCCTGGCGTGGTGTGGCCTAATTGAACGGAAATATCTTATAAAAACACACCCTCTCTAAATTCCCCAAAGGTTTCTCTGGGGGATCGGTGGGATATTTTATTTATAAAAGTGTCTTGTCTTGAGATGTGATACATGTGTATGTGACAAGAAGGTAATACCTGCATCTTTTTCAGATGCATCTTCATCCTTTTGCTGGGCTTGCTTTCCTAACACCAGGGTGCTCAGATGTACGTGTGTTGCTTCTCCTGGGAGAAAATGAATTATTTTCACTTGTGATCCCCAGTTTGCGTGGGAGTTTCAGCTGTCTGTATTCAGACTGGAGTTCAGAAGTATCATTCATATCAGGGGGCCACCATAGATTTATACAAACTTTCTGAGATGAAATTTGTTAGCTGGTGTTTGTGGATCAGATGTTTCACTTCTTCATAGTGGCACCAGTGACAACCTTTTAGGAGGGAACCTAGATATCCCAACTAATGTTGGCTCGGGAAACAAAGGTCTCCTGCTACTGAATGTGGATTGTGGAGCCTTCTGTTGCTGGTCATGAGGTTCTTCTGCTCTCTCTGGGTTATTATACGTTTCTGGGACCATTTCTGAAAGACAGATTGTCTACAGTTGCCCATCTCTTGCAGTGACTATCTTCTTCTGTGGCTACAAAATACAACCATGGCAAACTCTTGGATTTTTCATTCTTAGAGCATTTGTGAAACCCAAAAGTCTTTAATCTATCCCAGCATCCTCTGCAGCAAATGGCAAGCAAGTTGGATTATTATCAAGGGTATCACTGCAGGCAAGATAGTATGGAAAAATGATTCCTGAAGATTTTATTTAAATTATCTATTCTATAACTCTTACTGCTAGCAAATCACAAGGATGCACATGAGTCTTTCACAGTACCCTCATTTTGGCTGAGATAAGGTGACCAACCCAGTACATTTTACGGCTGAATAGAAATTTCAAACAAGTTATTCCAATTCTAATCAGATGCTCTGTTCAGTTTTTCCAAATAGTGGAAAACCACTGTTCCAAGGGTATGGATAGATAACAGCATTACAAGGATTTGAAGATAGTCCAGAAGTGTGAGAAATACTGCTCCAATAGATATATGTTGGTTCATTTTGTCGCAACTCTGAACAATATGTTTATTAAATATATTTTAATTCCCTATATACAGTTTAATTACTTTTCCACATATATGACAATGATACAGAACAACACAGTGTCTCATGATAAAGAAAAGAAGCAGTTTTATATAGTGCCTGATCAAGCTACCCCAAAAATGTTTTAATGAACTGTTTTACTGTTTTTCATTCTGATAGCACTAGTTTAAGTCACGGACATTGAATTTAGCCCTAATATGTGACAAAATAAACAGCTAAAAGAATTTTAATAAGTATATCCATAATGATAAAATAATTGGTAACTAGACAACCAGATATAAACAGAACAGGGCTTGGAAGATAAACAAGTAGAAAAGAATCCAAGGTGTGCAAAATCGTCTTTATTTTCTTTTTATTTAAAAACAAAGTGTACAATAAAGTAAGGGTCATAGGGTCACTTTGGGTTGCAGCTATGCTGAGCTGAGCACTCACCAACTGCTTCACAATTGTTGCAGTGATCCAGTGTCATTCAATAACAAGGATCTGAAGATAACTCTCCCATTGTTTGCTGTTCTGAGACAGTGGGATTCGTGACATTTTTCTTCCTCTTGAGAACAAACTTTCCAGATTAAAACCAATCTCTCTGTTGTTGTTGTTGTTGTTGTTGTTGTTGTTGTTGTTGTTGTTGCATTTTCTAATGATCCGCCAATTGCAGCACCTAGTCATCCTTTGCTGATCTCAAAAAAGCTAAGCAGATTGCACCTAGTTAGTACTTGGATGGGAGACCACTAGAGAATCCCAGTACTGTAGGCTGGTGTGGGAAATCAAAGAAGTTACTGGCAATGGCAAATCACTTTTGCTGCTAGGTAAAACAACCTAGATGTATCCACAAAGATATCAGGATTAAGAACTCTTTACTTTTTAAATACTGCCTCCATTTATCATTCCAGGATTCAGTTTTCATTATTTTTTAAATTTTATTTAAAAGTTTTCTATGCCACTATCATGCTGTGCATCTCCAGATGATTTATAATGTTGAAATATAAGTTACTTTGTTTAACTCTGCTACTTCTCTCAACTTTGTCCATGTCTGTACTGTGGAGACTCTGGCCATTATGCAGAAGGATGCCCTTCTAACCCCCTCCAATTCTAAAGCATCTGTAATAATTGGAGGAAGAGACACATTTTGCCAGCAGATGCCCGAAACACTCCATATCTGACTTGTTGCGAACCTCTGCTGTCCCAACCCCCATGTGCTCTAAGGGCAATAGAGATCAGACCTGCAGAGCTACACATTAACCTGTTCCTATTCATTCCTGCTACCTTGCAAACCTAGATTGGAATCAGAACACAACTACAGACTTTAATAGACTCCAGCATGCCAGGAAACTTTACTGAATCATCCATTGTACACAAATATGTTCTCCCTACTCAACATGATGTCTTGTTATGGTTGAGACTTCTGATGTCCAACCTTCATGTTCAGGAATCACACAGAGCACACTCAGACAACTGCCTCCTATGAGTGCTTTCTATTACCCATTATGTTATTTACCAAGTCGTCTGTCCTGTTGCTGTTTCAGAAAGTTGCATTTTCATTTGGCTGGCAACCCAACTAATTCAGAACCCAGTATAGCACGAGAGGATTTAACATGTTCTCTCAGAAATAATAAGCTAATTATAGCTACATACAAAGAGATATCAGAACAGTCTAATTAGATGTTTAAGATTAAATGGAGGTATGAAATAAAGAATCAGAATGTCCAGTACATGAACATCAATGGAAGACATTTGGGTATCTATCCCTCCAGGGACAAGGACTTTTGGCAAGGAATTGTATCTTTATTGTATTTAGGATATAGTAGCCATATCAGATTCCTGACAATCTGAGTGGGAAGGAGAGATGATATAGGACAGTGTTCTTCAAACTTGGCAATTTTAAGATGTGTGAACTTCAACTCCCAGAAATCCCCAGCCAACATGTTGAAGTCCACTTTTCCACAAGTTTGAAAAATACTGGTATAGAATGTATCAAGTCATAGTTCAAAATTTTGAAGTGCCACTTACTATGAAGAAAAGTCCTCACTCACCTTCATCCCATTCACTGAAGACGATCGCTAGCTTACATTTTCCTGCATTTCTGCTCTTCTGTCTAGGCTGTGATATTTCTACCACTAACAGAGCCTGGCAAAATTTCTATAGATTTTAAGTGACGATTAATTCAGTAGAAGTATTATGTCATTATTAGATGCTGGTGAGATTTTTTAGGAAGAAATTGTTAGATTTAGCCAGTTGGGGGAGATACGGTGATCAAAGTGTCCGCTGTTTGTGTGGTACGATCTTGATCTATCATGGCTCCTTTTTGGTCCAATGTGATTTGATATTTTATTTTTCTTCTGGAAGATTCATTAATTTTTGAAAATGCTTATGCTTTGGAAAAATGTACCATCAGTTTGGAAACTAACAGAACAATGGGAATGGATATTCTACACTTTTATTAGAGAGAGAGAGAGAGAGAGAGAGAGAGACTTGAAAGGCACCTGATCGCCATTAATTATACAATATTTGAAGAGGCCATTCCATATTTCTATATTTAAACAAACATTTTCCTGCCATTTGCAAGACATTGACACATTTGAGCTAAATGTGCTAGTCAATATGTTCATTTCTCTTCTGTCCTTATTGTCCAGTAAACTGATTTAACCATTTAATTATAAATAAGTAGTACGATGTGAATATTTACATAAGGATACTTTCATACAATAAGAAATTTATATTATGGGGACCTTTGTGTTCTTTGCTTTTTTTCCCCTTTTCTTCCTTTTTTATATAATCAAAGAAATTAAAAGGCATGGTTTCTCCTCTGGGTGTTCTTAATTGAATCAGGAACTAGAAGGTCACTTCAACACCATGGCAAAGGGAATGGAAAGAGATGTATGTCTCCTTTACACTCTCCTTCAGAGTTTTCTTTTGTTTTCTCCCTCTTCTCCACAAATTCTTTCATTAGGTCTCTGTCTCTTCTGCTGTCATTTGGTTGCTAACATGCTTGCCTGACACCTTAAACTGAAGCTCATTCCAAATGTGTTTTCTTAAGCAATGCCAAAACAGGTAGATGCCTACTGATAGGAAGAGATCTGGACTTTCGGCTGACCGTGTTATTGTTCTCAAGATAGAATGTGATTGCTGGTTAAGCAAGAGCTGGGGGGGACATTCTTGTCATGATCCAAGTCTCTCTTTGTTTGACAATATGTGCAAAGCACAGGTCACCTCTTTCTTGTGTACACCCGGACAAATTGCTAGCCATAATTGCCAGTTGCTATCCCGCTTGACTGCAAGAGTAGACAAGTGGACGTGCGGCTCTTTACTTGGGTCACTGGAAATGATGGATGCCAAAAGTATGCTTAGATTAGTTTGTGTTGAAATCCAAGATGCTACCTGCACAGGTAAATGTCACTCAGTACTCAACAGTTGCATTCAGCCAAAATCAACACACATTTGGATTTCAGGACTGCTAACATTTCAGCCTGCTAGCATTTCCATCCATAAGATCAGCTATCTCTAAGCATACTTCAGGTTTTTACTTTTTTCTCTCTCTGTTTCCAAGCATTTCCTCTTTTAAAAAAGATTGTTACAATTGTTGAATGGGGCAGGGCAAGAACACAAAAACATTTTTAATGTGGTAGTTTCATCTGAAATGAAAACCCACTGAAAAATTCTGTAATGCAATTATACACAAAAAAAAAAACATGTGAAATGACTACTGATATAAACCTAAGGCAGGCAGGATTTTTTTAATGGCCAGATTTCAGGGCAAAGTGGATTCTTTAACAAAGCTGGAAACCTAAATTAGATATAGTTCTTTATCAATGTGCAGTGGTTGGAAAGAGAGAGGAAGAACGGGGGAGGGGGGTATTTTTAATTAATGTATTTATAATTTTAATTTCTAAGGCTACCAACTCTTCAATGACTCTGGATGGCTTACAGGTCAAAACAGGTAATAACACTCAGTTGGAATAAAAGTAATAATGCTGACCCTGGGAGGGAAAAATCATAAGAGATAAACATCAACCCAGAGGGTGGATTCACACAACATCCTGGCACAGTGCCTATGAGAGGAACCATGTCTTCAAGGCTTTCTTAAAGGACATAAAGGTTGAGGACATTCAGACCTTGAAGGGACTGCATAGCTCCTGGGTCCTATAAGATGATAGTTAGGATACAAACCATGCAACCTTGTTGGATCTTACAGAATTGGCAGAGACAATTGGAAAAAGGTGGTTCCACAAATATATACATTTTGTATATTCATTCAAAAAATTTCAGAATAAAAAATATCACATTCACTTCACATGGACTCAAATTAAGTAGTTAGTTTCTGGATTGGCTGGGGTGGGGAAGGCATCAAATCACATAATTTGGACTTACATGGATTTTTGTTATTTTTCTTCACATTGCAAAAAAGTTATAACAACAACAACAAAGTGTTCATTGAATATGTATGCTGCTGAATCTTTACAGACTCATGACAGCCTGTACAACAACTTGGCTTCCCATCCAGCATGGCTGAAAGCTAAGGATCCTGGGAGTTTTCATCCCAACAGCTTTGCCATAGGCTGGGAGAGAATGCTATATCTGAAAAATCTTAAATTATTATCTCTACTACCCCAACTCAATTTATATGAGTCTTTATATGCCACTTTGATAAAGTTTAAGCCACTATTTCTTTGAAAATGGGGTGTCCTATTGTTTTTTCCCCACTGCTTCATTTTTCACTTTCTTAAGTTATAATATTTCAGTGCTTCTTCATGATATGGTAGTTCTGATGAGCATGTTTGCATGGAGGAACATTCCAATCCAGGTATGGCTTTACCATATCATTGAGAACAGGTCTGCTTCTGGAGTCTTCATCAGGACACCTTTATTTCTCATTCTAATGAATACCATGAATGGATTTCTATTTCTACCTGCTCCAGAAAAACATGCCATCTCTCTGTCATTTCAGCATCTTTATTTTCAATATCTCAATGAAGATGGGGTGGAGGACCCAGAACAACAACAAGCTCTTCGAGAAATTGGTACCAATCTCCCTGAAGATACAGATTACTGCAGATATGGTTCATTTTTACTCAAAACTCGTACACACATTTTTATTGCCACTGAAAATGGCTGGAGTTTTTAGTTAGCAATTTCTTTCACTCCATCTAAGGTATTTGTCTGTCAATGGGGGCTGTATAACTGATAAACTGGTACATGGCTCCTCTCTGTACGGGTCACTGGCCGAACAGAAAGTGCAGAAAAAAGAGTTATTATTAGTTCCAGACCTTCCTCTATGCTGTCTATGTGCATTATGCATTATTATTTATTAAATCAATTTATATAGCCACCCATCTCACCACAGGCGACTCTGGGTGGCATACAACAAAGCTAAAAACGGTAAAATACATTTAAAATATATAAAACAAAATAAAACAGAGAATAAAAGGAATTTAAAAATAAGGGAGCCACCTCACTAATTCCCCCATCCCCTGGGGTCCCCAGGCCTGCTGGCATGGCCAAGTCTTAAGGGACCTCCGGAAGTTCAACAGTGACACGGCCAGCCTCACCTCCGGGGGGAGAAGATTCCACAGCGCAGGTGGCACAGCAGAAAAGGCCCGCTGCCTGGGGCCTGCCAAATGTATCTCCCTAGGCAATGGAACCCATAACATGCCCTCTCTGAGGAGTTCATAACTGCTTGGAAAAGTGGAAGGAAAGTGAAGACGAAGATGACCAGCATCAAGGATAGACCTCAAGGGCCAAGCTGGCGACAGATCATCCTGTCTGTGCCTTCTGCATTTCATTCTTCTTTGAGGTCCTTGTTTATAATTTCCTTCCAGCCATCCACAGTCATGGATGCATGTATACTCCTCTCTCATCTAATGGAGTGGCTTATGCTATAATATATTTGTGCATCATTAAAATACCACAAGATCCTTTGTTGCTATAGACTGAGAGTGTTAATTCTCTGAAAACAGCTTATTAACAGAGTAGTACTTCTGTTAATAAGCTTTGCAAGTAGAGAGAGTAGACCATCACTTCACCATTCCTGAATGTAATGTAAGGGCAAAAAGTACATCCTCCCTATCTGATACTGAGTGATCCACCCCGGGACAAGTTCATATGTACCTGTGCATGAGAGTGATCAAAAGCATACACCCATAATCATACATGTACAATTTACGTAGGCAAAAATGGATACGTATAGACCTCAGAACGACAGTCCTGCAGAGTATGCCACAATTCCTTCTATATACTTTCCACCTGTTGAGGTATCCATTTTGTCATAAATATTCATTGGAGACCTCAGTACAGCCCTTCTAGAGTCAGACCTTTGAGAAGTAAGCGATCTAATCCTAAAAGCTAAAATGAGTTTCTCACAGGCATACACACACACACACACACACACACACATATTTATTCATCCCCAGACAAAATTGAAAGTCAGAGGATAATGTTTAGATGGAGCAGGATCATCACCTCAGGGCTAGTTTCCATGGCGTCATGTCTTAGCTAAATCCTTACACACACACACATAAAATAGATGGAAACATTCTCCTTAAAATTTTGATTATGTGTCCATGGGGCTGGAGGATTTGAAGATCTTGTCAACAGACAAAACAGAACAGTATTATCCTTTGTATACAATTCAGTACAGGAAAGATACAATTCCGCTTTCCACAAATAGGAAATGTTGAGAGACATGAAAGAAAGAATAAATTGTACAGTGTGAAGAAAGGGGTTTTAAATAACTTGACTGTGCTTAAACCGCATGAAAAAAAAAACCTATATATTTGGTGAACATGATAAGGGGTTTTGACTTCAGACTTAAAAAGGAAAGTGTTTGTCTGAGGGGTGGAGGGAGGGCAGGTTAGCTGGATTGCTCTATTCCTGTGCAAGCACTATAATATGAGAAAAACATGGAAAATTTAGCACGGTACCCAGAGAAGAATGGGATTTTTTGTCACTAGGGTAGTTGTGAACAATTGGTAGCTGTTCACAAACCCTTTCTTTTGAGTCCCAGAAATCATGTTGCCAGTTTGGGATAACAAACCTGGAGAAACATATACAAGATTTTAAAGGTGGGTAAACTGTAGGTTTATACACCAACGAAATAGTGACCCCTTCTCTCCCAAATATTTTCTAGGACATTACAAGATCATTGTCCCACCCACTTTATCCCTCAGCCATCCACCAAAAAGTTGCTTAACCCTGCAGCATTGCACAAGAGCAGAGAACATGCCTTCCATGGCTACCTATGACCAAATGTGCCAGTAATGGTGTAGAAACCATGCCCTAGACTGCATGCCTTCAAGCTGTGTATTTTGCTGTTTCCCAGGTGCTTCTCTGCTTGTCTTGCTGTGATTTCTAGCTTATGTTCACACAACACAATTAGCCTGCCAAAGTAGCAATCTAGAAGATGCATTTGCACAACATACCAAGTTGGCTAGGCTAACCTTGGTTAGTATATTGTGTAAATCAGCCTGTTCACTTAGTTTATGGGGATTCTATGAATCCCTAAAATGGATTAATTCAGTAAATCCAATTAACTCAGCCATTGAGTTTCATGGCAATGATAGAAATCTGAATGTATTTTAGCCTAATGCTCAAACTTGACTTCGCCAACCTGCAACTTCCAGTCGTGTCAATTCCCACATATGATGGTTGCTACCTTGTTAGGGAGTTGCTGTTTCAAAACATTTGGAAGGGACCTATATGAGGCAAGGATGCTCTGACTTCTATATTACACTGCCTTTCCCATAAAGCTTGAGGAGGCCAAAGGCAGCTTTGTCTCTGTCCTTCTTAAAGGGTTTCTGCCAGTTGAAATTTGGGGTTGATTATGTGAACTGCCTCACAGGGTTATTGTGAAGGCCAACAATGATCAAAGGAGGTACTTGTGCTACAGTGAAAAGAAACTAGGAATTAAGAGACGCATCTGAGAAGGCTGAACTTTTGACAGTCACCCCTCAAGGATGGTTTAAGTGGTTTTCCTGCACATCGCAGATGATTAGACTATATGATTTTTGTGGTAGCTTCCAACTCCATAATTCTATGATCCTATCAGCTGGTTATTAAATCTGCAAGGAGACAGACCAAGCCCAATGTAGTTTTAATTTTAAATTTTAAAAAGTAACACCAATAAATCCTTCTTTCTGGAAGCCTGATCTTTGCATGCCCAGTTCTAGGCCTCATTGTTTTTATTCTGAACTCTTCCTGAGCAAGTGTATAAATCTCTGAAGAAATTTATATAAAATTTGAAACCGACAGGACTTTAAGTACAACCCTCCTTGTGGCCACCACTGTAATAATCATCCTCCATGTTATCCGTAATCCTCTTTCTCACCAAATCCCTGCTGTTTCTAAAGAAAAAAGGACTTCTTGGATGGGCAAGATTATTTATAAATTTATTCCTGGTTAAAAGAGAAAGTGTATTGACAATAGGACATTGATCTTGGAAGCTTCCCATCCTATAAAAGAACAGGAAGCTGTGTGTCAAAGAAGGTGCTTATCTTTCTTGAACCCTTCACTATAAGTAGTTAAAAATACCATTACTTTGAAGATGCCAGAGCCAGGGTTATTTTAAAAAAGTGACAGAAACTCTACCACACAGACATGTAAGTAGAGCTTTGATAAGGAGACAGGCATAAGCTAGAATTTCTGCAGCATTTAAAGAAAAATGTGGGCATAGTGTGGCTCACTGAGATGTCCTTGGGTACTTTTTCTCCTTCCCTCTTCCCCCCAATTAACTTTATAGGCATTTCCTTCTTCACTCCATCCCTCCCGAACTAGCAAACAGCCACAAAATGTTTTAACTACTTGATGGCTAAGTGCATACAACATGCTTTACCATGCTTAATCTAGTAACCCATTTCCTGAGGTTTGGACAATACCTTGAATCATAAGATAACCCAACAAGCTGAATTTGCACAATCCACACAAATCACAGAAAGAACCAATCTTAGCAGGTTGTCCACATCCAGCTGCTAGGTCTTTGCCTGGTCAGGTTAAATGTGTTGTGTGGATTCAAATATACAAAGATGTACGGTGTGGGAGGGACTTAGGAATAGAAGAGAAATCAGCTTGTTTATGTCTATTTATGGTTTCAAATGTATAGATCAAACTGAAGCACTCTAGTAAGCATATGAATGCATTTACCTAATTTCATGTTTTAATCAACAACAAAAATTAAATTATTCTTTGAAATTCATCTTTCTCCAAATTGTGCAAAGCAGTTTGCCAATCATTACTACCAAAAAAGTGTTAGATAAAGGAAAGGTGCACAAAAGTGTACATATTAATGAAAACCATGTAGAAAAAAATGCATTATATTAAGAAAGAAATCTGTATTTTAGTTAAATTCTCCCCTCCCAAAACCATATATTAGGAGAAATGTGCAAAACATTTCTTACTGTGAATTTTGAAACAGATAGATCAGTGTTGGGGAATTGAAGCCCACACATCTTCAAGTTGCCAAGGTTGAGAAACATTTAGATAGATAGATAGATAGATAGATAGATAGATAGATAGATAGATAGATAGATAGATGATAGATGGATAGATTCAAATGCAGAAACAATATGAACTAAAATGGATAGCTTTACAAAAATGAGAAACTAAGAGAAACTAAAATTGACATGTTTGCTTGTCTGTACTGAGATTCAAGACTAAAAAAAAAATGTAATTTCTTTAGCACCTACAATGTTTGTGGTTCTCAAAACCCATTTTTCTTGTGCTATCAAATTCAGGTGGCAAATCTTTTGAAATCAGTTTCAGAGGTAGGATCAAGAAAAGGAGGCTGAGAAGAGCCTAGCACCCAAGATTATATATACTTCAGATTTAATTAATATGCAACTGGGCCCTACAAAAATTTACCCAGAATAATTCTGCGTAAGTAAAAATAATTCCACTTGCTCTGAGGAGCACAATGTTCTGCCTCACTGGACTAGGTCCAGGGAGTCACAGATTCAAACTGACATCAACCATGGGAGTGCTTTTAGCGACTTTGGGCCAGGCATTCTCTTTTAGTTCCATCTACCTCTCAGAATTGTTGTTATGGAGATAAAATTGAGGTGGGGAGTACTAGTTACACTACGTCAAGCTCCCTTAGGGAAAGCAGGACATATGAATAATAACAAAATAAACAAATGCTATGTATGCACTGGAATATGTACTGAAATACAAATGGTGGGACCCAAGCATTATATGCAAGGGGATCTTGCAGCCCTCTTGTGCCTTTAAAACAAAACAGCAACAAAACAATGAACACTCCTAGCCCCTTTTAACCAGGACTTTAACGCCCCAGATGAAACGAAGAGATTGAAGGTACTTGATCCTGAGTAGATGTTTAAACAGAATATGAGAAGGGAGAGGAACTTAGCCTATAGCATAGGAAAGTGAAGTCACCACTCCAGCTGTAAAAAGCAGCATAGATGAGGTGAGGCAGACAATTATAAACAGAGGAAAGAAAACAGCAACCTGAAACCAGGTGGGAGTGTAAAAGGGAAATGAGTTGAAGCTGCATTAAAAGAGGAAGTTTTGGATTTTATAGAATTGTTATGGAAAGGCAAAAGCAATAACACTTTTAGCAGTTGCTTTGTCTGGAGAAAGACAGAGTTCAAGGGAAACATCAAGAAGAGCCATCAGTAACATACAGAATTTCCTCAAAGAGGGAGTGAAGGAAAAAGTGGGCAAAGTGAGGGGTAGAAGCTCCATTTTACTAAAGTTCCAATCCAATGTCATCAGAGAAAGGCAGGATTTATTTGGCATTTCTCTATTTTAATTTGCATTCTACCTTTCATCCATCTGGTGCTTCTGCACAAACCAAACAATGTGTTCACTAGCTCTGTAAAAGATCCATCAGATAGATTCATACAACATGATATACCAGGTTAGTATTAATCTTGGGACTTCATTGTGTGAACCCAGGTTGGACTAATTTATGGATTGTGTGAATTCAGGAAATGGGCTAATGCAATAACCAGGTTAAACATGTTGCGTGAACATAGCCTATATTAAAAAAAAGGTAGCCAGTTCATCCTTCAGACAGCTTCCATGGGTTTTGTAGGAAGGGAAGTAAGATGTCTATTAGCAGAGATGTTGCAATGTAGCAGCTAAGAATGTGATTGATTGATTGATTGATTGATTGATTGATAAATAATTCTAGTGACTCTGGATGGCTAACAATAGTTAAAAACACAACAGCCAATCAAGCAACAATTAAAATTAAAATAGCCATGTCACAGGCTCTGACAATCCAGCTCCGATGCCCAGGAATGCAACCATGTCTCTGGGGCCTTGAGAAAGGCCAGCAAGGTGGAAACTAATTTAATCCCCAGGGATGATGTTCCAAAGGGTAGGTGCCATGACAGGAAAAGGCTCACTTTCTGGATCCCACCAGATAACACTCCTTGACTGATAGGAGCCATAACATGCCTCTTTTGCTGGATCTGATGGGATGAGTAGAAATTATTGGCGAGAGGCAGTCCTGCAAATAACCTGTCCCCATGCCATGAAGGGCCACACAAATACACAACACAGTTCATAGCATTGTCAAGGTGGATTGCACCAGCTTTGCTGTGACCACCGTTTCAAAGGGGAAAGGCAAAGAGAAAGGGGAGGAAAAAAGAGGACAGAAAGATGAATCCTTCTGGCTTTGAAAAACTTGTCCACTACCCTACCCCCTTCTGAAATCTTGGACAGGATAAATATCTAAATACCATCATTAATTCTTGGGACAGGGAAGCAGCAAATGACAGTACATACTTCAGGGTGTTGCAAGATGTGGTCAAAAAACTCCACACTGCCTTATGTGTGTCAACCATACCCCGTGGACACCCCTGACACTCTTGTCAGCAGCAAAGAGTAGCACCAACTAGCTGGAAAAGGATAGAAACAGGTTCCACCTACACATATTATGGGCAGAGAAGAAAATGAATATGCAAGGTGCCAGCTCAGCACTGAATAGTGAAAGAATGCAGCCTCTTTTGAGCTTAAACCATCTGCCTCCTCGAAGGGTTAAAAGGCTCCATGAGCAATAAAATATTCATCATTGACAGTTTTAAGAAGAAGGGTTGAGGGGACATCCCAGGGGACATCTTGTGGTGCTCAGAACCTCACCTTCTAGATGGATCCCCTACCTCTCACTTCCTTCCTCATTAGGTGGGTGTCAGGATAAAAGAAAGCAATGGGTCAGAAGGTCCCATCTCAAGTAATTAGAGAGTTGGCTTCTTTTATCTAAGTGTACCTTGTTAAAGTATATCAGTATCAGCCAGGTTAATTGGAACTTTAATACATAATTGATGTTAATTTATGGCCCTTTTTGTTCCAGATGCTTAGGCAGGCCCTCAAGTCAGGATACAGTTTTCTTGTTATTAATTATATACCGAAAACTAATATCTCCTGGAGATGAGGCCAGAATCATCCACAACTTCTAAGAGTCAGCATGTCTGAGGGAGATTGGCACATCCATTGTTGCTCTTCGAAATCTGTGTTTTCGCTTTTAGGTCAGTTCATTGATATTCATCACAAGAACTCTCCCTTCCAAATATGTGTGTTGAACGTGTTCAGCACAGAAATCTAGTTGCGTGTTCTTTCCGTTTCTTAAATACAAAATAGTAAAATGAAATTGCATGTAGAACTGAATTCCAAGAAAGAAATCGTTTATAAAGTTACTATACCTCCATCTTCCAAGGAAACTCTGCTAAAAGTACACAAACAATCTTGTAAAGAATATAACCCCCAACCATGAAAATCACCAAATTCATAGCTCTGTTACAAGAACTGCAAATGACTTCATCAGCCCATTCAGTCATTCCATCCTCTTTTTCATTCGGTAAAAATCTCATTTTCTATTGCTGTATATTTTAGCCATACTTAATTTTTAAAGTAAGTATTTTGATTTTTTTAAACCCTAAGATTTTTAACCACTTCAATGACCCTTCAAGCAATTACTTTGACATCTTTCTTATGCCATATTTATTTACATATTTATACAAAGCTTTTTAACCCACTCAAAAGAAGAGAGCTGCCAAAAGACAAAACTAACTGAATAGCAGATTCACCCAACATACTAAATCATAACAAACAAGCAGATAAACACGGTGACAACTCTCCAAGTTTAGCATGTAGTGAGCAGGCTGCTATTCACTTTTATCTGGCCTGGGTAATGATGGTATCTGAATTGAGATGATGCAGTTCCCGCACAGAGATAGGTTAGCATGGAAAATTGAGTCCTGATCTCAGTAGAAGCCAAAATAAGAGAAGAATCTGGGAGACAGCCGTGCCTTGCTGTGACATCATTGTGGGAATAATTTGAAGCTAAGCAAGGAAACACAACTTAACAACATTTTAAAACAAAAATTCCTTTCTTTTCTTTTTCAGCCCATTACTGAAATATACCAAAACCAAAACAATCAAAGTGTGACCTTAACAACCCATCACCTATGTGGTTTACTTGGAGTAACATTCTAACATCCAATTCAATTCACGGCCATGATTTCCAGTGAGAGTAGCACCACACTAGAACAAAATACAATTAAATGGAGACTTGCTATCATCCTCATTTTTAAAAATGGTAAGACTTAATGTCCAGTTTGTAAATAAGATTTTGGCAGTTGATGAAATGTTACAGAGGGTATTTTAACTCTGAAGCGACTGGCGGGGTCAGGCAAAGAGGACCCCACATTAGTCATGGTTAAGGGGGGTCTAGTAAAGCTAAAGACCACTAAATTGCAAACCAACCCATTTCCCTCTGTCTGTTTTCTCAAAACTCCACCTACAAGGGCTGCGGTCTATATTGGCAGCTTAGCAAATTTGACTGGTATGTAAAACCTACTTGGCATATAATGGTGCAACACCATAAGCACCGGAGGTTTGAGCATAGGACCTCCAGGGAGTTTTTTTCTTGCTCTACCAGGTAGAAGGACCAATTATGCAATTTCTAATCCTTCCTCCGCCATCTCCTTTAATTTGTACCTTGGCTTACTTTCCTTGTGGAGAACCAGATTTAACAGAACACGATAACATGCCTGTAGGTCATGCTGGAACAGGACACAACATGATGTGTCGAGTTTCCTTTGAACTTTGTGCAGATCGGGTATCAGCCGAAAGGAGGTCATTTTAATTATCAGATGATTAATTAATTAGACAGTAATTGTCCGACACATGAATCCAAAGATTATGTAGCACTCAACACCGATGTCTGAAATAGGGGGGAAAATAGCTTTCTTTTCTATTTAAAAATTCCTTCCTTTTTTGCCAGGACAAACAACAATATTTATTCAAGGGTATGCAAGATAGGTTACTTTAAGTCTTTAGAAAATGTTTGTCTGACTTATCCAAAGACATGTCTCGCTGTGCTGAATTGTACTGAGAATACACCTTCAGAAAGCTTCTGTTTTCAGGCAATCAAGAATGGAAGAGTGGGTTTTTTTGTCTGTTTTGCAGGACCAGAACTGTACAAGGCTCTGCTAAACTCGGGAGGAGATCTGGGCTAAGGCTCTGGAAAACTTTGAGAAACAGCTCCAAGTTGCCTACTCAATGTCCCGGTTGCCACGGGAAACCAAAAACTCAGTTCCCAGCCCTAACAATGAAAAGCACTTACTATTTAAACAGGGGTATCTTTTAATGATCTATCCTAATCCTGCTCCAGACATTTAGTAACAGCCACTACGATAGATTGCAAGGTTTTATGTGTTGTGCTGCAAGCAATTAGTGTATTTTTAGTCATGGATAATGAATGCAAAAGTGGGACCATTTTATTACAATCAGGAAGGAGCAACTAAGAAGAAGTTACTGCTGGGGTGGCGTGGAAGAATTTGGATGTATTCTGAATACAGTTGTTTCTCTTAGCTTTGGGTGGAATGTGGTTTATTTCAAGAGGAGGCAGCCTGTATTTTTTAGATGTTTTGGACCTCAATTCCTATAAGGCTGTTTGTATGTTTTGTAATGGTGCTAAAGAAGGGCATGTGCTGATGGTGGGCCAAAGGAGTTGGTTGTGGAAGCTGGCTGCAGAGGGTATAAGAATGTTGTGAGAGGCTAGGGAAGGTGTAGAGGATCCTCGGATGTTGTGTATTTCATCTGTCGATGTGGAAAGAGTTTGAAGTGGCTGCTGGAGGTGACATCTGAGCCCTCCAGGGTAGCCTGGGCAGAAAGTGGTTCCAGCTCAACCAGCAACCAGGGAGTGAGGTGAGATGGTGCAGTGAAGTTCCAGGTGTGATGAAGAACTGACAACTGAAGAGCAGTAGCAGCAGTTTAGCAGCAGTGGAATTGCTTCACATGGAACCAGAGGTGCAAACAAGCTAGTGCTGGAGTGTAGTGTCCAACCGGAGGAGATTTTCAACTTGGTGGCGAGCCAACTGCCATTGCTCCTGCAGTGGCTGAGTTCTTCCGCTCCACAGCAGTGGTGGCAGTGACCCAGTGAGGCCTCTCCTTGATGTTCTGGAGGACTTGGGCATCCAGGTACCAGCACTGAGTGGCAGCAAAAGCGGAATCAGGCTGATGGTAGAGTTGGAGGATGGCCTGAGTTTGTAATTGTCACAGAGCTGGTTTCTCTGGGCCAGTAGCCATTTTGTCTCTCACATGTGGCAGCAAAACTGTAGGAGAGAGGAAGTATTTGATCTTTGTGGACTTAGCACTATGGGTTGATGAACTTCCTATACAGCATCCAAAGGATCTGAAAGTGAAAGGAGAAGTTTCCTTCACCCAATTTTGGAGTGGATAGGATTGAATAGTCTTAGTGGGTTGGAGTCAAACTCACAGGAGGCTGATTGTGCTTCCCCTGGGTGAGAGATAGAGGGGGATCTGTGATAACATCCTGGGTTGCCCCAGCTGATGGTGAGATTTAAAGGCTGTTTTTAGGCCCTGTTGCCCTAGTGAGAGTAGGTGAGGAGCTGGGGATGTGGTGGGAGGAGTGCGTTTGTGTGTTGATACCTGGCCAGCTGGAACTAAGGATTGCTAAATGCCATGTTAGGAGTGGTATGAACCAGTTGGCCAACTGGAAGAAATAGTTGATGCCATTTAGGTTTTGATGGGGCCTGCTGGTCTAGGGGAGTGATGAGAGTGATGGAGTAGTCTTTTGTGGGGCTGGAGCAGGCAGTGATATCTCAGTGGTGACAGGCAGAGAATGAGAGATGGTGGGGGATTGGGGCAGGCTGCTTGTAGGGAAGGTGGTTTTGATGCCTCAGATTGATCTCATGTTCCATCTCTCAGGGCTTTTCTCCTGTGCTCAGTTATTGGATCCTTAGTGGCCCTGGCCTCTGGCTACTGCTACAAAATGCTACATCAGCTGGTAATAAGGTCTCCTTCATCCATGATTTAAGAGTAGAAGAGAGGGCTAACCTGGCAGGTATAACCGACACCTGGTTGGCCACAGAGGGGGGACTCCCTTCTCAGAGATGTGACCTCCTGGGTTTTGAAGGTAGCATCAGCCAGGGCTCCAGGACAGGGATGGGTATATTCTAGGCATCTGATCAAGCAACTTGGATCCACTGTGCAAGTTAAGTAGAGTTGTCTTAACCAGGCAAGAGGGAGGAGTTGAACCTGTTGGTCCAGCAGAACTAGACTGGATCCTCAGGGTTGTTAGCTCAGCCACCTTTGTTTTAGACCTACGTTCTTTCTGGTTTGTTAAGGTCTCCTGGGAAATGTCATGTAGTTGTGTCCAAGTGGTGAATTCATCCTTGAATAAGGGGGTGATTCTGCCTTCATTGAACAAACTGGTGGTCTATCTTCTCCTTTGGAAACCATCCCTGGGCCTAACCGTATTGGACAATTTTTATCCATCTTCAGATGCCCAATAAAATCAGGCACAACTCTGATTGCACTATGAAGGTCACCATATTGACTTTTTGACCATACCCCTGTGGGCACATCTGGTGAACTGGCTAAAGGACAAAGAACCCTTGGCAGTGTAGGTGCTCTGCTTTAAAGGGAGGCTGTTATTTGCCTCCATTGATGGGCTTAGTCAATCAGCTAAATATAGCAGAAACAGAGTATCCTCACTTCTTCAAAGAACCTGATTATAAAATTTTTTGACAGCCAATGTGGGAAAGCATTGACACACATACCCTGTGCAAAAGAAAGAATTTTGCACAATTGCAGGGCAAAAGAAAAAAAAATCCAAGATCGCAAAATGTGAAGTTTATTATATCAGTAGTTCTAAAATGTAAGCGGCAAAAATTAGAGATGTGCCAGACCTACAAGTCTCAATCCCAGACAATCAGTACATACCAATAAACAACAGATACTCCAGGATTTACAATTTATCTAGTTTTCTGATTTGCACAACTTGCTAACTCTTCCCCTATGATCCAATTAAGTACGTTGTATGGAAAATGGCCTTACAACCTCACTGTTGGGTACCTGCGTGCCTCATGGTTACAGGAAAATATGCAAAAAAAGTATAGTCCCCATTAGCAAAAAGATTGATTGTCCTTGATCTGCATCTCTAATTACATCTAAGCGCAATTGGAGAAGATGAGTAAACATTCATACACAAAGAAGGCCCATCCATGTTTCCATGCACTCATTTCTTTGTAAATAGTGAATTGTTTTGTGTATTTACTGCACAATTCAGCTCTATCAGTGGCTAGTGTTCTTTTCTGATGAGATCAAAAGCAACAACACAAACATCTTGATGATTACCTTATCAAGGTCTGCAATTACTTTAAAATAGATATAGGTACGATATAATTGCAGGTCTACAATCAAACCACAGAGTAAAGAGTTACACTTCTTATCCCAATGCCAAATTTACCTGGGACCCTTGGATGTTAAAAAGGTTTCCGTTTCACAACCCAACAGAACAGACAGACAGGCAGACTGATAGCCAAAAAATGTACAAATTAGAAAATTTTATCTTCTCCACCTCCAGTTGCATGGGATTTGTGCTCCCATCATTCAGGCTCAGGGGCCTCCAAAGGAAAGGTCGAAATCTGCAAGATGGCAGTTGTGACATCATGATCCAAGTTCCAACCTCTTTGTAGATATATGCACTTATCAAAGGAGCAGGCCTCAATCTCAATGCCATCCCTGCTATCTTGCAGGTTTTAAAGATACACACACGCACGCACACACACACACACATGCAGATGTGCCTGTTCACCCTGGGGATTCTGTAATTCAGTACATCTGGATGGCCCTGGGCTGAGAAAGTATAATTTAGAACATGGACCTCTAAGGAAATAAAGAGAGACACAATGGAATCTTGCTTAAATACTAAAATCAGTTTTGTTTTCCACATCTCATTTGCACTCATTTCTTTACTGAAGTTATATCCCACCTCTCCTTCAAGTGGTGAAGGTACCTTAACGAAGGATTTCCCTTTGTTTTATTCCAACAACAGCAACTCAGAGAGGTTGGTTGAACTGAAAGTGTGACTGGTTTAAAGTTGAATTGGACTTGAACCTGGTTTTTTCTAATGCCTTAACCATCACGCCACCTTACATTGCTGAAAAACTAAATATCTGAATAGTCAAAACCCATAAGCTTTGTGGTCATCTGTATCTGACCATCTGTACCCACAAATTGACCAAAAATGTACTTAGAATTCATATTTAGTACTTGCCTTATATTGAAAACACAGCTGCTTACTAGAAATTGTACTTGTTTGAAAATCAATTAGAGCTTTATTTGATATCTTACTGAGAAGCAAAATATTCTAATACTTAATATTCGTCCTTTCTGCCACCTTATTTTGCATTAAACCCCCCTTGGGATTCAATGCTACCATCTAGTGGGTATTTTAAGGTACTGGGTTTCTAAATGTCCTCATTACAATCTATAGAGTCAAACAAAATGTTTCACTGAAACTGTCTTTTCTATGTGTGATAGCATGTTGGGCTATACATATAGGGCTATAGGGCTGTGTGTGATGGTATTAAAAGATTGCTTTTTGTTAGCAGATTATGTATAGGAAAACTGGGGTGAAACCTTATGAATATGGGACACCCAGGGTCACCCCCATCACTCATCATGGCTGAAGTTAAATTTGGACCTTGGATTCCAACATTTAATGCTACAGTCTCATAAATTAAATGAATGTGTATCCTTATAAACTGATTGTTTTAATGGAGAATCTTAAGCTTTAAACTGCTTCATCTTTACTTATTTGATCATAGCTCTCCTTCTGAGTACTCTTTTGTTCTTATTTATATTTCAGCTGATCATCTTTTCTTTTTCCTTCCAGAATCCAGAGTCTTTATATTTTCCTCCATTTTTTTTGAACTGTTGCTTTAGTCATTATATTTCTTTCTATAGTTGTTAATGATTGCACTATTTGGGGGACTCTCCCCACAAAAGGAAGAGTATAAATTGAAATTAAAAAATAAGGTAAACTCAGCTCCTGGTCACTACATGTATTCATTCTTGGCAACCGTAGGAAAGCAGCTTTGCACTGCTTTTTACTAAGACTTTTTTTCAACTTCTCTTTACGCTTCAGATTTCCTCATGGCTTCCCATGTAGGTATTAAATCATGTCTGCCTCTGCTTAGCTCTCTCAGGATCAGCCAAAGTCAGCTGAGTGCTGTGTCACCTAGCTGGAGATAAATTTTAATTAAATTCATAGACATTCATCTGTCTCTAGGCTCAAACATTGCACAAAGCAATACAAATGTAGCTTGCTTGTTTCAGGCTTGGAGTATTGCATAATCCCAAACCAGGATAAAATCAGGACTTGGAATGTTGGCTGAACACAAGCGAAACATACTACTAGGCAGAAGAGGAAGGCAATGAAGTAGATCACCACATTTTGAAAACACATTCTCTACATTGCTTTGCTGAGGTCCTGATCTCATAGCCAATAGATGGGATTTCCAGAACTCCAAGGAAAATCTAGGTCAGTGTTTCTCAACCTTAGTAACTTCAAGATGTGTAGACTTCAACTCCCAGCATGCTGGCTGGGGAAATCTTGGAGCTGAAGTCCACGCATCTTAAAAGTTGCCAAGGTTGAGAGACACTAGTCTAGGTAATAATAATAATGCCAGTTTATGTTCTGACAGCTTTTGACCCATCCTCTATGCTGCTAAGAGGGACTTATTATGTATAAAAACAACTTACTCTGCTTTACTCCCAAACAGATCAGATCAGCATTACAGAATTGATAGAGCAATTCAATCATACTCATTTGGATTATTTGCCTTCTTTGTAACTTGCATAACTAAAGATATAAACCACACCATTTAAAGACATAAGTGAGACAGAGGGCACAAAATATGAACAAAGCTTTTCATAAAACTGAACTATTCTAAATACAAATTTAGCAGTCAGTTTTTCAAAGCCACATCATCACACTTGTGCTTCCACACAAGTTCTCCCATAGTGACAGACACTATCATCTTCTCTTTTCCTCTGACTAGAATTTTTAAAGGGCCCTGCTTTGCCACCTCCTAAAATCTTCTAAGAACCTCCTTCATTTGGTAGATAATATTATGCTGTGACCATTTTTTTATTATGTGCCATCAACGCAGTGTCAGCTCATAGGAACCGCATGGATAAACCTTCTCCAGGATGACCTGTCCCCAACCTGGTCCTTTAAGTCTTCCAATGGTGCACCCATTGCATCATTTATAGTAGAACCTCTGGATCAACTCGCTTTTCAAAAGTTTCTGGAAAGCCAGACCACTGGCAGACAACATGATTTTGGCAGGGAGGCTGATCCCACAGTAGAGGAGCTAATACTGAAAAGCAATGCCTGAGAGCCTTCACTTGAGCCTACCCTGACCTTGTGCCTCCAGAATAACATCTTGCTGAGACACTCATCAACCAGTATGGAAGTCATTTTCCATTGCCTTCTTCAGGGATGTTCTTTCAACTTCCTGGTACAATTGTTTTCCCAAATGTATGGACATATTTTGCTTGTCCATATAGTTATCTTGTCTATTTCTATCTGACCCTGATTCAACTGAATCTATGGATTCAGTTTTCCACTTGTTTCCTTATTCCTGTATGCTTTTTTAAAATTTTCCCATTCTCCTTTTATTCCCCACTTATACATTAAAATGGCTACACATATATGTGTATGCGTTTTGTTTACCATTGCTAATTATAATACATAAATTCAGTATGAATGTTGATACACACTGTCACAGTATATCCCAAATCATTCTCCACAGACTTCATCTTCATATGTTTTGGAAATATGTCCCAAGATTTACAAGTCAAAACTTGTTGCTGCATTCTCTTATTAAGAATGCATTTTAAATAATGTATAGATTAATACATATTGACGTATTATTGCCGAAATATTCTGGAAATTAGTTTATTATACACATAGGTGTGCACGCATGCACCTGCCCACACACACACACAGAGGCTGTGTTCACACACTATGCTTAACTAAGGTAGATAAAGACGCATTTGCACAACACACTAAATATGCTAACCTAGCTTAGTATTAGAATGGTTTACAGTAGTTTTGTTTTATGTCTTAACCTGTTGTATAAGCCAGCATTTTTGATTAGTTTATGGCTCAATCTATTGAGCAAACCCAGAAAGTGAATTAATTCAAGAACCAGGTTAAGTGTGTTGCCTATAATTTATAATGAATTGGGTAGCAGACAGGTTTATGCAATCAATCGATCAACCAGTTATATGCTCAATCATATCTTTCTTCCATCCCAGCTCAAGAGGGGAAAAGTTTCAGCTACAGCACTGAGCATTTTGAAAGCTAAAGCTAGTGAAATTCTAAGTTAAATTTGCTGTTACATCATTTTTTCTACCTTTAAATACGCAGCCTTCTTCCTCATTTTTCAATCCTTTATTTTGCAAGCATCCTTCAAAAATAATACATAAAATTAGTTGCACTCAGAAACAACTAATTAATCCCATTTATGTAGCAACCTGGTGGTAAAAGAGCTTTTTCCTTCCTTCCCTGTTTTACTACCTTGTATACTTCAATAGGTAGGTGGAAAGCTGAGTTCTGAGTTCGGAGCTCCCCTTAGTGGATAAAGCTATGCTATACACATTTCGCTCAAGCTAGTCTAAAAATCAGGAAAGCATAAAAAAGCTTCAGCAGGTCCTTAGTTCCTTAGTTTTTCATCACGGTGGCAAACATAGGAAGTTAGATTTTTAAACAATTCTAGATTGTTAGCTGAACAGTAGATAACCGAAATAAAGATTTGACTGCAATTTCCAATCATGCTCCAGTTACATTATCAATGGTTTTAAAAAAAAATTTTTAAAATCCACTATTTCAAGATGGTATTAAAATGCATGTGAAATGTTTGGGATTCTGTCTGTCCAGCAACAAGGTAATTCTCTGAAACCAAAATAGAACAGGCCCAAATTTGATGTGGGGTGAGAAACAGGCAAAAGGAAGATCGAGTCCAAAAATGGCCACATCCAGCTAGAAGCTTGTAAAGAAAAAGTAACGTGTCAAGTTGGCCTCCTGAATCAGGGAATTCCCCATTTTATGTGCCTACATGCCAGGGTGCTGTTACAAGCACAGGAACAAAGAGAACAGCTGGATGAGGTGCTGTAAAGGGACAGCTAGGAGATTGACCTCTCAACCCAGAAGTCTCCAGTTAAAGGCTACCCTTGTGAAGAACATCTCAGGATGTGACTTTAAGCAACAAATAGGTTGTAGTCTTGACCCACTTCAGCAATACGTGATCAATAATATCAACTGATGGGTTTGCTATAATCAATATTGCAACAGGGTATGTAAAGTGCTTAAAGTGACCCAAAGAATAATAGAAACATTACGGATTATTTTCAAGGCTAAAGTGGCCCATCCCAATAAAGGGTATCTTCTCATCCATCTCCAGTCCAAAAATGACTTCTCCAAAACCCTTTGGAAATGCACTGTTGGCCTATAACTCATGTGTCTCATTGAGTCCCTAAGGTGCTCCATTTTAAAGAATGAGGGAGGGATGATATGATGTCATCAACATTGCTACTTCTGACAAACTTGTTTTATTTAATTCCACAGTCAGAACATGTGTTCTATCTACTCTTCATGAGCACTGAAATTGCATTTTTCACAGGGATGCTAAGAGGTGCATGATTAATGGAGGCCGTGGGAGGTGTGCTCACAAATCCAGTTATCAGATAATGGGATTAACCGGCGTAGCTCTGGAGAACTGCTGCCACGCTTTCAAAAATGTATTTCTGAATCTACATATTCAGCTCCAAGTCCAATCATATTATTGCATAACAAATAAAAATGCTGGGCAAGCATTTTAAAGCGCCTCCGTTACAATTTAGGTTTTTAGCAACAGCAGCAGTGAGAGACTAAAGACAGAGGCAAGACAGAGCGCTTCCCATCTCAGGGCTGTTCCATGTTGTATGCGGAAGGCAAGTTGACCAATTGTCTATCATTTATTTGTTTGGACATGTGATAATGGCAGATAGGTGCCTAAACAATAGAAAAAAATTGCAAAAACCCACTGGAGAACTGCCTGTTTGCCCCAAGACTCAGTAGCAATATGGATGAGTGAATCAATCAGTTCGGTCTCTCTCAGATTCTCATTGTTGCAGATTAGTCAAGTTTGATTTATTGGGTATCAGAACTTTCATTCAAAATTTGCATCAAAATGTGTATGTATTTTGGTGCCCTTTTTTCCAGTAGTAGGTGAACTTGTTTGCAATTTTGCCTCCTATCCAAAGTTTTTATAAACAGTTTTCCCAAATGTGATCTATCATTTGTGCACTATGTTCATGGATGTGTCCATTTCTGTAGAAATCAATTTGGCTGAATGGGCTCCTGGAGGGCCTTTTAATGTCTCTGAGTGTACAGGAGTATAAAGATGGCCTTGAAGAAGGAATTCAGTGACTGTTATGTAAACACCAGTTTCACCTGAATAGACAGGAAGGGGGTGAGGAGAAAACACAAGATTGTCCCATCCTGACTTCCTTTAGAATATCAAGAGAGAGAATCTCTGTCAGACTTTCAATATTCTGTTATTTTACTCTATAACAATAAAGTGGAGTTCCAATACTGTACTGTAGTATCTGTTTCCTGATGTAGTCTACCTCAAATTGCTGATATTGAGAGCCTCTGGGCAGAATGCTCCTTTGTTTTTCCATGCCCATCCTGTTCTTTAGGAATCCTCTTCCTCCATCTCATACTTATACAATGGCTGAGACCTATTATGGAAGAGTGCAACGTAATCAGCAACAGGTTTAGGGCTCATTTTAAATCAGGTTATTCCTCTAAATCAGACATTGATTGATTCACTATGTGTCATCAAGTCTGATTTCTAGCAACCAATAGGTTAGATTTTCTCCATGATGATCCATCCCTAACCTGTTCTTTCAAGTCTCCCAATGGGACATTCATTGCCACTGTACCTGATTCCATCCACCTTGCTGCTGGTCATCGTCCTCTCTTTCCTTCCATTTTTCCCAGCATTATAGCATTTTCCAGCAAGCTGGGTCTTTGCATAATTTGTCCAAAGTAGGATAATTTGAGTCTGGTCATTTGTGCCTCAAGTGAGAACTCTGGGTTTATTTGTTCAATGATACATTGGTTTGTTTTCTTAGTTGTCCACAGTATTCTCAGGAGTCTTCTCTAGCACCAAAGTTCAAAGGCATCAATGCTCTTCCCATCTTGCTTCTTCAAAGTCCAACTTTCACTTCCACAGACTGTCACTGAGAATACCATTGCCTGCACAATTCTAATCTTTGTAGGTATAGACCCATCACAGCATTTGAATATCTTTTCCAAGGCCTTCATGGCTGCTTTACCAAGTGCTACTCATAGTCTGGGGATATACATTTCACTAAACTATTATTTGTTTTAATCATGTCTGTTGAATAAGCCACAAAGTCTGGGTTCATATATAAGACTAAGCCATAAACTGTGGTTCATACAATATGCTAAGTCAACATTGTGACTTAGGGTAAGGTATGACATAGCATGTAGCAACTCCACTTTTGTTGTTGTTATGTTCCATTGAGCCATAGCCAATTCCTGGTGTCTCTATGGATAAAATCTCTCCAAGCTGTCCTATCACTTGCTGCATGATGCAATTCTTGCAGATGCATTTCTGTGGCTTTCAGTACTCCATCTATCCACCACATGAACTTTTGGCCTTGTCTTCTTCCATCCACCTTGCCCAGCACTATCATTTTTTCCACAGATGCATCCAAAGTAGGATAGTTTTTGTTTCAAGATCCTCCTTTTTGAATGATAAACCAACGTTTCCCAGTTATGTTCTCACTGCAGCTTCCTGGTTATCGCAAAGATTTCTTATCAGAAGAATCAGATGCTGGGGTATACCCATTGCTTTCAAAGATTTCCAAAGTCTTCAGTAATCAACATGATCAAAGCTTTGGAGTAGTCTATAAAACAGAAGTAGAGCTCTTTTTAATACTCTCTCACTCTTTCCACAAGCCTCTTAATATTACCTATATGGTCTCATATCCCCCTGTTCTTTCCGAAGCCTGCTTGTTCAATTGCCACTTCTATCTCCATGTAGGGCTCTAACCCCTTCTGCAGAATTTTCCACAGTATCTTTAAACCTCACTTTTTATGGATTGGGGTATACAGTAGATAGACCTTGTCCAGATTTTGGCCATATTGTTTTTTTCCACATTTGTTACAGACAGCTGTCATGATCTTTATTTTTTCCACATCAGTCTCCTGTAAGAGCTTTGTGAGGATTTAATCCATCCCTGGGCCTTTCCTATTTGCTTTATAGCCCATCTGACTTCCTCCCTATAGCACCACTGGTCCCTCATCATATTCTTCTCTCTCAAACACAATGTCACCTGAGTTGGTCTTCTTGTACACATTTTCTATGTATTCCTTCCATTTTTCTTCCACAAAATATTTCATCATTAAATTCCTTTGCAGGCTGGTTCCTTATGACATTTATATGAGATTGAAATGTTTCTGTGATTTCTCTGATTTTCATAAATAGGTTGTTTGTTCTTTCCATTCTGTCCTTTTCTTCTGAGTTCAGATATACCTCTCAAGTGAGAAAAGAGAAAAGAGGTATATCTTGGAAGTTTGCATTCCATACTTTAGTTTTCCAAGATCTCCAGCCTTCTTTCCTTAGCTGTTTCTATGGCCTTGTTTGATAGCCAATATGATCCATTTCCTGTTGGCTCTTGTAATGTGCTTTCCAGCTTCCTCTTTTACAATTATTTTAACTTCTTCCCACAATTCCTGGACTTTCTGTCCATTAGATCTAGGTCTTTGAATCTGTTTCTAACCTCAAACTTATATTCTTTCAGAATGGATTCCTAGGTTGCAGTATATCTCATTGGGAATGGATCTTTTTCCTAGTCTTTTTTCAGTCTGATGTGTGTTTCTGTGAATAGTAGCTGATGGTTTGATCCTCAGTCAGCATCCAACAGTCTTTTGCAATTTAACGTAGAGCTTTTCCATCCGTTGCTGCATAAGATGTAATCTATTTGATTACAGTGTTGTGTGTTTGGAGACATCCAGGTGTACAGCTGTCCTTTGTGTTCTTGAAATAATGACTTAGTGACATACATCCCATTTTCTATACAGAAGTCTATCAACCACTGTCCTGCATCGTTGCAGGCTTTTAGTCCAAATTTTCCAACCACTTTCAATACAGATTCCTCTCCAACATTAGCATTAAAGTAACCAATAATTATTAGAATATCCTTCTTTGGTGTTTGATCAATTACTTGTTGTAAGCTTCCATAGAATTCATCAACAACTTCTTTTTCAGCATCCATCATTGTTGCATATACCTGTAGGATCATGAAAGTTGAGCGGCTGTCCTTGAATCCTGCTGGAGATTATTCTATCACCGATTGGGTTGTAACTTTGGATAACCAGTTTATTTCCTGAAGGAATTGGGCAGATGCAATAGTTCATATATACAAGGCAATCTTCATAGTTACTTTTTGGCAGTTGGGGGTGCAGTGGGGGTGATTCACTTCCTCTTCCCCCATTCTTTATTTTGGGCAATTTGTATAAAAATAGCATGCATCATGTACAGTACATGCTATAGGCAAGAAACGTCTGGATTTTCAGAATAGTTATAATAATGAGAGAATTACCTGCAGTGTTCTACATAACTGACATTAAATTGCAGATAGGTCAACACATCAGGAGTGGGCAATGGGCTCAGAACTTGCAGCAGGAGCTGAAGTTCATCTACACAGATACTGAATATGCCTAAATAAACCTGGTTTAGTTCTGGATCCAAGTACCATTCAAGTCCTGTGTGTCTCCCTCTAGAGAAAACTGTGCAGCAATGATGGAGAGATGACTAGATTTACTTACTATGAGTGCTTATATCTCATTTCAATCATGGGACTCTAAACTTCATTCTTAGCCAGAATTCTACACAGCCAGATATTATATTACAAGTAGTCCTTGAGTTACGACAGCAATTGGGACTGGGATTGCTATCACTAAGCAATGCGGTGGTAAAGTGTGATATCACATGACATCACTTAGCGATGGCAATCCAGGCAGCCCTGGTTGTTGTTGTAACCCCAAGATGTGTGGGTCATTAAGTGGGAAGCAGAGAGATTCCCAGATAAGAAGCGTGGGGGTACCATGGCAGGGTGCCATAGAGTAGGTGGGGAGGCCCTGGGAGGCCCAGCACAGGCCACGCACAAGTTGGGGAAGGGGGATACTGTGGTGAGGCGCAAGTGGCACGAGCTCAGGAAGGCCAGGGAAAGGCTGCAGGGTGCGTGCAAGCACAGAGGGGCCCTGGAAGGAGGGTGCTGGTGGGTGTGAGCTCAGGGAGGCCGGGGAAAGAGGGCTCTGGTGGGTGCGTGCATGTGTGTGAGTGCAAGAAGGCCCAGGAAGGGGGGCACAGGGTTTGTGCAAGCTCAGGGAAGCCCGAGAGGGCGGCTGCATGAATGTGTGCGAGTGTAGGGAGGCCAGGGAAGGAGATTGCTAGTAGGTGCATACATGCAAGTGAAAGGGGGAAGGAGGATGCAGTATATGTGAGTGAGCGTGTAAGTGAGTGAAGGGGGGAAGGAGGGTGCAGTGTGTGCATGTGTGCAAGCAAAGAAAGGCTGAGGGGGTGGGTGAGACTTACCAGAGTATCTTGTGACCTTCCCTGCTGGCCTCCCCATTGACTTTGTTTGTGGGAAGCCGGCCTGGAAGGTCACAAATGGTGATCACGTGACCATGGGGGTACTACAATGACCAGAACTTCAAGGACCGGTCATAAGCCCCTTCATTCAGCACCATAGTAATGTTGAACAGTCGCTGAACAAATGGTCGTACCTCGAGGACTACTGGTTCTGCATCTTATTTATTTATTTGGTAAATTTATATAGCCACCCATCTCACATATGTGACTCTGAGCAGCAAAGTTAAAAAACAAAAAACAACAAAAAACATTAAAAACATTAAAAACAATAAAACCATTAAAAACCATTAAAAAATATATGCAGGACAACACACTCGATTTCCCTAGCAATACAGCCACTTTTCAGGCTCCGTACCCACATTCCTGGATGTACAGACCATGTTTTCAGGCCTTTCCAGAAGGCCAACAAACTCAGGGCCAGTCTGACCTCGCTGGGTGGAGGGAATGATGTTCCAAGGACAGCTGCTGCAGCAGAAAAAGTTCTCTTCCTGGGTCCCATCAGATGGCATTCCTTTGTGAATGGGACCCGCAACATGCCCTTCCTGCCAGACCTGATGGGATGGGTAGATGTCACTGGGAAGAGGTGATCCCTCAAATACTTTGTGTATGTTTAAAGCACATAAACCTTCTGCATTAACCATGTGGGGAACTGATTATAGATATCAGCCCTTCCTCAATTTGGTGTTCACCTGCTATGCTCAGGCTAAAACATCTAGAATTCTGGGAGTCATAATTCCAACACATCTGGAGGGCACCAGATTGGGGGATTGTGCTCTTTGTGTACCCACTGTATGGCCTCTGTTAATGGGGTTGTTCCCTTATGCCTTAGCTTGAGAATAGGGTGCGTTCGCAGGTGGTGGATACGGGGATGGCCTGTAGATATGTAGGTTGGCTATGATATAAGCGGAATATATTCTGATGAGGAAGCAGTCAGAGACTCTGAGCAGCAATCTCAACAAGATGTAGTTAACTGTTGGGGAGAACAACGTTCTACAAAATGCCACAGAAATCCAAAAACAGTCCTGTGACAAGGTGAGTACTGACCACCTTAACAGTCCAACCCCATCTCCCTGGCTGCAGGAGAGGAAGTGAATCACCCCCACTGCACCCCCCACTGCCAAAAAGCAACTATGAAGATTGTCTTACATTGCATCTGCCCTTCTGAAATAGGGGCATTTCTTCAGCAGCTTCAGTGGACCCTGGATGAAGCAGATTTTATGGACCTGTTTCAGTCAGGATTCAGGCCAGGACATGGGATGGAAATGACATTGATCACACTTTTGCATGATGTCTGGCAGAAGCAGGATGGGGATAGTCCATCCATCCTGGTTCTCCTTGACCCCTCAATAGCTTTCAATACCATCAACCATGGTATTCTTCTGGATCGGCTCCAGGAATTGAAAGTGGGCGGCACCATATTGTGCTGGTTCACTTCCTTCCTATGGGACCAATACCAGTTGGTGTTGATCAAGAGTGAAAGATCCCACCCTTGGCCCCTACTACGCGGGGTGCCACAGGATTCAGTGCTCTCTCCACTCCACCCCGCTCCCCACCCTACCGCTGGGGGAGATCATCCATCACCAAGGGGTGAGATATTATCAGTATGCTGAAGATACTCAATTGTACCTTTCCACCCCTGGAGAACTAAGCAATGCTGTGGATGTCCTGTCCCAGTGCCTGGAGGCTATGGGGTCCTGGATGGGGTACAGGCTTCAAATGAACCCTGGCAAGACTGAGTGGCTCTGGCTGTTAGGGCCTTCTGAATCTGGGACTTTACCATCTTTGGTACTGGATGGGGTGGCACTGCTCCAAACAGAGCTGGTGTGCAATCTGGGGGTCCTTTTGGACTCATGACTCCTGTTTGAGGAGCAGGTGACAATTGTGACCAGGAAGGCCTCTGCACACAACTTTGTGTTGTGTGCCAGTTGCACCCATTTCTGGATTGTGATGCTCTGCTCACAGTTACTCATGCCCCAGTCACTTCCCAAATGGACTACTGCAATACGCTCTACATGGGGCTGCCCTTGAAGAGTATGTGAAAGCTTTAGCTGGTGCAGAATGCAGCAGCACAGGTAGTTATGTGTGCCCCTCTGCTCCGTGAGCTGCATTGGCTGCCAGTTTGCTTCCGGTCCCATTCAAAGTGTTTTTGTTTTTGACCTTTACAGCCTTACATGGCGCAGGGCCTGGTTACCTGAGGTGCCTCTTCCTGATTACATCTACCTGTCCCAACAGGTCTGGCAGGAATGGCAGGTCCCCTCTGCAAGGGAGTTCTCACACTCACCCTCTGGAATATCATCCCTCCTGAGGTGAGATTGGCCCTAACCCTTGTGACCTTCCAGAGAGCTCTTAAAAGCTGATTTTTCAACAAGCCTGGGGATCCCAGTGGGGCGGAGCCTGTGGCTATATTATATCTTCTCTCTTGTGATCTTGCTTTATTTATTTTTATCTATGTTTATTGTTTAACTAATTTTGTTAAATGTTCTAATGTTTAACTAATTTTTAAAAATGTTCTAATCTCTGGTTTTATTGTACACCACCTAGAGAGAGATGGGCAGCCATATACATTTGATAGATAGATAGATAGATAGATAGATAGATAGATAGATAGATAGATAGATAGACAGACAGACAGACAGACAGACAGACAGACAGACAGACAGACAGACCCACATCCTAAAAAGATGCCTGCTCTTGAACAATAAAACTGAAGTTAAGAATCTAAAACTTGGAAGGCTTGATACATCTAATATCCTTCAAGAAATAAACTAATTATCCAAAGTTCCTTTAAATCTCTAAATCTATCTAAAGTATTTAACATAAAACCTGCTGCACAGATTTTTCTGAAATTTGTCCTGCTTCACATCTTAATGACAAGTTCCTATGCCTGAAAATGTCATCAGTTCATGTGAAACAGAAAAAGCATTATAGTTATGCATTGATTTCTAATTACAGTCAATTGAAGATAATGGCTTGGTAATTCAAATTTTAGTTCTGAGCCTCAAATCAAATTGAAGAGCTTTGCATTCATCCAAGGTTAATCTGGTAGATTTCCAGGCATCAAATCAATGTCTGAACATATCCCTAGTTTTCTCATGAGCTTTAAAACAACAACAACAACAACAGTTGTTTCAGATGTTCTTGCCCCTATTAAATTAATTACTAATCACATTGGTGCTATTTCAATAATATCAGTTAAGTATTTTTATTTTTCTAGGAATTACCTCTCTTTTAAAAAATAAAATCCAAGTTGTTAACAAGCCTATCAAGTAATCAACAGGGTAATTTTATACATTAAGCATACATACACTCAGTCTACTTTCTCTTTAAGTATAGGGATGTGACATCATTTCTCACTTAATAATTGGAGGGGGTGTCAAATTTATTGATGATTACAGTTTGTTATTGGCCATTTATTATAATTAATAATAATGTATTATTAAGAACTCCACCACCAGTTCTATATCTCACCAAGTAGCAGCACTTTGCCAGCTAGTCTGGGGTTGGAAGCTAAATAGAGTTGGGCCTGTTAATACACGGATGGGTGTCCTCCTGATGGCCAGACTGTCCAACTTAATCCTTGGGTTGTTAATCCTTCTACTCTCTCCATACATTTTGCTAATGTCTAAAGGAGGAGCTAGGGAAATTCGTATAAATCTTCCATGTAATTGGGAGCCCTGTGTCAGGTGAAGATCTATGTGGCCTGACCTGCTGTAGACCTAGGAGGTGATGAGATACAGCAAAAATACTCTAGAAGAATGATGCAGTATCTAAACAAATCAGGAAACGTTCAGGACCATGGATAGAAGAGTTCATTGGCTGGAACTTATTTTCCCTATTAGAAAGGCAATCCAGGAATTTCTGCATACAACCAGCCATTCAGAAGACCACTGGGGCCTGATATCTTATAGCTCCACCCCTACTGGATATTAGCTCTGATTCTTAAAGAACCCTTGTCTATTTCTGAAATTGTAACTGCTGAAGCTATGAGAAAATCATCCTCAGAATCGTTATTTCTCAGACTAGGAAGAGTCTAGTGGCTACTAAGGAATGACCCAGATTGTCTTATATGTTGAAGTTAGAGAACAAGACAAGGTGATGCATGGACAATGTTAGGAGTGCAGCTTTGGGGGCACCATCCCCTATCCTTACCATGCATAAGACCTTGAAGCAGACAGTCATAGAAGAATGCAGAATAAAGCTAGAGAGGAACAAAGATATGATTCATGATAATGTGTCATTTCTGTACTAATCTTGTGTGCCTGATAAAGAGGTGAAAGCCCCCAACCACTTATCAGAATATCTTTCTGCTTCAAAATTCACTGAATTCAGTCATATTGCCAAAGCAAAGAGCAGAGATTGAGAAGAAGAGGGACAACTTCATGTAGAAATCAGTGGGTGTTCTCTGTCCAGCTTTGAAACCATTTACCTAAAGCATTGAAATTCAGCTTTCTCTCCACTCAGCATTCCTCAAAATATCGACCAAATGCCAGCCTGCAATTATTTGGAGAATTTATAGGTACTGGCAAAGCAAAGATGTAAGAGAGCAAGAAGTATCCTAATAAAACATAACATTACTAATTTTCAGTCTCCCATATTCGATCTGAAAATCAAGAGAAGTTGTTTTCACCCACCTTTCACCCCTTTTTCCCTGATATAAGTCAAATCCCCACAGGAAGTGGAGGAATCTCCAATGGTCTTCCAAACAAAAATTAGGGATAGAAAGGCTAAAACTTCAGAAACTAGGAACTGTCCATGATAAGGGATCATTGAAGGTTATGGAATGATGGCAACCCGAAGAGTGGATGTAAACAAAATCCAAGTGTTTATTTTCACTATTTACAGTATATCCCAATCAGCAAAGACTATTTTAAGCTGTCTTGTTAAAAACTGAAAGATCTCTCTAAACCTTCCTCATCTCGTTCTGTCCAGGAACGTTGCACTTCCAATCCCATGTCTGACAATTAGGAGTACTGAAGTCCTCAGAGGGCACCTACTTGGGGAAGGGAGCTACAATATTTTGTATGAGGAAGGAGCTAAAACACCTTGCAGGGATTTCCACAAGGTGGCACCATCACATTAGCCTTTAGTTGACAAGAACTATGAGAACCAACATTTATGCTGTCTATCTTGGAAGATGCTGATAAACATCGCAACAGCCCACTTCTCATTTAGGGCAGAGCTGGGGCTACCTACAGTGGAGTTTATTTCAGCGGGCCTATCAAGGTGGCCTCCATGCCCTCCACTAGACATGAATTATTGATCCTGCTGGGTGGAGGAAAAAAGTTTGTTCACCTCAAGATGTGAACTACTGGCTCTGCTGGATGGGAAAAGGCTGAGCAGAACTAGAAGCTAGGAGATTTAAAACTGGGCTAGACACCAGAAGGAGAAAAAATAAAGGAAACAGCCACAAATCTTGGGTCATTGGATGCTTCCAGGAGTCTGTCAGGACAGTGGTGCCTTTCCCTCCATCACAAGAGGTGAACCAGCCTTTTCCAGCTTCCAGTCTTTCCTAGGAAACTCATCAGCTTCTGATAGATCTGATAGAAATGAGACTGAGGAACGAATGAATTGGACTGTCCTGCTGCCAGTCAATTTGAGCTCCTGCGTATTTTTGTTGGCTGTATTTGTGGACATCTGAAAGCCTTGAGGGGCTCTGAAGAATTCTCAATTTAAGCAGGCACTGGCATAAATATTATTCCATGAAGAAATGCAGAAGTTTCATGGCCTCATTGTGAAGGAAAATTTGGTGTCTCTTGAGATTAGGCCTTCCGCAGAGACAAGAAGATACTTTACAAACTATAATTAATCCTGACCTGAGTTTCAAAGAAGTTAGACCACACAGCCTTTGCCATGTCCTTGCCCATGGAATATGCCAACAGACTCCCACACACTTACCACCAGAAATGTAAACTGGTCAGTCCCCATCTACATAACAGATGAAACCTGTGATTTATAACATGTAAATAAGAGGAGTCTGATTTATTTATTTATTTATTTATTTATTTATTTATTTATTTATTTATTTCTCTTTCTTTCTCTCTCTCTCTCTCTCTCTCTCTCTTTCTATCATTTTAATTTACTGTTTATTTGTCTGCATGTTACTGTAAGCTGCTTTGAGATTTTTAAAATAAGAAACGGCATACAAATGCTTTAATATAAATTCTTAGATGGAGAAATGCCTTTTCACAAAAATGTGCCATAAGAAACATAGTCATTCATAAAACATCCATTTTACAGTCCAAACAAAACAGAAATTCAGCACCCACCAGCAGCATCATTACAGGAAAATGGATTCTACCATCTGGCATTTTCCAAGTGTTCTTGGACAATAACTCCCATAAATTCCAGCCAGTGTACCCATGTTTGCCTCTTGCCAGGAAGAATGCAGGAGATGTCATCCAGTGCATCAGAAGGTACCAGGTTGGAGGAGAACACAGAAAAACGTTTAGTTCATGCATTCTCTAGTTATATGAAACACAGCTTAAGAGGGGGTGGGGTTTCCCTGAAGAAGAAAATCTTAGACAGCTAACCATAACAGGAAAGCAGTATATCCTAACAAAAATCGGCAAAATACATCAAACGGACACACCACCAGCCTATCCCCAAGCTTGAGGGGAAAGCCAAGTTTTTAAAGAACATCTAAAGGCTTGCAGAGCCAGGGTGGTTTGAACCCCCAGGCAGATGTTATTGCAAAGGTCAGTGCTGCAACAGAGAACACACACTTCCTTGTCCTATCAGATGACAGTGCTTAATGGACAGGACACAAAGTGCATCTGCTCTGTTGGATCTTACAGAGCAGGCCCTCAGAAGGAACCTGCAACTGAAGATCCAGCAGAATCAACTAGGATCAGAAAACAGAGATCAGATCAAACCAAATCTTTAAAATCAAATTCTTTATTACAGGTCAGTGACCCAGACTACATAAAACATACTAAATAAAACCTATAAAATACAGCATCAAAATAGAACATACAAAATAAAATACTTCATACAAGATAAAAAGTGTAGAATCACGCTTGCAGGATTACACTATCAGAAATATATACATTTTACAAGCTGTGAAAACAAACTTTATAATGGCAAGGGTTATCCTGGGGTCCTTATCTGCCAGTAAAAATTGAACATAAAATTCTTCAGTCTGTTCCGGAAAAGGCATTAGTACCTCTTTGCATATGTCTCAACAGAAGTTACAGTACAACAAATTATGAGTTTCTGTTTCAATATTATTTATTTATTTATTTATTTATTTATTTATTTTCAGACTTGTATGCTGCCCATCTCCCCCAACGGGTGACTCTGGGCGGCTCACAATAATAAAAAGGAAGAAAAAACACAAGTCCCTCCAAACATGGATAAAATCTATAAATAATTAAAAAACATATATTAAAAATGCCCTAAAAACCTCCTATGATTTTAGCCCTAAAAAACCTGTAAGATGCTGGGGGGGGGGGGAACAACCCATCACCCCACCAGCCATCTCCACAGGTGCGGGCCCCCCTCCGGCCCCCAGGCCTTCTGGCAGAGCCAGGATTTGAGCCCTTTCCTGAAGGCCATGAGGGAGGGGGCACACCGGACCTCAGGAGGCAGGATGTTCCATAGGGCGGGCGCTGCAGCAGAAAAGGCTCTCTGCCTAGACCCCACCAATTGAAATTCCTTGACCGGTGGGGTCTGCAACTTGCCCCTTCTGCTGGACCGAGTGGGGCGGGCTGAAATGACCGGGACGAGGCGGTTCCTCAGATAACCTGGTCCCGTGCCATGAAGGGCTTTAAAGGTGATGACCAACACCTTGAATTGGACCCGGAAACAAACCGGTAACCAATGCAGCTCACGCAACAGCGGTGTTATACGTGCCCTCCTAAGGGCATTGAGAGCTGTCCACGCCGCCGCATTCTGCACCAGCTGTAGCTTCCGGATACTCTTCAAGGGTAGCCCCATGTAGAGCGCATTACAGTAGTCCAACTGTAATACCCTCTTTACAAGGGCAGAGCCTTCCTGCCTATGTAAGTTTACAAAATTTTCCATTCAGCTCTGCTGATGATATAATTTTGAACCATAGTAATGTAAATGCTCGCCGAAAAGGGAGATCCACAAAGAAGATGGGCTGGTGGAAAAAGCTGAAGCATTTGGAAAGGCTTGGGAAGAAAAGCTTGGCCAAGGTGCTGGAATTCCAAGAGGCCCAGGAGAGAGTGATTATTCCCTTTTTCCTTCTCTTCTCTAGGCTAAAGCAAACCCAAGAAGTACAAGTATTATTAAGCTGTCTAATAGAGTGAGCATACCAAAGTAGTGAGTAAAAAACACCTAAAAAAAAATACAGCCACTTGTGTCTTTTCATAGAAACCAGCACAGATAATTTATTTGGAAAGCACTGTAACTTTAGCTTGGAGAAGAAATTGGGTATGTGTGTCTCGAAAGTTCCTGTCCCTTTCTCACCCTCTGACTAAGGAGTCACATTCCCCCCACCCAAAAAAATAAAACAGCTATGCTTCTGGATCCAGATCTCTCTTTGCCCACCAAGACTGAGATAAGAACTAGAAGTGGCTTTTATCAGCTTTAGTTAATATGACAATTGTGCCTCTTTTTGAAAGAAAGTTACCTTAACTGGTGTGCACGCTGGTCACCTCCAGATTTGACTTGTAATGAGCTCTGAGTAGGCTTGCCTTTGTATCTAGTCCAGGAATTTCAGTTAGATCATCATTTGGCCTCTGGAAAAATTCAAAGCACATGACACCTATGCTAAGAGCACAACCCTAGTTGCCAATTTGTTTCTGGGCAAAATAAAACATTTTAATTATCCTTAAAGCTGTACTGGGCTTGGATCCAAGCAACGGAGAGAACCCCTTGCTCTATATAATCTTTCCACCACTGTTCTTCTGCTGATGGAGTTCCTCTGAAGAGGTTCACCTACAGCTGCTGTTGGTTGCTCTTGGGAGATTCAAGGCCAAAGTTCCTTGGTAGTCAGTTCATTTCTTTGGTTTGTACTTCTTGCTAAGTTAATTTTTTTGTTGACATATCTTTGTAAATACCCTTAAGTGCTTGTTATTGATTTTCATTGTTTTAGATTCTTGAATTTTTTTATACTTTGGTTTTATGTTTTATTATAAACCACCAAGAGACCTCGGGAGGCAGTGGTATAATAAGTTTCCTAAATAAAAAGACCCACTGGGGACTGACATGGGTAATCAACCACATTGATTCTTCTGGATCTCTTGTCAGGTTTGATACCGTCAACCATGGTTTCCTTCCAGAATGGTGGTCTGAGATGGATATAGGCAGAATTGTTTCACAGGGATTCTGCTGTTACCTGGATGTAACTTCAGAACATTCAGGTAATAGAGAACCGCTCAATTTAATTTTGGTATCATACATATTCCAGCTTACTCCACAAGCTATTTAACATCTACATGAAGTAGCTGAATAAGATCATCCATCGATATTGGGATACCTTTCTATAACATAAACCAAAGACTTTTTGCCTTCCCACCTTTGTTTTAGTTGTAGGCAAATGAATTCAGATTGAAGCAATTAACAAATCAGTTCCTCAAATAAAAGAAATGTTATCAAAGAAATAATTTCTTATAATTGGGTGGCAGCTGAATATGATACATTATTCAGCATATTTCTGTGGGTTCCTATCTTCTCAATAGACTTTTCATGACATATAAGGACTGTGAGATTAGCTTCAATCTGCCCATCAGATATAATTAACTCCTCTATCCTATTCTATTTTTAGCTCTGCCTGACCTAGCTTATTGTTCAACACTGCATTGATAAAAGTAACTTAATCAGATGTGCAATGATACAATAGAATAACTATGTAGTAATATCACATCCAGTCACCCCAACTGCTGGTAGGACTGAACGTGAGTTTGGCTTCATCCGTTTGAAACCAATGCAGGACATTCAGACTTCCTTCTTATTCAGTGTTCTAGCAAACCTACTTCTCTTGCCACTGTGAGCTGTTTTCTGCATTCTGGTGTTGGCAACCCAGAGCAGGCTGGAGTGGTTAGGAGGTGAAAGAGAAAGAAGGAAGTGGGTGCCAGATAAGTTGCCTATAGTATTCAGAAATAGTTCCTCCTTCACTAGTGGATCTGATCTCCAAATGTCCTATCTTCTTACCACTGCTTACAAAGGCAAGGGGTACTATTTTAGGCACTGCAGAGCAACCTCCACTCTTGTAGGACAAGCTACAGCCAGGCCTGTCTTACATTCAGTCTTGGTTTCAGAAAGGCAAACTGAAAATTCATAGATGACGTATGTAATTCATTACAGTAGATGTAGAATTCAGCTGAGATTGTTCCTGCTGCTGCTGCTGCTGCTATCGTTTTGGCTATACCCATTTGTATACCACATCTTAAGTTTAAAACATCTTGAAGAAATGTACATAATGTTAGTTTTTAAATCATTAAAATACAAAGGGAAAATGTACAATTATATATACACATGTGCATACACAAACACACACATACAGTATATCATAATTAAGTCACCCTATGTTGCTTCTCATAATAGAAATGCTCAAATTACTTTACAGTAACCACAGCCTCATTCCAGAATACAACAAAAGGAAAAATAGAGGAAACACAAAAGGAAAAAACAATGCATTAGAAGAGAAAACGAGATGGAATGACTGGGGAAGTTATATTTCACAGTGGGATGTCACTCTGGGGGAGGCCACATGAGTTTTCTTTTCCCCAATAATTTTCTGTAAATAAGGGGAGCAGGTTCTTCTTATCTTTGCTAAGAAATGAAGAAGCTGTTCAAACAACAGCATCAACAAAAATAACAACATTCCTTTTTCTCTATCAATGTCAGTGGCCCAGTTAATGGGAGTCTAGGAGAAAACCCAAAATATTGAGACAACTCTTGGGATTTATATTTTAACAAAAGCAATCAGGGTTAGGGGAGCAGAGAAGGAAAAAGCCTGAACCTCAAGGGCAAAAGTGGCCTTCAATTTAATTTTTAAAAAAATCCAATTTATGTCTACCTTATTTATATATATATTTCCTCCTCCCACCATCCCCACCTCTTCCCCCTCACTCAATTATGGCTAAAGGTCTCAAAGGCTGGAAATGGTTTGGGCCTCTGAAAGGATTTGATTTTAACTGATTAGTTTTCCTGCATGAGGTGAAAACACAATAAATTTTGTGCTATCCATGGAACAACCTAGCTCTGAGCAGTTGTATATCATCAACCCCAATGGATACAGAAGCAGAGTGAACCACAAAATTTCTTGAGCTGAACACAAAACAGTCTGGGCTCCCATTCTGACTATAACCTGAGATATACAGAGAAGGACCAAACCCTTCAAAGGCTGGATCAATGCCTTTGAAACACTGCCAATGAGACTAGAGGCTTTCAGACAACACTCTTAATCAGGTTATTAAATCAACCCGTTTTGGGGGTTGACACAATACCCTGATCCTCATGGGCACCCTTATCTCATCATGAAGACACCAACAAGGCAAAATGTGTGTACGGTGTGTGACACAAGCTTCACCCTTGCATTGTGTCATCCTGACACATGTTTTGTCCCTTGCCCCCAGCTCCCAGCAGATGCTATGACTGAACATTAAACCAGACACAGAGACAAAATTAAGGAGTATGACACAGAATCTGAGTGTAAAATTGGGATAAACTTCCAGGTGGTTGAGGGAGGGAGGGAGGGAGGGAGGGAGGGAGGGAGGAAGGAAGGAAGGAAGGAAGGAAGGAAGGAAGGAAGGGAGGGAGGGAGGGAGGGAGGGAGGGAGGGAGGGAGTGATAAAACTCTCCTGTGTAGAGAATGTATTAAAAAAATGTCAAGAGATATACTTGGGTCAAAATAATGGGAATGAATGATTAAGCCCTTATCTGGCTCAGCTCCTGACATAAATAGAAATTATTCTTTTGTCTTGACACATTGTCTACATCGTGTGCATTATATTTTTCCCCTCATCATCTCATTTTTGCGTCACAAACAGAGAAGGCAGCCGTATTGTACTTTCAATTTCCATGAGGAAATGCGAGTGGTTTCTTTTCTTTTCTGTTATAGGCAGTGGCATCTATTAGCAACTGGCATCTTGTGAGTTTCCCTGCCAGCATCAAAGCAATCAAGGTGGACAGGAAATCTAAGGCTGTGAAATTTTGAAACTTTAGGCAAAATATTGTGTTCGCAACCTGAACTTCATTTTGCTGGCAATTTACCTTTGGATTAATTCTGAATTTTTACCAAACTTATTTTACCTCATAACCCAGTACCAGTTAATCAGGGATGCCTTGAATGTAACAAGATAGGGCCACATTGCTTGGGCAGTGATCCACTCACCTGAAAATCAGTATGGGCCAAGCCATCTCCACTCACATTTGTTCTCCCAGATCTTTTGCAGATCTTTTCATTGACCTTTTCTATGTGCAATAAAATCTTCAAAGCAAATGTTTTGACTACTAGTGACTTGGAACAAGGGGCATCTGCAGGGAATGGGGGAGGGGGGATAAAAAAGTCAAAATGGAGGCTGTAACAGCACAAAGTTGCCCCTTTTTTATGCATGTCACATGGTCACAGCCACCATCTTCACTTTTTTACATACAGACACCCTGCTCGGAACCACAATATCTGAAAAAATGTCCTTTCCTATATATTTCTACTTGAGCCCTAAGATTGTCTACTATAGCTGAGATCCAGCGAGTAGCCAGAAATGGGTTTTCTCTGTGGTATCCCTCCAGTTTTGAGATGCCTTGCCTTCAATTCCAACCTTGTTTAGCTTTTTGAGATCAACCAAAACCTGGTTAGTATTTGAATCAGAGACCACTAGGAAATTTCAGGGCTATAGGCTACACTGAAAAAGGGCCACAGCATGAAATGGATTTCCTTAGAAAACTATATGGACATGTCCATGAAGTGACCAGAAGCTTGACTTGAAGGGGATTTGAAGGAGCATTGCTTGCTGTGCCCTAGTTGAGGCAGTTTGAGGGAACATATAAGAAAGGCAGCTCCTCAGAGAGTGAGCAAGCAAACAAGAGAGTTGTGCATGGCAGTTCAGCTAAGGAAAGTGAAGAGCAAGAAGTTAGCGGAGAATGAAGAGAGTAGAAGAGCTAAGAACGTGGAGACTGCAGACTGATTGTTGCTGCTATTTCCTGACCACTGTGGGCTACTTGCTGAGTACTGATTGTCCATTGTGTATGATTGCAGCATTGTTTGCTGTTGACCTAGTTGAGGCAGCTTCAAGAGACATATAAGGAAGCCAGTTCACCAGAGAATGAACTTATTGAGCCAACAGGTAGGAAAGCAAACAGGAAAATTAGACAGAGGAGTATGCAGGGGAAACTCCAATCAACTCCATGCAGCGTGGAGAGCAAAAGAAGCTTTGTGATGACCTGTAATGTCTGTCCTCCCACCTGAAGAGAACCCAAATTATACCTGCTGGAAGTGTAAGTGTAAGGGTTTGAGGAAATAGTTTCTATAATGCAACACACCAAAGATAAGAAATTCCTGGACAAGACAAATTAATCTCCTCAGGAGGGGCAGAGGAACAAAGTGAAGAGAACATGAAAAGAAAAGTGGAAGCATATGACCCAGAAAAGCAAGAGGATCTGGAGGCAGTCAGTGCCAATGGAGTTCAGTAATCAGCATTGGGCTCTTACTACAGAAGACAATCCAGAGCCATCTAAGCAAGTCTCACCAACAAGCTTCACAGAACGGGGCAAAATACACTTGGGTCCACTTCTTTGAGGAAACAGAAGTGCACTGTGGTGGTGAATGATTCTCCTGGGAGGAATTAAGGTTGTGGTACACAAACCTAATATGCTGCGTTGTCTTTCAAATGCCCATACCCAGGATGGGACAAACAGGCTACCAAGGCTCTTCAATCCCTCTGATAACTATCCCATCCTAATGCTTCATATGGGGGTGAACACTGCCAGAAGAGACCTTGAATAGATTTCCAGAGGCCATAATGCTCTAGGCAGTAATATGATAACCTGGGAGCCCAAATTGTACTTTCATCCATCCATCCATTTGAGAGAACAGTATTCTGAAAGTGAAGAACTGGCTACATAGATGGTGCTGCTGAGAAAGCCTTATGTTTCTTGACCTTGGACCATGGGCTACCAACATGAAGGACTCCTGAAAAGAGACAAGCTACATCTCATCAAGACTGGGAAGAATGTGTTCAGCTTGTTCTTTTACAATCTCATCAGGGGAGGTTAAACTGGAGTAAATGGAGGAAGGTAGGAACAGCCCTTTACTAAATATGCCTCCAAAGACTGGAGGCAAGAGTGCAGGAGACAAAAGGGGTAATGAAGGAAGAACTTAGAGATCCACAGAAAACTACAAGAACAAAGCCAGTAAGGGATACCAATCACAATCTCAAATGTACCTGTACCAATGCAGAGAATGTGGGAACCAAACACAGAGAATTTGAAATCCTAATAAATATGATGGCATTGGCATCACTGAAACTTGGTGGGATGACACACATGAGCCTGGAAGGCTACAACTTACTCAAAAGGAACACACTCAGCAAAAAGGGAGAGGGTATCACTCTGCATACACATTCACAGAAATTCATGACTCAGAGCACGGGAATCCTGATAGAGACTACTTGGGTAGGAATTAAAGGCAAGAGGAAGAAAAGTGATATCATCATGAGAGTTTTTTATAGATTGCCTGGAGAGCCAGAAGAGATGGATGATGCCTTTCTGTGCCAGATGATCAGACTTTTGAAGGGCACAGGATGGAGACAATGGATGTCAGCTACCTGACATCTGCAGGAAATCTAAGTCTGCCAAGAGTCAGAGGTCAAACACATTCCTATCTTGCTGACAACTTCATTGTCAGAAGGTGGAGGAAAGAACAAGAGGCCTGCTGTCCTGGACCTAATCCTACCAACAGGGAAGAACTGGGTGGCTGGCAACTTGGGGGAAGGTGACTGAGTTATCCTTGAGCTCCTGATATCAAAGGCAGAAGAAATAGAGATGTTCAGACTTGTATACTGAACGTTATAAGACTGGGTTTCAATGAACTCAGACAAAAGATAGGTCAGATGCAATGGTTTGAAATCCTCAAGGAAGAAAGTGTCCAGAAAGGATGGGAAATCTCTCTCTCTCTCTCTCTCTCTCTCTCTCTCTCTCTCTCTCTCTCTCTCTCTCTCTATCTATCTATCTATCTATCAAATTTGTATAGCCACCCATCTCACAAGAAGTGACTCTGGGAAGCGTACAACAATCAGATAACAACAACAATTATATAAGTGCAATCATAAAAATATAAAGCAATCATTATTAAAAGCTAAAATATATTAAAAAGTAAAATATACACACCACAGGCATGGAGAGAGTGAATATATTAATAGTGGAGCCATCTTAAGATGTTGTTGGTTCCCTGGGACCCCCAAGCCTGGTGACATAACCAGGTCTTGAGGGACTTCCAGAACATTAACAGGGATGGAACTGACCTGACTTCAGGGGGGAAATGTTCCATAAGGCGGGTGCCACAGCAGAGAAGGCCCACCTCTTGGGACCCACCAAATATAAGTCTCTGGCAGATGGTACTCGCAGCATGCTTTCTCTGCCAGATCTAATGGGGCGGGCTGATGTAATTGGGGAGAGGCGTTCCCTCAGATAAGCTGGTCCCATGCCATGAAGGGCTTTAAAGGTGGAAACCAGCACCTTGAATTGGACCTGGAACCAAACTGGCAACCAATGCAGGTCGCAGAGCTGAGGTGTAAAATGTGATGTTCTGGGAGCACACATAACTGCCTACACTGCTGTATTCTGTACCAGTTGAAGCTTCTGGATACTCTTAACTGAACGGAATTAACCACCACTAGAACCCACTCACACAACACCCCCCGGGCCACTTTAACAAGCCAGGAGGGGCATGGGTCTAAAGAGCAGGTGGTTGAGCTCACAGTCCTAAGGACCCTGTCCACTTCCTCAGATCCAACAGGTTCAAACCATTCCCAGATAACCGGGCAAGACTCCACCCCAGGCATCTCCTCTGGACCTGCAACAAAACCTGCATCCAACTGTGAGTGAATCTGAGTGATTTTGTCTGACAGACGCTGAGCAAACTCCTCTGCAAGCCCCTGCAAAAGGTTCCCTGGGCCCCCTTTACCCAAGAGGGCTCACGTCACCCAAAACAGGGCTGGGGGGTGGCAATCGGTGAATAAGGATGGAGAAGTACTGACATTTCGCTACCCTTACTGCCACAAGATAGGCCTTAATAGCAGCTCTAACCCATGTTCAGTCGAGTTCATCCTTTGTTGAGCACCAGTGACACTCTAGATATCTCTTCTCTTGCTTCATCTCCCTCAGCTCCTCCATGAACCACAGGGAGTGATGGGATCCCTTAGAGAGGAGAGGTCGCATGGGAGTGATCTGATCCAATGCCTCAGCTGCCCCCCTATTCCAAGCAGTGACTAAAGCTTCAGATGGACCATGCAGCAGATCAACAGGAACGACCTCCAGTTCCCTCTGAAACCCATCCAGGTCCATCAGTCGCCAGGGTGAACCAATCTACTGAGTCCAGCCTCCTGGCAGTGGATAGTGGCACTGCAGAATCCCTTGGAAATCAGGGCGTGATCTGATCATGACAAGGGGGACCCCAAGAGTTCCCCCAATTTCACATCACATAGAGACTGCTCCGACAGGAACACCAGATCTGGTGTGTGACCACTGTCCCATGTCGGGCTCTGGATGACCTGGGTTAGGCCATGGCTGTCATGGTGGCCTTGAACTCCCGAGCCACCCCAGACCCCACTCCTAGAGAAGACAGGTTGAAGTCCCCCATAACCATAAGTCTGGGGAACTCCACTGCCAGCCCAGAAATGGAGTCCAGGAGCTCAGGCAGGGAAGCTGCTATGCAGCAGGGAGGCTGGTACAACAGCAGCAATCCCAACTGATCCCTATAGCCCAACTTAATGAACAGGGTCTCACATTCGGTGACTTGTGGTGCAGCACCCCTGAAGGCCATAAGAGATTTCCAGGTGACAATCGCCATACCTCCACCTCTGCCCCAGAGCCCCAGCTGATGTCACACACAAAACCCTGATGGGCATATCTCCGAAAGGGCTACCCCTCCTCCCAGACCCAGCCAGGTTTCAGTAATGCAAGCCAGGTCATCCCTCTCATCAGTGATTAAATCATTGATGAGGGAGACCTTATTATGGACCAGCCTGGCATTTAAAAGCAACAGCTGAAAGCTAGGGCCTCTGAAGTTCTGCTGACAGGGTACTGGGGCTGAGGCCAAGGAGCTGGAATGTGAAACCGGTATAAGACAATGGTCTCGCGTTCTCCAAGAGCAGCCCGCTCCCTGTCTTCCACCATATCTCCCCCTGTCTGTCACCACCATAATCCTATGGACCACCTCCATCCTCCTAATGGTAGCCCCATCCCCAAATCCCAGCCCCCCAAGACTGGGGACCTCTCACTGTCCTCTCCAATCATCCTTGGGAGGGGAAGCCAGGCATCCCGAGGCACTTTAGCTTCATTACCTCTCAGCACCATCAGGGCTGAAATCTTACAAAATGAGATACTGCAGACACAATCGTCTACTGGAAGGGAAAATGGGAGATATCTAAAGAGACCAGTATGGTTATAGAGAAAGATTTTGAAAATGTTGGAGAAGAAAAGGAATGTATATAAGAAATGGAAGGAGGAGCTTATAAACAAAGAAGGATACAAGGCAATCAGTCTCTAGGAATATAGAGACTGCATTAGAAAGGCTAAAAGGCTAAAATGAGTTTGTGAGAAGTGCCTCCAACAACAACAACAACAAAAGCTTTTTCAGGTATGTCAGAAGCAAAAGGAAAGGCAGACCAACTGTAGGCTTGTTGCACGTAGAAAAGGATGAATTGGTGAGAAGGTAGAATGTCTTAACTAATAATGTACATCTATGTTTTCTTAGAAGGAAACAAAGCCCTAGCTGGCCATTGTTGTACCACTAGTGGAAGGAGAAAGCTGCAACTCAGGATAGACAAGGAGAGAGTAAATGAACACCAATTTAAGCGAATTTAAGTCTCCAGGGCCAGAAGAATTACATCCTAGGATACTAAAGGAACTAGTAGAGGTGACCACAGAACTGATAACTGTAATCAGTGAGAATTCATGGAGAACTGGCAAGATCCTGGAAGGCTAAAGGAGAATAAATCTAGTTCCTAAATTCAGACAGGGGAAGGAGGAGGATATGGAAAATTACAGACTTTTCAGCTTGATCAAATTATTAAAAAGCATACTGTATTGGTGAACAATTGGATAAGAATGCGTCAACAAGAGTTGGCATGGGTTTATTATAAACCAAGTCATCCAAACTAACCTTATTTTCTTTTTTGATATCTATTACTAGTTTAATAGATAGGGGAATGCCATGGTCATAATATACTTTGACCTCCGCAAAGCATTCAACAAAGTTTCTCATGATATCCTCATGAATATAATGAAAAAGTCTGGGCTAATTGATACAAGATGGATCATCTAGCCCAGTGCTTTTCAAACTTGGCAACTTTAAGATGTATGGACTTCAACTCCCAGAATTCCCCAGCCAGCATGCTAACTGGGGAATTCTGGGAGTTGAAGTCCACACATCTTAAAGTTGCCAAGTTTGAAATGCACTGATCTAGCCCATACTTAGTTGGATGGATTCACAGTTGGCTGAAACTAGTTATAAATGGATCCACATCAGATCGGAGAATAATATCAAGTGGGCTGTCTCCTGGGTCCCATGCTGTTCAACATTTTATTAACGAAGGGGCTGAGGGGATGATAATCAAATTGCAGATGGCACAAAAGTAGGAGGAGAAGCTAACAGTTTAAGAGAAAGAGAAGGCCTAGGTAGGTCTGAACAATGGGTCAAAACAAACAGGATTAAATTTAACCAGGATTAATATAAAGTCTTGCATCTCGGGGGGGGGGGAAAGGTTCAAGTATAGAACAGGGAGACACTGACTTGACAGGAACACTTGACTTGACAGTAGTACATGTGAAAGGGATCCAGGTGTTTTAGTATATTACAAGTTGAACATGATGGAAGAGTGTGATGCAGCTGCTAAAAAGACAAAGATTATTTTGGGATGTATTAACAGGAGGATAGAGTCCACTCTGTTTTTACAAAATGTTTATGTTTTCCTGCACTTCACTTTAAGAATGACATGAAAGATGGTTGGGGAAGCATGACCCTTTGAACACATTTTTAAGGGCAGCAATATTTTAAATTAATCAATAGCAAACTAACAAGAGAAAACCCACTGGTGGTGCAGCATTTTATCACATGCTCAAGCCCCCAATCACTTCTCATTTTGCCCAGCTGTAATATTGTGAGCATAGCAAGGCTGCAAGTCTTTAAATAAGCCCCCAACAAGTGTAACAGATATGGGCTGGGCTGAGTCATCAGCACTCCGTAGCAGTCTTACCCAACCTGATGGCCACCAGGCTGTGAGACTACATCTCCCAGAATTCCAGGCCAGCATGATCCAAAGCCAGAACAAGCTCTCAGGAGGAACAAATTAGGAATGAGCAACTCCCGGGTGTCTGATTTCCCCTTCGCATCTCCTGAATCCATCCCTATTTCTAAAAATACTCCTATAAATAAATTTCTAGAAGCTAATGTTTTGCTTTCCCCATATCAGTTTTCCATTTTATTCTGTTTTTTTAATTATTTTTTTTCAAGAAATTAGAGGGGGACCCCAAGGGAGGGAGGGGTTTCCATACAGACATTATGGCTTATGGTACCATTTGCTTACACTCAGCTAGCCAGCCACATCCGTAACAAGATGCCATGATGTCAAAATGATACATGAATGTCATGACACAGAGGACCGACTGAAGTACTTGCATTAGGACTTTTGATGGAAGTACGTAAATCTTACCTTTATCACCCTGTTATGATGTTATGATGTATTTGCTCCCCACTTGTCCTGTCCTGCAGACAACCCTAGGTCCAAGCCACCCCATTGATTTTATTCTTCATAAGTACTGTAGCTATATCTGCATCATCCTTTGCAATAGTGGATTTTAATTGACTAATTCAGAACCATTGCCGATATTTCTACACTGATGCTTTATGATCATCTTCCAAGTTTTCTTTAATTCCACCCTACACCAGCCTTCCCCAACCTGATATCTTCCAGATGTGGGGAAATTATAAATTCCAGAATTCCCAACCAATGTGACCTTTGTCCCAAAACATATCTATAGCATTAGATTCAGAATGTTGGCCTACACCTTCTCCTGAGAAAGGAGGAAAAAAAATGATGAAAATACAATCTTCATGGAGAAGAAGTAATTCAAACTAAAACAAGCCCTGGGCCCTTTTCTTCTTCTATATGACATTGTCACAAAGGGAACTCATAATTCAAACTGTTCTAACAATTTGACAGTTTGCCTGGATACGAAGCTGGGAATCAATCTCATTGGCAATAGGCCGCTGATGAATATTTAAATAGGTTGGTAGTCAACATGAGAACTCTGAAATGTAATATATTTTGGCAGTAAGAGAGAAGGAGTAAATGTGAGAACCAAATTAAAGTATCAGCTCAGTTTTAACTTTCTCAATCTCAGTACCCATTTGGGAGAGGAAATTTTCCTTTTTACGTATAAAATACATACATACATACATACATACATGCATGCATGCATGCATGCATACATACACCAATAATTTCCCATTTGTGACAACAGAGAAATATTCTCAAATCTTGCTTCACACATGGCTTCATCTTGTGGATGGGAGACAGAGTACTAACTAAGTCACATTAGTATATGGTGTCCCGTCCAAATACTAATCACCACCTGAAACACCTTATCTTAATAATATCAATTCAGTTATTTCCTACTGGACATGAAACTTAAAAATGTTAATCAGTGATTAATAACCACAATACATCACTCCCATAGTACATGGTATTTGGCATGGGGGGAGCAGGGCTGCTGAGTGGCCCCACATAAGTGAAAGCTTGAAATATTTCATTAAACATAAATGCAAGTCAGGGAATATATTATGACTGTATTAGTTTCCTGTTCCATTCATTCCAAATGAAGTGTTTCTGGCTACCCTCCAATGGGTTGAGATGCTCAGCAAAAAGAAGCAAGTATTTTTCATGGCCTCCCAAACATTCAAATCAATATCATTTCTTCAGAATTATTTTAAACAACACTTCTGAATTCAGACTACGAATAATCAAAAGCTACAAATGTTAAGCTTGCTATCCAGACCGAATAATGTGATTTTTACAGCAATCTGAGTTTAGAGATCATAAAATGATCTCATAAATGATCATTTCTTCTTAAGTAATTTGAATGGGATGGCCAACTTCTGTTGCTTTGGAAGCTATTCTATTTTCTTGAGAGTATTACTATGCCAAATTCTGTCCTTCAGTTTTCTAGAAACTGGCTTCTCCTGTTGTGAAGGAACATTACCCAATCCTGGGAGTGGCTGGCGCCTTGATGATGCTCCCCAAGTTACTGCCAATTTTAACATCTATCCTTGGATTATATTTATCTGCTATTTATTTAGGATTATTTTATACTGTAATTTTAATTGATTTTAACCACCTTGTAAACCACCCAGAGTAATTTTTTAACGAAATGGATGGTGACAAATTTGATATATAAATATAAATATAAATAAATAAATATAGAGCTGACCTTGGGAACAGGGAAGGAAGGAATGAGCCGTTATGGGGGCACTTTGAGAAAAAAAACTACTCTTGTTCTGAGAACAAGGAAAGTGTGAGAAAGAAACTCAAAATAACCCCACCTTGAATTTTTGGAGCAGGGAGAAACTTGAACAGTCTTTCAAGATTCTGTTATTCTACTTTGCTACAATAAAGAGCATTCCTGGAATCTCTGCCATGTCTGTTTCTTGACCTAGCCTTTCTTGAAGGGCTGACACCTGCAAAAGACGTTTCTGTTTTTCTACTTAATTCTCCAAGTACATAACATTTCTTCAGATCATTATAGCTGTAAGATGGCAAGGTGGTGAGGATTTTTTTTCCCAGTCAAATCCCATGGGCTTTTTCTCTCTTCTACTTTGCCCCCTCCTTCATAGCTGATGACCCCTCTTCCTGAGCAACCATAGCCCAATAGGAGAAGCTCTTTCATAATGTCTTTACTGCGAACTTAACTGATGTTGGGAACACCTGGAAAGATGAACATACAATTGAAAGAACACACCATTTAGCATAAAAACTCTGCATTGCATCCCTGAAAATTTCAGCAAAATGTTATTCAAAACTACTTCATTTTCCTTAAACTAATGAGAATGGTAAAAGCTGCAAAATATAATTTTTGCATAGCACTAATTGAAAATGAACTGCAGGATGGAACTATGTTTAGATTTTGGATATCCAAGAGTGATCTGTATAACTTTTTGAGTCCCTCTTCCATGTCCCAAAAGCCTCTAAGATCCCCTTGGTTTGGATTAAAAGAAGTGAAGATACAAAATCAAACAGAATTGATGAACAAAATGGGTTTCAAGATTGAGAAAAAGGTAAAATATTTGGGTGTTAATCTGAGAAATCTGAATTGTATGTAATTTCAAAATAATTATGTTAAGACATGAAATAAAGTTAAAAAAAGATATGTTAAGATGAGAAAAACTACAACTGTCACTGGTGGGGAGAATTTCTGTGATTAAGATGAATGTTTTGTCTAGAATGTTATTTTTATTTCAGACAATACCTATTTCGACAGGTGATACACCAATTAAACCAATTAAACAATGGCAGAAAAACATGTCTAAATTTGTGTGGCAGGGGAAAAATCACAAGTCAAATATAAGTTGTTACAAGATGCTAAAGAAAGAGGAGGTTTGGGTTTACTTGATTTGAAATTATATTTTGCAGCTTGTTGTTTAGTTTGGATGAAAGAATGGGTGATGGTGAGAAATAGAAGATTACTGGCGTGAGAAGAACACAATTTGAGGTTTGGGTGGCATGGTTATCTGTAGTACAATAAAGCTAAGGTTAATGTAGATTTCAAAAATCATTTTGTCAGACATGCCATATTGAGAACATGGAATAGATATAAAACCAGGTTGTGTCCGAAAATACCCAGGGAGAATACAAAATAAAATCAAGAGAAGATTTGACATTAGAAGGATATATTGTACGTGTCAATGGTTTTCCTATGTACAATTACTAGAAAGATTTAAAGTAGATAAAAATACTTTTGGTTTTGAACATTGTAAGACTGAATTTGAAACAGAATTATGTACAAATGATAAACATGTTATTGCTAAAATGTATAAACTTTTACTGAAATTTGAAACAGAAGAACAAGTGAAAGAATGTATGATAAAATGGGCTAAAACTTTTGGTTATACTAATGGAACAATGGGAGAATATGTGGATGAAAGGACTGAAATTTACATTATGTTATAATCTTAAAGAGAATTTTTATAAAATGATGTATTGTTGGTATTTGTCACTGGAAAAAATGTCTAAAATGTATAAAGGTACTTCAGATATGCTGGAAAAGAGGGGACTTTTTATCATGCTTGATGGACATGTAAAAAAGCTTTAAAAAATGGATCCAAATACATACATTAATTCAGAAGATTTTAAAGATTAATATACAACTGAAGCCAGAGGTGTTTCTTTTGGGATTGATTGACAAAAAGTTGAAAAAACCCATGGAACTTTGCTTTTATATATGATAACTGTAGTGAGACTTTTATATGCACAATGGTGGAAAGATTTGACATTATCCACAATGGAAGAATGGATGGTGAAGATGTTGGAAATTGCTGAGATGGCTAAACTGACAGCCTTGATTAGAGAAAATACATTAAGCTTAATGCCAATTGGAAACCCCTTTTGGACTTTTTGCGTGCAACATAAAAAAATGAAATTTTGATATATGGGTTTGATGATTAGAAAAAAATAGTCGATGATAGGAAAAAATGAAAGTTATGTTGCAATCACAGGGTAAGAGTTTAATTTAAACTTATACCTATAACTGCTGTAAAAGAAAACCGGAAGTCATTTCTTTATATTTATTTTTTCTTTCTTTTTCTGCACTTTTGGCTTTGTTCTTTCTTTCCTTTTTTACTTTCCTTTATCTTAAATATAAAATAAAAATAAATATTAGTTTCTGTTAGTTTTTATCTTTCTTGTTTAAAAAACTAATAGTTATTATAAAAAATGACTAAGCAGAAGTTAGGAAATATGTTGCAGACTTAGTAGGGTATCAGTGAAAGCCTTGGGAAAAATATTCAGCTGCTGTGACATATCTCGGTGTACAAAGATCAGAATCATGCAGGCAATGGTTTTCCCTGTGACACTCTATGAAAGTTGAAGTTGGACTTTGAAGACGCTGGATAGAAAGAATTTTGATGCTTTTGAGCTTTGCCATTGGAGAAGGCTACTGAAAATACCATGAATAGCCAAGAAAACAAACAAATAGACTATAGAACAAATGAATCTTGAGTTCTTGCTTGAGGCCCAAATGACCAGGCTAAAATTATCATAGTTTGGACACATTAATCAAAGACCTAGGTCTCTGGAAAGTCTATAATGCTGGGAAAGGTAGAAGGAAAGAAGAGGAAAAGAGGACAATCAGCAGGAAGATGGATAGACTTCATTACAATTTTTATTTATTTATTTATTTATATATCAAATTTGTCACTGTCCATCTTGTTGAAAAGTGACTCTGAGCAGTTTACAAAGGAGATAAGATCAATTCAAATACAATATAAAAACAATCTTAAAAATAATAAATAAATTCCAAGAATGATGGAATTGGCGAATAACTCAGGAGTGACATCAGGGCACCAGCCACCCCCAGGATTGATTAAAACTCTTATCGCCCCATGCAAGCTGGCAGAGCCAGGTCTTAAGTCCTTTCTGGAAAACCAGGAAGATAGGGGCCCGCCGCACCTCGAAGGGAGAATATTCCAAAAGGCGGAGGCAACAGCAGAGAAGGGTCTCCTCCTGGGCCCTGCCAGCCGACAGAGTGGTCACGGCATCACTTAGGTCACCCAGGATGGAGATGTATAGCTGGGTATCATCTGCATATTAATGATACCTCATCCCATGGTGGCAGATGATCTCACCCAGTGGTTTCATGTAGATGTTAAAAAAGAGCGGAGAAAGTACCTAACCCTGCGGCACCCCACAATGGAGGGGCTGCGGGATGGACCTCTTGTTCCCTTTCAACACCGATTGGGATCAACCTTGAAGGAAGGAAGAGAACCAGCACAAAACTGTGCCATCCACTCCCAGCTCTCCAAGTCAACCCAAAAGGATACCATGGTGGATGGTATCGAAAGCCGCTGAGAGGTCAAGAAGAGCAAGGATGGATGCACTACCCCATCCCGCTCCCACCAGAGATCATCTATGAGTGCGACCAATGCCAATTCCATCCTGAATCCAGGCCTGAAACCTGACTGAAAAGGGTCCAGATAATCCGTTTCCTCTAGGATTCTTTGAAGCTGCAATGTCACCTCCTTCTCAACCACCATCCCTAAAAAGGGGAGGTGGAAGACTGGATGAAAATTGTTCAATTTGGTGGGATCCAGTGATGGTTTCTTGAGGAGGGGATGCACCAGCGCCTCTTAAAGGCAGCTGGGGACACTCCTTTCCCCAAGGATGAATTCACCATTGCCTGGACCCACCCACATGTTACCTCCCAAGTAGCCTTAACCAGCCAGGAGGGACAAGGGTCTAATTGACAGGTGGTGCCATTGACTGCCCAGAGCATCCTGTCCCACTTCTGGGTCCAACAAGATCAAACTGGTCCCAGATAACAGGGTAAGTCCATACCCTGGGCATCTCTATAGACCATGCCCCACACTTGGCATCCAACTGGGACCGAATGTGATTACAATGGCCATGGCCACACTGTTGGGAGATAGGTTGGGGACACATCATCCCAAAGAGGGACTATTTATATGGTGGTTAATAGTTGGCCCCAACTTGATAGCATATAATCAATCAATCAGACGACACGATTTCTCAATGGGGACAACACCTGGCCAACCTTGTGTGGGCTGGGAACCTAAGCAGGCTTGGGGCTGGTTAGTCCTTCAATGGGAGATTACCACAAAATACTAGCACTATAGACTATACTGCAATTTTGGGAAAAAAATCCTAGAATAAGGGAATTTTATTTATTTATATAACATGCCTATTTTTAGGCTGCTTAACTCCCAAGATTCTGCACTTCCATACTGTTACCAAGAAAACTGCCTGGTTTTCTCCAGTTAGACACTGGGAGTTTCACTTTTAAGGAGGAGAACAATTTTTCATTGTTTGCACCTAAGCTTTGGAATTTGGAATCCTGCCCACCAACACCCTTCTCAAGTATTTTTTCTTCTTCTTAGGAAGTCCTTCTGCTATTTTGATATTTTATACAGCATTTTGTTTTGCTTTTTTAGCAGGTTACTGCATTTAATATTTTATTATTATTGGTTTTGGTGGTGGTGGTGGTGGTCGTACAGTCAGCCAGATGTTTAGACTGGATTTGGCATTTTTATCCACCCATCAAGTTCTTCCCAAGGACTTGGGATAGGCAGATGTTGTTGTCTGACGGTGTTAAAGGTATCGTTGCAGGATGTAAATTTTGTTGCTGTTGTTGTTGTTATTGCTGTACTGCTGTATTCCTTCTAACTTTTTTTTAAGTGTTTGAAAGTGATTACTCTGATCATTTGTATTTGAATGTTAAAAGGTGCCCAGAACTCAGAGGTGGATCATAAACATTTTCAGTGAATAAATATACTTTATCTGAAGCTCAACAACCATGCAGTCATTCTCACTATAAAATTTATGCCACTGAGGCAGTTGGAGCATATGAGGTCAGACAATACATTGAATATAAATATGCATTTTGGCAAATCTCACGTTACACCCAGAATCAAAGGAGGCGTTACACTGAAATAGGAAACATCTGCACAGTCTCTTCAAAGATTTGTAGTTAAAAACCAACCATTCGTAATATTTTAGTTTTTATAAGCAAGGGTCCCGCTGCTCAAGTCTCCAGATATCTGAAAAACCCTATCTTATTTCCTCCATATTTTGTTATTGTTCTTCTTCTATTGATCTGCAGTTCAGAAAGGCGTTCATTCTTTGGGTTAAAAAGCTTGCTCTTTCTCTCTCTCTCGCTCTCTCTCTACATACATATATACATACATACATACATATATATTTAAAATCATTTTCCTAAAATGATTGCTGTTTTGAAACAGGGTTTTGTCTGAGATTATAATTTTTTGCAAACCACTCATTCTTTTGGGGGAGAAGGGCCAGTCTTACATTCAGGGTCCTTTTCTTTTCTGATACTGTAAATACAGTCTGATGTCAGTTTGGAAATAATTCAACTCCTTCTCTGACTGCCTGTTGTGGTTTTCCCATTTGCACAAACATCGCATTATAGCTGGAGAGAGGGGCATCTTTAAACTACGCCCCCCCCATGCCCCATCCACAGCCGTAAGTCAATATTTCGGAGGGGAATTTGCTTAGCCTCATTTGATCCTCTGTTGCAAGAGCAGTTACCGTTGTGCTCATCCTGATGCATCACAAAATGTTTCTCTCTCTTTTTCCAGGACCAGCTCCAGGTATATGAAGCACCCAGAGTGGAACATCCAAAGTCTAACCCCCACCCACCACGGTACACGATCCATCCCACAATTAGCTCTGCAAAGAAATCCACTGATTGTTTTTCCTGCAGCAAAGTTTGCCATAAATATTCTTGATTTATATCTCTTTCCTTTTCTGTCTCCTTAACTTCCCTCCCCCTTCTCTCTCATATATGGAGACCATTTTATAAATTAAAACAGTAACATTTGACCAATAGGCACTCCATCATTGTCTGTCTGTCTGTCTGTCTATCTAATCTAATCTATCCTGCCCTATTATACTTCCAGCTGCTATTTTTTGATTTAGCAAATTCTTTCTTCACCTTTCCACTGATGTTAGCACGCAAGCTCACTGACTGCAACTAAAATGAAAAACCAAACTAGAAAATGTGACATTCAAAACAATCTAATTAAAATAGGTTCATAGTTAAAAGCTTGGGGAGACACATTTTTGCCATTTCCTTAAATATTGGAAGATAGAGGGCTGAACACATTTCTCAGGGAGAAATTGTCCCCTAGACTGGGACACGGGAGGAGGCTCTGTCCTGCATAGCAGATAGCTGAGCTTCTATCAATGGGGAGAGAAGAAGAACAGAATCAACAGAACTTCTGTTGCTGATCTCAATAAATGAGTGGGTTCAGAGCAGGAGAGGCGATCCCTCAGACAGTTTCGTTCTAAGCTTTTGAGGGCTTCGGCAGTCAATGCCAACACCTAAATTGTGCTGAGTAGGTGAATAATAACCACTGCAGATCTTTCAGGCCAGGAATTGTGGCATCCATGAACCTTGTCCTCATTAGCAGCCTAGTGTTTATTTTGTGCACCAGTAGTAATTTGCATCTGCAGCTTTTAATAGCCAATCATTCTCCAATAAGCCCATAGAACAGGGTTCCTCAACCTTGGCGACTTGAAGATGTGTGGACTTCAACTTCCAGAATTCCCCAGCCAGCATGGCTGGCTGGGGAATTCTGGGAGTTGAAGTCCACACATCTTCAAGTCGCCAAGGTTGAGGAACCCTGCCATAGAAGGTCAGCTTTTCTTTATCATTACAAATTCTGATGCTCTTGTCCACTGGCGTCATGAAGACACTTTCTAAGCATTGCAACTGTCACCTTGAATTAAAACTCAGCAAAGGTTTCAGAGCAATTACTGTTTTCCCAATGGGAAATTAAAGGTTATTCAGCAATCCTGGCAGGATGTAATTTTACATCTTCTTGGATAGGTTCCAAAATAGGAATAGTTTCTACTAAGTAACATGACCTGCTGCTTGACAGACAAGAATCACAAGACAAGAAGAGGGTAAATAAAAGAGTGGGGTAGGCAACCCACAACCGGCAGGCTGCATGTCTCCCTAACCTCGCTTTTGGACTCAGTGTCCCCCATTACAAAAAAAGAGGCTGAAAATTCCATCCCAACCCTACTGGAGACAGTACTGTTCAGTGGCCAAAGCTGACCTCAAAAAGTTGCCTACCCCTATGTAGAGGTGTCAGCCTTCCCAGGTAGACCAGACAGGAAACACAACCAGATGAGCTAATTCTGCTTTATTGTAAGGCTACATTAACAGAATCTTGCAAGTCTGGAAGTACAAATCTCCCGCCATCTCCTTTACAGCTTGATAAGTTAGGGAGATTCCTTTCTGAATTTCTTTCTCTGCCCATTATGCAGTTGCAGGCTAGGCCCTCTCTTATCTGATTGCTCCCTAGGCAGCATCTCTTCCCCATATCTCCCAAGGCCATCCCCACATACCATTACAAGAGGAGGCATCATTGGGCCAGCCCACTTTGCATTGTCCCCTTGGGGCAAAGCTGAATTAGCTTCTGCTAATTTGTTCTTGAGAAGCTGAGGCCCTAGGGAAGCAGCTGGAGAGAGGCAAACCCATAGCCACACTGGTGGGCAGAGTTGGAAATACAGCCATTTCCCTGAAGACAGGTCCATGGTTAGCTCTTCATAGAACAGATTCTTCTTGAGGATAAAGTAGCTAAGCCCAGGAAACTTGGAGAGTTATTCAGCAAGGGCTTAGGACATAAGATGAGGTGTTCTACGATAGAGAAAGAGCAGGGGAGTCTCCAGTTGATTGTAGGGTAGAGGATCTTTCCTAAAATGTGGAGAATTCTGCACAAAGATCTTGCATCCTTTCTAAAGACTTTGCAATATAAAGTGTGTGAACAGAGCCCACAAAATGTGAAAAGTGTGGCTGCAGTTCCCAGAGACCTCCAAAAGTTGTTAACAAATTCTAACTGTTAACGAGAGAGAAGGGAATAATACTTAAATACATGAGCAATCGTATTAACTCTATGTGATAGGGCTGTGCAGTGCTTTGGATCCAGTTCCCAGAAGATGATTCAGAGTGCATGGATGTGCAAACATAGCACTCCTCTTCAACTTTTTAAAGCAGCTGCATCTTTTCTCAAGATGATGTGGCAGCCAGGGAGGGCAACTACACAATCCCAGAAAAAGACACAGGTGCTTTAAAGAGTCACAGGTTCATTTGCAGAGCTACATTCATGCTACCGCCCTCTCTGAAGCACTTTTTTAGAATTACTTCCAAAGTGCTGTACTGCCCTAAAAATTCATTTTTTGTTCAATATAAATGAAATAAAATGAAACTTAATTTTTGGTCCTGGCCCCACCAACTCCTTTTGGGAATATAGGCCATACCACATCAGCTGAAAGCAAAGGGAGACTCTTGAACTAGGAAAAGTTGGATATCCCTGATATAGGTTGCCTTTTAGCCTGCATGCACGCTGTATATTTCAAAACGACAGGCATCTTTGTAGCATTAAGTACTTTTATGTGTGTCTATGTGTGTGCACGCATGTGCATGTGTCTTGATATTTATTAATGCCGAATGAGCCGGCCGTGTCCTTCTGTTTGCACATCTATCACCCTTGCCCCAGGATATAAATCAAGCTGAAAAATACAAATGCCCAAGGCAATTGACAAATGGAACACAGCTTTTTAGCTTCAGAGCCAGCAGCAGGACTAGAGGGAGAAAGGGAAATGACTAGAAAGGGATTAAGACTAGCACTGCTTGTGCAATTATGTAACGTTTGGCCACAGTTTGATTTCAGAGAAAAGCCAATTCCATTTTCAGCAGATATGGCCACTTCAATAATAGTGAGTATCTCCAGACCAGGATAATATCTGCAAATAATGTAAGAACGCATTCCCATTGCCCACCCCTCCAAGGGTTCATTTGTGGGACTAGAAGATCACAATAATTATTTCCAGTTCTAGCATGGAGCCAGTTTGGTGTAGTGGTTAAGGCACCAGGATAGAAACTGGGAGACCAGGAGTTCTAGTCCTGCCTTAGGCACAAACCCAGCTGGGTAACTTTGGGCCTGTCCCTCTCTCCTGGCCCTAGGAAGAAGGAGGCAAGGGAAAACCACTTCTGAAAATCTTGCAGAGAAAACTACAGGGACTAGTCCAGGCAGTCGCCAGGAGTCAACCCTGACTTCAAGGCACCAAGGGAAAAAAAACAAGGAACCAGGGACTAGCTTCTATAGTAACTAAGTTTCTCTTTCCTTTTTCACAAGTTTGTCCAAATATTCTGTGGGTGAGCTCAAGGGTGGGCTGCCAATTTGTTAACAAGGGGCTCTCCAGGCACAGACAGGAGGGGTGTGTGTGAAAAGTCTTTCTAGGGGGGTCCAGAAAAAGAAAGAGATCCTGTTTTGCTTTCTTGCTTCATTCAGAACCAGGTTAGTCAGGATAATGACTAATAAAACTAGGTAACAATGCATTAGCTCATCCTTTCTTGGGTCCTCCTCAAGTGGTCTCCCATCCTGGAGTCCTTCACAACTGTAGGATCAAGCTGCGATGCCTGCCTTAGTCCCCTCACACCTACAGATGCAAACAGTCGTGGTGAGTTTGGTTTCCTCACCCTCTTCCAAGGATGCAATATTAAATTTAATCTAACTATTTTATATTAAACCACCCAAGGGCTTAACAAGTATGGCTGTGTTCACACCACATACAGTTGCAAGAAAAAGTATGTGAACCTTTTGGAATTTCATGGTGTTCTGCATTAATTTTTCATAAAATGTGATCTGACCATTATCTAAGTCAAGAGTATTGACAAATATAATGTGCCTAAAATAATAACACAAAAACAATTCTGATCCTTCATGTCTTTATTGAACACATTCATTCAACATTCAAAATGCTAGTGGAAAAAGTAAGTGATCCCTTGGAATCAATAACTGGTTGACCCCCCCTTGGCAGCAATAACCGCAACCAGGTGCTTCCTGTAGCTGTGGATCAGACCTGCACATCGTTCAGGAGGGATTTTAGCCCATTCTTCCTGGCAGAACTGCTTTAGCTCTGCCATATTCTTTGGATGTCTCATGTGTATGGCTCTCTTCAAGTCATTCCATAGCATCTCTATTGGGTTGAGGTCTGGGATCTGACTTGGCCACTCCAAAAGGCGGATTTTGTTTTTCTGAAGCCATTCTGTTGTGGACTTGCTCCGGTGTTTTGGGTCATTGTCCTGTTGCATCACCCATCTTCTACAGAGTTTCAGCTGATGTACAGACATTCTCACATTATCCTGAAGAATTTTTTGATACACTTGGGAATTCATCTTTCCCTCAATGACTGCAAGGTGGCCAGGCCCTGATGCAGCAAAGCAGGCCCAAATCATGATGTTTCCTCCACCATACTTTACGGTTGGGATGATGTTTTCATGATGATATGCAGTGCCCTTTTTACGCCAGATGTAGTGCTGCGTGTTCTTTCCAAATAGTTCAATCTTTGTTTCATCAGTCCACAAAACATTTTGCCAATACTGCTGTGGAGTGTCAATGTGCTCTTTTGCAAACTTCAGGCATGCAGCAATGTTCTTTGTAGTAAGCAGCAGCTTCCTTTGTGGTGTCCTGCCATAGACACCCTGCTTGTTCAATGTTTTACGTACTGTAGACTCATGAACACAGACGTTAGCTAGTTCCAATGATGCCTTCAAATCTTTGGCTGTCACTCGAGGTTGTTTCTTTACCTCATTGATGAGTCTTCGTTGTGCTCTTGGGGTCATTTTGACTGGGTGCCCACTTCTTGGTAGAGTAGCCACAGTCCCAAAGTGTCTCCACTTGTAGATCGTTTGTCTAACTGTAGACTGGTGAATTTCTAAGGTCTTTGAAATCACTTTGTAACCCTTTCCAGCTTTATATAAATCAACAATTCTTGATCGTAGATCCTCTGAAAGTTCTTTTTGGCGAGGCATGGCTCACATAAGCGTATTCTTTTTGTGCGGAGCAAACTCAAAAAGTATGAGTGGTTTTTATCAGTCAACGTAGCTCTAGTCCCACACCTCCAAACTCATTTTCTTAACAAGACTCCAGGCAGGTATGCTAACACCTGACTCCAATTAGCTTTTTTGAGGTCAACTGAAGGGTTCACATACTTTTTCCCGTAGAACTATGAGGTTTTTATGGTTGTTCTCAATAAAGACATGAAGGATCAGAATTGTTTTTGTGTTATTATTTTAGGCACATTATATTTGTCAATATTCTTGACTTAGATGATGGTCAGATCACATTTTATGACAAATTAGTGCAGAACACCATGAAATTCCAAAAGGTTCACATACTTTTTCTTGCAACTGTATTTAACCAGGCCAGGTGATGGCAGGAAGAGGTTCCATTTCACAATATGCTATGCTTAGTTACTGTTAACCTAGGTTAGGTTTCTTGTGGTTCAGAGTAGGGTTTCTCAACCTTGACAACTCTAAGATGTGTGAACTTCAATTCTAAGCATGCTGGCTAGGGATTTGTGGGAACTGAAGTCCATATGTCTTAAAGTTGCCAAGGTTGAGAAACTCTGGTTTAGAGAACAGTGCAAACCCAGCCCATTTGACTCATTTACGGTTCAGAATGGGGGTTTATTACCAAATAAAGTGTGTGGTGTGATCAGAGCAAGTCACACATACAGAATTAGATTGCATAATAGCCTGATTTTATAAAAAATAGCTTTTCATAATCTTGTCAACTACAGTTGTGAGTCTTAAAATTGTTATCAAGCAATTTTTCTTTGCTGTTGCACCATCCTGCAGAGAAGAAAACAGTTTAGTTTAGAACGGAATTACAACCAAGATTAATAAATCATCACAACTCTTGGTGAGGCTGAAATGAAGTATGTACCATTATGACAATGGCAATTAATTTAGAAGAGCCAGAAACATTTGGTCATTTGTTCAATGCGCAACATTTGCTCAATGCACAACATCCTTGATTTTCAAAAAATGTCTTATTTAATGATATCCCACGATTAAGACACCAGCTGCTTGGATTCATTCCCATGAATAAGATGCAAGAGCAGCAGTCAGAGAAAAGCAGGAGGGAGAACTTGATGAGACAGGCACAACTGCATTTGATCTGCAGGAGGTCACAGCAGGCAAGTAGCATTAGCAGCTGTGGCTGATAGTTGGAAAACAAAGCAGGGTTAGACCTGGTTAGTACTTGGATGAGAGACCACTAGGGGATCCCAGCACTGTAGGCTAGGCTCAGAATGCAGCTGAATGGTCAAATAGGAAAAACATACAAAGGAAGATAATGTCAAACACTACCATATTGCTGCCAAGAAAACCATAAAAGGTGAGCTTGACTAAGGTAGACCTTTTTTGAAATCTTCAATATAAGCATTAATAGAAATTAATTGCAGCAATTATTGTGTTCAGAACCTACATTTTATGTCCTTATTTGTGCTGATTCTCCTCAGCAAAATGCTGGCATCCAGGGCTAGACTTAGATGTGAAGCTAAGTGTATGAACATATTTAATATGTCTAATTTCTAATAACAGGAATTTCATTTAAACCTGGGATTATGATTCATCCTTCCTTCCTCCTGTGATCTAGGAGTTGCATTGGTACAATACAACAAACTACAAAAATAGACATTTTTGCCTAGAATATTATGCAAATCCAGCATTGCTTAAGTCCTGGGAAGGGCAGTAGTATTAAGAGACTCAAGATGACTCCTTCCTAACTCTGGGGTCTAAGAAGGAGGGGAAAAGAAGTATAATCTGACTTGTAAGAATCTGTTATTCTAGGCTATCTCAATAAAGTACAGCTCTGGTCTTCTTGCAGAGTATATTTTTTCATCTGGTCTACCTCAAAGGGCTGATAACGGCTTTGTGCAATGGATGAACTTAGACACAAACTAGGCCATTTGCATTAAATACCCACCACATGAGTCTCTAGTCTTTGCATCATTTGCACTGGTACCGATGCTGGGAAGAAATATGTTGAGCCCCTACACTGAGGGAAGGGAGGCCCAAGTAGATAGAAACTTCAGTCCCCTTTGCCAGTTCATTCCTTAAAATAATCCCGTCATTTTCAGTACATACGGGATTGAGATGTGATCTAGGGTCTTATCTCAAGGGATGGGCAAAACAGTAGACACAAAGGCCTGGAGAAGTATACTGTTGGTAAAGGCAAAGTTTAGCTACATTTCCTTTTCTTATGTCTTTAATTACTTTGGCTTACAGGTTTTACTCTCTTTGTGCACTTAAAGGTTGTTTATCCTGAAATGGCATAATGGGAAGAGACAGACGGAATGTCCCGAACCTGAAATGGGCTAGTCTGACCTTGGAGAAATACTCTTCTGACTTTGGATTCCAGAGTGGTCAGACTTTGAAAATGGGGAAACAAAACCATTTCTGGAACGCTCAGAAAGACCTATTTTCCAAGGTCATTTCCAGAATACTTGGAATGGCTCTTTCCAAAGTTCAAATATTTTGCACATACATACTTATCCCATCTAGTTTGACTATCAGAAATGCAACTTGTGACGTCTGACAGTGCAAAAAGTAGAATTTTTGTCTGTCTTGTAATTTTCTTATGGAGAACAGCAGAAGATGCCAGAGAACTTTTAATGTAGCCTTTGGTGAAATATGTCAAACAATCATAATTTTCTACACAAAGAAAGCTCTTTTTTGCTGAAAACTTGAACCTCAATGCAGAGTTAGCTGAGCGATGAATCCCAGATGATGGAAACGAAAAGGTCATCACCTTCCCAGACTCCTTGAAGTATCTGACAGGCTGCTGTGTTGGCCCTGCCAGCAAGAGGCTTTTATTTAATCACACTACACAGTCACAAACACTGTCAACATTGGGGTTTCATTAATCTGTGTTACTCTCCTTTGACTTCAAAACCTCAGAGCATATGAAGGGCTATATAAGACAGATATTGTTGACATTAAAAGCAAGCTCACAGCAACCTGATGACACTCCAACAACACAGTAAGAGATTAATAGCACAAGATGGTGAGGTTCCCGGCAGATAAGAATCAATCAGAGTTAGCAATGTCCACCTTTTAATTAAGTGATGCACAAAGCTATCACCAGGTCATAAAGTAAATGAAGCAAGTAACTATCTATCTAGGAATGGTTCATCCTTCTGTTACCTGCATCTTTGTACTTGACTGGGTAGGAAAACTATTTGCATTATAATTGCACCTCTTTTTTAAAAAGCTGTATCATAGAGTAGGGTCTGTCTGCAGAAAGTCCAGTGAAAGCTTTGTCCTGTTCAGAAAGCACATACTGTACAAGGCATTGCTATCATATTGGTTACTGCCTGGATAGGAAACTGGCTTTGACTCCTGCGATTTCCTTCATGGGCAATTACTGTCATATTTAGAAGTGATAATATAAAATCAATCCTAATTCAGAGGTGTAAATGCTACTTAGATAAATGTCTCGAAAATAAAAGCAGTCTGAGACTGAAACCAATTATCTAGAGAGTTGGCTGGTGGGTCCTTCCACACTGAAGAACTTTCAACCAGCAGCTGGACAGCCTTTTCTTGAGAATGTTTTAGCTGTGGAGCTCCTGCACCAAACAATACATTGGACTAATTCACCCACAAGAGGGACTTCTGAATCTATGATTCCAAGAACTGCAGATGGATCACCGCCATATTTGCATGGAAGTCCCCTTGATTTTCATGGGCTTTTACTAAAACTTACAGCAACAGAATATCCTTCACATGAAGTAAAATGCTATACAAATACAAATCACAGGCAGGGGGTGGGGGGGCATGCAATCAAAAGTCAGGATTGGTCATCTCCACCCACATGGGAAAGACGACATTTTCCTCTTAAGTTTTTTCTTGATGATGTATCTTAACATCCTTTCTGCCCTTTCTCCATAGTATGTCTGTTCCACACTGTCAAGACGACTCTGACCAAACTCCTCTAAAGCAACGTAGGTTCAACTTGGACATATTTTCATCATAACCACTTATTACCCTAGAAAGCCTGAATTCCACAGTGCTCCTTCCACCCATCCAATTGCAGAGTCCAGAGAACCATAAGAATGTAAAATCCTGAAGGAGAGGAACCCAGCATGTGTAAGTTCCCCATTTGGACCATAGGAAAAATATCCCAACCCCCAAGTTCCACCAAGTTAGGGCACAGGTTGAAACCCACTTTTTACAATTTTTGCTGTACCAAATGTGAGCTGTGAGTAAATCACTTGCCTGATGTTATGGAATCACAGAGGCACAGTCCCAACCTGGAAAAGTTACCTGAGCTCTTAGTGATGTCCCACAGTGATCAGTCCCACCCAATAAGTTACCCACAGGACCAAGGACCACATTATTTGTACACTGTGACTGCTTTTCATTCATAGACCTGGTTTATACAAAACATGAACAAGTTGTTTTGGTTTTGCTTTAGCAGATGAAAAAAAACAGATATTGTGGCTTATAACCATGGTTTATTGCTTAATATATTGTACAAACCTATTCAACTGCAGTGTACTCATGTTAAGGAAACCATGGTTTGGGGAAAACAGTGATTGGATCTCTCAGTCCAAACAAAAAAGTTATACTGGACATGGATAAATATTTTAAGGCTTTCTTAAACATTCAAAACACTGAATTATTCAGCAGAAGAACCAGTGAAAGAGAAAGCAACAGCTAATTTCCCATCACAAGCCTTATTATCATAGATTATGGCCCAGAGCTCTCACTCTTATTAGAAACAAAGCAATGAATAATAAGTGAAGTGTTTAAAAGGAAAATAGTCTCTATAGGCAAATGTTGTCTACAGAACAATTTAAATGGATAAAACATTAGGATTCAATCTGAAAATAAGACAATCTCAGCCACTATATGCAACAGGAACCAACTGAGAGCAGCTCAGAGAAATATGTTTATTTATTTATTTTATTTATTTAGTGGACTTGTCCCCTCCCATCTCCCCACAATGGGGGACTCTGGGTGGCTTACATCAAATTAAAATCATAAATACATGATTAAAAGTTATTTAAAAAATCACGCTTACAGAGATAGAAAAGAGATTAAAAGATCCAAGAGGCCAATAGAGGCCACACCAGGCCACTAAGGGGCTAGCCAACCCCATTTCTGACATCCTCCCTCCCCGCCCCAGGCCAGATGGCAGAGCCAAGTCTTCAAATCCCTCCAAAAGTCCTGGAGTGAGGGGGCCTGTCTCACCTCCAGGGGCAAGATGTTCCAAAGGGCGGGGGCTACAGGAGAGCAGGCCCACCTTCTGGACCCCGCTAATTGGAGTTCTTTTACCAAGGGGGTCCGGAGCATGCCCTCTCTGTGAGATCAGGTGGGACAGGTTGAAATCGTGGGGGCGAGGCGGTCCTTCACGCTACCCTTTCTCTGATTTAATCCAACATGGTAAACCTTAACATTATTCACAAAGCACAGTTTCTTTGCTCATATAACATGCTAAGCTCAGATTAACTATATTAAAGTTTAATGTGATGATTTGGATGATGCAACATGCTAAGACATTTAAAAGAGAAATTAGATTTCCTATATGAATAAGTATATCGGTGCAACTCCTTGCAGAACAGAGACATGACTGAGTGTGTAACCCAGTGTTTTTCAAACTTGGCAACTTTAAGATGTATGGACTTCAACTTCCAGAATTCCCCAGCCAGGTTTGAAAAACACTGATGTAACATACTGAAAGTATGGTATTCTGCCAGAATTTGACATTTCCAGATAACCTTTATCGCTAAGAGTCAGTGTCAACATTCAGCAACTAGATTTTTTCTACGAAAAGTCCATCCCCAACTGGTTCTTCAGGTCTTCAATAGTGTACCCATCACTGCTACTATGACTGAGTCCATCCACCTTATAAATATTTGACTACAGATACACCTATTTCCCTATCCTGGAGTACATACTCACCTATATAAAACTCACAATTCATGGATACCTCTGGAATTTGGAAAATCCACCAAATTTGCCTGGAAATGGGAATGCTTTTCTATGATCTGTATCCTACTTGCACAGCTTTGATCCTTTGACTTGAAGTAGTTCTTGATAGAGAGGAAAAACAGGAGATCAGGAACTATGGCTAGAGAGCTGTGTTTTCTTTGGCAGATTAGATGCTGCAGTATAAAATGCTAAGCCTTGTGACAGGAAATCAGATGATTATTTTTCTCTGTAAATGATGTTATTGCCCAGTAATTAGACATGTGGGAACAAGAATGCCATAATATCAATTGATATCCCTTGAGTAAACATTTTCACTCATTACTGATCATGCAATCACAGGTTTTCTCTGGTATGTGTTTAGATATAAGGGAGCCAGTGTTGTCAGGTTTATACTTAGAGCATGTTTGAGTCTCCTTGCTGGGTTCAAAAACTACTCTGGGCAATTTCCAGTTTAGTTTGCACGCAGCACACTCCCAGTCAATCTACATCTCCAGAATGGAACAAGCATGCACACCACTCAGTTCAACTAGGGAAAATATAACTTGACGTTTATTTGTGAAACTTCAGCAAACATCAAAAACATTTAATTGGCAAAACAGGATAAAAGGCAAGCAAAAAAAAAAAAAGGAAAAGACAGGCAACAGTTTATGATTTATACATCTATTTATATCAAAAGGTACAGAACTGTCAGAGTTACTGGATACAACACTTGGGAAATTATTTAGCATGGTGGGTTTGAAAGAGCATTGGATAGAAAAAGCATTGATGCTTTTCAACCTTGGTGTTGGAGAAGATTCCTGGGAATACCACAGATAGTCCAAAAATTGGATCATAGAAAAATCAATCCAAAGTTCTTGCATGAGGCACAAATGACCAGGCTCAAATTATCATTATTTTGGACACATTAGGCAAAGATCCAGTTCCCTTGAGAAGTCCATAATGCAGCAAACATGGATGGAAAGACAAGAAGAGGACCACCAACAACAAGATGGATGGATTCAATTACATCAATGATAGGTGCACCTTTGGAAAATCGGAAGGGCCAGGTTGGAGAGAGATCATCTATCTATGTGGTCACTAAGAGTTGATACTGACTTGATAGCACATAATCAATCAATTAATCAATTAGCATGGCAGTCCCAAAGGGAATAGCCTTTGGTTATTCCAGTCTTAATACTTTTATGTACATTATGGCAGCAGAACAGAGATGGAAAGTAGGACATCAGGTCATCCTCCCTATATTCTGCACCATGAAGAAAACAATTAAGTGCAGCAAATGGGCATGATGTATCCAACAACATGGACCTGCCTAACCTACTTCACAGGGTTGCTTTTGCCATGATAAAATAAAGGAAGACCCCCTGCATACACCACCACTTTGAATGTCTTTATAATATCACCTAGCCATTGTTCAAGTATGGAAATCCTGTCCTTCTTATTGTTCTTTTGACTCCAAAATGGTTGGAGAACTCTAGAAGATACTATTAAGTCTGTTGTGGGAAAATTACCATCAAGATGGACTAGAAATAGGATGGTGGGAGGGAAGGAAGGAAGAGGAAGAAGGGAAGGAAGAAGATTTCTGATGTTCCCTGCCAGCTTCCCACAACAAAGTCAATGGGGAAGCTGGCAGCAAGTCATAAGTTGCCCACACTCCCACTGCTTTTTTGCCCTTGGTCATTTTGTTTCTCTGTTTAAGGAAATTATCTCTGAAATGATGACCCAACGGGTCACAGGTTGTCTAGTAAAAATATAAAAATGTGCCATCTTTCTATTAACCTTGCACTCTTTGACCAGCATATAACGATTTAAAACATTATTGAACAAGTCCATAGATTTAATATAAATATAATTAACCTTGCATTCTTTGACCAGCATAAAACAATAATTGAACAAAATATAGCCAAACCTTGGCTGACATAGAAATATCTTTACTAACTGACAAGAGACATTTAGGGAGAAAGTATCCCATAATATTGGTGCAGCCTCTGAGAAGACCCTGCTTCTCGTCACTGTCCACCATGTCTCAATCTTAGGATTCTCCTTTTGGTACTAGGAAAGAGGAAATTTAGCACTTGGAGAAGCAACACTGCACCTATCGTGGATGTGAGCAATGTAAATCTTTCAAGGAATTTACCAACACTTTAAACCATGCCCGGCACGAACTAACTGCAAACTGGCAGGATAAATTTAACAGAGTTCCATGAACAGGCATCTAGTTACATATTTGTTGATGTACCCTGGGCCACAGGCAGCTTCCAATGACATTTGAAATTTATCTCCATGTAGAGAGTATATTTTACAGTGGGGGCATCTGTTATTGTTATCATCCCCAACTAGAAATATAACATGGTTTTTTCTCACTTCATCCTCACCACAGGCCTGTGAGGTAGGGTATGCAATTGGAGAAAGCAACTGCCCTAAAGTCATCCTTTGATTATCTTTACAAATCATATTTAACCAGGTCAGGTAAAGACTTAGCAGATGCATTCATACATTCTAAGTTTAGTTAGGATAGGTAGGGGGTTTTTTTTAATGGCATAGCATGGTGTGCAAACCCTGCCTATTTGCTGAGTTTATGGTCCAAAGTATTTGCACAATTCTGGAAACCAGGTTAAGTTTGTTGTATGAAACCAACCAGTCAGCTTCATAGCTGACTACAGATCTATATTTCCAATCCTAAAATAATGTCATAAACTAGTTGTCCTGTAATGTAGGCAGGCCTAACCGCACCAGGTTTGCCTTCTACAGAGGGCAACTTTCTTGGGAACATTACATATATACACAGAATGCGATAGACAATGGTTGATATCTGACTTTTTTTCCCCTTAGGCCACTGTCTTTATAGCTAAGAATAAAACTGCTGGTTATGTCATCATCTGTTTCTTACTTCCATTTGGATACAGATGGCAATTACTCGGGCTACTGCTTATGTTATGTCTGGGGAGGGTTCTAACTGCAAATTAAGCAATCAAAACCATTTTCACTGGAAAAATAGATGTAACATAGCTGGCTGATACACAGAAAGCAGGGTCAACCAGTCTGTCCAACCATGATATCTATCTCGAGTCTGCAAGCTGTACAAGTAAATCTACAGCCAATTTAACAAATATTTACATTGCTTCGGAAGGCAGATAGTTTAACTATTTGGAATATGCAGACATACCTGTGCTTTCTCTCATTCCAGATTATAGCATTGCATTCCAGATTATTAAGATAATGGAGTTGTTTTCTTCCTGAAATCATATGACATAACACAGTGTTTTTCAAACTTGACAATGTTAAGATGTGTAGCACTTCAACTCCCAGAATTCCCCAGCCAGCACAATATTCTGGAATATGAAGTTCCTAATCCCAGAGAGAAAAGTCTTCTCCTTCCTTCTGCAAATGAGGGAAAATGAGTTGAGAAATCAGGCTAAACTGGTTATGTCAGTGGTCCAAACTTGGCCACTTTAAGATGAGTGGACTTCAACTCCCAGAATTCCCCAGCCAGCATAGCTGGTTCAACTGGGAGTTGAAGTCCACTCATCTTAAAGTGGCCAAGTTTGGACAACACTGGGTTATGTGAATGCAGCCAAGGAGACTTCAACTCCCCAGATCCCTTGACCTCCACACACACACATAGACACACCATACAGATTGCGAGCACTGCAGCTCTGTACTCCCGGTGGCGCCCGGTTGGGGAAAGAGGAGGTGCATTTCATTGGCAGACCACATTCTCCAATTACTTTCAACCAGCGGAAAAGAGCAGCACTGAAACCGAGCAACTCTCCCTTAAGGGCAGCCTGGACTGGTACAGTCCTCCCGCTCCTCAAAAGCTTCTCCCGCCCTCCCGCTCGCCGTGCCACGTGCCTGGGAGAGGCCTCCATCCCCTCCCTCTTTTCTCACATCTTGACCCACCCCCGGCGCGCGTCTCGCCGGCTCCTCCCACCCATCCCTGGATGCTTCCCATTGGCGGTTCCGTCCCCCCTGTTATCCCCGCCCTTCCGTCACTTCCTGGGCTCTCGGGCGGTGGGGGGGCAGACCCTCGGTGACAGGGCGGGACGGCGGGCCAGGCGCGCGCGCAGGCTGCGTGATGGCGGGTGGCTCGTGGCCGCGGCAGCTCCGAGGTTTCGTGTGGCGGCGGCGGCCGCTGCAGGCGCCGTGGTCGCTCCTGGCGGAGGGACTTCCGCGTCGCTGCTAGAGAGAAGCGCTCGGCCCCTGCGCGGATGGGGAGCGGGAGCGGCGGTTGCGAAAGAGGGCGGCGGCCTCCTCCTCAGCAGCAGCAGCAGCAGCAGCGCCGGCGTTTCTGACGGGGCGTCTTTCTTCTCGGGTCGGGAGAGAAAGGGAGCCTCGCCCGCCGCAGTAGGAGGCTGGGAGCCGCCAACCGCCCGCCGGACGAGGGGATGTTGCGCTGGATCCGGCAGCAGCTGGTAGGTGGGGCGGGCGGCCTTCCAGGAGCGGAGAGGGGCCGCGGGGTGGGGGTCCCTCTCCCCTCCCGCCCCACAACTTCCCCCCACCTTCGGAGGAGCCCTCGCCCCTCAGAGGGGCCCCGCGCGTGTGTCCGACGGGGCAGCCTCGGGGTCGCGCGCGCCCCCGCTGAGCACCTGCTGAGCCCCCAAAGTGTCAAGAAGGCGGTTGGAGGGGCCGTGGCAGACTTCGCCTCAGTTTTTCCCTCTCTTTCGCCCCGACACACGCGGCGAGAAGAGGCGCCTTCGCTTTAAAAAGGCGCCTCGTTGCAGGAGGTGCCTGTCGAGGAAGCGCTGGGTGACCAACGCTGGCTCCGGACTCTGGTCCCGACTGCGATGTTTTAATCCGCTCTTTCTGTAGCTCTTCGTGTTCTCCCCATAGGTGCAATCCCTTGGCTTCAACCCAAAGCCTATTTTTTCCTCCTCCTCCTTCTTTTTGGTACTGTTTATTGGTGGCAGGTGAGTGAAAGAGGTTGTGCTCATAATTACAGGAAAGTTAAGTTGGGAGCAGCTGGGTTTCTGGGAGGAGAAGGAAGTTAATGGCCAGCTGAGACCTTTTCTCTCGAAGGTGTTTACCCAAAGTGCTGTTGATTTACAGGGCCTTAGTACAGCATGGTGTCAGAATAGACGCTCTCCATTCTGCCGCTTTTTTAACGGAGGTTGGCGCTACGGCTATGATTTCTGGGCTCTCATGTTTTTCCCCCCCACGAAGATGTTACAATTAGGATCTGTCCTAGGCATGTGCCTGTGATAATTAATGAAGTTAGTTTACTTTAAAATCCTGAATGGTGTCTTTTCAAGGCATCCCTTGGAAACAGAGCTGCAGTGTGTCATGAAGCAACGCTTTTTAAATATAGTTTTGAATAAAAGTGGGCTGATCTGCAGGGAAAAATGTAATCATTTCCTCTTGGCGGTTTCTTTCTAAAGAGACGAAATGTTATTTGTTTTATCTTTGGCTTTAACTCCCAGCTCCATCTCGCTTCCTAAAGCCTAGAAAACAGTTATAAGAGAAATAATATGTGATTCAAAATTCAGCCACATCCTTCCTGCTTTTTAGAACAAACGTTAATAAAACAACTTGAGGCAAGTTTTTTTCAGATGATTTGCACGTCCATTTAATGATGTAACACAAAATACAGTAAATGAGAGTGTAAATCTGGAGCTCATTCACAGTAAAAGTAAATGCCCATTGATGTTAACTGTCTCTGAGAGCTTCTGGGAGTCCCCCAAGACCATCTCAGGGGTCTGCAAAATCAAAATTATTTGCCAGCCTATCTTGAAGAATAATGCAATATTAAAATCCCCTCAAACAATCATAAGAGATGGTAGTGACAGTGAATGCGTCAATTTTAATTTTTAATTCAGTAAATATCGATAAATATAACCCATACAAATAGAAGCTGTTTTGGGGTCCTCCATAATTTTTAAAAGTGGGAAAGGGTCCTGAGAGAAAGAAGTTTAAGAAACACTGCTTTAGATCATCCATAAAATGAACAATACCATTTAATAACGCACCAGAAAGGTATGAACTACTACAGCTGAGTAAAGAAAAATACTTCAAATAACTCAAAAGATGCATCTAATCAGTTTTAATAGCTTGTTTCTTTTAAACTGATTACATTTTCAATAGTGTAGTATGTCGTTTAGCTTTCATAGCAGGATTAAACCTTATATAACCTGCTTAGAGAAGGTTCATTATAGATAAATAAAAATATAATACACTTGGAAATGGCATTTGGTGATTTAACAGCTACTTCTGGAATATTATTAGCAATAATTTAATGGAGTCCTTTTCACAAATTGGTTGTATTTTGTTTGAAATGAGGCTAACATTCATTTTTCTTGACAGCATATATTGCTTTGGTATGGCATTGAAACAAACTAGTTTTGGCATAATACAGTATTTCTTACCTTTGGGTAAAGGCTTTCTTTCCCCATGGGGGTTTGCTAAATCACATGTGATGGATTCCACTTGATATGTTGTAGGAGATAGGCTTAGATTAAATTGTTTTCGCTGTTTGATTAGAGCTGAGTAATGGTTATGACTATTTGTATTTCATATTCTGTATATACTAATTACATTTGCTGATAGGATTTAACACTTGATAGCTCCCTAATACGGTAATCCTGAAAGTTTCCCAGAAGAGTCAGACAAAAATGACGTAATAGGAAATGTGCTGGGTGTACAGTTTCCTCAGTCTCCAGTTATGTTGGGGTACAAATCCTGAATTTCCAGTTAGCAGAGTTGTCTGAACATTTGTAGTCCCATCATTTTTAACACCTTAGGTGTTTGCTGTATCTCTGCATTATTCACTGTTCTGTTATTTGCTTTTTTCTCATCATTAGTTGTGTTCAGAACAGTAATTCATAGAAACATAAGTGGTAATTCTTGTAAAGTATATTCCTTACTGTTTAATGTATTTTAGAAAATAAATTAACCTATTTTGATTACAAAAAAATAGGCATATGCATTCTTCTTGCATTTATATAGTGTTAGATACATTGGGCACTCTTTGTAGAAAGACTGTTTATGCCTCGTTAATGAGAAACCCTGCTCTAGCAGGGGCTATTAGCCTAGGTATTTAACTGTATTAATTTTTTAATTTTTTTTTCTTATATTATATTAGCCTAGGTATTAACTGTATGTGGTCATTTATTAGGACCAAAAAGCTGTGGTGGTGGTTATTGTTTTTTTTTATGAAAACTAGCCGGCTTTGTCTTTTTGTCACTGCATATGTTATACCAAACATTGTATTTAAAATGAGAATTTTACATTAGTTAAAATCTTATTTGTGTTTTTCTGTCTTTGGGGTAAGGTCAACTTTAGAATAATTATGAAATTTCTAGATGCCTCCCAGCCTGCTTCAAGTACTTTAGTAATATAGACCTAAAATGATGTTTTCTTTGCAACAGAAAAAACTTTTACCCATCATGTTTACATATAATAGTTTTTTTAAGAAGAGCTCCAAAATCTGTTAGTGCACTACAAGCTAATAGTTTAAAAATTAGAAAGCTGAATTTCTGTGTGGAACACAGATGAAGCTTTGCTCCTTCTACACAGGCTTGATATGTGTTCTGGCAAACTGAACTACATGGAATTAAAAGCACTATTGTTCCTAGTTACCTAAGGATACAGTAAATACAGCCCTTATAAATTTGGTGCATTTTTTAGAATACTCAGATTTTTCCCTCAAGGGAGAATTTCATTTGTCAGGATATTGTATTTTTCAGTACTTAAATTACAATATTGATATATCAGATTTCATGCAATGAGGACCTTTTCTAAAAGATAAATATTTTAAATTATGCTTGCACCTGTATCTACTGTGAAAACTGTTATGTGCTGTGGTAAAGGTGTGAATATCACAAATATATTTAAATGCCTCTTTGCAGATTACTGGCAAGATTTATTTTACTTAGTTTTTCATTTTGCCGTTTGCATAAACATTACATATATTTTTCAGTTTATAGTTTTTTAAACAATTTTTCAAGTTGTGAACTGCATCACTGAATTGAGAAGGGGGGCAGATTCTAGTTTGTACATGTGTTCCAGTTCTTCTAGAAGTTGAAAAAATACAAATATGGTAAATTCATGTAAGAATTCTAATTAAAACAATTTCTTAGTCTATACAGAAATTTTTTATAATAATGTTATTAAAAATTGTTAGATAAAAACTAAGACTACAAAAAATAAAAATAAAAAATAGTGCAGAAAAAGAAAATAGGTAGAAAAATAAAAAAAAAAGTAAAAATATAGCTAAGAAAAAGAAAAATATATAAAGAAGTAACTTCTCTGTTCATCACAAGTATAAACAATTTTAACAACTTATCACCTTCTCTTAAAATATAACAAAAAAATCTATTCATCCCCTATCTCGTCTCATATCTATAAACAAATCCTTACAGCTTTGTCATTCAGTCCCAGTGAGCAAAAGTCCATAAGGGTTGCCAGAAATCACAACATATCTATTTTAATCTTGATCAAATAAACACACTTTATATTACTTCCTTTTATTTTTAACAGTCTTAATCGTAAATCCCTTTAAATAATATCCTGAAGCTTGTTTTCTTTTGTTTATTTCTTTGTCCCTTCTCACAAAATCTTTCAAAGCTTTAAGATACCTCTTTTGTAAATCCAGTATAAAAAGTTATCCAAGTCACTGTTTTAGTTTGCCACTTGCACATCCCTTTCAATTATTAACACATCAGTTGGTTTCAGTTGTATATCCAGCATAACATCTTTTTTCATATCACCTTTGCAGCTTATTATTTTCAAATCCGCTTTCAGATCAGTCCCATCTGGCAGAACCTGTTCCTCTTCTACATCTTTTAAAAGCCATCTATCTGTAATGGCAGACACTTTTAAAATTAATTTCTGGATCCATTGCTCATAAATATCCTTGAATATGTCCTGTGTTAAAGTATTTTGCTTCATTCTGTATTAGTAAGAGATTTAGTTGTTGTTTTCCTTTAATTGTCCTCTGGTTCCCTCTAATGTCCAACATTCAAATTCCCATCTTACAGGTAGTCCTCTACTTAAAAACACAATAGGGACTGGAAAATTCATTGTTAAGCTATGCAGTTGTTAAGTGAAGCATCATGTGACTGCACCTGATTTTACGACTTTTTGTGGCAGTTGTTAAGTGAATCACATGGTTCCCCATTGATTTTGCTTGTCAGAAGCCAGCTGGGAAGGTCGCAAATGGCGATCATGTGGTCCTGGGATGCTGCAGCTGTCATAAATACATGCCGGTTGCCAAGCATCTGAATTTTGATCATGTGATCGTGGGGATGCTGTGACAGTCATAAGTGCAAGGACCGGTCGTAAGTCACTTTTTTCAGCGCCGTTGTAACTTTAAATCGCTAAACAAATGGTCGCAAATTGAGGACTACCTGTATCATGTTTTCTTTCAAAAAATTCAAAACAAGCATTTTTCCACAGGAAGGATTCCCATGATGAATTTTATAATCTTATTTCAAATCTATCTGGACCCTAGTCCATTTATAACTTTCTAAAATCAGCATTCTAATCACACTTTTGCCACTTATTCAAAAAACTTTTTTTTTTAATGTCCTTAACTTATCTTTAAAACTTCTTTCATTAAAAAATAAAGGGAACTCACCCAGTGGATCTTATAAAACTTGTTGATTGGCATGTTCTTAATAGTTAAAAAACAATAAGCAGTTTCCAAAGGTGATTAAGCAGAACTTTATGTCCATAAGGCTACATTGCAGTGGTGAGGTTGATGGATATCCCTCGACTTCCAGCCACTCAACCCACAAGCTAGCTGCAGAAACCTCAGTTCCTGCAGTTTACTCATGAGGAGCAGCTGTCTGGAATACATGTGGCAATCTCATGATCTCTCCTTTATCTGGAGAGGTTTGGCTGGCCAGAAAACACCATCTGGCCGCTGATCACACTGCGATGCCATCTCACTGCCGTCTCCCTCGGAGACATCTAGTTTGCCATGAGTCCTCACTGGAAATCCTGTCTATACAGAATTTTCAATGTGTCATGGAAGTAGGAGGATGTTAAGGTAGATGTCTTTAGAATGGTGAGTGCCATCAAGGCTGTTCTTTCTTTATAGCAATGCTGCCATTGTATTGTGAACTTTTTCAAGGGCTGGTTCATCTTTGACCTCTTTGTTCTATAACAATAGGCAGGCTGCCATGCAGTAGTTCTAGTGAAATCACAATGAACTGAGATTAAATTTACAGAAGTCAGTGTAACATGGTTAAGTTGGCAACAAATGTCAAATTCTTAGTCTAGCCTACAGCCCTGGTGCTTCTTGGTGGTTGTTTGACATCCAAGTATTAACCAAGAGCAGTCCTGCTTAAGCCCCCCCCCCCCCCCCGGCAAGATTAGCTAAGGTCAGCTAGGTGCTGGCTGATACCTAAAGCAAGTAAATCTGTTAGTTCTAGCAAATCCTAGACATGTTTGGAGACCAAACACTGAATGTCAAATAGTTTGTTATAAGTGATTGGAAAGATAGCAAGTACTCTAGAAATATCAGGCTAGGATACCCACTGCAGCCAAGAGATGATTCACTGCTCCCCACTACAGTCCTGGCAGTAGTACTGTTTCAGTGACTTGTGTTTGATCCCAGGCATTGTGAGTCTGCCAGAGAGTGGCTGTGTCTAATGTCAGAGAAAAGTATCAGCGCTGTACATCTATGTTGCTAGGTCACGATTTTGTATTTTATATTGATATATTGTATATGTTGAATGTTAAATGGTTGGGGGGGGTTATTTTTTGTTTTTCATGTTGTACACTCCCCAAGTCACTCTGTTTGAGTTGGGTGCTCTTATGAATCTTGATAATAAATAAAGCCTTTGACATTTTTTGTCAGCACAGTACAACTCTATCTGGATTATGCACCACAGTGGGTTAAATCCAAGATTTAACAAATAAGAGAGTTGTCAAGGGTATGAAAGTTAAGTCTTGTATTTTTTGTGATGAAAATTTGAATGAATAGCAAATGAACAGGATGGATCTAATAACTTTATTCTTTAAACCAATTTTGTGCCCTCCAAATTATATTATCTAGTATTTTTTCCAGTCGCAAACTCAGCTGGACCAAAAATGTAGCCCTGAGAAACTGAAAGGGGAATTAGCCAGTTTAGGGAATTCTGAGAATAGGATATGTTGCAACATTTTGCTGCATGTTCTACATGTAAAGGATATGACATGCAGTGCACTTCTTTCATCTTGTCCAGATTGGATGCACTACCCTCTGTGCAGGCATTATAAAAATCTCCCTCAACCTCAGCCATCATGCTCACGTTGGCATGGTTCTGTGGTGTTTGTGAGCCACAGCCTTCTCTATTGCTCTCTGTACAGGGGATCATGGATGACATTCATCTGTCCTATTTTGAAGAAATACCCTGGCAGAGCATACAACAATTACTTGTTGCATTTTCTGCCTGACTGGGACTCTGATGTATCTTCCCAGGTTGCTCGATTCTGTGTCTCTATTTGTTCTATTTGTCTCACATATGACTGAAGAATGGTACTAATCTTGGTGATCACCACTATTTATGCATTATTTTTTATTGTATTTTATGCTTATTTTTATTTATATCTATAAATAAAATCTAGATTTAAAGTGTGGGTGTTTCTGTCTGTCTGTCTGTCTGTCTGTCTGTCTATCTATCTATCTATCTATCTGATACATTTTTGATGCATATTGCATCACATAGCCTAACATTCATTACAAGTCATTCACATTGTTAACAACATAGGATTGTCTGCATACAAAAGTACACACACATTTATGTCCCCAGACAATATACCTCTAGCATAAGCACAAGCATCCCTTGTACATTCGTCCATCAATATATTAAACAATCAAGAGGGCATCACATATCCTTGTCTTGCTCCTTGCTCAGTAATAAACCAATTCATTTATTGCATGCTCTTCAAACATATACAACTTTTATTGTATTCAGCAACTGGCCTTCAATTCCATATTCACAAAAAACTTTCCATGAATCAAGCTATCCACATTATTACATGCTTTCTCTAAATCAACAGAAGTACAACATACTCCTTTTTTATTCCTTTTCACCATGTCCAGAACCGTTTTTATTTCCTTTAAAATTGTTCCTTGGCCTCAATGCAAATGTCTTTTTCTCTGTATACAAATCATCTTTCTCTCATCCCCATTTTTGCAGCAGTCACTCTTACAAACATGCATACATTACTTAGGTTTTTTCCACCTCATTCATTTAATCACTCTACTAAGCTTCCTTTTTCATACTTCCCATTAGAGTAACTATGAACACTTCTGTGGTAACATAATTCTTCTCACTTTCTTCTAAGCAGCTACTACTTCCTCTTTCCCTGTGTCCAGTTAACATTCATGCTGTTGTCAGATTAATCTACTAATACTTTCTCATATGGGAATTGTATTTACTTTTCCTCCAGTCATTCTGCTTTCACTCTACTTTCTTTAGCATCTCTTTTCTCCCATGTCCATATTTACTCAAGAGTCACTCCTGACAGTACCAGATAATGATCTGTCAGAACTTATCATGGCTCTTGTATCCTTCACTAATTCTGACAATCTGTCCTTACAAACAATGAAACAATTCATGCTTTCATTCCATAGATATGAATAAACCATATTTGAAACAGATCTCTCTTTAAACAGATAGTCACCACTTTTATTTGTACCAACAGAAGAAAATATATGTAGCTCAGGGTTGAATTGTGGAGTCCTTGGAGTTCTCTGAGCTTGGTTGTTTTCTTGTAAATGTTTCATTACCTGGCTAAGTAACATCTTCAGTGTTACCCCCACTCTCATGGCCTTTAGGAAGAGTGTGAAATCTTGGCTATGCCAGATGGCCTGAGGGCCGGACAAGGGCTCACACCATTGGAACTGGCTTGTGGAATAATTGATTCTACCCCCCCCCCCCCTGCCCCAACCCGGTCATCTTGAATGTTTTTAGCCTTTTTTATGTATCTGATCTTTTTATATAGTTTGACTTTTTAACTAACTAATGTGGATATTTATATTTTTAACTGTTTTTAGGTTTTACTTTAATTGTGAGCTGCCCAGAGTCACCCTCTGGGAAGATGGGTGGCATATAAATTTAATAAATAAATGAATAAATAGAATGGAGTGAGGTTTGCTTTCTGTTTATATATACAGTGGCTTGCCCTGCCAGTGTTGGGGGGGGGGGGTTTCTTTCCTGGTAGTTCTTTGATTAGGGTATTGTTTATTGCTTGATTGTCTGTCTGGTGATAATCTTGGTGTTAATCTCTGTTTATCTGGGTGATGATTGCTGGTGAGGAGGTATTCTGATCTTTTGTTTAACCTTTGATTTAATCTTTCAGAGAACAGTGCGACTCAATTTCTTTTTGAGTAAGAATATTCTATCATAGTATCCAAATAGAATAACAAAGGTACTGGGTTAAAATTAGTATGCACCAAGATCTGCCAGCTGTAATCCAGGTAGAAGGCAGCATTTTCTGTTCAGTAGGATTAGTAAGCAAGAGGAAATGTGGGGCTATATGCAATTAGGATTCTTTCATAAATGTATACTGTGGATTTGTCTTTCTCCTTTCTAGTATCTAGCTGTGTACTGTATATGCTTATACTTGTGTGCATGTATATGTGTATGTGAATAACATCTTTGGTGCTGGCAGAATTCCTTATTTCCTCTTTCATTTCCTTATTGCTTTTTCAATGCTAAACTGATTCTTTAATTGTTAATATGTACAATAAATAACTCTTACCTTATCATTGTTCTGGTACATTCATTCTGACAGAGAAGTAGCCTAACATGACTTACAGCTCTGATGTTATCGGAAAAAACAGTGAGGTAATAGGAGAATCTTTACATTTATCCCTCTGTAAAGAGTAAAGCACCGGCCCGCGGGTGGGGAAAGATGGAATTTGTTTCTGAATGAAAAGTGTGGCAACAACCTTCAGACTGACCAACCTACCTCCCATTGTGGGAGGTTGCAATAGTGGGATTATGGGGGAGAGTTTAAGAACCCCTTCTTGAGAATACCAGAGAGTCAACCCATCACATTCCTGTATTTATGTGTGTAGGCCTGTGCTCCATTACAGTACACTATTACTGCCACATAATCATCTAGGGCTGGCAGAATCCCCCCCCCCCCTTCTATTTGAATTAAAGCATCATTTTTCCTATCTGTTGTTGTTGTTGTTCAGTCGTTAAGTCATGTCCGACTCTTCGTGACCCCATGAACCATATTGTGCCAGGCCTTCCTATCTTTCACTGCCTCCCTGAGTTTGCTCAATTTCATGCTCATTGCTTCAGTGATGCTATCTAGCCATCTCATCCTCTGCCGTCCTCTTCTCCTTTTGCCTTCCATCTTTCCCAGCATCAGGGTCTTTTCCAAAGAGTCCTCTCTTCGCATTAGGTGACCAAAGTATCTGAGCTTGAGCTTCATTATCAATCCTTCCAATGAGCAATCAGAGTTGATTTCCTTTAAGATTGACTGGTTTGACCTCCTAGCATTCCAGGGGACTCTTAAGAGTCTTCTCCAGCACCACAGTTCAAAGGCATCAATTCTTCGGCGTTCAGCCTTCTTTATGGTCCAGCTCTCACAGCCATACATTACTACTGAAAAAACCATAGCTTTGACTATGCGGATCTTTGTCGGCAAGGTGACGTCTCTGCTTTTTAATATGCTATCTAGGTTTGCCATAGCTTTCCTCCCAAGGAGCAAGCGTCTTTTAATTTCATGGCTGCAGTCTCTGTCTGCAGTGATCTTGGAGCCCAAATAAATGAAGTCTGTTCCTGCTTCCATTTCTACCCTTTCTATTTGCCAGGGATTGATGGGTCCAGATGCCATGATCTTAGTTTTTTTTAATGTTGAGTTTCAAGCCAGCTTTCGCACTCTCCTCTTTCACCCTCATCAAGAGGCTCTTTAGTTCTTCACTTTCTGCCATTAGGGTGGTATCGTCTGCATATCTGAGGTTATTGATGTTTCTCCCTGCAATCTTAATTCTGGCTTGTGATTCTTCCAGCCTGGCATTTCTCATGATGTACTCTGCATATAGGTTTAATAAGCAGGGTGACAGTATACAGCCTTGTCGTACTCCTTTCCCTATTTTGAACCAATCGGTTGTTCCATGACCGGTTCTAACTGTTGCTTCTTGGCCCGCATACAGATTTCTCAGGAGACAGGTAAGGTGGTCTGGTATCCCCATCTCTTTAAGAATTTGCCACAGTTTGTTGTGATCCACACAATCAAAGGCTTTTGCATAGTCAATGAAGCAGAAGTAGATGCTTTTCTGGAACTCTCGTGCTTTCTCCATGATCCAGCGGATGTTGGCAATTTGATCTCTAGTTCCTCTGCCTCTTCGAAACCCAGCTTGTACATCCAGTAGTTCTCGGTTCATGTACTGCTGAAGCCTAGCTTGTAGGATTTTGAGCATAACCTTGCTAGCATGTGAAATGATTTCCTATCTGTAGCAGGCCAAAATTGCAATCTGTGTAGTAATATGCAATCTGTGTAGTTGTCAGGATTAGCCCAGGAAACTCCAGGAGACAGTACAGATTCAATTCAGCATGGTTTATTGGCTTCAGTCCCGTTACAGAATCTTCTCAGAGTGAAAGCAATCCCCAGAGTCACCTGACAAACATCCTGCATTCCTCAGGGAGGTGCAAGTCTCATTTTCTTATCTCTACCTCTCTGTTCTGGGGATAAGAGAATGCGCTTAACTCTTTCCGCTCTAGCTCTCACATCAGTGATGATGATGATGATGATGATGATGACGACGACAATGCCATCCATTCAGTCATGTCCAACTTGGTGATTCTGTGGGCCAGCCCTCTCCATGATTTTCAATCTTGTACAGCTTCTTTTAGTTATTTTATGCTCTGGCTGCTATTGATCTTGATGGTGTCTAGCCCCCATGTTTTTGGGGCAGCCTTGTTTCCTTTGACCACTGACCATTCTGAGCATAACTGCCTTTTCCAGTGAGTTTGATCACATGACATGGCCGAAACAAGCAAGGCGGAATTTTGTGATTTTGCCCTCCAGTGATATGTTTGGCTTTATATGGTCCAGTACTTGCTTGTTTGTCACTTTTGCTGACCAAAGAACGCACAGGAGCCTTCTCCAACACTACAGCTCAAACAAGTCAAGTCTTCTTGTCTAGTTTTTTTTGTGGTCCAACTTTAGCAACCATAGGTAGCTATGGGAAGCGTGATAGTGCGGACTAATCTGCATTTACCGTATTTTTCCGACTATAAGACGATACTTTTTTCTAAAATCCTTACCCTAAAAATTGAAGGGCGTCTTATTCAAGGAAGTCAGCCGAAGAGAGAACCTCGCTGTTGCAAAACTGCCCATACTTTGTTTCTGGAGACAGGCTTCCTCCTATTGCTAGCCTCCAATCACGAATGAAATAGCTTGTCTCCCAAACAGACTTCCTTCAAGCACGAGTCTTATGTAACTGACGTCAGCTGATGCTGAACAAACCAGTTAGAGGAAGTCTGTTTGCAGAGAGAAGCTATCGGCAGTTTCACTCGTGCTTGAATGTAATCAGTTATGCAAAAGAGCATGGAAATAGAGCTGCAGAGAGACGGTTTGGACCTCCTCCCACCGAGTGTATCAGGTAAATGTTAACTAATTACTAAATAAAAATGTGTTCTGCACTGTCTTTAAAATATTGATTTCTTAATTTTGGGTTGGAAAAATGGGGGTCGTGTTGTACATGGGGGCGTCTTATTGTCGGAAAAATAAGGTAGTTGCTAGGCTGATGTCCTTGCTTTTCCATACTCGCTTTGTGCTCATCATTGCTGTGCGTCCCTATCGAGGTAAAATATCAGTGCAACCCATCAAGGTAAAATATCAGAAAGCAAATAAAATCTTCCAGTCTGTTCAATTTGAAACACCAAGTGTTACCTTAAATAATCCTAATATTCATCAGAGCACAACACGTATGTATGCCTTTATTGAAATTAAATCTGCAGCAGTTATTCTTTTTAATATAATGCATAAGACCAGCCTGAGGGGATTTTATGACCTAATATTGTAATGGAGTCATAAAGTAAAAGTGAAAGATAGTTGGAGAAGAGAACTGATGATTTCAAGCACTTCTGCTTCTAAAACGTCAATAGAAAGGCTGGGAATGAGGAAGTTAGATTGTTTCATAATCCAATGGTAGGGAGTTTGTATTTCTTCATGTTTTGTTCTCAGTACTCTGAGTCAGGATGGTCAACGATATCTGGAAGAGCACAAGTTTCCCATTCCTTTATGTAATATAATAGCAGAGTTCACACAACATACTAAGCCAAAACCTATATGCAAACCAGCCTCTACATTGCCATTGAGTTCCCCTGGAAGCTAATGTTGGTGTAGCAAGTGGAATGCTAAAAGGTGTACTGTTCTCATTCTTAGTTCCAAATGTAGCCTTATCTATAAGCATAAACATTAAGTCATAGTTCACCTTTTCTCCCTTAGAATATTAGCTATCTTGTACCATTGAGAGGATAATTAAAAGATAAGGAGTGCTGTATAAATGAAATAAAGTGTTGCTTATCAGCAGTGAAGGAGCCAGTTTATTCCACTACCCGTGACTTGAGAGTTGCATACTGTGCTAGACGCACCCATAGGTGCAGAAAAATCCTACAGGTCATATTGAAGCTGTTAGTAAGTCAACTGCCTGATATAATGATTGTATTAGACTAGTAAAACAGGTTTGAAATGTTTATTATCATTATCCTACCTTCCTCTATGAAGTTCAGCTAACAGATTTTGGATTATCCTATTTTTCTTTAATACAGAAAAACAACACGGATATGATCAGGTTATCATCAGTTTTGAGCTCAACTGGAGGGAAACTTTACTTAATCCCTGTGAAGTAGTTTGAGAGAGCTGCCCAAGGCAATTTTGTGAGTTTTATTGTCTTAAGATTTGAAATACTGAAAATTCAGATGCTTATAATATTACTTCCATGTTCGCTTTGGGGGAAAAACCCCACGAATTTGGTGTAGTAGCTATACTATTCTTGAGATATACATACATAGACACCCAGTGATTCAGATTAAAACCTGCACTAATCCAGATTCCAGGAGTTCCTGGTTTATTGCCTTTTATCAGCTTGCTGATGCTTGGCTGTTTTTATAGGTGGGAGTACTTAAACTATTAGTGGCTTGTGATTGTATGTAAATAGACTTTGACTTGTTGCTCTGCAAACAATCATAGACTGGGTTCACAGGGTATTTTTAATTGTAATTATCTTGCTTCTTAATGAACTGATTTCATTTATTTTTTTTTCTTAGCATAGCATAAATCCATCTATTTGTGACTTCACCAGATTATGGTTCAAAATGTATGAACTCAGCTGTTTCCTTAAAGCATTAAGGAAATATGGCTTATGACCCTGGCCAGAATTCTAGATTCACATAAACTGTGACTCCCAAACAGAGCTTGTTTTCCCTCCAGCCTTTTTCTTTTATCTTCACCAAAAGACCAGCTGGGCTGCTGGAGGCAAGGCCATTCTCTCATCAGAATCTAGAATCAATTTCCACAGCAATTAGCAGTTAAAGAGCAGGCATACTAAAAAAAAATACTGAATTGGGGCAGAGGCAAACTTCATATTACCTGTATTCTAGCTTTCAGCAGTTATTCCTTATATGTTTATTTCTGAAAGAAGTATTGAGTGGGAAGGACTGTTACTATTTCATCTTCTGCTGAACAATAAAGGGAAGCCTTTATCAAAACCTTGAAGGCTGTTGGGTGTTAAAAGACAGGATGGGTGTCTTGGATAATCTGAGAAGGAATTGCTGCATAGTTAGGATCGAATTATACCTGACACCAGAGTAATAAATCTCTTTGCCATACATTGTAGGTTAGTGCTGATCAGGGCCCTATATCCACCTGGTAAAAGTGGGAGCAAAGAAGCAAAACTGACATTCTGTCTTTTTATTATTATTTATTTGACTTGTCCCCGCCCATCTCCCCACAATGGGGGACTGTGGGCGGCTTACAACAAACTAAAATTGGAAATACATAATTAAAAAATTATAAAAACCAAAGTTACAAAGAGAAAGATAAAAAGGCTAAAGAATCCAAGAGGCCGATAGAGGCCACACCAGGCTGCTAAGGGGCCAGCCAACCCCATTTTTGATATCCTCCCTCCCTGCCCCAGGCCAGATGGCAGAGCCAGGTCTTCAAATCCCTCCAAAAGGCCTGGAGTGAGGGGGCCCGTCTCACCCCCGGGGGCAAGATGTTCCAAAGTCTTACTGCATTTCCTACATTCCTTTAATAGGTTAATAGACAAATGCATGTTCAGTAAATGCACTCACAAGTAGTTTGTTAATTGAACAAGAATGCATACCAACTACTTGTTATAATAAAATACACTCTTTAGAAACAAAGTACAGCATTTGTAGAATCTAGGAACATAATCCAAATATTTGTTGTTTTAAAGCTTGTAAAACTGTATTTCTGGGGTAACAAAAGACAGACTCTCTGACTTGTTTGCACATCATGGTAAACCAGTGTATGGCTTGTTGATGCAAAAACGTAAACAGCTCAGGCCATGCCCACTAGTTTCTCATATGAGTGGGTATGGATAGCAAGTTGTGGATAGCTTGGTCCATAGTATGTTTAATGCAAAGGTGCACAACTTCTTTTAGTTGAGGACCATAATTGGGTATTCAGTGGCATAATTTAGTACAATTAATTTAGTAGACAGAACGAGGTCGAAGACATGGCAGGGGCAAGGAAATTATTTTTTAATTTAATTAAATACATTAAATATATAGATGCCTAATATGTTTAGGAATTTCAAAGTCATGGGGGGAAATATACTCACGGTTTTGGGGGCAGTAAGTTGGGCATGTTCTGTAAAGCATCTACCCTGAGAGGAACAAGCCAATGTCTTTGTTAGCTAAATAAACTTACAGCAAAATATAAATAGATGTGCCTCTCTTCATGAAAACTGACCCAGTTAGTCAGGAATATTGATATAATTGAAGTCCTATGCATAGTCATTTAGAAGGGAGTCCTACTGAACAAGATACAGCTTCAAGCATCTAGAAACTTACAGAATTAAGATATGGCTATTACTGGATTTTCTAGATAATCCAGATGTAGGATGGTGTATCTTGGTTTCTGCAGCTATTATTTGGTGATTCCTTAATCTGTTAGGAAGGGCACTATCATAATAACACACAGCCTGTTATGCTATTTAAAGAATGTTTGTTCTAAGTGGTAAGGTGTGATCATTGGCATAGAAAAGTAGTTGCTATTTCTGTGTGTACAATATACTGATGATTCAGTTTTAATAATTATGGTTTTCAGAGGTTGTGTATGTGTTTTTAAATGTGACTTGTTCACTCTGGAAAAAGGCAGCCTGATCTCAACATTGACAAGTGCCTATTTGAGCATATGTTTTTGTTCTCCATTTTTCAAATTGGAGGCAGAACTAGAAGAGGACAACTTCTGTGTTGCCTGAAGAAGGGGAAAGTTTGAGGGAAAACTGAGATTGTTGGATCCACGAATTTAAATAACAGTCATGTTGGCTGAAAATTATAGTTGAAATCCAATATGGCTGGTGAGTGCTGGTGTGGATTATGCTCAATTCCAGATTTAAGCACCACAAGTGCAAGTTCTGGTGTTTGATTCTAACAATGAATGGCTAAATGGTCTCTGGAAAGCCTAGAATCTGGACAAGGCTACATTCTCATTTGGTCATTGTTTGTAAAGAGATGTATCACGTTCAGTTGTCTTGCTGATAGAGCTGTGTTCCATAAGAGAGCAATTAGGAACTTTGTTGGATGGATTGGAAGGATCAGAGATCTTGCATCACCTCCATCTTTTGGGAACAGTTTCTGCCTCTACCTTTGCTTTAAAATTCACACATGTTATGATATTAGCTGCACTTCTAACCTCCTTTCTAGATGTGTGACTAACTATTCAGTGGTGTAGCTATTGTATTGCGGTTTTCCTGTTTTCTCTTCCAGAATGTCATGTGACATTCAAGCCTCCATATTGTGGTTTTTCTGAATATAAGCACTGTCTGTGTCAATGGTTCCCAACTTTTTCTCTGTCCCACACCCCTAGGAAATGTTTGATTAATGTTTGCACCCCCTACAGAAGTAATATAGCATTTGAAGATGAAGAAGTCTAATTTCTAATGTAGGTGAACAAATTGAACTTTAAAAAATAAGCTTTTAACTCAGTGTGTAAAATTGTCACACCCCCTGAAATTGCATCTCGTACCCCCTGGGTGTGCAGGTACCCCAAGGTTGGGAACCCTGGCCTATACTGTTATGCCAGTCTTATTTTCCTGTCACAGGTTTTTGAACATAAAACTGTCATGGAATTTATTTCTGAAATTTCTAGTGACTTCTTAAGATTTTCCTGTTAAGGTCTGGCAATCCACAGATGGCAGTCTTTTTCTCAGTTGGAGATTCTGGCATTGTTGCATCATTTATGTGGAGCAGATGGCGAGCTTCTGACTATGGATGATGAACAGATAGACCTGGCTTGGCTCCATCAATTTGCAGTGGCCTCTGATCCCTGGAGCTTCAGAGTAACATGTAATTGGAGCATTACATCTACCAGCATTATTTGAGAATTAAGCTGGTTTATATCAGCTGCTGAAACACGTTTCACATTGTCATGTGTTTCAACAAATGGGTGATGATGGTTTGAGGGGAGTTATTTTTGTATTTGCTATTCTTGTTATTATTAACGTAATAAGGTTGCTTACATGGAATTTCCCTTTACTTAGTGCTTAAAACAGCAACCCTATAAGGTAGGATAATATAGAATCACACAAGTCATCCAGTGAGCTGCTGTGGCTGAGAGCGGTTCTGAATCTGGGAGTCCCTTGTCTTATTCAAACACCATTACACCACACTGACACTCAAGTGGAGCCTTTGCTTGGATTATGTTCCAGACATTCAGTCTTAAATCTATTTTCATGTTACTTTCTTTTTGTGGCTACCAGTTTCTGAAGTGAACGTTATTTTAGAAAACATTGTCTATTGCCACCTTTCTGAATAGCCCAGAACTAGACCCTTTAGTACAACAGGAATAGCAATATTAGACATGCTTCCTATTTTGGCTCACACAACAAGGCAAGGTGTACATTTGAAAAATGAAATGGAAATATCTGGAAAAAAATTACACTTCTATAAAAATCCAACTGCCCCTTCAGCTCTGCAGACCCAGGATAGCTGACACTGAGAGCCAGTTCTACAATGTAAGTAAAGGCATTCACATTGGACCTGTGAAACGATAGCATCAGTGATATATTTGTAGCCTACATAAAATAGATTATTTTCAGAAATTATTTGATGAGTTTTAGTATAAAAATGCACCTGTGATAATTTATCCAGAAGCATTCTCAGTAGATTTGGCTCCACCTGGGCTTTGGGAATGTATCCAGGAGAATGTCCTCTGTTATATCACTTATACTGTGTAATGTGAAGCTGAAACTAAGGCTGTTATCCCACCTGGAACTAACTTTTGAGACTGTAGGTAAATTTATCATGATCATTAATTTTCTAAAGGCATCCCAAAATTCAGCACACAAATACTGCAACTGAAGATCTACACTTGCAGCAATAATTTACTCTAGTTTTGTGTGACTTCCAGCTGTTGATCTTATCTTCAGTGTATCTTTTAGACCCATCCAGACACCTGGGTGTGGTACAACTTATTATCTTACCAAATGCATACTTTGCATTTTTTATCAGTTGAGTTGAAGGACAAAGTGTTTATCTAGAGCTGTTCACAGTGCAAATGTCTTGTGAATCAGAAACAACTGCATCTTAAATTTTCTCGTAGGCGAACTCTTTCCAATGTGGTCCAGCTCATTTTCAGAATAAACTCTTAGGGGTTTGGAGGTTCAGGGAAAATTAATATCTGCATAAATACAACTTCTAAAAATTAAGCATGCTGTGCTTTCCATTGATATCCCTATCACCTCATGGTGCTTTGTGCAGCTTCTAACAATAACATCTCAAAATAACATTAGAATTTCAAACAGTAAAGTAACCCTAAACATTAAAATATTTTTTATTAACATAAGAATTCTAATAATCTTTAAAGCCAAATTTAATAAGGCCATTCAGGTTTCAGGAAATGCCAAAGTAAATAGGTATGTCTTTAGCTGTTTTCTAAAATCCAAAGTGAGGGAGCCATTTCTTAGGTCTATCAGACATTTGTTCTGAAGGTCTGGTGTTGGCAGAAGGCCCACCAAAGCCATGTGTCCTAACAACCTCTCACAGATGAAGGACTGTCCACAAGCTTTCTTGAGCAGATCTCAGACTGTGGTGTGGTATGTATTGGGTAAGGAGATTTTTCAAATATTCAGGTCTAGAGACCTTTAGGGATTTATTGGTAAGTACCAGTACCTTAAATGAGGCCTAATATGCTATTGACAGTCACTGCAGCACTCACAGAGTATGGTAGTATATGCACCTATTTTCTAAACTCAAGTACTACCCTGTTGTAGTGTTCTGCCCCAGCTATAATCTCCAGATTGCTAAGAGTAGCCCCACATATGATGCATTACAATAATCCAGTCAAGAAGTTATCAGTGTATAGCTCAGTAGCTGAAACTGTGATATATGCTGTAGGGATAAAGATCATATGTACATCCAGCAACAATTTGGCATCCAAGAGCCAAACTCCCAAATCACCTATTTAGCCTAGTAGGGGAAGTGCTACCCCACCCAGCACTAGAACCAATTTCTGGATATAAGCAGTGTCCAACTAGAGAGTTTCCTTCCCAGGATTGAGCTTCAGTGTGTTGGCCCTCATCCACTCTGTCAAAGCCTATAAACTCTGATTCTGTGGTTCCACTAGACTCTGATTCAGATGAACAGGAGAGAAAGTTACATGTCATCTGCACATAGGTGATATTGCATTCCAGACATCTAGATCATCTGTTCCAGCAGCTTATATAGATATTAAATAGCATGGGCGACAAGACTGACCCCATGGAACCCCTCAGTATGACTGCAGTAGGTCTGAATGAAAGTCACTCAGTGCTACTATTTGGGAACAGCCCCATAGATAGAAATGGAAGCACTGTGTTTCTAATTCCCAACTCATAGAGTCATCCCAATAGGAGGCCAAAGTCATGATACCAGAAACGGCTAAGAGATCAAGAAGAATTAGTAGGTTGGCATCTCCCCATCTCTCTCTCATTACAGGACATCAGTGAGAGAAACCAACGTAGATCCTTTGCTGAAACCATCCCTAAAACTGGACTGCAATGGATTTTAAAAAATCAGTTTCATACAACTGTTCTCAAGCCAACACTCTTTCATAATCGTGCCCCAAATGGTGATGTTAGTGATTGCACAGTAGTTTGGTAATACCTCCAGAATCACAGAGGTCATTTTCATGATAGGTGAAATCATTGACATCTTCAAGTCTGTTAGCATTACTCCCTTTCATAAATACCTGTCATGAGGTACTCATGACTTTCTCAACCCACCCCAACATTTCTAATGGTCTTGCTTTGAAGGTTGCAAATGTATAGGTGGTTGGGGGAATACCTGTGAGAACCCTCTTCAATCAAGTGTCTGAAACTGATGCCACAATGAATAATCAGATCTGCCTTTAATTTTCACACCCAGATCAGTGTGAATTTGAGTGATTTTGCTCATAAAAGTGCAACACAGACTCATTGCATCACTTCTCCAAGCTAGGGCTCAACTGAACTGTCATACTTACACTGGCCAGATCCTTAAGTACTCAGAAAAGGTCTGCTACTGGTTCACTGTGGACATGAGTAGAGGCAAAAAAAAAAGGTCCTCTTTGCTTCTGAAATTGCCACAAGTTAGGCATCTCTCTCCTGTGCTTGGAAGTTTTGCTGCCGAGTCTTGGTACCATCTGTGCACTAGTTGCCTTTCCCAGCATTTCATTTTTCTGTGCTGCTCCGTAAATCAGTGCAAGAGGAGGGAACTCTCAGGTGCGAACCTGGACCACCTCACGGTTCCATAGTGAGGCTAGAGTTTCAGCAATAGCAACAGTTATATCCATTCAAAAACCCCCAAGCATTCAATAATTAGTCTAGTTCCATAAGTCTTCAGAAGTGAACCTTTCTAACTGGCCTCTCATTCCTGTAAAGGGGAGCAACAGTCAACCAAAATGTGAAATGATTCAGCCATTACCGCTTCAGTCATCAGTTCATTATCCTGACATTCAGAAACAAAAACTAGATCTTCATCTGCCCTGTGTTTCTTACGAACTGTGACAGTCACATGGTTAACATAACCATGAAGTCTTAAGATGGTCCATTTCCAAGATCTGAAAGGAACAAACTCCAAAGGTTAATCTGCTGTAAAGGCTGATGGATAACACAATCGATGGTACACCAACATCCCTGTCTGCCCTCCTAACTCAGCACAACGTACAGGTTCACACATGTAGATTAGAAAATAATTGGTTTCCTAGTGAGGGAAATGGATGACTGCAGTTCCCTCCCCCCCCTTCAACAGGTCTCACTTATCTACCTTAATACTATAAAGCATACCTAGGTGGGCAATAACCAGGTTAAATCTGGGACCGCCCATCTCTTCTGCCCAAGACTCGGTGTTATAAACCAGATCAATCCATTTATTCTTAATGAGATCATGAATGTAAGATGTGGTATTGTGGATCATTCTGGCATTCAGCAACAGCATCAAGCAGTGAATGGACAAATTAGTATGACTACTTGGATCTGTGCCTGTAAGATGAGGTAACCCAGTCTTAACTGCCCCAGATCCTGCACCTCCTGTGTCAGGAAAATGTATAGGAACCCCCTCTCCCTACCCCCCACCCTTTTACACTGACACATTTTAATCCTTAATCTTGAATCCTTTTTCCCAGGGTCAAGAGGGATGGCCCTTGCCCTCCCCAAAGGGATAACCCCATTAGGGTCACCCCATCATTGGCAATCCCATTGCCGCCATCTGTCTGCTGGGCAGATGGAATCAGGAAAGGCTGCTTTGTTGATGAACTTCTGCACTTCATGCTTTCTCCAAACAAAGCAGGCAAGAGGCCGTTCTGGCTGGTTTGTTAGGGCTGCAACTTGATGAGTCCAGAGGAAAACACAAATGAGGTTATGCGTAAAGCATGCCACAACATTTCAGTTGCTGTAACAAAACAACATGTAACAAAATTCCTTTTATATGTTTTTCTGTTGGATGCACACACATGAGAAAGATGGATTGGCTTTTTCTGTAACATGAAGAAACAAGCTTGTGTATATTTTCAATAGTTATTTTATAGTTTTTCATTCTATTTACAAATACATCTCTTCAGTCATGAATGTTAAGAACCTCTCTAATACAAAATCGGGGATTAGTGAATTCAAAAGTGCTGAGGAAAGTTTCTCATTTAACATTATCCTTTGTTCTTTTCATTAGCTGTGCCTACAGGTAGAAATTGTTTTTGCTAAACTCTTTGCTACTTATTTTTTATGGTAGGGTGGTGTTAGTGGGACTAAAAGTCTGGAGTACTAGAAAAAGAGTTTTTTGAATATTTGAAAAGAACAAAATATCTCATCCGTATCTTCCAGTAATAATCTGTTATCTGCCTTTGTCCCTTGTATCTGATTTTGAATTTATATCTACTGTTTAACTTTCCTTCCATAACTTTTAACTGCTTGTATAAGCAGTTTGGGAGCCAGCAAGTAACAGTGGCTTGAATTGTTTTGACAGAGCATTTGGGGGAACATAAGGTCAATTTTGTCTTCTTTTTTCCACTAAATTTTTTTTTGAGAGTTGCCATTTAAAAAATTAAATGCTTTTATGATTGAAAGTGAAGGGTTTGACATATGAATGCAACCTAGCTGTAATTAAATCCCCACCACCACCACCCCAGTCTTGTAAAATTTCAGGAGTGCTTTCCTTGATTTTGCTTAATTCCTGGTTCATTTGACAGAAGGATGTCTTTGAGTAAGATAATAGAATGAGATCATGTTTTTGTGCTGAAAGTAAGGAAGATAAATAAATATCCCTTTCCTTATGTCCTTGAAGCTGAAATATGAAGCCCAACAGATTTTATCCAGAACTGTACTTGTAGACTAAGCATCTTATTGTTGTCTGCAATCTATTGTCTCTGTCCTTCTTAGAAGCTTAAAAAACTTTTTTAAAAGAAAGCTGTCTCTTAGATAAGACACAAATTTTCTATTTTGATGACTAGGTTACATGAAATATAATCATGGCGTCTGATTATAGTAGTCATTTTTGCTACCAGCACACTTCCCAAACATCCCTCTCCTATTATGAACTTGTTATAAAGATCAGAAGAGAAAAAGATGTCAATTATGCTCTACTTGTGAATAACGACATGCCAATTACGGAGTAATGGTTGCTTTCTGTATTGGAGTAAGACAGTTTATGTTAATTGACAATCACATAGTTTTTTTTTAAATTACATCTGTAAGTAAACTTGTTTCTGTGTTTCCTGAGTACTAGGGATGTTCTGTTCCTCTTCTTGACCATGCTGAACCGCAGACTGTGCTGTTCTTGAGCAGTTTCCAAAAGTAAGCCCTCTGAAGCAGAACTGGAACTGATACAGATGTTGTTAAATTCAGTCTAAGTGAGGTCAGGTCATTTGAAATAATAGCACCTGTGTAACATTTTGATTGCACTAAGCTATCATTTTTAAATTTTAGCTTCTGACTAAATCACAATAAGCTAAGCTTATTTAACATGCTGAAAACCCAACAAATTGGCCTGTGGCTTAGTGCAGTGTGTGAATGCAGCCAATAAAAAGGTAATAACAAACGTATATCTTCCAGTTAAGGCAAAGCTAGTTTCATTACCAGTTTTATTTGTCTGATGGGCAAAGAAGTTTTGCATATCAGGGAGTCTAGATTGCAAAAATAATTTCAGATTTCTTCAGGTTTGCACTGATTGTGTTATTGATTAACTAATGGATTGTGTGTCATCAAGTTGTTTTTTATTCCTAATGACCACAGAGAGAGATTTTCTCCATGACAATCTATCCCTAACCTGTTCTTTCAAGTCTCCCAATGTCAGGTTCAGCCCAAGAACAACAGCAAGGCAGTCCAGAACAGTTAAGCTCCTTTATTAGCTTACACCTAATAGACAGAATCTCGCCAGACTAAATCTACAGCACAACAGTTACTATAACCATGAGGCCCTAGGGAGGTGCCAGTCTCATTCTCTTGGCTTTCCCACACTCTGGATAGGGACTGAGGAGGTGCTTCCCCTGGAATGTCTCTCCCCCCTCCTGGCAACCTTGAAGCTCCATTCCAGAACCTTCTCCACTCATGCCTTCCATCACACCCAACAGTGCACTCATTGCCACTGTAACTGAGCCCATCCACCTTGCTGCTGATCATCATCATCTTTTCTTTCCTTCCATCTTTCCCAGCATTAGAGCCTTTTCCAGAGAGCTGGGACTTCGCATAATCTGTCCAAAATAGGATAATTTGAGCCTGGTCATTTGTGCCTCATTATATTTTCAATTTGTTCATTAACTACTGAGTTGCAGAAAGTTTAAAGAAGTAGTTGTAGCCTGTGCAGTTCAGCACTGGATCCTAAATATTGTGCACCTAATTATATAAATCTAAGGAAACTTTAACTTGTTTCAGTTCACCATGCAATGTAGCAATGGCTCCTAAACCAAGTAGTGTGCCTAAAGAACTTTTAATTAATTTTTAATTAATGCATTAATTTGGATTCCAGCACGTAGGGGAAGGTTGGGCTCAATGGCTTTGGTGGAGACTTCTGAGTCTATCAGTGTCTATATATTCTTGGCTTTTACCAAGTTGGAGAAGGCTAGTCTAATTGTAATTTAGATGTCATTGGATCAGATTATACAGCAGATGGTGCTTAATTCTCCAGAAAGTATAATCACATTGGGGAAATATGCAGGATTTGGAAAGAGGAGAATGTTATCCTTTCCTGGCACTTCCCACTTTCATTTCAGCTAGGCTTTCACTGCTGTTTCCATCCTCTGAAGCAGTCTGTTTGGTGTTACTGTCTATAAATCCCTGCCTTAGATATTCCTTCCAGCTTTGTGCAGATTTATGGGCAGCACCCATTTTTGGGGTTGGTGGCAGTGCATCTACTGATTCTGTTGCTAAACAAGTACAGTTGCTGGAGAGGGAGATAGGTGTTTCAGCCTCCATTAGTGTTCTTTAAGGCTAACACTGTTGCTGGTGAAACTATCAATGGTTATTGATCGGCAAAGTTCTGTAAAATCATATGGCAGAACATTTATATGAGTAATGTTGCAGGGCTGCATAAGAAGTAGGTAAGCTCTTTGTCTGATGAGTGAAGATACTTTGATATTTGGCTCTATGTTATAAGAAAGTTGGAAATCATGAGATTTTGAAGCATAGGCTAAAGTGAGAAAACTTATGCTTCATTATATCTTTATTGTTTTGGCTCTTTGGGGTATGTTTCTCTGCCAAATTCAGTTCTTCCATTAAAGAACTTGAGCAAAGGGAGAATTTGGATTGCAATCAGTGTACAAGTTTTGGTTGATAATCAAATATAAAGCATAAGAGCTGAGGCAGACTGAGGTTGGAGCCCAGTAAAGTGGAATGCAGATGTGTGGTAGAATGTTGCCTTTGGGGCACTGGGAGTTTTTGCTGTGGTTTTATGGTTTTTTGATATTTTTATCATTGTTTTGGGAGCCACTCATATTATGGTATGAAGACGGGCAGCCATATAAGTCTTACTTATAAATAAATAAATAAATGATTATAAAGTACAGTACAAATTTATCTTAATGCTACCTGCCACTCCTCCTTGTCTCCCTACAATCCTCATTGTTTTTATTTTCTAGGAAAGTTTATAAGACCTGTTTGATGTACAGAACCATTCTTGGAAATAAAGTTAACAAAGGCTGAGACTTCACTGTGTACCATGACAATTTCCCACTTTATTTTTTGTAGATTCAGATGGGACAGAGAGCTTGGGAAACACCAAGGGAGATATTTACAGTCACATTGGTGCCCCTGTGCATATTGTTGGGGGTCCTAGCAATAGAAGATCCCAGGCCGGTTGGTCACAGTTTCTTCTTTTCTGTGCACTGCAAGGAGACAGAAGAATAGTTTTGTCCTTATGTACATTGACAAAAGCAAGCAAGAGGAAGAGAGATCACCTTTTTGGGCAGCTTTCTCCAACCTCCTTCCTTTATACTATCTGGTACTAAAAGTTATTTTTGAAAAGTAGAGGACCAGAAAGTTAGTTCTACAATGTTAGCAGCTTGGTGAGTTTTCTCAGAAGTGTCAGGTCTGAGCAAGAGATGTGAAAGTCTCCTGTTACGGTTTCTTTTTATCTACTCTATGTTAGATATACTATCACTCCAGCTATTAATTTCAATCTTACACAAGCATTTCCCTTCTGGCTTCTTCCTTTTAGCTTCTCTTTATCACGCACCTCTAGACCATTTCCCACAGTTCCTACCTTTCACGAGCTTTGAGTGAAAACCAGCAGTTTTCTTTCAAGATGAGTTGCTTGCAGATGCTACTTTCTCCTCATACAATATACCTTGCCTTCCACCAACTACCTCCATGCTGTTAAATGCCAAGAGGGTGCATTGGCCACCATGACAACTGTGGGGTCTGACCCAAGTTATTGAAGGCCCAACAGGTTGTCACACACAGATTTTTCTCTCAGGGCAGTTGCAACAGGATACAAAGTGGAGGACATTAACATCAGTCCATGTTAAAACACTTTCTGGTTGCTTTTCAACATGCTGGTGCTGCCTCCACTTTCCTTGCAAGGATGTAGGACCTATTTAATTAGTTCGCCCCAGGTGACTAATGCTCCCAGTGGGTTTCAGAGGGAACTTGGGATTTTTCCTGAGGATCTAGTAGGCAGTTTGACTGAGGCCTTCATTTCCACCTGTAATGGATGTGTGACGAGGGCCTTGGATTGGATAGTTCCTATGCAGCTTCTTCCCATTTGTTGATCCTGGGTATTTCCTTGGTTTTCCAAGGAACTTCAGGAGATGAAATTACAGAGGAAGTACCTAGAGTGTTGTCGGAGAAAGTTAAGCAAACCTGACCAACCTCATGTAAAAACCCATGTTAGGGATTAAATAGTGGCAATAACAGGAGCAAGATGCCGGGGGGGGGGGGGTTGCCCTTATCATGGCTGCAGATAGCTGGCTGATGGCCCTGCTGGGTCACAAAAATATATATAGGGCCTCTGTGAGGAATACTCTAGCCATCTGATAACTCTCCAGCATTCCCTTTTGGAATAAGGTTATTGAGAAAGTGATTGGACTACAGTTCCTGAGGGCACTGGAAGAAGTAGAGTATACAGATCCATTTTAGTTGGGTTTCAAGCTGGGATATAATACAGAGGCAGCAGTGTTTGCACATGTTGATGATCCTTGGAGGGACCAGTATGTGGGTGGTGTGACCATCCTTGCTGTTCTTGATCTCTCAGCAGCTTTTAATGCTGTCAATCATGTTATCTTTCTGGACTGGCTATGGGATTTGAGAGTATGTAACGTTTTTGCTACATCAGCTACACTGGTTACCAGTGAGCTTCCAGGTACAATTTGGGGTACTGGGGCCTTCATGGCACAGGGCAAGGTGACTCTTTCCTATAATTTCTTCCCACCCTATAAGAACTGATAGATCATACATGTTTTGTGTCCCTTCCATTAAGCACTGTCATCTAACGGAACCCAGGAATTACATTTTCTCTGTCATGGCACCTGTCCTTTGGAATAGCATCCTTCCATTAGTATGGGTTGTGCCAAGCCTGCAAGCCTTTAAACAATATCCGAAAATCTGTTTTTATTTTTTTTCCTATGCTCTAGGATAGGGCAGGGTGTGCCCATTGGTTAGGATATGCTTGTTCCCCTGTTATGTTTACTATTGGGTTTACTTTTTGTTTCTTTTTAGGTATTTTACTTGTTTTTCAGCTGTATGCCACCCAGAGTATGTATTCAGATGGGCAGCAAAGAGAATTATTTCTCAGAATTATTATAAGGATAACAGGAAGATTTAAAATGTATTGTAAATATTGTGATACAGTTAATAAACTAATGTTATTGGGTTTTTTTCAGGGTTTTGACCCACCACATCAGAGTGATAATCGAACTATTTATATTGCAAATCGTTTCCCCCAGCATGGCCATTATGTTCCGCAGAAGTTTGCAGAAAACAGAATAATCTCCTCTAAGGTATGGGAAATCTTAACACCTATACATATTTATTGATTGATTGATATTTCAAATTTAGTCACCACCCATCTCACTCAGAGAGCGACTCTGGGCAGTTTACAATAAAAATAAGAATAAAAACCAATTAAAATACAATAAAAACAATGTTCATAAATAATTCCATGGAATTGATGGTATAAAGTAGGTTATCAACCTACAGGAGCATCTTCAAGGTGCCGACCACCCCCAGGGTTGGTTACCCCTCATCGAGCCCCATGTGAGCTGGCAGAGCTAGGTCTTCACCCTTTCTGGAAGGCCAGGAGAGTGGAGGCCTGCCTCACGTCTGGGGGGAGAATGTTCCATAGGGCAGGAGCAACAGCAGAGAAGGCTCTCTTCCTGGACCCTGCAAGTCGACATTCTTTAATTGACGGAGCCCATAACACACCTTCCCTGCCTGTCCGGGTGGGAAAGGTCGATGTAATGGGGATGAGACGGTCCCTCAAGTGCAATAGATAAAGATCAATTTTGGTTTGATATATCAGAATTGTTTTTAAGAAAAACTCAAATGTGTATTCAGATAGTTTTTGGGCATATTATGTGCCACACTGTCAAACTAGTCCATTCATATGTATCATATATCATTATAGAAATCTTTTTTTTTTTTTTGTAATGCGTTATATTTCAAACATCTTGCTTAACTAAAAAAGTTCCAAAAATTGTATTCCAACCCTGTCAAGTAAGACAAAAAGGGCTTATACCAGGTGAGTATATGTTTAGCCTTTATTAGCAACTTGCCCAAAAAACCCAGTTTCGATACCAATTCTGAATTCTACGTATGATTTGAACAGACATAGTCAATGTTACACTCTCCAAATGTTTTAGGCTGTGATTCTGATCATCATTTACCATGAACTCATAGGTTGTATGTGATGATTTTTGTTTTTGACTAGAAACTAAGTCAAATTAAGCAAATGGCTGAATTATATAGGTGTTTGTGTTAACCCCCCAATTGATCAATACAATAAAAGTTTATTTATTTACATTTTTTAAATGCCACCAATTCCACAAAGGCTCTTAGCTTTTATAAAACTGAACACAAAAATGTTAAAACAATTAAAATCACTAACACAATTTCACAAACTAACCCCAATATCCATATTGATCAGCTGTGCACATCTTACAAATAATAAATGAATTAACATTAATTAAAAGCTCTGCAGAAAAGCTTGATGTTAACTGCCTTTCTAAATATCATCAAATCTTTGGAGTAAACTATTCCATAGGGAGGGAGCATAAGTCCCCCCCCCCCCCCCCATTTCCCAAGTTGCAACAAATGTACCAGATTCACCTATTTCGGTGTTTTTCAAATTTGGCCATTTTAAGATGTGTGGATTTCAATTCCCAGAATTTCCCAGCCAGCAGAATTCTGGGAGCTGAAATCCACACATCTTAAAGTTGCCAAGTTTGAAAAACACTGGCCTTTTCAATCTAAAGGAAGCCGTCCTGTAAGAACCTACATGCAAGTCGTAAAAGTTAAAATCAGCACTGTGAATTATACTTGGAAGCCAGCACACTGACTGTAAAATCAGCATTAAGTGATATTGGCATGTTAGTAAAAGCAATTGCAGTGTGTTTAAGGTAAAAGATTAAATAACTTCATAGACAATTCACTTTGTTAAAAGTCAAAATGAAGATAGCATCTCCTAGATTCTTGAAAACCCAAAATCAGATTTGTCGATTAATTCATGTTCTTTATGTATTTCAATATTTTGCTGTATTTTTTTAGCATATAAGGTAAACATATGGAACTGAGTTGGCTGATATGAATGTTCTGAGAGAGGGTTTGTTAACATTTGTAGAATTGTGAATGCACTTTATACAGTTCTAAAAAAATTATTGAAGTTGAAACAAATTATTTCTGCAGTTTTTAAATGTAACTTTTTTTTTTTCTTTTGCAGTATACAGTGTGGAATTTTGTGCCCAAAAATTTATTTGAGCAGTTTAGAAGAGTAGCCAATTTTTATTTTCTTATAATATTTTTGGTTCAGGTAAGTTGGATAATTTAACACTATTTGAATATGTGCAATTAAACTGAGGGATTTTTTAAAAAACCAGTCATGTTGAATAATTGCATAAAAGCTTGGTTTACTGACTCTTGAAACAAATACTGGATCTCAGAGGTAGGACTGATTTATTTCCCTCCCTACTGCAGTTATCTGGATACATTCATCCAGGTTTTTCTGTGGTTTCATAAGACATTAGCTAATCTGTTTCATAAGGTTTATTCCTAGTGACTACATGTTTTCTTCAGTGTATTGCCTTCTGAGATTTAAAAGGAGGATGTTAGAAATGTTAATGCAGTTTAACTAGCATAGGCTATAATATAGTGTAGAAAACTGGTTTCCCTTAAGGTGGCATTCCATCTGATTGAATAACCTCACTTAATACTTCCAACATGAATATAAATTCAGGACTGATAGAGGCAAAATGTTAGTTGGCTTCAATTTTGCAAAATAAATGCATGGTGACATGAATTAACATTATTGTCAAAATCATGGACTAAAGCCCCAAGTAAAGAGCTTCCTAATTTGATACTTAATCTCTGAAAGTGAAATCCTAGAGGAACTTAAGCATCAAAGCTATTTTTCTATTTATTAACCAGTCAGATGGGAGGTTATTTTCCCCTCCATCCCACCTGCAACCTGGTCAGTGCTGTAATCAGAAATTTAGCTATCATTTGGGGCTTCTGCTGTTGAGATTATATTGATTTTTGCTGTCAAGCCCATCAGAGGATTGTGGCAGATATTTAAAATGCTATAATAGCATTGTAATCATGGAAGAAATCTATGTGGTCACTAAGAGTCAACAGTGACTGGATGGCACATAATCAATAGCATTGTAATAGCAGGTGGGATGCCTAGGGTTGACCCATAGACTTGATTATTGTCCAAAGCTACTGGCTAACAGGGAATGGAAGAGACATTTATTTGTACCCTGTTGAAAGTACAGGCTCTCAAAACATCCCTCTAGAAATATGAGATTATGATTTTCAAAGGAAAATCTGTCTTAATTGATTGTATTTGCATGTGACAAGATTCTAGTTCCCAACTCCTTCCAAATGTGGTATAGAACATGTTCTGAGGACAAGATGCGAGGAATTGACTGAACAATGTATTTTTCAGATGCATTTTGTATATACTGTACATACTGTATTACACAAGCTGCTATAGTATTTGGTTCTATTTATGTGTTTCGTTTTGTATCTTTTGGAAATGCTGCCTTGGGCCTATGTTGCAATGAGATTTTAATTTAATTTTATATTAAAAATAGTGCCCTAAAATCCATGTTATGGCTGTTTTAATAAAACTGTTAAAAATCAACAGATTCCCACTTACTGCATGTAAAGCATCTTTTTTTCCCCCTTTCTTTCATGGAGTAGTTACTCAGTGTGCCCTTGCAAGTGAGTGTATAATGATGTAATTGGGAATTAGTTGTTACTCACTTTTGCCAAGTTTTCCTTCTCAACTTGTACCTATATATTTCACAAGTTGTGCTGAAGCTTCTTTTGTCTAAACAAATTAATAGAAGGGATTTCTAACATTTAGCAGAAGGAAGTTCTATGTGTAAGCAGTGCTTAAATGTTAACTGTTAAGTACTAAGCTCAATTGATCAGCTTGAGCTCAAAAAGATGATTTCTGATCAATTCAGAGTAGCAATAGGTAGGATTTCATGGCAGGAGATGCTAGTGGGAAAAGGAGTTTATGATAGAGGGATGAAGGGAAATGCTAAAAGCACAATTGCAAACATTGCCAGTGAGGAAATACAAATGGAAAACAGAAAATGTCAGTATGGTTGCACAAACAGTGGACACATAGGAGCTGGGAAGAGGATCAGGCCATAAGGGAAGAGAATGGTAGAGATGATTTCAGAAAAGCTAAAGCTCAGAACGAACTGAAGTTGGCAAAAGCATGGTAAAAACAACAAGGCATTCTTCAGATAGGTTCAAAAGAAAAAGAAGTAAAACAGCCAAATGATACAGGTTGTTAAAAAGGGCAAAGCCACTCAACTCTTAGTTTACATTCTGTCTTCTCCAAAAGAGGGTGCGTACCTAGTTTTTTATTAGGTGTAACTTATTTATTTATTTACTCTTTCATTTGTTCATTCAAAGAAAGCATCTTAATTATTTGCAAAAATTTATTCTTCTGGCTTTGTAGCACACATGGTCAATTATCCTTGTAGGAAGTAAATCTCTTAGACTGGTATTAGCTTCTCAATCATATATTTCTCTGTAATTATGTTTACTTATTTTTCTTGAATTCATGCTGTGTTCCCTGCAAGAAGGTGCTTTACATTTGACAGCAGGCAAATAATAGGAACAGAGAGGGGTTTTTTTTCCTTCTTCTTTTTTGCCTCAGCTAACACAAGACAACAGTAGAACAGACTGTGTGTCTGTTTTCGCAGTATGATTACAATAAATGTGTTTAAGGTTAACATGTATTTCTAAGCACTGTGGAACCTGAGTCTTTTGATCGTGCTGAAACATAATGCATGCATCCTCCTTCAAAATCTCTGTCCTGTTTATGCGAGAGGGAAGATGAAGAGATTGGGCCCTAGAGCTGTTGCCTGAGAGAATAACTGCCTTCTTCCCTTATGAAAGAGGTCCATATGAGAGTCCATATGAAAGAGGTCTGTGTTTTGTCACAATGTGCACAGTCTTGTCCATTTCTGCTTTGAGTGGAATGCTGTGCTCACACAGCATGTTTAACCAAGATCTAGCAACTGAACTTCCACAACATGCTATCTTGCAACAATTCTTAGTGCAGTCTGTGTTTTTAATTATTGACAATGCATTAGTGTGATTGCCCAGAAGCATCTTTTAATCTGGGAAATATAGAGGAGGATTTTTGCCAACTTCATTCTCAGCTTTGGGACATTTTAAAATCAGTGAGAATCTTGCTCCTTTCCAAATGCCACCAAAGCCCTCTGTGTCATCAGCAACAGGCCTTTTCACATTGAAAGGTTCCCCACTGACATTAGGCTGGCTTTAGTAATTCCTGGAAGCCACAAACCATTTCCAAAGACTAATAAAAGATTGTAATGTATATGGTGTGCAGTCCTATAGTAGCAACCACAAACCAGTATTTATAGTTTCCTGTATATAATGTACAAATTTGATTATAGAATTTCCAGAACTTAACTCATGAACATATTCTGTCTGTGTTTTCTTCTCCAGCTTATGATAGATACTCCTACCAGTCCAGTTACAAGTGGATTGCCATTGTTTTTTGTTATAACTGTGACAGCCATAAAGCAGGTAAGAAAATGTGCCTTTTTTTAGCAAGTTACTTAGCATGGACGTGCACATTATGTGCAATGCAGAACTGGAATCAAAAGTGGCCCATCACTGTTAGCTCATAATTTGCTAATAACTTTGGGGGATATCAGCACGTGGTGTGTTTCTTCAGAAGCCAAGCCTGTGAAGGCAAGGCAGCATAAAACATGGTTCCAAAACACTGAATAGTAATCTGACATGTTGTAAGGGAAAAGGAGGCCTTGATGCGAGAAGGTTGTTTTTAGTGGGATCTATTTGTACAAAGCAATGTTTGATGCTGCCATTCTGTATTTCAAATGTCAATGTTTATACATTAATGAGGGAAGAATCTTGTGTACATATGGATACTTGGTGGAACCTTAGACATTTTGAACTTCCAGTCCAACTGTGATATGAAGGAGGTAACTTAAATTACTTTGTTCTTGAAGATACCTTGTTCCTTAAGTCATCACTGTTCCATATTTTCTGGAAATGTAACAGTATTCTGTAGGGTTTGAACATCAGCTGAAATAAGAAAATACATTTTGTGTTAGGAGTCAAAACACAAAACATGTTTTTGCCTGGGATTGCTTTTATATAGCTGACATGTCTTCACAGTAAAATCCTTAAGTGGGTAGTAATATAATGACAATAATAGTTGTAGTGGAGTTTTGTATCTCAATTTGTGTTATGAATACTTTTTTTCCTGCTGTCTTACAGGAGTAAGAGTAAGGTTTTGCAAAGGAATCTTGTAAAGAAAATTTGATTTATGCAGTGAGAGATGTTGCATCATTCACTAGTTTCTAAAGATTCCTCACAGGATTCTGGCTCCTGGAAGTTGATGGATCCTGATTTTCCCCCAGTATTTCCATAATACCTGTGGATAGAAGAAATTCATTTACTTTTTTATTTAAGGAACATTTGAGCAATTCAGAACAAGGCTGCATAATACATTGAAATTTATAACTATATAAACTCCATTGTCTGCTTTAAATGAAATTACATTCATCCAGCATTCAGTTGTATCCATCATTCCTCCACTGTTTCTTCTGTTACACTGGTTTTTAAAAGTGATACACAGATTACTTACTTTGTATCCTGCTTTTCTGAGATAGTAGCAAAGTTAGGTTTGCTAAGGTAAACACAGCTCATTAAAAAGCATGTATCAAGCAATATGAACTTGTAAGACTGAATTGTAGAACTCTTTATAGTTGTTGAAATTCTATTTTGTTTCTTTTGTCAAGACTGTGACCTGTATAGAAGCTTAGTTCTGCTCTGGTCCTTGCTGCATAATTCTTCCTATTCAACCATGAAGGGTTTCCCTGGCCAGTTGCCTTGGAAACAGCAAGCCATCTCACTTGCATTCAGCCATATTATTATTATTATGGTTGGTTGCACAGTCAACCAGATGTTTAAACTGCATTTGGCATTTTTATCCACCTATCCAAGGACCTGGGATAGGCAGATGTTTTTTGATGGTGTTAAAGATATCGTTGCAGGAAATAAGCTGTTCCAAGTAAAGCTGCCTTTTATAATTGACTTATGGTGATTTTGTCAATGTTGATGGTCCTCAAGTGATGCTCCAGATGTTTTGGGATTGCACCCGAAGCGCCCATAACTATTGGTACTATCTTTGCTTTCTTTTGCCATAGTCATTCTACTTCTATTAGTAGGTCTTTATCTTTTGTGATTTTCTCCAGTTCCTTCTCTTCTATTCTGCTGTCTCCAGGTATTGTAATGTCCACTGTCCAGACTTTTTTGTCTTTCTTATCAACAGTTGATAAGTCTGGGGTGTTGTGTGGCAGGTGCTTGTCTGTTTGAATTCTAAAGTCCCAGAGCACTTTAGGTTCTTCATTTTCTATTACTTTCTTTGTTTTGTGGTCCTAGCAGTTCTTGCTTGCAGGCAAATGGTATTTCTTGCAGATATTCCAGTGCACCATTACTGCTACTTTGTCATGCCGTTGTCAGTCTGTGCGATCTTCTTGCAGCAGCTAACTAGGTGGTCCATGGTTTCTTCAGCTTCTTTGCAGAGGCAGAATTTCCTGACTGTTGCTGTCTTCTCAATTCTGGCTTTGTATGTGTTTGTTCTTAAGGCTTGGTCTTGTGCAGCCAGAATTAGCCCCTCTGTCTCTTTCTTCAGCTTTCCTGCTCTTAGCCATTGCCAGGTCTTGTTATCTGTTTTGCCTGCTAGTTTTGTGTCTGTGTGTGTGTGTGTACTGGCTATGTAATACTTTGCCTTGCCATGTCTCTTTTCTATTTTTCATTTGGTCTTTCTTATAGGCCAGTTTGATTTCTTTGGTATTCAGTAAGCCTTCATGATATAGTAGCTTCAATGCATCTACTTCACTGTCCTTCAGATACTCTTCCAATCCCCTTTTTCCTTCTTCAGCTGTTGTTATTATTAAATTTATATGCTGCTCAACTCGCAGCGGAGTAGGGATGACCATGCAATTGCAATTTTTTTTTCATTTCTCATTACTTTTCTTTACGTATGCGTACAAGATTTCTCATACTACCTCTATCTATTTTGGAAACCTTTCTATAACAAATAAGCCTGATCAGGCAGTACAGTTGCTTTTAGCACACTTGCTTGAATTTATCACTCCTACTATATGTGTTTTGAAGTAGGACACACAGGTTGTACGCTCTTCCTCACTTAAAGTGGCATGAATATCATGCCAGAGGCTGGTTGTCTTCTATGGGTTGGTTCTGTCTTCCCCAACCTGATCCCCTCCAAGTATTTGGAGCTAATAGGAGTTGTAGTTCCAATCAGTATGGGCCATTAAAGAACATTGAGACTGTAGTCCAAAGCATCTCAAGGGCACCAAGCTGGGGAAAGATGAGCTATATGGTTTCCATTTTTAAGCCCTATGTTTGTTGTCTGATAAAGTTTGAGATGGCAGCCAAGTAGTAGTAAAGTAGTAGTAAAATATCAATGACTTCCTTTGATCTTTTCAGGGTTATGAAGATTGGTTACGGCACAAAGCAGACAATGAAGTGAATGGAGCTCCAGTTTATGTTGTTCGCAGTGGTGGCCTTGTAAAAACAAGATCAAAGAACATTCGGGTATGTGTCTTATTAATGTAAAATGAATGTCTGTCTTCCATAATTGTGTGGTTTAAGCAAAACAGTCATAGCTATGTGTTCAATTTTACAAAGATTTGAATTAGACTGAATAACATTTCATTGGAATGTTTTAATCCAGTAATTTTGTAAATCAGTTTTTGTATACAATACTTCTGTCTTCTCAGGTAGGAGATATTGTGAGAGTAGCCAAAGATGAAACTTTCCCTGCTGATCTTGTACTTCTGTCATCTGATAGAGAACATGGCTGTTGCTATGTTACTACTGCAAGTTTGGATGGAGAAACTAATCTTAAGGTCTGTGTTCATACGGTTAAAATGAATTAATTTTTTGCTTGTCTGAAATTATGGCTAGAGTATTTTAATATTCCTATGTAGAAAAGAATGTTAATTTTATTTTGAATTTTATTGAGTTCATATCAATTCTTTATATTTTTTATCGCCAAAGGCTGTATTATTATGGCTATATTCATTTTTATGAACTAAAGGAAAAATATTACAGTGAGTTTCTTGTGCACAGTTAATATGATTAATTGGAATGTATTGTGTAATTACTTCTGATTATGAGGAAGTAACTAGCAAATATAAATGAAAAGGATATAGATATGCTAGAAAATTCTTTAAGGAGAAGTACTTTCTAGTCTTTTCTACATTATTTTCCTCCAGTTTACCCAGTTTTTGTCTTATTTTGTGAACTGGTATAACAAGACAATAAGGTATGCAAAATGTTTCAAATTTAAAACATTTGAGCTTGAAATACCTGTTTCCATTTTAGTAAAAAATGTTGAGTTCAAAATGGGGCATTTTTTGAATGTGAAAAGTTTTATATACCAGTCCAAGGTAGCCGATAGTACAGTAGTTGAGATTTCATGTGTAGAGTTGTATTGAAAAAATTGCCATAATTTTAGTTTTACTTTATTTTTCCCCCCAGAAAAAAACTATGTGTATCTATGCAAAGCCTTGATAAGCTAAAGCATTGCAAATTTACTTGGAACTGAGTTTAAAATTGAAGTCCATGGATTTAATGACACTAAGTTTGATACAGTAGTTAAAGCACCAGGCTAGAAATTGGGAGACCATGAATTCTAGTCCTGCCTTAGGTACAAAGCCAGCTGGGTGACCTTGGGCCAGTCACTTTCTCTCAGCCCTGGGAAGAAGGCAAGGGCAAACCACTTCTGAAAACCTTGCCAAGAAAACTATAGGGTCTTCTCCAGGCAGTTGCTAGGAATCAAAACTGACTCAAAGGCACCCAGTAAGAAATTAAGAAATAAATAAAATATGCTGTCAAGAAAAAAACTGTAGTAATGATGAAGGGTAGATAGTGTTTTGTTTTTGCAGGGGGATATGTTGTTTTGGTTTGGTTTTGGTTTGATGTTCACTGGGGTAATTTGTGAGATTCTTTGAATGCAACTCATTCCATTGCATCCCGGTATGGAATGCCTACTCAATACCTCATGAAGACATAGGTTTTGTATTTGATTAGTGGATGAATACAGGCTGCTACTTAGGCATGCATAACTATCATCCTGTTACCTGTTGAAATAAGCAAATTTCTACAGAGTACACAAATGGAGTAAAAAAAAAAAAAAAGTAAGCCAAATAAATTAAAAGAGATTATCTTTTATCTGAGGGACTGCCTTTCCCCGATCACATCAGCCCGTCCCATTAGATCCGGCAGGGAAGGTATGCTACGGATTCCATCAGCCAGGGACTTGCTTTTGGTGGGTCCCAGGAGGCAGGCCTTCTCTGCCATGGCTCCCTCCTTGTGGAACATTCTCCCCCCTGAAGTGAGGCTCGCCCCTTCCATGCTGTCATTTAGGAAGTCTTCAAGACTCAGGCCTGGGGATCTTTGGGAACCAGAGCCATTCTTAGATAGCTCCACTGTAATTGATATTCTGCTCTCTCCATGGGGTTAGTATATTTTTAAATCTATTTTTTAAAATGTGTGATAATGTTTTTATTCTAATAATCACTTTTTATCTTTTTATAATGCCTGTTTTTATTCACTTGTTATTTTAATTGTTGTACGCTGCCTAGAATCACTTCGTGTGAGATGGGTGGCTATATAAATGTGATGGATGGATGGATGGATGAGATAAGAAAAAGTAAAGAAAATGTAGCTAAAACTAGTGTGCACCAACACCATTGGGTGTACTTTTCTGTCCATGCAAACCATCCGTCCGCCACTTCCATATACCACTTCATACGTCGCTGTTTCAGGATCTCATCAGCTCCATCCATCCAGCCCATCCAGGTTTCTCAGTCTCTCCCTTCCTTTCAAGCTGTTCACTCTTCCTTCCTATATTTGTCTTGTCATTCAGTGCTCATTAATTCTCTCTAGGTGACCAAACCCCCACCTCAGTGTATTTCTTTCTTATTGGTTACTTACTTTCAACTATTCATTTCTTGTAGCAGACCACATACTACCCACTATCTTTTTTACCGGCATTTGCATATCTTAATATTTCTCCATCTATTTCCCCCTTTTTAGTAAACTTTCTATGAGGATACAGAGATTCTTCCACTTGCATTAGTTTTTCACCATTTATGCTCCAGTTTTTTCTACTATTTATCAAGTGGTGATACACATTTGATGGGATGATTATCATTTTGCCAGGGCTGAAATTTATAAACACAATACCGGATGGAGTAGATGTAGAAGTATAACATTTTCTTTTCCTAATGACAGATGACCAGTTTACCAAATCATGGCTTGTTTTCACTCAGCATTTTCTATAAAGCTGGCAACTTACTGGCAAGTTGGGAATGCACTTTCAAGAGCTCACAAGGGATTTTTTTTAACTGGGCTTGTAAGAATAGGCCTTTGGGGTCTGTGGAATATATTAACCAAGACTTGTCAAATCATTGCTTTTTTCTTTTTCTTTTAGACACACATTGCAGTCCCAGAAACTGCTGTGTTGCAGTCAGTTGCCAATCTGGACAAACTTGTAGCTGTTATTGAATGCCAGCAACCAGAAGCAGATCTTTACAGGTTGCTGTTTTTATTACTGTCTTTTTTTTTTTTTTAAGATTTGGAAAAGGAACTTATGACTATTAAAAATTAGACAAAAAGTATTCCAAAAATTCTTGTGATGGAATTATGAATTTAAATGCCTATGTTGCTTAGGGAAAGCAAGGGGATGACTCACTGGGAATGCTCTATTAATTTCATTTGGGAGTTTCCCTGAGTTTGGAAAACTCTCCCTAGGTTCAAGCATTCACTCCCCACTCCCTGGTGAGAAAGCAGGATGAAGCATTTTATTCTCTGTCGACCTAACACTGGGGAAAGTAACAGCCCAACAGGTCTCCAAGATGATGCAGATTTGCCATAGAAAAATAGTATTATTTTATAGCTAAACATAAGCAAAATTCAATATTTAACTATTGTATTTAAATGGAAGAAAGTTCAAGAATGTGGCTTTGAATTAAGCTAACCAGGAAGCCTCCATCTATGGTTTGTTTAGCAATATGTCTGAACTAGGATTTCTGATTGTTGCTTCCTGGTTTGTTCTTGGCTTCAGATTCCTGGCTTTGTTGATCATGGCATGCCAGGAATTGGGCTTACCATTACATGCAAACCAGGTCAGTTTCTTTAACTCATTTCCTATGCTGTTATGGTCAGGGTTTAATGACATATTGAAAAGTTAACTTTTCTTTTTATTCTTGAATCGTAACACATAAATATTTTTTTACAGATTTGTTGGGCGTATAACCATAAGTCAACAAATTGAGGAAATAGTGCGGTAAGCCAGATGCCTTCAATCTGAGTGAATATGATTTGTGACCAATTCTGTATCCAGGCAATTCAGCTTCAGTAAAAAAATAAAATGCATTTGTATACATCAAGCATGTGGAAACTTAAGTACACTGACCAGATGTTCTTACACCGCTTCTGTGTTTACCTTGCAGCTTCTTCTCTTGCCCCATTTCCCATGCAACACCTATGTTTTTTTTCTGGTAATGCTTTTAAAAATTTTTATTTCTGCATAGATGACAAGTTGTAGTGGAAATATCTTAAACTATGAGGGTGTTGTAACAGGCTGTTACTCCTTCCTGGTTTGGATGATGCTGTGAACTACCAGCTACTAGTTTGGCCAGTTTGGCTAACTCATGCAGCTTTTTTTTTTTTTTTGCTGTTAAATGTTAAATCAAAAAAGCTGTAAAAACTACTTTTAACAGTACATTCTGGATTGGTATAGGCCAGTTCAGCCCCTATGAATCTGTTAAACTTGATGTTTCTTCTAATAATTACTTATACATTTCAAGCCACAATAGATAAATGGTGTCTGATAATTTATCCCCTCCACAGGTTTCTCTTAAAATTGAACATTGGGTCAGCATGGTTGACAACTTTATTTGATTCAGGGCCTTTACTTACTGACCCTCATTACAGATTTGTAAACATCTGTGTAAATACTATAAGAATTATTGTTGGAAAGAGGTTCTAGACATTGCAAAAATACTTAAGGGAAACAGGTGGAGTTGGAAGTCATCACACTGGTCTCTCCAGGAATAACAAAGCATTTCACAAGTCAAATATCTTCTTTGGAAGGGGGAATTCAAAGTGTTACTTGCTTGTGGGGTATGGGAGATGTTCTTAAGTGGCATATTCAGATGAACCCAGAACTCCTTGGAGAAAGAGTTGTGGTGAAAAACAGCAAAGGGAACAGCTGAGCAGCATGAATGCAAACGATATCAGATACTTTTGTGTTGTTTAGTTTCAGTGTATACTTCTTAGGTAGCACAACAGAATTAAAAAATCTTGAGAGCGTCACTGGATCAGAAGAAAGAACTAGGTAGTGTAGCATCTGATGTACAGGTGAAACTCGAAAAATTAGAATATCGTGCAAATGTTCATTTATGTCAGTATGGCAACTCAAAAGGTGAAACCAATATATGAGATAGACGCATTACATGCAAAGTGAGATATGTCAAGCCTTACTTTGGTATAATTGTGATGATTATGGCATACAGCTTATGAAAACCCCAAATTCACAATCTCAGAAAATTAGAATAGTGTGAAAAGGTTCAATATTCTAGGCTCAAAGTGTCCCACTCTAATCAGCTAATGAATCCATAAGACCTGCAAAGGGTTCCTGAGCCTTTCAATGGTCTCTCAGGCTGGTTCAGTAGGAATCACAAGCATGGGAAAGACTGCTGACCTGACAGTTGTGCAGAAAACCATCATTGACACCCTCCATAAGGAGGGAAAGCCCCAAAAGGGAATTGCAACAGAAGTTGGATGTTCCTAAAGTGCTGTATCAAAGCACATCAATAGAAGATTATGTGGAAGGGAAAAGTGTGGTAGAAAAAGGTGCACAAGCAGCAGGGATGACCACAGCCTGGAGAATATTGTCAGGAAAAGGCCATTCAAAAGTGTTGGGGACTTTCACAAGGAGTGACTGAGGCTGGAGTTAGTGCATCAAGAGCCACCACACACAGACGGATCCTGGACATGGGCTTCAAATGTCATATTCCTCTTGTCAAGCCGCTCCTGAACAACAAACATCAGAAGCGTCTTACCTGGGCTACAGACAAAAAGAACTGGTCTGTTGCCCAGTGGTCCAAAGTCCTCTTTACTGATGAGAGCAACTTTTGCATCTCATTTGGGAACCAAGGACCCAGAGTCTGGAGGAAGAATGGAGAGGCACACAATGCACGATGCTTGAAGTCCAGTGTGAAGTTTCCACAGTCTGTGTTGATTTGGGGAGCCATGTCATCTGCTGGTGTTGGTCCACTGTGCTTCATTAAGTCCAGGGTCAACGCAGCCGTCTACCAGGAGATTTTGGAGCACTTCATGCTTCCTTCCGCAGACGAGCTTTATGGGGATGCTGACTTCATTTTCCAGCAGGACTTGGCACCTGCCCACACTGCCAAAAGTACCAAAACCTGGTTCAATGACCATGGGATTACTGTGCTTGATTGGCCAGCAAACTCGCCTGACCTGAACCCCATAGAGAATCTATGGGTCATTGCCAAGAGAAAGATGAGGGACATGAGACCGAACAATGCAGCGGAGCTGAAGGCCGCTATTGAAGCATCCTGGTCTTCCATAACATCTCAGCAGTGCCACAGGCTGATAGCATCCATGCCACGCCGCATTGCGGCAGTCATTGCTGCAAAAGGGGCCCAAACCAAGTACTGAGTACATATGCATGCTTATACTTTGCAGAAGTCCGATATTGTTCTATTTCCAATCCTTGTGTTATTGATGTCATGTAATATTCTAATTTTCTGAGATTGTGAATTTGGGGTTTTCATAAGCTGTATTCCATAATCATCACAATTATACCAAAGTAAGGCTTGACATATCTCGCTTTGCATGTAATGCATCTATCTCATTTATTGGTTTCACCTTTTGAGTTGCCATACTGACATAAATGAACATTTGCATGATATTCTAATTTTTCCAGTTTCACCTGTAACTTATGACCAGGTAGATGCGTCCATGAAGTTGACAAGTAGAATGAGATGGCCATTACATGACATGCTGTTTGGTATCATGCTATATCTGGACTGTACATTAGATTAATTAGGTGTCAATGACACCGTTCTATGAATTTGTCCCTTCCTTTTTAGGAACTTGGATATTGATATGTACAATAAATTGCTGCATTCCAGGGAATGAGAGGTGGTTGGTTCAAAACTAACTATTTGGATTCCTAGATGAAATTATTCACTCTTTATCCTAGAGGATCCTCTTTTTAGTCCTGTGGCCATTTCTTCTTTGACAAACCATTTCAAACTGCATTGCTCACTTCTTTTTTTGTGCCTTCGAGTCAGTTTTTGATACCTGGCGACTGCCTGGATTAGCCCCTGCAGTTTTCTTGGCAAGATTTTCAGAAGTGGTTTGCCATTGCCTTCTTCCTAGGGCTGAGAGAGAGGAATTGGCTCACTTTAACCAATTATTAAAATTGTAAATCGCCCACACGTTTAAGGAATATGCTTGCTGCTACATTATATTTTGTAAACAAACTGTGATCTTTCTTTTGCAGACCACTTGGACCCGAAAGTCTTCTACTTCGTGGAGCAAGGTTGAAAAACACTAAAGAAATTTTTGGTATGTGATGTCAAAGTTTCACTAATTGGTTAATGTTTCTTGAATGGATGAGATTGCAGAACTTTCTGTTAGAGTAGCTATCACTAGAATATCAGCTAGGTTAGAGCACTCTTCCTAATTAAATAGGAAATGTGCCATGTTGATTATAATAACTTGCACCAAGAAATAGTTGATTCTGGTGCAACCATGATAGCCTGGATTCTATGTCTGTCTCTCTTTCACCTTTTTAAGTCCTATTAGCGCTTTCAGTTACTCTGTTTCCAGGAACTCACACCATTTATACCTTCTGCTGTAAAAGTTCCTATCTGTTGCCTCCTAGTCCATTTGATTTGGTAAAATATTGGAATACCATCTTTCCAATTTAAAAATCTGTAAAGAAACTAATCACTAAAAAAAAAAATTACAGTGTGAATAAGAAACAACCTCTGCAGTCACAGAGTAGATTTGGAAACCCAACAGAGTGACCAGCCAGAAACCAAATGAAGCCATCTGTATCTGGCTTCTCAAAAAGAAGGGAGGAAGATGAGCCTCTTGCACTCAAGTGTTTCACAGTCTTGCTGCCATGCTGAACATTCTTTCAATTTTTTGTAGGTGTTGCTGTGTATACAGGAATGGAGACAAAGATGGCATTGAATTATAAGAGCAAATCACAGAAACGATCAGCTGTAGAGAAGTACGTGGTTGCCAGTCGTATTTTACTCAGTTGAAGATTAATGCGTTAATTTAAACTGTGAAACAAGAGTTCATAATAAGGGCTAGTGTGCAAGGGAACTCTTTTTTTTAATCAGATTTTAAACATCTCTGTTGCTTGAACCATTTGATATGTATTTATTACCCAGCTTTGCTGCCTGCTAATAAATGTTCTTGTGTTCCAGGTTAGCAAAATGAATATTTTGTTTCAGAATATCCGAATGGATTGACTGTGGAGTTTGTTCTGCAAGGATGAGATTAATTAAATATAGGAAGAGTGCTGTGTTGATTATAATAATTTGCACCAAGAAATAGTTGATTCTGGTGCAACCATGATAGCCTGAATTCTATGTCTGTCTATAAATAAATCACCATGTAAAATGGGATGCAGTCAAACCCTCTTTTGATAGTATTTTGGGAAATAATCTGATAGTTGGGTCAGTATGTGACAAAGGACAGCCCAATGATATTGAATTCATTCTGCATATCTGTTTGGCCTTTAGTGTTTTACTTTGCTTCACTTCTAATGAACCAGCGTGTATCTTTTCCCCAAACACTGTCCTATCATACCTTGAAGCAAGAAGCTTCTCGTGACTTTCCATCTTCTGCCTTTAATAGAGAAAAGCAGGTGGTTTATTTTTCCTTTTGCAACCAAGGGATTAGACAGAGAAAGCAAAACTGGAGGTTTTCAAGAAAAGATTGGACAACCATTGGTCCGGGATAGGACTCTTACATTGGGCAGAGGTTGTACTATATGACCTCTAACGTCGCTTCCAACCCTATGATTCTGTGAAACACTTCCTTTTCGGATGTCCAACCCCCCTCGCCCCAACATGCATACACAGAGTACAGGTTTGTTGAATACAATACAAAGATTGTTGGTTACAATTATTTTTGCTGCAGTGTTTTTGAAGTAATGTACAGATATATTTGAATCGTCCAGCGCTCCCTTTGTCTTCAGTGCTCAGCTATTTTTTTTGTTATAGGACAGTTTTAATTCAGTGGCATTTGGGTATTAAATTGCCTCTTCACTTTGTCCCCCCAGGTCTATGAATTCTTTTTTGATTATCTATCTAATAATCCTCCTATTTGAAGCTGTCTTAAGTACAATATTGAAATATGCCTGGCAGTCTGAAGAGAAGTGGAATGAACCTTGGTATAACCAGCAAACTGATCATGAAAGAAACAGCAGTAAGGTAAAATGTAAATTATATGCCTGATTTAGGTGTTTTTCCCTGTATTGATAGCTTGCTATGAAAGCTTTGATTCCAACTTGTTACGGAATCCAAATGTTGATCCATTCTTATTTTTAGTTATAATTCTGAAGATTACAGAAACAAGAATTTCCTTCTATTAATTTCTTGCCCCATTGTTATAGCTGATAATATGTGACTACTGTGACTTACTCTTCTGCTAAAGGGATGTTGTTAAAGAACTCACTTGCATAGAAGCTGTTTCTACATTCTCTTACCAAGCAAGAAGAGGAGAAAAAACCTCAACATAACAAAGAAAACTCATCTTTATATAGTAACCAGCAGTTTTAGATGAGAAAGTAGATACATTCACATGACACATTAGGTCAAACTGAGATTAGAGTTAGTGCGTTATCTGAATCTACTCTCAGACTGATATTATGATTAAAGCCTCTCTGTCTCCCTACAGCTATGGCACTATGTGCCAACAGAGGCCAATGGAATGAGTGGTTTTTGTATACTGCTTTGAGCTCAGTGGAAAAGGGGTGGGATAAAAGTGTTATAGATATGGGGTGAGATTCCTGTTCCAGGTAAAACCTATTTGATCCCAAACTGAAAAGTCACTGCTTTGGGAGGAAGCATGACCTTGGTCTGGCCAGTTCTAAAGTAAAATAATGTCTGTCTTAGATGATATAGTTGGGCTATTACAGAAGATGCCCTCACTATATCAGTATCATACTGATATGAACAGCCAGAAATTCCACAAGTTTCTGGCTGTGAGTCACTGTTTCTTAGGTTGGGTGCCCGCGAACAGTTGGGAGTGCTGCTACTGTACCAGCCTCCCTGCTGCATGGCAGCCTCCCTGCCTGAGCTGCTGGAGGCTGTCTCGGGGCTGGCGGTGGAGTTCCCCAGGCTTATGGTTCTGGGGGACTTCAACCTGCCATCCCTGGGATGGTCCTCGGAGGCAGCTCGGGAGTTCATGGCTACCATGGCAGCCATGGGCCTGTCTCAAATTGTGCGGGACCCAACCCAAGATAGTGGCCACATGCTGGATTTAGTTTTCTTGTCTGAGCAATGGCAAAGTGATCTGAGGGGAGATGTACAGCTTTCCCCAGTGTCATGGTCAGATCATGTCCTGGTGACCCTAGTTTCTCCTATGCCATCCCCCTCCACAGGGAGGCTGGACCCATGCGATTGGTCCGCCCCCGGCGCCTGATGGACCCGGCAAGGTTTCAGAGGGAGCTGGGGGATATTCCTGTGGACCTGCTGCACAGTCCAGCGGAGGCCCTGGCTGCTGCCTGGAATAGAGAAGCGGCCAGGGCCTTGGACAGGATCGTGCCTTTGCGGCCTCTCTTGCCACGTTGGCCCTGACACTCCCCATGGTTTACGGAGGAGCTGAGGGTGCTGAAGAGGGTTAAGAGACGCCTAGAGCGCTGCTGGAGGAAGACACAGACTGAATCCGACCGAACACATGTTAGAGCTGCTATTAAGGCCTACATTGTGGTGATAAGGGCAGCGAAGCGGCAATACTTCTCTGCCTTTATTGCGTCTGCAGAGTGCCGCCCGGCGGCCCTGTTTGGGATCACCAGGTCCGTCCTTGGTAAGGGGGATCTGGTGGTTCATTTGCAGGGCCGCACGGAGGAATTTGCAGAGCACCTGCAGGATAAAATCGCTCGGATTCATTCCAAGTTGGACTCCGAGCGTGGTGCAGGGTCTGGGGAGATACCAGGGGATCATTCTTGCCTTGTTATCTGGGAATGGTTTGATCCTGTTGTTCCTGAGGAAGTGGACAGGATCCTCCGGACTGTGAGGGCCACCACTTGTCATCTGGGCCCATGCCCCTCCTGGCTGGTGAAAGCAACTCGGGAGGTGACATGTGGTTGGATCCAGGCGATGGTTAATGCATCCTTGCAGGAGGGAGTGTTTCCAGCGCCCTTTAAAGAGGCGTTGGTGCACCCCCTCCTCAAGAAGCCCTCCCTGGATCCTACTGTGCTGGACAACTTTCGTCCGGTCTCCCGCCTCCCCTTTTTGGGGAAGGTGGTTGAGAAAGTGGTGGCTTCACAGCTCCAAAGGGTCCTGGAGGAAACGGATTATCTGGACCCCTATCAGTCAGGTTTCAGGCCCGGCTATGGAACGGAAACGGCATTGGTTGCACTTATGGATGATCTCTGGCGGGAGCGGGATGGTGGAAGTGCGACCATCCTTGCTCTCCTTGATTTCTCAGCGGCGTTCGATACCGTCGACCACGGTATCCTATTGGGACGGCTCAGGGATATGGGGGTGGGCGGCACAGTTTTGTGCTGGTTCACCCCTTTCTCCAGGGCCGATCCCAATCGGTGGTGATAGGGAGCGAGAGGTCCCACCCTCGGCCCCTCTATTGTGGGGTGCCGCAGGGTTCGGTTCTCTCTCCGCTCCTTTTCAACATCTATATGAAACTGCTGGGCGAGATCATCCGTCATTATGGGATGAGGTATCATCAGTATGCTGATGATACTCAACTATATATCTCCATCCCTGGTGAGGTAAGTGATGCTGTGATCGCCCTCTCGCGGTGCCTGGAGGCTGTGAGGGTCTGGATGGGAAACAACGAGCTCCGGCTGAACCCTGGCAGGACAGAGTGGCTGTGGGTTAATGGTTCCTCTGTATCCGGGACGTTGTCATCGTTGGTTCTGGATGGGGTGGCACTGCCCCAGACAGACCCAGTGCGTAATTTGGGGGTCCTCCTGGACTCACGGCTCCTGCTCGAAGAGCAGGTGGCAGCCATGGCCAGGAGGGCTTTTGCACAGCTTCGGATTGTGCACCAGTTACGCCCTTCCCTGGATTGGGATGCCCTGCGAACGGTCACTCATGCCCTTGTTATCTCCCAGACAGACTACTGCAATGCGCTCTACATGGGGCTACCCTTGAAGAGTATCCAGAAGCTTCAGCTGGTCCAGAATGCGGCCACGCGAGCAATTTTTGGGGCCCGAAGAAGGACCCATATAACACCTTTGCTCCGTGAGCTGCATTGGGTGCTGGTTTGCTTCCGGGTCCAATTCAAGGTGTTGGTTATCACCTTTAAAGCCCTACATGGCATGGGGCCAGGTTACCTGAAGGACCGCCTCGCCCCCACGATTTCAACCCGTCCCACCCGATCTCACAGAGAGGGCATGCTCCAGATCCCTGCAGTAAAAGAACTTCGATTAGCGGGTTCCAGAAGGCGGGCCTTCTCTGCTGTAGCCCCCGCCCTTTGGAACATCTTGCCCCCGGGGGTGAGACAAGCCCCCTCACTCCAGGCCTTTCAGAGGAATTTGAAGACCTGGCTCTGCCATCTGGCCTGGGGCGGGGAGGGAGGATACCAGAAATGGGGTTGGCTGGCCCCTTAAAGGCCTGGTGTGGCCTTTATTGGACTCTTGGATCTTTTAACCTCTTTATTTTTATCCTTATTTCTGTAAATATAATTTTTACAACTTTTAAACTTTTTATAATTTTAATTATGTATTGTTTTTAGTTGTTGTAAGCCGCCCAGAGTCCCCCGTTGTGGGGAGATGGGCAGGGACAAGTTAAATAAATAAATAAATAAATTCTTCTGGATAATTATACTTAGGATTATTTGACTGTATCCATTATAATCTTATAATATTATTAAATTATAATTGTACCTTATAATTATAAGCCAGTTTGGTGTAGTGGTCAAAGGCACCAGGCTAGAAACCAGGAGATTGTGAGTTCTAGTCCCATCTAGGCACAAAGCCAGCTGGGTAATCTTGGGTCAGTCATTCCCTCTCAGCCCTAGGACGGAGGCAATGGCAAGCCACTTCTGAAAAACCTTGCCAGGAAAACTGCAGGGACTTGTCCAGGCAGTCTCTGAGAATCGGACATGATTGAATGGATTAAAAAAAATTATAATCTTTTCTTCAAATGCTTTCTCTTTGATTTTTTAGTTTAATAATACTGTTTCCTTTCTTCTCTTAGATCTTGAGCTTCATTTCAGATTTTCTTGCTTTCCTGGTGCTGTACAACTTTATTATACCCATTTCACTTTATGTGACTGTTGAGATGCAGAAATTTCTTGGGTCTTTTTTTATTGGTTGGGACCTTGACCTCTATCATGAAGAAACAAATGAAAAGGCCCAAGTGAATACTTCAGACCTCAATGAAGAACTGGGACAGGTATAGCATAATTCAAAATAGTGTTTGAAACAAGATGAACTAGATTTGATTTAATTAGTCAGCAGTAATTAAATTCATAGTTGTTCTTTTACACAGTTAATATTCCCTACATATTTTACAATTTTTTTCCTTTTGTCACACTAAAAATTGTAATTTGGAAGTGACCTGGTAGTGGACCACAAGCAATTGGGATTTTAGATCAGCACTTCTCCCCTATAGGGTTCATTCTATAATTATTAGCAAAGTTTATGTAATATTTATTTTCTGTGTACTTATAATAAATCAATTACGCCTATTTCAGATAAGTGCAGTAAATGTACACAAGTCTGAACTGAGTGCAGCGTTCAGCATCTGCAAACCATATGAATATCCTGTTAGTGTGAATGAGGGAGACTTGCTGACTTTTTTAATTCTTAAACTTATTAGCCTGACATAACTTCTCAACTTATTGTAGGTGGAGTATGTATTTACAGATAAAACTGGTACATTAACAGAAAATGTGATGCAGTTTCGGGAGTGTTCCATTAATGGTCTCAAATACCAAGAAATCAATGGCAAATTAGTTCCTGAAGGGTTGATAGAAGATTTTCCAGATGGAGTACAGCCCAGTCTTGTAAGTTGTTCTTTCTAAAATTAAAATTAATTCAGAGCTTTCTATAGTCTTTTCTTTAAAATACAAGATTGCAAAATGATCTAATGAAATAGTTCTGCGGTACAGTGAATTAGAGTTGAGAGGAACCTCTGGAAAATGTTACCATTCAGTCCTGAGGGAGAAAGAAATTATTGTACTGGTAGTCCTTGGGTTACGACCACTCGTTCAACGACTGTTCAAAGTTAGGTTGGCACTGAACAAGTGTTACTTACAATTGGTCCTCAGTGTTATGGCTGTTGCAGTACCCCTGCAGTCACGTGATTGCAATTCAGGTGCCTGGCAACCAGCTTCCACTTACCTTCCCTGCTCCCGTAAGTTGCTCCTGCCGCTTTTTCTCCTGAGGAACCCCCACCGACCTACCTGCCTGTAGTACCTGTGTCCTTCTGCACTCCTTGCCTGGGACTCCTGCCTCTTCCCATTTAACGACCTGTGCAATCCTGTGGTTATGACAGCAACCGGGATTGCCAGGATTGCCATCAATGAGTGATGCGGTAACATTACATTGCACTTTACAACCACATCATCATAACCTGAGACTACCTGTATTAAGCTAGAAGCCAATACATGCTTGGTGGAAAGCAGGTGCATTTATTTAATTGCAGTCAGGCATCATTTTTTACCCAGAGGTAACTCTGAGTTCAGCAGCTTCTGTGGATCTTAATCCCAGATAAACATAGAATTACAGTCTTTATTTGGAGCACAAAACTTATGGTTGCATCTTCTCCTGACTTACGTCTGTGTTATAGTCTAGTCATGTTTGTTGAGGACATTTTTTTTCTGAAAACCAGCTATAGCCTCTCTGTGTGTCTTCCCCACCCTTAGTTTTGGCAAGGCAGAAGAAAAAACCCACCAGAAAAACAATAGCAGAAAATTGATACACTCAATAAGTATATTTAAAAATAACTTAATGGGGAGCATGTGTGTATGTGCAAGTACTATATTGAGGGAAAGAATAAACATTTAAAAATCTATATATAATATTTTTGTCCAAAACATTTATATTGTATTAGGAAAATGATTAACAATGTACCACCCTTAAACACTATGATCCACAACGAATACTTTAGTTTTCCAGTGTTTTCAGATGATATATGTAACAGTTAACAGTAAAAATTGAATCCATTTCTTGTCCAGGATCAGTTTATACATATTAGGAAATATAGATGTAAACTAACATTATAAAAGAAACTTGAGTGATTTAAATCAAATGAACTGATTATTCAAGTACTGTTGAATAACTGATGATGAACATATATAACTTTCAGTTTATACTCTCTCCAATGCAACCTAGAAGAATGATAATTTATATAATATAGTCTTAGTACTGTGTAATACAACCTATGGATTATTTTTATGGTCAGTTTTCAGTGATTTGTCCATACAGAGTTAAAAAGAACTAAGTGCCACAAAAAATTCCAGTGAGATTCATCAGGTTCAGTGCTCAGCTTACCTACCCAAAGCGTTTTAAAATTTTCAAGAAACCTTTTTAACATTTTCAAGAAACCTTTGTTTTCTTGGACTTGCAGTTCCTGATCAAAGACTAGGTGGTAGCAGTGGCCAAGAGGGCCTTTGCACAAATCCATCTTGTGCATCAGTTACACCTATTCCTAGTTCAGGAGGCCCTGCTCTTGGTCATTCATGCCTTAGTCACCTGCTTGGGCTACTGCAATGCACTTTACATGGAGTTGCCCTTAAAGAGTATTCAGAAGCTTCAGCTGATTCAGAATGCAGCAGCACAGGCAGTGTTGGGTTCACTGCAGTAACACCACTCTTTCATGAGCTTGGTTGGCTTCCTGCAGGTTGGCTTCTTGCAGGTTTCCAAGTCCAGTTCAAGGTGTTGGTTATCATCTATAAAGCCCTTCATGGCACAGAACCAGGTTATTTGCAGGACCATCCATCTCCAACTTGTCTGTTTGTCCCATTATATCTGATAGAATGGGCATGTTCTGGGTCCCCTCTATAAGACAATGTCATCTAAAGGGACATTTAGGAAACATGCCTCCTCAGTCACAACACCTGTCCTATGGAACAGTTTTCCTCCCAAGATCCAGATGGGCCCCAACTCTGTTGGCCTTCCACAAAGCCTTAAAGATCTGGCTATTCCCCCAGCCCTCTGGCCAGGATGTTCGGTGAGCTTGGTTTCTATGATAGTTTGCATGGGTTTGTTTTGGGGGGCAGAGGTTGAGTCACATCTCAGTGACATGGCATTGTATTGGCTTTTACAGTTTTTTATTTGTGATGGCTTTGTTTTAAATTGTTGCTAGCTATTCAGAGTCATGTGATCAGATTGGTGGCCATATGAGTCTTATAAATAAATCAATAAATTAGTTCTGGGTAAAATAATAATTTATAATTGTTACTTAACTCTGCTAAATAATAATGCTGACAATTATTGCCATGACAGTCTTGTGCACCAAAGAGTCATGTTTACGGGGTTTTTTTTTTTTTTTTTGGAAACCAAACCTTTGTAATTGTTACTCCTGCTTAACTAAGTTTACATGAACTAAGACTGAAGTTCAGGCCCTTCTTGGAGCTACTTTTATGAGGCTTTATCAAAGATAACTTCTAAGCTTACCACTGTATGAAATTTCTTTAATTCCAACTATAACTGAGATCTGTCACTATTTAGATTTCTAAGAAAACTCTGCATGTTGTTTGCTAAGAGATCAACTACATGATGCTCCATTTTTTACATTAATGTTCTTACTTTTCCTAACATTCTGTGCTAATTGAGAGTGGGCATCTGTGTTTGGAATCCTATATTTAAAAATCTTGTGTTCAATCCACTGATCCTTATTACTACTTGAATATAAGATATCAATTATCAGAAAGAATTACTTTTAAATCCCATCTCCAATACCTATTTTTAAAAATGTGTTTTTACTCTGTCAAATGCAAAATATAATGACAGCAAAGCTAATGCAGTTTGAGCACATTTATTGTAATGCATTATTATTAATACTCTCCTAAATGAAGCCATTATATTTTGAGGAAAAGAAATTCAGACTGATGGTAGAACTATTCAATCTTTTGGCCAGCAGGTGGGAGAATTATGTATGCTGCCTTGAGTTGTACAAATAAAGGCGGGATATGAATTTAATAATAAAAAAAATATGTATTTTATCTTGACTGGCTGCATCTAATACCTTTTAATGGAATTAAAAGAAAACATATTCAAAATTTAAACTCATTATGAAAGAGCTCCTATGGCTGGGAGGATTATGTGCGATTGGGTACTCCTAATTCTGTCTCTTGGGTTATAAAATGAAGAAGCAAGAGGTTTGACAAGCTAGACTTGCTACATACATAATATCTGTATGTACAATAATATATTCATTATAAGCCCATGTTTAGATATTTCATGAAACATTAGCAAAAGCAATTAACAGAAAACATTTGATAGCTTATCTATACAGATTATTAATTGTTAATAAAAATATCTTGATAAAGTTGTAGATAAGACAATTTGTGTAAAATGTAAAAACATCATCCAGAGTTTTCATAAAACACTCAATTTACGACATTGTTCAATGCTGGGGACAGTATTTCTCCCCCTGCCCCCCGCCTTTGGTTAGGAGAAAAAGATCATCCAGCTAGGATAGGCTGGACATTCACTATGAAAATACATAGGCTTAAACTTTTGTGGCTAATCATAACTTTTTTTTTTTTTGGTAGAAGCTTCATTAGAGAAAAATAAAATTAACAAATCAGATGCATCACAGTGTTTTGTCTTTAATTTTTTTTAACAGACATATGAGGAAGAACTCTTCCTGAAAGCTATTTGTCTCTGTCATACAGTGCAGATTAATAATGACCAAACTGATGGCATTTGTGACAGCCCATGGCGTAGCAATGGTCTACCATCTCAGTTGGAGTATTATGCCTCCTCCCCAGATGAAAAAGCTCTAGTTGAAGCTGCTCGCAGGTAAGGCCAGGCTCTGCATCATTATGAAAGCGTAAATGGCAATACTGGATAAGTCTGTCTGTTATCTTTGTCTGGAATCCAACTGGGGAGCAAGCAAGGGGAATCCAGGTCTAAGACCTGTGCAGCCTTTCATTAACTCATACTAAGTGTTCTGTTGTATGACTGTTAGAATGCCAGCGATGAATTGCCAGGAACAAGAGCTTTGCCTTGATGTTTGTAATACAATTATGAATGGCAAAGTGAAAGGCATAATATCAAGCTGATTATCTCAGGGCCCTCTGCTAGAGTTACTCTGCCTCATTGCTCCATTCAGTAAATTCAACTGATGAGTGTCAACAGAACTGTAGCCAAAATATTGCAGAATTGCAGGCCTTTGAGAATCAGAAGTGATGTAGAAATGTGAAGTTGAGAGTGGCATTTAGGACACATAGCCCAAGATCCTGCTTAATGTAGAAATCCAAATTCAAGCATCCACAGCAGACACATATCTGGCATCAACTTGAACACATCCCTTTAGGGAAAGCCTGCCATTCTCCATATCATACGCACTGTTCTTACAATACTTCAGAAGGCTTCTGAGGCCTTTTGAAACCTTACGAGAACTCAGCAGCAGGAGGAAGACAGCAAAGATCAGCTGGGCATGGGAGGGCCTGTGGAACACAGGGCGGCAGGGGCTTTGTGCTGGGGTGGCTGACTGCAGCATGGGGCTTGAGGTGGCACTCCTTGGCAGCGCTGGGACTGAAGTAGAGGCCCGAGGATGGTTGCAGCTGGCTGAGACTGCTGAAAGCCACAGGCTTCTACTTCACCCCCACTGCTGTCGCCGAGGAGTACGGGGTGGCCAAAAGGGCAGGGATGGGGGGGAGATAAGCAGGTGAGGGGAGTTGAAGCGCCCCTGTGATCATAAGTGCGGGTGGGCTGCCAAGCACTCGAATTTTGATCATGTGGCCACAGGGTGCTGCAGTGACATAAGTTGAGGACTGGGCATAAGTACCATTTGTTCAGTGCCGCTGTAACTTTGAACAGTCGCTGAATGAATGGTCGTTAATGAGGACTACCTTTATTTCTCATTATTTGGAAGCTGTGCTACAACAAGAGAGCTCTGTATTGCAGTGCCGGGATATAGTAACCTATCATTATGAATGGCAAAATGTGTAAAAGGAAGAATTACATGCTCAAGGAAGCTACTAGTGTAAGAGGAAGAATTACATGCTCTAGGGAGCTACAAAATTTGACACAGGGAAGGAAAAGGAGTAAAAATGGAAGATCCAGTAGAACAGAATATGTGTAACTCACGGTTGAACTGTGGAGTTCTTGGTGCTTTCTGAGCTTGGCTGTTTGCATGCATTTCATTGCCCAACTAAGTAACATTTGATGATGATGAAACATCTGCAAGCAAACAGCCAAGCTCAGAGAACACCAAGAACTCTACAAATAGAGGACCATATGCTTCTTTTGCTTACATATATTTAATTTTGTTCCTTGTCCTAATGTAACTAAATCTATATGGCATACATTTTAATTCTGGTTGTTTAATCTATCTGCATAGAGATAGCAAAGTGGATTTGAGTTTAGATGTCTGTTTCAAAATTTAGTTAATTGATGATTAAATTCACTGATGAAATTACTGATCACTAAAAAACTCAAAGTACTGTTGGCTATTTAGTTCAGTTTACACCATCCTTAAACAGGAGAATCTGTTCTGAAATCTGAATGCATCTTCCTAGGACAATTATTTAAGATTCTTCCTAAAATATTTCACTGCTATGCATAGGTAGTAGTGAGTAATATTACTTTTCTGTTCAAGACATTGTTTTAAATTTTCATAAGATTACCCAATTATTTGACCTCCCTTTGAATTTTTAGGGTTGGCGTGGTGTTTACTGGGGCAAGTGCAGAAAGCATGGAGCTTAAAAGCTGCGGAAAGCCAGAAAGGTAAAGCCACAAAGAACATGTTTCCTTGTTTTAAAAAATGGTTGAAATTCTGTAGGGCAGGAGTGGAAAACCTATGGTCCTAGAGATGTTGCTGAATGCAACTCCCATCAGCCCCAGCCAAAGTGGATTAACAAGGTCCTAATTTCTGGTATAAGGAACCTTAACCGGTTTTGAGCTTTCAAATAAATCTTCATCTCACATCCCCTGTGTAGAAAGAAGCAATTTAGAACAGCAAAGAAACAATAACTAAGAAACATATTTTTTTCAAAAAGGTGTTTGGTTCAGTTCTTGGAATCTTCAGTTATAGGTTTGTTGGAGTTAAGATGAAGAAGGGCCCTCCCAGCTGAAGGAAGGAGAACAGAGTTAAATAGGCTATAGATTAGGTTAGCCTTTATCAGTTTGCATCCAATCCTTCCTCCAAGTAACTTGATGATCACGTATATGAGGTGGTGGTGGTGTTATTATTATTAGATTTTTATCCCACCTTTTTTATATTATAGATAGATCAATCGATCAACTCAAGGCAGCAAACATACCTAATATTCCTGCCTCCTATTTTCCGCACAATAACAACCCTGCAAGGTGGGTTGAGCTGAGAGAGGGACTGGCCCAAAGTCCCCCAGGTGGCTTCATGCCTAAGAGAGGCCTAGAACTCACAGTCTCCTGGTTTCTAGGCCAGCACCTCAGCGACAACACCAAACTGGCTCTTGACTCTCAATCTATGATTATTATTATTATTAGCTGATCATTATAATTATTCTCCCATTGTAACAGTCTTGCAAGGTTGGGAAGATTTGGTTCAAAGTCAACCATTGAATTGTTTGTAAATGAGCAGAGTTGGCCTGTTTTGTGCACCATTTCTTGTACAACACTATTCATGAATCAATCTAAATAAGGCCCTCACATTTGTTAGCAATGGCATGTACACGATCTGCAGTTATGTAGTCTGAAATTGCTCACTTCTCTTTCAGTAACTATATCCAGCAGGCAGTAATTCAGTATCCTTAACTTTGTATTTCCCATGAATGTGACCTTGTCATAGTGGTGGTATTCCTCTTAAGCTACAAACCATAAACTCCTCTCCATAAGTGTCACTTGAACAGCTAATGAAAAGTCAGCTTTACAACTTGCTTGCTGTGAGCACTCTATTTTCCTAAGTACAAGTTGTGTTAGGTTACACTGAAGAAATGGAAGTGTTCTTAAAACACATCCTTAGAAGTAAACCACTTAGAGAAACAAGATGCGGAGATCAAGTAAACGGCAAGAGCTTTGTGGAAATGGTGCATGCAGGACCATTTGTTCCTTCCTCTTTCTCTCCTCCATCAATTACAGAAATGACTATAATCTGCACTTCCGAGCTGAGAGAAGTCCTCTTCTCTTCTCCAGGCCCAGCATGCCCATCAAGTGTAATCTATGTATGCGGTTGCAGGCATGCAGTTTTCATGATTTTCTACATTTAACAAGTATGGCCTTCATTTCATCCCAAAACTAAATGTGACTTTTTTTCCTCCTTTAAAGGTATAAATTACTATATGTACTGGACTTTGATGCCAATCGTAGGAGAATGAGTGTAATTGTAGAAAGTCCATCAGGTAAGATAAAAAACGTGATGCTGTTGAGGTTATTTATTCTCCCTGCATTGCCTCCCCCAAAGCCAGTTCCATAAAAGGAACATTAATAGCTTCTGATAAACATTACTAATTTGCAGCTTTCTTTTTCCTTGATAGGTGAAAAACTCTTATTTACCAAAGGAGCAGAATCTGCTATTCTTCCTTGCAGTAAAAGTGGTGAGGTAGAAAAAACAAGAATTCATGTGGATGAATTTGCATTGGTATGTTAGAGCACTGCTTTCAAACTTTCTGGTAGATTGGTAGAGGTTCTGCTAAATTAAGAACCAGTTAGTACTATAACAAATATAATGAATTTATATTCATAATAAACACTATAATAAATAATATTTCAGGTCCATTAATTGTGTGGGGTTGAGAACTGATTCAAATATGTGTTGAACCTCCCTAGGCAGTTTTTTTCAGAACACATGGGCTGGACATCCTGGAGTAGCTACCTGATGCCCACCCTATTTATGGGTCTTGTTTACAAAGCTGGGGCTGATGGAAGTGTCTGATCTTACTCCAGACACTCCCATCAGCCCCAGCTTTTGTGATCAGATATTAGAGGAATTGTAGTCAAAACATCTTGAGGGGAAGGCATTTGGAAAAATAAATCATTCTAGTTTCTTCAGACCACATGTCTTTCTCCACTTCCCTCTCCTTCTCCTACCTCTCCCCATAACCAGTTGCCTGTGATTTAAGTGGCACTTTCTTCTCCCAAAGAGAAGAGTCTCTTCATTGCCTTCCAAAATTAGCATCATTTGACAGACTGCAGACCACATCTGCCCTTGATGTTTGGTCTGTTTTGCCTCGTCTGTGCTCTTCCTCTTCTATTAATGGGAGTAAAACTGAAGAAGCCTTGTCAAAAAAGAATCTCTTTGAGACTGTCTGGGAGACATAATCTGTCAGGGCTTTCATTTAATTAAGCAGCGCGCTCCATCAGTAAGCAAATGTTTCTGTCAGTGTCTTATCTAATAATCGCTTTCTATTCTTTTCACAGAAAGGATTAAGAACTCTTTGTGTAGCTTACAGAAAATTCACAGATGAGGAGTATAAAGAAGTGGAGAAACGTCTTTTTGAAGCAAAAACTGCCTTACAGCAACGAGAAGAACAGTTGGCAGATGTATATAACTTTATCGAAAAAGACTTGGAATTACTTGGAGCTACAGGAGTAGAAGACAAGTATATACTTTCTATCCTGTTTATTTGGAGAAAGAATTTCTGGCCCAAGCAGACTAGCTCGATGCTATGAGCATTGATATAGCTTGATGCTCATGCTTCTCTCCATAGATAATCATAAATGTATGATTCTTCCCATCAGCAGAAGGAGGGAAGATTGCCATTGGGGCCACAGCACCCAACCTTGTATAAACAAATATCCTATTTATTTTACAACAAATATTATATTATAACAAATTTATAAATATATGTTATAAATTATATATTTCTATAGTTATATTATTACATATTATAAATATATAAATATATATTATAACAAATATCCTATTTGTTAGGATTAGGCAGCCAGGTTATTTGAGGGACCACCTCTCCCCAGTTACATCAGCCCATCCCATTAGATCTGGCAGGGAAGGTATGCTACGCATTCCATTGGCCAGGGACTTGCATTTGGTGGTTCCCAGGAGGTGGGCCTTCTCTGCCGTGGCTCCCTCCTTGTGGAACATTCTCCCTTCTGAAGTTAGGCTTGCCCCTTCCCTGCTGTCTTTTAGGAAGTCCCTCCAGACCTGGTTGTGTAATCAGGCCTGGGGGTTTTTGGGAACTGGAGACATTCTTAGATGGCTCCAACATAATTGATATTCTGCTCTCTCCATGGGGTTTGTATATTTTAAAATCTAAATTTTAAATTTTTGATAATGTTTTTATTTCAATAATTACTTTTTGTTTTTATCCACTTGTTATTTTATTTAATTGTTGTATGCCACCCAGAGTTGCTTTGTGTGAGATGGGTGGCTATATAAATGTGACAAATAAATAAATAGAACACGTTGCACTTCAAAAAGGGAAGTCTCTGTACCCACCACCCCATAATCATGGAAGATGAACTAGGAGGATGGCAATTTGTACTTAACAGGCCCAGTGTGTGACCAGTATGAAAAAGGGTCAGTGTGGTGAGACTGGGAATTGAGCCTAATAAGATATAGCTTGTGCTAACCAGCATGTTCCCTGTGTCATGAAATCTGACTTCTGGCAGGTGTGACCATCCTGTTGGTAGCCTAGACATGTTTTAGACTGCATGAAGGTAAAAATGCAAGTAAAATTCAATTCCTAGTGACATTTTCTTCACCACAGTATGGAAGTAGTTTGCCATAGCATTCTTTGGGGATGCTTGTTTGTTTCCAACCTCCTAGTCCAGCCTATACTGTAGGATTTCCTGGTGATGATCTATCTGAGCACTAACCAGGTCCAACCCTACTTAGCTTTTTTTTCAAGATCAGCCAAAGTCACTAAGTGTTACCCCTACTGTTAGGCACCTGAACCTAAAACTGAACATAGTTTCTTAAGTAAAGTTGTTGCTTCATGGAATATGGAAATGGATTGTTGTAAACGGCAAGCTTGGTGAGTGCATGTGATGGTTAGATTACAATGAAATACCCAAAGCTGAAGTGGTGCTTGAATATAACATCCAGTGCTTGGAAGGCAAACCCTTCCACCTTTATCATTAATCATGAAAACAGAATAACCTAAGCAAAGTCAAAAATCAGAAGGAGTCCAGTGGCCCCTTTTCAGACAAAGGAAATTTATTCAAAGGTATAAGCTTTCCTGAACTATAGCTCGCTTCATCACATCCATCTTCATCAGAGCTGTAGTTCAGGAAACACCTTTGAATAAAATTTGTTAGTCTGAAAAGGGGCTACCAGACTCCTCCTGATTTTTGGCTAACACAGACTAACATGGCTGTGTTACAACATCTAAGCAGAGTCATGACATGATCCTGACCAATCAGTTCTGATATTGTTTACCAGTACAGTTTACTTACTTTTAGGCTGCAAGATAAAGTCCAGGAAACCATAGAAGCTCTCCGACTGGCAGGTATTAAAGTGTGGGTGCTCACTGGAGACAAGCATGAAACAGCAGTAAGCGTTAGCTTATCATGTGGACACTTCCACAGAACCATGAATATCCTGGAACTAGTGCAGCACAAATCAGACAGTACATGTGCGGAGCAATTGAGACAACTAGCCAAGAGGTAAAACCTTGCACATTTCTCAACTGATGTTAACAGCCTCTGATGTGGAATGGAGTTTCCTAAAACAGTGTTTCTTAGTGTGGTGCTAGGATCCCTGGGGGTTCCCCAAGACCCTGTGAGGGGTCCTCAAAATCAAAATTATTTGCCAGTCTATGGTAAAAAATAATACGATATTAAAATCCCATCAAACAATTGTGAGAAGTGGTAATGGCAGCAAAGGCATCAATTTTATTTTTAATACGGTAAATATTGATAGGTATAACCCATACAAAAGCTCTTTTGGGGTCCTCCATAATTTTTAAAAGTGGGAAGGGGTCCTAAGAGGAAAAAAGTGTAAGAAATGCTGTTCTAAAACGTTCCAAATATTTTTTTTTAAACAGACACCTGGCTGTAAGCTAGAAAAACTTAGTTTTCAATGACAATGGGTCGACATTACCAGAAATACTCTAAGCTCAAAATGTCCCTATTCTGAACTCAGAGCACTTCTGGAATGGTTGAAAACAGCATCAAGAACACTTTTGGTCAGGTCAGAACAGCTGGTTTAAACTCAAAATAGGGCATTTCCAATGTTTTTGGCAGTACTAATGCAGAACTCTCCAATATGAAAATAAAGCAATCCTGTTACATTATCTTCTGTGCTACAAAAGAAGCATACAAGATGCTAATGAGCCTGCTGCTTTGCAGGTGGGAAGGGTTCATAGTTCACTGGTTGTTATTGTCTGTAGTTGCTCTTAAAGCATTTGATGCATCTGACTGGTAGCCTTCATGAAACAATAAAGGAATTGTTTGTCCTATTTTCTGCCTCCTTTGTTAGAATAAAAGATGACCACGTAATCCAGCACGGGCTGGTAGTAGATGGAACCAGTCTCTCCCTTGCCCTCAGGCAACACGAGAAACTCTTCATGGAGGTCTGCAGAAATTGCTCTGCTGTGCTGTGCTGTCGCATGGCACCTCTGCAGAAAGCAAAGGTGAGTAATCGGAAGCTGATGAAGGCTGAACATAGCCATGTTCGGCTGCTATAACCTGCCACAGCCTTCTCTCAGCCGTCCTGTTTCAGGATGTGTTTTGAAGGAGTGTTCTGCCTAATAACCCCTGTCCATCTCTCTACACAACAGATAGACAGTGGGGCCTGTTCTTGTCTGTCTTGCTGTATGATTGGCATGTGCCCGAGGGTGCACTGTGCACCATTGCATCATACACCAACTTTTCCCCACCTGTCACCCTCCAGAGTCTTGGTATAGCAATTCATTTCACCTTTGCTGGGTAGGAATTCTGGAAAGTTGAGGTCTAAAAATACCATAGCAAGTAAAAGCCCTTCATGGCATAGGACCAGATTATCTGAGGAGCCATCTCGCCCCTGTTATATCAGCCTGCCCCACTCGGTCTGGCAGAAGGGGCATGTTGCAGACCCCACCAGTCAAGTAATTTCAACTGGTGGGATCTAGGAAGAGGGCCTTTTCTGCTGTGGCCCCCACTTTGTGGAACAGCCTATTTCCCGAGGTGCGGTGTGCCCCCACTCTCATGATCTTTAGGGAAGGTGTGAAATCCTGGCTATGCCAGAAGGCCTGGGGGGCAGATGGGGGCTCGCATCAGTGGAGGTGGCTTGTGGGGTAATTGATTTTGCCCCCCCCCATCATCTTGAATGTTTTTAGTATTTATATATAGGGTTTGTTTTACAGTTGACTTTTAATGGATTAATTAATTTTAATTATTTAGGGGGTATTTTTAATTGTTAATGGGTTTTTGATTTTAATTGTGAGCCACCCAGAGTCACCTGTTGGGGGAACTGGGCGGTATACAAATTTAATAATAAATAAATAAAATAAAAAAGCTAGGAGGCTTTCAAATTAAACCTCATCACAGCCAGCCCAGCTGTCTCCCTGTTGTTGTGAGAGATAAATAAGTACACATTTACCTATGCCTTATAAATATATAGGGCTTCAAAGTCTTCAGAACTCTTACCATGTACCTTACTTCAATATCCCTCCAAGGTAGAGTAGATCTGGGTCTCAAGCACAGTAACTTACTTAACATTACCTGGTTAAAATAAAGCTGAGGTGAGGTCTCAGTTGAAGACCTCCAAACTCTTGGTCACTGAGCAACTTTTAAATCACATCAGGGGTTCTTTAAGAAATTTTGGACCATCTAGGATAGAAGTAGGGAACCTGTGGTTCTTTAGAAGTTGAGCATGTGAGGAATGCTGGGAGTTGTAGTTTAGCAACTTCTGGAGGGGCAGAGATTCCCCACCTCTAATATAGAAGGGTGTGTTCCTTTTCTCTAAGATAGCTTTCCTGAGATTTTAAGAGAAGAAGCCAAGTAAACTAGTTCTGAGACATTTTAGTTATAGGCCATGTTTGCTGTGAGGAAAAAAATAAAACCTTCATAGTTGGATTTATGCTGTATTGATTTTTAGATCAGGAGACACTGAGCATAGGTCAAAGCTAATGTTCCTTCATTCAATTTTCAGTGGAAGTAAATTCTTGCTTTGTTTGGAAGCACACAGAATTGATACAGCTCTATTAAAGATACAGACTTAATCTCTTGATTATTTTCCATCTTATTAGAAAACATCTTGGTTAAATATTTGAGTTGCAAGCATTGCCCTCTATTGAGTTTGCTGAGAAACTTCAATATCTCAAATCATTGATTCTCAAATAATCTCAATTTTGTTTTAAACAAGTCTGTTTTTCCTTTACAGGTTGTTCGGCTGCTGAAAACATCTCCAGAGAAGCCTATCACATTAGCTATCGGAGATGGAGCTAATGATGTGAGCATGATACAGGAAGCTCATGTTGGCATAGGTAATATTTAGGTGATGGCCAAAGTCTCATTGTTTTTAAACTTCGTTAAGTGGGATTATAATGAGTATCATCTCCATAGATGAAAAATTGAAGTGATAAACTAGATTCTGTGAAGACAGGGGCCTTTCAGTTAAATAATAAGTAAAACATATATAAATAAATAAAGCATGTTTATATCCAGCTTGTCAACCAGGAACATCGTCTGAAAAGGCTTTTCAGTTTCAGAGCATCATCCCAAATTTAGAATCACTCCCAACCTGTTAAGATTCAGGAAAGCTGTTAAAACTTGGCTTTTTAACAGAGACCTAGGAAGGCATAAGTAATGAGTCCCAGATGGGTTTTTGAATGCTCCTCAGATGCAAACATTTTCTTTGTAATTTAGTAATTGTAATTGTTAGTTCTTAGATTATTATACTGTTTTTCTTTTAATTGTCTTACTGTAAGATGGAAATGCAGTCCACTCAAAATCTTTTCAGATTGGAGTGGCAATATAAGCCAAATAAATTAAATTAAATTAAATACCCAGCCTTCTACAACTTGATGCCCTCCAGATGTGCTGTGGGTTTAATGGTGGCTGGGTGTTATAGTCCTAGCATATTTGAAGGATCCTAGGTTGGGAAAGAAGGCTGAAGGTAGGAATAATTGCCATTTTTTCTGTGGGAATTGGTGGTTGACCCTTGCTTCCAAGTGGTTCTCAAAGTGTGGCCTGGGGGTCCCTGAGACTCTTTCAAGGGTCTGCAAAGTCAAATAAGTAAATATTCTAACATTTCTCAGTTTTAATTTCTAATACAGTATATATGGATAGATATAACCTACATAAACCAAAGCTCTTTGGGATCCTCAATCATTTTTAAGAATGTAAAGGGGTCCTGAGACCAAAATGTTTGAGAACCACTGGTCTAGAGTAGGATAGTAGATAGTGAGAATGGCTATCAGTAGAAGTAGCCCTCCCCCCAATATTTCTGGACCCTGCCATGAAAAAAGAGCTTGGTTGTATAGAGGAACAATAGGAAATACCTATGCATGTACACAACTTTTTATCTTTCACTTGTAGAATAAAAGGGGTGTTCTTATCTGTTCAGGCCTCCTTTAAATGTCCAAGCAGCACTTAAAAGGGCTGAATCTTCCATTATTGTTGCATATGTTGTTTCACTTTCACTTATATGTGTCATCATGCTTAGGAAGACAAGTTTATTTTGTTACTTTTGTGTACCCAAATTACAGGTATCATGGGCAAAGAAGGCAGACAAGCTGTAAGAAACAGTGACTATGCAATAGCAAGATTTAAATTCCTCTCTAAGTTGCTTTTTGTCCATGGCCACCTTTACTATATTAGGGTAGCGACCCTTGTACAGTACTTTTTTTACAAGGTAAGCTTCTGCAGAATTGGGGATTCTTTTAGCTCCAAACTTTTCATTTTTAAATATTGGGCTTAACTGCAAAAGTGAGGTAGTACATAAATTCTGATACGCAATTGTTATTACGATTATGCTTGGCACTTCTAAAGTTTAGTGGGGAGACATTTAAAAGGGGGTATTGTAGAAACTGAATCTACTCTATCTCATTGTTGACATTAACATTTTCCCAGGCTTTATTTCAAGCACCAGTGTAACAATGCCAGCATGCTAACTGCGATAAGACGATACAGAGGCTAGCCCACAAGATCCATGAGTCTGCATATGCAGGAATGCATGCACAAATATCTCCATCCTGTTCATTTTTCCTCCTCCTGATTGCCTTAATTGCATTGAATGTCAGCTGACACAAATGGAACAATCCAAGTGGAGTTTGGTACCTAAAGTTTCAACCCATCTTTCCTCATTGTTCCAGGCAGCTAAGAAAAAAGAAAATATATTGTAACATTCTATAGAAAGCATAGAAGCAACTCTTTAAACCAAAACATAAACATAAAGGCTTGGTCTCTAAGGAAAACAACCTTTGGTAACTAAAGTCTGTCCCAACTGATGTTCAGTAGTAGCTTCCATATTTCAGAGAGGTGCTAAAAAATCACAATTGGCAGGAGGCAGTTGCACAAAAACTTGTCTTCCACTAACTTGCCACCATTTTCTTTGCTTCCAAGCCATAACATATCTGCATTAAAATTATTTCTTGTAAACCCACTTGTAATCATAGTTGGAGAGTCTAGATAAGTGTTTCTCAACCTTGGCAACTTTAAGATGTGTGGACCTTCAACTTCTAGAATTCAGAGCTGGATGGGGAATTCTGGGAGCTGAAGACCACACATCTTGCCAAGGCTGAAAAACACTGGTTTAGATTAAAGAGAGACTCTGACCTCGTTTGGTGTGCACCTCATGCAGATCATATTTAAAAGGCAAGAACGTGTGATGAAGCATTCTGGCAGGCATCAAGAAAGAGCACATGCTTCTTGTTTCAAACAAGGAGTTGTGGAGCTGCTAAATATGAACTGGATTAGCGTGATGGTATTAGTGAAGACTGCTTCATTGGCTCTGACAGTGATGGAACCTGGGTGCCTTGTGGGAGAACTTTCACTCTACCACTTCCTTCAAAGAGTAGTTTAATTCCAATCAGTGATATATTTATCCATCTGGATGATGAATCTCAGCAGACAAAAGTTTTTTTGCTTCTCTTAATATTCAAGATATGTTTGGGAGGAGGGTTGGGGCAGAACTTGATGTTTTATGCTTGTAACTGGTTGTATCACATCTTGTTTTCCAGAATGTGTGTTTTATTACACCACAGTTTTTATATCAATTCTTCTGTTTGTTTTCACAACAAGTGAGTACTCAACTGGATTTTTTTTCCTCTTCTTTTTCTGTCATCACACTCTGATTTGTAGGTGGCCACCAAGAAGTGGACACTGTATCAGAGCTGAAATCAAATACCTATAACTAACAGCTAGATAATGTTTCAGTAGTATTTCTTTCTCCAGCCCTATATAATTCCTTTAAATTTTCTAACATTGCAAAAATATATCCAAGAACAATCCCATTTCTTGTGGGGAATCCTTTTATTGTTAGGGAACCATAAGGGTAAAAACTGGAAGTTGTATTAAGAATTAAGAAAAGGCAGAGAGCCTTTTCTGCTGTAGCGCCCGCCCTATGGAACATCCTGCCTTCTGAGGTCCGGTGTGCCCCCTCCCTCATGGCCTTCAGGAAAGGTATCAAATCCTGCCAGAGGGGGGCCCGCACCTGTGGAGATGGCTGGTGAGATGATGGGTTGTCCCCCCCCCAGCATCTTACAGGGTTTTTTTAGGGCCAAAATCAGAGGAGGTTTTTTAAGGTATTTTTAATATGTTTTTTAATTATTTATAGATTTTAGCCATCTTTGGAGAGAACTGTGTTTTTTATTGTGAGCTGCCCAGAGTCACCCGTTGGGGGAGATGGGCGGCATACAAGCCAAATAAATAAATAAATAAATTCCATGCAGAATAAGAGTTAAGTCTGGTCAAAGTAATATCTATCTTCGGATAGTGCTAATGAGTTGCTAATTCTTTTTCTTTGTTAGAGAACTAAAAGCACTTTTAAAAAACGGATTTCATTTTGTATCTGGGGGACAAGTGGTCACAGTTATAGCCGTATCAAGAAGGGATTTTCTTATTAATCAAATTTAGCTAATTTAAATTTATACTAGTCCTTTAAATTTAAGATGTGCTGGATTATAACTCACTTTATTCCTTAGCCAGTAATGCTTGTCCTTGCTTTCTTGCATTTCTGAAATTAATTCCTCTTACTCCATTATGAATTCTGGCAAATTCTAACTTATCCTAATATATGTATTTATAAATAACCTAGTTAAGACTACTGGTAATCCTGATTGGCCCTGTTTAAGAATGATTAGTAAATACGTTTTAACACAGCCTGTTTTTCCTACCTCCAGATCCAGTATTTTAAGAGAGAGAGAGAGAGAGAGAGATTTCACATTTGTCACCGCCCATCTCACTACAGAGCAACTCTGGGCGGTTCACAGTAAAAACAGGATAAATATTAATTAAAATAAATAAAAATTAAAATAAAATAAATGTTATTAATTAGAATACACAACAACAATTATTCTAAACAGGCAATAATATGAAATTAAAAAGTGGGTTAACTTAAAAGAAGCTGGGTGATACTTAAGCAGAAGAACTAATTCAAGGAATTTCTGCCGCAAGTGAAGAATAAGATGGTAGCGGGTGCCCACCCCCGCCCCGCCCCACCTTTCCTTCTAGCTGCTTCAGTTCTTTCTTTTCTTCTGCATGGGTCATGGGATGGTCTGCATTGCATTTGGTGACAAACGGTTTTCTGCTTCAGTAAGAAAAAAAACCCAGAGGCCTTTTCTTGACCACCCAACATCTATCATCTAAAGTGGCTGTGTAACATTGCCTACTGTTAAAGCCTCCTCCCCCTACACACTCCGTTTTCCAGGCTGATGTTCTTTTCCACAGCATTTTGGATGTTGCACCAAGGAATGTCTGTTAATACATACTTAACTAGGACTAAAAGTTATTTTTCCCGTTCTTGTAAGACTTCTCTCACAGTGATTTTTTTAGGAAAGAGCATTAAGATCATTTGTCTTTGAGAGGGAGAAAAAGAAATTTAAGTAAGGTGTGGAAGGAAATTGTAATAATTCTTTATAGCTGTACAGCTTCTAGTCGCAGAGGCTAGCTTTGCTGCATTCCTTCTTTGTTAATATTTTTGGGATATATTAAAAAAACTTTTAGATTGTTCTTAGCTGAGTTCTCTGTACATGGCTTTTAAAAAAATCACGAATTCTCCACCTTTCTCACATTTCAGACTCTGTATGACAGCGTGTACCTAACTTTGTACAACATTTGTTTCACTTCCCTGCCAATCCTTATGTATAGTCTTTTTGAACAGCACGTACATCCTCACGTATTACACAGCAAGCCAGCACTCTACCGGTAAGCATGCTCTTTTTAAGAGAGGATTTTGCTTGGTAAGAGATAAGTTGTGCAGTTCCTCCTGCTTGGAAACCATTTGTCAGAGACCCAAAGTGTGGGGTGTTTAAAGACCAGGTTGTTTGTAGAACCGGCTAATGCTCATTTGAAATGTTAGAGTAATCCCTGTTGCTGTTAGGCCATGATGGAGAATATCCGTTATATCTTAAGGGTTTAGGGTCAGTTCTGCCACCTTCGGTTAATGAGTCTCTGGAAGCAAGGCCAGAAATTCCTCTGTCTGGGATATGGATAACTTTTACAAGACAGAGAAAAAGAAGACACTGTGCTAAGAATCAGAGTATAGAAAACAGGGGATGTGCAAATTGTGATTGTCAGCATAATTTCAGAAGCCCTTTACAAGCAGTTGGCTTAACACTTTGGGGAAAGAAGATCTGTATCTCATTAATAGCTTGCTGGGAAGAAGAGAGTGAGAGAGAAAGAAAATAGGTGATGTGCTCATGTTCAGCTCTACCCCCACCTATCACTGCCTTCAGACTCATCCTTCATTTATTCCTTTATTTGAATGTTTGTTTGATTTATATCCCACCTTTTTTGCACAGGAACTCAAAGTGGTATATATAGTGCTTCTTCCTGCTATTTTTCCCAATAAACCTGTGAGATAGGAACCTGCATCTCCCCAAGGCCTTAGCCACTACACCACACCAGCTTTCAATGGCATGCAGCCCCTGATTGTTTTCCACTCCCAGGGAATGTGTGTGAGTCCAGAAGAATCCCTGAAATCTAGACCCTCCTCTCCTGACTGCAGTGTGCAAATGCACCCAATAATGTGCCTAAACTTGAATTGTAGGTTTTGATAAACTTTGCTAAATAATGCTATGTGATTAATTTGAGGTCCCCCTCCTATTCCTCCTGAAGGAAACTAGTGATAAAGAGATTTCTGATTTGAATTACACCATTTTTTTCCTACTAAAATAATTTATCTGTTTATATGATACCTCCCTCAAATTTATTTGGTGATCTGGCCACACTTTTGGTCAATTGCAAGCTGGCTCATTGACTAAAGATTGTAATTGGAGAGTGAAGAATGGGAAAAAGTTAAATGGGAATTAGCATCATCTTATCTCCCAAACCATATTAGCCTTTAGTACCAAGTGGCCATTAGACATCTCAAGGTCAATACTTAGCAATAGGAAGTACGATATTTGGTTCCTTTCAACTTTTCAAGAATATTCATTGCCATTTCCCAGAATAGGTGAAAAGGCAGGTGACTGATTTTCAGGACTGTTCCTAAAACTTTAAAACACGATCTTACATACATTGATGTCATCATGCACTACAGTAATTTTAGTTCCTTTGAAAATAGCATCCAAAGCTTTTTTTTTTTTCATCTCTCTCCACAGAGACATCAGTAAAAATGCCCACTTGGGCTTTAAGCCTTTCCTCTACTGGACCTTCTTAGGATTTTTTCATGCATTTGTTTTCTTCTTTGGCTCCTATCTTCTGATGGGAAAAGACACTTCATTGCTAGGAAATGGCCAGGTAAAATAGAATGCTAACCTACTGTGAAAACCATACGTTGGGGTATGTAATGTTGGGCTGTGTAAACTGAATCATTGTAAAACATGTATCAGCTGTAAGTGTGTGTGCTTTCTTAACATGTTCTTATGTAGATTTGAAGCAGAATTAACATAGTTATTGAAATTCAAACTTCCTTGAAAAAGTATAAGCTTTAGTTGGCTGGTGGTAATAACCATTACGTAAATAATCTCTAGATTGAGGTACCACACTGAGTTCGATATTAACTCTGGGATTTCAGGAGCTGACTGTGAGCTGCCCAAATGTCTGTTTTATATTCTGTGCGGTGTATTTCCTCCGGATTTATCCACAATTTGCAACTCAGTTCAGTTCTCAGAGGATTGGGTCCCCAGGTTGTTTATTAACAGCTTCTGGACAAGCATTTCCTGGAAAGGGATGGAGCTGGGCAAAAACTCATTCCCCGCATCCCTCTCAGTTACCTTATTTGTGATCTGTTGTATTTCAATTACACAACTAACTTGCCCTGGGTGGACTTGGTTTCTGTGTCATTCTGTGGGGACCGTCAGAAATCAGGGATATTCTAACCATTGCCCACCAATTTTAGTTGGAGTACAAAAGAACATCATGGGTTAACTCTTGATTTCAGCACGGCTGGCATGCAGAAAGAAAGAATCCACATTGTCATGTGTGAATTCTCTTGGGTTGATACAGCTTTGCACTGTAATGCTGTACTGCAATTTTGATCTTTTAGTTTCCTTCTACCCTACCCTTTTTTTTTTTCCCATGCTATGGCATGTCATCAGATACTCAAACCTAACAGACAAATGGTAAGATTTTATGTTGTAGGATAAAACTTGTGCAGACGCTAGATGCAGTACCTTTGTAGTTGTATTCAAGAATGCATCACTCATTCTTCTTGAACATATTAAAAGAAACTGATTGGAAGGACTTTCCAGTTCTTCTCGTTCTAGACAACCAACAGTGTTCAAGGAAAGGCTCTTGTGTATTAGTGAAATTTTGCTCAGTTACGTGCTTTTTGTCTTCTGTCTCCCCACCCCCTGCCTTTCTCACGCAAACTGTGGGCGGTTTGGGGTGTTTACCAGGATCCTCTTCTCTTTCACCTCTAACAGTCACCATAGCAAACATTTGCTAATTAGTAGTGTTGCTTGCCTGCCAGCTTAGGAAAGCTCTTTGTAGACAAGCCATCTTTAGGTGAAGGGGACATGCATCCTCAGCTTTCACCAAGCCCAGATTTTTCTCAGTTCTCAGGATTTTCAATTGCCTGGTTGCAGATAGCAGTCGAAGAAAAGGAGAATTAAAAAAGGATCGCCATGTAATTAATAGGTAGAAAGTGAGAAGACAGCACTGCTATTGATTGTGGGATTTGCCTCTTCTTTAGGGGCTGGGTTTTGCTCTGTTGCAGGAAAAATTGGATAACTTCCCTGTTGACCTGTGAACCAAAATCCCTCTTCTGGCTTGGAATAGTTTCTAGTCTTCACTAGAATGTAGTGGAATAAGAGAATATAGTACAATGAGTGGATGCTCTCTCCCCCCCTCCCCCACATACATATACTGGATTTTTTTCTTCAAAAAAGATCTGTGTTTACCAAGTTAATGCTTACTATAGCATTGCAACACAAGTAAGCAGAACAATTGCATTTTACAAACCCATTATCTAAAGATAGTGGAAATGAGGAGAAATTTCAGTAAGGAGTTAGTTCATGAAATGAGGAGAAAATAAATTAACACAGTCTAGCTCTTTCAAGAAATAAGTACATAAGTCTAGATTTTTCATTAAATGGTAAAGGAAATAATTATCAGATTTTGCAGGTAACATTAAATTGGATGGGGTAACCAGTACCCTAGAACAAAAGCAATTACATTCAAAATAATCCTGATTCATTAGAGACATGAGCTGAAAAATTACGCAGAGAAATGTATTAGGGACAACTGCAATTATTTTCACTTAAGAAACAGAAATCGAACATTCAAGTCTACATTGGGGCATATCTGGCTAGATAGCAGTATATCTTGAAAATTTCTTAGAATAATAATTGCTTACAAAGTGAACATGAGTCAACAGTGAAGAGGCAATGCCATGTTAGGCTGCATGAACAGAAGTATAAGGTCTAAATCATGGAAAGTAACTAGTTCACTTTATTCTGCTTTCATAGATGCCCTCTTCCCCTCCCCGCCCCCCCCCCCCCCGGTACTTGTCCAATTCTTGGTACCACACTTCAAGAAGGATGCAGTAAAATTGGAATAGGTTCTGAGGTGAAGAGAGGTAGGAGGAACTGGTCATATTTAAGAAGAGAAAGAAAGACTAGGTGGGATGGATCCAGTAGTATTCTTCCAATAGCTAAAAGGAAGTCATACAGAAGAAGGCCAAATCCTTTTTTCTGTTGTTCAAAGTGCATTTTACAGAAATAATTTAAATCACAGAAATGCAGATTCTACTTGAAACTTTCAGTACAGTGCATATACCTTGTAGTTGGTGAAGTGCAGACAACAGTGTGTCGGCTTGCAGAATAGTCATCTTAAAAGGCTTTTTTAAAAATAGCAGGGTTGATTTCTGATTTTGATTAATTCCAAAATAAAGTGTATATTAAAATTCTAAATCCACTCTTTGAGAGCATGTCAGTTGCAAATTTATACATCATGCTACACTGAAGAAAATCCCACTGCCTCCTGTGATTAGAGGCTAATTGTTTTTTAATACAGCATTATAATTTTTCATTAGTTGAACACTTTGTATAATTGGCTGATTGGTGATTTCCTTCAGTATTCTTTCCTTTGGGGTTTTAAAATCTGTTCAGACAAACTTGTGATTTGTGGAGGAAGATAACATATCCAGTGGGAATCTAGATTTTGTAGGCCATACCTGTTCTTGGGTTTGTTTTGTGTTCGGCCCTTCTGATTTTACTGAGTTGTACTAAATGGGCAAGTGTTCATTTGAGCTTCTGGTAGGATTAGTTTTGTTAGTATAACTGTGTTGCATCTTAAGTATCTTTCACCTAATTAAGTATCTTGTTTTCCTTTTTAGATGTTTGGAAATTGGACCTTTGGTACTCTGGTCTTCACAGTCATGGTTATAACAGTTACAATGAAGGTACATTTGTGATTTTGCTTTATAAGCTTTTTTTAATTAACAGTCTGGGTTCTGGTGCTAGTTTGATTTGACTATATTTAAATGGAAGAATTAAGTTAAATTAATACTGAACTGATAAACCATCAGTTTTGTTTGTATTGGGGGTTTTCTCACTGAAAACTCCCAATTTCAGTGAGGTATTCTTCCACTGGAAGAAGTAACCATTACATGCAAAGTCAATTTTCTAAGGTCAGATGATTTATTCAAGTGATGAAAAAAGAAGCACCTTTGTTTTTAAAGCCAGAACTCCTTAGGTGGAAGAAACATAGGCTCAAGAAAGTCCTGAATTGAGTGCAAGGAGAATACTTTGATGCCCAAACAGATGCTGCAGCAGCAGCAGCAGCAGCAGCAGCAGCAGCAGCAGCAGCATTATTATTATTATTATTATTATTATTATTATTATTATTATTGCTATTGCTATTGCTATTGCTATTGCTATTGCTATTATTGCTGCTGCTGCTGCTGCTTGTGTCCATCTCTGTGACCTCCTAGTCTGTGAGGCTGCCCCTACACATGAAAAGGTAAAAACATTCTCAAGTCAAGTTTGACATCTGGTAACTGTATCCCTGCAATATTCTTGGCAGCATTAAGGATATGGTTTGTCATTGCCACCTTTGGTTTACTTGCTGCTGTTGCTAATCTGGCCCATGGCCTTGGAATTCCAACATGTTCCTCCATCCAGGTACTAACCAGGACTGGCCCTGGCTTTTGAGATCCACTAGGGTCAGTTATATTCTGCCACTATTTTTTGATCAAGAACTGGCTTTTTTTCAGTTGACCAGTGTAAAAGTCAGCTGCAAAGAAGGAACCATTCACATACAGAACCAAACGTGTTAGGGGTTTCAGAATCAAAGTTGTGCAAACCTTGGATTTAGAATTACTAGTTCCCAATAAAACATGCAAGAGTCAGGTTGGTGTAGTGGTTAAGGCATCAAGCTAGAAACCAGGAGACCAGGAGTTCTAGTCCTGCCTTAGGTACAAAGCCAACTGGGTGACCTTGGACCAGTTACACTCTCTCAGTGCTAGGAAGGAGGCAAGGACAAACCACTTCTGGAATCTTGCCAAGAAAACTGCCAGGATGTGTCCAGACAGTTGCCAGGAGTCAACACTGACTCAAAGGCACACAAAAAAATAATAATAAAACATGCAGTGTTTTCACAGGCTGTAAGATGTGTAATTACCTGTTTATTAAGAGATACAATTTTCTTACTGTCCTAATGTTTCATGAAGCCTGTTTGCTTTCTATAAAAGAGAGGGGGCAAAAAAAAAAATCAACTGGCTAAAGCAAGTGTCATAGTTTCCTGATAAATTTATGCCAACTTTCCTGTCTTCTTTTGTGTTTAGATGGCAATAGAGACTCACTTTTGGACTTGGATAAATCATTTTGTTACTTGGGGGTCTATTGTGTTTTACTTCATCTTTTCCTTATTCTATGGTGGAATAATCTGGTAAGTATTTACCTCTATGCAAACAAAAGAGTAGTAAAATATTGCTACCTTAAATTCTTGCCATGAAACAAAACCATGTTTGGACCAGTAGGCAGGCTGTGGTCAGTGTATGTGGGTTTATGTGTACACACAGTGCATATATATACACAAACAAAACTTGTGCTACTGCATTCTATGAGGAGCTAAACCAACAAACTGGCACACAAGATGAAAAGAATAATAAAGCATAAAAATACTGTCATATTATCTATGTGTTATTCATTAGGAGGGCTTTGTTGTTCAACAGCAGTCCAACCACTCTTCTTTGTTACACCAAACTTGAAGATGCAGCTTTAAGTGTATTCTGAAACCAGTATTTGGTTGAGAGAAGAATGCTCATACCAAGACTGTGTTGTGTCGCAGTTAAGAAGTAGGACTAGGTTCAGGGAAAGACAGGATCAAGTCCACCCCATTGGAAGCCCACAGGGGTAACTTTGGCTCAAGTACTGTGTCTTAGCCCCACCTTACTCACAAAGTGGTAGTTGTGTGGAAAAATTAGAGGAGGAGCTCCTGTGATGCCATATTGACTTTTTGGAAAAAATGTGGAGTCCTTGGTGTTCTCTGAGCTTGGTTGTTTTCTTGCAGATATATCATTACTCAACTAGGTAACATCATCAGTGCTAGTTTTTATACAGGCAAGCTACTGTACAACAGGGAGCAAGCCCCACACTCACTAGCACTGATGATGTTACCTAGTCAGGTAGTGAAACATCTGCAAGAAAATCACCAAGTTCAGAAAGCGCCAAGGACTCCACAGTTCAACCCTGAGCTACATGTATTCTCTTTTTGGAGGAAAGGCAGGAAATAAATCTAAGGAACAAATAATTGATTATTTCAGTGTCACTCTCTCTCTCTCTCACACACACACACACACACACACACACACACGTATATCCAGACTTATACATGTATGCACATGGTTTACCCATTAAAGCCAAAATGTGTGCTTTAGGGCATATTTAACTTTTAGAGAAATGGAGAAAAAAACTGAAATTTCCAGAATTTGAGGACTCAACTGTATACTCTGCCATAGCTTTCAAAATGCAAAATACAATTATTGATTTACTAGGGACAGTATTAAAAATAAAGTATATGGAATGTATTTCTCTTACTCTTGTACATTATAACTCTTTAAGCTGAGGATCTACATTTTTGCCTTGTTCATTTCTAAACCCAGGTCAGCCTTCAAAATTTTGGAGCTACATTCATTGATTGATTATTTAGGACTGTATGAAGCAGTGTTTCTCAACCTTAGATTAGATTGGTGGGTACTAGGGCATGGTGGCTGGGGAATTCTAGGGAGTTGAAGTCCACTCATCTTAAAGTCGCTAAGATTGAGAAACACTGCTGTAAAATAATGTGTCTGAGTTCAAAAGGTCACATGCCACTGCCTTCATCAGAGATGTTAGTTGGTTGGTTTTCAATTTCCCAGACTATCCATAGCTCTGGAGTTTCCTCATTATTTCCCTTCCATGTTCTAAGCAGGTCTGGCTCCACTTAGCTTCTCATGACCAGCCAAGGTTGGCTAGCTGCTGCTGTGAGCTTGCCCAAACCGTAAGATCAATGTTAGAAGTGATGTTCTCTTCACATAGGCTGGTGGGCACCATGGACAGGGCCTTCTCCGTTATGGACCTTTGGAACTCATTCCCTATGAAGATACCTATGACTTCATCACTTTTAAATACTTAATTTCTCCTAGCGTTCTCAAGAGTGCCATCTGAATTGTTTTCTTTGCTGCTTGTTGATTTCCATTTTCTTGTGTCTTTTATTCCTCCAGGCCGTTTTTGCATACCCAAGACATGTACTTTGTATTTGTTCAGTTGTTGTCCAGCGGCTCTGCGTGGTTTGCCATAATCATCATAGTTGTCACTTGTTTATTTCTTGATGTTGTAAAAAAAGTGTTGTACAGACACCTGCAGCCCACAAGTACAGAAAAAGCCCAGGTAACTTTTGCTTACAAGTGGTTTGATTAACATTTAAGTTACTGGGAAGATTAAATTTTTGAACCTTTCTCTGGATCTTTGTTGATATTTTGCCTGCAATTCTTAATGTACTGTGATCCTGTGGTGAGTAATTTAAAAAAAAAAAATTGAAAACTTTTTAAAAACATTTACTTTAATTTTTTTGTTTTGTTTTGTTTTGTTTTCCTCTTGGTCACATTGCAATGTGAGTAAAAGTATTAATGAAGCTGAGGATTTAAGAATTCTAAACATTCTTAACTGAGACATGGTGAGATATTAGTATCTAACAACTCAGTTTGAACTAGCTCCATCCATGCCAGCCCAATTGCTTATTATTAACGATGGGTAAATATTGACTTATCTTCTCTCATAATGATTTAGTAATACATGTAATTACTGTATCAAAAGATATGGGAATTTGGGGGAGGTACTTTTTCCCAGGATACATAGATTCCCTGCATGGAGAACATTTAGGATCTACTGTAGCACAACCTAGAAAGCCTTCCCCAAACCCAACAGATGGATGAACTATAATTCCCAAAATTCCCAGAAATGGCCATGCTGGCTGGGAAATTCCAGAAGTTGAAGTCCACATCTGGAGGGCAGAGACAGGACCTAGATCCATTCCAAACATTTCTTTGCCTTTGGCAGTTGCTTGGAAAAGGGGCTTGTAAAATGTTTGAAACCCATCAGGTAAAAATATTGTGACAAATGGGAGGGATTCAGGAATGCATTTTGAAACACGCCAGTTCCTGCTTACTGGGTTCTTTTTTAAACTATCTCTTTGGGGAGGGGAGAGTGTCTTAAAAATCTGGTCTGTAGTTCTGTAGTTTTTTAGTTTATGATATGATCACTTATTGTGTCATATCTGGATTGGAGAAAAATGCCCTTCCACAGTCTTGTTGAGCTACACTCCAGTGCTTTTTCTGGGAGGTGTTGCAACAGCCCTGATGGCCATTTGGTTTCCATTACAGAATCATCTCAGATACAATAGTTCTGGCTTTTCTGAAGTGAGAAAAGTCAGCTTGCTCTGTGGTTCATAGTAGTCTCAGAATATATCCTTTGCAATGCATCCTATAAGTTTTTGTCTAAGTCTTATAAAAGCAAAGCACTCTCTTTGTCATCTTGCCACTTCATGAAAATTGGCCCCTGCACATGGTTCCTATATACTCATACAACCACGTGCTTGCTTATAAGCTAATATGGTAATATTGACCATCACTTAGTTTGACATGCAGCAGTTATAACTTCATTCAGCAGAATCAATACACTAGATCATTCTTCCTTTTTCACACTGCTAATGTGTGAAGGTGAGGTGCATCCTCTTATTCTTCAAATGGCAGTTAATTTTTCCTTTGAAATTAGCTACTTAGGAGAGCCTGTGCAGAGTGTTGAATGTCCTTGGATCTGCGCAGGATTCTGTCAACAGTGTTTGAGACTTCCTAGCAATTCTAGGCTGTTGCTTTACCCAGCAGCACTCCCACAGACAGTCTCCGTGGTGTGTACTTTGTTTATCTTGACCAAAACCACAACAACTCATATTAAGCAGAGAGTTATAAAGAGACAAACGAACACAGATAAAGGGCCAAGGTTAAATTACCTGCTCGTATCCCCTGTTCCTACTTTTTAAATGTTATTTCAACAACGTAGCTATCCTAATCTATGTTTAAATCTCCTTCCCAATCAACCCTGTGCAATTAATACCTTTTTAAAATCAGGTTTCTATAACATTGAACAGCCTCCCCCAGTGAAAATTAGGCTTAATAGATGTGTGGGGAGGGAGCGGCAGTCTGAATACATCCAGAGAGTGCCAGATTGAGCATCACTGGCGTGGGATAACAGTACTGCTTTAGAGGATGGGCACATAATCTGAAGGTCGCATCCTTAATCTCCTTAATCTCAGTAACTGTTGAAAGTATGTATCTGAATAGGGCACTTGCACTTAGAGATGAAGCAAGACTTTTTCCTGTTTCTTTCAGCTTGTAAGCATTTTATTTTCTTCATCCTCTCTGTGATGTGCAGCTCATTAACTTGTACATGTGGCAGGACTGGATCATGTTGGAAAGTTAATAGAATATGTGTGCAGTAATGGAATGAATTGAGTAATCTGTATCTGAAAGTTTCTGTTTCATTACTTGACTGAAGATGTCGTGGCTTCCTAAATGTTGCCGAACTAGAGCATCCTCCTCCATTGGCCAGTCCACCTGGGGCTGTTGGGAGTTATACTTCAGCAAAATCTGGAAGATTCCACGTTCATCATTCTTGTCTTGCTTGACAAATGTAGGCTGTACTGAAATCAGTCTCTGTTTCTAGTTAACACTGAATCAAATCTGATGGAAATCCCCAAGTAATGTCTGTCTATATTATTGTATGCAACCCTTGAATATAATTTCATTTTTTAAGAAAAAGAAATTAATACTTGTTATTTAAGAGTAGCATTTCTGCTTCTTTAAGTGGAAATATTTTGCCATATATATTTATGGGCCGGTTCAACATATGATTTCCACTTTTCACTCCCCTTTACTGGAACTTTATTTTTAAATTATAAAAATTCTTTTTCTAGTAAGGTTGTTCTTACTTTTCTTGATAAGCAAGAAAAGGGCAACTTTGACTATAATGTACAATTTAATGCTGATTGAGGTGAAAAATCTGTGTCCTGACTAGGCTATTCATTTATAGTAGAGAAAGTGATCCTTGTAGCCACCAAGAAAAAACGCAAGTCCTTATAACTGATTTGACTGGTATCTTGAATAAAAACAAGGTCAAAGCCTTTCCTTTTGACATACTACCTTAAACATTTTGTGCAAACTGATTTCAGTACTTACACATTACGTGAGAACTCATACTCTGAAGTAGAATAGGATAGATACAAGAATCTTAGAGTTCATATTGACACAACACCCTTAACCAGGTCAGTGTAAAAACGTTCAGCTACATTTACACAACATTCTAAAGGTGGAGGGGGGAGTAGCTCAATCTACTGTGTGAACTTGGCTGATTTGGTTAATTGACTAACCACCTTAAACATATTGCACATACACAGCTAATGACTGCTGTTCTCAAAAGCTGATGAGAAGTTTCTTTGCTAATGTTCACATTATTAATACAAAGTTCCTATTGAGCAAGTCTGTTATATCAATTCTCAGATTATTTTTATGTAATTAACTTGACCTTCATGCTGGACTAGGAATCTGGCATTTTAAAGACCACTATTTGATTTAGAAAGCCATGACATTTCTTATGGAAATTGATATTGAAAGTCTGAATGGAGATGAAATGTACCGGTTGAGAAGTAGTTGTACTCCTTTTAAAAATTAGCTATATGTAATAACCAGTTTTTAACTTGAGAGCAAGAGAAACAGATGACTGCTCATTTAAATCACATTAAAACAGCAAATGTGAATAGAACTCTGTGATCATCTGATAATAACACTACTTCATCTGGAGGGCACTAGATTGGGGAAAGCCAGGTTGGAATCATATAGTCACATAAAGATCTAGGTTTTCAGTTTTAGTGTTTAAGAAATAACAAGATTCAGTTTATTTATTTTACTAAGAAATTCCAGTTAATGGAAGTCCAGTTCTATTAACAGTAAGGGCTGTGTTTTTGTGAGACAACCTATTACAGAGATAAATTACTTTGCATTGTAAATACAACCATTACTATGAGCTCTGATCATGCAAGCATTTAAGAAGCACTTGAAAACCAAAATTATTTGCACCCAGTATCTATTTTAAATTTGTACTTAATTGTGCAGATGTTCCTCAAGGCCAGTTTGGTTATTGTGTCATATTTATGTATGTCAAATGGTTGTTTCTCAGTCTAATTGGAAGTGGAAATGCAGTTCTGGTTTGTCTTCACATTACTGCTCTGTAGCTTCTTGCTATCATTTTCTGTGCTGTTACATAGTCATAGGAGGAAAAAAAGTTACCCCTAGGGAAAACCTCTCAGTGAGAACCCCCTTTTTCTCTCTCTCTCTTTTTTTAAAATATGTCATAAATGGAGCAATAAATAAGATGTGGTGTATCTGTTCATCCCAACCCCCTATCCCTAAATGCAATAGCAGATTTAAAATGTGGCAGCTAAGACTGAATGTGACATGGATGGTTTTAGAAAATGGCCTGCTTATATTAAGTCTCCTATGTGTAGGAACACTGGTTTGCAACAACACCAACAACAAAACGTAAAGGAACCAGAAAGTGAATTTAACACAAAATGTCCTTAAACAGTGCAGACATGTGTAAATACTTCCTGTATTAAACTGTGAACCAAAATTCTTCTCCGTATTGATCATGTTGTTCCCACCCATAATTGTTCAAAAACCAGTGTCTCTGCACATATGTGCTTTGCAAATGAAAGTTGTATCTTTTTGAGATCTTTGTCCTTTGTCTGCCTTTTTGAACAATGACTACGTCTCACTGATCTGTGTGTTCCATCCCTTCTTTGTCCACTTGTAGATGTACTCCAGCAGAGTTGCTTTAAGTGACGAATGCATCGCACTACAGCCATTGTCCAGGGCAACGAGTCAGCTGAGCAAAATTAGGTAGAGTAGGAGGGGCAGTTCTCCATCCAATTTTATGCATGATGAAGGTCAGCTAACCAGCACTAAGAGAAGGGAAAAAGGCATGTGGACTCTAGTGTGAACTAAGAGGGCAGTCACAGCAGCACAAGTTGGTACCTTTCTGACTTCCCCTTAGCTTTGCTATCTATGTTTGCAGGCCAAATATAGCATGTGTTTCATTTCTTCCCTAATACTTCTTGGGGTGGAGGGGCAAGGGGAAGATTGCAAGCATGATGATCGAGTACAGAATCCCAGTCTACTCCCCTGTTCTGTTGTAAAAATAACATTTTTAAATAATCAAGCATGGTCTCAGCGCTTCTGCCTAACTCAACCATCCATGATGTTAACAGTGCATGTGGCATGCACTGTTGAATAGAAACAGCTGCAGCAAGAGTCTGTCCTTTGTAGATCATTTTGTACCTTTTGCTAACTTGATTTTTTTCCTCTTATGTATTTGTGTAGCTTTATGGTTATGTCTTGCATCTAAGTGTATTGTGGATATTATTATGTTTGCTGTAAACAGAGACTTGATGAAAAGGGATTGGACTGGGTGAGGACTTTAGCAGCTGAAACTTACAGTTGATTCATTGGGTCAGGAGGTGAAATTGCCCAGAGACAGGACTCAAGAGAGTTAAATATATTATATCAATATAAAGACCGTGTGAAAGACCGTGCTCTCTGTTTCCAGATTTACAGTTTATCAGTGTATAAACCAGACTTTCCCAATCAGGGAAACCTTCAGGTATGTGGTCTTCAAGTCATAGAATTTTTATCAGTGACCATGCTGGCTGAAAATTTTGGAAGTTAAATTACATATAACTGGCAGGTGCCCAAGTTAGGGACAGATGGTACAAGTTAGTGCCTCTTTAAGATTTAAGGCTGACATTGAGCGTGGTCTAGTTCTGCTTAACAAGCCAAGATTTATCCAGGCCTTCTGCATGTGTGCTGTGATCTTGTGTCACACCTTCTTTCCTTCCATCAGCTCCAAATAATGGTTTAACTATGGTGACTGCTTCAGAAATAACAAAACGGTGGTGATTCTATGCATCAAAAGAAGACTCAGTGAATAAGGAGCATACAGACATCCAAAATTAATGCATACCTCCAAATTTGGCCAATTTATTGATGGCAAGAGAAAAGCCTTAAGGGATATGCAGTGGGATTCACAGAGTCTGTGCAAATCAAAACTTTACTGTACATCAGCAGTCTCTTTCCAACTGTCAATCCTCTTACCTATCTAGTATGTTGAAGGCCAGTACAAACTAATAAATATTGGCAGTGGCTTTGGTTATTGGAAATGGGAGAACCAAATATATTAAGTGGTAGTGGTTAAGCATATGCCTTCTGACAGCATTTTGATATCCAAGGTACTTACATAGCCTCTTTGTTCCTGCACTAATTGAAAGTATTAAAAAAAAATCCCACAGTTTCTGATGTTTAGATGTATTAATCTAGTAGGAAAGACCAGAATAAAAAAGATAGTACCAATAGTTACAGGCACCTTAGGTGCAATCTGAAAACATCTGGAGCACCACTTGAACACCATCGGCATTGACAAAATCACCATCAGTCAATTGCAAAAGGCAGCTTTATTTGGAACAGTTTACATCCTGTGGCAATACCTTTAACACCATCAAAGAACAATATCTGCCTATCCCAGGTCCTTGGGAAGGACTCAATAGGTGGATAAAAATGCCAAATGCAGTCTAAACAACTGGCTGACTGTGTGACCAACAACAACAATAGTAGTAGTAGTAGTAGTAGTAGTTAGTAAAGCTACAAGCTACTTGTTCCTTTTGCTAAGGGATAGTCTTAATTTTGTTATTTATTTATTTATTTAAATAGATTTTCCATAATTTTGTTAATAAATGATGGCATTTTTCAAGGTAGTAATGAATTTCCAAATCACATAATACCACAATTTGTTTTGACATTCACCAGCAAATTGTCCAGTTTCTCTTACTTTTAAGGGCTGTGCAAAATGCAATTTGTCAGTTGCAAAATTAACAAAGAAACAAAATCTAAGTTAGATTAATCATAAATTACTCTTTCATTCACAGTTAATAGGCCCCTAGATTTATAGGATATCGTCTGTTAATTTTGGAACTGTCTGTGTGGTCTTCATTAAGACAAACGTTTTTGAATAACAGAAGAGAAAAAAGTTAAACTTGCCAGGGATGTTTGGAGGTCAAATCAGAACCTCATGATTGTCAATATTTCCCAACATGTCTTGGTAAGTAGAAGATTGGAATGGTGAGTGAATTGTGATTCAAGTATTTTGAAAGGTTCTGTAGGCTTTCTAATAAACAATCTACTACTACGACTACGACTACTACTATTAGAGCCAGTTTGGTCTAGTGGTTAAGGCACCAGGCTAGAAAGCAGAAGATTGTGAGTTCTAGTCCCGTCTTATGCATGAAAGCTGGCTGGGTGGTTTTGGGCCGATCGCGCTCTCACAGCCCAACTCACCTCACAGGGTGGTGGTTGTGGGGAAAATAGGAGGAGGAAGGAGTATTAGATATGTGCGCCGCCTTGAGTTATTTATAGAAATAATAAAGGCAGGATAAAAAAATCTAGAAAAAAGAATTCCTAGGTTTCCTTTTTGTCCCACCCGCAACTTGCTAAATTTTACCCTTTACTATCAGTGCCAAAAATCCAGGGCTCATATACTGTTTTCATTTGAAAACAGTTGTGACAAGTTTCCTTCTGCTTAAATTTCTGATTCCTGGAGAGCCACATCACAAAGCCTTGGTTCATTTGTTATTTGTGAAAGACACCGGGTAATTTGAAGTTCAAAAATGGTACTGTTTTAAACCTTTGGTTACATTAGATTTTGAAGAAGGTTTTTTTCCCATTAGTAAGCATAGAATTTGGCCTCCATCAAAGCTTTCAGATTTGGAGGACTATAAGCACCCAGATATTTCTTGGGAGATATCTAAGGTAAATGTGCCATTATTGTCATAGGAATGAATTCCTGATTGTCTGCTTTGAAGTTATGGGGTAAATCAGACAGGAACCAGGCACACAGAAGTCTAGAGCAATAGTGAACCAGGCAGTTCAACATGGACCTTTAGTACAGCAGTAAAGCTTAGAGATAATGTAGGGGTTGGAGATTGTATGTGAACAACATATTGAAGCTCTTTTTAACAGACATGCATATAACAAGCAGGTTTTATTAGATATACAGGTAGTCCTCCACTTATGACCATTTGTTTAACAACCGTTTAAAGTTATGAAGGTGCTGAAAATGACTTACGACCAGTCCTTGCACTTATGACCGTTGTAGCGTCCCAGTGGTCACATGATCAAAAATTTGGATGCTTAGCAATTGGCATGTATTTACAACAGTTGCAGTGTCCTGGGGTCACATGATCACCATTTGTGACCTTCCCAGGGGGCTTCTAACAAGCAAAATCAGTGGGGGAAACTGGATTTGCTTAATGACAACATGATTCGCTTAACGGTAGTGGTGATTCACTTAACCACAGCAAAAAAAAGGTCAGCCTTTTTTAAACTGGGACATTCCTGAGCTTTTGGGGCAGCAGACCTGTGTGCAGAGAGGTGGGTATTCCAACTTATCTGGAGGGGACCAGGTTGAGAAAGCTGCATTACATTGATGTTTTAACCTGGAAGCTGTTGTTTTGCAAGCTAGATACTAGCAATGCTGTCATTGTTTTGTGTCAGGTTGCAATAATACGGTAGTGCTATATTCTTTTGGGTTTGAGTGAGAGGTAGAATTTTAATCTAGTTTGCTTCTTCCTGAAAAAGATCTCCAAACAGATGCATGCATTTCAGGAAAGAGCTGGATAATAATTCTTTGTTGGTAATCCTCTGGGCCATCTTGAATGTTACGGTGGAAAGGTTTTGGGATTCTCAGGCATAGATGGATGAGGATGGGTCAAAAAGAGTACAGACAGAACGGAGGATAAAATTCCCCAATACACAATTCTCATCTATAGAAGTAACCTTGCTACATACGCAATTGCAGAATGAAAAAAAGAATGTGAGAAATCCAGGAAGATCCCTGGGTTATGGAAACAAATCTCTGCGTTCTGAGTATTTCACTGCTAATGACTCACGAAAATCAGGGCTGTGATTCCAGACCTACTTTTGTTCATTCCTCTTGAAATAAAATGTCTTCTGCACCCACCTGTAGAAAAATTGTATTCTTCTCTGGGGATGTGATTTAAGAAGTGCAGATCTCCTAACTTTCAAAGCTATGAAAAATTTTAGTGAGATTGGACATGAGGCACTCTTCAAGAAGGGATTCACAAGGCAACTCTAAAGTTGGACAGCCCTTTCCAAAAGTACTTTAATTCTTGCTTATCTTTTTAACAGATTTTCCCAGGTAGTCAAACTGATGAGGAGGTAGTTGGGCAAGACCCCATAAGAGGTTTTATAGTTAATGAGGGCTATGAGGAGGAGAAAAAAGAAGAGGTAACACCATAGCCACTATAATGTCGTTAATATTCAAATTAAATTTAAAAGGGGCAAGTAGAAAATCCTGTTTAACACCCCTCTCCATTGATAGTGGTCTGATAGAGATCTTTGGGGGCCCACTCTCACTTTAGCATAGTGTCAGTATGGAGTTCAAATATTAGACTTAGTAGATGTCTTTCAATATCTGTCCTTTTAAATTTCTCCCATAATCAGGGCCTAGCTGTTGAATCAAAGCCAGAAGTGAGATCAGTAAGTGCTATGTAAAGTTGTTCTTTGAATCCATCGATGTACTTTTGAATTAAGTCTTTCAGAGTAATACAGTGATTTGTCATGCTGTGGCGTTTACAAATCCTGCCTGTTTCGGATGTAAAAAGTTTGTGACTTCCTCCTGGTCACCCAGTTTATTCAGGAGATGTCAGGCAAAAAGTTTGGAGATTGATTGGGTATTAGTTGGAAAGTTCTTGCCAATTGCCCTTTTTAAAAATTGGATACCTTGTTTCCAGTAATTAGGTAAACTACAGAAACAGATGTTTACAAGCTTTACTTCAAGCAACAGTTTTATATCTTAATTAGCATTAAGCATTAATTGTACTAGGTCTTCAGATGTAACATGTGCTATGACGTACATTTACATTGTCTGCAAAAGAATACTGGCACCTTATGAAAACCAAGGATGAATGGAAGGCAGGAGAGATTCAGAAACATCTTCTTAGTTATAACAGGTCATTTGGAGAAAAAGGAAATGCTTAATTGATTCAGAGAGCATTGCTAAATATATGGGGCGCAGAGCTCTCTTCTGTACTAGCTTTGCTGAAATTGTAGATTAACATGAGTGTAGGATAAGACCGTTTTGCTGGAAGGTTTGTGCTCCTTGCATTTTTCATAAAACGCGATATTGAGTAGGGGCACTTCATCTGTTCCTCTGCCACAGGGGCTCTTAAATTGGGGGTAATTTGGGCATATCCTGGGGGTAATGGAGCAATTTGTAATTGCTTGTTTGTGAGTCAAGGATCCAGTTTGGGCCTCCTGCTGCCAGGACACATGTAAAACAACAGTCTTTTTTTTTTGTGATGTGGGGGTAATGACATTATTTGAAACTGGGAAAGGGAGTAATTGGGTCAGTTTAAAGAACCACTGATCTACCAGCATCTGTCTTTTCCACGAATTCCATTCGAGGTTAGATGCAAATAATTATTTGAATACCAGCATCATCTGGTTGTCTTTATTCTGATTATCCTACAACACCTGTGAGTCCAGCTGGATCTTCCAGCTCTAAATCTGACCAGATGACAAACTATCCCACTTCTGCTAATATTTACAACAGAAAATGGGCAGTTGATTGCTAGTAAACCTCTAAGATCAACCTAGATAATCTCTAACGAAACAGGTAAATATTTTCATTTGAGAAAAGTATTGCGATATTTCTAACATGGATTTTAAAGCTGATTTCTGCTAGGATTTAAACAACAGTATTTAGCTAGGTCAATAATTGCTGCTGTTCCCTCACTAACCACTTGTTTTTAAATCCTCAGTGCCTTCTTTTCTAATAGCCAGTTTCATACTGACTTCTAAGTCACCCTGATGATCAGGCATCTTTTTTAAAATTTCAGCTTGAATATCCTCTTCTTCCTTGTTTTTCCTTAATCACCTTGATTCTTGTCTCAGATAAATAGACTGTTTTGCTTTGCTTTGTTTGATCATTCTCTCATTAGAGTTTGTTGTGTCCGCTTCATGCAAGATGAAAATTATTTCCAATACCTTTTAATGACTGCTGTCAGGATATTTAGTCATCCCTTTCCTCTAGTTTGACCACGTATCCCAGACCAGTTTATAGTGGAAGGGGAAAAAATAGGTATGACTGGAGAACGTGGAAGATTCGTTCTCTACATCTTTATGGAACTGACAGCTAGACTGAACATGTTTTTCAACACTGGTAACAAATTTAAATGTTTAAAAATAGTTTTTGCCAACTGAGTAAGTACATATTTGCTCTTCTCTTCCATTCAGCCTTTCTCAACTTTTTTTTAACATGGAGGAACTGTTGAAATGATTTTCAGATCTCAGGGAATCCCTGCATAAAAATGTTCAGGTCTCAGGGAACCCCTGCATAAAAGTTACTTATCCAGCGCTTTTTTTTCCCTGCAAAAAATAAGAAAAATCCACAATACAATTGATTTCTAACATAGTCTACATTTTACAACATGTATAACAATAGCAGGCCAGCAATTGAGTCGAGTGCATAAAAATTCTCATCATTGTGAGTGCTAGCATTGCATGGTGTCATGACATTCAACAAATTATGTTTTTTTCAGTTACGATCTCACAGAAACACAGTTGAGAAAGGCTGGTTTAATTATTTAATTCATCCAATGTATGATAAAATGAGTATAATCAAATGGTTAAAAATACACCGTACAGCATTTTGAACATAAATCCATCAATCTCACCTTTCCTGCCTCTGATTCCCCATAGCAGTTCAGCCTTTGCCCTGAATTACAAAGTTGAATATTTAAAGTATTTGGTACGTTTATAACCATTCAACTACCCTGCATGGCCTTACCACAATAACAATGCAGTCATAGTTGATTTGCTTACAACCAGCTCATAAAAAATATTCAGCACAAAGAGATTTTTGACACTAATGTAACTTAGCCCTAGGAAAAATGCTAAGTCGAATCATATATTTCAAAACTGTTCCTTGCACATCTTCCAAGTTACTGTCCTAAAAAAGACATTTTTTCTTATTGCAACTGGTTTTGCAGTTGCCTTGATGCACATTAAGTCACAACTTGTATTCTGAACTTTTCCATACTATGCCAAATTGCAGTCATTGTACATAAAAATAAAGGCTACACTATTTAAGTTACCACCTTAGCATTAAAGAAGACAATGGATGTTGGTTAATTAATTTCTTAGTGAATCTGACTTGCAGTCCTGGAAATAGAAATATTGGCAAGTAGCTATGAATAATCAAATCTGTGGTGTACTCCCCTGTCCCTTTTCTATTAGTATTTATGTTTGTTGACTTCCCTTGGAATCAGCCAGGCTTTGCAAATACATTTCCAAGTGCTAGCTGTTAACTGGTGGGATCACAGTAGTAGAGAGATGAGTGATTGGTAGACTGGAATCTAGTTCTCAGATCTTCTGGCCTTCCATTGTCAAATAGACAAATGAACTATTACTACTATCATAATTCTCAGATTTCCAAATCAAGCTTTCTAACATAACATGCTTACATGAAATACAAAGAAGATGCATGCAAGCTAAATCAAAACTGCATCTATACTCCTAAAAATATATGTACTGCACTAGCAAAAAAGAAAGATCTGGTGCTGATTTGCTAATTCCCCTCCCATTCTGTTTCCCTGTTCTTCCCCACAGCTTACTGAGACAGGTCCAGGTGTCAACTGCTTGGAGTCCATGTGTTGCCTCTCAGATGGGGAACCAGCCTGCACATCTCTTAGAAGAATGTTGGAACGAATAGTGGGACGATGCAGCCCAACCCGAGTCAACAGGTGTGGAATTTCTCTCAAATGCCTTTGCTGCAGACAGTTCTCCTATAAACTGGAACACGATGAGCCGACAACTATAGATGTCTAGTCAAAGAGAGGAAACCATCTTCCTAGGTTCCGTTTGGATCTTAGAAGATCCAAGCATATGCTTTTAATGTGGGGAATGAGAGATCGTTGCATTACTGATCATTGTTGAAAAACTGGTTGAATTTTTATTATGCCATCTTTTCTCTGATCCCACAACTGCTATTGTGCCTTTAGTGGCTTTGGCAGTACAAGCTGCCTCACATGAGCACCCCCCTGTTCTTTTTGAGTGCCAGCCAATGATTCATAAGTGTGCAGGGCAGCTTTTACTCGCTCTGAGCTTCCTGTGTGCATCATTTTTGCCTTTCTACTTATGTGCACATTTCAGCATAGTTTTCCCCCTTCCCTTGTATGTCCTCTTCCTTAAAATCAGGCCACTGTCCTTTTTTCCCCCTCCCTTGGTTTAGCTGCTTTGCCTTTTGAAATCAGAAGGCTTGTCCTGTGTTTGATCAACATGTCTCCCTTCTAGACATACAGCAAAGTTTCATTTTAGCTCTGCAAGGATTGCATTTTCTCCCCCTGAAACTTTCACTTTCAGAACAAAGGAAAGTTTAGATTTCCTCTGTTGTTCAGTGACTGTGTAAAAAATCGTTATTTTTAACAATATGAAATAAAGCTCACACTTGAATTTAAAAAAATAATCTAAAGCCACCCAAAATTATGTTTAAAAATAGACCTTTTTTAGTGAACACTATGCCATTCAGAAATAAATGCTAAACCTATTTATACATTCACTAATTTATACAGGTCCATTTTTTAAATTTTGAAAAGATCCTCAGCAGTAAGATTAAATAGAGCCATTTCTTAATTTACAGAAAGTTCTGTCTGTTGCATCTTCCTGTTAAAAGGAACAGGTGAGAATTCTACAGCGATGTTGTAGAAAGAGAAGGTTGGGAAATCAGTTTTTGCCCAGTGTTTCTATATGCTTGTATAAATGACAGGTTAAGACTGTTTTCTACTTTCCGTGATGGTTATTAGCCATCCTTTTCAAGCATCAGCTGAGAACACATTGTTCAACCTTGGTCACAATTAGAGAGCAGGAAAGCAGCAGTTGAAGCTGAGATAAGATGAGATCAAGTTATTAAGGGGAGATTCCCAGTTTGGGGGAGACAAGCTAGGACAAGAACAAGGACAAAGTATGGATGTCTTGCAGTCCTCTGGGTTGCAAGAGAAATCAGTAGGATACTGTTTTCAGCAGATCTGTAGAAACATCTGAGGATATTCCAAATGGCCCAAAGCAGGTTAGGTATAGGGCTACTAGGTCTAGGTGGCAAAAAAGCCAGACAACCATTGGATGGCACAGAGAATTAGTTTTTTATATCTGTTTGCTGCTGTCTAGAGGTCATTTGGATGTTTACAGTCCTAATTTAAGGATGCAGTAGCCTTCATTTAGTTGTTATTTTTTTTAAAAAAAAGTTGAATAACTTACTATGGTCACTTATAAATTGTACTTCCCAGTGCTCAGCTCTTCCTGAATGTTTCCTTTTTTTATTGTTTTTTTCTAAAACAAAAATATCCTCAAGTGTGTTAACCCCTCTGCAGCTCCATTTTAAGTTTTTACTAAAGTGTTTTTTTTTCCTTCATAAAATGGGAACCGTTATGAGCCGGATTTAAAAAAAAAAAAAAAAAAAGTAACCTGTCTCTCTTTGTACAGAAAGCAGGCAAGATGTATAAAATAAAATATTTCCTAGACATTTTTAAAACAGGAGTAGTATCTGATTGATCTAACATTAGCTTTTTCTCCCCCCTGTAATGGTTTCTGATAAAGTATATTTGCACATCTTGGGTATTCTCTGCCATTAGAATGCCTACCTGCCATTTCGATGAATGGAGTTTGTACGGAATGAGGTCTTGCCTGTTTCAGGGTTACCTGACAGGAGGGTATATAGTGTGTCTCTGTTATTCAGCATGCAGAGATACTTGGCACTAACTCCCCTGCAAGTATCATGTCAGGATTACTTCAGCCCAGGGGTTTCCACAGAGTACACATTGCACGCAAAAAACAGGCAGAGCTTTGATCAAACCATCATGGCTGCCATCTTGACTTTTTCAACCACACCTGATAGATAGCCCTGCTTCAGCCCCATGGTCAAAGAGAGCAACCTTGACTGCACCAGGATTCTCATATCAAGCTCTTTCATTTTCACCCTTAGAAATGATTGCTATCCATGTCACTTCTGTGTGTGAGAGAGTTATGTTTGTAGTCACTGTTGGGTTGTGTGCATGCAACACATGTAACCCATTCAGGCAAAAACATAGCAGATTCATTCTCATTATATGCTAAGCTTGGTTGCTGTAACTTTGGCTAGTCTTTTTGTCTGGCTTAGCATGCTGTTCAGACCATGACCACTGATGGAACAAGAGACTTCGCAAATCCACAAAAGTGGGTTAACTAGCTAATGATGGTAAGCATGCAGTCTGAATGCAACCTTGGATTGGAAATTAAAGTTATTTCAGAGAGTTTACTCGTATCTCAGTAGCCCCACCTTAGTCATATGACAATGTGATGCTACATTGAGAGACGAAAGTAGTGATTTATTCAGAGGTCAATGAATCAGTGTACATTGAGAGATTAATGTAACAGTGTCAGTAAGAGAGGAGGTCACAAGTGTTTTTCCTAGATATGGTTCTTGCAAAAGGTAGGTATCATCACCTTCAAAATCAACTTTGAATAAATACATCTTGTGATTTTTTTAAAATGTTTTTCTGTTTGGAACATCTTGGGTCATACATGGATATGATTTGACTCTCATGTTTGATAGAAGATGAAGTACTCACTCATATGATCTGCTAAGAAAGCATACTGATACATGGGAGATGTAATGCCAAAATACTATTTTGAAATTCTGCTGATTTTTTTTCCAATTAGAATGAACTTCTAAATTGTCTTTAGTTTCTTTTTTAAAAATACAAGATTTAAAATTGTACTGCCTTTCAGGCACTTTGAAACTGGGGTCTAAACTAGAGTATTTAGTAATGCAAAAAATGCTCTTACTTGAATAGAACTTGATTGTCTAAAAGTGAGAGTTTAACAGTAATGACACCCCAGGATAGTACTGTCATTTCCCAGACCAATTTGGTTGGTTATTGGGCCATATCACACTTCAGTATTTAGTTCCCTAACTAAGCAGAATTACTAAGTAATGCATACCTTCAAGGTGCAAAATTCTCACACACTTTGTAACCATTCCTTGTGAGGAAGCAGAGATGCAGAGTGGGCCTGGGCTTATATTTTGACTTGAGAACATTTTAGTCACCTTTGTTACAATAGTAGCTGACCTGGGTATAAGCTAAGAACATTTCCACAATGCTTTACAGAAGGGGCCCATGTTCCCAAGTGAAATATTTTTTGCAGACCATATCTCTTTGTTTGGTCTGTCTTAAGATAATCAGTGGCATAGATGGAACGGCCTTGCTTCATCTATGGAGCATTAGACAACCCTCCACTTCTGTCATTGTGGAGATGATCAGCCTCATCTGAAGCACATTAAGATGTGTTTCAGGTGGAGGGTCCCAAGAGCAATATCTTCTTTGTACTTAATATTCTGTCAAATATGAGGATTGGAGTGTGAAATCAAGACCTATTGATTTATTTGGATGAGTGAGCTCATATTTCATCTAATTGTGCTAAATGCTTGGAGTATAAATGAAAAAGATATAGTACCTAACATTCTCTTTAATATAATGAACATATATTTTAATTAATTAAATTAATTAATACAATTTTAGAGCCATTTCTTGTTTTTCATTATGCACAGCTTTCTCTGAATCATCAAAATCTGTTGTTCATTTCTCTTCCATCCAATTGTCACTGCATTGATTGCTCCAAATTCAATGTTGCGTTATTAAATATACCCACTTACAGTGTTTTGCTCAGCTGGTTTTGGATGGGTGGGGGTAGATCTCTTATTTGGGGATTGGGCACTAAATATTTCATTGCTTGAGTTTCTTAATAGCTCTGTTCGTGTGCATAATCAGCATTCTGGATGTATAATTCTCCTAGAATACAGTGGTTTGGCCCTGTCTTCTATGAGAGGAAAATGTTCCAGACCATGCCTGTTTGCATAAAACCTCTACGCATATAGAACTCTGGGTCACGGTAACTGTATCAAAGCAAGTCCTGTTCCTATAAAGAAGCCTTGTCCCCATATTATAATTCTGATCTAATATGGGTCTGCCCAAGACACACATGGAATTATACCATTTCTGATCTTAGGTCTGGGAATTTTCTGCATCTCTGTGCCTAATTTGCCACCAGAACTTTGGATCATATCTTAGATATTTTGGATATATGTATCTGGAAACACATGGGACCCAAATTCAGGTTTCCCATCAGCAACATTTCTTTCTTATTATTACTCTAGATCATGGAGCTCTACGGAACCTTTCTGTACCAGCGACCGAAGCTTCTTGACGTTATCCACAATGGACTCAATTACTTGAGACTTTTCTCAGTGCCTTGTGGAAATCCATGACATCTTTGTTGTAGCAAATCTGCCAGCCCCCTTACGGCATCTTATTTAAATGTCATGGCCAGGTTCATATATTGAAAGAAAAGAGAGATTTAAGCTTGGTATTTGCAACAAACTCTGTTGAAAAACTAATCATTGAAGTTGAAACATTAACATTGTTTAGATGGATACTCTTAATTTTCCATGGTCATATTAATCAAGAATAATAATAATATGCTAGAATCTCTTCAGAAAAGAGATTGCTTTGGTTCCCAGATATCCACAACTAATGATCAAAATATGAATGGTGTTGCTAAATTGAGAAACCGTAACCTCCTTCTCCACAAGCTGAATAGATCCTCCTTCATAAATTGTCTTAGTTAAATCTGAAAGATTTTGAACATGGAAAAAAAAAATCTTAAGAAAGCTGTTAAATAAATTAGCTTTATTTCTGGACATTCATGATTCCAATTTGAGGAAAGGGATACTTTTTGGGGTATTACTTTTCTTCCCCCCCCCCACCCCCAACTATGTATTTAATCATATTATACTCTTGTTGAGAGCACTTAAGAATTCTCCCTGATTTTGCAGGGGCGGCAAAAATACACAGCAGCGCATGTACATAGTTTATATCGAATGAACCACATGCTGTTCAGGACAATAAACGAGATTATGGCCTTGGCATAAAGAAGTTGCGTCTTTGAATTCTCGATCTAAATCGAACAGTGCTGGTGGGCCAAATGCCACAAAAGGAGACTGAAAGCCATAACCCCCGTCTCTCCTTCCCACATTTTTCCAATAATGTATTGGAGGGAGACGAAAAAGCACTGCATTTGCTATTGACACTCCAGGCCCACATCTGTGGCTGCAGAGAACATGTCATTGAGCACCTTTTTTTTTTTTTTTGTTTTTTTGCTGGCAGTGATTTTCGTGATGTAAGATTGCTTCTCTGGGTACCTGCAGATCAGTTATAAGGTCATGTTTCCCACCCCAAGATTTGGGAGGCAGCTGCCCCATCGTTGTGGGTGCCTGCTTCCAAAAATTAACCAGTTTTCATAAACTCCACTGTGTAACTCTCTGAACTGGACATATATTTGCATGGCTTTTAGGAATGGCAACTACTTTTATGTTGTTTTCCCCCATTATGAGCAGAGAGGATGATTCAGTATGACAGTGTTTTTCAAACTTGGGAACTTTAAGATGTGTGGACTTCAGCTCCCAGAATTCCCCAGTCAGCATGCTGGCTGGGGAGTTCTGGGAGTTGAAATCCACACACCTTAAAGTTCCCAAGTTTGAAAATCACTGCAATATGACAATAGCCTTCTGACAGAGTGCCATTCAAGGGCATGGACAAAGCAAAACTTTTCAGGGAGTTGCCCCTTACGATCAGCAGCCTGCACTTGCATCAGTGTGTTTGATGTACTTCCCTTATGCCAAACATTATTTACTTGTTTTATTTCTATCCTGCCTTTCTACCCAGAGTTCTTATTTAAAGGAGCACCATTTCATCACTGTCATATATCATGCACATCCATCGTTTCCATTCTGGTTTGTCTCCCCTGCCCCCCCAAAATGAATTGTTAAAGAATCCAAATTTAAAAATCATCAAACTCCAAGCATTTATTAAAATCCATGTCATACGATTAATATTTCCACTTTGGTTTTGTATGAAGTTAGAACTTACCTCTTTTTGTCCACAGAAAGATGAATTGACTTATTCGAAGATGAACTGACTACCATATTTTTTTAAACTTCCCATTTCTTTCTCCTCCCTCCTCAGTGTATGTAAGGGTGCAGAAGAAGCATGCATTTAAACAAATTCAGGAAGAGTTTAAGAATCCACCTGCCCAAGCCGGGTATCATTTTCTGTCTAAGGGGCAAAAGTAACAACAGAGTGAAGACGTGCTTCCTTCTCCTGTTTGTTGTTCTATGACCAGCAAGACTGGGGTCAAACGGAAGGAAAGCAGATGTATTTTACATCGGATCACAATAACTTTCATCATTTCTTTCTATGAATGTTTGTGTATTTTAGTAACTCATGTTTATTTCTAGGTTGAGTATTAGGCCAAAACACATTGCAGAGCAAAGAAAAGCAAATGTAGGAGCTCATGTGAAATTAATGAGTTATATCAGATTAGGTGATATTATTATAACAGTTGAGATAAGCCAAAGAAGGAAATAGGCTGATTTTCCTTCATTACATTTTGTAGGGGAGATGGGATATGTTCTCTAAGTCTTTCCAAGGCCTGGAGAGTGTATAAAGAAAAGAAGGTAACTTTTTTTCCATGTCCAGTGACTTTGTGGACATGGACAGGTAATTTTATTGGCAGCTATACAAAAAATGGATTGCCACTGACATTTTCTGGAATAGTTTTTCAACATCCCAGTCCAGGCTACCACTCTGGTAACATCATGCCCACTTAATGTTTTGCTCCACTGCTTTCCTGAGCTGCAGACTCCGCTATTCTAAATTAAGATGTCGTGGATGAGCTGTTCATAGAAGAGTCTTGTCCTGGTGAACAAGTGAAGCATCTTACACATAGTGCATGGAGGTGTAGAGGATTCAGGGCAGAAGGAGCTCAAGACAGTCCTTGACAGTGATGTCAGTGGAGAACTCTGGAAGTACATCAGATCTCTGTTGCTCTCAGCAATTTCTACATCAGTTGCGGGAGGGGAGGTTATGTGGTTCAAAAAGCCGCCATCTCCATGCTCACTGAAAATGAAACAAGTAACATTTTTCTTCTGCCACAAGATGGCCCAGTGTAGATTGGCTCTAGGTGAGATCTTCATGTCTCAAGTACATGAAAAGTCTCCTGATTTCAACCCCAATTTGTACAGAGTGTGTGAGAATTTGTACATTATGAGGTGGTTTTTCAGTGGGTGCCCTCCAGGTTTTGGAGTATGTTCTGCGCCATTCTCTTTTGGGTGGAAGAAGTGGAAGGTTCTGAAAAATGTTTGTCTAATTTTTGGTAACTAAAATCTGTGGTACTTTGATCTTGGCAGACTTTGTGTCTGTTTCATCTCAGCTGCTGGCAGTGTAGCATTCAGCGGATTGAATTGCTGTACACCTCAGTATAATTTAATTAGAAGGAATGGAAAGGAGATGTCCTCCTTTCACGATAACCTGTAATAATCAGGCCGTGTTGCTTTTGTAGAATGTACAAGGTGCAGTGCATGCCATTCCTGAAGACTCAGAGATTGACCAGATTTAAGACCCTCTGTTTCCAACGAGGCATGGTGTCATTTCATATAGAACAAAAGGGTTGGCAATGGATGGGGACTGACCATCCTCCGGCATGTAGTTGTTTAGAAGAAATAATTTAGGATTGACGTCTGTCCCCAGATTCAGCCACCATATGTACACAGAACTCCCATTATAAATCACTCAGTTAAGGAACTCACTTCTTATCTGCCCCTTGATGATCCTATAGAGACTGATGCCTCCTAAAATTCAATCCATTGTCCTTGCAACTAAAAAGGTACTAACTTCCCACCTGCAAAATGGATGTCAGGTTAAATTTGTTCTACATGAACTTAAACATAAAGGATATTCAGGTGCTAGACATTTGGAAGAATTTCCAGATGGCAAGAACTGCCAGCCAATAAATAGGCTGTCCTATGAAGACTTTTCACTGGAGGCCTTCAAATGGGCTGGACCATCATCTGTCCAAAAGGCTTTAGCAGTTCCTGCACCAAGTAAAGGGCTGAATTAAATGACCTTTGAGATTCCTTCCAATCCTATAATTCTATTATTTTATTTCGGTATGTCCTATTAAGAAAGGGCTGTTATAAATTTTGATTAATTTGGCACTTTAAATAAAGTCATGTATGGAAGTGGAGCTGAACTTATATAAATTCTGTCAATAAAGCAACCTCACGCAAGAAAAAGATGCATTTTAGATTGCTAAACATTGGCCAGCGATCCAAAGAAACATAAGTGTACCTTTTTCAGTTCTAAGTTTTTTTTAGGGTAAAAGGAATTTGCATTTGTTTAAAAATGATACTCCAGATTTTCTGTGTTTAACAAGTGATCAGAAACTTAACTGTAAAACTTCAGTGTTCAGGCATATTCAGTCATTTCAGTACTGGGTTTATATGTCCAGTAGTAAGACAATTCTCATGAAATGGAGTTACACCCAATTTATCAGACTGGCAGCATACATACAGAGGTGTATTTTGTTTTTAAGTATTATATCTCTTGTTCAATTTTGTGCATGGGGTTATCGGCAAGATTGCTTTCTTGAATGTTAAGGTTTTGTGTCTATTTCAGTGATTAATATTAGCTAAGTAACATGAGTTGCTCGTCTGAAAATTGGATTGGTTCAGCTGCTTGGTTTGGTCTTCTGTAGGCACAGATGAACTGTCCATCACCGATCTGAAGTATACCTCAAGCTAAAACACAGTGTGCTAGTTTTGTTGAACAATTCACAATTGTTGGGCTTCCCACAATAACATAAACTGTGGCTGAGTATAATGCTTGAATCCAGACCTCTAAGCCATGCAGCTGTCCTGCTTTTGCTGAATTCTTCCTATACCCTTGGCTTCATATAGGAATCTGTAGGTCTTTGGCTACAAATAAATTGATTTAGAACTGCAGTTGGAGTAGGTCAGTGGTCCAAAATATATGTTATATGGAGAAATACTTGGGTTCAATACCAGTTTCACCAGGTAGTGTTGGAATAGACTCCACTGAAACTTGAGAATTCAACTGCTGGAATATTAGTAGGTAGTCCTCACTTAACCACAACTGGGACCAGCAACTCCATCACTAAGCAATGCAGTCATTAAGCAAAACACGTACCAGATTTATGATGTAAGTTTAGCTGCAGTCATTAAATGAATCACCTAAGGTGATTAAGTGAGACATCACATGACCGCGACTTGCAGTTTCACTGCCTGCTTCTCCATTGACTTTGTCTGAAGCTGGCTGTGAAGATTGCAAATGGGGATCACATGACTCTGGGATGCTGCAACCGTCATAAATGCGCACTGGTTGCAAAGTACCCGAATGATCATGTGACCACACAGACGCTACAACAGCCATAAGCTCAAGGACTGGTCATAAAGTCATTTTTCAGCACTGTCATAACTTCAGTCACTAAACAGGGCAGTCATTAACTGAGGACTACCTGTATAGGGACAAATGCTTTGATGTGTTATAGGACAGTTTCTTTTAATATATATTGTCATTGTGATAACCCTACTAATGAAACTGTCACAGGTGCAATATGGAGATTGCAGTTTTTGGACATACTAAAGATCCCCAATCCTTCTAGAACAGATCCACCAGAGCAGCTGAAGTAGAAGGCATGATTGCAAAGCTGCTTTTAATTCTTAATGGTGGGTGGAATTAAAGGTAGATCCTAGCTCTAGAAAAACCTACAGGCCAAGCTGGTGCTATCGCTATGATTAAAAAAAAAACAAACGCTAGCAGTGATGTAGAGATTGCAGCTGCTTTGCACATGCCCTTTTTTCTTGTTCTGTGTTTTAGAGATGCTTGAGATGAATGCTGAGGCCCTGGCAAGCGGGCTTAAACAAATGCTTTAAAACTTCATCCTGGGCTTCATCTATAGGCAGTAACCTGCTTAAGTCTGTGGTCTTACGTGTATTTAATCTGGGAGTAGCTTCCATTGAACATAATCATACTTAATTTGGGGAAAAACATACAGGATAATGCTTTAATTAATGAATTGATTTCAGCAAGATATAACTCACTGTCACCAGATTAGAGCAAAATGTCTGGTTTTAAGGAAACCCAACATAATAAACAGTACTAATTTTTGTACTTTCATAATGAATGGCCATTATTTTTGAGAGATCTGTATCATTTTATTTTAGTAGCAGATTGAGAGATGTATACTCTCCTTTGTTTAGAAAATTCTATATTTTTAAATTTTAGATTGCAAATGAGATGCTATTCCCACTATGCCAAAGATGGCTTCCTAAAATGTGCTTGATTGATTCTGTCCTTCTGCTCATGAAGAATGAACCATAATGATTATCTGTTTTAAACAAGCATGATTGGGTTTACTGGTCTTAAATTTTGGAAAGACCCCTGAATATTCCCATTGGGAGGATACAAAGTGCACTCCCTCTTCTTCTGAATTGCTTCGGCTCAAGTTGTGCGCATGGAGGGAGCAGAACCATCTGGAAGCCAGAGCAATACCTGGTCTCAAGGACTCTTGACTGCAGGCACTCTGGCCACCCACCATCACTTTGAGATGCTTTGTGGCAACAGAGTTGAATACAGCTTCCTGTACTGCTATGTCAATAAGTTGTTATACAAAAATTTATGGAAATTATATTTATTGAATAAAACCTTTGACTTTTAACTGCCTTGACTTTATTTCTGAAGAATTCAGGAGTGATGAATTGCAGGTTAAATGCATTGCGTGTTGCAAAAATGCTGTGCATGGACAGAGTTACAGAATGGCACAAAAGTTTTTGAACAAACCACAAGTCTCAATTCATTGATAAAGAGAGTTTAACCTTTTATCCAGTTTTATTTTCAAACACGTATGTATGTGTGCTCCTCCCACATACGCACATCACTTTCCTTCCATTTCCCCTCTTGACATGTTCAGGTCCATTTACCATCATTGAATCTAGTTCAACACACATCTGATTAATACGAGAATGATTTAACATGAGGCTTGGAACGTTTCTTTCATGTACTTGTCTCAGAGCAAATGCCTACCATTGTCCCACAACACACTTAGTTGGATTGGGTGAAGATTTGGCAGATACATTTGCAGTATGTGCTAAGCTTTATTAGAGTTACCTTTAGCTTGAGTGCAAAGATTGAACCATAAACTACCCAATGTGTTATTTGAACCCAGAAAATAAATTCAATGATCTGGTTAATCACATTTTATGAATGCAACCATACAGTAAGAAAGGTGGTTGCCTCCTGTTTCCTTTAATGATAGAAGACATTATTTTGCAGCCTGGCTTTAACTGGTGGTGGCATCTAACTTATCTTGGAAACTAAGTAATGTGTCAGCTCCAGGACTGAATCCTTGGGCTGTTCACTCTGTTCAACAAAAAGGCAATGGCGTGTGTCTAGAGCACTGCCAAGAAAATTGCATAGTTATTACCAGGCATTGAGCTAGACTCAAAGTCATCTTTACTCTGCTTTTTGGATACCTGAGGATGAGAATTTCATATTACCTGTCCTTTTTTTATTGTAAAAACAGATTTGGCACTCTTTCAGAATCCATTACCTGTTGCAGGTAATAAGATTCTCTGCAGTGGCCTTAGATTCAGAGTGACTAAGAACAGAAAATCACTTTAGCCTATTTTTGATTTGCTTAGAAGGCTCCTCTGACTAGGTCCTCTTCCAATAAAGCAAAGTCCCTTTATCTTTGCTATCAGTGACAACCTTCACTCACTAACTAGGATCATGGGTGATCCTAGTTAAGGCATCCAGAGCTGGGGATGAGAAAAATTTAAAATGCCCTTCGTTGCTCATTTCCCAGGAGCACTGGTTGAAGATGATGAATAACCGTGGCAAATATCCAAAAAATACTCTGCGGCAGACAAAGGAGCATCCTCATTGAATGGGTTGGCATGGATGAGAAATTATTTCCTTATGCTACAATGTGGTTGGGTATTTTATGATTCAGACTGTTGGGGGAACTTGGACATTGTCTTACCAGGTTGCGTGAATATTTATTAAATTTAATTTATTAAATCTATATGCCGCCCAACTCTAGGATTGAGAAAGGGGCTTACTACATTCTTTCATGCCCAAAACCCAGCTAGCTGATCCAAACAATTACTCCAGAGGAGTTTCAGTTTAACTCAAAACACATATTAGTCAATGAACTTCCTTTAGGTTAGAATGAAATGATCTCCCTAGGGAAACAATCTTGACTGCCATCCTTCCAAGATTTAAGAAGTTGGTTAAAAATATCTCTTCCACCAAACCTGTAATTGTTTGTTTAATGTTTGGTTTTTATCTGGACTTCATTTGTATTCGGTTTTGTTTATATTGTGTATTTTCTGTAAGCCACTATGATTTCCAAATTGATGAGAAGGCAGAGTATAAATCCAGCAATATATAAGTGCAGGTAGATTGTGAGAATTACTTGCGGGAGGATTAGCTGTTCAGTCTACTATCCATGATTGAGATGAATATTCAGAATCAGTGCCATCATGGATTTCCAAATAGACTCCTAGCTGCAGTCACTGACCATTTCTGTTTTCTAAGAACAACTATTAGAGGGGGTTCCAGACACATTGGAAATAAGGTATTGTTGCTTTGCAGCAAGGCAGTTTTTTGCTTATTTTTCAGTACTAGGGAAGTTGGTATAAAACTAGAAGAAAAATATTAATCGTGACAGGGAATCTGATGAGCATCTGCAGAAGCTGTCACCTTCACCTCCCTGTTATGGCTCACAAAGTACTGCCTAAAGCAGTGTTTTTCAGCCTTCGCAACTTCAAGATGTGTGGACTTCAACTCTCAGAATTCCCCAGCCAGAATTCTGAGAGTTGAACTCCACACATCTTAAAAGTTGTGAAAGAACAGATTAAAGAATCTAATTGGTAGATTGAGCAATCTCTACTACCAATTAGATTCTTTAAACTCTTCTTTCCCAGTAGGAACAGGTGAGCCACCTTTGTGACAGTTCTGAGAATCAGAGATTCAGCTTTAGCTTGTTCATCGTGCTCTTTAAAAAATCATAACAGTAGAGGCAGAGGCTGTAATTCTCCAACTAAGACAAGCTTCCAGTGTAAAACCCAATGGAGTTCAAAAAGATCTTCCCTTTCCAAGGATATACTGGCATGTCTCCCTTGCTCCTTTAGGCTCTGGATCAGAGGTCACCTTCAGGAGAGCAGCAGTGTTTCTGAGGAAATTAAGCTAAAAGGAAATAATGCCCAGAGCAATGTTTCTTTCATATATCCTTATTACAGTTAGTGCCAGAGGATCAAGGAGATCCTTCCTGTCTCTTTTCAATGAAAAATACTTATTTCTGAGATGGACTGACAGGGCTTCTTGTCACTAGCCCTCTGAAAAGTAGACCTAGCAACTGAAGTACGTGATGTACAAGCAGTGTTCAGTTGGGTGGCCCCTGCAGCTGTCCTTATGCTATGCTTGGAAGATACGGCAATTATTCCTTGCAATAGTCAAATATATAATGAATGAGGAATTGGCTCAAAGTAAGTTGAGGTCAACCTGGCACAGGTTACGAAATATGGTGATATGCAATGAGACCTTGACACAGTTTGAGATCTTGTGTAGTTACCTTAATAATGCTCTTTCCAAATGAAGTCTGAATTTTCTTCCCACTTGGAAACAGATACCAAAGACTGCAAGAATCACATGTCAATCGGTTATAGACCAAATAAAGGCTAAAACTCACATTCTTTGGCTATGTAATGCAAGCAGATAATGGACAAGAAAAACACGAGCAAGGCTGGAGAAAAAGTAGAAGGGAAAAACAGGATGGATGGACATGATCAGGAGATCAATGGAATGTCCTTGGAAGAGATATAGATTGTTGATGGGATCAGAACAAAATGGTGGGTATGTGTCCATACAACTGCCAGAGACCAAGCATCACTCAATGGCCCCTAACAGTCTCAACAGTAAATCAAGATCTATATCTCTGCAATTCATGGATAAAAAAAATCTAAAGCTATCTGCACATCTTGCTCAAATATTGACCAACCAAAACTTTTGGTCATCTTTAATATAAATGACAAGCACTGTGTTTAACTTCTTTAAAGTTAGCTTTTAAAAAAAAAAAATCCTTCAGAGGGGCATCATAGGATAGTTTTGAAGAAATAAGTTACTTTATTTAGCAGGTTCACAATTCATAGCTTTGGACCAACCAAATAAAAACATCAAGGTACCACTTTTTTCTCACCCCACAAATTAGAAACTTCAAACTGTGTTTGGGAAAAAGAAACCCTCCATTGTGCAACCATAATCTATATTTTATATGGCAAGCACAATGCTGTTTGCAATATTCTCTTATTCCTTTCCTCCTCATGATTTTTTAAAATAAAAATAATCAAGAAACAAATAATTTTTGCTGCTTCTTCAATGGCATAATTCATGAGAAGGTTTTGCCATGACAACTGGGCTAGTAGTTTATTGCCTCTGGATTGCAGAAAAGTTGTTTCTAAGTAGTTACAATTCAAATTACTGAAAAATGTTGATCACATGACTGAAATAAAATTACCAAGTGATCTGTATGGCTGAAAAGATCTAGTCTTACATACTAGAATAACACCTAAAAAGTAGGTTAAGTTAAGCATTCACTGCTTGTCTAGTATTTGGCAAAAGGAAAATGATTTATGAAGGGTCAAGTTACTGCTAGATCCATGTATGGGTTGTTTTTATTAATAAAATCAACCCAAGTAGAATTTCATTTTACATTTTTAAACTTAAAAAAAAACCATGCACACATACATAGGGGATATGTCTGAACATTTTTAGTCTTTGCTAGAGCCAGGCATTTACATTCAGAAACAAATCATTAAGCCAAATATTTCTGCCACTAAACACAGTCGAACCCTAGCACCACTTTGACAGCACACATCCCACTGAAAAGCAGGTTACCGATTTTTGCCTCTGGATTTAAACCACTTCTTAAAATTCAGATATGCTATCACACAAATAACCTTAGTTTCTCTGCTACTTGAGACAGCAATGCTTTATGTAATGCAGTTTTATAATTACACAGTAATTATAAATTGTGTAGTACCAAACTGATGGCAAATTCCATTTTGTTGAAAAGGCCTCAACATTGCAAAAGGAATAATCTTAAAAAACAAGAACAGCATGGCATTTATGCCCTAATCTTCAGCACAGGGATAGAATTCAGTACATCTCATTAAAATTTAAAAAAAAAGAACCCTAAAACACAAAATGTACACAGCATACATCAATGACTCATTCTGAGAAAGCTGTACCCAAATTTTAAGACAGAAAACAGCACACGCACACTTTGTAGAGTTTTCATAATTCAAGTCTTCGCTGATATTTACACAAGAGAAGAAACAATGAAAGCGTAAATAATATACTTGACTTTGCCAATTCCAGCAGCTAGAAGATTTCCAAATTTATCCAATGGTCTCTCTAAACTTTTCCAAAAGGGCACTGAAGGGGTGGCAGGATCCTGATGACAATTGTTTTTAAAAAATTAAGCAATGCTCAACATTTTTCCTCATATTATTTTAACATGTGCATAAAAGTGCATTTTAATGTCATGGATATATGAGATGTTAGCAAGAAAACATGAACTATTTCAAACTTGCACTCCTCATTCTTAAATATTACAAAGGAGTTTTAAATACCTTGAATGCAAAGTTTCTGATATTGTTTTCTCTATCAAATGATTATTTAAAGAAAAGAGCAAAATATTGCTCATGGTGTTAACTGATTAAAAGCCAGGAGGTATTTCAAGTGCTGCTGTCACATAAAAACACAAGGAATAAAACCACAAGCATCAAGTAAAGAAAAAAAAAAAAGTCTGTGGGTTGGACAGAAAAAGTGGCAAACCAAACACTGGGACCACTGTGGATGTAGGATTTTCAATCTCTCATCATGATTGAAAAACTTCGAAATGCTGGATCTCCTTCTACCTCTCTCACCTGTGTAAATTCTTTCCCTTTCAATTTCAGCACAACTGTTTCAAAACTGTTAACTTTACAGTCATTACAATCTGCAAACTAGCTCCTCACCTAAGGTTCATATTCTGGTTTAAACTAACCATTGTTGGCATTGATCTTCAGTGAAATTCAAAGCTAAATATGCCTTATGCTGGAGGAGAGGAGAGGAGAGGAGAGGAGAGGAGAGATTTATACAGGTGGGAAAGGATCACATAAGCCTATGGGGCACTCAGTGGCATCTGCAGCAAACTGCCACGATGGCTAAATTGTATGTGTGTCATGATGTTATTATGCCAATGCCACAATTATTTGCTCGTCTGGTGCAAGTTGCCGCACTGGCATGATTACATCATCACACACATTGTCACCTGCCCCCCCCCTTGTGGGCACCCATAAGGACCCTCTTGATTCTTTACCACTAGAAATGTTACACTTGCATTAACCTCAGTTATGATCCAGCCATAGTAAAGCACAAAGTCACTCTCCACTGCATACAATGGCAGAATCAAGTAAAAAAGCTATGCCTCTTCCATTAAAAGTGCTGAGCCAATTTGGCTGGATTATGTTTGATACAATTTGGACTTGCATGGAAAATACAGATGATCTGCAGGGCTTCACTTAAGCAGGAACTCCAGTTGGTTAATAGTTACTCCACACACGGACCCCGGTGTGGTCAATGTGAGTATAGGTGCAGGGTCTCCTGTTCATGCAATTGCTATCAAACACCCTTCCCTAGTCTGGAGGCCTGCAGACATGCAAACCACCTACTCCCACTGTCAAATTTGAAATCCTAAATATCTGCAGGCATCAGGCTGGGGAAGGTTACATAGGCCCACAGAAAATGTTTGTTCTGGGTGCTGATGTCTCTGCTTGACATCAAGTGAACTGCAGCTGTAAAATAAGAAAAAAGTCACCCATCACAGGTGAAGGATCACTCATGGCAGTTCTATTAATATCTGAGTGTCTTAGCTTATGCCAGCCTCAAATAAATATGCATTACATTTATTGTTATTTAAAAACCCCAACCAAAAACCTTCCTTGGCCCTAATCAAGAATTCTATAAGATGTAACAAGTATTACAAGTTCAGTATTGCATTCAAGTCTTAACAATTCAGTAGAACTTAGTGGCTGGGGGAGGGAGAGAGTGCCTTGACCAGATGAGCATTTCAAGACTAATAATATTTTACTGGGTAATTCTAACAGCAATTGTGAGTAATTTGTTATTCCCACATTAGAATACCCACTGGTCCTTACTGTGCAAACCCTAGCCTATTGAAACTTAGGAACAGCAATGCTTGGTAATGCGCTTTCTCTAACTTAAACCAGTCTGAATAAGAAAAAGAGAGAGAGAGACAGAAATAGCAGTTATGTGGATGTGTTCTCTCACTTTGGGGAAATTGGCCAGTTCTCAGAAGAAGCTGCCCGTACCTGCCCGAAAGACAGTGCTACCCAATTAAGTTACCAGGGAAACTACCGTTGGTCACTAGGCCAGATGAATGCAGGCACTCCAGCCTTCTTCCCCCTGATGCTGCACACACAGTATTGTGCAGAAACAAGGTGGCCAAGGCTGGTGTGCTAGTCGGCAAGAAAAACCACCCATAAGCAGAAGCAGGATACTAATGGAAGTTTCCTCTGTCAACATTAGGCACCCAATATTTCTGACATTAAGGATACTGCAGAGTGAATAACTGACCTATGTTTCAATAGCACTGACTCCAGCACCAATACAGCTGGCAAGCCTGTTCCAGAGAGAGACAAAAATCCAGGCCTTTGCTGGGATATTTCGACATCTGCTTTCAACCACACAACCAAACAACAAGTCCTTGCCACTCACACTGACAATAGCTGTAAATTGACCATTCGAAAAATGGATCCAAACACACTGTTTTAGGATAGTCTCAGCAGTCTTTGCAGATATCCCCAAAATATGTTAGCTGAAGATACTTTTTTTCTGTTTTTAAAAATAAGACAAGCGGATTGTGATATTGAACTGTGAAACAGTAATACCAAAGAGTTTGTTTGGTGAAAACAGAATATACTTTAGGTGGAACCAGAAATGTCAAAACAGTCATCCAAAAACATGTAAGATCTATGGAAAGAATTAGGAGGCTCCATTAAAAAAGGGGGGAAAAAAGATGATATCCACAATGCTGGAGTTTCCAAAGGGGTTAGGGCAGCCAGGCTAGGAGAGAAGCCCAAGCCACCGTAGTCAGATATGGTCCAAGGTATATCCTTACAGGTTTGCTGCAACCCTCAGCTTTTATCTCTTGAGGATTGGTCTTCAGTCCAGTCCAGTCAATTGGCAGAAAGTGACTGCAATTTTTCCCCATTATGTTTATTTGTACAGACTAGGTACATTTTAGAAAGTTCATTTAGCACTACACTGTCGTACTTTTTACTCCAGCAATTTGAGGTCGTGCAAATTCCACAAAGTCATCGATAAGTACAGGCCATGCTCCTGGGAAAAAGAGAGCAGAAAAAGACAAAGGATTAAATCTTCAAAGAACTTTAATAAGAATTGAAGATGGTGGTTTTTCGTTTTCTTCTAGTGCTTAGGAGGGAGGCAGGGAGAGCCCGTAAAAGTCATACTTTGCATCCAGTTCCCTGTGCTGGCTGGGGAATTCTGGGAGTTGAAGCCCACACATCTAAAAGTTGCCAAGGTTGAGAAACACTGCATTAGATGTTGCTTGTTATTTACTGGAACAACAAATATTTACGTAAGTCTGCCATGTTCTCCTCCTGATATGTGTATTCACTGACCCAGAAGTCAGTGAATTTTGTTAGTATTGCTAAATGATTGGGGAAGTAGTGAGGGGCCTCCCTTATTTTTAATGTCTTTTTATTCTCTGTTTTATTTTGCTTTTTATATTTTAATGTATTTATTGACTGTTTTTAGCTTTGTTGTACGCCGTCCAGAGTCACCTGTGGTGAGATGGGTGGCTATATACATTGGTTTAATAAAATAAAATAAAATAAAATAAAATAAAATAATAAAATAAAATAAAATAAAATAAAATAAAATAAAATAAAATAAAATAAAATAAAATAAAATAAAATAAAATAAAAAAATAAAATAAAAAAATAAAATAAAAAAATAAAATAAAATAAAATAAAATAAAATAAAATAAAATAAAATAAAATAAAATAAAATAAAATAAAATAAAATAAAATAATACTGGGAAATTAGGAGTCAAATGCATCTCCCCTTGGGAGAGTATTCCATGGTCTTGGAGCTACACAGAAGGCCCTATCCTGCATACAAGATAACACAGATTCAGATTTTAAAGGGCATCTGTAAAAGGAGTGATCTAAGTCAGTGTTTCTTAAACTTTTTGCTCTCAGGACCCCTTCCCTTTTTAAAAATTATAGAGGGCCCCAAAACAGCTTTTGTTTGTATGGATTATATTTATCAATATTTACCATATTAAAAATTAAAACAGACACCCTCATAGATTATTTATTGAATCATGTAAAAATAACAATAGTAAACCCATTAGATATTAACAATAGTAAACCCATTAGATATATTTATCAATATTTACAGTATTAAAAATTATAATAGACAAACTCATAGATTATTTATTGAATCATGTAAAAATAACGATAATAAACCCATTAGATATTATATTAGATATAAATAAAATATTTTTCATGAAAAAACCTATTTTTTAATAAATAAAAATAATAATAATAAGAGTGACATTGTTTTAAATTTTTGCAAATATCTTCAATATCTGGCAAATAATTTTGATTTCACAGACCTCAGACCACACTTTAAGACTTAAACACTGATCTACATAATCAGAAAGGTTCATTGCTGGAGAGATGGTCCCTCAAAGAGTCAGGCCCTAAACTGTTAAGGGATTTAAAGGGCCTTTAAGGTCAACACCAACATGTCAGTAGGCATTTGCATCTATGAAACTTGCAGAAAGCAATCACAGAGAAAAAACGTATCCAGGAAAAGGCATGACAGAATTTTAAAATGGTGCATCTACTAGTTCCCATTTGCCCAGTCAATTACTTGGTGAGCTGCAGAAGGGGAAATGTGGCAGGATTAGTGACTCAGCAGTAGCTGGTTTGGCAAGCTAGTTTAGCTAAAATAAGGAAAAGCCCCATGGCAGGGAAAAGACAGTGAGTGTCATTCATTTTAAAGCCAAGCATTATAGCTCCTCCTTGCTAGAGACTGCTCTCTGAGATTAAATTCATGGTCTCTATGGCAATGACCAACCAACTTTATTTTCAGATGTTGGACAAACAGATTTTCGTTTACTCCTGGGTTCCTCACAATTAAAAAAAAAAACCCTCAGAGGACCAATGAAAGTAGCGCTTGGACAAAAGTGTTCCAAAAGCATCAAGAAGCAACATTACCTTCCTCGTCATAATTTGACATATCATCTGCTATCATTGCACTGAAGTCTAGAAGAAGGTTCCAAGTATCCTTCGGTATAGATCTTTTATGATGTTCCTGTTTGACAGAAAATCCCACTGTCATAATTCAAAACATTACTTATCTACAGATTCCTCAGCAGGACTTTATGCTTAGCACATAGTGGTTCCAAGACTGGAGCCATGGCATCTTCACATTCCATGGGCAGCAAGGTTGAAAATTATCTCTATCCCGCATCTCGAGTGACTATTTCTGATCAGACGAATCATCTGCTGAACCCATGGCTCTGCAGAGCAGTGGGGCTTTGCTTCTCAGAGCTGCTTTAATTCATTCACTGGAGTAAAGCAGTGCTGGGAAGCAATCTGCTTCAACACTTCCCAAGCACTGAGACAGACTGTTTCACTTCCAGTGAAGGGGCTGCCACCACTGCTGTGCTCAGAAGTAGAGCTTTGTTCTGCTTTCCAGAGTGGCATCAAAGGAGCCCTTGGTTGGAGGCCCAGTTAAAATAAAGTGCCCCTCAAGGCTTTGCACCAGGTTTAATGGACTTTAAATGCTCATGCAGAATCCACAAAAGCAGATATGGTCCAGTTGGCAAGTTCTTGACAACCTTTTCAATGTGCAGCCCAAAGAATAGCAAAGACAGGCAGCACTTAAAATGACCGAGAATCCACATACTCCCCTGCTCAGTCATCAAAAGTTCACTGGGTCCAAAATCTGCAATTAAAACTTTAAAAGTTTCCTTTCGGGATTTCTGATTTTATTTGTTCCACCCAAATAGAGACAAGAAAAGAAAAGCTGGCAATTCGCTCTAATGTCAACCTGACCCACTGATTATTATGTTCACAGGCAAAAGTCCTGGATCTGGACCCCTTTTATAACAGTATTGATTACAAGCCCCCAACCCCAGAAACTCAACGTGTAGTTACTTGTTAGAAGCAATTAATAGTGAACTTACCAATAAAAATCTGTTCCACAAGTCTAGGAATTTAAACCTTCCGTGAAGCACTAAGTTCCAGTAGGCAATGGCCATTTCTAAATCTGTAACATTAAAGAAATTAATTCTTTTTTTTAAACATTATGACCCAGCCCAATCATTCTGGAATGCATAATTAATTAACGCAAAGAAAAATTCTGCTCCACAAGAATGCTTCAAAAGTTCCTAGATTTCAGGATTCCTTCACCCTCACCCTCACCCTCACCCTCACCCCCACCAAAGATTTCTCAGACTATCACAACTAGACACTGGGCTAATGCAGGCAAGAGTTTGCAGTGGGGTTTCACTTTCCCTCATTCCCCCTTCCTGAGTTCTTCACACTGAGTAAAGTTTGCTTCTAAACCTACCCTAAACTTCAGGGATGCCTTGTTCCCTTGAACGGCAATGGAGCTCCTTTGCAAGGAAAAGAAATCAAGAAACACTTCTAAGTGTACAAAGCTTGACAGCACCTTTCCAAGGCAGATTGTCCAGCAAAATACAACTTTGTTAAGCAACACTTGCTGAGAGACCTTAATGGGCTTGTCTCAATCAATTAGCACCACACTTGAGGGGAAAAGGTAGTTTCCATCATCATGGTCAGCCACAGCATTGCTGAGAAATCTGCTTTCCGGTATGTGACATGACTCACTTCTTCCTGAACTAGGAAATGTTAGCATACATACCTAAACCTTTCTGTCCTGGATTCTTTGCAAAGTTGAAAGTAAACTGGTAAAAATCCTTAAATCTTCCTGGCTCTTTTAATTCTTGTTCCATTTTAGGAAGCTGTGCCTTTAGTTTTTCTATGCTGTCACATCTGTATTTGTTCATAAAGAAAAAAAAATTATTTCTCCTTCAGTCAGTGTACTATGGCGCATATTTTTAAATCCTTCTACAAATTGCACAGATATTCTATATGGTTGCTTTTAGAACGGATATCTCTAAAGTTCTCTATCATTTGGTTTATTAAAACACTACTTAATCTATACATTTACAACTACCTAGGGATGAAATTTTCACACAAGGCAGAGGATTAGAACATTCTGCAAGAATTATCACAGCTCCCCTTTTGGGTTCTCTCCAATAATTACTTTTCAAATCAATGAATTTGGTAATATATAGACAGGAAAGGGTTATGTCTTGAAGGAATTTCTTAGAAACTCAATTATTTGTATTTAAGTCAATTATCTGATAGTCTGTGCATTTTCCTGGTCCTACTAATAAACATGTCATTTCAGAATACATCAGGAGTATAAAAACTGCCATGTGGAACACTATCACCCATGTTGCTTCACAGCTTTCTCACACACACAGCTTTCTCATTGACACACTTGCCAAAAGAGTAAACAAATATACAGAGGATAGTTCAGTTCCTAGTACTGATATATCCGTTAGGAGTATATTCTTCTACATTTCTGGGCATAGTCTCATCCTATATTTCAATGAACTGAAAAACAAAGGAAAAAGCAGCAGAGTCTTCATGGCCCAACAGACAATGCATCCAAAATATGATGATTTCCCATGGTACAGTAAAAGAAAATATAGTAAGTCTTCAACGAGTTTATTATGCCTCCAACAATTAAAAAACAAAACCCAAACACAAGCCTTCAAAACTAGGATTAAAAAAGAGATTGAAAAAACTGTCCCTCTTAATTCTGTCACTACCTCACTGCCATTACCCTGTAACTCAGTGTTTTTCAAACTTGGCAACTTTAAGATGTGCGGACTTCAACTTCCAGAATTCCCCAGCCATCCTCCCAATTGTGGGAGTTGAAGTCCACACGTCTTAAAGTTGCCAAGTTTGAAAAACACTGTAACTCTTGATGATTAAAAAAAGATAATACAATAGTAAACTCTTGATGATTAAAAAAAAATAGTGAAGTGTATATCCCCAGGCCACAAAAAGGCTCATAAGTGTTGTTATTCCCCAGCATCCCTGCACAGCTATGCCAGAGGCTGGTGGCAGGAAATCAAGTGAGTGTTTCTGTAAATAAAACAGCGCATGGGCAGGCTTTTAGTGGCCTCTTTCCATGCTGCTTTAGCCCAAATGGCTCCGTATGCATCATAGGATGGGTCCCTCGGCCAGAAGAGTTCAGCACTTACCCAAGTTCTGTCATCCCATCCATGAATTCCACCCTTAAGAATTCGCACTGCGTCGCAGCTCTGAACTTCCAGGCAATTATCAAGACACTAATACTGGCAGGGTCCAGTGCCAAGTCATCACAAAACTGCTGTATGCCATCTATACCAATTTTATTCTCATCTTGAGGATCTTAAGGTTTAAAAGTGAAACAAAAATAAATAAGTAAGTAAATGAACATTTAAAATTTCTTGGAAATATGTATTCCAGCAAGAATACAGCTAGGTGTTATTTCAAAACAAATCATGTGAACGAGGAACTAATTTCTGACTCAAGGAACATTAACTGCTGGCAGATGCCATTTAACATTCATCTTTGTTGTAGCAATTTAAAATGTGCAGGAAGTGTCTCACAGCCCTCCTCTTGCCTGGAATCACAACTGCAATTTAAAATGGGTCAGTTTTCTGTTTCACGCAGGAGAGAGAATAAATCACAATTCACCTCTCACGAAGGACTCATTTTATCCATTTCCCTGCAAGTCCAGGTTAAGATGCAGCTCAGAATAGAAGACTCTGGGTAGAAGAAAAAGCACTGGCTTGACAAATGATTATTAGGAAAGTCAGAGTAGGAATGTGGGTAGGATCAGGTAACTAGATCAAACATGAGAAAGAATGTAGCTTTGGTGCTAGAAATCAGAAAGTCCCCAAACTTTTGCTGTGAATCACTAACAATATTTACACATTGCAGTAAAATATAATCTGTTAAACTATGGTTACTGCATAAACCAAAAATGTTTGAATTCAGAAAGCATGCTCTGTCAACCCCCCCCCCCAAACATATAATGCTATAGCAAGAAATGAGCAATGTCCTCTGAGTTGAGGGGGCTTCAATTTAGTCTCCTAACCAACCAAGGGGAAAGGAGGCCTTCCAGGGATATCAGTGGAAGAGGCAGGGATTATTTGGGGCTCATATTTCAAGTAATTTGGGGTTGGGGGTTAAGGGTGAAAATGAGAGCAGTTCACTTCCAGAAGCTTTCCACTCCCATTCCCATCCTTATTTTACTAAAGGAAAAAAAATGGGGGAGGGGATCATGCTTCAGAAAGTTTATCATTTTGGCTGAATTTCAGAGATGTGATTTTGAGTCTTACAGGGTTATAAGTATCTCACGAGATGCATACCCTTAATTTAGCAAGGCATTTGAACCTAGCTACTTAGGAACCCTTTTCAATCTCAAACTCCCTGGGTTCAAGTTCACCCTCAATCAAGAAGCCCACTGGGTGAAGTTAGTCACCAACTTTTGCCCGTCCTGAGTCATGTACTTGAGATGGGCAGCTGTATAGACTGACTGACTGACTGACTGACTGAGAATGAATGAATGAAATGTTTTCCACATGTATTGTAATAACATAACAGAAGATAAATATGTTTGCTGCCCTAAGCTCCTTGGAGGAAGAATGGGAGAAAGATTAAATAGTTAAATAAATAAACCTTGTTGTAACATGTAACAGCTAAATGCCTATCCCTCTCAGTCGCAGTTTATCCCCACTGAAACCAACATCTACAGGTGAAACTCGAAAAATTAGAATATCGTGCAAATGTTCATTTATGTCAGTATGGCAACTCAAAAGGTGAAACCAATATATGAGATAGACGCATTACATGCAAAGCGAGATATGTCAAGCCTTACTTTGGTATAATTGTGATGATTATGGCGTACAGCTTATGAAAACCCCAAATTCACAATCTCAGAAAATTAGATTATTACATGACATCAATAACACAAGGATTGGAAATAGAACAATATCGGACCTCTGCAAAGTATAAGCATGCATATGTACTCAGTACTTGGTTTGGGCCCCTTTTGCAGCAATGACTGCCGCAATGTGGCATGGCATGGATGCTATCAGCCTGTGGCACTGCTGAGGTGTTATGGAAGACCAGGATGCTTCAATAGCGGCCTTCAGCTCCACTGTATTGTTCGGTCTCATGTCCCTCATCTTTCTCTTGGCAATGCCCCATAGATTCTCTATGGGGTTCAGGTCAGGCGAGTTTGCTGGCCAACCAAGCACAGTAATCCCATAGTCATTGAACCAGGTTTTGGTACTTTTGGCAGTGTGGGCAGGTGCCAAGTCCTGCTGGAAAATGAAGTCAGCATCCCCATAAAGCTCGTCTGCGGAAGGAAGCACGAAGTGCTCCAAAATCTCCTGGTAGACGGCTGCGTTGACCCTGGACTTAATGAAGCACAGTGGACCAACACCAGCAGATGACATGGCTCCCCAAATCAACACAGACTGTGGAAACTTCACACTGGACTTCAAGCATCGTGCATCGTGTGCCTCTCCATTCTTCCTCCAGACTCTGGGTCCTTGGTTCCCAAATGAGATGCAAAAGTTGCTCTCATCAGAAAAGAGGACTTTGGACCACTGGACAAGAGACCAGTTCTTTTTTTCTGTAGCCCAGGTAAGACGCTTCTGACGTTGTTTGTTGTTCAGGAGCGGCTTGACAAGAGGAATATGACATTTGAAGCCCATGTCCAGGATCCGTCTGTGTGTGGTGGCTCTTGATGCACTAACTCCAGCCTCAGTCCACTCCTTGTGAAAGTCCCCAACACTTTGGAATGGCCTTTTCCTGACAATCCTCTCCAGGCTGCGGTCATCCCTGCTGCTTGTGCACCTTTTTCTACCACACTTTTCCCTTCCACATAACCTTCTATTGATGTGCTTTGATACAGCACTTTGGGAACATCCAACTTCTTTTGCAATTACCTTTTGGGGCTTTCCCTCCTTATGGAGGGTGTCAATGATGGTTTTCTGCACAACTGTCAGGTCAGCAGTCTTTCCCATGCTTGTGATTCCTACTGAACCAGCCTGAGAGACCACTGAAAGGCTCAGGAACCCTTTGCAGGTGTTATGGATTCATTAGCTGATTAGAGTGGGACACTTTGAGCCTAGAATATTGAACCTTTTCACACTATTCTAATTTTCTGAGATTGTGAATTTGGGGTTTTCATAAGCTGTACGCCATAATCATCACAATTATACCAAAGTAAGGCTTGACATATCTCGCTTTGCATGTAATGCGTCTATCTCATATATTGGTTTCACCTTTTGAGTTGCCATACTGACATAAATGAACATTTGCACGATATTCTAATTTTTCAAGTTTCACCTGTATAGCTAAGGTGAAGCATTCAGAACGTTAAGAAAAAAACTTTTTACTCACCTTTATATCTGTTATATAGTTGCTCTAATTTCTTTCGGTCCAATGATCCCTTAACATTTTCTCGTATATACAGTTCAGGATTTTGAAAAAAATTATCTGTTGCAACATCTAGCTTCCAATCATTCTGGGATAGACAATTCACTGCTGTTTTTTCACTAGATTGCGTGAAGATCATAAACTGCCGAACTTTATCTTTTTGTGATGACTTCAACTTGTTCTAAAAAAGTTTGAAAAGAAGAGCAGTGCTTTACCCTGAGAATAAATATCTCAAACGAAAACTTCACAGATGATAAATGTGGTTGATAGAGAAGTAAGGCAGACATTCAGAAAGCCTGACAGGAGTATTGATTCCTTAACTTTGCCAGATGAGTTCAAAAGTTACTTCCAAGTCACGTTGTTCACCACTGCTCTAAACACTTCACAAGTCAAATAAGACTGATGATGGAATTAACACTGAAATACTCTGAGATATTTCTCCTCCCCAACTGTAATAGCAACAACATGATTTATGGGCTCATCCAGGTAATTCAGGATAGACAAAGAAGAGCCAAGGAAACATCCGTCACAATATCTGCCAAAGGTTCCACAGAGTGCAAGGCTTTAAAAAGGATATTAACAGACTCTAAGGATAATTACCAGGAGTATCTGTAGAGTATGGTCAAAAAAGTCAAGATGGCCACTGCAACAGTGTGATTGAAGCTCCAACTGTTTGCTTTGATTTTTTTTTAGCCATACTTGTGGACACTCCTGACACACACATATCCAAATTGATCCATTAGCTTTCAGAAGCTGATTGATTTGGGAATACAGTAGAACAGCTTAATGAGAAGGCTAATATACCATCCCTTGTTTCCAAGAGGCCATCAACTGAACTCAGGGGTGCAGGAGAAAAAGTTTTGATTGAGGGTTATGTGTGGAAAAAGAATATCAAAATTCAATACCATGCGGAGTGATACGTATATGATCTTTAAGATTAAACTTTCACCGAAGTTGTATTTTTCCACCTTTGCAGTGAAGCTATGAACACAATTCTCAGGACTGTGTGACTGTGGAAAGGCATCATACTAACTGCTAACTCTATACCATGACTGGAAACACCATCAACTAAGCCATTCAATATCATCAACTGGTGGGAAAACTTTCCTATGAAAGGTATACATATGACAAAACAAGCACTTAGCCATATTCATCTATGGTTACCCATTTTTCCCTGGTTTAAGTAGGCAAGTGTAGAAGTCACAAATTGTATCTCCCTGAAAAAATGTTCCTCACAGCCCTTAACTTAGAGTAGGGTACGACAGAAGTTGGGGTATCAAATTTACCTAGCAACAGACTTCTCATTCTTCCTGTTTATAAATAATGATTAAATATCTATATTTTATTATCTGTTTATCTCTTGCCTTCCTATTTAAATCTTCAAGTCAACTAACAAAACACAACTGCTATGGCCATATAATACGCTATTCTAAACAAATACAAATAAACCATTTTATGGCACCCAGATTTGAGATTCAGAGATGAAAACTTGTATGCCCGAATTAATTTCTTTACACTATATTGTCAGTTTAATGTAATTTTCCTCTTCCTCTTGAGTGATTCTATTTTATTTTTGATTTAGCTGTTAATTTTTCTATATTGTTTTTGCTCAATTTATGTATGCTTCATCTGACTCTTCAATGACTGTAAATAAAAATACTACTACTAAATATTATGGCATACCATGACAGCCTGGTTCACACAACACACTAAGACACAAACTACCCCATTCCATTTTAGCCCAGTGTCTTGTACAAAACCAGCTATTGTCTATCAATGAAACAGAAAGAATATTAGCAAGCAATAGATGTAAACCTTTTAGTTCCCTAGTACACAGTAGTTGAAAACTGTAACATGAGTTCTGCCTACATCAGTGTTGTCCAAACTTGGCCAATTTAAGATGAGTGGACTTCAACTCCCAGAATTCCCCAGCCAGCCTGGCTGGGGAATTCTGGGAGTTGAAGTCCACTCATCTTAAAGTGGCCAAGTTTGGACAACACTGCCCTACATATATCTGCCTCTCTTAGCTAGCTCCACCTTTGGCCAGCTGGCATGAACTGATGGCCCAGAGTGCGCAGAAACGGTGACAGAGAACAGGACCATGGAAGAAATGTGCCTGAGAAAGTAGAGCTGCTTCTTTCCCCCGTTCTGGGAATATAAAATAAGAGATTCATGCTGAAAATTACAATATGGAAACACTATATGTTTATCATAGGATATCACCTTATATTATTTTGGATAATAATATACCCAATTTTACTTATTATAAGGGACTCCAATTTACCCTATCTTTTAATAAGATATTTCCTTTACGTAACTTCACATTTTTAAAATATATTCATTTAAAATGATTTATATAACCACCCACCTCACAATAGTGACTTTGGGAGATGTACAAGGATTAAAAACAAAAACAAAAAGATATAACCCAAGGTTAAACAACAACCCCCAAATCAAAAAAGAACACATGGCCAGTAGAGTTTGCCTAACCTCCTGGCCCAAACGCTGGGGGAGCAGCCAGGTCTTCCAAGCTTTACAAAAGGCTAACACGGTTGGGGCCATCCAGATTGCGAAGGGATGCTGTTCCACACGGCAGGCATGACTTCAGAGTCCAACAAGACGTCATTGTTTGATGAAAGGGATCTGGAAAATGCCCTCCCTACTAGACCTGGTGGAGTGGGCAGAAACAATGGGGGACAGGAGGCCCGTCTAATCGAAGGAGCAAATTGTGAGCCACAAGTCAAATCCAAATGACTCATCCATACAGTTTTCTTGGTGGTGTTACAGAAATGGTTTGTCATTGTCTCCCAGGCAATGCCAATGGCACTGGAATTCTAAATTGTTTCCCCTGTTCAAGTACGAACTGTGGCTGATTCTGCTTAGTTTCTGAGATCAACCAAGGTTGGCTAAATGCTGGCTACGGTTCAAATACACCTTGCCAGAGATGGAGAAATGGTCGATCCCAGGAAGCTAAATGCAGAGACAATAAATTAGTCTAAGGAAAAACATCCTGGGTGTGGGCTCTGAAGGTAAAGTTAAATGCGCCTAAATACTAAGTACCAAAAGAGTCTTGGTACACTTGTTATATTTCCTGAAGATTTTTACATGCTGTCTTGGGCACAGCATCACTGAGGTAACACGTGCCAAGGAAGTGTTCAGATATACAGTATAATCAGGAAAGTTTTGAAATAATATAAACTCATTTACCAATATGCTGCAAACTAAATTACAATGCAATTTTCAGACTACATGCTTCAGTCTAATTATTTGAAGAGTGCAGTATAAAGAAATTTGGAGATTTCAACCTATAAATACAGATGTTTAAAATTCCAATGACTTTTTAAAAATTCCTAATGGCAAAAAAAAATGCATGGGATCTAAAGTGTCTTTCAGTATGAAACCTACCCATTTAGGAAAACAGGTGCAAAACTCAACCTATTTCAAAATAAGAGTTACTGGATTCTTAAGTTGTTGATTTAAGTATGTGGATGTTATAAGCTGAAACCCAATATCTGAATAAGGCCCACATTCTCATCCCTGCCTCAAACAGTGACTGACTGAATCTAGTGCTAAGGTTTTGTGGAATATAGCCATTTCCATCAAATTCGTTAAAAAATATTCCTCGATTTCCTAGGATTATTCCAAATATAAGCATATATGAGATATATGCAGAAGGTCATGACACCGTGTCAACAGGTCATTATACTATTCAAGTAAACAAGACCTAAATAGCATTGTGCATTCCACCAGTGGTTAATGATGATGTCATTTACTTTTCAAGGTGTGTAATGCTAGTTTACACCAAGAGTGGAAAACAGAGTTAGAGCCTGAATTAAATTCAGACTGAACTAAAGTTGCCAATATATTCTAATTCTGCAATTTCAAACTAGATCCTCATAGACTTCTGCTGGAGAATGGGGGCATTTGAGATGAAATAAAGTATCAAGATGATTCAAATACTGCCTCATTTTCTTCTGAAAGTTGCCGTTATTGGTGTTAGATTTTGGTCTACTTTTTGTTTTTGTAGAAAACTGTTTCTTTTATAAGAAATAAATAAACCAACCCTGGTATAATTATTACTGTATTAAATTGTTGTTGTTATTATTATTATTAAATTGTTATTAGATCCTGCAAGCAAACTCCTGAGAAGATGTTGGGAAAAAGTTTGCATTTACGTTTGCTGCTGTACCTAGGTTTTTAGTCTGGCCTACCCAACAGACTAAGTTTGTTTAATCCATAAACTGCAATTGCTTGGATTCACATACCTAAAGTTTACTGAGCATAATCCTGGTTTCATAGACCACTCTTATCCCCAAACCAACCTACCACATTACAGCTTCATCTGTTGGATGAAACCTGCCATCAGAATCTGTATCAGGGGCTCAGTGGATGAAAGAATTAATGTATGTGTTAAAGTTATATTCCAACAACAACCTTGTGAGGTAGGTTGGGCTGAGAGAGAGTGACCAACTCCCAAGCACCAAACTGGATTTAAATCTGCACCTCTCAAATCCTAATCCAGCACCATAGCCATCAGACCATAGCAGCTAGCAGGAATTCCTGCACCTTCTGAAGATCAAGCCACCCGGAATCCAGTAGCACCTTTTCCCACGAACATATTTCACAAATGTGTGGGGCATAACATTCTGTGCAGCTCATGAAAGCGGGTGCCTTTTTTGTGAAATCGGTGGGTGGGAAAAGGTGAGACCCCTGATGTTTTGCCACCTTGGGCTAACCCAGCTCTCCTCCTGCAAGGAAGACCAGCAATTGCCACACTGTCCCCCCCCATCCATCTCTCCCCCGCCCGCCTTCCCTTTGCACTTTTGCAGGGGGGAAAGAGCCATCACCTCCCTGACGCCAACTACCCGCCCCCCATCTCTGAAAAAGGGGGCTACCCCCGAGAGCGCCCCTGCCCCTTGCTGGTTGGGGTGGAAAGGCAATCTCCACACACACCTCTTACACAACCCACAAAGGCTTCTGCCTCCCACAGACACACAGAAGACACCTCTGGGCTCCGCAGCTGACGCGGGGCCCGGGGGGCGGGAGATCCCGACCCCAAAGGCCCCCAACACACCCTCCCGCAAGGGCGCGACCCCGGGTCCCGGCGGGCCGAGCCGGGCGCGGGAGAGGAAGGCGGCCGCTTCGCCCTCCGACGAGCTACACCCGCTCCTCCCCAGCGCCGAGGGGCCCCATCTCCCGCCGGGCCTGCCCTCCTGCCGTGGGCCGGGCCCCCCGCGCGGCCTGCGGGGTAGCGCCCTCCCGCCGCCGGCTAGGCCGCGCGTTGCCAGGCGATGGCGGCGGCGGCTTCCCCTCCGCGGACGGGCTCTCACCATGGTGGGGCTGCGCGCGGGCCTCACTCCCCGCCGGGCCGGCTCAGGCGGACTCTGAGGAGGAGCAGGAGGAGGCGGACCGAGGCTGGCGGCGGCGGCGGCGGCGGCGGCTCCTCCTCGCGGGTCCTGCCTTCCGCCGCTCATGCGCACTGCGCCCAGGCCGCGCTCGCCAGGCCGGCCCTGCCAGCGGACCTCGAGCGGCCCCGGCTGCCGAGCCCGGCTCTCCCGCGCGGGGCCAGGCCCGCCCCGGGCCCTGAGCCCGGCGGCGCGCGGGGGTCGCGCTGAGCCTCTCGGCGGGAGGAAGGAAGGAGGGCTGGGCTGGGCTGGGCCGCCCATCCCCGCCGCCTGCGGCTTCCCGGCTCCTGCCGAGCTCCTGTCCCTGCGCCCCCGGGAGAAGCGCCCCTGGCTGCCCGAAGCGAAACGGGGTCGGACTCGGATGGGAGACCCCGGCGCCGGAGGCGAGGCCGGGAAGCGTTATTTGCATTGAGGCCTTTAGTCGACTGGGGAGGCCGCCCGGCTGGCCAAGGACTGGGGGCGCCTTGCATAGGAAAGGGGAGGGGAGGAAAAAGAACAGTTGCAGGGCAGCTGCGGGGTTATATTCCTCATCAGCTGCAAAAGGACACACACCTGGAGCTGCAGAAACCTCTTAACTAACCCCAGGCCAGGACACACAAAACCCTTGCAGGGTGGGAGTTGCACGGATCTCTGGGGGGGACCCTGAGGCAGAGGGCAGGCTCCCCAGCAGGAAAGGAGGAAGAAGCCAGTGCAGCCCCCTTTTCTCCTGTTGCCCAGAAGACTTTACAGCATCTCCATGAAGTTGTGTTGCACCCCAAGGAGACTCCTGCAGGACAGATGCTTGGCCAGAGGTGTTCCCCCTGTCTCTGCACAGCTAGACTCTTCCCCAAACTCCTGCTCTGGCCTCATCATTATCTGGGGCAGCAAGCTTTTTAAACTGCAATCCCCAAGTGGCCCAGACTGGTCAGCAGCTAGCTCCCCCCCCTCCAATCTCCCAAAATTAAACAGGTCAGATTTAGTAAGTAGACTACATTGAGAAGTTGAAGGGGGTGATACCAAACCACCTCTGTATGGCAACTGAGGAAACGCCCTCAGTTTAAGAGAGTTTTTAATCTTTATTTAAAATTCTGGCTCTGGTGTTCTAGAGCTGTGCTTCCCTTTTTACAGGGAAGACTTCTGGGGAGGGTCTTTTTCTCCAAGCCCAGCAGTTTCCTTTAGTGCTGGAACGAGCAGGCTGGATTTTGCTTTTCTTCTTTATCTTCCATTGTAGGCCTCTGCCAGGGAAGGACCAACCAGCCGGTCATGAAAAAAGGATTGGTGAATCAGAAGAAATTAGTAATCTAGGACAGTGTTTCCCAAAGTGTGGTCTGAGGACCCCTGGTGGTCCTCCAGGGCCATCTTGGGGGTCCACAAAATCAAAATTATTTGCCAGCCTATGTTGAAAAATAATATAATATTAAAATCCCATCAAACAATCAGGAGGAGGAGTAGTGGCAGCAAATGCATCAATTTTGATTTTTAATATGGTAAATATCGATAAATGTAACCTATACAAAGAACAGCTCGTTTGGGGTCCTCCATAATTTTTAAAAGAGGAAAGGGCTCCTTAGAGAAAAAAAGCTTAAGAACACTGATCTAGGGAAAATCAGAACTAGATGCAAAATTGATGTTATGCTGTTCTTCATGTGCTTTGCTGCTACAGTATTTTATTTTGCCTATGTGTGTGTAGAGTCTGCTGCTGGCAAGAATCCCTGACTTTTTCTTTCCCATTGTCTTTTTATTGCTAAACTGGTTCCTTAGCGTTAATCTGCATCATAAATAGCTCATACCTTCTTTTGAAATGAGGAGTCTCATTCTGACAGGGAAGTAGTCTAACATGCCTTACAGCCCTGACACTACAGAAAAGAGAGGGAATAAAAGGAGGTTCTTTCACTTTCTTCCTTCAGAGTAAAACCCAGGAGAAATGAAAGTGGGGGTGGGAGCCTTCAGAGCAAGACCTCCTTCCCCAATTGTGTGGGGAAGCGGGACAGGGACCCCTGCTTGAGGGAATCAGAGGGGCCAACTCATCACATCCCTACGTGCAGGTGCAGTGGTACACACTCCGTTATAACTTCACTATTAGATGCTTCATCATCATAATATGAATGTTATAATAATATATAATTATATATTATATTATTAATAGATAATATATTAGTATCATATATTAATATATTATAATAATATAATATTAGCCAGCTATGCTCGCTGGGGAATTCTAGGAGATGAAGTCCACACATCTTCAAGTCGCCAAGGTCAAGAAACACTGCTTTAAAGAACAAACGACAAGACATGAAACTACGGACATGGCGGTTTGTGAGGACAGAAACCTACGGAGCAGCGTAGTGAACGGTATTAGTACAAACTAGGTTCAGCCGTGCCTTTTCCTTTTAATCTCCTACCTTTAATTTCTCTTGCTTGCTTCTTACGCCTTTTCTCTGCTTCGCCATTCTTACGTCTTACCCTGAAAGGGACTAGCTTGATGGGTACATGTGTACGCACTTGGAAAAAAGAGTGAAAAACCTTTTCCCGGTTCCTCCTCCTCAACTGTTTGCAAGCAGCACGGGGCTTACGACACCCGCATCTCAGGCTAGAAGGCGGCAGGTCATCTGCTGAGGAGAGTCATCCTCAATTTCATCACATTAGCGCTCCTGAGTTGTAATCCCGTTGGCTGCCTCTGGGCCTGCTTGCACAATGATTCTTCTGTCGCTTCCTGAAGCGGAGCACTGAGGGTTGGTTTCGTTTTGTTTTTCTGTGCTGTGTTTATTTCTTATAATCCCGTTTCTTCAGGAGTATCTGAGTGGCAGCATTCAGTGACCTTGGTTAATCCCGAAAAATGTTAAGCAGGGTTAAATTTGGTTAGGGCTTGGAGGGGAAACCAACAGGAAATAGCCAAAATGCTAGACTGGAAAGTTGGAGGGGGGGAAAAAAACCCTGAAATAGGCAAATTATTTCCATATTGTCAAAAAAGCTACATTGGTGTCTCTATGGAGTCACCAAGAATCAAACTCAGTTTAAGACTTTAACCCTTTTCTAAAAATTATCAAATTGTTTCAGCACTGACACTCTATTCAAAGAAAAGCCTTGACCCCATTTAGCTTGTTGGTCACCCGTAGAAAGGTGTGTATGCATGTGAATCTCTGTATACACACCCACACACATTAAAGGAGACAAAGATTTGTGACCCAAAGCTGGTACTATATTATTAAAACAAAAATAAAACACACCTGGGAATCATCTATAATTGTGATTGCAACAGTCCAAGTTTTAGGGGTTTTAAGTTCCAGATGGGCTTCCAGGTCCCATGGCATTCAAAGCAACTGAGCCAAACAATATGAGAAGATAATGCAACCTGTATGGGATAAACTGGTTCCCCAAACCGTGCATGTGTGAAAAGAGTTGTAATGACAGAATGTAACTTTAAATAATGGGAAATTCCATTCGGATGTCTTTTAATTTCTGTTCTGCTTTCCTAAGTATTACACTAATTGATCAGGATTCACAGTGACAACAATCTTGAGGCATAAATAAAAAATATTGGTTCCATCTCAACTCATCAAGAGAGGTCTGTGGGCAAATGCCTCATTTTCTGCGTGTCTGCATTTGTACAACAGATGCCTGCTGCACACTCACACACACTGCAGTGCCCTTTCGATTGCCCTCTTGATCCCTTGGTCAAGAGACTCTTACCATATTGGTTTGTTTTTTTAAAAAAACCTTACATTGCCCACTTTCAGTGGCGTGATTAGGAGGTTGTACATTTCCATGAGTTGCAAAAAAGGGGGTTGGGGATGACGTGCAGTAGAACCTGATGGATAGGACATATTTCTGCTCTTGCAGAAAGGAGACCGTGTTCGGACACAACGGAGAGATTCACTTAGAACACTTTGGCACCTTCTAGCTATATTTGCATCACAATCCCTAGCTTTCCCATTCTTTCCTTAGATACACTGAACAGCTGTGAAACATCTGGGGATTAGAAAGATACCATGCTATTTAAAACCATCTCCTTGACATATCTCGCTTTGCATGTAATGCGTCTATCTCATATATTGGTTTCACCTTTTGAGTTGCCATACTGACATAAATGAACATTTGCACGATATTCTAATTTTTTGAGTTTCACCTGTAAATGCTTTAAATCAGTATTATATCTGATGGAGCCTACAGTGGAATGGTTACGTATGATGCATGTCTCAAAAAACTTGGTCAGTATTTCCTGGGAAACATCCGTGGACAAACAGAATGTCCTGCTGAAACTAGGTTCCCTACATTTAAATGCCATTAAAATTCATAGGGCAAGTTGCACAATGAGCCAGGAGTCTGGAAAAAATCAAAAATAAGATGAGCACTTTTATTAACATCTTTTCTTTTAGTCTGTGAGTTTGGAATGAACAGTACCTTGTAGAACCAGCTATTTTTTGCCACCATATTTCACAATGATCAACACTGTTCCCTGTTGGTGGACAGTTCCTTACTGAGCAAGTATATGTTCAGTACAGTATGATGCATATACAGGTAGTCCTCATTTAGTGACTGCAAGTGGTTCCGATGACTTAGTGAAATGATCACTAAGTGAAAATCACATGACTGTGAAAGTGCTTACAATTTTACTTCAGCTTTGCTTTGCTTTACAGCATCAGAAGGATACGACCCCAAAGAGCCAGGTGAGCCCAAACAGCAGGGAAGGTTTCCAGAACTCAACTCACAAGGAAGCAAATCTTATAGCCCCTTTTCCCCACTCCCCTGCCCTTTGGAATGCTCACCCCTAATGCTGGGATCAGTAGCAAGAAGAGAATTAATGTTTGTATTTACATTCATTGGAGAGGAAGGAATTATAAGAGAGTAAGTAGGCACACAATGGAGAACACACATTGAAAGGAATGCACTAGCACCAGTTGTTTGCCTAGACAGCTTAGGAGACAAAAGCAAGTCTTTTGTGTGAAACTGATTAGGGTCTGGTCAGTATCAGATAGCAGCACAAGCTGGCTGGAGGGTTTCAATCAACTAATTAAGGTCACAGAACTGAGCTTGTTAAATTGTGGTTAGCGCTTTTTAGGGATGCACAGCACCACAAAGAAAATTCAGGAAGAGGTAGCTTCTTCAGGAAATCTCTCCATTCTGCAAGGGCGGGGTGGGGGGGGGACTGGGTCAGGCACAGGTCAATACAATACCATACTGACTGACTATAATAGCAAACATGTCACTGAGGGAGAAGCTGTGAAGGTTGTAAATACAAGCATTGGTTGCAAAGTTACTTTTTCATCACAGTTGTAACTGAGGATTGCCTGCTTCAAAGAAGGAAATTCTAATGCAAAAAGGGCAGCTTAATTAACATCAGACGTACAGGTAGTCCTCGGGTTACAACAGCATTTAGGACCGGGATTTCTGTCACTAAGCAATGTGGTCGTAAAGCACAATGCTACATGACTGCATCACTTAGTGATGGCAATGCAGGCAGTCCCAGTTGCCATTGTAACCCCAAGACACATGGATCATTAAGTGGGAAGTGATGGAAGTCCCAGGTAAGGAGCACAGGGGTGCTGCAGGGAGGTGGGGGAGACCCTAGGAGGCCCAGCATAGACCGTGCATGAGTTGGTGGAGGGGGGTATTGCAGTGTGGTGGCCATGGGAGGGAGGGAGTGGGTGCGTGAGAGCGCAGGGAGGCTGAGGGAAGGTGTGCAGGAAGGCTAAGGAAGGACTTACCAGAGGAACTTGCAAGCTTCCCTGCCAGCTTCTCCACTGGCTTTGCTTGTGGGAAGCCAGCAGAGAAGGTCACAAATGGCAACCACATGACCACAGGACACCACAACTATCGTAAGTGCAAGCTGGTGGCCAAGCGCCCAAAACACAAGCACATGACTGTGGGGGTGCTGAGACAGCTGGAACTTTGAGAACTGGTCATAAGTACCACCCCTTCAGCACCGTCGTAACTTCAGTCACTGAACAAGTGGTTAGTAAGCGAGGACTACCTGTATATTCAAATGCAAAACTCATCTTTTCCCAGGGAATTGCTCTCAAACCTAAGTTCAGCTGTTTGTTCATACTGCTGAAATTATTGGAAAAAATGGCTTCCACAATCACTGTATGCGTCCAATCTAATGTTGTAGGAGCTCATATGCAAATCCTTACTTCTGCTCAGGAATTCTGCAAATTGCAGTAAGAGATGAAAATATAGGAAAAATACTTGCAGAGCTGTATTATTACCATGTTAGCCTTTTAAATGTATTGTATAAAACATGGAGATCTTGTATTAGAAATTCCATAATCAGATAATCAAACCTGGGACAAAGAGATCAGAACAAATTGTCCCTGTTACAAATTACAAATTACAATTTGTCATTCCCAACCACAGCTCTCAAAATATTTTAAAATAATGCAGCAGTTGAATCTGATCATTGAAGCTATAAAATGTCATTGCAGCTGCTTTCCAAAGAGACAACACATGCCAGTGAAAAAGATGGAGAAGAAGGTACTTGTGTTCATACAGTATTTTTTCTACTATATTTCTGGCTACCATTGATCACTCAAATGAGTACTGACTCTGGAAAGGTGCATTACTTCACTGCCTTCTGTTCTTTAGCGCACTCAGTTCTTTACAGTCCAGATTTCTTCATCCACACTGACCATCCTGGTCAAGCTATTATTATGCCAATGGGGATGTGAGAACTCAGTTTGTCCAGGACCATCAGATTGCATTGCTGGCTAAATGAAAATGTGATCAGAACATGATCAAAAACTTTTCAAGTCCAATTCTCAAAAAGGCATTTTTTAGACTGGAGGAACATCTTTGGAATACCTACACATGCATCACAGTATCCACCAGCCTCTCAGGTGAAGATTTACAATATTTTTCAGTGCAGGCCATTTTTACTTTCATGGAGAGTCATCAACTGCTAAGAAATCCAGCAATAAGAAAGGATAATTTTAAACACTGAGGAACACTGAATGACAGCTGTGCATAGGTGAACCAGCCCTGGGAGTTCTTCTCTTTCACTCTCATGCAGCAAAAAATTTGGAGGCAGCTCTTCCTGAAACTGTGATGAGAAAACATCAGAAGAGCATCAAAAAAAAAAAAAAAGTACAAAACACCTTATTAATAATCTATTCAGTAAATAAGAAATAAACATGGATTCTTGAGATATGGGAAAAGGAACAATTGAGATGCAAAATGCATTACCTCCAATCACTGGGGATTATTCTGAATCAGTCTTCCTCTTCTAACTCAATGAGTGGAGCATGTCTGTTGACCTGTGAACCCTCCTGATAAAGAACTTTCTTTATTAACCCTGCCTTTGGAGCCCGGATGGTGTGCTGCAAGTAAAGGATATACTATATCAGTCCTGATTTCAAATGAAAACAATGCCGTATACACTAGATGCATACTTTAGGCCAAATGGTTTAAAATGCACACAATATCTACATCTTAACTGAATTCGCAATAACTTCAGGATCCAACCCAACAACATCCATGTCCTAAATTGATGACGGTGAGCTCTAGTAAAAACATGAAGATTTCAAAAAAGGTTTCAATTTTAAATTAAAAAATCCCTTCTGCCATTGTAATGCTCCCTGGAACATCATTTGTAGCAGTTGTTTCTCAACCTCAGCAACTTTAAGACGCATGGACTTCAACTCCTAGAATTCCACACATCTTAAAGCTGCTGAGGTTGAGAAACACTGATCTATAGGACTTCTCATTCCACTGCCAAAGAAGGCCCTGATTTTGAAAGTCCCACCACAGAATTCATCCCCTACCTGCTTTGAGACTACATGATTTGATTTCCAATGTAATTTCCTCATGTGTTGGACTACAGTTGACATAATTCCCTCCCACTGACTGTGCTGGCTTGGGATAATGGTACTTTCCTCCAACATACGGAGACAGATGCACTATATTTTGAAAGCACTTAGCGTGAGATTTCTCTGCAAGTACAAAAACAACGTTTATAAAGATACCTCCATTTTCATAGCTGTCATTACCACAAGCGCGTCCCCAACTTGAACTTTATCTCCAGGTTTCACAAATACCTAACAAATTAAAAAGCAAGAAGAACTGAGTAGGGTGTAATATTCCTCCCGTACAAACATCACTAGGATTGCACTTCCTATTGACTTACAGATAGCAAAAGGAAACAAATTATTCTCTGGGCAAAGCTGAAGAACGGAAACTTGCTGCTTTTATTTTTGGAGCTGTTTTTTCCGGCAGGACATTTTAAAGGTAATGCCTATTAAAATGTCAACCCAAATATATATTTTTATTCCCTCATTCCTTCATTCAGTTTGTATAGCTGCCCAGGTCACATTTGTGACTCTGGGCAGCTCACATAATTATAGCATAACCAATAAACAAATCCAAAAATCATAAAACACAATAACCCCCTTTAAAACCCAATTAAAAACCCAATTAAAAACCAAAATTACAACTTAGAAACAGAAAAAGCAGGCAAGTGAATGTCATAAATATGGCCCTGACAGGCTCCAAACCATAATCAGGTCCTCAGATATGTTGGCAAAACCATGTTTTTAGAGCCTTAAAGGAAAAACACTTAAAAAAACTTAAAGGAACAACAATTTCTTTCCCCAAACAGTTTATCGTTAAAGTGGGATAGTTGTCTTACATTCACCAAAAATATATTAATAGTGACATGTACACTCTTAATGTTTAATTTCCTTTTGGGTTGGTCAGGGTCAACTCAGCTTAAATTCAGAACCGTCTACCTTGCAGGTAAATAAACTGCAAATTGTCACCAAAGCTGATTTCTCAAAAATAGGCATATGTTCTAGGGAGAAAAGTATGATAGAGCTTGTTACAAATACCTGTACCTGAAAACAGATTTTTGCAGCCCCATAGGTGTGAGATTCTGACAGCCAGCCACTAGAGCATGGTGTAGGTTAGTGGCCCTACCCACTTCTGAAGCATGGCCATCAACGTGCCATACCTGGGCTAGGTCTCAAGGGGATGGAAGTTGCACACCCCTATGCCGGGGGAGAGGAAGCATTATAATTTCCCACTGGTTGCTGTCTGAGAAACAGTCCGCAATGAGTTTTTCCTAGTACTAATCCTTGATGTCTCTAAGTCCTTTCAATATGCTAGGAAGAGCTGAATACAAAACGAAAACATCTCCATCACCAACTTAATAAAAAGCTGAGGGTTTTCAGGGATGTGCCAGTTCTGGATCAGTTGATGAACTATGTATTAGAAATATACCTCATGTTGAAGAGAAGAATCTTCTTCTCTGTGTGTGCACAAACTGAGCTTGGTGGGGACAAAGGGTTCAGCCTAGACCTATCATGACATTTTCCACAAGGAATTTGCAGCATGGGGTGAGGTGGAGATTCAGAAAGAGATGCAGGTGGACATGGTATTGTGATTGTAGGGATGCCACGAACCCCACACAAAAGGTTTCCAGTTTTATGGGAGGAGCTGAGCTTTGAAAATCAGAATTATAGCCAGATAACCAGAGAGGAGCAGAGCAGATTGAGAATCATTTGAAAAGACTTCAGAAATCTCTCTGAAATAGGGATGGGCAAAACCTATCCTTCCAGGAATGGAACCTTCTGGAGAACTTTTGAAGGTTCCATCCAGACCAAACCAATCCAGCCATTCCAGGGGTGGTCCAGTGGTTTTTCTGGAAGCTAAAACTCTGAATCAGAAGTAGTTCTGATGTTCTGGATACAGTCCAACAATAAATTAGTTTTGTCTCAAAAAGCACATGGGGCAAGAACTGTTTTCAACCAGATGTAGCTGAATAACAAATCTCAGCACTTGTCACAGGCCACAGGTTCCTAGTGTCTCCTCTAAGCTGTTGGGGAGGCCACTACGCAATCATATGACAAAAGAAACCACAATCTGATGCAGTGTTTCCCAATATGGGCCATTTACAGATATGTGGACTTTAACTCCCAGAAGTCTCAGCAGTAGCCATGCTGGCTAGGGAATTCTGGGAATTAAAATCCACACATCTGGAAACTGCCCGGGTAATGAAATGAGAGGTGGTAAGCAGCCTGAAATAAGTGCTACATACTAGCCTTTATGAATCATTTTAATGTCTTTCACACCCAATTAAAAAAAAGAAAAGAAATGTACCTATAGTTTAGTTTAGCAAATGCTTTGTAATTCTTGCACTCAGAATTACCTTGTCCACTGTCCCGGTCATGGGAGCTACAGCCCCACTCTGATCTCCTCCTGAAGTCATACTAGTTAAATATTTTGGCACTGGAAGGCCAATCTGCTCATGGCTTTCCTAGAGAAAACAAAATCATCCATGAAAGATGAATCCACCAACATTTACAACTATTTAAAAGTCTAAATAATTCAACTAACTATAAGTAACATATCACAATATTTTAACTGATCACTTCTTAGGATAAAAATAGTAGCAATTGACCTCCAGTTGCATTCCAGGACATTGACAGCATTCCTTTTATTAATATGGTTGTTGATACTGTATAATGTAAAAAAAACGCCAGAGTAATATGGTAAATTCAGAATCATTTCTTTATTTCCAGGCCTGCTTAGGCATACTGATCTGCAAAGTGTGGCAATAGTAAGATGAAAGGAGACTCAGAGGCAGGTAGATTTTTTTCAGCTGAGCAGCTGGCAGTTTATATAGGTTTATATTCAGCCCCCTAAAGGGAAATGTGGAATTTATTTCACCAGCACAGCCAGAGATTAGATTTTTGGCTCTTTTACTATAAGAGGTAGCTTGGGAGTATTTAAACAAAATAAGTATCCAGAGGTTGACACCTATTTTATATTTTAATTCAGAATTTTTCAACCTTGGCAACTTGAAAATGTGTGGACTTCAGCTCCCAGAATTCCCCAGCCAGTATGGCTGGCTAGGGAATTCTGGGAGTTGAAGCCCACATATCCTCAAGTTGCCAAGGTTGAGAAACACTGGTTTAATTTGACCAAAAAGTGATGAACATTTATCTACTCAAACTGACATTTTACTGCCAAATTCTGACAATGCAGTCGCTAGGGTTGAATACGGCCCCTAAGCCACCCTCCCTAGTTTGACACATATTTTGGAAATGATGCACAGCATGTACGACAACATGCAAGAAGTAGAGAAATTTTAATTTTCAGTGGTTTGCCATTAAAGTTTGGAGTTGAGATTTTAGGCGGCTTTGGGAATTACAAAAAGGACCTGCGTACTAGCCCCACCCAGGCCAGAGATTCCCTATCCTTGATAATTAGAGAAATAATACATTAGAAGTGAACACTGCTTTTTTTTTTTTTAAGTTAGTTTTCTGTTAATTTTATTCCCCACACAAATAAAGTTGAAAATATTACCGACGAGAAGAGGTAAATGGCACTGTCCAGAACTATGAGTTTGGATTGATGAACAACTCCGTTCACTGAACATCTTATATATTCTATGTCATCATCCCTTGAAAGGCAACCAGAAACGTGGAAAAATTGATCCTCTATCTGAAATACATTTACAAGGGTTTATGTACCATTCCTGAGGAAAATCAATCTCAGACAAGAAAAAACATACTGCTTTCCAAGTGAATATTTTAGAGGAAAAAAACTAAAAAGAAAAAAATAACAACTAAAATCTGTGGTTCTTAGATATCAGAAGCTTCTCAAGTCTTGTCTTCTCTTCCCCTTTTTTCTGAAACTCAAGGAAATATCAAAAATAGCTTATATTATAAGCGAATCCTACTCAAATTATTTTTTAATATTCCTTGGCAGTTCCAATCTAGTCAATCAACGTTCTGCATTATAAACATATCCATCTGTTCAAACTATTGCACAAATCTTCTAATGCACTTCAGAAGAGTCCCCTTCCCACAAATCTGTATGAAATGATCTCTGAGAAACAAAGGCAATGTTGTTGTTTTTTAAAGCAGCTAAGCTTTACAACTCAACAAGGAAGAAATTTTTCTCCCTTCATACAACTATCATCGGAAGCCAGCATATTTCGCTCAAAAGAAATGGGCAACTGAAAAGCTTAAAAGGTTTGCAGACAGGGCAGAGCTAAAAGAAAAATTAGAATAAATTCTGAACATCTCATCTGGGAAAGAGGAAAAAACATGGGAAGCAAAACAGCACTTCTTTCCCTGTGTCCCCACTTTCTCTGCAAGCAATTTGGGTAATTAACATTAATAACATTACTCAATAATGACACTCAATAAAATAGCACAAAATAGCAACATTATTTCACAGTCACTCAACTGTTTTTTCCCTATTAATTCTGTCTAGAAATGAGACTGGGCCCAATAAGTGTGTGCTATTACATTTTTTTTACAAGAGTCTTTCCCCACAGAAAGAACCTGAAGTTGTTGAATATATTATGATGAAGAAGTTTACCTGCATGTCATAAGATCCATCGTGATTGTACTGTATAGCAATATTCACATCTGTGGTAAAAATAAAGATTTAAATTAATTCAAAGGATAGGGAACATTATAAATCCAACACTAAGCATATAGTTAACCTGACACATCAGCAGTAAAACTGAGTCTCGTTCAATCTCTCTCTCTCCCCACTGTCACTCCTATTTTGCTGGTTGGTTTTTGTACTCAATGATCAACTTTGTGGCCTTCTGCTGAAAGCAATATTTGTCTTTCTCTTGATCAGTCCGGTCCACCTGTAACTTTGCATAAAGTTTGGAGACGGGGACATATTGATCTTAACCAAACCACAAACTACTGTGTGAATGGTGTAGCTTCCTGCAGAATTTCTTTTGGTGAAACGGATTTTGAAATGATGCAAAAGCTCATATGACCTGTTTCCCAGATGCAAAAGGGCAAGATGTATTTGCACATCTGGTGCAGGAAACCTTCCACATCTTTTCTATCCATAAAAACAAAAATAATTTGAGCCACAGCTAAGTCTCTCTTACAGATGGACCTTCTCAGCAGAGGTTTTTCTGAACTGTTTTGCTTTACCTGTCTATTTTTTTCACCAAAATCTCTGTCTATCTAATATAGAATGGAAGCCTTCAGCGTTATATCTAGGGCACAGTTAATCGTATATAATCCTGCAAGACCTGGTTTCCTTAACCACCAAGAAAATTAAGCTGCATGAAGAGCAAGAATTCAGACACAAACAGGGGTGACAGTAAGCTTGAAAGAAAGTAAAAAATGATACGTATGCAATCAAGCTTCATGCCAGATATATTCTGGAACCATTTCAATGTGCATTTATAAATAATGGGTTGGATTTGGGATTACAGGTGAGCTAAAGGCTGGCAAAAGCAGTCTTCACCAGCACCTTTTCCCACTGCCTACCTCAGCATTCATTTGCATCCTTTAAAGGAGATGCTGGGTTGGCCCAACACGCAAACTAAACTTCAACGAGATTGAGTAGTTTTTGTATCTGGCTGTTGCACACGGAATTAATGTCTTGTTTATTTCCAAGAGCTCTTCTCTGAGTAGTTAGCATGTGTTGAGAAGACTCCATTGCTCAGAGAACTGTAAGCCTAGAAAAGTTCTACTAAAATCAATGGGATCGTTCATATTAGTTATGATCAATGTAAGGCAGTGTTTCTCAACCTTGGCCACTTTAAGATGGGTGGACTTCAATTCCCAGAATTCCCCAGCCAGCATGCTGGCTGGGGAATTCTGGGAGTTGAAGTCTACCCGTGTTAAAGTTGCTGAGGTAGAGAAACTCTGATGTAAGGGTTTGACCAGATAGGTTCACGCAATATGCTACACTAAATCCAATCCAATTGCACTCTTTATATCTCTTCTCAGCTGCACAAAAATGCAATTAAAATACTTTTCATTTTTAGTTATTTATTTACAGTTCAGCCACTTACTTTTTTCATTATCTAGAAGAGTCAGGTTTCTAACGTAGGGGATATTTATTCTCCTGCCACTGCTGGATGCAAATGGAGAGAACTTATCTAGAATATTCAATATGTACAGAAAAAGATATTATTTAATACATATATGAGCTGAATTAGATAACGCTAGCAATATTGAAACCCAGTTGCTTGCAGTTTGATCCATTACTTTGTATAATGCTGCATGCTTATAGACTTTGCACACAGGAAATTCTCAATTCAGATGCATATTTGTGTGTAAGCGTTCAGACTGGAGTTTTCCAGGCAAACAAACTGGAAGGTCTTTTACGTAAAATGCTCAAAGTCCCTATCTATAAGAATCAACACTGGATCAGAGCAACTACTATTAATGAATCAGACCCAAAATAAAACAGACACTGATTTCCAGTAAGTCAGCGGACAAGTAAATACAGGTAGCCCTCATTTAGCGGCCACAATTGGGACCAGAAACTTGATCATTAAGCAAAGCAGTCACTAAGTGAAACCACAGCTGTGCTTATGATCTTACTTCAGCATTCTTTTGCTTTATAGACCTCAAAGCTCATAAATGCAAGGATTGGTTGTAAAGTTACTTTTTCATCACGGTCGTAACTGTGAACAGTCACTAAATGAGGATTACCTGCAGTGACAAAGACTGTTCATTGGCAAATGAATTGGAAGTTATATTCTTCCAATTCCAAAAGAACCACACTGGGGACTTACTGGCTTCTGAGCCCAATCCAAACTCCTAGAGCCAATGAAAAACGCTCAACCTGTTCTTTCCCACACCAGACAAAAAAATTTTTTTTGCTTCCCACTGTTATTAAACTAGGAAATTCTAGCTCTTGATCATAACCACTGTATTTTGATGGTATTCTTATAAGGCTATGTGTTTTATTACATTTTGCAGCTACCCCAGGATCATCAAATGAAAAGTGGTTAAAAAAAAAGGATGCACATAAATTCCTGCACTTATTAACGTATATCAGTGTTTTTCAACCTTGGCAGCTTTAAGATGTGTGGACTTCAACTCCCAGAATTCCCCAGTTGAAAAGCACTGATGAACATTGTATGCAAGTAATATATAAAGCATCTTCTTCACTAATAAAAGAGGAAAAGCTGCAGCTTTCTTACCTTCTGACTGGAGTCTAAAGGTATCTGTCATGACATTCTCTTTCAGAATGAGCCCAAGAGCTGCCTGGCACAAAGTCACTTTTGAAATTGCCCGTTTTGGTGGAAAGAGCTCTTCGTAGTGTTGAGGGATAAAATTAGTATGAACATTCCCAGCCTCAAACTCCGGATGGGCTGAGAGATTCAGTAAGAAATCCACATTGGTACTCAGCCCTACAATCTGTCAAGGGAAGAAGAGACGCCCCCGAGAAAGGCAGATCAGCAGGCACCCTCTGATCCTTCCTTTAAACTAATAAATCTGCAGCAGTCCAAGACTGAAAGATTGATTAATTCATTGATTCAACTTGCATACTGTCAAATCGATAAAGCCTCATGGCGGTTTATAACCACACACGTACACAACCATACAATTAAAATATCCACAGTAAAAAAAAAAAAAAATTAATCAAGCAATAGTTACATAAAATATACCATAATAATAATAACAAAGAGACAGAAGTCTACCAGCAAGGTTCAAAAGCAAAATAAAGGAATTAATGTGAAAATGAAAATAGGCTAAGATGGTGACAGTTAATTAATCTCCAATCTGCAGGAAAGTTTGGTCTTAAGCAACTTTTGGAATGTGAAAATGAATGGGGTAAATCTCAATGCCAAAGTCTGCTGGTATATTCCAAAGTCTTCCATATTTCTTTGGGAAATCTCTCAAGGATGGATATTCAGAAGGCCTGCTCAACACTGAGTGGCAGGGGAAAACAGGACCAAATTTTGGGATTGCAAAGATGGGAGAGGGGAGAAAGGAGACCACACTAATCAAACGACAGAACCAGATATGGTTTCACATTCCTATAGTGCATGACTTGAGTCTCTGGCCAATCAATTAACAATGTCTCAGGATGGTTTCCACCAACCCAATTCCTGGCTGTCTCCTATTGCAGTGGTGAGATTTTGTATAACTACATCTGGAGAGCCAGTTTGGTGTAGCGGTTGAGGCATCAGGCTGGAAACCAGGAGACCGTGAGTTCTAGTCCCGACAGGCACGAAACCAGCTGGGTGACTTTGGGCCAGACACTCTCTCTCAGCCCTAGGAAGGAGGCAATGGCAAACCACTTCTGAAAAACTGTGCCAAGAAAACTGCAGGGACTAGCCCAGGCAGTCACCAGGAGTCAAAACTGACTCAAAGGCACAAATACACACACACACTCACACACACTCCTACCTGCTAATGCCCAAAGACTCAACCACAAAATAATACTACATACACCAGCCTTCCCCAATTCGCTGTTTTCCAACGTAATGCTGGGCCTCATTACCAATTATCTTGGCTGATAATTCTGGGAGTTATAGCCCCTACATGCCTGATACCCTTGGCCAGGGGAAATCTGGAAAATGCTTTATCAGATTTGCCACTTTAAAAACCTAACAGAGTTTTATACTTACATTATATTGTCGAAGGCAGTATCTTAATTTCCTTAAAGCAGCTTGGCGGTCCTCTGCCCAAACAACTAATTTAGCAATCATCGGATCGTAGTGTATAGAAACCTCATCCCCTGAAAGAGAAGCATATGGAAGAACGATTTGCCAGAATAAATACTTGAAGGTGGAGCCAGTTCATTCCCCATGTTGTCTGCATTTAGGACATTTGCAATAAACTAAGCCACGCTTTCATAGCAAGCTACCCACAATTCAGTATGAATGTCCTGCAGCTTGAAAGTATAGATTCTATTCTAGATTTACAATATCAACTGTAAGGTTGACACTAGAAAGATTCATTCTAGGTTAACAATGACGCTCCGATGCATACCTCACAGAAATACACTACTGAGATTCTACTTAAAAACTGCAGAACATTTTGAAATCAAAGTCATGTAAGAGACACCATTAGAACTGATGGCAAGGACGCCCATAAAGCTTAACCTTGACATTTAAAGAAGAGAGATCCTGATTTGGTACAAGTAGTGGGAAACCAACGCTGTGGGTCATCTGACACATGTTCCAACAACAGCAATCATCAGCAGGACCTTTAAAACCAGAATACATTTTCTGACAGTCCAAGTGACAGGGTTTCATTTTACCTTGTCTTACCCCAGTTTCTATCCTGGTGCAGCTGTCAGCAGGTGGTGTGGACAAATGCAGTAAGGGTCCAGCTCCTGGCATGAAGTTATTGTTGGGATCTTCAGCATAGATCCTGGCTTCAAATGCATGTCCCTTGGGTACAATCTCTTCCTGAGCCAGAGGAATCTTCTCTCCTGAAGCAACCTGTATAGAACAGCATTGTTCATTTTCTCTGGACAGTAATGATAATCAAATCACAAATAATATGGTAAATAAAGAGGGGAACATCCCTGAGAGTTTAGTTAATACGAGATCAAGGAACTGCAACCTGCAACCAAAATTTGGATTAGAACATTAGTAAATTTCAATGAAGGAAAACTTCAAGAAAAAGTATTTGGTGACAGGCCAAGGATATGAAAAACTTGGGAAGAAGCTAGTCTGGTAGAAAGAAACCTGCACTAAATTGTTTCCTCTAACTCTGTCTAGCATTAAAAGACAGCATTTCCAGAGGAACTCAAAGCTGGAAGGACTATATAATGAGGAATGTTTGAGTCCCAGACTTGTTTGATGCTTAAATAGGTAGAACTCCAAAAAGTTAAAGACAACTCTGCACAAATATCCCAAAGCTTAAGAGAACTACTTTATGGAAATCTATCTCGGGAAAATATACTCACATGTTTAACAGAAGAGTGTTTTATGATTTGGGGAGCAGATGGAATTGTCTCAAGTTATCTGCCAAAAATATTTTTCAAGCATAAAATATGCACCATTAATTAAACATTAGAAGAGAAAAAACCTAGAAAGGGACGTAACTTTGAAGTCACTGGAGCTATAAGAGAGCTAGAGAAATATAGAAAGGCAGGGCTCAACCAGTTCTCCCTTCTATGAATAGTTCAGATAGACCTATTAAGCCGTTCTTCTCCAGCTTGATGTAGAAATGCATCAATGATTTTAAGTTAATTGTGTATCTTTTATGAGTCTTCTAGCCTGTTTCAGCCTCTAATAGATTTTGGTTTTAGTAGGAAGAGAAATACCATTTGCCCCAGTACTCATTTCAGATCAAATACTGTGTGTCTAAGAGACCAAGAGACTCATCTCAACATAGGTTTGACAGTACACGACAAAAAAATCTCCAGTGTTACATAAACTGTTCAGCTAATGGTTTAAATAAAACAGAACCACATGACTTTTTGAATACAGAGCAATCACTCAAATGTTTGCAAAATAATCTGAAAAAAATCCTGCTCTTAGAAATACATTTTCTGCCCCTCAGGTAGCACATGATGCCGAGTTCCTTCCCTGAACTAATTCTTGCTGATCATCTCTAATCATTAAACATTTCCAAAACCTCTTGTCCTGTCCCAATTCTTGCTCCTCCAACTGTAAAACTGAACCCTCTCAAGACTACGGGTAGAATTTTGCCCCCCAAAGCTTTCCCCACTCGGTGCCCCAATGATATTACAGACCAGTTAATCTTTCCATCCTTGATCTCCATAAGGATGCATGTGTGAGGGTATGTGCATACATGGGGGAGTATGAATATGCACAGTGCCACCTTCTGCCCAAGCCTAAGAAGAAAAAAATAATTCCATATCTTCTTCCCTGAACATTTAGACCAGTGTTGTCCAAACTTGGCCACTTTAAGATGAGTGGACTTCAACTCCCAGAATTCCCCAGCCAGCCATGGGTTAGGGTTAGGGTTAGGGTTAGGGAATTCTGGGGAGTTGAAGTCCACTCATCTTAAAGTGGCCAAGTTTGGACAACACTGATTTAGACAAAAAGAATATAATGAATTGCCCCAGGTGAAAGAACAATCTTGCTTCTTGAGAATCCGCTAGACAATCTTGCTTTTATTTCTTACCTTCAGTTGCCATTCCACCAAGTCAGTCCCTGTGATCATCTCAGTAACCGGGTGCTCCACTTGCAGCCTGGTATTCATTTCCATAAAATAGAAATTATGTGCACTATCCATTATAAATTCCACAGTTCCTAAAATATTTAAGGGAAGCGTAATATTCAGAGGTCAGAATAGTAAAACCACAGATGAATCCAATCCCAGTATAGCTTTATTGTCCCTGAGATTCACGAACTAAAGTCAGCATCATAAAGCAAAATCATAGTTAAAAATTATTTATGTATATATGTATGTATGTATGTATGTATGTATGTATGTATAAATGGGAAAATCCTTCAGAAAGCAAAAGTATTCAGGTAATTAGCATGCCTCTCTTTCAAAAAAAGCCTTAAAAACTATTAGGCTCTGTTGTGGTTTGTTGCAACAGATTTTGATCTGAATTCTCCAAAATGCAAACAAGGTAGGAGAAACCTATAGAGACCGACTTTTAGAATTCTCTCCAACTCTTAATAGCAGCTCCACTCAGGGTCACATGACCAGGAGGCAGCGGGTGGAGGCTTAGAATGGATCAGCGGACAGTATTCTGAGCCGTAGACCATTTCTCCTGCTGGGGATGCATTGGGGAAATTTCTCCTGAAATGTTTTTTTCTTGGTAGCCCCCAGCCAGAACTGGCTCACTTTTTAACTTCAGCTTTCTTTTGCTGGCTTCTCTTCCCCCATACCCAATATTGCCCTCTCCTGTTCAGTTGTCAGGGAGTTAACCTACTGATGGATAGGAAGAGTCCCAAGACCCTTTACATAATTTCTTTCCAACCTTCAGTTGAGTTGGAAAGGATAACAAGGATAAATATCTTTCCCAGAATTTAGCACTAAAAGAAGTTGAGCTTGCGAATACCTGCTCCAACGTAGTTCACAGCTTTAGCTGCTCTAACAGCTGCCTCTCCAAGTTTTCTTCTCACATCTGGCTGAATTCCTGGCTAACAATGACAGCAATAATGTTATGTTCACCTGATGCAGCAGGATGCCCTTGTGTTTTTGCTGACTGCAATTATGATTCACATTGGAAAACTGATATAAAAGTTCTTCCTTATTTCTTAAACACAATTCTTGGCTTATATGTCCATTTACACCCAACTTCATCAAATCCAACATTCTGGAAAGAGAAATACTAAATTCTTTTAACTGAAATATATTGACAGAAAACTTAACATATGCAAAACGTTCAAAATATAAAGGGGGTTGCAATTAATGGGCATCATAGCCCTACCCAAGCTGCTGAGATGTCACAAGCATTTAAATGCATTTTAGGAACATATGAGACAGAAAACAAAACTAAAAAGAACTTTCTAGAAAAAAACATTCCTTCCATGCTCAGAAGAAAGGAAGGATAGCTATATCACACATTGTAAGGAAGTTGCACTCTGTTCAATATGGTAGAAAAAAAATCCATGTTAATGTGCTTTGGGAGTTTTGGGACCTTGAAGAAGATATTGTTCTCTGCAAAAATAGTATACTGAGACTGCCTTAACAGCAAGCATAAATACAAAAATTATACTAACATAGTAAACAGAAGAAACATGGCTATTTGAATTATCTTTCAAAAGCTGTCCACTTACCCCTGGAGCTTCCTCAATAATTTTTTGATGTCTTCTCTGTACACTACAGTCTCTTTCAAACAAATAGACTGCATTGCCATGCTGGTCTCCAAATACTTGAACTTCTACATGCCTGTTTCATATTTTAAAATTGTTAAGCGCAGGCTATAATACTGTCTACCAATGCTTATTTTTGAAACGAAACACTCTTAATCCCAAATGGTATTTTTTGAATCTTTAACGTAATTAGCAAAATCAATCAGATAGTTGAGGGCATGTACTTTAATTTTTTTAGATCTAGAAATGAAGTATATTCACTTCTCTGATCTGTATTTAATACAGCAGTAGATATATTATGGGAGAAGGGGAGGAATCCATGCCTCAAATGTGGCAGGACTGGGATTTTCCAGTTTGTTTACTTTTTGGATGAAAGGGTGGAGGACAATTTTTTCATTTTTTTTCAACTGTCTTCATTTGTTTTATGGCTCACCTCATGATTTCTGTGTATGTCAGCCCTTCAAGGAAAGCCAAATCAGGAAACAGGCAGAAAAAGAAGCTAGAGCTCTATTTTATGAATATTGGCTATAATAATGGAATCTTGGAAGCCCAATGGCATTTCCTTTTCCCTCCCTCTTACACAAAAGAAAATCAAGGCAGGCAATCTTGAGTTTCTTTCTCATGCTTTCCTGTTTTACAGGGGTAAGCTGTAATGGTATCTGGGAATGTCCTTGGGAGACAGGACACTGAGACGCGACCAAAGGAACAGTCAGATAACAGGCAGCTTAGTCTGCAGCAAGAATGTAGGTGGAGCAAGAGCTAAGAAGAGACCCTCCCTAGTTTTGGGGCTATAAAGGGGATGGGGGAGAGAAGTACTTTCAGACTTGCAAGATTCTGTTAATGCAACCTTACAATAAAGTAGAATTAGCTCATCTGGTCGTGTTTCCTGTCTGGTCTACCTGGTAAGGCTGACCTAAGCTTATGTTTTATAAACTGTCGCTGCATATTTTCTTCAAGGCCATCTTGTGCTCCTCTACAGTGTACTTCCTGGCTTAAAGTAGTGGGGCTACTAAAGGGGGTTATAAAGGGACACCCAACAAATTATTGTGTTACCTTGGATTGTCAACAAACTTCTCTATCAACATGGCATCATCATTGAAGGACTTCTTTGCTTCTCTTCGAGCTGATTCCAATTGTTCCCGGAATTCTTTTTCAGTAAATGCTATTCTCATTCCCTAGGAGAAATAAGTGATAAAACTGTTAGCAAAAGAAGTAAATACATTACTTTGAAAAAAGCAGTAAGAAATATTTTCTATTATATTAATTGATAATAGAGGCACCTCATTTGCACAATTACTAGCTTAAATTTGCGATTTCCAAATATATCATGGAGAATACATGCATAAGTTATATATATATTCCTGGTAGCTATAAAAAAGGGATTGATGTGGTACCTATATTTTTATAAAAACCCCATTAAAAATTATGTAACATTATCAGAGGGTACTTGAGATAAGACTGTGTAAAATCAAATAACCTTTGGCATTCTGAACTTATTAAAGATCCAATGGCAACATAAATAAAAATAAAAAACAGGTGACACACAGCAATGCAACTTTGCAGTCTACATACTTTGTTCCCCCAAGCTTACTGATACTTCCCTGTTGTAGATGGGCGTGCTGCTTCACAAAAATCCACACTAGGTTCACACGCAACAGGAACCCATAAATCAGTTTTGGATTAGCATCATGTTAACCAAATAAATTACATGTTGTGATCGCCTATCCAACTGTGGCTTATTCAACTAATTTACTTATTTAACCATGGTTTACTGCGGTGAGTGAATCTAGCTACGGTATGAACGTACCATGAGTGCACAGACTAACTGCTGCACTAGCCCAGTGATGGGAAATTATTTATCTAATTAATTTATATGGCCGCCCAACTCACACACAGTGACTCTGGATAGCTTACAAAGTAAAATCCCAAATGCAAAACTCCATCAACAACCACCCCCCGCAGCGGCCAAAACCACAATCACAACCACCACTTGATTGGCTTCTTTCCAAATTACATCCTAAGCAGATCTTTATGGTGCAACGAATGGTGAACTAATTGAAGAGATGCCATCGAACTGACGCTACCTTTCCTCCACCTCCACGAACAGCTTTGATCATAACTGGGTAGCCGATCCTCCTGGCTTGCTCTTCCAAGCACCCATCAGATTGATCTTCCCCATGATAACCTTCCACCACAGGAACTCCAGCCGCAGACATGATGGCCTTGGAAGTGCTTCAAAGAACATTCTTTCATTTTCAGTGTCCATGACAGAAGGACCTCTGCAAGAAAGCCTTCCACTCCCACAATCCACCCCTCTTTCAATTGATACAATTTCCTTATTTAGAAAGAAACCCATGTTCCATTTTTAGACCAAGAGTTCTAGTTTTCCTACAATGCATCTACATAGTATATCATCAGTTCAAGAAACATGTAGCAAGTACATTTTTGACAAGGCTATTTTTTCCACTAATCAAAAAATGCAACATGTTTCCCTTGGGCATAGATTTCATAATATTTTACAAGATTAGACAAATGTTAATGCATAATTTGATATATTGCTATGATTGATTGATTGATTGATTGATTGATTGATTGATTGATTTGATTTGATTTGATTTGATTTGATTTGTCCCTGCCCATCTCCCTTACAGCGGGGGACTCTGGGCGGCTTACAACCACTAAAATCAAAATACATAATTAAATTATAAAAGGTTTAAAAGTTATAAAAGTTATAAAAACTAAAAATTTACAAAAATAAGATAGAGATAAAAAGCTAAAAACTCCAAGAGGCCAATAGAGGCCACACCAGGCAGCTAAGGGGCCAGCCAACCCCATTTCTGACATCCTCCCTCCCCGCCCCAGGCCAGATGGCAGAGCCAAGTCTTCAAATCCCTCCGAAAGGCCTGGAGTGAGGGGGCCCGTCTCACCCCCGGGGGCAAGATGTTCCAAAGGGCGGGGGCTATAGCAGAGAAGGCCCGCCTTCTGGACCCCGCTAATCGAAGTTCTTTTACCGCGGGGATCCAGAGCATGCCCTCTCTGTGAGATCGGGTGGGACGGGTTGAAATCGTGGGGGCGAGGCGGTCCTTCATGTGATCAATTTAGATGATTTATACCAAGTTAGCCTGTTCATTCTCAGCAGGTTTTTTGGATGTCTTGTCTGTTTTGGTATTATAACTTAAAAACAAATTAAATGAGTGGATATTGTCTTTTAAATTTTTTTTATATAATGTTTTCTATGTATTTTTTTAAAGTGCAATAAAAAAGAAAAAATACACTATGTGATTAGAACATGAGATTTTTCTACTCCAGGTTTTAGTGTATTTTGCTACATGGAAGTCATTTCCCCAAAGAAAAATTGTGGCTGCGTTTTAATTCCCCCTCCCTGGGTTTTACAAGGGATAAATTCAAAAACTGGGAAATTTACACATCAGTCTATCCAATATGATGCCAATCTTGTGTTTGAGTGGATATCTTTTCTAGTTAAGGGCTGTGTTCTCTTGGGATACTCTCTAAGTCAGCAAGTCTGCATAGCGGGACGGTGAGACTAGAGCTAAAAGTGGTCACTCTCTCTCTCTCTCTTTCTCTCTCTCTCCCTGTCCCTCTTTCATTCTCCCACTGCATCCCTGGACCTCTATTTTCATACCACTCCATCTATCCCATTCTGGAATCCCACCTCAACCTTTGCAGATACTGTAAAGAACTTACTCTCTCCTACCATCACTGATCATGGAGAAAATCTATCTAAGTGTTCACTAAGAGTCAACCCTGACTTGATGGCACATGTTCGATCAACCATTATTACATCTAGATTCCTTCCCTTTTCTCCTCTGATTCACATGTCTGGGTTCCTCCCACCTCCATTAAATTAGATAAAGGGTCACATGAAATTAGACTGAAGGTTCTCTATGTGCACTCTATGCTGAGACTATTTCTTCTGAGAGTGTAATTCTCAAACACATTAAAGGATCGCAGGTTAATTCACTGCATATGTAAGAGAGGGCAGCCCAAGTCAGATACAAAGAACAACCTAGCAATTCCAACAAACAATTTAACCATGTAATAACACAGAATACCTCTTAATGCCCATATCTCTGATAGCAGATGAAGGAGGACCTATGAAAATTATCCCTTCTTGGTTACAGAGTTCAGCAAACTCTGTGTTTTCAGACAGGAAGCCATAGCCTGGATGGATAGCCTAAAATAGGAAATATCAAGGGCATACTGTGAGAGGGTCCAAGGCTTTGTGATGCTTCTGCTGAGTTGCTCTAGGGGTCTGCAGAAGCTGCTTCTGACCTCCAAAATACAGAAACTTCCACACTGCTGTTTCTGATCCCCAAACTCTCAAAAGCAGATTGAAGCTGACCTGCAATCTTTTCCATTGCCACTGACCTCAGAACACTGAGCCAATCAGTGCGCTCTTCAGCTGACCAAAAGGAGAATGCAAAGATTAGTCAGTGCCCATACCCCCCACCTTGCAATTAACACTGTTGTTCACTGTACGTGACCAGCAAAAAAATCAGAGCAATTGCTATGAGAGTGATCTGCAAAGCCATCCAGGCACTATCTCTCTGTTGCATTTAAAAGACCTGTGAAATAATAGCATAGTGACATATTGTTAGAATGGCTGAACCTCTACAAGCAGCTGGCACATGAGGGCAGAGTTTAACCACAGAAAGAGCTGAGGCTTTAGGAGAATATTTATACAACTTTATAGGAAATGAGACTATTTAAAATAGCAGAATAGCTGATTAAAGCTAAACTGCTCCAAGAAAGTCAATCAGAATACCAAAGCCTGCAATATGCGAGCTTAGTCACCTACACACAGAATCTGTGTCATGCTACGGTAACCCAATTTTAAGTAAAAATTAGAGCTGATACGAGGCAGAATCCGTACCTGTGCTGCAGACTTTTTGGCCACTTGCATTATTTTTTCCATGGATAGGTAGCTCTGCTGAGATGGTGCTGGGCCGATGCAATAAGCTTCATCTGCCTGCAAGAAAATGCCATTGTTTTATTATTGGGTTACGTTTCAGATTAAATTTTCTACAATATTTTGATGCATCTCTGAAGTACAACCTCAGGCAGCAGAGGGGTTGAGCTGGATTAGTTAGAAAGTAGTTCCACCACGTTTAAATAAAAATAAATTATTTGGACCTCAGATATGATTAAACATTAGCCCAGTGTTTCTCAACCTTGGCAACACATCTTAAAGTTGCCAAGGTTGAAAAACACTGCATTAGCCTGTACATTAAGTAACACAATCTTTTTCTAGTTCTTTCTGTTTAGGTGTTCCATAATTTTCATTTACAAAATCAGGAAGCTTAAACAAGGAAGCTATTGCATTAATTAAAAAAAAAACCTGTCCCATGAGGAAAATATATTTCACTCCACGACACAGGACACACTTAGCTAGGATGAGGTTCCGTGCTGAAATGTTTGCATCTTCAGTGAAAAAATTACCAACCTTATTGCTAGAATAATCCAGACTAAAGACCTTGTAGTATAAAACTGCTAGAGTAGATAGGACTTGGCTAAAAACCTGATTTAGTTCATTAAGCTAAGCCATGACTATTTTTAAGCCTGGCCTGGTTGTCATCTAAACACTGTACAAACCACCATAGCTAGGTTTACATATTCTGCTAAATCTAAGCCAACCACAATACCACTGAGTGTGATTAGTATTTGTTCAAAATTATTTGGCTCCACAACTGCTTTACGATCAGCCTCTAGGAGTGTCAACTGATGGGCTTTACCATGGCTACGTGCATTGAATTCCGATCAGCCTCGCTGTAAACTGCCACCGACTTCACCCCCATCTTCCGGGCAGTCCGCATCACCCTGCAAGCAATCTCTCCTCGGTTTGCCACGAGGACTTTCTCGATATTGCCTTGACCTGGTTTTTCAAATAAAAGACATGTCAAGAGAAATTAGGTCTGAAAATAATTATGCCAATATTCCACTACTACTAACTCACAGAGCAGAATGCCAGCATAATGTTGTTGTTATTATTTTTATGACTTCAATGTCATTGCGTTGAGAGCCAGTTTGGTGTAGTGGTTAATGCACTGGCCTACAAACTGGGAGTCTATGAGTTAGGGACAAAGCCAGTTGGTGACTTTGGGCCAGTCCCTCTCTCTCTGCCCTAGGAAAAAGGGAAGGGCAAACCATTTTCGAAAATGATGTCTAGAAAACTGGATGGATTGGTCCACATGGTCACCAGGAGTCAGGGTTGACTCAAAGGGCCATGACAACAATTTAAAGGGTACCAGACTGGAGAATGAATGGATGGCATGAAGAGAAGGCATTTACTTGGGGCGGGTAAGGCAGAAATGGATTAAGGAAATTATGAGAATTGGCTTGGTGTAGTGATTAAAGGCACCAGGCTAGAAACTGGGTCTCCATGAGTTCTATTCCCACTTTAGGCAGGAAGCCAGCTGGGTGACCTTGGGCCAGTCCCTCTCCGTCAGCCCTAGGAAGAAGGCAAGGCAAACCACTTGAGCCAATAATGAGTCAAAGGCAGCAAAGAATCATTGTGTTAAAGGTTACTATTTTTTGAAGACATCTTACTCATTTATTGGTTGGGTGATTACTGGTTATTACTTTATTATGCAAGTTTCACTGTACTAGTTGAAAGCTGCTTGGAGTTTTTGACTGAAGCACCACACTCGTTTCATAAATTAGTCCAGTCTTTCTTAACCTTGGCAGCTTGAAGATGTGTGGACTGCAACTCCCAGAATTCCCCAGCCAGCATCTTTTTAGCCTAGCACATTTTATTAAAAGGCATAAGTTCCCATGAGCTGCAGCTTATGAAAACATATGCCTTTTAATAATATCTGCTAGGTTTAAAAGATACTATGAGGTTCTTTCTATCTTACTAAGAAAGTGTTAAGTGAAAAGCCTCAGATGATCAAAGCCATGATGGGCAGCAGAGGTCACTTATCTGTGAGCCCATCAGGAGATAAACAGGGTATTTGGAAGTCTGGTGTTTACTCATGGTAAAAAACATGAATTAATAAAGAAAATTAATAAAAGAAAAACAGATAAAGCTGTAGGTCTTTGAAACTAAAAGAAAAGGGAAGGATATAACTGCAAGTGTTCAGATTTCATGGGGTGGAGTTGACAACTGCATGCAAAGAAGTGAGGATGATGGTTTAATTTTGAATAAAAGTATTAAACATATATCAGAAAGTATGAACTGGTGAAATCTGGATTGTTGTGTGAATGCAAAATGAATGCAATGTATGAATGTAATGTAAATTAATGAATGTGATTAACCCAGTGTGTAATCTGGGGGTCCTCCTGGAGTCACGACTCCTGCTCAAAGAGCAGGCGGCAGTCATGGCCAGGAAGGCCTTTGCTCAACTTTGTGTGGTGTGCCAGTTATGCCCTTTCCTGGATCAAGAGGCTCTCTTGTCAGTCACTCATACCCTGGTCATCTCTCGGTTAGACTATAGCAATGCACTCTACATAGGGCTACCCTTGAAGAGTATGCAGAAGCTACAGCTGGTTCAAAATGCGGCCACGCGGACAATCTTGGGTGCCTCAAGGATGGCACATGTAACACCTTTTCTGTGGGAACTGCATTGGGTCCCAGTTTGCTTCCGGGTCCAATTCAAGGTGTTGGTTATTACCTTTAAAGCCCTACATGGCATGGGTCCAGGCTACCTGAGGGACTGTCTCATCCCCATCACATCATCCCTTCTAACCCTATCAGGCAGAGAAGGCACGTTACGGACCCCGTCAGCGAGAGAATATCGGCTGGTGGGGCCCAGGAGGAGAGCCTTCTCTGCATTGCCCCCGCCCTCTGGAATATTCTCCCCCCAGAAGTGTGGTGGGTCCCTTCCCTCCCAGCTTCCTGGAAAAAACTGAAGACCTGGTTCTGCCAGCTTGCATGGGGCAAGAAGAGTTTTAATTAATTAATTTATTTATTATTAAATCTATATGCCACCCGTCTCCCCCAGAGATGTTCCCCTAGCCTAATAATTTTTAGCTACCATCAATTATCTTGGAAGATACTGTTTATTTAGAACTAATTGTTACTCTGTATTTTTAATTAATATTTATCTTTCCTGTAAACCACCCAGAGACATTTTCTAACAAGATGGGCAGTGACAAATCTGAGATATAAATAAATAAATGTAATGTATGAATGTGAATGTAAAAATGCATAGATAGTGGCATGTTACACTTCAGTGAATGGGAATAAATGGAAGAAGCAAGTATGAGTTTTGGGAAACACGGTGCAATAGTCTGAACGAATATGATCCAGGGGAAAAATTAGTTTTGTTAGATAGCATGGATGAATGGAAGAGACATGAGAAAATACAGTGATTGGTCCTTTCAAAGACCCAAGAGTCGGGAGGCATACAAATTTAATAATAAATAAATAAAGTATGAGAAATGAGATTGTTTGGTGGACATCTCCTTAGAAAGATACGATTGTTTCAGTTCTATGTACACATGACAAAGGAATGAAGACAAATCCAAAAGACTATTGATTTGACTATCTGTGATGAAAGACTAAGAAAATTAATGACAGATATGTAGTTGATGAGAGATTCTGCATGATGATATCTTGATGATAGACCATTTTTGCTGGGATTGCAAAGCTGGATGAAAGCCAGCCCACAGCTGGGTTTGCAAAGCTGGATGAAAGCCAGCCCACAGCTCTCATCTCTGCAAGAGGCCTGCAAGCGGCATGTACTGGTCTGTGGGAACGACCTTGGGAGACTGGAGGAAGAGCCACAGACTAGGCAACCATCAGATAAGAGGCAGCTGAGCCCGCAGAAGGAATGGGGACATGGCAAACCTCTCAGAAGGAACCCTCCCTACTTTCTTGGACTATAAAGGCGAAGTGGGGAGATGTGCTTTCAGACCTGCAAGATTCTGTAACTGTAACCTTACAATAAAGGTAGTGTTAGTACTCATGCTTTTGGTTTCTTGTCTGGACTGCCTTGCAAGGCTGACATAGTGCTTGTGTCTCACAGTGCTATTAAGAGGCCCATCACACAAAGATTATGAAAGAGTCATGAGGAGATGCCGACGTGAGTCGCATGGCACACATGGATTCTTTTGCTTGCAGTTGGGGCTGCTGTAGTAGTGGGTTTCTGTGGCGGGCAGGGCATTGGATAGTTGATCTCCAAGGTCCCTTTCCAATCCCTCCCTTCCATAATTCTGTGCCTCTCTCCATCACCAGCCAAACGAGTTGCTCCAAAGAAGGAAGCCACGTGGAGCATTGCAACCAGGCTGATTCAGTGAGATCCACTTGAGGAAGAGCAGCCTGCTTAGCAAAATTGCAGGACCCTGTGCTGCCTTCTTCCCTTCCCATATGAGCCTTCTCCCCAGTGTCAGCCTGCTGAGGGGCCAGTAAAGCTGAACCTTGACACAGGTATGGGAGGAGACGGGAGGAGAATGGAGAGACATCTGTTTTGGAAGCTCTGCAGCCACCAGCAAACAGAGTAGTGTTTCTCAACCTCAGCAACTTCAAGATCCATGGACTTCAACTCCCAGAATTCCCCAGCCAGAATTTCTATAGGGAAATTCTTCTTTTCCTACTCCTGTAAAACTTTATTGGATCACTTGGTTCTATAATATGTGCCTTTCCCAATATATAATTCAGTAATACCATTCTTTTACAGTAAAACTATGCATGCATTATTGCCATTCGAAGACTCAAACTTTAGTTTCTAGGTATTATATAAATGCTAGCATAAAAAGTCTAGAAAATTTTCTATGAAGAAAATAATCCAAACAATTTACCTGTTATCGATGCATATTCTCTGGCACTGGATGCCCAAAGCCATTTTCTGTGAGAGGAAAACAACACCGTAAAGAATCAGCGCAGAAATTTAACAGAGTGGCATGTTCTTAAGCAGAAATAAAACGATGGATAAGGCTGTCAAGGCAGAAATTCAGTTGGGGGGGAGGGGAAACCTGGTTATTCCATAATAGCAATCAAGCTTCAGATTATGAAGGCAGATTCAAAGGCAGAAATACGATTCAGAGACACAGATTCAGACATAGCATCTGGCAGCAACACCTTAAACCAAACAAGATTGTGTCCTGGTCACAGAATCTTAAGAGAGATACTATATTTTTCAACCTTGGCAAATTTAAGATTTGTGGACTGCAACTCCCAGAATTCCCCAGCCAGCATGCTGGCTGGGGAATTCTGGGAGTTGAAAGTCCACACATCTTAAAACACTGGTCTAGAAGAAGCAAGAAAAAAGCAAACAGACCGAGACGAAGAAAGGAGCAGGTCCTAATAGACATTCCAAAATACATGGACCAGTTCGGGGTGTCCTCTAAGCTGAGTTACAAAATTCTATCTTCCTACCTAGTGGGTTCAAAGATCCCCATATAATTAAAGCTGCTAACTCACAGCTAAACAGCTGGTGATGACCACTAACCTGGATGGCTTGAAAAAGAGACTAGGATAAATTCATGGAAGAGAGGCCTATCAAGCACAATTAATCTTGAAGGCTCCATGTTACCTCTGGATTCGGGGGGAGCAGCGTGCATCCAATCCCAGTTACAGGGGAATAATGTGGGAGGGGGGCATGTCTCCACCTCCTACTATGAGTCCCCCAGAGGTATCTGGTATGGTAGGCCCCTGTGTGAAAAAGCTGGACCAAAAAGGGCCTTGATTAGACAGAAGACAGTTATTCTTATGTCAGCCCATCAAAACTCCAAAAACTACCGAATGAATGATTTACAAACATTTACCAGACATAAGATATTCCAGAAACATTCAGAGACTCCAGACGAAGAAGAGCAGCACGGCCCACCCCTTGCCAGCAACTCTAACCATCAATTGTGGTTGCACAATATGCTTACCCATGGCTAATTAAACCACAGTTTTTCTCAATAAACACAATTTTTGAGCTCAAATAATATCCGGGCCCATTAGTAAACCATAGGGGCTGGGCTTGCCATAGGGGGTCTACTGTACACTAAAAAATGACCTTGGCTGACCTTGGGACAGCCAAGCAGGGTGACAGCTTGGATGGGAGACCATCAGGAGATGTGACAGCTGTAAACTAGGCAGGGAAGTAAAACAATATCCCAGAAGCAGCTCTGGCAAATTGATTCCATGCTGTTGACAAGGAAACAACCTGGATCCAACCATGTATTCCTGGGAGGGAGAGGACTTCAAGGGAGAGTAATTTAGTGTATTGTGCGAACACAGTTCCCCAGGCCTGAGGCAGCCACCCTCAGACCACAGCAATGCTTCACAATATGAGGGAGGCATCTTGTGCCATACGGCAGGGGCAAGCAGCACACAAATCACCCCTTGCCAGCAGCAGTGCTCCCCACCAGCAACTGCCACCCGGTCTGCGGGTTGCTCGTGGGGTCTTGTGAAAGCTTCGGCCCGCGCAGGGTGATCTCCGGCAGCAGCTACGAAGAGCGGCCCCGAATTCCAGAAACCTTCCTCCGCCCCCAGGAGGGGGACAGCGGGGTCTGCCCGTAATTCGGAACCAGCAGCCAGAAGGGCCCGACCTCCTGCCTCCCCGCAGCCCGCCCGGGCTCCCCCGAAGGGCGGCCAACCAGAGTCCGGGGCGCGCGCCGCCCCCTCGCGGGGCGCCGCGGGTTGCCCGCTGGGCACGGGCGCGGCAGGCCCCTCCGCCCCGGGGCACAGCGGCGCCCTGCCCGCCTCCCCTCCCCTCCCCGCGCCTGGCGGCACTCACTGGCTGTGCAGCGCCCGCCGGAGCTGGCGTCGCCCCTCGCTCGCCAGCGCCCAGGCCGAGGCCGCCATCCCTGCGCCGCAGCTGGCTGCCAGGTGGGGAGGAGGGCCGGGCGCGGCGGCGCTCGGGCCTATCGGCGAGGCCGGGCAGGAGGCCGGGCACGGGAGGAGGAAGCGGCCGCCGGGCGGAGGCAGAGCTGGCCTCGCCCCCGCAGCCTTCCGCGAGCGAGCGCCGCACAGAGGTGTCAGAGATGAGGGGCTTTTGAATTCTGCTTTGGGCCTCTCGGAAGAATGTAGGTACAAGTGGAGCATATCTGGAGCATCTTTTGTTCAGAGAAAAGTATTGGGAACGAGAAGTCATAATTATCAGGGGCAAGAAACTTGGGCTATGAACTTAGAGCTGTTTTGTAAACTTTTTTTCTCCATCTTTTGGAGTTTGGATTTTTTCAAGTAGATTTGTAGGATTCTGGCCACTGGCCTCTTCGCCTTTCAGAAGGAAAGTACCAGATCCCCCTTCTTTACCACAAGCCTGAGAAGGTGGCAGTATCTGTGTGACCTTGAAAACGAACCATGATTGGGCCTGGTTAGTACGTGGATAGAAGGCTTGGGCCACAGGTTAGCCTTCCAGAAAATTTTGAAATAGAAATTTTTCCTCTGCAAATAAATATGATTCTAATTAGCACTTTCATTTCAGTGACAGGTATTTGGGTCGCATTATTTGAGGCGAAGAAAATTCAATCTAGCCTCTTGTATGTGCTTTGTAGAGGACTAATAAAGAAACCAAAGCTGGTGTGTGGAGAAGGAAAAAAAACATTTTGATTGAAATGTTGGAAACTGTATTGGGTTGTAGGTAGTAAAGTAGTTTGTAACTGCAGTGTACTTCTAGCTTCTCTGCAGTTTAGACAAATCACCTGAAAAACAAACGTCATACAACTTTGGAAAGGTCAGACTTGCCTAAGGAGGAACATTTTCTGCAGAAAACTTTGACCTTGGAAAATAGTCCTTTTTTTAGACTGCATTTTTCTGAGCCTCAGAAGTCAAAAACACATCTCAGAAGAAAGGAGGGGCAAACCACTTCCATTCTCTGCCAATAAAATTAAAGGAAAGCAAAAAGCTTTGCTTTTTATCAAATAACTAAGGGATAATTGACTAAATACTAGTGAATACAAGGATGTGTGACCTCAAGTCAGCTGATTTAGCAGAATTGGCTTGGTTCTTTCCAGTCTATCTTTCAGTGGTTTGAGAACTAGACCAGATAGGTAGAATTATATGGAACAAACAATGCATTACTGAAGCTGTGTTCACACACTGCACCAATCTGCGGCTAACTGAAAGATGGTGTATTTAAGTAACTCAGTTCCCTGGGTTTGTACAATACAGTGAGCTAAAAACTAACCATTCCAGCCAAGCATCTTGTGAAGCAACAACCTGAATGTGTGAAAACATGTAGAGCTACTTTGTTGGCTGAATTCACATGCTGTGATATGCCATAACATGGTTTGGTTTTAGCTCAGCGCAATGTGTAAAACCAGCCTGAGTGGTTTATAAACCATTGTTGATTGCTCAGCCAGTTAATGGCCATTCCATAAGCCATGATTAGTACAAGGGGTGAATGCACCCATTATTGTAACCCTGGCGTTGGACAGAAGATGTGAAATAATCATCTCTTTCTATTTTGTGATAAGTTGGCACAGGACTAATTTTGAAAATATCCTACATTCAGAAAATTGAGAAGGACAGACAACCTGCCTCCTAATTAAGGACTCATGTAAAATAATTTTAACTCGATTGTTTTTCTCAAGAGCAGATACTAAAACCATTTGATTTTGGCTGTTTTTTGGAAAGTTTTACCTGCCCAAAACTATGAATTATGGTCAATGGCAATATTTGTCAATATATGCCATTACAAAATATATGGATTTGCAGTCACAAACTGCAAAATTATGTGCAAAGAAACTAATCGTAGCTAAGTGTGTGATGATGCCATTGTTAAAGTTTAGAGCATAACCTTTGTAGAAGTTCTGCTGAAGCACCCCTATGATGCTTGGACAGATTTGCCTGATGAATTGTGATAAATCCTTAAATACAAGTTACCTGTCTTCAAATTACTCCTCCCATATTCCCAGAAATATCTGGCTACCTGAATTGTGCAGATTTGCCCTAACCCTTACCCTCAGAACTTTCCAAAGGCTTGTTCTTCACCAGACTGTTGTGCAGAATGCAGCAAAGATCCCAAAAATCCTGCTCTCAGAAAAATTACACATCAGCATGAGAGCTTGCAAATAGCAATGTCCATATTTTGTTCTCCAAAGAAAATCCAGTCAGAAAATATAAACTGGTCTTTACTGATAAAAATGCAAAAACTTCATAAAATACAAGTTGCATACAAAATATAGGATATAACAAAGACTTCTTCTCACCTTAGCTTCCAAGACTTAACCACAACAAAGTCTCTAGCTAAAAAACGCTCTCAGAGAAGAGGTACACTACCTGGTTACTAGTTAAGACTACATAACCTATAAAACTACATGATTAACTTTACAAGACTGACTGAACAGGCTGGGCATTTAGCCCTCCCATTATATTGCCAGCATGTACACCCCCACTGAATAATTAACATACACATTACAGTAGGTGGCAGTAAAAATCATAACAGAATCACAAGATTCTTTGTTTACATTACTCATAGAATAATCTCGACACCTGTTTTTGTATAGCTAATGGGATGACCTTCTTCCCATGAGAAAATCCTGATACAGACTCCATACATTGCCACTGATAATTTTGGTTTCATTGATTCTACCTACTTCCTTAAACATTCTTTTATTCACTTAATTGGTAAAAGAAAAATCTACTTCAGGCCAAGCTCAACTCCTGAGGGAGTCCTTTGCTATTACTTCTTCTAGGACAGGGTTCCTCAACCTCAGCAACTTTAAGAGGGGTGGACTTCAACTCCCAGAATTCCCAGAATTCCGGGAGTTGAAGTCCACCCCTCTTAAAGTTGCTAAGGTTGAGGAACCCTGTTCTAGGACATTTTTTTCAACTTCCCAGTCTAGGCTAGATGGTTTCTGTTGTATACCAGAAGCTGTGAGATGAGCTCCATAATACAATGATATATGCAAGGAGACGTCTACTGAACTTGAAAGTCTTCTCTTTTTATGAAGTGCTTCTTATCCAGAAAATGTTTCAGTCTCCAACAAGCTTTCTTCATAAGCAGCACTATAGAAATACATCCCTTGGAGGAGACCCATGATCATGGAGAAACCATGTTTTAAACAAGCTGTATGCAGCTGGGGTGGGAAGAATGTAAAATGTAGGAATTTTGCACTTGACTGCATCATTCGTCATGCAGAATGATCTTCTCCAATGATCTGTTCATTGGAATAAAGCAGTACATTCATTGAAGAAAACATTTCTGTCATTTCTCTCTTCTTCACCCTGTAGCATCTTATAGTAGCTTACGACCCCTTCTAAACTCAAACAAGCAAACACTCTTGGTAGTCTTCATGAGGGACATCTTTGGTTTTTCTTATACAGAAATTATCTTGGCTAAACTCTGGCTAATACAGAGCAGGGATTCCTTCCCTGTTGTAACATCTGTGTCTTAGTTATGATTAGGAGCCCAAACTGGTAAGCTGTTAGATTGGACTGCTGTCCAAAGGAGTGATGAGTGACCCATTTTACAACATTGCTTCTAAAAGTAGTTCTTTATTGTTCCCATCAGATGAATGACTGATTCGATCCAACAAGAAAAAAGATAGGTGTCGGTGTGTAAAATGTTTTGCTCTCTTAATATCACAAGCTTCTCAACAGCTTTAAGGGTGGGGGGAGTATTCTAAAAAACACAAGTTAACGTAAAACATAATTTCACTATGTGGCATCTTTAGGGAAACCAACACAATCTTAAATATGCTTGAGGATGAGTCACATGTGTTTGTGAGACAGAGGCACATTATTATTATTAATCATCTTAATTGAATTCATTGATTATATTGAAAAAATATGCAGACGAATAAAAAAACTAACACCCAAGCAAAATGAGCAGAGTACTGCCATTGCATATAGATAATAGATGTGTGCGCGCGCATTGACCTGATTAATTTTTGATTCACCGTTAAAGTGTCAGAATTTTAAGAAATCACTTAAGCTCAGTTGCTATTTGCATATCTGATAGCCACAGCAAAGCAAGCAGAATCTTCCAGTCTTCCTGAACTTTTTGTTTGCTGCCACAACCATTCATAAATAAACTTCAGGATTCAGATATGGCTGTATCCCGAATGACGTTTTGTTTTACAAATCACACAGCAGACCAGGATGATAATTAACCCTGTCAGACCGAAGCCAGTAGCTGCTGGGTTCAGCCTCTTCTTCCTATCCAAAAAGCACTCTTCCTCTGCAATTTGAAAAAGAATGTTAGATTTCAGTAAAGAAGTATCTTATGCTTCCATAGTGATTTTCTGCTTAGCCAAATACAGCTATTGAGAATTATCCAAGACCTCGTGAGCACCATATGTAAAAATTGCATTTGGACCAGATGAAATCCTTTGAACTATGCAAATCCTCATTTATGTAATTCATGAACTGTGGGCCTTCAGCTGTTCTGCTGGGGACTTCTAAAGACAGGACATTTTAATCCTAACCTCTCTCTATATTAGACTGTAGACACCTTCAGTAAATGCAAGGAGATGGGAATCTAGATTGCAATTGTCCCTGCTCCTGAGTTTCACACATTGAGCTGAAAATGTAGATATGGCTATCTACAGGTTATATAGTCTATCAGAATGGTGTATACAGTTCCTTCCCATTCTGATAGATTCTACAACACTGCTGAGCATCAGGACCTGGTTAGCCCCTAAAGCCAATATACAATATATAATCATCTAAACTGGAAGGATCTGAGTTCAATTCTCAGTAGAGATTTTGAACCCCATAAAATAAAGTGCTGAATGCCTGATGGTTCCCAATAAGGTTGAAACTGGTCATGTGCTGCCTCCTAGTGGCTGGTACAACTGAGAATTATATAAGCATTTGTTTTGGGGCTGCTGGGAAATTTGTTAAAGGCAGGGTTCCTGTGCACACATTGTATGCATGCAAAGTTGGCTTGGATTAAATGCGGCATGGCTGAGAGATAACCTGTGAAAGCTTCATCCCCTTCCCATGTTTCCCAAGGCTTGGAGATCATGGTGTGAAAATGTCCCTTTCCACCCTCAGTAGGGAACTCTTAACCATAGGAACCCCAGTGATGCATTTACTAACCTTTTCCAAATTGGTTATCAACAATATCAAAGGCTTGAAGTTGGGAATTGGCAATTTGCAGTTGCAAATCGTTGGCCAAGCCAATCATTTGCTTGCTGAGACATTTGAAGGACTTTCCCACAGCTGTGGAGAAGAGCTGGTTGTTTTTAATCCCATTGTACACGGAACCTGAAGTATGCAGAGAAAGACATATCAGTGTTGATTTTTGTGGCTAATTTTAACGCTGGCATACAGATAGTCCCCCATTAAGAACACCTGGGTTACAGATGACCCATAGTTAAGAAAAGAGTCTACTGTAGCAAAATTCAAGTTAAATACACAGTACTACTTATGCAGTATTATACAATAATACTGTTCCGGCTTACATATAAATTCGACTTAAGGACAGACCTTGGGAACAGAACTTGTTCTTAAACTGGTATAAAGATAGACTACCTGTATTTCTGTGTCTGTGCAACACTGAACCCTAAACGAATGGCCGGGTTTGCACAATAGTGAGCTGTGCTTTAGCTGTCCTGGTTGGATTCACACGATAGGCTAGCCCAGTGTTTCTCAACTTTGGCCACTTTAAGATGTGTGGACTTCAACTCCCAGAATTCCCCAGGCAGCCATGCTGGGGAACACTGGGCTAGGCTAAGATATGGTTGGTTAGTGGTACACAACCAGACAACTGTGTTAATCTGCAATCTGCCAGAGCTCGACCTGTCACAAAAATATACTGGCATAAACTGGGGATCCCCGTGCCTGAGGTCTATTCTGCTTTAGTATTGAGTGGTGATATCCTTACAGTTATAATGCAGGTCAAATTGGTGGAGTTCCCTAAAAATGTCCCCTGCCAGTGAAAAAAACCACCACCACTAATGTGGGCTTGGGGAAGAGATACGTTTTGAAGATGGTTAGACCTGTAGCTTTAATAAAATGCGTTAGTCTGAAAAGATCACCCAGATGTCTCCTGATGTTTGGCTACCCAAGCTCTTCTCCTACAGCATTTCCAATGGGTTTGTAACCCAGCATTTAGCTCTGTGCCACTCTCTGAGGGAGACACGGATTCCAGGTTGGCGATTATCTGAATGAAGTCACCGTAGCACCTACCTTGTGAGAGGACCGTCAAAGAAGCTTCAATCGTGCTGATATAATAGATCTCTCCCTTCTGCAAAACATAATGAAAAGAGAAAGAAAGGTGTGTTTTTTTTTCAATCCCAATGACTTCTTACAATTTAATAAGAGTTTGGATTCATGCATCATATTATGCCTTTATATTTTTCATGGCTGATCTTGTGAGTCCAGCATCTTCACTACTACCCCACGTTGGCTCCATGTGGTTGGTTTTGTTTAAGTTTAGCATGTTATGTGAATCTCCAGCCAATGTTGTTTATAAACTTAGCAGTTTGTGTGAACCAGACTAATTGTGGTTTACTCTGCAAATAATAGTTAAACAAAATGTGTTTTGGTGTGGATCTTCCGGGTTGTGTGGCCGTGTTCTGGAAGTTCTGTTTCCTAACGTTTCGCCAGCATCTGTGACAGGCATCTTCAGAGTACAGGAGCAGTTCTCTCTGTGCCCAGGATGGTGTGACCCTTTTGTGGGTATTTATAGAGATCTGAAGGGGGGGGGGGTATGGGGGTGGGTTAATGAGTGGCTGCTTGCCCAGGTGTCAGGAGATCTGTGTATCTTCCTGTGGGCCAGCCAGGGTCCCTTCTTCTATTGAGTTGTTAACGAGTGGCTGCTGAGGGTGATTAGCATGTTCATTGTGTGAGTTGTTCGCATGTCCTGGTGGTTGAGCTGAGTTCGTTGACCTTTTGCAGGCTGTATTTCTCAGGATTGGTAGCCAGGTTTTGTTGATTTTTAGACTCTCCTCTTTTTTATTGAAACTGTGCTGGTGTTTGTGAATCTCAATGGCTTCCCCGTATAGCCTGGTGTAGTGGCTGTTTGTGTTGTCCAGTATCTCTGTGAAAGCCTTCGACAATACATAAAATGTGTTTTATTATTTATTTACACCAATTTATTATTTCTTTCTACCAATCTGTGTGCTGCCTACTCACCAGATGCACCAAGCCATGAAACATGGCTTACAGCCCACAGTGGCTAGATTCACATATCACACTGAGCCTCATAAAGGCTTAACATATGGGTAGATTCACCTCTGCAAGGTGAAATCATGAGGCAAATGATGCCATTGTGTGTTTGCGTCCTGATGTGTGAAGCAAGTACTTAAGTCATGGCATTTGTGCAAATTTGGGATTGTTCATGTTTCACCATTGGCCCCCATACTTCCTGGCACACCCAGGATTTGCCATGCTTGTAACAAATTAAGCCAAAAGCAAACAATTATATTATGGCTTAGCATGATGAATGAATTCAAGTCTTTTTCTTGAATCAGAGGTTGCCTTCATACAACACCCTTCACCAGATCGGGGAAAGTCTTTCAAATGTTTTTGCTAAGTGTGATTAAGCCTAATCTTTGTCTCTTCATCCGTTGTGTAAAATCAATCCATTTTGTGGACTTACGGTTCCAAGTTTCACACAACCCGCAACAAGGATTAATTCAGCAGTCAGATTATGGGTATTGTGTGAATGGCCACCAGTTAAGAGTATTTATGGTCTGGCCAGCTGTTTTCTTTCCCAACCTTTTCTAATTTTTTTTTTCTTTTTTGAGTGCCAGTAATGAAAGAGAGTTATACAGCACCTAAGTACTTCTTGTTGTTGTTCAGTCGTTAAGTCGTGTCCGACTCTTCGTGACCCCATGAACCATATTGTGCCAGGCCTTCCTATCTTTCACTGCCTCCCTGAGTTTGCTCAATTTCATGCTCATTGCTTCAGTGATGCTATCTAGCCATCTCATCCTCTGCCGTCCTCTTCTCCTTTTGCCTTCCATCTTTCCCAGCATCAGGGTCTTTTCCAAAGAGTCCTCTCTTCGCATTAGGTGACCAAAGTATCTGAACCTAAGTACTAGGAATCCAGTAACTTGGATTCTGCTTGGTAAACATCCTTCTTGAGGAAATGGGACAGAAACTTCATATCTACTCATATTTCAAGGGGCACATTTGACTCTCTTCTGAATCATGAAAGGATCAGATTATGCAATGCAATGTCTTTAGCAACACTGGCCTTGCAGAGCAGTGGGAACAATTGGCTAACTCAAAATTTACCTCATTGTTTCGCGGAAGTCATTGTTGTGCCTCTCAACTGCGCAGCCCTTTCTAAGATCTTACTTCAGCAAAATAATACTTCTCTTGTAGAAAAGCAAAGAGACAGAACAAACACTAGAAGTTGAGCCTTTATTTAAAAGGTAGAGTGTTGGGAAGATGCGGGGACTTACAGAACACATTCTGTACAGTGATTTGTGACCATATGAGACAGTCTTTTCATATTTCTCAGACCTGTAATGAAATCTGAAACAGTCCAATAGCATCTGTTACATCACATCTCCGTATTGGGGGGGGGGGGGGTTGTGTGTGTCATTTTCTGTTTGCCAGGTGCACCATTTTGTGCCTTAGGAAACTGACCTAACTTCAGCAAAGCAAAGATAATTATTTACTAATTGATCGCTCTTGTTTTCTCTCAGTTTCAAGGCTGACCTAAATCTCAAGTTGTGCTAAGAGTTGGCCAACAGACACTGCTAAAATATAGCAAGCTAAATAAGCCAGAACTGATTGGGCTGACACTGGATATCTGTGGGGGAAGGTGTCAAAAAAAGTCAAGGCAGTGGACACAACTGTGCAATTGAAGCCCCTTGTTTACATGGGTTGCATTGCTCAGGTTGTTACCATCTTGATTTTTTTTTTTACTTCTCCTCCACAGATACCGCAGGGTGGATGCATTTCAACAAGCCATGAATCATGGCTTACAACCATACACTCCCAAAAGTAGAGAAATGCTTTATGATTCAGTGTAATCCATGAACCCAGCCATGGACTGGCCCAAGGTCTTTCTGTGGGGGTTTGAATTTGACCCTCCTGGATTGAAAACTTTGCTTCTTTAGCTCCTAATCTGATCCTGTTGTGATCACTGCATGGATTATAATTGTGTGGCAAAGTATTTTTGGCAATGGATGTAATCATTGATAAGGTGTGGGAAACGATAGCTCTTGACTGTCAACAAAAAGAGATTTGTGAAAGAAGCAGGCAACTGCAACAAATAAAGTGGGAAGATACTAAAAAAAGACTGCTTCCTTATTGCCCACCAGAATAAGTACAGAGGGATGAAGGAGAGAAATAGGAGCTTAAGCCTTTCAGGGGTTCAACACACCTGTTTGGCTACTGAAAACCTTCCCAGACTGGACAAACCAGCCTGGTGTTCCCCAGTCACTTTCCTAGCATGAAATGTGGCTTTGGGTGGGGAGGAGGTGATTTTTGACAGATGCCTAGGCTGGTGGTTTAGCCACCTTCAAAATTTGCCCTGGCAAAAGGAGCTGAACATAGGTTTAGTGCTATTTTAGAAGAGTGCTAAACCCAAGTTCAATAGAACTGAAACCATAGCTGACAAACACGGAGGACAGACTCTTTGGAGCAGCTGAGAGCTTCATCGTACAGCCACGCATGCACATTTGTGACTGTTGATCACCTGCTGTTTGAGTGTGATGGAATGGTTTGGTGAAGGCCGCGCTCGGGGAGATAAGCATTTCCTTAGCCCCCAGAAAGAGCATGGGAAGGTGAAGAGGATGAGGCTGGCACCACGCTAAGGAATTCACAGTGTTTGCTTGCTGGCTTGGGAAGTTTAGATTCAGTCTGGCAAGATTCTGTCTTGAAGGTGAAAGCTAATAAATGCAATAGAACTGTATCTGTACTGTCTCGTGGAGTTCTTTGGGCTGAACCTGCAATTGAGCTGATTCAGGTCTCCAAGCCAGTGCTGGGCTTGGAGACCTGGTGGGTACAGAAGGTCAGCCAGGTTCGGTTAGGAGGAGCCAGATTCTCCTGCAGATGCCAGAATGGCCCTGGAGAACAGTGCCCAAAACTGGACTGGAACCGGTGTGTCTAAATTAGCCTAAAGGGGCCAGTAAAGGCTGGACTGATCTCAATCCCTAGAAGTCTCCTGACCACTTCAGCAACAGGCTGGTTGCTGAGGCGTTCCAGATTGATCCATGCAAAAACTCTACTGGATTAAGAGGGCAAACACTACTTTAAAGCTGGAACTCAGGATAACTTAAGGCTGCCTGGCACACATTGGGGACCAGGTGAAGGTGACATTAAGAGGAGACAGCAGGAAAAAGGGGTCGCTGGAGCATGTTTGTGCCACAGTGGGGAGCAAGACAGTCTAGGTCAAGTGAGGAAAAAGGAATTGTGATCACCTTCAAATTGCTTCCTTGAGAAATGAAAATGGTGGTGTGGAAGTGCTCCACTAAAAATTGAAAGGAAATCACATGATGGAAAATGGAAGGAAAAAGGGTTAAATCCACACCATCACAACTGGTAATATCTGCAGCATGGATGGGTTGCAATATTTTATTTAGTATTTATTTACACTTTTTGCCTTACCTCCCCATTGATATAGCATACTTTCCCTCCCCAGAGCTTTTATAAGCCACCATTCTCTTAAAGAGATATATTGTATAATGCTATATTTTTATTTGTATGTATTCGAGATTCTCACATTCTTCCCAGTTTTATGTGATATGCAGAACTGATTCAATGAATAAAGCATGGCTTGGTTTAGGGAAGCAAACTACAGCTTAGAACCCTGATTTGATGTTGGCTTGCTAATTCCAACAATCGGGACTTATTTGTGGCTTATTCCTAGTTTGTTTTTAGGCTGTGCCTCAGCTGGTAACCAATTCACAGATAGACTTAGGGAAGCTTGCTATGATTAATTTTCTGTTTGAGAAGATTGAATTTGGGGTGGTTTTGGCTTTTTAGTTAAATTTCTGCATATTTATTTCAGCCACACTGGGGCCTGTTAGCAGACAGAAAGGTGGTATATGTGTGTGTATAACCATGGTTACATAACCATGGTTTGAGTACTTCTCTTGAAAGATTTGAGACAGAATCTTATACAAATAAAACTAAAGCCAAGGATTTCACAAGAATGAGGTAAGTGAGTATGAACATAACCCCTGTGGTTAGTTTGGCTAGTTCACTGTGTGTTATGCAAACCCAGACAGGTATATCAATTGAATTAACCATGGTTTTGTTAACTATGGATTGTGACATTCTAACAGAACCAATACTTTGAAGAGAATTCCAAAGCCCTCAATTCTCCAAACCACCATCTCTGAAGAAAATCTTACCTTAGTAAAAATAAAATGTATGAAGCCACCTTCAAACGAGATGTTGAGCATTGATTGGCCATATCCACAATGTCCTGTTGTATGTGTGGCATTTGGAACAATATTAAAATATTCTAGATCATCCTGTGACATAGGCAAGACATCAGTGCATTAATTTCAGCAAAGACTGACAAATTATTATTGCTTAGAAATTTAGAGAGAGAGAGAGAATCATAGCTGTGCCTCTCATCTTGAACGACCCTGATTTTAAATGGAGAGTCATCTGGCTGGAACCAGGTTGGGGAAAGCTGGATTAGGCACTTCTGACAATGAAAGGAACAGAAACAAAGGGGATGGGAGAGCTACAGCGGCTTACCGTTTTTGTGTTTGTAACAATCATTGTCAAGCCAATTAAGGCTTTAACACAATCTGTGGTTCCATTGGAAACACTGTAAGCACCTGTAATAGCTGGTGATGGTTGAAATGCAAGTGTTGGTCCAGCTGGAGTTATCAGCGTAGGTGGAGCGGTCTGGACAGATGTCATGTTCTTGTGGGCTCCAACACTTGTTTTTTCAGTGGTTGTGTGTTTCCTCAGCTTTGTAGTGTGCTAGTCAGTTGCCCTGGAGACAGTCTTATATACATTTCCCTTAGTTGTGACCAGAACAGGAGTTACCCTTTTCTGACTAGTTGATAGTCGCAGTTTTGAGGTTGTTTCTTGAGGGACCCTTCTTGTTTTTAAGGCTTTGTGGGTTTCAGTCCAATCAGTTTGTGGTTCAGACCGCAAAACTGTTGCCCCTGCAGCCGCTATAGATTTCCACACAGTCGGGCTCTGTAGGGTTGGCAGACAACAATGTAAGAGCCACGGTATCTTCTGCCCCCTGTGCAGAGCCTGTAATTTTGTCAATGGGATTGATTCTGCCTTTAACATCTTAGTTTTAGGCCCTGAAGGAATGGCTGAGGTAACCAGTTGTGCAAGTCCATGGCCTAATTGATTAGCCAAAGCTTGTGGCTGATGGTATGGATGAATTGTGGCTTGGTAATTGGAAGGAGACAAGCTGTAAGGAAATGAAGCTCTCCGCAGAAATGAGGTGGGTTGTAGAGTTGTCCTCTCTGGACGTTCTTTATCCAGCACATTACCAGTGCAAGAAAAAACTGTTGTACACAGAAAAGAGAGTTAATGTTGTTTTCAACCCACTTTCCTTGTCATGCATGTCCTTGAACTGGCTTCATGTACCTCAAGGAAAAGTGAAGCCTTTTCTCCTCAGCCTAGGGTTCTTGGGGTACGTTCTGAACTTGCTCCCTATTATGGAATCTGTGATTATGAAAGGTTGCTGCTGCTGATAGGAGGAGAAGGAGGGGAAGGGGAAGAAGAGGAGGAAGAGGAAGAAGAATGCTTTACATTTAGCATCTTGCAATCCTTTCAGAATTTTTCAAACATACAATTTTTGAACCAATTTCACACTAATTCTATTTCTATCGGAATATTTCTTTTGGTTCCAAAATAGGGGTCATGCAAGGGTCTTCCCCCTTCATGGATCACTGCCTTGTCATGGCGAAGGGGCTTGCGTAACTCAGTGAAGCCATGAGCTATACCGTGCAGGGCCACCCAAGACGGACAGGTCATGACAGAGAGTTCTGACAAAATGTGGTCCACTGGAGAAGGAAATGGCAACCCACTCCAGTATTCTTGCCAAGAAAACCCCATGGACAATGTTAAAAGGCTAAAAGATATGACGCCGGAAGATGAGCCCCTCAGGTCGGAAGGTGTCCAATATGCTACTGGGGAAGAGCGGAGGGCAATTCCAAGTAGCTCCAGAAAGAGTGAAGCGGCTGGGCCAAAGCCGAAAGGACGTTCAGCTGTGGATGTATCTGGAAGCGAAAAGAAGGTCCGATGCTGTAAAGAACAATATTGTATAGGTACATGGAATGTAAGATCTATGAACCAAGGCAAGCTGGATGTGGTCAAACATGAGATGACAAGATTAAACATCGACATCTTGGGAATCAGCGAATTGAAATGGACGGGAATGGGTGAATTTAATTCAGGTGACCATTATATCTACTACTGTGGGCAAGAAACCCTTAGAAGAAATGGAGTTGCACTCATAGTCAATAAGAGAGTGGGAAAGGCAGTAATGGGTTACAACCTCAAAAATGACAGAATGATCTCAGTGCGTATCCAGGGCAAACCATTCAACATCACAGTAATCCAAGTCTATGCCCCAACCACTGATGCCAAAGAAGCTGAAGTTGACCAGTTCTATGAAGACCTACAACACCTTCTAGAACTAGCACCAAAAAAAGATGTCCTTTTCATCATAGGGGATTGGAATGCGAAAGTAGGAAGTCAAGGAGTAATCGGAATAACAGGCAAGTTTGGCCTTGGAGTACAAAATGAAGCAGGGCAAAGGCTAATAGAGTTCTGTCAAGAGAACAAACTAGTCATAGCAAACACTCTTTTCCAACAACACAAGAGACGACTCTACACATGGACATCACCAGACGGTCAATACCGAAACCAGATTGATTATATACTTTGCAGTCAAAGATGGAGAAGCTCTATACAGACAGCAAAAACAAGACCAGGAGCTGACTGTGGCTCAGATCATGAGCTTCTTACTGCAAAATTTAGGCTTAAATTGAAGAACGTAGGGAAAACCACTAGACCACTCAGGTATGACTTAGATCATGTTCCTTATGAGTATACAGTGAAGGTGATGAATAGATTTAGAGGATTAGATTTGGTAGACAGAGTGCCTGAAGAACTATGGACGGAGGTCCGTAACATTGTACAGGAGGCAGCAACTAAAACCATCCCAAAGAAAAAGAAATGCAAGAAAGCAAAATGGCTATCTGATGAGGCTTTACAAATAGCTGTGGAAAGAAGGAATGCGAAAAGCAAGGGTGAAAGGGAAAGATATAAGCAACTGAATGCAGATTTCCAGAGAACAGCAAGAAGAGATAAAAAGGCCTTCTTAAATGAACAATGCAAAGAAATCGAGGAAAACAATAGAATGGGAAAGACTAGAGATCTCTTCAAGAAAATTGGAGATATCAAAGGAACGTTTAGTGCAAAGATGGGCATGATAAAGGACAAAAAAGGCAGGGACCTAACAGAAGCAGAAGAGATTAAAAAGAGGTGGCAAGAATACACAGAAGAACTATACAAGAAAGATCTTAATGTCCCTGATGTCCATACTGGTGTGGTCACTGACCTTGAGCCGGACATCCTAGAGAGTGAAGTCAAGTGGGCCTTAGGAAGCATTGCTAACAACAAAGCTAGTGGAGATGACAGTATTCCAGCTGAGTTATTTAAAATACTAAAAGACGATGCTGTTAAAGTGCTGCACTCAATATGCCAGCAAGTTTGGAAAACGCAACAGTGGCCACAGGATTGGAAAAGGTCAGTTTATGTTCCAATTCCAAAGAAGGGCAATGCCAAAGAATGCTCAAACTATCGCACAATTGCACTCATTTCACATGCTAGCAAGGTTATGCTCAAAATCCTACAAGCTAGGCTTCAGCAGTACGTGAACCAAGAACTACCAGATGTACAAGCTGGGTTTCGAAGAGGCAGAGGAACTAGAGATCAAATTGCCAACATTCGCTGGATCATGGAGAAAGCACGAGAGTTCCAGAAAAACATCTACTTCTGCTTCATTGACTATGCAAAAGCCTTTGATTGTGTGGATCACAACAAACTGTGGCAAATTCTTAAAGAGATGGGGGTACCAGACCACCTTACCTGTCTCCTGAGAAATCTGTACGCGGGCCAAGAAGCAACAGTTAGAACCGGTCATGGAACAACCGATTGGTTCAAAATAGGGAAAGGAGTACGACAAGGCTGTATACTGTCACCCTGCTTATTTAACCTATATGCAGAGTACATCATGAGAAATGCCAGGCTGGAAGAATCAAAAGCTGGAATAAAGATTGCAGGGAGAAATATCAACAACCTCAGATATGCAGATGATACCACCCTAATGGCAGAAAGTGAAGAAGAACTAAAGAGCCTCTTGATGAGGGTGAAAGAGGAGAGTGCAAAAGCTGGCTTGAAACTCAACATTAAAAAAACTAAGATCATGGCATCTGGGCCCATCAATTCCTGGCAAATAGAAGGGGTAGAAATGGAAGCAGTAACAGACTTCATGTATTTGGGCTCGAAGATCACCGCAGATGGAGACTGCAGCCATGAAATTAAGAGACGCTTGCTCCTTGGGAGGAAAGCTATGGCAAACCTAGATAGCATATTAAAAAGCAGAGATGTCACCTTGCCGACAAAGATCCGCATAGTCAAAGCTATGGTTTTTCCAGTAGTAATGTATGGCTGTGAGAGCTGGACCATAAAGAAGGCTGAGCGCCGAAGAATTGATGCCTTTGAACTGTGGTGCTGGAGAAGACTCTTAAGAGTCCCCTGGACTGCTAGGAGGTCAAACCAGTCAATCTTAAAGGAAATCAACCCTGATTGCTCATTGGAAGGATTGATAATGAAGCTCAAGCTCAGATACTTTGGTCACCTAATGCGAAGAGAGGACTCTTTGGAAAAGACCCTGATGCTGGGAAAGATTGAAGGCAAAAGGAGAAGAGGACGGCAGAGGATGAGATGGTTAGATAGCATCACTGAAGCAATGAGCATGAAATTGAGCAAACTCAGGGAGGCAGTGAAGGACAGGAAGGCCTGGCGCAATATGGTTCATGGGGTCACGAAGAGTCGGACACGACTTAACGACTGAACAACAAAAAGGGTCTTCCATTTCCTGCTTCCTGCTCTCTGTCATAGGGTTTTTCCGTACTGCTGAGCTGAAAGTGTTACCTGCCCATTCTTGCACTCAGAGAAAACAGCCCTGCCATGAAATGTGCTGTGCCCATTGGCATTTGCTATCCTGCTGCAATTGCTTCCGTTCTCAGTCACTGCAAACCTGATTTCTCTCCAAGGTTATGAGTAGCAAAGATTAACAGAAGTTGCACAATTTGAGGTTGCCCTTGGGCAATATCAAAATAAGAGATTGCTTTAATACTTTTACAACTAAAGGCCACTTCAGTTTGTTTTACTCGTGGGCCAGGAATGAGAGGGCAAGAGCATAGGATGAGGAAGATGAGGGTTACTAGGACATGACTGTGCCATGGTTTGGTCAAGTGGGGACACAGCCAATGACTCTTTGCCATGGTGGACTTGATCAATCTTGGAACTCTCTCTTTTGCATCAGTTAGGATCACAAGCATGGTTAAGAACTGCAACACTCATTACAAAGGATACAAAGTGGGTATGATGCCCTCAGTCCCAACATATTTGGTGAATGCCAGGTTGGATAAAATCTATTTCATGACAGAATTTTCCTGCCAATTGTTTGCCTTAATCTCTGACAAACTACGTCCTGTATGCTCAAAACTGAACCTTCTCTTGCATGCAAATATAATTCTAACACATACAAGTAACATAACATGTAGCCAACACTGCAGATGTCCACTCACCTCCAGCTGTGATGAGAAGAAATTCGATTAGTAGCTTCCACCAATTCATAGTGTAACCACTTTAAAGCTAAACTGAATTATTGCAATAGAAAGGTTTTGTGGGGGGGAGGGGAGAGGGAATAAGGCCACGTTTCAGTCCTCAAGGCACCACAATTATCTTGGTGGTTTTTCCTTCCTACTAGCAGGTTCACTCAGCCACTTCTCTGGAGAACAAGAAATCTGCTGTTCTCTCGTGAAGAGTTCTGATCAAAGGGGAAGTAGAGCTCAAGAAGAGTGAAATTTCTGGGTTATACAGGCAGTCAGTAAGTCACATACAAGGAGAAAAGGGTGGAGTAAAGCCTTTTGAGCATGCTTTCTAAAAAGTTGGTGGAGCTGAAATCAAAAGCAAGGTTGCAGAAGCTCTGACCGGTTCATTTCATTTTCTAAGAACCATATTGTTAAAATTCTGCAATAGGTATTTTTATCTGAGCAGAAGAATGAGATTCCAGAGGCAAATGGATTCATCCTGATTATCTAGAACCATCTTGCTGATTCTCAGAAGCAGAAAGAAAAGGATAAAAAGCCTTATGGTGTTCCCCCCACCCATTTTCTTGGAAACTATGGGAACCTTATTCCCAGTGCTACACAACTGAAAACAAGGAATGATTCCTGCAGAATTTTAATAAACCCCAAACCAAGTATTCCTGGCTCCTAATCCTGACTGAGGTTGTCAATTAAGCAGAAAAAACATGACAGCATTAGTTTGGTTTCTAACCAGTTACCAGAAACCAGATTTTTTACAAAATGGTGTTAACATCTCATTTCATTAATTGTTTTGTTGTAACTGAAGAAGAGAAGTCTTGAATTATCAAAGGAATGGGATTTATTAAGTAGATGCTTCACAGCCATAATGAAAGTAATGTATGATGGTTCTCTAAAAGGCCCTGATACAGGTTGCCTTTTTTCTTGGGAAATTTCAAAAACCTCCCAATGAGTTAGAGCGGTGTTTCTCAACCTTAGCAACTTTAAGATATGTGGACTTCAACTCCCAGAATTCCCCAGCCGGCTGGCTGAGGAATTCTGGGAGTTGAAGTCCACATGTCTTAAAGTTGCTAAGGTTGAGAAACACTGAGTTAGAGACTGATATCTCAAGTTTTGCTGGATAACATAAATACATTGAGAAATCCTCCACATTAGAATATCTTATCCTGCATTTTGAAAAAAATCAGTAAAGAAAGAAAAGGTCAGGAAAATCTGATTGGTTTTATCATATGGCAGAAATATTGAAGAATAAACTGTAAAAGTACATTAAAACAGTATATTAAGTGAAACAAACCAACATTAAAATAAATCAAGGTCCTATATTACCAAAAGCCTAGATAGTTTTCCTTGTCTAAGTTGAGGGTTGATTGGAGAGTAATCTTACTAATCCAGCATGAGCCTTTAAACTATAGTATGTTGGCTCAGATACCAGTTCTTGAAAATGTTCACTGCTGTTCTTTTGGCTGAATGTGAAGTTCACATTCCGCTACCTTTTTAGTTCAGAATTCTTAAACCAAACACAAAATCACAACCAGTCAGTTTCATCACACAGACCTGAGTATCACGCATATCTCAGTTAACAAACCCCTCTGAAAGTTGGGGAACTTGTTTGTCTTGCCTTGATTTCCCATAACAGCCTTTCCCTCTGAAAGATGGTTAAATCTAGGGTTTAAAATTATGGAGCTGTGCCACTATTTGAATCAAAGCTGTGAAACGTTGATGATGCCTCTACCTCCAATGTTGCTTTTTATAGATTCTTTCTTCTGGAATAGCTTGTTTCACTGCGGCTTCTGGAGTAATATTGTCAGCTGGATTGCACCAGGGACAAGGAAACCCTACAGACAGTGTAGCTCTCAACGGGCAAGGATGTTAATTGCCTAAAATGGCCCTCCTGCTCTCTGTGGCATGCTTGACAGAGAGGCAGAACTGCACACCTGCCCCCTTTTCCTTCAGAAGCATTCCAAGACTACCCATCTATATTAGGGAGAAGTTTTGTTCTCATCACTGCGATGGAGAATTGAAATTAATTGGTGATCAGGATTGCTCCTCGGCTGAAGCACATCCAGGTGGAACTCCCATTAACTTCAAAGTCCCAAATGTTGGGGTAGGATTTTATAGGTTAATCAAATAAAAAGCACATGACCCCAAACCATGTCTCTTGCTTAACAATCACTGTTTGCAGGACATCATAATTTATGCACATCAAGAAGCTGGAAAAGGCTATGCCAGGATGATCCACCTTAAGACAATGTAAGGACAGGTCCACTGAAATAAGGACAGTTGGAATGTAATTGTTCATAACTAGCAATAACCAATCTCTTCTTTTTCTCTTATTGTTCCTTACAGACCTGATAAATGTTCAGCACAGCCTCACATAACCCTTTTGCTTTTCCTTCCTGACATCATGGAAGCTTTCAAAGACAATGTGTGGAACCTTTCGATTTTCAGTCAGAGTAACTGAGGAGATAAAATCTCTAAAATGGAGGGAAGATAGTTGCAACACATAACCCCTATGAACTTCTTGAGGAAAGTTTCTGTTGTGTAAACGAGTGTGACAACATGAGAAGCTTCCTTTAGTGAAAGAATACATTCCAAAATTACATTTCCTAAAGCCTTCTTGCCTCCTCGTGGGCAAGGTTTGTATTACAAGCAGTTTTGATCTGGTTTCTTTGAAGGCTTCCAAAGCTTTGATCTTGCAATTCCTTTGCTTAATTCACCTAATTTTAAAGGCTGCCATGGCCATCGCCTCACGTTTCTAACACTCACATATTTCTTAGCAATGCCTCTTTTTGTTCATTTCTTACCAAAAAAAAGTTTGTTAAAGATAGAAAAAGGAAATAATGTTTTGGCTGTGCTTTTTGTTGCATAGCAGTGATTCTAGCTTGATATTTAATAGTCACACTTTTGTAGCATGTTAGCTACAGTCATTCCAACACAGTAAAATACCCATAATAAGTACGTCCTGAGTTTTATTGGCTGAGCAAGAACAGCCTAATGTTAGTTTATACTATCAGGACTTGGAGTTACATACCCTACTCAAGAAAATGATGCTCAATAATTTAATTCTGATTTAGTCACTCCGTTTTTGGCTCTGACATGATTCTCCGATAATTAAAAAAAAAATTTTAATGGATGGATCATAGGACACTTCTGACTAGTTTTGCACGCTAAACCCACAATGGTTTCATACTGGCCCCCGTGTTTATGTATTTTGTTAGCCAGGCTCCTCCTAATCAAAAATTAGCTTGGGAAAGGAGATTTTTCTTTCAAAAATGGGCAAAAATTAAGGTATCTGCCTCCCCTCCGACTAATTTTGCTGCTGCATTTAACGTAAGAAAAATACAAATGGTGGATTCAGTCAGTTAATGGCACATCTCCTTTGGCTGTCCATGTTTTGGTTTTATCCTCTGAGATGGATTGATCTTATTTTCATGTCACACTTAAAATTAAAGTAAGGAAAAAGATCACAAGGAATTTTGTAATATGGTATTTATAATTCTTATAAAGTCAAAACAAGGACTAGTTTTACACAGTTCATAATGGTCTATTTACAGAAAGTTCAGCTTCACACAAACACACATTTTGTAATACATTCATACATTCGGTCCTGATACAAGAAACAAGGGAAGAAAGCAGAATTCTCCTGCCTCTCTTCCAGCAGTAATGAACCACAAATAACATTATCCTCAACGTGGAAAACAAATTTTAAAATTACAGATCTTGGGCCAAGTAATCAAGGATGTCTGCAGGGGAGACATAACAAAGTCAAGAAGGTGGCCATGATGGTGCAACTGAAGCCCCGCCCTTTTATATTGATATGTATAAAAAGGGGTGGGGCTTTGGTTAGGTGGACATGGCCGCCATCTTGGTTTTTTTTTTTTTTTAATCCTCCTCTCCCACAGACGCCCCTGCAAATAACAACTGCAGAAGGAGTTTTAGCAGCAGAATTTAGCAGCTATGAGGCTTACGTTCGCAATACAGAAGGAGATGGTTTTAAATAGCATGGTATCTTTCTAATCCCCAGATGTTTCACAGCTGTTCAGTGTATCTAAGGAAAGAATGGGAAAGCTAGGGATTGTGATGCAAATATAGCTAGAAGGTGCCAAAGTGTTCTAAGTGAATCTCTCCGTTGTGTCCGAACACCGTCTCCTTTCTGCAAGAGCAGAAATATGTCCTATCCATCAGGTTCTACTGCACGTCATCCCCAACCCCCTTTTTTGCAACTCATGGAAATGTACAACCTCCTAATCACGCCACTGAAAGTGGGCAATGTAAGGTTTTTTTAAAAAAACAAACCAATATGGTAAGAGTCTCTTGACCAAGGGATCAAGAGGGCAATCGAAAGGGCACTGCAGTGTGTGTGAGTGTGCAGCAGGCATCCGTTGTACAAATGCAGACACGCAGAAAATGAGGCATTTGCCCACAGACCTCTCTTGATGAGTTGAGATGGAACCAATATTTTTTATTTATGCCTCAAGATTGTTGTCACTGTGAATCCTGATCAATTAGTGTAATACTTAGGAAAGCAGAACAGAAATTAAAAGACATCCGAATGGAATTTCCCATTATTTAAAGTTACACTCTGTCATTACAACTCTTTTCACACATGCACGGTTTGGGGAACCAGTTTATCCCATACAGGTTGCATTATCTTCTCATATTGTTTGGCTCAGTTGCTTTGAATGCCATGGGACCTGGAAGCCCATCTGGAACTTAAAACCCCTAAAACTTGGACTGTTGCAATCACAATTATAGATGATTCCCAGGTGTGTTTTATTTTTGTTTTAATAATATAGTACCAGCTTTGGGTCACAAATCTTTGTCTCCTTTAATTGTCATACAGTCTTGATCCTGAGGTATGGATTCTACATGGACCTTTAATCCCTTTGGAGATACAGTTAAAAAGAATGCTGATCAGATTGGCCAACTCTTGTAGTATGAAAAAGCTGGGGATTAATTAGGGAATTTTTTAAAAGGTGGTTTTCAACAGCAAAAACATGAAGGGCAAATGGATTATTCAAGCTCAGCTAACAGAACCATGTGCCCCCTTCAAATATCTGGGGGTTACTTTCCATGAACCTTTAGCCTAGAAAGCAGGGCTGGAGGTACCATGCATGACTATATAATGGTCTAATGCAAGGGGAATCTTAACATTTTACTATTCTAGGGAGGGGGTCCAGCAGCAAATTATCCCAGCCCTCAAAATCTTTCTGACCAAAGTATAATCTTGTGGTTTCTATGTGCAGTAGAACCTGGGTGGTCTGCAGGGTGTGCTTCAAAAAGATGGCAGCCATGATGGTGCCACAGACATAAAAACAGGTGGAACTTCAATTGCACCATTGTGGCCTCCATCCTGCGGCACTCTTGGGCTGAGCCCAAAGGTTACAGTACTTTCAAGAATATGGTGAACCTCACTCAGCAGCTTGAGAATAAGCTCAAACTTACCCTCAAACTCTATCTTATTTTATGTGTTACGACCTGGGGGTACAATAAAACTCATTCTATTCTGTAGTTGGCGTGCAACTTTCTTTCTCCATATTGATGCACAAAAGTTTCGGTGAACAGCCACGCATGCCAGAAACTTGTTGCAGTTGCATGAACAAGCTTCCCAAATTTCTGTGAAGAACAGTAGAAAAATGTCATGAGTATCAGCCAACACCCTCCTATTTCCCTATATAGAAATTCATGAAAGGAGGAAGTAAACCATCCACATTTCCAATCTTATATTTCCACGTCCTGAAAACAGAATAAAGTAATGCCTGCAAAATGATTTGGGAAGGTGGGCGGGGAGGTTAGGGTATATGTTGGGAAAAGAAAACTGTTCATTTATTTATTTGTTATTTATTTAGCAAATGTATATTCTGAAGTTATTTCCCAGGGGCCTCTATCTCCATTTGAAAACAAAAACCCTCAGAATTGGTCCAAGAAAATTGTCCATTTTGTCACCACATTCACTGATGTGATCTTGAAGACTTCAGGCAGCCACAGATGGCTGACCCCGATCTGAGCCAAGTTTGTTTTAACCACAGTTTATCAAGCAAGTTGTGACAGCTTGGTTCGCATAGGACACTAAGCCAAAAGCAAGCAAATCCCAACAGCATGACATGTGACCAAGGTCACAGAGCAAAGGGCTGAGATGGTGTAGTTTAGAGCAGTGTTTCTCAAAACCTCGGCGACTTTAAGGTGTGTGGACTTCCACTTTTTGAAGTTGAAGTCCACACATCTGAACGCTGCCAAGTTTGAAAAACAGTGCTTTAGAGGGCAGGTTGGGGACTTGATGACTGCATGCTTTTCTGCATTCAAAAGGAGCACGTGGGGGACTTCATAGTGATGCTACCTGGGTGAAGAATCACCAACTGCTGTGGCCTCATCCCCATTGGCCAGGCTGGCAGCAGAGGTGTGGCATCGCTTGACCACTGCAGCCAATCAGGGCTTGGGATGCATGTCCTGCGCAGTTTGCACTTATCAGCCGCTCTTTGTCTCCAGCACTTTTCCTTGGACTGGCAGGATTGGATGGCACATACGCATTCTCTTAATACCACCAGGTGTTTAACCCAGAAGTCAATTGACTGACCCTTTTTCATGTTCCCACAAAATGCTACCTCCCCTATCTTAAGCAAGCAAGTTGTGGGAATGGGGCCAATCGGGCATCCAGAGGGAGGAGGCAAAATCAGCAAGATGGCGGATAGAGCATTGTAGCACAAGCTCCTCCCCTTTTGAACATGCATTTAGAAGGGGCAGGGTTTGCATTGCAAATGTAATGGTACGTGGGAACGACTTGGGAGACGGGGGAAGAGAAGGGAACAGTCAGATAAGCGGTAGCTGAGCCCACAGAAGGAATGGGGTGTGGCAACGTCTCAGAAGGGACCCTCCCTAGTTTCTTGGGCTGTAAAGGCAATGGGGGGAGAGATGTTCTTTCAGACTTGCAAGATTCTGTAATATAAACTTACAATAAAGTTAGAGCTAGTATTTCTGAGTGTGCTTCTTGTCTGGACTGCCTCGCAAGGCTGACATCAAGGTTCCTCCTGCCATTTTGCTGATTTTGTCCCCCCCCCCCCGTTAGACACCCCTAGGGCCCACACATGTGTTTGCTGATCAAATAATTTGGCTCTACACCTAATTTTCCATCTTTAAAACAAGATTGGGAGTGGGCCACTTTATAACAGAGCTGAACTGCTTATGACTCTGCAAACTGAAGACATTTTATAGGTTTATTTATTATTAGATTTATATCCCACCTCTCCTTCGTGCAACTCAGGGTAATGGATATAATGCTCCCTCCTCCTATTTTCCCCACAAAAACAACCCTGTGAGGTGGGTTGGGCTGAGAGAGAGTGACTGGCCCAAAGTCACCCCTGCCAGCGTTCACAACTGAATAATAAGAAACAAAATGCTAACCAAACAAAGGGTCAATGTTGTTGTTGTTATTATATTACTATTATAATATTATTATTCATAGTACTATTACAGTTGCATTTATTAATTTCATATAATTGTTGTTTGGGGATCGATGAACAATCTGAAACTTCATGAAGGGGTTGATGAGCTGAAGAGTCTGGGGACCACTGCCCTAAACTGAATTGTAATGTGGCACATTTAGCAGGAAAATGCCTAACATTTCAGCCATAGCCTTGCAGGACAAAGCGTTATTCCAGGAAAATTCTTTGCTTTTATGTGGGATTCCAGGATCAGCCAAACTGTTCAAGCAGCCACGGCCAATTACTGATGTTCCAGTCAAGAGGCATGCAATCTGAGAGGTGCATCACTTGGGCCATTGCTAAGGCTCCAGGAGCACAACTTTCAGATTATGTTGAGTTGTGACATGCCAGGGGTCAGAGAAGATTCTTTGGATTTCTCTTGATTGACCAGGCTTCTATATAGTACCCACTGAGTCATCCTAGTCCTACATTTAAAAAAAAAAGTTTTGAACATGACACTACCAGCAGATTTGCGGAACCTAACTTTCCCATTCACCATGAAAATGTCTTCATGCAAAACACTTTTACATCTAATTTCCTCCCTCTGGTGCTCACATGCGCCTTGAATCCTGCAAATTGAAAGGCCTATGGCAAATCGTGACATTGTTCAGAGGGCTGCAATGCTTTTTCCTGAAATATTATGACATGGCAAGAAACCTTCAAGAGACAACATGTTCTCCTTGACAGTCATTCTCTTCGCAAGTGCCTCAATGTTGGGGGGACATTATATAGGGATGCATTAAATATTGGGGTGGGGGAAGGAACTCTGCATTTTAATCCAGAGCCCAGCATAAGACAATGCCCAAATGCATTCTACACAAGTGTAAAACACTGAATTGCAGCATTAGACAGAACTGTCAGCATTGGATGCAAAACTTCTGGGGGGGGACAAAGCTGCCTTGTTGATGCCACGAACACACCCCAGAATTGCCTTCATGAAAGCCCTCTCCTCATCCCCTTTTTGAGTTACAAACTGCCTATTTGCTTCCAGTTAGCATCCAAAACACCCTGTAGACAAAAGAACATAACCCAAAGCAGGTTACACCTTTCGCTGTTGTGCAAAGGTGCAACCATTGGCTCAGGTTCTGGAATTGCACTTTCTTCGCTCAGCTTCCTTTTTTGGTGCTCCCTGTTTCTGATTGTCTTGAGATGCAGCACGGAAGTGGATCGAGCCACAGAAAACAAGAGGCTGGGCAGCTCATCCGAACCAGCAAAGGAACACGAGGAATTTTGTCCAGCAGAACATTGACTTGAGAATTTGGAGATCCGAGTTTCACGAATCCAGCATTCAGCCCTGGAAGCTGAGGGTGTATAACTCTCTGTTGTTGTCAGTCTAATTTAGACGATGCCTTTTTTGACGTTCAAAAACGCAGTGCAAAAAAGCATACAGTGGGTGTGTTTTGTCGAATACTAAGATAACTTTGACCCCTTTAAAATTTAACTTATTTTCAAATTTACTAGCTCGGCCAGGCTTCTTCTTCTTCTTCTTCTATGTATTTCATGTTGACAAAATATTGAATTCTGAAATCCAGAGCTTGGGGAAAAGGCAATTTGGTCCAGCATCTCCAGGTAAACAGAGAAGATTGAGCCCTGAGGAAATGCTTCCCGGTGTGCTCAGCTTCCAGCTTTCTGTCCAGCTGTTAAGCTTCTGTTCAGCTCCCCCACCTTCATATCTGAGTTTGTGGATGCAGTGCTGTGCGTATCGCTGTAGACATCTGAAATGGGAATGCACCAACAGTATCAATAATACTGATTTACCTTTTAGAGATGCCTATGTGGAAACTTTCCCTGGTGTTAATTTTCTGCTGGAGGTTCCTGCTAGGTAGTGAATTGCCAACACAACCTTGAAACTCTTCCTGAACTGAAAGCAGCTCACATAACAAAGTTGCATTTTTCATTAATACCCCATCACATTCCACATTCCTTCCTTCCCATTCTTATCTACCTACAACTAAAGAGTAGTGCACCCTCATTTCTTAAGGCCTTACATATTCTTCATGGTTAGTGATGGCCTACCAAAATAATGTACTTCTCTAAAAAGCATGGCTGAAGGTCCATTAACTTGGAAGATAGACCCTGAAAGCAACAGATTATTCAGTAAAGATAACAAGACAGGTAAGATTTTGGATTTGGCTTCAAAAAGCAGTGGAAGGAGGGGTGGTTGGATGAAGTTTAGAAAAATGCCCTGTTACTTACTAATTTGCTAATTTTGTGTGCCTATCTGCATCCCCTGTTTGGGATATTAGTGAATACATTAATATGACAAGAATAGTCCAGTTCACCAATCCTCTGTCTTCCCAAGGAAATGATATTCCAGAAATTCTCACTGCTTGGGAATGCACATGTGCAAAATTAAATAAGCAACATAAACCTTTTCAAACTCTGCTATGGTTACCTGAACTGCTGATTCTACAGATGCTGTGGGCTTCCCCTTCTGCTGGCTGTAATAGACTGGAAGGTATCCAGTCCGTTTTCTCCGAAACCAGCTTCTTCACTAACCTGAGTGTTGGAAAAAAAGGGATTAATTTCCTTTTTTTCACATTTCAGCCACTGCTGGTATAGTGTGCAATGTTTCTGAGTTAATACAGGATGGTAAAGTTAATCCACATAAAAATACTTGTTGCAGAAAGGAATCAGAGGGTGGGAAATATTCAGAGACAAATCCAACTCTAACTGAATATATCTAATATTAGTAAAGAAAAATTTTGTTCCAGGCAAACTAGTCACTCCTGACAATTTCACAAATGCATTTGTGTAGATTTCTTGGCATCGGTACTGAAGTGGTATGCAATTGGCTACTTCTGGATTTTTCTTTTCTTCTTCTTTCTAATTCTTGTAGTTTATGGCTCTGGTCTTTCCTGCAGTTCCCATTGGTATACTAACCAAGTCCAACCCCAACTGCCATCTTGCTGATTTTGGCTCCTTCCTCCGGGTGCCCCTGATTGGCCATTCCCAACAACCTACATGCTTGGGTAGGGGAGGTGGTGTTTTGTGGGAACATCAAAAAGGGGTCAGTCAATTGACTCATGGGTTAAAGTCCACCTGGTGGTGTTAAGAGAACGCATATGTGCCATCCAATCCTGCCAGTCCAAGGAAAAGTGCTGGAGACAAAGAGCGGCTGATAAGTGCAAACTGTGCTGCGCAAAACTTTGACAGCATAGGACACGCATCCCAAACCATGATTGGCTGCAATGGTCAAGTGATGCTATGCCTCTACTGCCGGCCTGGCCAATGGGGATGAGGCTAGCAGTTCAGGGAGTCAGTGCTCTCCGGGTGCAAGGGCTCATGGGATATTAGGCATTGCTAGGGAAGGCAGGTGGGGGCTTTGTCATCCTAAAGCGGTGATCTTTCACCCAGGAAGCATGATGGCGTGCTCGGATTAGCTGTTTTGAGATCAGCTGTCACCTCCACACCATAAACTCCCATTCATCAGTTCTAGATCTGGACTAAATAAATAATTTCTTTAAAACCGGCTTGACTACAGAATCCAATCCTTTCCTTTCCTTTCCTTTCCTTTCCTTTCCTTTCCTTTCCTTTCCTTTCCTTTCCTTTCCTTTCCTTTCCTTTCCTTTCCTTTCCTTTCCTTTCCTTTCCTTTCCTTTCCTTTCCTTTCCTTTCCTTTCCTTTCCTTTCCTTTCCTTTCCTTTCCTTTCCTTTCCTTTCCTTTCCTTTCCTTTCCTTTCCTTTCCTTTCCTTTCCTTTCCTTTCCTTTCCTTTCCTTTCCTTTCCTTTCCTTTCCTTTCCTTTCCTTTCCTTTCCTTTCCTTTCCTTTCCTTTCCTTTCCTTTCCTTTCCTTTCCTTTCCTTTCCTTTCCTTTCCTTTCCTTTCCTTTCCTTTCCTTTCCTTTCCTTTCCTTTCCTTTCCTTTCCTTTCCTTTCCTTTCCTTTCCTTTCCTTTCCTTTCCTTTCCTTTCCTTTCCTTTCCTTTCCTTTCCTTTCCTTTCTCTTTAAATCTTCTCTTTCAACTTGCGTTCAACCCAGAGAAAAGCATTGCTTTCCTTTAATTATGATTTTAAAATTCTATGAGCACATGTATAACTTACTTACCATTGTCCATTTTCGCCTTCCTGAATAAACTGCACTAGATCTCCATCCTCTAGGGTGAGAGAGTCTGGGAAACAAGTGTCAAAACTTCCTTCTACCCGGTATAGATTGGATCCCTAAAAATGAATGAAACAAAGCCACAGATGCAGTTATTCCAAAAACTGGCCAGTGATATTTTACTGATGCACTGCAAATGTTCATTAATATAGGCCACCCCGGGAAAATAGAAGTGAGGTATAAAAAGATTATAGATACATAAATGATCAACAATATTTGGAACAGCAGTGACTATATTTTAATCTCTGCAAAGGTATGTGGGAATGACCTTGGGAGACAGGAGGAAGAGCTGCAGACTAGACAATAAGAGGCATAAAGTACTAATGCTTCTGGATGTGCTTCTTGTCTGGACTACCTTACAAGGCTGACATCTGTGGCATTTTTAATGTCCTGTATTTAGGACTAAGGCTGCAGTTCATTTCATTTTAAAAGCAAGTTTACTGCACATATTCTTTTAGGCTACATCCTATTCACATTTTCTTAAAAGAATATTTCAGTGAGCATTGCAGGACTCAACTTTCAGCAACGTGTGCAGATTATGCAGTTATCTTTTAGCTGTGTTTGTTTACTTAAAATAACATAAATGCTTCTCTAATAGTGTAAAAAAGCATAGAAAAATAATCTAAAAGTTTCCATCATATCTTAAAACAGGTTTATTTGGTTTTTTTTAAATTAGATTTATATCTTGCCTTTCCTTTAGGAGAAAGGAACTCCTTCTTCCCATTTCCCCCCACAACAACAACACTGTCACATAGACTGGGCTGAGAAAGAGTGACTGACTCAAAGTCACCCAGTGAGGTTCATGGTCAAGGATGGACCTGAACCTGGATCTTCCTGGTGTCAGTCCAACACCTTAACCACCACACCACACTGGCTCTTGGATTGATAGAAAGGGACTAGCCCAAAGTCACCCAGCTGGCTTCCATACCTAAGGGAGGGCTAGAATCTGGTTTTCCCTATTCCTAGTTCAACATCTTCACTGCTATCCCACAATGGCTCTTGGCCTGAGATAGAGTGACTGGCCCAAAGACAGCCACTGAGCTTTGGTGATAAAGGATGAACTGAAGCTTGATCCCAGGTCCTAGTTCAATGTGTTAACCACTGTACCACACTGGCTAGAAGCAATGTGGTTTTCAGCATAAACCCAAACCAGTGATGTCCCCTTACTGGACCCCAGAAAAAATACTGGTGAACAGGAACCTGGTGGCAGAAGCTCCAGGGAGAGGCAAAACAATCCCCCTCAGGGAACAGTAGTCCCTGGTCTGGCATGACATAAGCAGAGAAAAAAGTCCAATTCTGCCATGCCCACCATTTTAAACAAACTAATGGAAGAGATGCCAAGGAAGGCATCTTTGAAACACCTTAATGATCACTGCAGGAGGAAGATAATGATTCTGCAACATGGAATCCCCAGATGCCTTGAACTATCTCTACCATGTTGGCTGGGAATTAGGATCCTTGCAGTCTAGCATAACTGGAGGGCACCAGGCTAACCTACCACTGATGAGCATTTAAGATGGCAGACCTAGCCTGCTGCTGTCCCCAGGTAAACAATTTGACCAGTGAAGCAGCTGCAGACAATCGGTGAAATGTACATTACAAATTCTTTTTCTGATATGTAAAAAAATAAAAATCCAGGTATGCTAATAGGCTAGAGCCACCATGGGGCTTCTCTTTTCTCCGTTTGTGTCCTGTATCATCTCCACATAGGGTATGAAAATTAAAACCTCCACCACAGAGACTGAGTTGCTAGAGACGATCCACTTTTGCAGGGCTGCTCTAGATTCCCAGCTCTATATTCAAAAGAACAAAGAAATTGTTAACTCAAACTGTCACAAGCTTTGGGGTCTACAAACCTTCTCTTTCATGCATGGACAGCATGGCTGACAGGGGAAGGGAATTAACCAACAGTAAACCCACCCAGTACTGTTTTAGGTTAAAATTGTGTCCTGCTCCATCACCAACTTGATTTTTGTGTTTGTATAATGTGCCAAACCTACCCTTGTACCAGTTAAAGCATGTCCTATAAAAAGGGTCATTGAGAAACATTAAAAAAAAAGTGATGACCTGAAGAACCTAAACATGGCATTTAATCCCAATTGTTCCCTTTTAGCATGATCTGTTGCAGATGTCAGGACTGTTGCCATTGTGTTACTGACGCTGAGCCATCACATATGGGTGTCAGCAGGGGCCTCCTGACATGGCACACACTAGGGCATTACTGCACAAATCAGCGTGTGCCCATTGAACAATTATGCCATGACATGCGTTATGTCATGTGGCTTCTCCCGGATGCCTACATCCTTGCTTGAACCCGCGTTAAATTATTATATTAATAAAGGTCCCTGAACTACCCAACCCAAAGGCATCTTTGGAAATAGCCCTTTAACCCTGGTCTTCCTGCCATGTTTAGATCTTGCTTGAGGGGGTCAGAAGGATGTTACCTACATTAGAAGGGTGGCTGTCTTCCTCCAGATCTGAAGAGTTTGAAAGGTCCTCAGCACTGGATGGAATGGCTTCGAAATCCTCAAAGGTATCTAGCGAGGGCATCTGTCTGCTAGGCCATCCTTCATTAAAAAAACGAAAACAAAACAGAACAGTTAGCATTATGGCCAGAGTCACTTGTTTGAGATGAGCGGCCATATAAATTGAATAAATAAACAAATAATCTTCTGTTGTGATTTAGATAAAACAATTGGGGCCTTGCCAATAAAATAAAATAAAATAAAATTGTAGCCCTAAATTCAGTTCCCCCAAATCAGTATTGCATGCCTTCCATTGCTCAATGCTTACTGGGCTGCTGGGGGCAGGGGGGAGAGGTCTAATGTGCTGCTCAGCCTTAGTGCCTAATTCCAGCTACATTACTGTTTTTTTCTTTTTCAGTTCTCAATTAACCAACTCTCTCCTCTGTCCCTAATGGTGTTTAATGATCTGTATTTATTCATTAAAATAATTTAATTATTTGTTGAAATAATTTATATAGCTGCCCATGTCACAACAGTGACTCTGGGTGACGTACAAAGATGAAAACCCAACAATTAAAAATGAATAGCTTCTACCTGTGCAAATCAGGAAGTGCTCAATCTAGATGATGAGATATTTCTGCCCTACAACGATGTGAAATATCTTTCCAGACAGACATTGCTTTTGCTTTTCACCTGTTTTTTTTAATTAATTAGAAGGAAGTGTTTTGCACATTATCTTTCTCACCCTGATGTGGATGATGGCCTGCAGTTAAGCACACCTGGAGGACACCAGGTTATTGAAGACCACTGTGTCAGAATCAAAACACATTTTTGTTCTGAAAGTTATGATCATGACAACATGATGAGAATATCAGCAATACATGAAGTGTGTTCTGCAAATGACAGCTTCTGGCTGACTTTTCCTGAGCTTGGCCAGTTGTTAGTATTTGGATGGGAGACATCCAGAGAGCCCCAGTGGCTGTGGGATACACTGGGAAGTAGAGGGAAAAAAATCCCAGAAGAAGACAGTGACAAACTATTTCATCAGTGTTGCCAAGAAAATGGCACTGAATCCATGAAGTCTCCAGGAGTCAACTAGAGTCATAGACAGAGATAAATCTATGCTCTGAAGAGTTGATGATTTACAAAGTGGGGACAAAGAAAACAGCGGAAGGATAAGTAGAATACAACTGAAGGAGATGAGTAGAAAAAAGGGTTTAGGTAGTCACTTGGAAATAAAAAATTATTTTCATGCTTTAGGCACAATCAGTCAAGAGGCTTCTGGCACAAACCCCAGTCAAGTGTTGAGGCTCCTTTTAAGAATCTAGGGCTCCTTCTTGGGTAAAAGAGTTCCTGTCCATTTCATGGGGCTAACCCAGAGAAAGTTTCTCCGTACTGGCCCTTTTTCTCCAAATATGTTCTCAATGGCATGTGCATTTCATCTTCAAAAGAATACTTACCTGTCTGTGAAGCTGATCTGGGTACCGATCTCGTAGAGGAAACAGCATTGGATTTAGCTTGAGCCAAGAGGGTACTTTCAAAGGCATCTGGGATAGGAAGCAGAGTGTTCTATATTTTTAAAAATGCTGGTTAGTATCCATCTTAAAGATGAAAGGTTGAGCATGCAAACTTTCCTTGACAAATTTCAAGGATCATGGTGAGTAGAATAGATTTCTTCAAGACCACATACTCTGGACCGGTGGAGGCTGTAGATAGTCCATCAAAAAAGTCAAGATGGGAGCCACAACTATGCAATTGAAGCCCCACCCCTTTTTATTTGCCTTATGGCTGCCGTCTTGAATTTTGATCTTCCCAGAGATGTCTTTGCTGTACTTCGACAAATTGGAAATCAAGACCAGCTCCCCTTGGCAGTCAGATTAAGTGGAGAATGGGATATAATATTTTGGGAGCAAGTTCTTGCTTCTAAGCCTCCACACAACATTTTAAAAAGCTATTCCAAAACTTGCAGCAAAACAAGCTGTTAGCCTGTAAGACCCTGATTCAAACTGAGTTTCTTTAGAGCTTAACATGGAACAGGAAACTCAGAGAAAAAAACAATTATTTCTGCTTCATCCTAAGTAGGTGCTGCAGGTGATCCAATCTGATGGAGGTTACATTTAAGTGAAATTTCATCTTGTTTCTAGTATGATCAGCTTTTAAAATGAAAGTGTGCTTTCCAGAATGCCCTTCCCCAAGCTGGTGCCCTCTAGATAATTTAGGATGCATGGAATGCTATTATCTGCTTGGAATTCTGGGACTTCTAACTCTTCCTTACTGCTGAGATGTAGCAATCTCCACCCATCCTTGAATCAGCCAAAACTGTATTGGCATGAAATGTGTGTCTCCATTGCCAAGCCCTATGCTCTACTTCTCTACTTTCTCTGTTCTCAGTCACCACCAGCCCTAACTTTCCTCCAGGTTAATAGGCACAAAGCTGAACAGATTTTGCACCCAAAGAATGACCTTGGATGAGGTCAGAATAACTGGAGAAGGCTAATTTAACCACAGTACAGATAACAATGACTTAAGCCTATCTCACTTGTAGACTGGGATCAAAATAAAGGTATTGTCATGGGGACCATGCTATGGTCTGGGAATGGCACCATGGTTAAGTGCAACTGTGGAAAGGCCAGGAGTTGCAAAAAATCCAGAGGGCATAAACTTGAAAAAGGCAATGAATGCATCTGACATTTTCATGGAGAACCAGGTCTCACCAATGGGAGAACTTTCCCCACCATTGGAGGGAATAGTGATATTAAAACTCTCCTGTGCCTGGAGTGATTATATATCCTCTTCCATACTAAGTAAATGCTGTTATTTAACATTCTTGGCCTTAAAAGGGAATATAAAGTGTGTGAGAGGTTACATAAGAATACTATTTGAAAGTGGAAAGCATGCACCCAAAAAGTCACAATAAGACCACAATTACGTTATTTAGAATCAATCATATGAACATCTATCCACTCAGAATTATTTCCCTATTATATCTGATAACATGTAATCAAAGGACTTCCAACACATGGTGATCTTCACACAACACATTTAGCCTGATTACTAACTAACAAATTAAACAATATTAGCATTAATCAAGCTCAGGTTAGATAAAAAGATTGGCACTACCCAATACAGACAGATGAGCATGAACCAAGGTCACTAGGAGTTAGCAAGCCCAAAGATACATGAGGATGCAGCTTCATTCATTCAAATGGGAGAGATGAAGATGGAGAAGATTAAGAATAGATAAAAATAGAATGAATTGAACCATGAAAAAAATTAGAGATGGACATCTTTTTTTCTTTTCAGGCCTAAGGCTTCCTTTGATCATGGCTTGTCATTTCAGGGCTACATGTCAAAAAAATAAGAAGTATTGGAGCCAGGACAAAACGAAATGTGGTTGATTGAATTTTTTTTAAAAAAATTACATAAATTTAATTAATTACTATGGTTACTCCTTATGTACTTAATAATAGCTTGTTCTATCACAGAACTATAAAGTTTTCAGAGGCCACAAGAGCACTAAGACCTTGAGCATGCTCCTCCAACAGAAATAAATAGTTGGCTTTGGCATATTTAGAAATGATGCAATTTTTAGTAGGACTGCAATACTTATGAATGTGGTATAGAAAGTGGAAATGGGCCATTTGAAAATTGAATTTATATTCTAGTCTCCATACCTTTCACATTCAAATTAAATAAGCAAGAAAACCAGATGTTTGGGGAGATACCAAACATGCTTTGCACTTTAGTAATACATTTTGAGAGGCATAATAAGATTCTGGTTTAAATACTAGGAAAAACTTTCTAACAGTAAGAGTATTTGATAATGGGTCTGGTTATTCAGAGAAGTGGTAGGCTCTCCTTATTGGATGTGTTCAGGAGGAAGCTAGAACAGCCATCTGCTTTGATTTGGCTTCCTGGGCTGAGCAGAAAGTTAGATGGACTCAGAAGCATCCATCTTTCCAGCTCTGTGTTTCTGTGTCCCCTCCTTAAAATGCTTTTTTCAGCACACAAAAAGCCCATCTCTTGTTACGCCTGCCAACCTGATGAATTAGGTTGTAAGCTTATCTATCTTTGAGGAAGGGAGCATAGACATAGACAAGCAGATTCTGAAGTTCTTTTCCCCATCCTCCTCTGACAATGTGTATTCAGAGATAGATGCAACAGGCAATAAAATGATGAAAAACACTGAAGCTCATCTGATATGTTGACTCAGAGATTGGTATGAAATGTTAGTGGTGATGTGAGAACGGGCATTCTACAAGTAACAGCATGCATGGACTCAGTAGCTGTACCTTCAAAACCCAGAGGAGTTGGATCACTTTTGATTTCATGCCTCTTGACTTTAACTGCAGGAACAAGGGGACCTGTGTGAAGTTTGCAGATAACAAGATTGGAAGTACAGTTAGATGCCTGTCCTGTTCTCTTGCCATGGCAAATGAAGAGGTTAGCAGTTAAGAGATTAATGAAAGCTGGCTGTGCAACAATATTCATTAAACATTTCTTGTACAGTATTTATAAAAATCATCTTATAAAGATGGAAAGTACAATGTTGTAAGATCAGCAACAAGCCATTACACGCTTGTTTTTAAAAATTATTTATGTTTATTAAAAGTACCATAGGATTCCCATCATGAGGCTTAGGACCACATTGATCTCATTTCTTAATAATGTATCAAGAATTAATACATTTCGTGCCCATTTTTATGAGTTTCTGTTCACATGGAAACTTTAGCTAACTTACGGTGATTTGAGTGTGTGAAAACTCCATCTCCATATTCTTTCTGATGGTAGACAACTGAAAGCTACAGATGTGTAGGACAACAGATATGCTGAGCCTCTAATACTATGTTCACCCTAAGAACTCATTTTGTATTGACAAATATTAAATTTCCCCTTAGATTTTTTTCTTAGCCATTAAAATGTGTTCAGTGTTTCTTACATGATATATTGCATTATCATGTTTCTAATCAGATATAACCTAAGATAGTAAAGATGTCCTTGAGTCAAACTCAACTCTTGGTAACTGCATCCATCTCACTCCTGGCAATTCCATGGACTTCATGCATATTCTCAGCAACACTTCTGAAAAGGTTTCTTCTAGGATGTGTTTTTGATTTCCCAGTCTAGCCAACAGTCCTGGGATTTTCTGGGGCTCTCTCATCCAAGTGCTAACCAGGACTGACCCTTCTTAGCTTCAGAGATCAACCAAACTCAGGTACGTACTGTTACAGTACTGTTACATGAGCATCATGATAGAAACTGAACCACAGGCTTCCAGGAGGAGCTAATATGTTTTGGAAATCAAAAGATTTTTCATACAGTATTAAGAAGTAGGACCTTGGTTTTCCTCTCCCTTCATTGCCCTTCTGTGTCCAGAATACTTATTGATAGGTTTACTATAGTTTCCTTTTGCCTTTGTAACTGACTGACATGTCACAAGAGAATGAAGATGCACAGAAAACTGATCTGCACTTTGCAAAGCTGTATTGTGATGGGGAAAGCATTATTCATGACTGTTATAAGAGCCAGCCAGTCAACACTGTTCAAATACAGATTCTGCACCAAAATAGAAAAGCCCTTTCCCCCCCAAGCTTGATTCATATAAGAAAATTATATCATAGCATTATAGCAAGTAGAGTTGCTTTACTGAAATAATAATTTGCTAGCGCAACTACACAGATGGCAGCGTTATTCCAATACTAAAAATCTTGCTACTACAGTAACTCATTTCTCTGTGCCTTACAAGGTAGTACACAGGCTGAGTCTGTATAATTTTAGCAGCATTTGTAGCAATGTATATAGCGGTAGTAAAGGTGCTAAAGGGTTAGTGTGTCCATACCTTTGGTTAGAGCAGATGTGTTAGTTGTGGTGTTGATGGAGGAAGCTAAGGAAAAGCGACGGGGAACATCTCTCTCTTTAGACACTGGATCTGGGAGAACAGATAGATGCAGGTCAAGGATGGGGTAGAAGCATGCAAAAACAAACAAACAAACAAACAAAGGATGCCCTTCAGATGGTGTGGGCTTCAACTCCTAGAATTCTCCTCACTCTTGATTCATAATGTCTTATAGCATCTGCCCACACTGCTGTGACAAATCACTAACAAAGATACATTTTATTGCCAAAATGATGGCCGGGAGGACCCTATAAAATGCATTCACTAGAGCAACTGCACCTTCGCTGCAAATGCCAGATGCTCACCAGCTGGCAGCAGTGAGATACTTAAATGTGGCATTAGTTGCTGCCATCTAGTGATTATCTAGATTTTTATAGCTCAGATATATGAGTGGAGGGCTTAATTCATCATGCAATTCCAGCCTGTTTGGTAAGTTTATGGTTTAATGTGTTTTCAATTTATAACTAAGTTAAATGTGTTGTCTGAATACAGCCTATAAATCCCTGGTGAGCATAAGGCTGAAATCCACACATCTGGAGGCCACTTAGATTGAGGAAGACCAAAATAAGGTATAGGAGGAAGAGCTGAAATTTGGCAAAGGAGTAAAAAGGTCTTTATTTTCACTTAAAACTAATAACTAATAATATGGCATTATCATCCTGCTTATAGGAGCCAAAACAGCATTTCAAGTTGATCAGTTATATTGGAGGTGAACAATCCCTGGAATTTTAACTTAAACTTTGTGTCCACCAGGGAGGTACATGAGCAACCTTGAATGATTGATGAGTTCCTTAGCACGGGAGTGGTTTCTGAGTTGCCCTTCACTGACATATCATGCTGCACTTACACAACACTGGAAAAAGTGAACAATGGGCAAAATGGAAAACATTGTCCCCATTTTCGGTTCCCTGAAATGTAATAAAATTTCACACTGCTTTGGCCAGTCAGCAGATAATAGTAATGCAATTACATATATATGTTGGGATAAGTTAGCTGTTGGTAAATGGTTGCAGGATTAACTATGTCACGGGAAGAAGCCACTAAGACTTTCCCTGAATTTGGAATTTCTTTCATCTTCTTAGATGGGCTCCTTCAGGAGGAACAGTGGTGTAGATACAAATTAATAATAAGAAATGAGTAGGATCCTATTCTATCCTATAGAAAATAATACCCATGAACTTCGCAAATGGAAAACTCAATGGGAGCTCATAATCTATACTTCTCAGTACTGGCGTGTTTGTTTAGCCTTTGATTACTGATGAAAGTGAATTACATTCTTATTTCAGGAGAACTGATGTTGACAAGCTTTCAGAATGCTGATCATCCTGAAATATTTCTTAAAATTTTGCATTAAACACAAATGAGGCCCTATCAAGCACATGACAATGAGCAAATTAAGGTAACTTATTTTATTATATGCTAGCATAGAAATGTTATTTATTTTTTTATTGGATTTGTTAAGTCCACCCAACTCCAAAAATTTGAAGTCTGTAGTAAGAAATACTGTTTTCTTAATCTGCCAGAGCTAACACACACACACACACACACACACACACACACACTACAAGCCCAGTTAGATCCTAAAGGGACTATGATATATTTGTGAAAATGAGTGCAGTTTCACTCATTTAAGCAAGTGAATTTACAGTAAATAAGAATGTGCACCTACATGTAAGGTGTTGCCAAATTTGAACTTCCAACATGCTGAGATTTGAGTCCCAAATGTCCCCTTTGTCCAAAATTTCTCTCTTTGAGTCACATATTTTGCTAGGCCATGGTATTTCACTATGGTTTCCTTGGTGGATTCATAACCCCAGTTTACAAGCCACAGTGACAGGGTCACTCAATATGCTAAGCTCCAAATAAACGAACAACTTTTGGCTTAGCACATTTTCTGTGTATATTCATGCTTTTGTTTGTGTGTGAGACAAAGTGATTACACAGCAAATTGCATATTGCAGTTCTTGTCATGGTTTATGACTGAAGAATGGCTGGAGGTTCAAAGGGAAATGTGACACTGGGGAAAGACAGATTCAAGAAGTTGTAGTTCTTGAAAACTATAAATGCATCAACCTGGCACTAATCTAGAATAGATTATTAGATGAGCAGTACTTGAACATCTAGTAAATAATGCCTTGATTACTAGTAGACAACATGGATTTATTAAGTCGTGTCAGACCTTTCCTTTCCTTTCCTTTCCTTTCCTTTCCTTTCCTTTCCTTTCCTTTCCTTTCCTTTCATAGGTCATAGAAGACAAAGTTGCTCATGAATTCATAAATTCAGTAAAATATCTGATAAGCTTTCTCATATATCCCTGATGATAGGATGGTAAAATGTGGACTGGTTGATACTATTTAAATTCCAGAGCTTCAGGAGTTTTCTCTGGTTCTTCAGAATGGGTCAGATCTGGCCACATCTTTGCATGTTCGAGGGGTTTTCTTCCCACGTGGTTCATGGACCAAGCTCCTCAACTAGGATTAATCTCCTGTCTCACCCAGCATCCTCTGTCCTACATTCTACTGGAAAACATCCAGTCTATTCAAAATACCATTTCTTTATAACTTGTACATCTTAAGCACAATCAACCATGAAAATATTTCTCATTGATACAAATGTTGTGTTTTCCAACAATTTGTTAATGAAGTTACCTGGTCAAAAACAAAATAAGTTATGTTGGCAAGATTAACCCTTGACAAATCCATGCTTATTTCTGATTATTACCACATTCCTTTCAAGGTGCTTAGAAGTTGATCTCTTTATGATCAGCTCTGTCATCTTCTCAGCTATCAATGTTCTATGACTAGGTTTCTGGATCCTTTTTTCTTCTTTTTCAAGGATAGGGAGAACATTTTCCATGTACCATGTTTCTCACACCTGAAGCTTAATTCTGTCCCCTCATCCTATTCTTCACAGTTGCTAATGGAATACACATGCTTTTGTTAGAGAAGATTGAAAATAGAAGTTGAGTAGTTCTATATTTTCTTTAATAGATCTTAGTATACTGTCTTTGAGCAGGTCATATGTATGTTGCTAACATATTTATTTTATTTCTAACATACTGAACAGCCCTTTCTGCTGTTCTTAGCATCCTCCACCAACTTCAGCTCGTTCTGAGGTTAAGCTTTCCTCACATCATCTTTGCAGTTCTGGACTACTTGTATGTATTCTTCTTCAGTAGTCTATACCTCTTTCTGCCACCTATACATGTACTTTCCATTTGCTTTCAGATTTTTGCTAAGCTTTTTGGGCAGCCTCACCGAAGATGTCTGCTGTTTTCCTTTCTTATAAATTCTCTCCTTGGAAATGTCTGTCACCATGCTTTTATTATAATTTTTTAGGAATTCTTACCTATCTGGTACATCTTTTCCTATTAGTTCCTCCTGCCAAAGCATCCTAATTGTCAGAGTTTATTATTATCCACCTTTTGAAGTCCAAGATAATGTGTTCAACTACACTTAATTTTAGTCTTCCTTCAAATTCCAGCATTACATGGTCACCCTCCCTCAATGTTCTTGCTTTCACTTCTTCACACTTAAACTTCTCTATTGATTAGTCCCAAGTTGAAAATAGCCAATTCTCTTGTACCTCCTCCACCTCAGAAGGAGAAAGATGTCAGCAAGAAAGCCAGGAATGTCCTGAAAGGACCATATTTGGAAGTTTATATTCTAATAGCTGTTGAAATAATAACATCTCTTATCACTGCTACTTTACACTTTGAATGATCTGCCTTTTGTTTCTGGAAAGCCTCCACTATATCTTCTCCTTGGTTAGTTGGGCACTAGTAGACACCAATAACAGCGTTGCTTTTATTAATTCCTCTACCTATTTTAATCCAGATGTTCTCTTTAATACATCAGGTTTCAGATCTCTGAGCAGGTGTGAATACTTTAAAGATACAGCCCAAGTCTCATCCATTTCTATTATTTCCATTCTTTTTGAACAAACTGCATTCTTCAGTTGCTATATTCTAATCATAGGAGTCCCCTCATCAGGTCTTGGTTGTAACTCCTAAGTAATGGTTGTCGCTCTGTACTTATAGTTCAGACTCATCTCTCTTCAGTACTTGGTACATAGCCAGCAAAGAGCAAGTATGGGAAATTGATTTGTGACTCTCCCATGTTTCAGAGTCATTTCCCAAGATGGGCGGTGACAAATTTGATGAATGAATGAATGAATGAATGAATGAATGAATAAATAAATAAATAAATAAATAGTTACGTATAGAGATGTGACTTACAAAACTTTACAATTCAAAAAGATGTAACAGCACAGCCTACAAATGGATCAGAAGACATCTTCTCCTGGTTGCCTTATACTGAACAGAAAATGTTGTCCAACCTCTCAGTTGGTGGTCTGTTTGTAGCTAAGCTAACGCAGGAAACTCATTCTTTCTAGAAATATCATCTCTTTCTCTTTTTTTGCCAGTAGCATTACTACCAATTAATAACTGTTCCCAGTTCTTATTTCTTGTGACTCCGTCTCATAATAAGTACAGGCGAAATTTGAAAACTCCAGCCACTAAGTATACATGCATGTATCTGGTAGGTGGTCATCTTTTGTTTTTTTCCCCAATGGACAGTCTACAAGCATAAACCCTGCCTTCTCCATCTAAATATGCTGGACTCTCATTCTACTCTTTTTTTTAATGGGCATTCTCCCAGAAACCCATAAAGAGGTTGTGGGACACGCTGGACTTCCTATTTCAGCCCTACAGAAGGAGCTTTTGGTAGCTGCTTCAGCATTTTGGCATTCATGTCCATCCATCACAGGAAAAACAACAACAACCAGAAAGGGATCCCTGTGGGCTTTCCATACATGCCATGTAGACAACAGGGAATTTCTAACTGTTGGAAAAGGCCATATACAAATGGCCCAGAAACTTGGCTCTCACTGCAGCTGAACCTTGCAATTTCAGCATACTTCTCCATGTGCTTCTGCATTCCACACAGGGCAGAAGATCAACCCCAGTGTTCAGTTCAGTGCTTGTGAACATGGGGGGAGATAGTTCTAAAAGCTAGGATTGCCTCTTTGTATCTTTTCTAAAAGTGGCCTTGATTTCATTCCCTCGGATGGCAGCTTGAATGGGTGAAGCTTTTCCAACTGCTTACCTGCACGCATGGGGAAACTTCCCCAGTTCAATCCATGCATGTATCGGCCTGCTGTGAAAGGCACAGATGCACAGCCAACAAAAATAGAAGGTGCGCTTGTATGACCACCTCCAAGTGGCTGTTGAAAAGAAAATCTTACTGCAGTGCATAAGGGATGGAGTACATAAGGGATGGAGGCATGAGACAAAGAAGTTAAGGTGGGAATGAGGCCACATTTGCAGAGCGGTGATGCTGGATGGCGGGATGGAATGGAGACAGTGGTGGACACTTTTACCTTTGGGTAGAGCTCTGCGGTTGGAAAGCCCTTGTAATGTAAACCGCTTTCTAGCAAGAGCTGAGCGCTCAAGGTTAAGGCTGGTGGAAGAATCGGCTAGGAGAAAAAGGCAGAGGAAGGAGAGAAGGAAGGCAGAAGGGGTTAATCTTGCAGCTTAGGAAGACAGGCCAAGGTCTAAGCTTGTGGAAGGCAGGGAAGGGACCGTTTCAAAACATGGGAATGGCTGGGCAGTTTGAGCCCATGGCTGTGGAGCAGGTAACCAGGAAGGAAGGTGACTGTGAAATCAAGGAAATCAAACCATCTGAGCCAAACTGGTGCTGCCATGCAGAGGATAATGGGTTTTAGTAGCTGGGCTTCATTAGTGAGCAAAATGGAGGAGGGCTGGGGATTTGCAATCCTGAAAGGACAACTCAGCGCAAAGTAATTAAAAAGCAAACATCACTGTCCACAAAATATCCCAATGCTGTCATTGGAATTACATGCAGTCAAGTTTATATAGCATCCATCACAAAATTACCATTAGTAATTTGGTAATTACTAATGGTAAGTACCATTAGTAATTACCGTTAATACAAGAGTTTTTGTTTTAAAGAGGACCACCAGGGGAACAAAAGGCATGACAGATTAACGTTGCCTACAGCACCTTCACAATCTAGACCCAAGCTGACTGTTGACAGCAGTCCTGCTATAGCACTTTCTCAGCATCCGTTCACTTTCTAAATATGGGAGTCACTTTCCAGCTTAAAAAAACAAACGGCATACTGAAACAACAACAGCTCTTTCATAAAAAGTGAAATGTTCTTAAGGGTTGCTTAAAAATAACAAATACAAAGCATTTTGTTTTATGTAGTATTAGACTGGTAGGAAAAGAACACATGTTTCAGTTAGCGGTTGTGCTAATGCTAGCAGAAAATTAGCAAAATACTAATGCAAACAAGTCAAAAGGAAAGTCTTGAGTTCAACTCCTGAGGACTTCTCCTGGCAGCTTTCTTGGAAGGGTTGTGTCATTTTCATCTTCCGAGACATTTTTTTGACTTCCACTCTAGCCTATGGCCATAGGATTCTCTAATGGTCTTTCTCATCTGAGTACTAAGCAGGGTCAACCTCAGTTAGCTTTCTTAAATCAGCCAAGTTTGCCTAGCTGGGAAACAAGCAATATTTAACCTAATAAATTCATGAGTTGCACAACAGTTGGGGAACAGCTTGTGTAACAGCATTTATCCTAACCCTACAGTAGCTTGGACAAGTGGTGGATTGATTTGCAATGCAGAATCAAAGGAAGGGATTTGAAATTTGAGCACGATAAATATGGGTTTCTGCAAAAAAAAAACATTAAAAATTTTTGCACCAGTAGATTAATAATATTCAATATCTCACTATTTTAAGTGACTTTAAATGCAGCAGGTGAAACTGAGATTAAAACAAGTTAAGAATATAAACAATATTGATTTGCTCTATTTTCCTACTCAGCGATTCATGTACTCCAGGTTAGAAATAGGAAGGAAGGAAAGAAGAAGAGGGAAGGAGGGTTTTCCCATTATAATTAGAAGAGTAATTCACATGTAAAACGACTGCTTTGGCTTACTGATGATTAAACAATGAGGGTTAGTCCTGCCAAACCAATTTAGCTATTCTGTCTTTATCATACATTTAAGTCAAGAGTTTCTGAGTGATAGAAGGAACTCAACATGGTCATCCAGAATGTCCAATCCAAATATGATGGGTGTCCTCAGCTAAGTGGGACAAGGGATGGGAAACCCTGCCCTACACTGACATCACCGAGCAAGACCCTCCTTTATATGCCTACACCTTGATGCTGCTCTGTAATCCAGCTTGCATCATGATGTCATTGCACATCATAAATAGCATATTTTGCTCCTTGCTTGCCAGCAAAAAACAAGCAGCTGACCCAGCTGGCTTGTTTTATGCCAGTAATTGTTAATTACTAGCTAAGGGTACATCCAGCTGCAGCCTGTTGTGGCTGGCTTGATTTTTGCCGCCAAGGAATAAATAAAGTGCTATTTAATATTTTTGGGCCACGCTCGGCTTGGATTATTAAAAAATTAAATGTATCAATTGATTTCACTGGCTGTAGTCAATGCCCCTAATAGATGCCCCCAGCTTTGCCTGAACAAAGTGGGGGAAGAAGAGACCGCTGTGGGCCTCATGATGGAGACACTGTTTGCAGGACCAGCCTTAGTCTTCTTGTTACTTGATGCTTGCACATTATATACAAGCTTGGGGTAGTGAAATGAGAGAATAATCCTTTCCATTTTAGACAACTGAGAGGTTGCTGCATCACGCTGAGCCCGTGTTACCCTATTTTAATCAGTAAGCCACAATAGTCTAGGATCACAGATAATGCTTAGACATACCCCCTAGTTTATAAATCATAATAGCTGGGTTTACACAACCCGTTTAGCCAATCATTCCCCATGATAGCATAGCAAGTAGTGTGAGACTTGCCTGATGGGTGATTATTTTCAAGGAACTTCCAACCAATTCACTGGCTCTTCTTCCTGGGTGACTATCACAGTTATGTACTGTGAAAAAAAAAGCTGGTTTGGCCTACATTGAAAACATTGCTCCTGCTGAAGAGAACTTCCCCAGATAGATTTAAATCCATAGCACTACTGAGAATGCCCCCAGGACAATACCTATCTTGAGCATCTGAAATGATATCTCACTTTTAAACAGGGTGGAAGCCCAGGAGCCTTGTATCCTTCCTTATGTACAAGCTGGGTCACTTAGGCAACTGATCCCAGGCTTACTATTTTTCTCTGGTACCTAGTAATCATCTTTCTTAAAAAAACAACCATCGTGTTTATCCTCATCTCACACCTGGAAACCAGGTCACCCTGGTGCAAACCATTTGTTTCTTGCCTCTAATGCAGTGTTTCTCAACCTTGGCAAATTTAAGATATGTAGACTTCAGCTCCCAGAATTCCCCAGCCAGCCATGCTGGCTGGGGAATTCTGGGAGTTGAAGTCCACATACCTTAAAGTTGCCAAGGTTGAGAAACACTGCTCTAACATACTTACCAAGGACGATTGCAATCATGCCACAAAATCCTTCCTAAAGAATCCCAGGTTCCAAACAGGTGAAATGAATAAACTTACTTTGTTCAGTTCACACTGTTCCTCTGAACATCCTGCTCTTGCTTACTTCAAAGGAGACATAGAGGGAGAGGGGTATGCAATTGATCCCCCTGCTAACTTTGATAGTCTTCCCCCCCGCCCCCACCCTAGCTCTATCCACTTTTAGTTTTGTCCCCATCACAACTGGAATGTGGTCCTTGAAACCTCTCCTGGAACTGGCAGGTAAAAGATTTTCTATACTTCTGGAAGCATCATGAAATAAATCCTTGTTTGGATGGCTTATTTGGCTGAAACTCTACAGGACCTGAAAGATGCACAGGGTAGCGGGGAGAGGAGCAAAAATGTTTGTGTGTTGGATTCTGGGAGACATATATCCCCATTTCTGTGGCTGAAATATTGGTGGGCATTCCTTCAGCAGTGACTGGAGCTCTGACATCAAACCATTGTTAGATTTCTCGTTAGCCAGCAGGGGGTGCACAAGTGATGCAATATTTCAGATCTGCGCAACTTGGCAGTAGGTAAGGGCCAAAATTAAATAGGCGAAACTTCTTCGGGCCGCAGATAGATTTTTAGCTCCTCGCTTTCCAAGTAAAGTTACAATAATGGAATAATAATGTTTTTTGTTTGCAAAATAGTTTAATCATTAATTGTACTATAATTAATTATTAAACTATTTTGCAAATAAAACAAACCATATTACAAAAAAGGGAAATTTCAATTATTACACTTATTACTTAAGAAAACAAATATTACTTTGGTAAGTTTGAATATATTTTTAAGGTTTTCTTAGGGACGTATTACACTTCTTGTCAGCAATCAGTTTATCGTACTCCGGAATCATGTTTGAAATTGATGTTTTCAAAATATCTTCCAAATGTTCATTAGTTAGCGTTGATCGTTGCTTGTTTCTATTCAAGTTCATAATGAAGAAAGTTTGTTCACATATGTAGGTACTCCCGAATATGCTGAAAACCTGTAAGGCACCATCTAGCAGATTTTTAAACTTTCCCTTGTCCAAACTCTTGTAGAAGTCTTGAAGGCTGGTTTCTCTGTGTTTATTTCGATAAACTGTTGAGCACTGAAGTTCAATAACCTTTAGCTGTAAATGTGCAGGGAGTTCCTGTGGATCCACAGAGAAAGGATCTTCAATTAACTTAAATTTATTGTCGTCTTCTTTGGACAGTGTCAGTCTTCTGTCAAACTCCTGGATCAAAAGTTCAATGTCGTTCGAATATTTTTCTCCTGACTTAGTAATTTTGCCGCTCTCGTCGCCATCATAACATGCTTATTTCCCAGAAATCAGCTCTGCGAGAGTTCATCGCAGAAACTTTATTTTTTAAAAAAAACCATGCTGCATTTTCAGACCTCGCGCTCACGAGCGATGCGGGCCACATGAAATCTTTGGCAGGCTGCAAGTGGCCCATGGGCCATATGTTGTGCAGGCCTGGTGTATTTGCAAAACCGTCTCAAGACTGCCATTCTGCTGTTTAAAATTTAGGGAAGAAGCTACCTGGCTAGGCTCCTGCCATTGCATTTTGTCCAAACTGCTAGCTTTCCAGAGGCAGGATGGGCAGCTCCAAAACTTTTGAAAAGTAGACTCCTTTTTTTCCCAGTCACAGGATATTTCAGCTTAATGAAACTGACTGCAGGCTGATCTGCCTGACCAGGTTGCCCCAGCATGAATTCAGCGGGACTGTTTCTCAAGGCCAGTCGAGGCTTTCACCTGCCACTAGTCACAAGAAAAGCAAATTCTCTTCTGTTCCTGCTGTGCATCAAAAGTAGTGTTTTCTGACTTGGGCTGGTCGAAGCAGTGTCTCCTCTCCAGGTGGCAAAGGTGCACTGGGGCAGGAACACTCCCTCCGCTCTGGTCACTGGTTGCGGCCCTCCATGGAGATTTTATGCTGGGCTGCTAGGCTGCCCACCCCTTCTGAAGGAATCTTGATGATGAACCCCAGTTATTGTTATTGTTGCAGTTGTTGTTTTCCATATTACTGGTTTTGGGGTTTGAGGGTTTTTTTTTAACAAGTTTAGCAATCGAATGGTGGAATGATGGATCTCGTTTATTATTCTTACCCAGATGAAACTGACAATAATTCTGCCAGTTTTCCTTCCTTCCTTCCTTCCTTCCTTCCTTCCTTCCTTCCTTCCTTCCTTCCTTCCTTCCTTCCTTCCTTCCTTCCTTCCTTCCTTCCTTCCTTCCTTCCCTCCCTCCCTCCCTCCCTCCCTCCCTCCCATAGATGCATCAGATGGGAAGATGTCAAGTACAAGGGAGGATCAGCATTTGGGGCTCACACAAACGGTCTACTATTCCAAATTACATGTCTTCAAAGATCTACCACTTAAAGCACAGTGACTGGTGTGTGCTTTCCTGGCATGGGATCAAGAAGCAGGGAAATTCACCAATCAGGGGCCAAGGTCAGCACGATCTAGACAGAATACCACTCACAGCCAAAGCAGAGGAAGGGGTTAACATCCAGAAAGGGATTTCTTAAGCTGGCTCCATTTCCACCTGGTTTATATGCAGCAGTCAAGCAGTGGGTGTACTGGGGGAAAACATGCTGTGGAGGAGTCACACAACCCACAAAAGGCAGTAGCTGTCAGCTTCATATGTTTCTCAGTCCGCTGTCTACAGTAGCGGCTGGTGACCACTTCAGTCTATGAGTGGCATTGTACAATCTTGGTTGATGGTCAGGTCACAACCACCTCTCCTGGAATAAAACTCCTCACTCCTGGCCTTCCGAAGGGCCTTGAAGACCTGGTTCTGCCACTTGGCCTGGGGTGGGGAGGGAATACTTCAAGCAGGGGGATACCTAGCCCCGTAGTGGCCAGCTCTCCACAGCCTGATTTTCCATCTGCTTGGATCTTCCTTTCTTTAGTATTGTTTTAAATTTTGGATGTTTTATGTGTATTGTTTTAAATTTTGGATGTATTTATAGTTTTAATGTTTTTTGTGAGTCGCCCAGAGTCCCCTATTATGGGGGAGATGGGCGGTGGAGAAATCCGATGAAATAAACAAACAAACAAACAAACTATCAGCACTTTTCCCTCTGCAGTCTCTCAAATCTCACATCAGAAAGCTATACTCTCTCCAGATTTGGTGACCTTGCCACATTCTCCATCACTCTTTTCATGTTTAAAATTATTTTAGTAATTATTAAATCATGTTAATAAACCCCCAGACCAGCTTAGGGACAGGTCATCATGGAGAAAATCTGTGTGGTTGCTAAGAGTCAACACCAACTTGATGACACATAATCAATCAATTACTCTTGGGTGATCCCAAGCTTGGGTAGATAGAGAGCCAAGTGTCTCCTTTCCATACAAAAGGCCCCAGGTTCTATCTTCAGCTGCATCAGTCTGAAGGTTCGCAAGTAGCCAAGTTGCAGGTAATACAAAAGTTGTGCTGTAGCTGCCTCCAGGTACTGATCACTGTGTCGCTGGATTCCCCTACCCCTAGCCATCCCTAAGCATTCAGTACATCAAATGAAGAGAAGAGAGATCAGGATTGATCCTTTCCGTGCCTATGTAACCTGACCACAGAAACGGTGTCTCAGCTGTATGCAAGGCCTATAACAGGGGAATCTCTTATCTGCCAGAGCAAGACAGAGTCAACAATTTCACTGTATTGGTCCGCATTTTCATAGTCTAACTGCGTAAGAGTTTCTGCCCCATGGCCCATTTCTTCTAGCCTTTCAACAAAATGGTCTTCTGCGCTGCCTACCTCTTTTTTGCCTGGTGCTGGGGCTCATGTTCCGGTCCCGGTTGTTTGACGTCTCCAAGCTTGAGAGTTCAGATTTATTTTCGCATAAACTCATCGATTTTCTGCCATACCTTGTAGAGTCAAAAGAGATGTAACAAGCGTGGTTAGGTGACTGCCAATGGGTTGAAACAGGTCTGTTGCAACAAGCAGGGCTTCTCAATATTGTGAGAGGAAAATTATTAGTAGCCTTCTATATGTTTTAATGTTGGTTTTGATTGCATTGTCTTTGACTCATTGCCAGCCCATTGCTGAGGTCCAGTGATGCGCATAAAACAAGTAGGGATAGCTTACTCAGAATTTTCTAAGTGTTTCCTACTCTTAGGCAAACTCCAGCTTCCAAGATCCTCTGTCATTACAGCCAAAGGCAATGCATTTGAAGAACATGATGTTAAGAAAGCCTGAATTAGACCACTATTAAACTAACTACATGACTGTCCTGCCCACAGCTTCCTTTCTCTGTTGATTTTGATTCTCCATATAGTCACCATGAAGACAGTGCTCAACAGCCACAAAGGAAATACCAGGAGATTCCCTCAATTTCTAAATTACCTATTTAGGCCTATTAGGTGAATTGCAACATAAGAGCCTGGTTAGTTCAAACAATAGGCCCCAGGTCCATCTTCTGGGTTATTCTTGTTAGGTTTGATTAGTGAGGTGTTATTATTTGCTAGAGTCAGAGGAATTATCTGGACTGCAACTAAAGTCCTCAACTATCTGCATATTTGTGCACACATAACTTGGTCATACTTTTTAATTTAACTGGTCCACCTTTAAGAAACCTGTAAATAAAGTTCCATAATTCTGTATTTATATTTCCGTATCTATTAATTTATGCCTCTGGACATCTTAATCCTTAGGACAACATCGCAAATGCTTAGCTGAGTCAGTGCCACACACAGAAAATGCTCTTGGCTATCTGTTCCCACTCCCTTGTGAGTCTCATTTTTTTTAACGCATAGGCCTGCAGACGAAGCCAAGATGTAATTCACTTTGCAACACTATAATCCTCAAAAAACAGGATATGAATGTCATGTCATGTCATAAAAGTTTTTTCTTAAGGGTCTCTTTGGATTTCAATGGACACAGTGGATTTTTCCTCTTTGAATTTCTTCTCTTGTCTGTAACAAATCAAAATCCAGCAAATTCATTTCCCTACTGAAGACTGAATGCCCACAATCAGAAAAGTGTAACAGATCCTTTAATCCCGGTATGCCATTTTCTGTAGCTTCCAAGGCTTCATATTTCCTTCAGAATCTTTACTTTTATTTTAAATTATATCTGACAGCCTGATCATATGTCAAGATAAAAGATGTTCTACTGTACTGCTTTATTCTGTAGGAGAAACCCAAATAAGTTCCTGTCAGTAGCTGTAGATCAAGCCTGTATAATCTGGCTCACCATCCAATGGATGGAGAGCTATCTAATTATGTTACTTAGCAGTTTCTTTGGTTAAACCCTGGAGATATCAGCTCTTCTACTGAGAACTCTTCAACGTCTCAATTATTCTGCTTCCCTGCCCAGATTTTGCAGCTACAGGAAAGATATGTACCTTCTTTGGCATCCTAAGGAATAAGCGCATATCCCAAAGAGCAGGCAGCTGCCTCTCCTTCTGTATAGGGTACTATCTGACATAACTTGGAGGAAATGCTTCCAAAATACTAGTCACCTCTCTCAATAGGCTTCCAGGTGCAATCCAAGGCCCTGGTTGTTACCTTTAGAGTCCTTCATGATTCAAGGCCCTGGGTATCTGCAAGATCACTTTCTCTACATGGAAACTGCCCACCCAGGGAGATCAAGTAATGAGGGGCTGCTGCAGGTCCTGATCTCCAGGGAATATCATCAGGGACTTTGAGGTCAAGCCTTTACTTTAGAAGCTCATCTCCTCCAGAACAACCCACCCTGGAGATAAGCGCTGCCCTGTCCCTGCTAATGTTCTGGAAGGTGACTGAAGCCTAGACTGGGATAAATGAATGGCTCTTGAGCAGGATGGCTGTAAAGGAGTATGAACTGCACCATTGATATGTAATTGTGGCCTTCTGCTTGTTTATTGATATTGCATTTTAACAGTAACTGATGGACCATCTTTTGATTAGAATAGCATATAAGCCCTAGCAAATAAATAAGTAAAGAAATAAATTTTGCTCCACATGGGTAAAGCAAAATCAAATGCAAAGTTGATCTTTGGTAGGAGGAACAGCAAAAGCTGATCTGCAGGACAGCTGTGCTGTTTCAGGACATCCTGTGCAATAGCACATTATCTTGGAGCCCAGGATGTATAACTTTGACATCTCAAGGGCCACACAGGCTCTGTGTGGGGTGTTGGAAGCTGTATTCCAAAAGAGGGTGGGGCCAGGGCACTTTGGGGAGGGCATTTCAGGGGTTTTCAAGGAATCCCATGGGTGTTTAAGCACCCGAAAGAATTAAGGTACTTATTTATTTATTTAAATTATAAGCCGCCCAACTCCAATGGACTATTTAGTTTCTCATTCCCCACCCCGATCCCCACAGATGCAAAAACTACAGGGGTATCTGCAGATGTGGGGTCAAAAAGAAGTCAAGATGACATCTATAACCATGCATTCTCCTGCTGACACCTTTGAGAAACTAGGAGCCACGTTTTACCCCCAATTTCAGAAGTCACCAGAACTGCTGACAAGCCATAGGAAGACTCTAGGCCACACTGTTTGGGTGTCCCATACCTGGAGGAGTTGGATGAATTCATTGGTGCGTGATACACGCTCTCTGTGATTCTTTGGTGAAGCTGGCTTGCTTCTGTTATAGAAAAAGAAGGAAGAACAAAGTGAATATTTATTTCCTTTTGTATACATATCAGAATGAATGAGCTTGTTGATTAGGTCTTTTTACAGCAACCTTGACTTGTATTTTTAATAAATTCTTCTGTTGCATTTTTATTTGTTTTATTCACCACCCAGAGCTCCATTGGTAGATACATGGCTATATAAATTTGTTAAATAAATAATACATTGCATTTCTCATACCCTACCCATTACAACTTTAGCATGAGCTGAAGGGATGAATCAGCTGAGTGCCCAATCAGTGCTTTATGAACAGTGGGGAAAGGAAAATAATGATGGAATTAGATGGTGGATTGTCCTATACATTTTTATCTCCACAGAATTCTTGGACTTCAGTGCTCCACATAATAATGATAAAATATACCTAACCATCTTTCAATAACTTCTTCCATCATGGTAGGCATTGGGGCAAAAGTCATTACCACATGGTGAAAATCACTGATCCTGGACCGAGAAGCCCTTCTTTAATAGGTATATTCCTAGGAAAAATTACTAGATGGTGGTAGTACCATATGTCAGTCCTTTGAAGTTGACAGTCATGAAACAGACACTGCAAGAATTACAGGAATTCTACTTTATTGTTGAAGGGTATAATAATAGATTCTTAAAAGCCTGACAGAGTTTCCTTCGGCACCCTCTTATACCAAACACATTCAAGGTGGATTGTTTTGAGTTTCTTTTTCACATCTTCTTCTTCTCTAGGACTGAGTTATCTCCTATTTTGCCTTAACTGTTTCTGCATACCTTCTTCAAGGTTATCTATGAATTCATCCATAATAGAAATGTTAAAGTTTAACTAACTGCTATTATTCTCCAGGTGGTGTGGTAATGAGAAAAGCATTTCATTTCCTTGATAAACATACATGTATGGCTTCTTCCACATTGCGTGTACCATTGTTGGGGAATTTTTGGCCCTTCAGATTTGGTAGGGCACCAATTCCCATCAGCCCACCCAAGATGACCAGGGGAGATGGGATTTGCAGGGTAACAATATCTGGAAGCTGCAGTTTCCAGCTCATGATCTAAACTCAGGGGGAAAAGAGGAAGAGATAGGAACAGTTGCCTGGCTTTGAAGCTGAAAGTTCAAGATCCTTCGGAGATGAGAAATTTGTTTCTCACCACCCATAACTGCTGGCACTGGAAGGGTTTAAATTCACTCATTTATTTTTTATTGAATTTTAACATGCAAAGTCTGGTTTTGCTGTAATATTCTGCCCTTGGCAGGACAAGTATGCTCAGCAACCCAACTTGTTTTCCTGCTTTTCCAACATATTTGAAATCAAGAGCTAATTCTGTCATGGGTAAAAAAGTACATCACTCACTGTAAGTTAACATGGAAACAGTTGGTGGACCCTGCAGTCTTGTTCCCAATGGGAAGAGGAAGTGAACTGTTATTGTTTGCTGTCTAATACAATACATAGTTTGGGCCAGGGTCTCCTAGAAAAGCTCAGATCACTATTAAAAGCATCACTGGGCTGGATCATGCAATGGTACATGCAGAGGTAGGACTGCTTTGCCTACAACATCTGTCAATATTCAAACATGACCTACAACATGTTTTATGCTTGACTTTGGCTGGTGTAGAGCGCATAGGGAGCGGCCTTGAAGGAGGGGAGGAAGAGCCACTGTTAAGGCAATAACCAGATAAGAGGGGCTTGAGCCCTTTCCAAGAAACTAACTAGAGAAAATGTCTCAGACAAGCCCCTCTCTCATTCACATGAAGATAAAGGGAGGGAGAGGGGAAGCACATTTAGATTTACAAGATTCTGTTTTTATAGCTGTTACAATAAAAATAGTCCTGACCAAATGACATTGGTTTCTTAGTCTGGTCTACCTTGTGGGGCTGACAGCCTCTATATTTGAAAAACAACCTATATATGCCCAGATTGTAGTGTCACAAACTATAATTTATCCTGGAAATTGACTAGGTAAGGTAGATTTAAGTGCATTGGATTTTATGGGCATAAAGAATGGCTCTGTCATCATGACATACTTAACTGGGACAATTTGGGGGTTAAGTGTACTATGGGACACCACAAAGGATTTAACTGACCCAATCAACTGACACTAACCAAGGAAAAAATATGGAGGTCATGATGCATAGCTTAATAAGATATTGATTCAGCTGAATTTCCAAACAGCTACAGCTGGGCTCAAAAGTAGGAACTCTGTGAGCACAAGGGTGGAATAGCTCTTAAGGTATATTTAGATAGGCTGTTGTAGGTCAGGAGAGAAATGTTTCCCAGAGGTCAGAAATGAAAGAGGTAATCAATCATTCTAGGTAGCAGCTAGAGATAGCAAAACCCAGGAGACTCAAGCTCTGTGCAATCAACCAGGAAGAAGTTTCTCTCCCCTCACCCCCTTGTCAGGTGAGCTTTTCAAAGGGGTTAGGCTGGTGAGGAGCGGGGGGGGAACCTTTGTTCCTTATTTTCCATAATAGGCACCGGGAATCTCCAATAGAAGAGGGATCTCTTCCAGTTGGCCTCTGCCAGGAAAGGACCAACCACTCCCATCGTGGAAAGAGGACTGATGAATCAGAAGAAATTGGTCATCTAGGGAAACAATGAGCTAGAATCAATTAGGAGGATTTTCATTAATTTATATGATGCTGTTCTGTCCTTGCTATTTTTTTATTCTACTTGTCTCAGCTTTGCAAGATAGTCCAGATAAGCACACCCAGGAGTACTAGCTCTATCAAAAGGTTACATTAACAGAATCTTGCAAGTCCAAAAGTACATTTCTCCCCCCTCACCTTTGCAGCCCAAGAAACTAGGGAGGGTCCCTTTTGAGATGTTTGCCACACCCCATTCCTGCTGCGGGCTCAGCTGCCTCTTATCGTTCCCTTGCCTGTGTCTCTTCGCCCTGTCTCCCAAGGTCACTTCCACATACCATTACAACTTGTGTGTGTGTGTAAAAGGTCCTTCCTACCGGCAGGAATCCTGATCTCCTTTTTCCTTTCCCCATAACCTGTTGAAAAATTAGGATGAATGGAAGCTATTATATAATGTGTGTGAAGATAAAAAAAAGATAGTTGCCAAGGATGCAATCAAAGAGAGTAAGGAATGGTTAAGATTAAATGAGGCAGAGAAAAGGAAGAGCAAAATTTAAAAACTGTTTGGGAAGTGGGAGAAAAGGACTAAATAAGGAGTCTCTAGAAGAGCAAATTGAATTAAAAATAAGAGTAATGAAAATTATTTGGATGAAAATAGACTGAGCAAATGTTGGAAGGAGTATTTTAGAGATTTGTGTAGGAATGACAGAGATATGTTGAAGGCTGAAATTGAAGCAAATGCGATAAATGTTAGTAAACAAGAAAATAAATGTTGAAAAGGAAGTCATCAGTGCTCTGGGATGTATTGATGGTGTAAGTAAGAAATGCTAAAATATGAGTGGGGTTTGTTAATGGAATGGCTATGCGACATAATTAATATTTGTGTGAAAACTGCATCTCTGCTTGGCAATTGGAAAAATGCTGTTATTGTTTCCCTATATAAAAGGAAAGCGAAGAAGAAAGAAGTTAAAACTACCACAGAATCAGCTTGTTAGGGGTGTCTATGAATCTGTCTGGAAGAATTCTGGCTGAAAGGATACAACTGGGTCTCCTGGTAGTCCACAAATTAAGCATGAGCCAGCAGTGTGCTGCCCTGCCAAAAAAGCCAGCGCAACTGGGGCTGCATCAATAGAGGTATAGCATCAAGATCATGGGAACACTGGGAATACTGTGTCCAGTTTAAGTCGCCAGAATACAAGAAGGTTGCTGAGCAACTGGAAAGAGTGCAGAGAAGAGTGACAAGGATGGCGAGGGGTTCAGAGACTAAATGCTATGAAGAACGGTTAAAGGATTATTGTTATCATTTTCAGTCCAAGTTGGGAGGATCACTCATCCTATTTGACAACAGTAAAAATTAATCTCCAAGAAGCAGATCTTAGTATCTCAAACACATTTTTTGGGGACTCTCTCCCATCAGATGGGAAATGCTAAGAGAGAAAACACGAGTGCTGGTGGAGCAGCTATAAAAAGACAAATATGACAGTTCCTGGATCAGAGGAACAACATGTTCTTCCTTGGTTAGCCTAGCAGGTGAGTTCCAATTATGGAGCATTGGAAAAGATCCCTCCCAAGACAGTTGAAAGGCCAACTGAGCCAGAAGTAGCTTATAAGATGCTTCTCAACTGCGAATTTCTCAAGGGCCTAGACCTTCTTAACTGGGAGTTGAAGTCCACACATCTTAAAGTTCCCAAGTTTGAAAAATACTGGTTAGAGCAATGGAGAGCTTTTCTCAGCCCCAATCTGAAATTTGGCCAAACTTATTCTACTTTTGAGGAAAAAAATGGAAATTCAGTGGGCAGCTATCACAAATCATGATTACTTGGTGGGAATTTCTTTTACAGTGATTTCAGACCAGCCAAGGGAGAGTGATATCTTAATGATACCGATCCCTTGCCTACGATTTCTAAGGTTGCCTTAGCATTCATTCCTGGGGGATAAAAGTAGCCGGGAAGAGCACAGAGGACCCTCCTCCCACTTTGCCACAGCTGGTACAGAATCAAGCCAGCAGTCAGAGCAATGCAGAATATCTGAGCAGCTGCAGTTTGACTAAACATATGTCCCAAGGGCTGGGCTGGGCTCAAAAGTAGGGAGAGGAGGGAACACAAGGGAGAGAACAGTTTTAAATAGTGGCTTGCGCTCCACACAATAGAAATCTTTGGTGTCTACAGGGAAGGGAAAAATCAACTCAGCAGCTTCATGAGGCTGTATTGCCTCAGAAGAAGAGTGCAGTGTAGCTTCATTTCAGAGGAGATGGTGGTCTGTGCTGGAGGAAGTGAGGAAAAACTTCTAGACAGGATGCACACACATTTGCACACACAAGCATAACATTAACCACCTTGAAGAGTTGGTAGAAGTTTATGGATTTTTTGTTGAAAGAAGGAAAGACTGAACTGATGATTTATGGATTTGGGGATTAAAAAGAGTTAAAGTGGGGAGGGGAATTAAGATGGCAATTCCTTGGTGGAAAGAAGGGCGGAAGTAATAATCCTATGTTTTCTTATTTTTCTCACTTTTTCTTTTTTTCTATCTTTTGTTCTTTCATATTTTCTCTTTAATTTTCTATACTTTTATTGTATAGAAATATATATTGCATGTATATACATTGTGTGCGTGCGTGTGTGTATAAAGAGTTGGTGGAAGCTATGGCCAGGAGGCATAGTTGGGGGCCTCACCTCAAGATGTACTGAAGACAGTCCTTCACATTCTTGTCATCTCATGGTTAGACTGCTGTAGTTGCCTTTACATCGAGCTGTCCTTGAAGACCACTCGGAAAGTTCAGATGCACAAAATGCAGCCGCCCACATACTTCCTGGCCTGTGCAGCACTGCCATGTCATACCAGTGTCGTGAGGACCGCCAGTGCAATTCCAGATGCTGGTCACTACATTTGAAGCCCTACAGAACTCAAGGCTTGGATAACGAAGAGACCATCTTTCTAAAATGTATTCTGCCAGTCTGATCTGGGTGATGAGAGGACACCTGCTGAATGTCCCCTCGGATCAGTGGACCCAAAAGTGGGCAGTCACTCTGAAACAGCTTGTCTCTGAGATAAGAGTGTCCCTTGCTCCCATGCCTTTCCAGATGCTACTAAAAACTTGGAAGTTCTTCAAGGCTATTGGTAATAGATGACCGTGGAACCATTAGCCTTATCCTAAGTTTGGATTTAGTGTTATTGTGATTATTGTTGTTGTTTTATTGTAAAGATATTTAAATATCTGCATACTGCCTGAAGCCTGCTTTGATTAAGGAGGCAGCAACATCACACAAATAAAATTTAAAAATAAATCTTGGGACAGCTGTTTAAAAAAATACTCTGCAGCTTAGAAATAAGACTGCTTCTTCTTCTTTCTGACTTTTTAATTACCTTAGATCAGAGGCATCTGGAGCAGGCATGAAAAAAGACAAGGTGGCCTCTGCGCAATAAAAGCTCCATTACTTTTTAAGATGTGTCACATGGAACACATGCAAAGGAGGGGTGGGGCTTTGATCATGCAGTTGCAAGGGCCATCTTGACTTGTTTGGCTCCTGCAGACACCCCTGGTGGTAGCTGGGGATGGAGCAATTTGGAGCAGTTTTCCATTTTCCATAGTTTGTCTCTCCCTGCTCCCTTCTGTTGAATTTCACTACAAGAAAAATAGGAATGATTGCTATGCTCCCGCTTCTACCAAAACCCTGGGGAGACAAATTAATTGGTCTCTTTCTGGAACAAGGGCTCCCCATTCTGGGCACAAGTAATTCAGACTTCTTGCATCCCTCTTGCTCACCCATTATCTCCAAAAACCAGGCCACTGTAGACTCTCAAGAAGTCAAGCTCCAAGTACAGTTCAGGGTTTACTAATGTAGGGTGGTTGATGGTAACTAACAGCATTCCATATCATTGCACAGAAAGGACAGAATGATCCAGTCAGGGAAGAGATGCGGCAAAATTAACCATATACCCTGGTTGATCAGAAAAACACAAGAACAGGGTGTATTTGCATTCTGCATCTCTCATACAGGGAGAGAGTGACAGACCACTCTGTGCTTGTTCTGTGGGTTCAAAGGGATGATTAAGAATACAACTGATTTATATATATTTTTGGCACACTTACTGGTCCTCTTGTGGTGTCTTGATGCACTCCAGTGCAGTCTGGAACATGTTTCTACAGCTTTCCGAAAGGGAAAGAATATGCAGTACTGATGTGTTTTACAGCTACAATCACCTTCATACAGTGTCTTACCTCTGCAAGCTTCCAGTTGTCCTGTTAAGACTTTCCTAATCTCTGACACCCAAGTATTCTTCAATTCCATAGATGCTGCCTGAAAAACAGGATACATAACAATTGCAAGAAATTCAGGCAAGGGTTCTGCTAGGAAGTTTTGCATCTAATATATCTCCCATTCCTTCCTTTCCTATTTATTCATTTAACCATTTTTATCCCTCTGGGTTTCACCTGCTGCTCCTTGCAAAATAGTCCCTCTGGAAGTCTCAGCACACTTCCATCTTCTGCTTGAGGGCATCCTTACCGCAGAGTACCTTGTCAAAAGCTGCTCAATGAATTGGTAGTTGCAACAAAATTTGAACCAGGAGTTACTGGCTAGGAAACAAATATTAATCTTACAAAGGGAGGAAGCAAAATCTTATTCCCTTTTTAGTCTTGCTTTGGCCCCGACTCTTATTTTCTCCTTCTGTAATTCCAGAAGAATCAATAATACCAAAAATACATTAGCAGGAAAACAACTGGAAATGAAGAAAAGTGCAATCTGTGATACCTGAATAATATAAACTTCTTCTCTGCCATTGTACCAGATCTCAAATTTCTTATTATCACCTTTGACGTTTTCAGTAATGCCAACGGTGCTCATCTGTTTGAAAGAAAAGTTTGAATGCAGAGCATGATCATTGGCCATCGCAATGCATTTTGTTCCTTTTAGTTCACCTTAAAGACACATGTATGTGAAACCACTACAACATGCAGAACCTCCTTAACAGGAAGGCCTTCAGCTTGTATGACAGAGCCAAGTCCACTCAGATGGCAGCTTGATTCCCTTTCCACAAAAGCTATCTGTTTCCAGCTTGTAAGTGGCCCTACCCCTTGTCTTGTCACTGCTCGGTATCAATGATCCATGGAATGCTCATGTACAGTTTTGTTTATCCTCAAGAAGTCGAAGGTCAGTTTAGAGTCCTAAGGAGACAAGAAAAAGTTCCTAATGGGGGTTTCAGACCAAGCCCCACTTTGGAAGTTGTCTTCCATGAAGGACACAATCCTTAAATTACAGCAATAATATCTGACATTACAACAATGGGGATTTATAGTGTGGCACCCAGGCAGGGTGATATTTTAACCCTGCCTATATTTAAAGGTTGCCTTAGCATTCAGTCCTGGGAGGTACAAGTGTAGCAGAGAAAGGCACAAGAAATGTTGCCTCTTAACTACACTCACTATGCCACAGGTAGTACAGAAGCAAACTATAGTCAGGAAAATGCTGAATTTCCAAGCACCTATCAAACAAAAGTCCAGCCTTCCTGATGTCAGGAAGATACAATGAAAGGGGAGAATGTTGAATCAATTAAAATTTAAGAAGATGACGTTCCCTGGTTGACTTTATGTAGATTGCTCTGATTTCCACTTCATTATAGTCCATAGTTATTGCTTAGGCAGACATTGCTCTGCATATCTAGAATTTAAAGCCTGTGATGATATAAATCGTAAACCACAAAACCTATGAAGTTCTGGAATGTCCTTCTGTGAGAAGAAATCGGGATTAAAAAAATGTTTGGCAGCAGTATAGAGGCAATTAGATTAAAACTAGAATGTGATGGGAGCCTGGAAGTCTGTTAAAGTTAACCTCGCCTAAAAAAAAAATCAAGAGTAGTGAAGAGAAATCTGTTTTTCTCCAGGTTCTGTTTGATTTGTAATCTGGCAGTTGTTCTAAGCTGAGATAGATCCTGGCGATCTCAGGGTTGCCATTATTGTGTTTGAGTGTGTGTGTATACATTTTGTAAAGACCTAGCTTTCTAGAGCAGTGTTTCTCAATCTTGATAACTTTAAGATGTGTGGATTTCAATTCCCAGAATTCCTCAGCCAGCATGCTGGCTGGGGAATTCTGGGAGCTGAAGTCCACACATCTTAAAGTTGCCAGGTTGAGAAACACTGCTCTAGAGAATCTATAATGCTGGGAAAGGTGAAAGAAAAAAGAGGATGCAAGGTAAATGGACTTAGTTACAGCGGCGATGGGTGCACATGAAGGGCCAGTTGGGGACAGGTCATCCTTGAAAAGATCTATGTGGTGGCTAAGAGTTGACCCCAACTTAATGGTACATAACCAAGTCATGTTTGTATGTATGTGTGTATTCTTGCTTGACCTCCCAGTTTTGATGGACTCTTTCTACAAATGGATGGAAAAGGGAGAAGCAAGGCAATTCCAAATAACAGTGAGAAACCAGCCACATCCTGGACCTTAAGTTTCAAATCTTCTACCATATAGTAGCATGACATCACATATTAAATGGACATGTAGTTGACATTCCTTACATTGGGCTCTCTACATTTAGCTGCAGAAAGAATGGATCTCTTTCTGAGTAGAGTTTTCTCCATGGCTGCACTATGAGAGTAATTTTTGAGGGGACGAGGGCAAATTCTGCCTTGCAATTTAATCTTCATTAAAACTGGAAATAGAAAAACCATATTTATAACTGCACCATTAAGGGCACATTTCTGCAGTGCTGCTTGTGCAGCAGTATATATTTGACCAGAAGCCACAATCAATATAATTCTGCTTACAAAGGTGTGTTTATTTGCTAGGTTTTGTTCCTTAATATTTTGAGATGGATATCTAAACCTTGGATAACGATTTCTCTCAGCCTCTGCCCTGAAAGTAAACATAAGTGTACCTGTATGGAATAATGTGTTCTAGCCTAAAACATGTGCATAGTTTTTTTCTGAGCAAACAGCTACATTTGGTATGCCAAGAGCTGCACCCCCAAAGTATGTTATGAGGCCAGGACAAAGACTATATTGGATTTGATTTCATTCATCCTTATGTTTGAAATTTTTGTATTTGATAAAATAATAAACCACCTCTCCCATATGCAAGTAATTCATATTGTACTTTAAATCCATTCAGTGATTCCTCCACTTCCTCCTCACTGTCCAAAGATGCTTAACATGGTGCTAAGCTTGCAGGGAGAGTCTTCAGCCAATTGTTGCCCAGTCTGAAGTGCGGGATGGACAAAATCTGGTTTTCAACGAACTGTAAGGAAACAGCTTTTAGGACTTCGCAGTATATCATCTGCCAGTTTGCTATCAATAGCATGCAAGAGGGAGAAGTGTGTCCAGCCAAAAAGGTGAAGTTCGCTCATTGTGCCTTCAACTGGTAATTACACCTTTTGTCACACTGAAGATTGACATGTCTTAAAAACTTTGGAAAGACTACACCCAAGATTTTCTGGGATTACTCTGGGGCCTCGGGTTATGATCTTCTGTACTTCAACAGCTGAGTCAGTTGGGAAGGCTGATGCTTCATTATGGACAACAGCTGTTGCTTCTAGTGTAGCAATGCATTTGCTAACTACAGGCCATTTCCTTTCCAAATGTCATAAGAAGCAAAGCTGCTGATACCTGGGTGAAGCACCTCTAGCTACAGTGGAGCTGGAAGGATCATTTAGTGTAATTCCTGCTTTGTATAATGCAAATTAAAGCATCCCAGACAAATAACTGCCTACCTCTTCTTGAACACACCTGGTGAATGGGAACCCACCATGCCTCTGGGAAGTTGATTCCACTGTTGAACTACTCTGTCTTTTGCAATCTTAAAAAAAAAAAAATTGGAATCTGCCTTCCTGTAATTGAAATCTATTATTCTGCATCCTGAACTCTGGAATGATGGAGAACAGATCTTGTCCTTCTTCTGCATGACCTTCTTGCAGATATTTGAAGAGAACTATTATATTCAACACCATCTTCTCTTCTCCCTCCCAGTTTCTTCAATGTTTCTTCATAGATCTTACTTTTTAGCTTCCTGATCATCTTCGCTGCCGTTCTCTGAACCTTTTCCTGTTTGTTTCAATCCATCTTAAAGCGTGGTGCTAGCAACGAACACAATTCTGAAGGGAGGATCAGATCAATTAAATGGAATCATGACTTCCCATCATTTGGAAACTATGCTGTGTTGATGAAGCCTAAAACTACTTTTTTGGGGGTAATGACATCACATTTCTACTTCATATTCAGCTTGCTATTCCAAGATCTTTTTCACAAATCGTATTACCAAGTTATGTGACCCTACGTCCTATACCTACACATGTTGGTCTTTGCATTTGTCTCTATTAAATATTATTCTATCATTTTCAGCTTACATTTCTAAGCTATTCATGCTCAATTTATTTTTGTCTTTTAGAGTATAACTTTTGAATCCATCTACAATTTTGTTTCAAGTGTTATTTTCGAGCCACTTATCCTGCATCCTATGTTGTTGTTGTTCAGTCGTTAAGTCGTGTCCGACTCTTTGTGACTCCATGAACCACATTGCGCCAGGCCTTCCTATCTTTCACTGCCTCCCTGAGTTTGCTCAATTTCATGCTCATTGCTTCAGTGATGCTATCTAGCCATCTCATCCTCTGCCGTCCTCTTCTCCTTTTGCCTTCCATCTTTCCCAGCATCAGGGTCTTTTCCAAAGAGTCCTCTCTTCGCATTAGGTGACCAAAGTATCTGAGCTTGAGCTTCATTATCAATCCTTCCAATGAGCAATCAGAGTTGATTTCCTTTAAGATTGACTGGTTTGACCTCCTAGCAGTCCAGGGGACTCTTAAGAGTCTTCTCCAGCACCACAGTTCAAAGGCATCAATTCTTCAGCGTTCAGCCTTCTTTATGGTCCAGCTCTCACAGCCATACATTACTACTGGAAAAACCATAGCTTTGACTATGCGGATCTTTGTCGGCAAGGTGACGTCTCTGCTTTTTAATATGCTATCTAGGTTTGCCATAGCTTTCCTCCCAATGAGCAAGCGTCTTTTAATTTCATGGCTGCAGTCTCCGTCTGCAGTGATCTTGGAGCCCAAATAAATGAAGTCTGTTCCTGCTTCCATTTCTACCCCTTCTATTTGCCAGGGATTGATGGGTCCAGATGCCAGGATCTTAGTTTTTTTAATGTTGAGTTTCAAGCCAGCTTTCGCACTCTCCTCTTTCACCCTCATCAAGAGGCTCTTTAGTTCTTCTTCACTTTCTGCCATTAGGGTGGTATCGTCTGCATATCTGAGGTTATTGATGTTTCTCCCTGCAATCTTAATTCCGGCTTGTGATTCTTCCAGCCTGGCATTTCTCATGATGTACTCTGCATATAGGTTAAATAAGCAGGGTGACAGTATACAGCCTTGTCGTACTCCTTTCCCTATTTTGAACCAATCGGTTGTTCCATGACCGGTTCTAACTGTTGCTTCTTGGCCCGCATACGGATTTCTCAGGAGACGGGTAACGTGGTCTGGTATCCCCATCTCTTTAAGAATTTGCCACAGTTTGTTGTGATCCACACAATCAAAGGCTTTTGCATAGGCAATGAAGCAGAAGTAGATGCTTTTCTGGAACTCTCGTGCTTTCTCCATGATCCAGCGAAAGTTGGCAATTTGATCTCTAGTTCCTCTGCCTCTTCGAAACCCAGCTTGTACATCCGGTAGTTCTCGGTTCACATACTGCTGAAGCCTAGCTTGTAGGATTTTGAGCATAACCTTGCTAGCATGTGAAATGAGTGCAATTGTGTGATAGTTTGAGCATTCTTTGGCATTGCCTTTTTTGGAATTGGAACGTAAACTGACCTTTTCCAATCCCGTGGCCACTGTTGCATTTTCCAAACTTGCTGGCATATTGAGTGCAGCACTTTAACAGCATCGTCTTTTAGTATTTTAAATAACTCAGTTGGAATACTGTCATCTCCACTAGCTTTGTTGTTAGCAATGCTTCCTAAGGCCCACTTGACTTCACTCTCTAGGATGTCTGGCTCAGGGTCAGTGACCACACCAGCATGGACATCAGGGACATTAAGATCTTTCTTGTATAGTTCTTCTGTGTATTCTTGCCACCTGTTCTTAATCTCTTCTGCTTCTGTTAGGTCCCTGCCTTTTTTGTCCTTTATCATGCCCATCTTTGCACTAAACGTTCCTTTGGTATCTCCAATTTTCTTGAAGAGATCTCTAGTCTTCCCCATTCTATTGTTTTCCTCAATTTCTTTGCATTGTTCATTTAAGAAGGCCTTCTTATCTCTCCTTGCTATTCTCTGGAAATCTGCATTCAGTTGCTTATATCTTTCCCTTTCACCCTTGCTTTTTGCATTCCTTCTTTCCACAGCTATTTGTAAAGCCTCATCAGACAGCCATTTTGCTTTCTTGCATTTCTTTTTCTTTGGGATGGTTTTATTTGCTGCCTCTTGTACAATGTTACAGACCTCCATCCGTAGTTCTTCAGGCACTCTGTCTACCAAATCTAATCCTCTAAATCTATTCATCACCTTCACTGTGTACTCACATGGAATATGATCTAAGTCATACCTGAGTGGTCTAGTGGTTTTCCCTACATTCTTCAATTTAAGCCTAAATTTTGCAGTAAGAAGCTCATGATCTGAGCCACAGTCAGCTCCTGGTCTTGTTTTTGCCATCTGTATAGAGCTTCTCCATCTTTGGCTGCAAAGTATGTAATCAATCTGGTTTCGGTATTGACCATCTGGTGATGTCCATGTGTAGAGTCATCTCTTGTGTTGTTGGAAAAGAGTTCTTTGCTATGACTAGCTTGTTCTCTTGACAGAACTCTATTAGCTTTTGCCCTGCTTCATTTTGTACTCCAAGGCCAAACTTGCCTGTTATTCCGATTACTCCTTGACTTCCTACTTTAGCATTCCAATCCCCTATGATGAAAAGGACATCTTTTTTTGGTGCTAGTTCTAGAAGGTGTTGTAGGTCTTCATAGAACCGGTCAACTTCAGCTTCTTCGGCATCAGTGGTTTGGGCATAGACTTGGATTACTGTGATGTTGAATGGTTTTCCTTGGATACGCACTGAGATCATTCTGTCGTTTTTGAGGTTGTACCCCATTACTGCCTTTCCCACTCTCTTATTGACTATGAGTGCAACTCCATTTCTTCTAAGGGTTCCTTGCCCACAGTAGTAGATATAATGGTCACCTGAATTAAATTCATCCATTCCCGTCCATTTCAATTCGCTGATTCCCAAGATGTCGACGTTCAATCTTGTCATCTCATGTTTGACCACATCCAGCTTGCCTTGGTTCATGGATCTTACATTCCAGGTACCTATACAATATTGTTCTTTACAGCATCGGACCTTCTTTTCGCTTCCAGATACATCCACAGCTGAACGTCCTTTTGGCTTTGGCCCAGCCGCTTCACTCTTTCTGGAGCTACTTGGAATTGCCCTCCGCTCTTCCCCAGTAGCATATTGGACTTCTGCTCTTCCCCAGTAGCATATTGGACTTCCGACCTGAGGGGCTCATCTTCCGGCGTCATATCTTTTAGCCTTTTAACATTGTCCATGGGGTTTTCTTGGCAAGGATACTGGAGTGGGTTCCCATTTCCTTCTCCAGTGGACCACATTTTGTCAGAACTCTCTGTCATGACCTGTCCGTCTTGGGTGGCCCTGCACGGTATAGCTCATGGCTTCACTGAGTTACACAAGCCCCTTCACCACGACAAGGCAGTGATCCATGAAGGGGCCTGCATCCTATATCAGTGCATTTTTTCTATTTCCCAAGTAAGCTTGTCTTTTACAGTGGTTGGAAAAACTCATTTTTATTTTTGGTATGAAGCCTTTTCCTCTTGGTACAGAAACTGAGATATTTTACATCTGCATGTCAAACTGTTCCACAAGGGTGATAGTTGAATCTATCATTGTCATTATTCCTTTAAATGTGCTTGAAAAGGTATACCCTTGAATTCTGTTGACAAATGGACATTCCTGAAATTCTAGGATAAATGAAGAAGCTGCTGAGTTTTTTGTCCTTGGAAGAAGTAGAATGAGCCTATATCTTTATCTGCCAATTGATTCATCGAGTTTATCAAGAAAAGACATTTCCAAGTTTTGTTTTTCTTGATTAATTGATAAGTGTAAGTAACCTTATCATATACACAATGTATACAGATAGTTACACAGTCAGAAACTAAAAAAAGAAACCCCAAGATTTCTTAAGAGGGAATCCTAAAACTAGAATTCACTCCTTTGTTTTTGGGATGTGTCAGTGATCAGAATTAACCAAGACAAGGAGGTAGAAGGCTAGATATAAATTTTCAATTTAGCATGGGCAGGATCAGCTTGCAGGTATGAAGGGCCATGCTCTAAATCTGAAGAACTGATGTGAAAATCACTGATTTTAATTGTCTGATGTAAGCATGTTGTGTTTGAATTTTATTTTTAATGCCATTGTGCGTATCTTATCTTTTCAGGATACAAATCTTCCCAAGGCAACTTACCTCTAGTCTATTTGCACTAGCTTTATTTGTAGATAAAACAAATATTATGAAAGCAACTGAAATCTCCAGGGCTCCCTTCTCTAAAACATGAGGGCTTTTTCAGTTGCAACCCTTTGCAAGGAAAGGGCAAGTGTTATGTTCATTCCAATGCGTCATTTTGGTATTTTGATATATTTGTTGATTTAAATGTGTTTGTCGGTCCTTGGATTTCTACCTTTTCTCCCTTCCACTATAAGAAAGGGCTTACCTTCAAAGAATTTTTAAAGCTGTATGAAGGAGACTTCTCATGACCATCTGTGTTTTCTTCCCGTTTCTTGCAAAAAAGTAGGATTTTTGCATATAAGAAGAGATGCCTCTGCATTGGTTTGAACCTGGCCAAATCTTTTACTTTGTTGTGTCCCTTCTTGTGATCTGTCCAGATGTTGAAGGAGCCCTGAAGGAGCAATTTACCAAGTTCGTGCACATCTCCCTATACGAAGAGAGAGACAGGACAGGAGGAATACAAGAATAAAGCAAGTTTTTATTCTAGCCTTTTTTCCCAACAATCTTAGCTTCACTATAATTTCATACTCGGTTTCCAGATAGATAGTCAGACTCTACTGCTGCAAAAACAAGAAGTCTTGGGCCCTCTACATTTTTATTTATTTATTTTAGAGACTGCCCAACTCCAAATGACTCTGGGCAGTCTCTAAAATAAATAAATAAATACAAGTTTATAGGGCCCAAGACTTCTTGTTTTTGCAGCAATAGAGTCTGACTATCTATCTGGAACCGAGTATGAAATTATATTGAAGCTAAGGTTGTTGGGAAAAAAGGCTAGAATTAAAAGCAAGAATCAACATTAAGAAATTCCAGACACGCAACAGAGAACGGTAACCAACCCAAACAATAAAAAACCACCTACACAGGCTTAAATTGCATGAAGACGTAAGGTTTCATGGAGTAGTGTTCATTCTATCATGCAGTACACCAACGCCTGTGTCTCAGCAATGTGGTGTCTAGAGACATCACTGCATTCAATGAAGTGCCCTATTATCCTTTAGTTTTTTAGCTGCATATTTATTTATTCTAAGTGGGGAAGGATAGGTTAAAGCAAAAGGCTTCCCATTATCTTTATTGTCTTCTAAGCTTCATATGGACATTCTTAGGCAATAAAGATGGTGGGCACTTGGAAGCACGCTCTGCTCTTGGGGGGGCGGGGAGGACTGCCTGCTAAGGGGGCAAGACCTGTGAGTGGCAATGGGCAACTGACTGAGAGAGATCCAGTGGAGAAGAGGTGGGGACACTGGATAGGGTAGGAGAAGCTACAGAGTCAGCAGGGGGGTTAAGGAGACTATAAAATAACTCATATTTGGAGAGAATGTATCAATATGTGTTGGATATAGGATGTGAGTAAGGATATGTGTGAAGTAGTATTTATTTGAGGGTGATCTTGAAAGAACAGGAAGACTGGTTGGACTGAATGAATTTTATCTCTGGAAGTGTCACCACAACCTACTATTCAGTTTATTGTACCATTCCTCATCTTTTTGCTCACTAATCTACATTTCTGGGCAATGGATGTTATTTTTATAAAGTGGGCCCACTACAGCAGCCATTTCTTGTATGTACAGTTCCCACAGCAGCCATTTTATATAGTAAGTGGGATATTTTCTCAAAATCCCAAATCTCTTCCTCATCCTAAAGATCTCACATATCAGAAGATTGATACCTTTTTATATTCAGAAGGATTTTTGCCTCCTTAGTTATTGTTCTTTTTGTCCTGGATATTTTCAGAGATATTTTATGTTTTTGTCACCCAGCAGAAACAGAATTTTGAACTGATCTGAGTTGCTGATGGATCCAAAAATTTAAAGTATTTGGAGTACTACCTACGTATAAGGAATTTCTATTGCATAACTGAAGTGTAATTGAATGGGGTTAGATTTATAAATTACAATGTGAGTGGGAAGAAAAATGTTAATATGGATACCTTAGTATTCAAAGTGGTAAAAGAGCAGTTGGACTAAACTGTAAACAGACTAATTCATTGAAGTTGCATTTGCTTTTCAGTTTTGTCATAATAATCCCAAATCAGAGAACGAGAAAAGGATTGCAAACATGAAATGATAGAATATTAAAAAATAGACAATTGTAATATCTTAAAACCATGAAATTATAGCATCTTAAAATTGGGACACAGACAAAAACAGGGAGAGCAGTCCTTCATATATCCTGTTCCAAGACAGTCTTCCCCAATGTGGCATCTTCTAGATGCTGTCTGGAAATTCTCAGAATCACAGCTCCAAGACACCTGGAGAGAGCCAGGTTGAGAAGAGCCGAAGAAAGCCTAAAACATCCCTATCTTAAGGAAAACAGCAAGATTTCGAGCATCTCCATGGTTTGGAAATCAGCAACACAGTCTGTGTTCAGCAACACAGTCTATCATTTGGTCAACGCCTACCTCATAGCCTGTAATTGCTATCTGGTGCATGGAATCATTGGCCGACTTGATGATATCAAGGACTGTTGCTAAAGCTTCTTCAAGTTCAGCAGTGCCTTCAGAATTCTTGCTGCATTTTATCATTTCCTGGTTGTAAAGGGATAAAAAAGGCAAATGCCATATCACAAGGCATTAGAAATGCTCCATCATGTCAACACCCTTACACAGATCTGTGGCAAAGAAGAATCCTTCCATGAGTTCACACACACACCCATTTAACAAACTGGATCTTAACCTCATATAAATCTATGATATGGCTGCACTTAGAACCCTGGATATGGTTTTGGCCACCACATCTCAAAAAGAGTAACAAGCAGCTTTAAAGGGGACAGAAAAGGGCAGCTAAAATGAGTATGGGGCTAGCATGGCTTTTCTGTGAAGAAATACAATAGCCTTAGTTTAGAGCAAAAACAGGCATGGGAAACATAGTAGAACTTTGTAAAATCATCTATCATATAGTAATAGTAGTTTTAGAAGAAGTAGTAGGTATAGAAAATATGGACTTTTTTTTTCTCTCTCTCTTATAATACTATAACTTATATTCATCCGCTGGAACTAAGGATGTTTTCATATGAAGACTCTGCCAGTTCAGAGGCAGCTCTGGATCTCTGTGATCCTAAAATGTGACACTCCTCCTGGCTCCTGAGCTTCAGCCCTCCTATCAGGTCTTTTAAGGGGAATGGTGGCTTGGGTAAGCAAGGGTAAAATTGACAAGATTCTATCTATGGAAGTCCCTTAGAACTATTTCCACTTTCTGTAGCTTCAAAGGCATGTATTTTGTTTAGAAAGTGCTGTCCTTTCTCACTTTCAGCCTGTCGGCTCTTTCAGGTAAGCCAGGTCAGGTAACAGACACCATCAGAAATTTTAGAACTCCACATTATTAATACAGGCAATAATAATAGAATCTCAAAAGCCTGACATTTCCTCTTCCTTCCCTTCCCTTCAACTTAAAGTTTCTTTCTCATGCTGTCTTGTCTTCACGTTTGCTAAAGGTGTCTGCATATCTTTTTCAAGGTCATCTCTGTGTTGCTTTAAATAACCACTGCTGCAGCCTACAATTGTGGTTAGAGATGCTGGGAAAAGTGCCTGGGAGAAACACTGATCACACTTCATTCAAGTTCTGAGTGGCATTTTTAATACAGAAAGAATGATCGTTTAGTAGCCAGGCAGTTTTGCCCTCTTCCAAATGCTCAGGGTTTTGTTTCTTTGCAAAACACCTACAGCCTAAATGTGCATTTAAAATGGGGCTGGAGGGGTTGCTAGTAATATCTTTCCTTTGTGGGGAAGTGGTACAGGGATTTTTGTCTTTGATTGCTTCAGCATCAGCAGTACTGTGAATTACTTTCTGGCACCATTCTCCTGGTCAGCTGGAAGGAGAGCCCTAAGTAATTCATGGTTTTCTTAGCATGTTCTCAGCACTTTGAGATTGGCAGGACCAAATGTGATTGGCAGGCCTGCTTTAAGCTCCATTAGAGGAATTGGGAATGCAAAAAGATGCAATGTGGAAGTGACCAATGTGTGGGGATTTGCAGAATTGGTAAAAGGAAGTACCCCCTTATACAATGCACAAACTAAAGAATTTGTTGCCCTCAGCTATGTTGATAGCCATGGTTTTAAGAGAGGTTCAGACAAATACATGGAGATGGAGGCTATGGTTGATGGTTGCACATCATCTGCTGAATCAAAGGGATTCAGATAATGGGATATCTGATACCCCATTAACAACTTCCTATCCTGTTTTGGAACTTCACAGACACATCTATCAAGTGCTAAATGATCCAGAATGTTAGACCTGGGGACGGATCCAACAATGCTCTCCTAACATTAATGTGCAGATGGAGCCTGAGATAACTGTTGAATTACATCCAGGTGTTTCATCCAGGCTAATGATAATAGTAAGTTAATATGACAGAAGAGTTCTTTGAATTCACTTACACTGGGTATTTGTCCTTTTTTCTTTTTTGTAACTTAAGGATCCTGAAATCATAGGAAAGTGAGATCATGCTGTTCACATATCACATTAATCAGATAATTATAAAAAATCTTTTTATGTTGGGAAATGCCACCAGAAGGTAGTGAATTATAGGGGAGAGAAAGAACTTCTATGGGTGTTCAAGATTCTGTTATAACTTATAACAATTAAATAGTGTTCCAGTAGTGGTGGTGTCTGCTTCCTGTCTACCTTGAAGGGCTGATTCATGCACCATTCTACAATCAAACAACTGATACTTTCCTGAAGCAGACTGGAATTTCTGGAAGGAGTTCCTACTCTAGTTTACAGTTCTGAATCCGTGGCTTTAAACATATCCATACATATCACACAAACAAGCCTTCCTATTGTAAGGAGTTAAATGAGGCATGCAATTAAAACAATTTTGCAGAAGAAAAAAAAAATTTTTTTTGTCAGTCTGCTCCTGACAAACACATAATTCAAAAAAGGAAAGAGAACAATGTTATATGAAGACTCACTATTTAATATCATATATACTGGCACTAAGAACTCTTACTTCAGTATATTGGGTCAAACTGCAGAACTGTTAAAGAATGTTTATCAACATTCCAGCTGCTGAAGTTGACAAACTCAGGAAAGTCCTCCCACTCCCACTCTGACACCTTCCAGATGTGCTAAAATGGCAAGTTCTCAACAAATATGGCCATACAGCCCCAATACATCTGAAGGGCTCCAGATTAGAAAAGGACGGGTTTGGACATGAATTGATTTGTACATTGTTGGTCATAAAGAGCAAGGCAGAGAAAGGAGATAGCAGAACTATACAAATATCAGTCAGGTATTACCTTGTGTATATAACAATTGTGTGAGAGAGAGCAGTAAGTCCATGGGTTGTGTGAATTTTATGTGTGTGCAAATATTGCACATGAATATGTGCCAGTGAACAAAGGCAGAATAGATTTAAATATGTTTTGAATGATGAATTTGAATCTTAAGCTGACATTTTTCTCTGAGAAATATTATACCATAACAACCGCATAATTTTCTGAGATTTAATTTGAAATACGTGCTCTGCTTAACCTCAACAGAGTTCTTTGGCATAGATGAAGCTTCATGCCTTTAGTAAGATTTAAGTCACATGTGCCTGGAGATTAATTCCCCAAGGCTGATTTCAGGTTTCACCAACATAAGAGACTATAAAGATGAAATTATCAATATTCAATTTCTGCTCTAAAGTTGACCCTCAGACAAAACAAAGCTGGGCTTCTGACAAGTAGGATCAACATTTTGGATAAAGACTTCTTCTGATCAAATAGGATGGTTTCAATGGAAGCCAGACAATAAGAGAAGTTGATCTCATATTCTCTTCTTTGCCATCATATCTTGCCTTTCTGTCTGAATTTTTACAACCTGCTTCTCAGCAGCTAGCTTGAGGAACCTACTTTGGGCTTAATCATCAGAATGGACTGAGAAAATCAAAATACAACAGCTACATTGGAATATAATTGAGCTCCTGCCAACAATACATTTTTCAACGATCTACTTTTTATGGATCTTATTACTTGGTGGAAGGAGGTACCATTCTGCCTACTTTATCAGCTACTTTTTAAGTACTGCCAGACATGGCTACTCACTGGCGGCAATGCCCTTCCCTTGCTCGTTACCAATTGTCCCTTCTTGCTTCAACCTACATCACTCCTCTGTGCTGGTTACCCTGAATGGCAGCCACAGAGGAGGACCTTTTTCCTCTTCAGAGTGTCAGGAGAACCTTCTACTTCCTCCCATGCCCCCCCCACACCTGTCAGAGTTTATTGCTCTTTTGAAAAAAAGCACCTTTGGGGCTGACCCTTGCATTGGTAGATTGCACTGTAATGCAGTGGTCTGCCTGTGCCCAGAGAGAACAAGCGTTTCTATACATGGGAATTATTGATATGATGTTTTATCTAGAGCCTGAGAGTGGTATGCATCAGTTGGCTGGGGCAGAACTGGGTCAAGACACTGGTGCAAAAACAAAGAGCAGAACTCAAAAATAGGTAGAGAACAAAACCTTAGCTGAGAGATCAGTATAATTTGGAAGCCTACCCTCACAAAAGATATTACAGCACAGCTTCCCAGGAAATATTTGTTCCTAGCAGAGATCAGAAGTATCCATCAGGTTCTAAAGGTGGTACCATAGGTAGGAAAGTGCTACCTTTCTTGGATGTTAAGCATTCTGTGTGTGTGTTCTGTTAATCCTTCCTAAGTTAGATTCATGAATGCTCAGATACAAAAAAAGGACATTTCAACCCGGGGTATCCATGGGAGGAATGTCAAAATAGTCAAGATGGTGGCTGAGATAAAAAAGGGCAGGTTTAAACCTCCAATGTCTTTTTCTCACTGTGAGGTCCTAAAGTTATTGGCCATTAACTTATATGTTTCCCTCTATGGCACTGCCATAAATTTTGAGGTGTTTCAGATTCATTCATGCTACCAAATCAGTGCAAAACTGGTTGAATTGACTTTGTTCTGACAACTGCAGCAGCCCTTCTAGGAATTTTACTTGGCCGAGAAGTAATCTTACCTCTATTTACTGGTTACTGTCCCCCCCCACAAACAAACAAACAAACACAAAACGAGGAGATTGAAAAAAACAGCAAAGTTTATTATTGTTGTTCTGTTAAGCCCAGAATCTACACTAGAGCCCCGTTCATTTTTAAGTCACTGCTCCAGTTGTACCGATTCATTTATTCAATTTATAAGCCGTCAGATCACAAAGCAACTCAAGGCAACATACAAAAACTAAAAACACATCGTAAAACCAATTAAAAGAGAAGCGAACGGCTATAATGAAAAAAATATATATCAAAAAGTCTGTGGTGGGACAGTGGGGCAAAGCAGAATATTCCGGGGAAATTACATCGAGGAGAGAGATTGAGAAGTGCTTATGAATCAGACTTCACAGTGATAAGGATGAAATGTTTGTACAGATTGGCCTTTATTTTCTATTAACCTACACTGCTTTTAGTACTCCATTGCTAGTTTTCAGCTTTCACAGGGGTATGACTAATTTAGAACATTATAAAAAATAACATGCTGTCTAGTTAAATGGGGTAATCCCTAATCTAATTCTTGCCAAGTCTGTATGGGTGGTGATAAGGAAAAAAACCCCCTTATCTTCAGTTTCTTATCTAAAATATGTGATAGCTTAAGAACAACCAGAAGCTTGAAAACTCCTTCAACATCTTTTTATTAATATATTTTCTGTTTGGAATTTAGAATGTGTTTGCCCTAATGGTACTTCCTAGTATTGGGAAGCATCCTTAAAACGATTGTAAGGTTGTGTATTAACAAGGGGTGGCTTATAACACATCTTGACTGAACAAAGCAACAGAAATACATACCCACAAACACACCCATCACACTTTTCTCACTTGGGGTAAGCAATTTTGTGCCTGAAAGTCAGTTTGGTGTAAAACTTTAGTTAAAGTTTTAGTTAAAGGGACCAGGGACTTGTCCAGGCAGTCACCAGAGTCAAAGGCACCAAAAAGAAAAAGAAAAAAAGTTGTGCAGAGCACAGAAAGAAGAAAAAAAGAAAAGAAAATGCAACTGAAACTAGTTTATGCTAATGACATTCACTATACCTCTGCATATTTTTCTACCTTTGCAAACCATCCTAGCTTCCACAACATCCACATACTGTCTCAAATATTGGTTTTTGTCCTTTAAACGTCTTGCTCCCTCCTTTTGAAGGATCTCAACAGCTCCATCCAACTATGAATGTCTTGGTCTTCCTCCTCCTTTCAACCCATTCCTTCTTCCTCCATATATTTACTATGCAGTTTGATCACTGTTCATCCTCTTTGTATGATCAGACCACTTCAATCTACTTCTTTCGTATTGTTCACTCGTGTATTCAATCTGTATTCATTCAGGGCCATTTATTCTTGACCCCAACTATCCTAGCTTTACTGCATGTACTTCCCAAGTGCCCTATTCCTGCTGCATTCAAGTTTCTCCTGACATGCTCAAGTCTCACTTCCATATTACAAAGTGAGCAGAAGCAAACCATTATACATAGCCATTTATACATCTTTGAACAGAACGAATATACTCAGTGTCTTTCTACTAGCATTTGCACGTCTTAAAATGTCTCCATCCATTTTCTCATCTTTAGTAAACATTCTACGAAGGCACCAACATTAATCTACTTGATCTAGTTTTTTTTACCATTTATGAATAATCAGCAACCATTCACTTATTTTTTCCTGCCAATACTTTGGTTTTAGATGCATTTACTTTCAGATGTATATTTCCTGTGGGATCATACACTCTGTTTCATGTTCACTTCAAACAGTTTGAGTTCTGAGGCAATAATATGGCATAATCTGCATACAAAAATTCATCATGGCCTCAACCAACATACTTCTAATATCACCGCAAGCACTCTTGGATTCCCACAGTACTTTCACGTGCATCCACAGCAACTTAGATGACACCTATACTTTCTGGTATACTTTTTAGCCCTTTCATTCATAATTCAACCTACACTTACACTTCTCTGCATGCGTTCAACTGCACTCTACAAGAACAATCCACCTTCATTCACATCTATTACTTGCTTCTTCTTTCTCTTAGTTTCACACACAAGATTAATTTTCCTTTCAATTCATCATTCAGGATGTTTATCTTTTATTCTCCTCACAGTTCAAGTCACAATATTCCATATGCTATGGTCATCACCAAATGGGCCCATAGATATTGACCTCCACAACCCATCATAGTTTCGTCAGTTGAGGCTTTCACATAACACTGTTTTAGTAAGATTGGGGAGTAGACTAGTTTATCAGTAATAATCATAGCCATACTCTCCATTCTCTGCTAAAAGTAAAGACAGTACTGGACAGTTTTAGCACATTTCACCAGAATTCCACAACGAAGCCCAATTTTATCCCCAGCATGCTCACATTATTCTATGAAAGCTAGGAGCTCTAATTTAGAAATTACCTCACAATCACCAAATAGGAGGCTTTGCCCCATAGAGCAGGGCACAATCAAGGGGCAAGAATCACATAGACTTCAATGCCAGAAATGTAATGCAAGAATTAGGGGTGTGGAAACTGTGATAGGAACCTCCACTGCTCTTTTAATTAGCAAATTAATTAAGATGGAGTCTCTTTGAATATTTTCAATCTCTTCTTCCCAGGCTTTCTGTCCCCTGAGCTGAGCTAACGTTGATTAGATAAGCAACTAACAAACTTGCTGGCTGGGGAATTCTGGGAGCTGAAGTCCACACATCTTAAAGTTGCCAAGGTTGAGAAACACTGTTTCAGACTATCATTTTCATAAGCTTTAGAAAGCATGGATAGTGGTTGACGATCATGGGAACTACAGCTCAAAACACCTTTCTCTGAACTAGAACGGTGCCATTTTTAATATTTGTTTACAAGAAGCATTCTTGCGAGTAAATACAATAAAAAAACACCAAATATATCTGTGTCAAAGATACTGTCAGTTGTGCTGATTTTCCAGACCCAAAGGGGAGATCATAAAAAGAGTATTAGCAAGGAGTTTAAAATGAAATTGTCTGTTTTAGGATTCCTCTCATCCCAAAACCTACAGCTTTAGACTATACCTTCTAAAACTTTCATCCAACATTGGCTTACTTCACATGGAGTTATAATTCAATGCATCATCTGGAATTTGGGGATGATGGTCACCTTAAACCAAATCTCAGGCTTAGCCTCAGGAATCTGAAAACAGTTCTTATGCTTTTTTTTTTTTTTTTTTTTAACTTGAACTAATCTTTAAGTTTCTGTTAAAATAACCTTTGGAATGAATGCATACAATCAATTTAAAAAGGGCTAAAATTTTAATTATAGTTGTGGGATCATATAATTTAGACTGCATATTCCAACTAATTGGAACTTCTTCCAGGTATGTGCAGAATGCAGCAAGACTATTATATGCGCAACGATGGAGAAATACTGAAATTCCCACAATGGAGGAATTTATTGTGAAGATGGCAGAAGTGGCTGAAATGGCAAAACTGACCTGTTGGGTCAAGGATAAAACAATAAGAACTTTTATAAAAGACTGGAAACCTTTTACGGACTTTTTGCTGAAAATGGAAAAAAGTGAAATGATGATTGAAAAAGGTCTGAACGAGGGGCTGAAGGGATTTTTGTGATATTACAGAAGGACAAAGAGTTTGTTTATAACTGCTGAAAAGAAGGTTGGAAGTCACTTATTTCTTTGGATTTCTGTTTCTTTAGTTATCTTTCTTCTACTGTTTTGCTATCTGTACTTTTCCTCTTTTCTCTCTTTTTCCTTCTTTTATGTGTATATACATTTACTATATATGTTTCTTTTATCTATGTAAACATTCTTAATAAAAATATACCAATATGTGCAGAATGCCTTCTGTTCACTACTCAGCATCAACACACATTTAGAAAGATGGACTGAATAATTACTCTCCCTCTTGTGCAATCAAATACCGCAGAAATACAGTGCTTTTACTTGCAGACCGAACCATTCTGAAAAGTCCTACCTTCAAAAGCAACTGGTATTTGGTAATCCTCTGGACCGGCTTTAAAAGATAAGCATCAAGGGAGAGTTTATGATCTAATTTCCGCTGACATTCCTGGAAAAGACATAAGGAAAAGACAGAATGAAGTGCTGCTGGTCTAACAGGATACACTAAGAACTAAATTACAAGTTTACATTTTTTAAAGCTAAGAACCTTGTTGCTTTTATAAGCCCAATGTCTTTTAGGATCCGCAGCATGGATATCCTCTGGCTGTTTATAAAAGAGATGGTTGTGTCTTACAGAAAAGCATCTTTGTATGCCTTATGGAGACTAGATGATATTAGGAAACAAATAGCACGCTGGCACAAAACAAACAAACAAACATGAATGCATAATATGAGAGCCAGTTTGGTGTAGCGGTTAAAGGTACCAGACTAGACACCAGGAGACTGGGAGTTCTAGTCCCACTTTAGGCACAAAGCCAGCTGCGTAACTTTGGGCCAGTCACTCTCTCTCAGCACTAAGAAGAAGGCGGCAATGGCAAACTGTTTCTGAAAAGGTTGCCAAGAAAACTGCAGTGATTTGTCCAGGCAGTCACCAGAAGTCAAGACTGACTTGGTACAAAAAAGAAAAGAAAAGCTGTATATGTAGCAGTTCATCTGAGTGATCTGTCTCTTTCAGCACAGTAAATGTCCAATTGTCATTCATTTACTGCAAAGAGATTTGAATGCTAACTTGCAAAGATAATTCATTTTGCTGACATTCAAACTGCCTTTGTTCCCCTCTTCTAGAACTTCCATTGTTCTGGCCATTAACATGTACAGCATGTTTGCCAGAGGATATTTCAGGCAGTTGCTGGACAGCCGTGGTGTCATTAGCAATTCAATTTTTATCCTTCTTGTTTATATCATTTCTTGACCTTTTCAGAGCACAGAGCAGCCTTCCTGAGCCTTGAGGTTTCCAGATGTGTTGGTCTCCAATGCCATAGCCAAGGTGATGCTGTGTGCAAATTCTGGGAACTGAAGTCCTTACACTGAGCAATTGCGACTTGTGGCTTACTCAACTGCAAGATTATTGACCCAGCAGCTTCAAGAGGACTTATTAAAACCTTCTTTCTATCTGGAACATTGCTCCACCATCTTCAATCTATATAACTGTGATGAAGTACAGCATGGCCCTTCAGCATCAAAGCTCACAACCACAACTATTCTTTCAGAATTTTCTATCAGGATATGGGATCTTGATCCCCGAATCATTTCCTTTTCTTCTTCTTCGCAGAGGTATCCACGGGGTGGGGTGTGTGGGGACACAAACTATAAAAGCAGTGTAGCATTGCACAACACAAACTCTGCCTCTTTTGCATACACGTTGTGATGTTGCATGTATATATGAAAGGATGGAGCCCAGGTTGTGATGGCGCAGCACTGCTCTCATTGTTTAGACAGAAGCACTGGATCTTACAGACACCAATTTGCATGACAATCTTTCAAATATCACAGTTATCTAATTACACACACATACAAACATCTATGACAAATGGGAATCATTTTGTATAAGAAAACCTATCCTGATTTACCAAGACTGACAAATAGATGTGAAAGGGTTTTCCTAGAATTGTAGATTGAGGTCAAATGGAAATTCAATGGAGAAAGGAAAGATAGTGGCATTTCCTATGATCAAAGCAAGACATTTTTTGGGGGGGGCCAGGGTAGAATAAAAAGATGGTCCCATATTCCATGTACAAAAGCTGACCAGATGGAGAGGTTTTTCTCCAACAGTGATGTTAATTTAAAGTGCCTCACTGAAAGCAGTAGATCTGTTGAAAGTATGCAGGCCTTGCTAAAATGATTCTCACTTTGCTAAATGAAAAGGCCAGCCCCAACAATTTTAGCATGAACAGTTCAATAAACTCAATTAATTGTTGAATACCCTACAGGGAGTAAAAGGGAATACAAATCATGTGAATATAAAAAACTAACAACTCTTATATTGCAGGTTAGAATGAACATCCAGAGATATCTCTTAAAATTAGGTAGAGTTTGTCATTTAAATTGAGTTGGTGAGGCACAGCTTCCTAGCACTTTGGATGCTTGAGCCTAATAATTTCACCATCAATCTTGGAAGATATTTATTATTTGTAGGACTGTCATTTCATTGTATTTTAATTAATATTTATACTTTTACTGTAAATCACCCAGAATTGCTTCTAGGGAGGTAGGCGATGACAAATGTGAAATATAAATAAATAAACAAATAAATTTGCTGAAGCCATGGAGATCCACCTATATCCGGCAAGACTGTTTATACTTATAAGTCAAAGAAAAAGTTAACACTTTCAAATAGCAGAATCCAAATTCTCCATAGTTGTGAACTATTTTCTTCCATCTTAACATAGTATTTGGGTAAACCAATAGCAGATTCTGGCCAATGCCAAGCCTTCACTGTTTTCATTGCCCAAGGAAGAGCTGATGAGAAGGTTGTTCAACAAAGAGTCATTTGATCAGATTTTCTCTCAAAAAAGCTATTATGATCATTGCTAATTTTATGAAGAGCACTTGCTCTGTGCTGCAGAAACAGGTGGTCCAACAGGCTGAACCACTTCAGACGTCTCTCTTATATTCCTACCCCCAAAATCAGCATGGAGAGAGATTGGGCTGGAAGATTTCCTGGCTGAATTGCTTTATTCTTTGAAGAGTGGTTAAAAAAAAAAACACAGAGAAGCCATCATATGTGGTGCACTCCCCCAATCTGCTTGCATCCCTTAAGCTTCCCATCACTGTCAGAAATTTATGGAGATGTTATTCGTTTTAAGATCAGGTAGGAAAGTATGGAAAGCAACTTCCACAATGCAACCTCAAGATTTATGTGTATAATATATTAAGAGTTAATAACCCACCTGAACTTTCCCAGCTAACTTTTCCCAGGTTCTATCTCATTTGGTTCAGAATCTGTTGAGCTATTTACTTAACTGAGCTGTTTATGATCTGATCCCGGAAAAACACATTATCAGATTGGTGGGGAACAGAGAAAACCTGTGGCCTATTTTAAGGATGGAGCCTTATTGGATCACATTCCCACAGAGATAATCTATTGGGGCCACATGTTCTGATCTGGTATGACCTACAAAGCTTGTGGCGGTATCAAAGCAGATGATATGTTCTTAGATGTTCGTGTGCCTTCTTGATTAGTCCACAAATTCTCTGAGAGAAGATTTTCCTGCTACTGTAGCAACTAGCCTGCTTGGTAAAACCCTGGCAATAGGCTCGCACCAGTGGAGGTGACTTGTGGGGTGATTGACCTTGCCCCCCCCCAGTCATCTTGAATGTTTTTAGCATTTATGTACAGGGTTTGTTGTTTAGATTTGATTTTTAATGGATTATTTATTTAACTATTTATGGGGGGATTTTTAATTCTTGATGGGGTTTCTGATTTTAATTGTAAGCCGCCCAGAGTCACCCATTGGGGGGAGATGGGTGGCATACAAATTTAATAATAAATAAATAAATAGCAGCAAGAACCTCTTAGATGTCCTTCACCTGGGCACAAGAGGAGCCAAATGTCCTTCTGATGCCATGGGATGCATTTGCTAAGCAGGGCCTTCAAAGGTACAAGCATCTTTGGCAAAATGAAGATGGGGAAAAAGGATAAATGTAAAGCTATGATTCAGAAAATATAAATCAGAGAGGGAGAGAGAGATAATAGAATAATGACGACATGCAACTCAGCAGGGGACTCACAAGGAACATTCTAAGATATTGCCTCATGAATGGCCAAAAGGAACTGGGATAAAGTAACAGTTGACTGACAAATACAAGAATAGGGAGCAGCTTTCTGAGCCCACCAGATCACAGCTTAGCTTCAGAATGTTCTCTCTATGCTTCTGTGAGTTCAGGAATACCAATTTATGTGATACAATTTTTAAAATGCATAGAGACCACAATGAAGAATTAGGAGTATAATGCTTCTGTAATATATAGTCATAGAATCTACAACTAAGTAGGAATCTAGATATGAAAAGAACCATGTCAACTATGTGACATGACAATTCAAGTTCCATCCCAGGCTTTGTGGTATACTGTATATTAATATAGAAGGTGGAACAGGTGTTTATCAAATTTACAGATGACACAAGCTAACTGGATTGGCTAATATCCTGCAGGACAAAATCATGATTCAAAATGATCTTGACAATCTTGAATTTTAGGTCAAACCCTGTAGGCTGATATTCATTGATGACACATATAATAATTCTTGGGTAAGTAAAAATATCTTAGCTTGTTCTGTGCTTAAATGCCCAAACAAACAACAAATATGTCTTCCCTTATCATGGCATTGAAAAAGACCATTTCTACCAGACCAAATTCCATGGGGCGTTTTAGTAAGTTTTGACACTTTAAATCTAACATTTTTCTTTTCTTTGTTTTGTATTATCAGCAACTGAGCTCTGGTTTTGGTGTAAATTCAGGATTTAAAAAGTCAGGAAGGAAGAAGGACATTTTTGATTCTGATATAATGGATTAATTACTTCCTTTGCTTTGAAGAGCAGATGGCCAACCCTGCTGCTCATTTGGCTGAGTAGGGCCTTAGATTTATGTTCTAGGTGTAAGAGACAAGGAAGCCGTTCTATGAAAAAACAAGTGTGCCTCTTTACAATAATTTAGGAATGTCCGTCCCACTGAAAGTGCTGTTTCAAAGTTCAACTAACAGTTGGGCTAGCAATACCGAATAATGAGCTCCTTGAGGAAGAACTGGTATAACTCCAACACCTAAATAAATAAAGATGCACCTCCTTCACCTCACACCCACAATCAAAAGGAGTCTGGTAGCACCTTTTCTGATTAATTAATTTTATTCAGAGGCATAGGTTTATGTCTTTGAATAACATCTGATAGTCAGAAAAGGTGCTATTAGACTCCTGAGTTTTGATGCCACAAACAAGTGTTTCTCAACCTTGGCCACTTTAAGATGTGTGGACTTCAACTCCCAGAATTCTTAAAGTTGTCCAGTTTGAGAAACACTGATCTAGGCCAACCCCTTGCCCGGTGTGGGATCAACTAATGCAGTGTTGTCCAAACTTGGCCACTTTAAGATGAGTGGACTTCAACTCCCAGAATTCTTAAAGTTGTCCAGTTTGAGAAACACTGATCTAGGCCAACCCCTTGCCCGGTGTGGGATCAACTATTGCAGTGTTGTCCAAACTTGGCCACTTTAAGATGAGTGGACTTCAGCTCCCAGAATTCCCCAGCCAGCATGGCTGGCTGGGGAATTCTGGGAGTTGAAGTCCACTCATCTTAAAGTGGCCAAGTTTGGACAACACTGGACTAATGCATTTCTAAGATCTGAGAAAAAAGGTCTCTCAGATGGCTTGCATCATTGAGCCTACCTGAAAAAAAAGACTGTCTCCACACTGCCTCCAAAGAGCTTCTGACTTTGGCTTGTTTTGACAATATTTTTCATAGATCTGGAGATCTTCTTTCTGTAATATAAAGGAAGTTAGAGTTGAATCATGTAAATCCAAATACCAAAGGAGTAGCTTTCTCCCCAAATATATTTGTAGGAATGCCAAGGGGGCTACACAAACCTCTTTTTTTGTAATTCTGCATTATGCAGGCTTCATGTTTTAAGAGCAAGCTTAGGGTTAGACTTACACATCATGCTAAACCAGGATTTTTAAAACCGTTCAAGAAGCCAAAACCAAATGGAACGTAATATGGGGAACTTGCATTTCTTTCCACAACCTCTGTGATATTTCGGTACCACCTCTGGAACTTGATTGATACTCCCCCAGTCTCCAAAACAGTTAAGAGTTTAGCCCTGCCTGCTCTAGTGATTAACTGTATTTCCATCACACCCTCTGAAGCCCTTATGCCTGGCGTTATGTTAAACCACAGTTTGTTGGCTCAGCTCATGAAAGCACAACTTCAAAGTCCACTTGAGTTGACCGTGTTTCACCATTCAAATTACTTTTGACATACAGGTTTGTGGAAGTGAAGCAAATGTCTTCTCAAACCATAGGCAATCTTCATGAAATGTTTCAGAACAAAAACAAATACAAAACACAAAAGAAAAATGAACACATATGTTTAGTCAAAGCTCAGGCTGATCTTGCTCAGCAGCAGATGGAACATTTCCTTGCTATCAAAGCAAACATCACCTCTAGTGAAAGGGCCAGCCCAGACATATGGCCCAGGAAAGGCATTCCTAAAAACGTCCTCTTTTTCCCTTTCAAGAGAAGCAACCATTTTCACATGAGATGAGTTCCCACCTGCCTGAAACGTTCTTGTATCATGAAAAGTCCAAGGACCCAAGATAATAATTCTGTCTAGCTTCTCAGGGGAAGCAGAAAACTCATCTTGCTTGAAAAGAACCCTTTAATTATGGGTCCACGTGAAATCTGAAGGAGTTGACACTTCTGCCCAACCAAAAGTTTTAATGCTTCAAAGATGATGAAGTCCAGCAACAAAGAGTTATTTCTCTTTGAAGATGCCTTAATTTTACAAGTGAGCAAGTCTCACAGCCTTTACAGGATTTATAAAATCCTCTGACAAGGTAGCAGGTTAATCACTTTTAAAAATTAACCCTCCCTCTCACTGTAGTGAAAATGGTTGCATCACAATTTCTTGCTAGCTGGATTAATAACACACACTGTGGTTTTAGATAAGGGACACATAAAACTTAATGGCCTGTTTAAAGTAAAATTAACTGGAATTTAAATAACACATCATGTTCTTTCTGGTTGACCATGACTGTAGCCTGAGCAACAAGAGAATCAAAGCAAGAAATGACACAAACACACACAAAACAACAACACAGTTTACAGGTGAAACTTGAAAAATTAGAATATTGTGCAAATGTTCATTTATGTCAGTATGGCAACTCAAAAGGTGAAACCAATATATGAGATAGACGCATTACATGCAAAGCGAGATACGTCAAGCCTTACTTTGGTATAATTGTGATGATTATGGCGTACAGCTTATGAAACATTTGCACGATATTCTAATTTTTCAAGTTTCACCTGTACATCCTGGCTTTGATCCAAATATGCTCATTAACCAAGCACCATCATGTTCAATGTTCTTTTTTCACTGACTAACCATAAATTGCTTTATAAAATCCTTTGACTTTGAACATTTGGCCTAAAATCTTGTGAAAGAATGCAACTATAGTTCAGATGGTTATTCCTTGCCAGTATTTCTTTTTAACCAACTTGGACATTTCCTTTCAAATCAAGGAGGTGTTGTAGTTAGATATGTGGGATGATATGCTAGCTGGGGAATTCTGGGTGTTGAAGTCCACACTTCTTAAAATTGCCAAGTTTGAAAAAACACTCTTCTAAATCATGATTTCCTGGCTGATATTGTCTGCTGTCCAGTAAGTTTGGTTTCACAAATTTGATTTCTGAAAGTGCTCTTAAAAATGCTTCAGCACATGTTTTCCAGGCTAATTTCTATACTGAACTATATCCTTGAGAAGGCCATGAGAAAGCATATACATTCTTCCAGACACTTGGATATTCAATTCTTTAATCACAAAAATCTGTTAAGGAAAATTGGAATAGATTAATAGTATCTTTAATCTTTACCGATGCCGAAGAAGCTGAAGTTGACCGGTTCTGTGAAGACCTACAACACCTTCTAGAACTAGCACCAAAAAAAGATGTCCTTTTCATCATAGGGGATTGGAATGCTAAAGTAGGAAGTCAAGGAGTAATCGGAATAACAGGCAAGTTTGGCCTTGGAGTACAAAATGAAGCAGGGCAAAGAGAGTTCTGTCAAGAGAACAAGCTAGTCATAGCAAACACTCTTTTCCAACAACACAAGAGACGACTCTACACATGGACATCACCAGATGGTCAATACCGAAACCAGATTGATTACATACTTTGCAGCCAAAGATGGAGAAGCTCTATACAGATGGCAAAAACAAGACCAGGAGCTGACTGTGGCTCAGATCATGAGCTTCTTACTGCAAAATTTAGGCTTAAATTGAAGAATGTAGGGAAAACCACTAGACCACTCAGGTATGACTTAGATCATATTCCATGTGAGTACACAGTGAAGGTGATGAATAGATTTAGAGGATTAGATTTGGTAGACAGAGTGCCTGAAGAACTATGGACGGAGGTCTGTAACATTGTACAGGAGGCAGCAACTAAAACCATCCCAAAGAAAAAGAAATGCAAGAAAGCAAAATGGCTGTCTGATGAGGCTTTACAAATAGCTGTGGAAAGAGGGAATGCGAAAAGCAAGGGTGAAAGGGAAAGATATAAGCAACTGAATGCAGATTTCCAGAGAATAGCAAGGAGAGATAAGAAGGCCTTCTTAAATGAACGATGCAAAGAAATTGAGGAAAACAATAGAATGGGGAAGACTAGAGATCTCTTCAAGAAAATTGGAGATACCAAAGGAACGTTTAGTGCAAAGATGGGCATGATAAAGGACAAAAAAGGCAGGGACCTAACAGAAACAGAAGAGATTAAGAACAGGTGGCAAGAATACACAGAAGAACTATACAAGAAAGATCTTAATGTCCCTGATGTCCATGCTGGTGTGGTCACTGACCTTGAGCCAGACATCCTAGAGAGTGAAGTCAAGTGGGCCTTAGGAAGCATTGCTAACAACAAAGCTAGTGGAGATGACAGTATTCCAGCTGAGTTATTTAAAATACTAAAAGACGATGCTGTTAAAGTGCTGCACTCAATATGCCAGCAAGATTGGAAAACGCAACAGTGGCCATGGGATTGGAAAAGGTCAGTTTATGTTCCAATTCCAAAGAAGGACAGTGCCAAAGAATGCTCAAACTATCGCACAATTGCACTCATTTCACATGCTAGCAAGGTTATGCTCAAAATCCTACAAGCTAGGCTTCAGCAGTATGTGAACCGAGAACTACCGGATGTACAAGCTGGGTTTCGAAGAGGCAGAGGAACTAGAGATCAAATTGCCAACATTCGCTGGATCATGGAGAAAGCACGAGAGTTCCAGAAAAACATCTACTTCTGCTTCATTGCCTATGCAAAAGCCTTTGATTGTGTGGATCACAACAAACTGTGGCAAATTCTTAAAGAGATGGGGGTACCAGACCATCTTACCTGTCTCCTGAGAAATCTGTATGCGGGCCAAGAAGCAGCAGTTACAACTGGTCACGGAACAACCGATTGGTTCAAAATAGGGAAAGGAGTATGACAAGGCTGTGTACTGTCACCCTGCTTATTTAACCTATATGCAGAGTACATCATGAGAAATGCCAGGCTAGAAGAATCACAAGGTGGAATTAAGATTGCAGGGAGAAACATCAATAACCTCAGATATGCAGACGATACCACCCTAATGGCAGAAAGCGAAGAAGAACTGAAGAGCCTCTTGATGAGGGTGAAAGAGGAGAGTGCGAAAGCTGGCTTGAAACTCAACTTTAAAAAAACTAAGATCATGGCATATGGACCCATCAATTCCTGGCAAATAGAAGGGGTAGAAATGGAAGCAGTAACAGACTTCATTTATTTGGGCTCCAAGATCACCGCAGACGGAGACTGCAGCCATGAAATTAAAAGATGCTTGCTTCTTGGGAGGAAAGCTATGGCAAACCTAGATAGCATATTAAAAAGCAGAGACGTCACCTTGCCGACAAAGATCCGCATAGTCAAAGCTATGGTTTTTCCAGTAGTAATGTATGGCTGTGAGAGCTGGACCATAAAGAAGGCTGAGCGCCGAAGAATTGATGCCTTTGAACTGTGGTGCTGGAGAAGACTCTTAAGAGTCCCCTGGACTGCTAGGAGGTCAAACCAGTCAATCTTAAGGGAAATCAACCCTCATTGCTCATTGGAAGGATTGATAATGAAGCTCAAGCTCAGATACTTTGGTCACCTAATGCGAAGAGAGGACTCTTTGGAAAAGACCCTGATGCTGGGAAAGATGGAAGGCAAAAGGAGAAGAGGACGGCAGAGGATGAGATGGCTAGATAGCATCACTGAAGCAATGAGCATGAAACTGAGCAAACTCAGGGAGGCAGTGAAGGACAGGAAGGCCTGGCGCAATATGGTTCATGGGGTCACGAAGAGTCGGACACGACTTAACGACTGAACAACAAAAATAGTATCTTTTGATTCGCCCTGCCAGAAATCCCACACCAGGCAAAGGGTTGGCCTAGATCAGTGTTTCTCAGACTTGGCAACTTTCAGGTGTGTGGACTTCAATTTCCAGAATTCCCCAGCCAGCATATCATCCCACATATTTGGAGTGTGCCAATTCAGGGGCCATCTGCTGTAACTACAACACCTCCTTGATTTGAAGAGCAAATGTCCAAGTTAGTTAAAAAGAAATACTGGCAAGGAATAACCATCTGAACTATAGTTGCTGGCTGGGGAATTCTGGGAGTTGAAGTTCACACATCTTAAAGTTGCCAAGTTTGAAAAACACTGATTTAGAAGCTGCAAAAATTAATCCTGACTACCATATAGTCAAAAGTATGTGGAATCACTAACAGTGATTCTGTAACAGCAATAGAAGGAATACTGGTTTTTTTCATAATAATTACAGTATCACATTTTTTCTGTTTTATTGGAAAATACTGATTTGCATCAATTAAAAAAAAGTTGAAAGATTCCTGTACTAAACAACTTGTACAATTCCTGGATTGCAATCCACCAAAACATTCTTATATATCCTTAATTTAAGAATTTTTTCTCTTCTGTTGAATGTTTAAGGATTGTTCTCTTTTGTTCTGTGTCTCATAAAGTACTGGACTGTAAGCAGACCAATTTGTTAACAGTTACACAATGGAACTGAAGCAGCTGAACTCCGTGGAATGTTCTAAATTCACCGAAGCCAAAAATGTACCTAATTACATGCAGATTATTTTGTTCTATTTTCTTGTTTATTTACAGTGACTTTGTTAGGTTGTCACATTTGCCCTTACACATTTCTCATTTCAAGACGTTCTCTCTTTTCCCCATTCTGGTGTTTGATTCTCAAGTTATGCAGTAAGAAAAGTGGGGGGGGGGGGGGGGGTTGGGGAGAGAATGAAAGGGGAAAATGGGAAGATGCCGGACAATTTGCAGGACAAGGCAACACTCTAGCATTGTCCTGCCAACAAATTGGAAGAAAGAAATGTGGTCTTTTCTGAGTCTTTGCTTGTTTGTTAATTTATTTGAAGAATGTGCAAGCAAGTTGTTTAACCTCACATGACTTCTCATCTGGCTGCCCACTCAGAGCCGAGCCTGAAAAGAATCAGATGCCAAGGGAAATGGGCCAGAACACCATCAAGAAACCAGATTAACTAAAGCACTATAATTCACTTACTCTTTTTAAAAAGCACCGGCCCAGAAGCTCAGGTTTTTCTATGCAGTTTTCCAGCTCTTTGAGGAAGATTCTGGAATGGATATAAAATGAAAGCAATAGTTTAGAAGAGGTTCTTCAGGTTGGGTCTTCATCTGAATTTAAGCTACAAGGTCCCCTAGTAAGAAAGATTAATATGGGTCTGTAGAGTATAATTTCAAGGTTTTTGCGCCACTTTGGAGAAGACAGGTAGTCCTCGTTTAGCAACCATAATTGCTTCCAGTGAAATGACCGCTAAGCAACACGGCACTAAGCAAACCACATGACTCGGAGAGAGAGAGATGCTGTGAAGATCACTGGTTGCTGCTGTTTCGTTTAGATAAAGTTCTCTCGTGCAGCAATGCCAGTGTTATTCTCACTCCAAAGTGCACTGTGGTCAGGTCCAGAAATTTAGTTGTAAGTGTGTGCATTGCCCGCACAATGATTTTTTTACTACTGTTTGCTACCACATATTACTATTGTATTTGCAAACGGCTGCTTTAATCTAAACAAGGCTGTCTGGAACATTTGCCCTAGTTGCTGTAACTTGGAAACAGCCATGAGAAATAGATCCTGACTTTGAAGGAGAAATGGTTGGTTTTATGAATTTGAAAGCCTGGTAACTTCTGCCAATAAAATCACTGGTTTTTATCACTGGGCATAATCTTCCATTGGCTTTATGGCTTCCTTTGCCTTGGCCTCAGTGGGTTCATTTTATGTCAGATATTGCAGCAACGCCATGGATTTTTGTCTGCTGAATTTGCTCAACTTCCTCCATTCTATCCTATATATTGCTAGTTCTTGACTGGGGATAACTACAGGTAGTCCTTGATTTATGACTATTTGTTTAATGGCTGTTCAAAGTTATGACAGCACTGAAAAAGTGACTTATGACCAGTCCTCGCACTTACAACTATCTCAGCATCCCTGCGGTCACGTAAACAAAAGTCGGGTGCTTGTCAACTGGCATATATTTATGATTGCAGTGTCCTGGGGTCATGTGATCACCACTTGTGACCTTCCCAGGGGTCTTCTGACAAGCAAAATCAATGGGGGAGGCCAGATTTGCTTAATGACCATGTGATTCGCCTAATGTCCATGGCAAAAGAGGTCATAAAATCAGGTCTGATTCACTTAACAACTGCATTGCTTAGCGATGGAAATTCCAGTCCCAGTTGTGGTTGTAAGTTGAGGACTACCTGTATGTGGAAAGCACTATCTGGGCATTGTTGGTTGGTTGGCTCCCAATGGCTCTGAGCGGCTTATATCAAACCACTAAATAATGAAACAAAACTGTAATCATGAAAACAACCATATCACCCAATGGTACCACCCAATGAGGTCAATCCTCATTGTCCCAAATAATTTCCTGAAGACCCATGTCTTCCAGGCTCTTTGGAAACCCAAAAATGAGAGGGTAGTCCTCAGGGGGCAAACTGTTCTAGGACTATGCCACCTCTGGTGCTGGATGAGGTTGTACTTCCCCAAACAGACCTGGTGTGCAATCTGGGGGTCCTCCTGGACTCAGGACTCCTGCTCGATAAGCAGGTGATAGTCATGGCTAGGAGGGCCTTTGCACAACTTTGTATTGTGTGCCAGTTGCACCCGTTCCTAGATTGAGGGGCCCTTTTCATGGTCACCCATGCCCTAGTCACCTTCCGGTTGGACTTTTGTAATGTGCTCTACATAGGGTTGCCCTTGCAAAAGTATCTGGAAACTTCAGCTGGTGCAAAATGCAACGGCACAAGCAATTATGTATGTTTTTGGTAGAACTCATGTTATACCTCTGCTTTGCAAGTTGCATCGGCTAGCAGTTGTTTCCGGGTCCAATTCAAGGTTCTGGGGTTGACCTTTAAAGCCCTACATGGCATGGGGTCAGGTTATCTGAGGGACCGCCTCTCCACAATTACACCTGCCCATCCCACCAGATCCAGCAGAGAGGGCATGTTATGGGTTCCGTCATCTCGGGAGTTACACTTGGGGCGCCCTAGGTGGCAGGTCTTTCCTGCTATAGCACCCACATGGTGGAATATCCTCCCCTCTGAGGTGAGGCTGGCTCCATCACTTTTGTCTTTCCGAAGGTCCCGCAAGACCTGGTTGTGCCATCGGGCCTGGGGACCCCAGAGGACTGGTGAACTAGTGAGGGGGCTCTGTTATTATTAACATCTTCTTTTTCTTAGCTTTGTTTTTTATACTTTTTAATGTTTTTAATAAAAACAATAATGTTATTGTTTAAGGTATTTATTAACTGTTTTAGCTTTGTTGTACACCCCCCAGAGTTACTTGTTTTGTGAGATGGGCAGCTATATAAATTTGACAAATAAATAAATATAAAAATAAGCTGTTCCACAGAAGGGGGCCATTCCTGAGAAGGTATGATTATAGGTCCCAGCAGATGGCATTCCCCCAAAATAGGGGCCTTTAACAAGCCTCTTGCTGGATGGGCAGACTCAACTTGGAGCAGGAAGTCTCAAAGGTATCCCATACAAACCAATCTGCCAGGGTAGATCAGTGTGCCTTACATGCCACTAAGCAGATGTTTTGGACAATACATTTAGGCATCATGTTTGTGGCTTGGCCCCAGTTCTCACTGTATTGTGGTCCTTCATCTGAAGTGGCTACATTGTCCCTGGTGGTATAGCTGCATCTGGTCCTTTCCTGGCATCATTCACTAAATGTATCAGCCATTACACTTTCTGTGTATGTAGAAAATAAGAATAGCTGAAGTATAAAAGCTTTTTTTCTTATTTCTGACTACGGTAAGCAGTGTTCTTATTCTTCATCTCTTAAGGCGTGATTATCTTCTATCTGGAAAAGGGAAGAAAGGCAGCTGTTCTTAGCACTTCTAAGCAGCTATTCACACGACTAATCCAAAGACACAGGACAACGTTTCTGCCTTTTCATCCTTAACTGATCTTCAGGAGACAGAAGAAGTTTGGGGAAAAACAAGGGAAAGTTATAAATGAAAACTTAGGTTGTCTGGACCTCTCACAGAATTATATGGCAATTCCATGCAAAAAGCTTTATTGGAAGGCACTCATGTCTATGGTTGCAACTATGGTTGCGAAAAGGAATCTATTGCCTGGAGTTTGAAGGTCATTAAGACTGTACTGCGGGTGCTACATACATGTTAGCTTTAACATATTCAGATATATTATTTCCTTACATTAAAAATTTTGCAGCCAGCCTGTTATCTGGTGGGCTGCAGTCAATGGGTTACAGCCAGTGTAGTTATTTTAGGACTGATGTTCTACTGTCTCTAAAAGACGCTTCCTCCAAATAAACACCATGCAGCTACATTCTGAGTTCCACCGTGCCACATTCCACAAACCTGTTATGAAATTCATAGATTTCTGAGAGGTTTCCAAAAAGAACTTCCTTCTTGTTCGAAACCACAGCTGGGATCATGTGAATTAAATCAGGGTTGTCCATTTCTGATGCATAGCCCTATTTAAGATAAAGAAAGAGAACAGTGAGAGAAGAACACAAATATATGAAAGGTAACAGAGAGGCAGAGAAGTGTCTTGTTCTGTCCCATGGAGTCAGTTTTTCCATTCTAAGATTGCTGTTTCATCCAATGTTAAGTCCGGACCTTTCCCCTGAACTCAAAGCAGATAAATTTTGCACCAAAGGAACCCAGATTTTGCACACAAAGATCTGAATTCCACCACTTGTACCCATTTCACAATGTAAGCAAATTTGCCTGATTTCCTCATTTTGCATAATTTTGCATAGCTCCATGCTGCTTTTGACTTCAACTTCCCTGCTCATGTTTCCAAAAACACTCAGCATACCTCGATTATGCTTTGAAGTTCCTCTACGTAAGCACGTTCGGTTTCTATCAGTTCATTTATTATATGGCTGTAAGAAAAACACACAGAGAGAAGGCAATATTTGCAATGGGTATTGTAATGATGTAATAATGCAATAAATGAGAGGATCAGTGCATGAATATTCAGCACAGCGTCATGTGCAATCCAGAAGGCATTGTTATGAATTAATATAACATCATCACATAAACAAAATATAAAGCTCAAAGACTATATATTCTAAATTTAAACAGTGTGTTTGTGCAGTAGAACAAGGGCAAGATGAAGCAGTGATAACCCAACAAGATGTGCAAATGTTGTAATGTTTTTTATGTTATTTCAGTTGGAAATTAGAATTGGGTTCACACATTGTACTAAACTCCTCATTGCCTCATCATCACCTTGTGATTTGGGAAAAAGGAAGATCTCAGAGAAAGCCATTGCTTTATTTTTGGATGGTTCCTGTGCTTAGCTCTCAGACTGGGTTCACACATCACACCAAGTCATAATGAGGTTTGCTCAGTTGTAGTGTAGCAGAAACCAACCACTGTGGTTTGCAAACTACGTTTATGCCTTAAATATGCAATTAGCCTTTATGGCCTGTACAGCAAACTATGGTAAACAAAATCATGGTCTCTTGCAATGGGTGAGCCCAACCAGTGACTAGGGAAGTAAGAACAGGGCTAAAGCTACTGACAGTCCAGAGGGACACAAGGCCACAAGAACAACCTGGCTGCACACACAGCAAGGCAGAATATATTTGTGATGTGCAGCAAATAAGGATCTAAGAAGATCATGTGCTATGAAATCTGTAATCCAGATGCTGAACAAAGGACTTGGCATAATGAGATCCTTCATGAGATCCTCATTTTAACTGAGCAGATCTTCACTGCTTACACATGGCAGAGAGAAAAGGAGATAGTTATACATTTTGGATAATATATTGATATATTAATGTTCAGATCCATACTCCTGGCTTGACTGCATCATTCAGTCCATCTAATGTTCCCTGCCAATCATTCAGGCTCATTTCAAACCATAACATCTTCTGCATTCAAAAGTACAAACACATTCATGTCCCATTTCAATTGACTTCCCTACAAGCTTCTTTGCATCTTTGCCCATAAATGCATTAAACAACCAAGGGAACAGCACTCACCCTTGAATTACTCCTTGCTCAATTCTGAACCCTTCACTAAGCATGCCATTTATTCTCACACATGCTTTGCATCAATCATGTACTATTCTTATCACATTCAGCAACGAATCTTCAACTTCATGTGGTAGCTTATTCAAGCCTATCCACTGTCTCTAAGTCAACAAAGGAACAATAATCTTTCTTTTTCACATTTGTCACTGACCTGCTGAAAAGCAAAAATCTAGCTAACACGTTCCCTGCCCACATACACAGAACACAAAATGCCAGTATACTGATTTTTCTCCCCTATCCCCTATAGCAGTGTTTCTCAAACTTGGCACCTTTAAGATGTGTGGATTTTGACTCCCAGAATTCCCCAGCCAGCATGCTGGCTGGGAAATTCTGGGAGTTGCAGTCCACACATCCTAAAGTTGCCAAGGTTGAGAAACACTGCCGTATAGGAACCACATTCCAAAATGTTTGAGTTATAGATAGTGTCAGGGGAAAACCCCCATCAAACCTGAGAGACAGACACACCAGAACACAGACCACTTCAAAGTTCTAAAGTATTTATTAAATGTTAGTTCAATAAGCAAGTATAGTTCAATAAACGGACCTTACTTCAAGAAGCAAAACATAACATACTTAAGATCCCATTGCAATGAGGTCCAGCACGAGCAAGCGGTCAGGTAGACAGCTTAGCCGTGTGGCCCCGAACCCCTCTCAGCAATCCTTTTTATTCCTCAAAACCACAAACCACAATCATGACACCCAGGTCATGCTACCATCCTTTGGTGCTAATTTTAACAGGCTTCCCCGTTCCATTGCTCCTGTTACACTCCTTCGATCAGCACTTTACTTTGTCCATCTATTTTCTGGCTTCCTGTCCATGACTGAAAACTCTGTAATTTTATTTATTTATTTTATTTATTGCTCTTTTTCCCCTAACAATCCCCACTTCTTGTCCTAAGGACAATACAATACTGAATCAATCTATGCAGAGCCATGTAGTGACACTCCAGTTTAAGACTGGGAGAGGATTCTACATATTTAGAACCTAACACCTGTGATATAAGATCAACAGGGGAAAACTACTTAAATTGTTGTAGCATGTGCTGCAATTGTTAATATGGTATTGGGCACTGTCAAACAGCAATTAATTTGGGGAAGCATAAAGCAGGTCATCTTCAGGAGGGTCCTCAGTGGGTTCTACAATGGCAGGCAATCTCCTCAAAGAAGCATAGATTGCATCAACCTCTTCCTGCTGAGAATGTCGGGAAAAGGTTGTCCAGGAGGGCACATAAGATAACTTGGAGACCACATCAGGTATTGGAGCATAGAAAGAAATCAGGAGGTATAGAATGAATTCCAGAGGTTAGAACACTGGGCATAGATACACTATGGGACCATAAACTATCGGCTGTTTGCATCATTTGTTGCCACCTTGGCTGAAAGTAAACATTTACAAATCATTAAAAAGACAAAATACAAGAGGATAAGACAAAATATTGTGAGAAGGAACATCATAAGGCAGTTTCAGCCTTTCCTGGTGGTAAAACAGCAAAATGTAAAACATGATACAAATGCAGACAAGTACCAACAAACAGTAATGCAACTATTAACCATACTGCAGGCATCAAACATTTCCTGGTGCAATAGGTTTCCTTTATACGTTTTTGGGCCTCCATTGTAACAGTCAATCAAAATACTGAAAGTCAATCAGCAGAAATGTGCTGTCCTTGCAGGGTTGTTGGAACAGAAGCTGCAGGACGATGGCTTGCTCTAGGGCAAAGATTATAAGTGGGTGGATGTTGACTGCAATCTGAAGGGGAGCACTTACTTCCCCATCAGGCAAGGCCTTTGCCTCTTGTTCTGCAGTTTTTTTCCCCCTACAATTGTGGGAAGAGAACTTTTATCTTTCTTTGCTTTGCCAACTTCCTTTGTGGGTTTTTCAGCTTCCGTTGTGGGCTTCTTAGTCTCCTGGTCTGGAGCTGTACTTTCTTACGGTGCGAAGCGTGCATCCAGGAATCTAGACCTTGAAAGTTCACAGCACTGTTTGTAGTCAGCAAGATCTGGAACCGTCCCTTCCAACGAGGAGCCAAGCAATTTTTTCCTTGAAATACTTTTATCAAAATCCAATCGCCCACGTCCAAGGAATGACATGGATGCAAAGGTTCTGTAGGCAAGGCAGCTGCAACCTGTGAATGGCAGTTTCTGAGGGTAGGAATAAGAGCTTGACAGTACTCCAGCATGACAGAATCCAATATAGGAATATCTTGTAAATGAAGAGAAGAAGGTGGGGGGGGGAATTTCATGTGGCAACAGTCCAGTTTGTTTAGATACAGTGGCTCTTATAGACATGAGAGCAAACAGTAGACAATTGGACCATTTGAGGTTGGTTCCATTGCAAAGCTTAGCAATTTTATTTTTTAAGGTGGAGTTAAAACGTTCCATTTTTTCAGATGCTTCTGGGTGGTAAGCAATCGAACGTTGAAAAGTTCCTCAGGTACAGGCGGCTGGGGGGGGCCAAGCAGCCTTTTCCTTCCAACAGTCCAAACCCCCCTGGGACAAATTGCGTGCATATGTTGGTTAAGATCAGCCCAATTAGGATTATAAGCCTCAAAGTACCCATTTCCAGTACTTCCTTAAATTTTGCTGGTTCATCCCAGATGTTAGGAAAGGAGCTGGCTATGTTGCAAATTTCAGTCTGAGACCACAAAACATGAACATAAATCACTTTATGAACTAGCTGGCCTTTATCATTCTCTGAGGATCCAGGCATAGTCCTAAAGGGAAACTGCCCTATAGGTTGTTCAGAGAAGTCAAGGGTCTGTTTTGGATGGGAAGGAAAACCAAATCTGCCCCCTTGGGGGCAGAAGAAAAGGGAACAGCACTACGAGTATGGAGAGCTACTTGATCCCGAGTTCGTAAATCAAAAAGAATAAATGCCATGTTAGAAGAAAGTTGCTGGGTAGAATCAGGTGATGAAATCAAACCCGTCTCAGAACCCAGAGTCTGACTAACTTTGTCTACTTCAGCTTTAAGAAATGACTGAGGGCTTACGAGCAAGCTATCTGCGGCTTGCAGGTTCTTTTGTACCTCCTGAATAAGCCAAAGGGAGTGAAGGAGGGAAAGTGGAGCAACATATGGAGGAGGACGGGACTACTTAAATTTTCAATGCAGCCAAGCAAAAGATACAACAGGACAAATAGACAGACGAGAAAGGAAATCTCCTAGTCAGGAATAAATGCTTGTGGTTACTTTTTTTTTTTCTTTTCAATTCCCTTTTTCTCAATCACTTCTCCCAACAACTGCTTCGTCCATCTCTGGCCATTTTCCTCGCGGACAAACGGAACCGCAAATTGGGACCCCACACTCGCTTTGCACCTTAGATGCGTCTCAAACATACACAATCTTTAAAAAGGGAACGTTTAAATCCTTCAGTGTTTTGTTTCTTCTTTCTCTTTAAGCCCCCTATAATTAGGTTCCAAATCTTCAATTATGACAATATCACACTCTTCCTTACAATCTAAATGAAAACAACAGCAATCCACCCAATGACTACAAGAACAGCAATCACACCAACACTGGCAATCACAAAACCAACACATTCAAAAAAGGGACAGGCTCCAAATTCATAATTTTTCAGAGATATTCAGTTTCACTAAATCTGTGGAGGCACAAGAGTTCCATCAACTGCCCTTGCGTTCCAGACACCGCTGGTCATCGACCACTGGCCTTGCAGGGAGCTGGGTGCGGCTGCAATTGATTTCCCGCTCAGCCCTGGTCCACAGAGGGGGCATATATGGGGAGTCCACGCACACCCCCTTGTTTTCTTTTCTTTTTTTTCCTTGTTCCTGGGCGCAACCCTGGGTTTAGTGGAAACTAGCCCTTGTCAACAAGACAACCCTTATCTACAGAAACGGGCCGGTCCCACTGTGCAAGCCAGCAATGGCAAGGGACACCACACCTCGGCAAGCCTGCCGACCCTTATCTACAAGAAAGGGGGGGGGGGGACCCTTAGTAATAAACAAACTGACCCAGCAGAGGCAGTGTTGTAAACTATTAAATGTACATGTAAAATCATTGGATTAAAAGAAAAAGAAAAACAGGCCAGACCGGCGACTACACAAAGAAAAACAAAAAGCAAAACAGCCAGAAAGGAAACAGACATGTAAGCAAAGGTGAGACTATCAGCAAGCAAGCATGTTTGCAAAAAGTAACATAAAACAAATTCCAAAACTCAAAACAAAGGCATTGATATTCAATTCCAAACTGTAACTTCTTCCCTTTTTTTCTCTCTCTCTCTCTTTTCCTTTTCTTAGGGTCCTTACACCTCAGGGCACGACCCTGGACCTCAACTCTTCCTCCGGGGCTGATCGGACCCCTGACTCGCCAGCTCACCTCAGGGTCCCAGTCACAGAGACACCGGACTGTTTTGCCTTCGGGGCACAGCAATTCCACTTCTTCTAAACTAAACTACCTGTCATAAAAAACACAAAATTTTCCAATGGGACCTCCCAAAAAGGGAGTTCCTTCTTACCTTAGAACTTTGAAGCGGCGATGTGGGTAAACCCAAGGAAGGAGCAGCCGATACCCTGTGTTCAGCCTGTCCCTTCCTGGCCAATGCACCAAAACTGTCAGGGGAAAAACCCCATCAACCCCGAGAGACAGACACACCAGAACACAGACCACTTCAAAGTTCTAAAGCATTTATTAAATGTTAGTTCAATAAGCAAGTATAGTTCAATAAACGGACCTTACTTCAAGAAGCAAAACATAACATATTTACTTAAGATCCCATTGCAATGAGGTCCAGCACGAGCAAGCGGTCAGGTAGACAGCTTAGCCGTGTGGCCCCGAACCCCTCCCAGCAATCCTTTTTATTCCTCAAAACCACAAACCACAATCATGATGCCCAGGTCATGCTACCGTCCTTTGGTGCTAATTTTAACAGGCTTCCCTGTTCCATTGCTCCTGTCACACCCCTTCGATCAGCACTTTACTTTGTCCATCTATTTTCCGGCTTCCTGTCCATGACTGAAAACTTAAGCAATTTTATTTATTGCTCTGTAATTTTATTTATTTTATTTATTGCTCTTTTTTCCCTCACAATAGACTTCAAAAAGTAGATCCCTTCATTTCCTTCCCACACAGAACTAATGCTAGGAGGGGAGAAGGACTGAGTTAACCAGGCAAATAAATATTTCATGCAGAAGTGGAAAATGGGGAAAATTTTACCCCAAATGCTTTTTATTCTGTAGGGGTTACGTGCAGCTTGCGTGGACCTCATAGCACCCTCTTCAGCTGCTGATTTTTGGAAATGTAAAATTGAACTCAGTGGCTTTACAACTGGATACAATGGGATAATCTAGGTAGAAACAGTTATGGAAAAAATAGAAGAGCTTTATGAAAATGTATCCACATGCAAGGCATAAATCAGGAAAAGCTTAGTCCCTTTGTTTTAGCCAAGAGGCTGAATGGAAGGTATAAATAATATATAAATGTGACAAACACACAAACAAACAAATAAATAAATAAGGCCGGTGAAATTGAACATTGGGCTTTACTGTCATCGAGGAAAAAAAAAAGAAAATCACCAAGGGCAATTTTTCACTCACAGTTCTGTTGCAGAATCCGCTGCAAAATAAACTAGTAGATTTGCAAAGTAAACAAAGAGAGGCGAGAGATCTTGCAGAGCGTGCTATTTGAAAAAACAAGGCCTCCAGCGGAATTACTTTGGGTAGAGGCAGAAAAACTACATGAGTTATAACACCGGCCTCTACAAACACTATAGCAACAAAAGAGTCAGCCTAAGTAGCAGTATATGGGAAAAAAATCACTCCTACAGGTGAAATAAAACAGCACTCTAATTAAGATGGCATACATGCAAACAGTGAGGTCTGAACCTGATGCAGAAATGAATGTAGTCTGAGTGCCAAGGGGACATTGTTCAGCACTTAGAAGGCCTTCCTGCAGAAGTTACAGTTCCTGGGGACCACAAGATTTATGGCTGAAGACATGGATGTCCACAGGGAACGATCAAAATCTGCAAGGTGCTTAGCAGGGCTTCGGCTGTGAAACTGCTCCCCCCCCCCGCCTTTTTGTACATGCAAAATCCCTGTGTGTGCAAAAGAAAGGGGGGGGGGCTTCAAAGGCAATGCTGTACTGAGGGCCACATGGTAGAATACTGTTAGTGTCAGGAAAGGTGCAGAAGGTTCCCTTTCTAGAAGCATTAGAACATCCAAGACTCTAAGGCAGCAGGGGAGGCATGGCTAATTTAAGAAGGCAGGAGGGCTTTGGTATTTCAGAAACTGGCTGGATCAGAAAACTTCCAGCATGGGCAAAGACAGGACAGGTTGTCTTAGTAATGCTGCTGGCTTTATAACCTCTTTTTTAAAAAGCCATTAGAAACATTAAATTACAGAAAAAACCAAAGAAACATAACTACCATGGGTGCAGCAGTGAGACAATGCTAGTATGTCCTTGAGTTATTTAGGTATTTACATGTCCATTCAGTAGATTTATATCCTGCCTTCCCTCCAGGAACATACTTTTGCAATTTGTTGTCCACTAAAAACCAACCTGTGAATAAGTTGGGTTGAGAAATTGTGCCTGGTCTGAAGTCACTCTTACACGGTTGAGGGTGGACTTCAAACAGAGCCTCCTTGATCTTCACCTGATATTGCTTAAACACTCTACCACATCAAGGTGTCCCATTTTCCATGCTCTAAGTATATAATGAAGTTGGTTTACCAGGGACTGGGCAATTTTCTATATAAGGCTGGCAATGGCAGGAACAGCCAGCTTGGTGTAGTGGTTAAGACACCAGGCTAGAAACCAGGAGACTGTGAGTTCTAGTCCTGCCTTTAGGCACAAAGCCAGTTGGGTGACCTTAGGCCAGTCACTGTTTCTCAGCCCTAGGAAGGAGGTAATTGCAAACCACTTCTGAAATCTTGCCAAGAAAACTACAGGAACTTGGCCAGGCAGTTGCCAGGAGTCAAAACTGACTCGAAGACACTAAAAAAAAATTAAAAAATAAAATTGTTAGTGAGCTACATTTAAAAACAAAACAATTTCCAAAGGTCATGAGGGGTGTGACAGTGCCCCTGTGAGCTTGCATCCTTTTTTTAAATTGCTTTTTCAAGGTTTGGTTTTTCTGTTAAAATAAAATAGGTACACTGGCATAGTGGAAAGTTAACGTTCCTATTTTGTTTCTTATTTTGTACTAAAAGGACAAACAGTCTTGTTCAATGCCCATACTCACTGTCAAATTTTGGCAAGTGACCTGTGTCTCTTCATGTTACATACATACATACATAGTGGGAAGGGAGTCTGGGGGCTGAGTATACCTTATCCAAACTATACATGATTAACATTGTGTGTGCTTGAGCCTTGCTCCCCGGGCTGACTCTGCAATCAATCCTTCAGAAGACAACAAGAATAGACCAAAGCAATTATTTGTCGCCCTGGCTTTTAAACTTTCTCCAAAGGAGGAAAAAGTAGGAAAATACAGAGTACCTCCATACACATAGTCAGGATACACATGCAAGGGACAGCATGCTTAATTTATGCTAAAAGGATCTTGAGGAGCTACAGGAAAAGATAAGAGCCACACTGATGTCTGAAAAAGAAAAAAATGCCAACAAGGAATGTTCCAAATGGTTTCTAGAATAAGCTCAAGATAGCCAGGGAAAGTCAGTGGATGATGATAATGATGTTTTTATCCCACCTTTTTTTATATATTGGTCAAGGATGGAAGCCTTGAGAAGAACGAACTACATACCGTGATGGAATGTCTAAGCAAGAATGTCTAGGCAAGAAAGGACAAGTATCTGAATCAACAGTATGAACAAATGGAGGAATATAAGAAGAAAAGGAAAATGAGGGTTTTTTTTTTAAAGACGGTCAGAGAAATCACGTGAGAATTCAAAGCTTAGGAAGGAATACCCAAGAGAAACCACAGAAGAGATCTAATAGGCAAATGAGAGTAAATGAAGATTTAAAGACTACATTGAGACATTTGAAATGGGGTTATAAAATGATATAAATATTTGGAGAGACACAATTATATTCAGGAACCCGCTCACTAAAAAGTAAGGTGTAACAGGCAAATATTTAAATTTATATTAAATTTCTTTGCACTGCCTATTTAGCTACAACATATTGCTTCCTGCTCCTTTCTGGAATTCAGTATTTGCTTTGGCAAATTTTCCTCAATCTCTGTTCCCTTTTACTTTCTGCCCTTCTTCAATTCTTTTCAATGTATCAGCAGGTTTTTTATATTTCTGGATATTTTTGTTTGTCTAATCTTTAATTATGTCATGAATTTACACAGAGTTTTTCAGGCACTCTGTTTATTAAATCTAATCCATTAACTCTATCATTTACTTTCACTATATAATCATATGGAATATTACTGAAGTTGAAAGTTGTTGGACTGATTATTTTATTTGTTTTCTTTAGTTCAAGTTGTACATTGGCGAGAAGAGTTTGCGATCTGAACTGCTACAGTCAGTTCCAGGTCTTGTTCTTGCTGATTGAATAGAGCTTCTCCATTTTTGCTTGCAGACTATATTGTCAATTTGATGTCGGTGTGGTCTATCTACTGCTGTCCATGCATAGAGTCATCTTTTATGTAATTGGAAGAAAGTACTTCCTACAGACATTAAAATTTATTGGGAGAATAATATTAGTCTGTGTCCTGCTTCATTTCATACGCAGAGACCAAATTTTCCCATTATTCCAGATTCTTTTACTTTCAACTTTAGCATTTCAGTCTCATCTAATTAGTATGACAACTTTTTTTTTCTTTTTTTTTGGTGTTGTGTCCACAAGCTGCTATAGAACCGTTCACCTTTCACTGAGCTTGCTTTGAATTCAAACGAAAATCGTTCTGTCATTTTTGGGATTGTATCCAAGCACTGACTTGTTAATAATTATGGCTACTCCATTTCTTCTAAGATGTTCTTGTCTGCAACAGAACACCTGATGCTCCCCTGATTTGAAGTGACCAATTCTAGCCCATTTCAGCCCACTGATTCCTAGAATATCCATGCTCAATCATGATATTTCTGCTTTGACAAGATCAAGTTTGCCCTGGTTCATGGTTCTGACATTCCACATACCAAAGATATACGTATTTTTTTGCAGCACTGAACTTTCCTTTTGCCTTTGGATACATTAGAGGCTCCATTACTACTTGTACTCAACCTGTGCTCTTCTCCAACAGATTATTGGGTAGCTTCTGACTTGGAGACTTCAACTTCTGTTATCAAGTTGACATCATCCAGGTTGTAAATGTCCATTAGGATTTCTTGGCAGAATATTAGAGTGGGTAGGCATTTCCTTCTCCAGCAGATTGTATGACATGTCCGGTGGGCAATCATTCTGGGAATGTACTCTTCCAAAGGAATAACTCATAGCATTAATGGTATGTGCAATCTCCCTAAACCACTACAAAATAACAGTCCCTCTAATTTTGATTTACCTTCTAACTCATGTATCCAACCTGGTGCCTTCCAGAATAGCAGATTATAACTCCCAGAATTCTTGTCCGGAAATTGGCCATAAAGTTTAGGAATTCTGGGAACTTGTACTGTGACACATCTGGAGAGCTACAGAGAACCACCGAGATGACTTTGGAGAAGGAATGTGACAGTCAGCAAAACATGAATTAAGGGAAAAGAAAAAAGCATTAGCAACTTAAAGTGACTCCACCTTGACTCTCTGATGTAAGGGAGAAGCAAGAGAAAATGCTGGCAGCCTTTCAATGTAGTAGGATGCCAGCATTTCTTGTGGAGTTGCTTTCCTGATCTGGCCTACTTTGAAGGGCCAACAAGAACACAGTAGGGGGAAGGTTAATTAGGGCAACTTAGCTATCTGGATTTCATTGAGTCTAGATTCCAGACACCATATAGAAAATGCTTTCTCATCTGGTGGCCCCCCAAGCATCCTTTGCAGTGTCCTCTGACCCTAGAGTGACATCATTCTCCTAGGCTAGCCATCAGTTCCACTCACTGGGAACAAAAATTATACAGGTTTTCTATATAAACTGAGACTGTCTGGGGGAGGACTGATCTTTATAACCTCTGCGCTCTCCCCTCTTCTCCAAGTTTTATCTCACAATCTAAATCCCATACCTTCCTCGTTGCTAGGGAGAAATGTGGCTGCCTGTAACAAATTTTAACTAAACTGATACCCAACAATTCCCAAAGGTCTTGCAAACACCACTTTCTTTCTCTCTGTCCTCATTGTAAAGTCTGCTCATTACTTGAGCCCACCATATCTCCTACCCAGGGCACTAACCCTGGGTATCAGTCTTTCACTTCTACCTTTCCCTAATTCTGAAAAGCACAAAATAACTTCAGCATTTCTTGATGAGATTGGATCTGAGTATTTGGACATGTTGTGATTTGGTGAGCCAGGTGTACTGCAAATAATAAAGAAAAAGAGGTTCAACTTCAGAATTATTACACAAGCATCTAATTAAGCCTTGCAACAGCCTTGCCAAGGCAAGTATTACTGGTTCTGTTTTGAAAGAGCATGACACTCTAACATCTGACAGAAGAAAGCAGATGCTTTTAGGGAATTTGAGGAAGGCTAGAGACCGTGTTGGTGGGTAAGAGACATCAGTGTTAGAAGGATAAAAAAGGGTCTTTGTTAGGTTTGTTAGAAGCAGCAATGTTCATATCAGGATCTTACACACTATTTGAAATTCTCTTTTTCCTGAAATAGGCATGACCCTAATGATTTGGGGCAGGGGGGTTGTTGCATCTAGACACCTTTGTTACTAGCCCTGCTCCTGTGGTTTTTCACAGCAGGTAAACCTACAAAAAGATAGCAAAGATTGCTTCTGATTGCATAGAAAATTGTCCTGGTGGAATTAATTTCTTTGTGTTGGGCAGGAAAGAGAATCAAAGGAGAATCAAAAAAGTGGCAAAGTTAGATAGAACTTTCTTGAGGTTCAAGAACAGCAAGTCTTGCCAAAAGAGTTTTAAAAAATCCTTGACTTTATAATATGAGCTGCTTTGTTAAAAGTCCATCCTCTTGCCCAGCATCCTGAATTCTGCCTTGTGTTCTTACAAACAGGATTACAAAGATTGGCTGTTCGGTTAAAGTTGTCTTTGATGGCCATCTAAGCCACCATCTGAATCTACATCAGAGAAAGGAGGGCAGGGAACAGGCAAACTCCTTTATGGGGAGTCAGACCCTAGGACCAGAATCATGGCAGAACTAAGCCCCCCATGGCACCTAACTCTACATTCATGGATTCTAATGTGGATACTGAGATTTGGCTACCCAGCCTACAAGAGTGTGGCCACTGACCCAGAGGCCAAAAGGACAGAGAAAGGGAAAAGTACTAGGTTGCTTAGAAGAGCATATTGAGAATAGTGGGCTACTTGGAAATAATACTCTACTCAGGTTGTTGCTCCCAGGTAACCTAATTGTTGCAGCTAACCTTGATCATCTCTAGATATACTTGAGTAGATGCCAGAAGCTTCCAGTATTTAAATCTCCAGCTGAGAGCACTTATATCCTAGAACAACTGTGTAGCAACCTGTTCCTGTATCTTTGGTACCTTGCCTTCCTAGAAGTCCTGAGGAACTTTTGCAGATTCTGCGGGTCTGGCCATGCTCTACCCTGGACTCTGATTGCTAATACAGATTGTGTGCCGTAAACTGTAGATCAAACCATGGGGATGCCTAGGCATAGCAATTCTCACATAACTGCTAACGCTGACCTTTCACTTCAGGGTTGGGAATTGTCACAGAGGCTCTTGGACTGCAAGTTGAACACATCAAGATAGAAAAGCGCAATCAATCAGCAAGTCTTGTTATTTCCAAAATCCTTCCTTCCTTCCTTTCTTTTTCTTTTTTGCATAGCGTCCTATAAACTGCTTCCCTTCCACGCTCCACTTCTGCCTGGGCAGATGACCTAGCTGTATGCAGAAGGGTGCTATTACTGTTAAGAACATTAGACAGCTGGTGAAACAGAGTCACTTTTGTAAAACTTGCCAACAGCAGGAAAGGAACTAAGTGAACTTTCATTGGTGGGCAATAATGAGATAGGATACACTGACCGAAATGTAGACATGTTAATAGAGAAGTAACGGCCATGGGGATGTTCCAGCTAAGCAAAAAATCTGCCATCAACTCATTCTGTTTGCTCTTGGGGGTGGATTTCACTTCCTGTCTAGAATGAGATGCGCAGGTGAGTGGAATTCAACCTTAGCTGAGGGCAATATCAGTTGTTGATAACTATTGCCATCCCGATTTGTAGGGAAAAGGTTGACTACAAAATACTGTTTATTACTTATTTATAAGACTGTTTTTTTCTTCTTGTCCCCATCTTTCTAAAAGCTACAAGTTACTTAACAGCTCAACATGGAAGCTAAAGTAAAAACAACAATAAAAACAGACTCGTGAACATTCATAATAGCAGCAATTACATCATTTCCCATTACTTTGCCAATTATCCCTTGCAGCAGTGTCTGTTAATGCCCCAAATGACTGAGATCAAAACAGGAGTTGCTATTGACCTCCATTTCTACCTCCTGCTCTCTTTATAACAAGTAGTTAAAGAAGTGTACCAAATTTCCCCATAAGTAGCAGCCATTTAAGTGAAGTGGGTTAGGGAAATTCTAATGTGATTACTTCCATGTCGTCCTTTAAAAAATTAGAAACAGACATGACTGGTGAGATTCAGACATAATATGGTCTGATCCCTGGTGAATCAGACCATAGGCTAACCTTAGTTTCTCACAGTGGCCAACCAGATGCTCCTGGGTGCTCACCGGCAGGGGACAGAAACATGACCCTTGAAACATGACACACATCTCCCTGTAACACATAGGCTGTATTCAACAATACATTTAACCAGACTAGTTAAAAAAAACTAGTAGTGCCTTCATACAACAGATACAAAATGAAACTGGGAAGGCAGGAAGTAACAGTTCCCAGGTTGCGTCAACACACATCAGATGTTTTCCAAGACAGAATGGCTAAGTTGCCTCAGAGAAATTTAGGATTTAAATCCAGGAGCAGCTACCTTTAGGTACAGGCTTTAATTTCGATATACTGCAATATGTATATCTGTGCTTATGGCTTCATTGCTTTCTCCAGAGCTCAGGCTATCATCCACAGTACAGACTGTATGTTTGAGATCATATGACTGGTGGCAGATAGAGTTCACCTTCTCCATTCTGTTACAGTATGATTTTGCACCTCCAAAATAAGTGCGAGTTCTCCAAAATTCAAAGGCAAACTTCCTGATACCAGATCTGTCTGCCACCAAAACAAGAGACAATGGAAACTGGACCTCCTCCCAAAAGAGAGGCCATCCAGCCCATTGCACAGCTTGTGAGGGAGAAAGGTACAAGAATTTGCACACTGATTTTACAATAAATAGGACCATATTAGATAACCAGCGGTCGTTGGCATTCTTTCATAATGGCTTCTTAGCTGTTCTGCACAAACTACTTATCAGAAGTTCTAATCCTACCTTGGGAGATGCTGGTTCTCCAGAATTTTTATATCAATATTTTGGCCACCAATAAATGTTGCAAGCAAATACTATAAACGTATGTGTATCAGCCATATTAATTAAACATAACTCTACTGTTCAGGATAATGGGTCCCAACCATCCTTCTGACCTTGAGCAAAATAGAAATCCCAAAAAGCTTGAATAATTTCACAGCTTTTCATAGAGCAACATTCCCTAAGCTGGTGACCTCCAGATGTGTTGAGACTTCAACTGCTACTTTTCCCAGCCAGCAGTCCCAACACAACTGGAGAATGCTAGTTTGGGGAAGGCTGACCCTATTCAGTGGTTCTATAGTGGTTATAATCAGAGGTTACCGTGGAAAACTTAACGAATGTATTGATCATGCAGTATAATTAGAATATATTGTCTCACTCCAATAAAAAGAAAACAGCAACAGAAAACTATTGACTTCACCCAGTTATAGTTAGGTCATAAAGTCCAGCCCAAAACTGTAACAAGTGCAGGTAGTCCTTGCTTAGCGATCACAATTGGGACTGCAAAATCACATGGCCACAACAAGCTCAGGACCTCACTTCCCATTTGGTCGTTAAGTGAAAAATCATGTGACCGCGACATATGATTTTACTTCTGCCTTCTCTATTTAACTCTGCTTGTTGCAAGCCAGTTGCAAACCACACAAATGGTGATCATGTGACCACAGAATGCTGTGACAATTGTAAATGTGAGAATTGATCACAAAGCTATTTTTTACACCACTGTAGCTTTGAACAGTCACTAAACAAGGCAGTCAGTAAGTGAGGACTACCTGTATCTCTGTCTGTGTTCATAGTCCACTCCATTCTATGTATACACTCTCATTACATGAAAAGAACCTTTTTTTTTTCAGTCCAAAATTTGAAATTGCTTCTTCTGTACTGTGTTTCTGAAATTCCACTATAGCCCATGCAGGAGTTGTTCTACTACGTGATAAAATATTTACCTGTATAGTTTCAATACTCCAACTGAAAAGAGGAGGAAGCTCTTGGCAACAGATACAGGCACTGGTGTAACCATGTTTCTACCTAAGTGTAGGAAATTGCAGGTTAAAGCAGAAGGCTGCCCAGTTAATGTCTCCATTATCAAACTAATCTTACTGTTAATTGATTTCTCCTTGCATTCAATATTTACCCTCTGTTACATAACCCAGTTAGATCTGTCCCAGGGCTGGCCTAAGGAATTTGAGGTGCCAGTGCTACACCAGTTTTGGAGGCCTCTGACGCACAGGACTAGATTAAGACTGGAGGTAGATTCCTGCAAAATGAGATGGAGGAGGAAGAAAAAAGAATGCACTTAGAGGAAATTGTAAAATTGCCTTTTGCATGGACAAGATGATCTGGGAACAGAACAGCACCATTCCACTCTCAATAAAATTCTCCTTAAGGAGAATAATCCCATCAAATTTATCTATACATTGGCTAACATGGAGTTGTGGGTAAACTAGCCTACTCAAACCCCTCATTCTGAGGCTAACATGAGGTGCTCTCTTTCAGGGGCAGAATAATGAAGGTAGAGTAGCTGCAGCTTCTTCATTTTCTTGTCCTCAGATCATTCACCTATGAGTGTGATGCTCTACTTATGTGATAAGATGCTTAAGAGACCTTTGGAAACAGGGCAGGGAAGAATGGGAAAACTCTGACTTAATTATGCTAGGTATAAGTTGAGCTGGAGAACTGCTTTGGTAGGCTTCTATGATTTTGTTGCCTTACCCTACTAGCAATAAAGTTCATTCTAGAAATCCAAGTGGTTCTTGTTTCCTGAGCTTGCCAGCCCCACTGGGATTGACACATGCACAGAGGTGCTGTATGGTTCTGGGAGAGGTTGGAATGTACTAAGAAGCTGCAGGAGGCTTATTGCAGGGAAGTTGGAGATGGAGAGCAAGGAAGGAAGATGACTAGCAAGATGGAATTAGGCAGCTCTGTTTGTAGGCATTAGCTGAATTCTACTTGCTTAGTTATCAGATTGGAAAAGTCAGGCTTTCAACAACGCAGGTATCTTTCTATGCTTGTTAGGCTAAGAATAAAGGAAGAAGTTGATATGGTTCAGAAGGCCTTTGTATGCTGTATCTTGTCTGATCAAACCAGAGAACTCACAGCTTGTACCCCCCAAAGGCAAGAAGCTAGGGGTCAACTCATTCAGACATTTTCAGCCCTTCCATGATATACAAGCCCCAGTTCCCAATATAGTCTATCCCAAATCCAGTGTATAGTAAATATTATTCCATTTCAGGGGCATCCACTGGGGAGGGGGAAGGGGCAATTGAAAAAGTCAAGATGATGGCCGTGACCATGTGATTAAAGCCCTAACCTATATGGAGAAATCTGTGCATTTTTCTTGGCAAGATTTTTGGAAGTGGTTTGCCATTGCCTCCTTCCTAGGGCTGAGAGACAGTGACTGGCCCAAAGACACCCAGCTGGCTTTGTACCTAAGGCAGGGCTGGAACTCAGGGCCCTGCTGTTTCTAGCCTGGTGACTTTAACCATGAGGCAAAACTAGCTCTCAAAATTGTATTAGAAACTGCTATTTAGAACTGCCTTCCAAGAATGTTGGATTCTCCTGCTTGGCTTCATATCAGTTTAAGGACAGTAGACATCTTGATTCAGGCTCTTTGGTGGACTAAAAACCAGTCAGCATAGTGATGAAGATATGGGGCTGGCACTGGGGAGACCTGGGTTATAGTTCCCCCCTCAGCCCAGAAGCTCCCTGTGTGACTAGTCCCTCTCTCTTAGCCCAAAAGCCTTGGTGGACTAGTGGTGAAAGTGCTGGGCCAGGAATGGAGAGACCCAAGTTTTAGACCCCTTTCAGCCAGAGAAGCTCCCTGGGAGTCTTTGAGCCACTCGCTCCCTCTCAACCCAACCTACCACGCAAGGTGGTTGTTGTGGGGGAAACAGGCAGAGGGAGCGCTATGTAGGCTGCCTTGAGCTCCTGAAGGAAAGGCAGACTATTAAATAAATAAATGTGCTTTTGGGGTGATTGAAGATATTAAGGGCAGGGCTATGATGCTAATGAAGTAGGAAGAGCTGTCACATATTTAGTGTGGGGCCAGGATTCTGTTTCCACCTAAATATTCTGTGTGTGATAGATCTATCTGTGTGTGTTGTGGGGGTATCTATGTTTATCTTTGCTTTTAAAACTTATATTAAACATATGTTAGGCCTTATCCTAGTACTCCTGTTTCCTGCCTCAAACCATACTCCTCATTTTCATGAATTGCGGTCTAATTGGGACTTAGAGCCTGTCACTTCCCTACTGCAGACAGGGATTCCCTGGAACTCTGCCAGACCAATTAAAATCCATCCACCGCTTTTTAAAAGCCTGCTGGGTTGGAATTTACAATTGCCGTATGAAAAAATCAGTGGATACGAATGCTCCTAAATAAGGACTTACACATGTGCCACTATTTATACATAAGAGGTTAGGCAAAGCACAACTTTCAGGGTCCAGAGGCTCTATCTTATCTCTAGTTAGCTGGCTAGCTATCAAGTTTAAATGGCAGTATTGACATTAAGAACCAAACAATACATATATTTTCCTATTACCCCTAGCATTTTGCATTTCTGTATTTTATTAAGCAATGCTACTGTATGTCTCACAACCTTACTTTGCATCAAATATGTGTTCTAGTTTCAGCCTGGTGAGAGTTTGGGAAAAATTGGAAGGAAGTGATGGGATGCTAAATGAGAGCCAGGAAAAGCTGATCCATTGGGCTGGATGAAAAGTTGCAAGGGATCCGTCATGGAACAAATTAAAATAAGTGAAACTATATGTAAGTTGTTACAGAACTTTTCTTTCAGAAGGAATCTTTGGCCATGTCCTAACATCACGCTAAGCCATAGTATAGTTTGTTGATTTTTGACTCAGGATGTCTTGTGAACTGTGGCATTATGTGTGGCAAATATCACTTACCAGGATGTTTCCTTTATTATTTCATTACTTACAAACAATGCAAAACACTGCACATTAATTTTTGCTTAATATACATTTGATTCTGTAACATTACTGCTATTCCTAAGGCTGTTATGACTACAAGAAATGTTGCTCTTCCTTTGGCTAAACAGACCTTTAATTTTGAGGAATCAAATTGTAATTCTTCTCAAAACTTCTCTTCTTCAGTCTAAACTACTAGGAAGAGCTAAGGCAGAGAAGCACACAAAGAACAGGTTTAATTCCTGTAGCTGATACCACCCACTGATTGATAGATCCCTGGTGTCAGGGTATCTATACAACTATACACCATAAACAGAAATTGCATTCCTCCAAGTCAGATCATCATGTCTGGATCCTTGATTATCTAAAACAGCTAGTTTTTCAGCCCAATCTTATGCAAGGTTAGCCATAAGTAAATGCCACTGTATCAAATGCAGCTTACTATCTCAATAGGTCTGCAGATATTTTACACTTTTCCATGCACCTATATGCACACATTTCCACTCATAGGCAGTGAATGATTGCTATGCTTGCTTAATTGGTATCTATGACTCCTGATTCTCCTGTTTTTGTCCAAACAAACATTCCAGTGCTATCTGGCAAAGTTCAAGAGTCATGTTCTTTCTGGGTGGTTCCCACAAGAAACAAATGTTTGAATGCCTCACAAACAGCTATCTTTGTAAACTCAACCACATTCCACAGAGACGGTAAGGATCTGGTCTCCTGCACTGTGGGCTGGTTTGGAAGATGAGCTCAGGAAAATGCTTACCAGAGGCAAGAGAACTTTAGAAGTTCTACTGAATATAGACCTTTTTTCCATTGTTTCCCCACATCTCTCTGAATAAAGAATTCATAAAATCATAAAGGGGACTTGCCCTTGCCAGGGCAGAAATCTTAAGACCATCCCAGACAAATGGCTGCCCAACATTTGTTTGAAAGCCTCCAATGATGCAGCATCCATGATTCCAGGAGGGAGGCTGTTCCACTGCTTAATAGCTCTCATGTTCAGGAAATTACTCCTTATTTCATGCTTGGACCTCTCTCTGTAAAGCTTCCACCCATCAGTTCTTGTCCTATTGAGAATATATCCACACCCTCTTCCCTGTGGCAGCCCTTCAAGTATTCGAAGACTGCTATCGTGTCTCCCCTCAGCCTTCTCTTCTTTAAGCTAAATACATCCAATTGTGGCACCCGCCTTATGAAACATCCTCCCCCCTGAAGTAAGGCTGGCTCCATCCCTGTTGATTTTCCAGAAGTCCCTCAAGACCTGGTTATGTCTTCAGGCCTGGGGGCCCCAGGGGACCGGTGAGCTGCTGAGGTGGCTCCATTATTGTTAACATCTGCTGTTCTCTTTTAACCTTTCTGATTTTTAAAATCTGTAATAATAGTTTTATACGTTTGTTTTATAGTTGTTGTATGCCACACAGAGTCACTTTTTTGTGAGATGGGTGGCCATATAGATTTTATTTGTATGTATGTATGTATGTAAATTATTTTAACTATTTTTCATAGATTTAGCTTCCAAGGCCCCTCACCATCCTTGACACCCTTCTCTATCCTCTTTCCAGTTTCTCAGCATTCTTCTTGTATCGTGGCAACCAAAACTGGACACAGTATTCTCAGTGCAGTCTGATTAGTAATGCATGGTAGAGCAGAAATGTCAGTTCCCATGATCTTGATACTATTGATTGATTGCATTGGTTCCTTTGGTAGCTACAGCACAGTGCTGGCTCATGCTTAAACTGTGGTCTACCAGGTTGCCCAGAATTTTTTCAAGTACTACTGCCAAGCCAGTCACCAATTATTTTGTACCTATGTACCTACTTAAGTACGGAATCTTACATCTCTCATCGGTGCCATGGGATAGGGACCAAGGTTTAACTCTATCAAGACCTGTTGAATCTTCAGCCTGGTTTTGAGCAATCTCTCTCTTCCCTCCCCACCCTATCACTCAGCTTTTAATCTTAGCCCATACGGAACATTTCTCACATAATGCTTTAAGTGTACGCAACTGCAAATGTTTTTTAGGAGAATACCTACAAAAGCAACCAGCATGTGTTTGCAAAGTACTCACTTCATGCAAGATTTGCAGATAATTGCACCAAAGATTAAGTGTGTGGCCACTCGAAACATGAGCTTGCTGGCCTGGCATTTCTGAAACAGCCTTATGTAATTAAGGGCTGTGTCACTTGAATAGTTAGGAAAATAGTCAGCTGGACCCTGCCCTCTATCTCAGCCCAAGCCACCTTCAGGAGGAATTGCAATGTATGCTGCTTTTTGCTCAGGGTTATCTACTGTAAAGGGGTCAAAAATGTCAAGATGATGGCCACCACATGATTGAAGCCCCACCTTTTATGGATTTTCTCCATGATGGTCTGTCCCTAACTGAGTCTTTCAGGTCTTCTAACTGTGCACCCATCACCACCGTAACTGAATCCATCCACCTTGCTACTGGTCATCCTCTTCTCTTTCCTTCCACCTTTTCCAGCATTACAGCTTTCTCTAGAGAGCCAGGTGTTTGCATAATGTGTCCAAAGCTGAATAATTTAAGCCTAGTCATTTGTGCCTTGAGTGAGAACTCTGGGTTCATTTGTTTGATGATCCATTGGTTTGTTTTCTAGGCTGCCCACCATATTCTCAGGAGTTTTCTCAAACATCAAAGTTCAAAGGCGTCAATACTCTTCCTATCCTGCTTCTTCAAAGTCCAACTTTTGCTTCCATAGAACATCACAGGGAATATCACGGCTTGCACAATTCTGATCTTTGTAGGTTTAGATACATCATGGTATTTAAATATCTTTTCCAAGGCCTTCATGGCTCTCTACCAAGTGCTGGTTTGCAGTATATTTCTTGATTGCTTGTTCCTTTACTATTGATGACTAAATTGATAAATTTATTTATCAACAATTTACTATTGATGGTTGATCCTAAAAGGCAGAAACTATCCAACATTTCAATATCTTCATTGTCATTCTAAGGCTGGTTGTTCTACCTGTTGTCATTAGTTTGTTCTTTATATTTAATTTTAATCCATTTTTTTCACTGTGCTCCCTGACTTTTATTACTAGAGCTCGCAGATCCTTTGCAATTTCAGCTATCAGAATAGTGTAATCACCATAGCATAGGTTATTGATGTTTCTTCCTCCAAATTTAAAACCATACTCATCTTCTTCCAATCCAGCTTGGAAGATATATCCAGACCTGTATATAAATGTCTCATGATGACAATGAGATGTTCTGAAATTCCTATTTTTCTGAGCACATTTCACAGCTTGACATGATCAACACAACTGAAGGGCTTTCTATCATCAATGAAGCACATATTGAATTCTTTTTAATATTCTTTGGTTTCCTCAATTATCCAGGATGCATAAGCAATAATGTCTCGTGTTTTTCGGCCTTTTCTAAAACTACAGGCTTTTTTCTTAAAGCCCCTTAAAGCCTTAAGGCTATATAGTACATTAAAAAAATATATATAATAAAAAGTTCACCAAGGTGCGCGAAGATTGCACACACACGGTTGAAAGCCAGTTCAGAAGGCATCTAGGCATATAAGTTCTATGTTCTGAAATATTTAGAAGTTTAGTATGCCCCAAGAATAATGTGTGTATATTTATCAGTTTAGTTGTTAACCACCTGAGTGCCACTAATGACTGAAAAATAAGATAGAAATGGTTTTTTGTTACTGCTATCTCTATCCGTACCTCCAGGTTCCCATGTGTTTCTTTTCCTTATAGTTTTATGGGATTCAGCCTCATCAAATGAAAACTTGATGTCTAATCTTCAAAATTAAGAATCATTCTTGAAATGAATCCCAGAAAGTCAAATGAAATTCCAGTGCTATAAAACTTCTCCTATACTGATGAAAGCTCTATAGTTGGTTGCATTCCCACCATATGCTTAACGTAGCTTCTGAATTAAACTAGTATCAATCACATGGACTGATTTCACACAACTTACTGAGCCAGAAAAACCTAGTCAAGATTTGCACTAATCAAGTTTACTTTGTTGTGTAAATGCATCTGCTAGTTACAAGTCCCAGTTAAGCATGCTTTGTGAACCTGCTTAGAGTGAAATACTCTAATTTTATCTTTTGATTGGAGGCAGTGATCCAGCAGCACTAAAATTTACAATTCATCTTGTCATATGATCATATAGTGACATAATTAATGGGTCAAGAAAGGAAAATGTGATTGTCTCATCTTCCAGAAAGTATCTTCCCTTTTATCATGCTTTGCTTAATGGAAAGTGCAAAAAATAGACTCTTGTTCCTCAAATGAACAATGACAAGCACAGTCATTAAGACTGCTGGGACTTCTCTAGATAAAGCATCATGAATGTTGTTTTCTGTACCATCAATGGGGTTGATGTAACCCAACAAGGTTCTGCAAATTATGACATATCAGGTGGTATCTTGTAATGATTAAGCAACCAGATGATACATCTGAGAGTTACGTCTTCCACCAGGAAATTATGAATAGTCATTATACCTTTACTGTCATACCTCTAATATGGGATTTTTATGAGAATGGAGCATTCAAAAGCACTGAACAAACAACTAAGAGTTACTGTAAGGATGCAGCTATGGAGGCTGTTGTGTCCATAGCAAGGCATGAAGCCAAATTCCATGTTATAGATTCCATCATTGGTTTTCGTAATGCTTCAGTTCTGAATTTTAAATTTTGTCCCATTTAATTGAGCCCACCTCTTTACTGGAGCCAAAGTTTTTAAAACTAAGCTAACCATTTAATTGACTAAAAGTCTGGGTCTGACTTGACTAAAAAAAATAGTGTGAGAATTGGAATTTAATTTAAAACCACCAGATAATTAAACGAAGGAACTTGAATTCTAACCAATCTAACAGCTAAGAAGTTACAACTGAATTCCTTGGGAATAAACCATAGCCCTCCCACGGAGCCATGATGATGTCACAAGCATCATGTTGTTCTGCAAATAAAATGAACAGTGTTATTTGCATCACTTGCAACAACATCATGATGCATGAGATGTCCTTGCCATTCCCACCATGGATGCCAATTGGGATAAACAACATCATGCATGAAAATTGTTTCTGTGAAAACTTTAACTTGGCCTTTACATTTCCAGCTTGCGTGCCCTTCTTCAATGGAACAGTATCTCAAGTCTCTGAAGGTATCTATATATTATTAACTGTTTTATTCATAGTTTTTTTTCCTGATGAGCAGCTTTGTGGATCATTGTATTATTATAGGGTTTCTCCATGGATATAAAAAGGATAAAAAAGCAAGGCATCATTCCTGATTCTTAGAAATTAGATTTTGCACACCTGCCACAGCTATATTCTATTTTTACAAACATTTTCACACTTGCTCTGGGTAACTACATTTATAGGGGAGGGAAGGCCATTGGCCGCTTTTGCTACGAAAAGAAGCGTCTGCCATATTGTATTTTTCAAATTTAGTTTACCAGTCCATCCAAACAAAATAGTGGCTTTTAATACAATTGCAAGGTGGTGGCGTTGCAGCTTCAGAGGATCCTGGATGAAACGGATTATCTGGACCCTTTTCTGGACCCTTCAGATTTGGGACTGAAACAGCATTGGTCGCACTCTTGGATGGTCTCTGGCAGGAGCAGGATGGGGGTAGTGCATCTATCCTTGCTCTTCTTGACCTCTCAGTGGCTTTCAATACCATCAACATTGGTATCCTTTTGGGTTGGCTTGAGGAGTTGGGGGTGGGTGGCAGAGTTTTGTGCTGGTTCTCTTCCTTCCTCCAAGCCCGGTCCCAATCGGTGTTGATAGGGAGCGAGAGGTCCAGTCCATGGCCCCTCCTTTGTGGGTTGCCGCAGGATTCGGTACTTTCCCCGCTCCTTTTTAACATCTACATGAAACCACTGGGTGAGATTGTCTGCCACAATGGGATGAGGTATCATCAATATGCAGATGATACCCAGTTATACATCTCCATCCCAGGTGATTTGAGTGATGCTGTGGCCACCCTTCCGCGGTGCCTGGAGGCTGTGGGGGTCTGGATGGGGAACAACAGGCTTCAGCTGAACCCTGGTATGATGGAGTGGCTGTGGGTTGGGGGCTCCTCTGTATCTGGAAGTTTACCAGCTTTGGTTCTGGATGGGGTCACACTACCCCAGACAGACCCGGTGCGTAACCTGGGGGTCCTTCTGGACTCACGACTCCTGTGAAGAGCAGGTGGCAGTCATGGCCAGGAGGGTCTTTGCTCAACTATGTGTTGTGCACCAGTTATGCCCTTTTTTGGATCAGGAGTCCCTCCAGTCAGTCACTCAGGCCCTAGTCATCTCCCAAATAGACTAATGCAATGCGCTGTACATGGGGCTACCCTTGAAAAGTATCCGGAAGCTGCAGTTGGTTCAAAACGCAGCTGTGATGGCAATGTTAGGTGCCCCAAAGGTGGCACATGTTACAACTTTGCTGCGTGAGCTGCATTGGGTCCTAGTTTGCTTCTGGGTCCAATTCAGGGTGCTGGTTATCACCTTTAAAGTCCTACATGGCATGGGACGGGTTACTTGAGGGACCGTCTCACCCTCATTATATCTACTTGTCCCACCCGGTCAGGCAGGGAGGGTATGCTGCGGACCCCGTCAATGAAAGAATGTTGACTGGCAGGGTCCAGAAAGAGAGCCTTCTCTGCCATGACCCCCACCCTAAGGAATAATCTCCCCCCACAGGTGAGGCAGGCCCCAACTCTCTTATTCTTCCGGAAAGCAGTCAAGACCTGGCTCTGCCAACCAGCATGGGGCGAAAAAAGGGGCAACCAACCGTGGGGGTGGCTAGCACCTTGGAGATGCTCCCATATGTTAACATCTTACTGATCATCAACATCTTGGAAGATATTATTTGCGTATGTGTTTGGTTTTTATTCTATTTTACTGTATTTTATATTGTTTTTATTGTATTTTAATTAATATTTATTGCTGTTTAATTGTGAACGGCCCAGAGTCACTTTTTTGTGAGATGGGCAGTATCTAAATTTGAAATATAAATAAATAAATAAATAAATATAAATTTACATACTCTTGTAATTCCTTCTCAGTTTTGAGCTGGTCCTTTTTTATAGTGGGGAGGGAAGATTGCTGTGGGCTGCCACATATGGGGAGAGGCCCTAAAGCTCCACCTGCGATACAGTTTAGTAGTGTTTCTCAACCTTTGCAACTTTAAGACGTGTGGACTTCAACTCCCAGAATTCCCTAGCCAGCCTGGCTGGCTGGGGAATTCTGGGAGTTGAAGTCCACACGTCTTAAAGTTGCAAAAGTTGAGAAACACTGGTTTAATATTTTAAATAATCAGGTGGATTTGTATTTCTCCTTTGAGGCAGCAAAACTGATCTGTTAAAACATAATGCCAAGAGTTACTTCAGTGTTTCAGGTTTCCACCCAAACTCCTGATTACTGGGCAGTTGATTTCAGCGGACGGAAAGCAATAAGATTCAAGGAGAGAATTAGAGGGGAAATACTTGAATGAACATGATATTCCTATAAGGCCCTTGGTTTTATATTGTATATTTCTTTCTCCAAAAGGCAAAAACATAGCACTGGGTTTTTTTCCTCCTCTTTTAGCATTAATATTATAGCATATGAGAACATGCCAGACATCAAAAGAGAAAACGGTAAAGCGTATTAATCCTTGGGACAGCTGAGCAGGAATAGGTTTCAATGGAGTAATGCCCCAATGCAAATATATTGCTTTTCAAAGATCTGAATTGGCTTTGTGGGCTGATGTATTTGATTACATTAGGGAACAATGGAGTCGATAGAAATCCACAAGGAGAGATGTATTTCCGACCTCCTCTCTCTCTGGTGAAGATGGAATCTCCAGGTTTCTCCTAGGTATAATATAAACCTAAACAACTTTACAAAGAAGCACTGAGAATCCACTGAAATCTGGTTTTGTTTAAGGCTGCATGATATTTCCTGGAGCAGGCAGGACGTCTCTTCAGAGCTTTTCCAAACAGTGGGGGGAAAGCAGAAAGGCAGGTCAAAACGTCCCACTTTTTAAACTGTCCCTGCTCCTATGCCTTTAGCAGCTGATTGCTCGGGTGATTCCCCCTCCAAACAAACCAGGTTTCTTAGCTTCTACACATGTAGGTCTTTAACCAAAGGCTTCTGACTGTGTCAAGCTCGGATTTATGATCCATGATAAAATTAGGGATTTCTGAAAACTCAACAAGGTCTACATCCAGTTTAGAGTCTGCTTAGATTGAACTGGTATGCAAATTTTATAAACAAACAAATACATAAAACAACATTAAGGTTTTGATAAAACAGGCATGTGCGTTGAGGTGGTCACATGGCAGCAGACCCGTACTTCTTAACTGGATGTTTGGTCTAAGCGAGTGGTTCCAACCCAGATTGTGCCAATTTAAAATAATGCTCGAGTTAATTCAGTAAAGTTTAATCTGTAATAACTCTGGTGGTTGCCATAATTTGAATAGCCACCAGAAGGCCACAAAGATATAGAGAAAACTTTTAATGTTTTGCAGTTGTCTGTAGTTTTGGAGCACAGAGATGGCAGCCTTAAATGATGTCAGACCTTTGTTGGGGGGGGGAAGGTAGAGAGGAAGTTTTTTAAACAAGGCTAATTCATCAAATCCATATGAGTGAGGTGGACAAACCAGGGAATGTGATACAAATGTATGAAGTGGAAAGCAGTGGGAATATTTGCTTACTGAACTTTTAAGTTTCCTTTAAAAGCAATGCTATCTAGTTGTTGTTTTTTAAAAAGCATTTTGCTTCAATAAGAGCAAAAACTATTATTACGATTCTCACACTATTACGATTTTGTTTTTAATACTATCAGTCACTGCAATAATGCCAAGTCATTGCGATAATGCCAATAAATAAATAAAACCAACCCCACAAGTATTTGCTTGCAACATTTTTCATACCTTCTACTACGACAGTATTTTTTGTTCTTTCTTCCTGCCAGAAATGCAAATATTTCATGAATAGCTGTAGACTATGATTAACAACACCCTTTACTGCGCAACAAAGACCTTGAGAATGAACAGAGCAGTCCTGACCTCTCTTGGAACATTCACACCCATTATGGCCTGGTGAATCACACAGTGTTAAGCCATGATTTCTTTTAATTATGGCTTATCAAATAAACCTCAATGACTGGGCTCACACAATGCCATAAATCCAGAAACTCACTTCAGTAGGGCCTAATGGGGGTGTTTTCTTAGCAATGGACTGTGCAGCAGGGGACTTTTACTCCTTTTCATGCTATGGAAGTTTCCCATTCTTATATATATTCCCATCGGTATTCGTTCAAGCTGAAATAAGGAATTATGCCACACTTTATGCCACAATTAACTGGGTTGTGTACTCTACACTATAAACCATGTTTAGGAAAAAACCCACAAAGGTCTGGAGTCCAGAGAACACGCACAGGCAAAAAACCAATTTAGCACCCCGATTTAGCACAATGTCAAGACTCAGAGCCATGGTCCCAAGGATGTAGAGAAGCAAGTCACAGGCAGCTGTAAGTATTGGGGATCCAAACTTCACCACTTTCTCAACAGAGGCCTCTCACAGCAAATTCACTGCTTTAAACATGTGGAAAGGAACTGTTTTTAAAAAATGAAAAAATAAACCATCTTCCGGGATGAAAAGTCTGGAAAAATTGTGCTCCTCCTCAAACTTCTCGCCCAGATAACCTGAGAAGTAGAAGTTAGCCTGCTAAACCACACAACAGACTAAAACACAGATTAGCCAACCTCATTTTAGTTCAGCATAGGTTGAGCAACCGGCCCCAAGCCTATACAGTTGGTTTAACAGTGGATGTCCTGGGGAAACTCAGAAAATAGGAGTCGCATTAAGTAAGTCAGGGTTCATGGTTTAGTCAAGCTCAGCATGGCTAAGAATACTGCATTAAATATCAGCCAAGAATCTCATCATGATTCTTAATTGTCAGATACTCGTTCCCTTTCTCTAGGGTAGTGTTTTTCAACTTCAGCCACTTTAAGATGTGTGGACTTCAACTCCCAGAATTCCCCAGCCTCCCAGAATTCTGGGAGTTGAAGTCCACGCACCTTAAAGTGGCTGAGGTTGAGAAATACTACTCTAGACAGTGTGCTACAAATCATGGGTAAAATGTAGCTTACCATGGTATTCGTGGAGAAAATCTATATGGTCACTAGGAGTTGAAAACGACTTGATGGCACATAATCAAATCAATCTCATAGCATGTGAACCCAGTCAAGAGTAGAAAACTGAATTCACACAACTGCATATAACTGGTCAGTTTCCTATTCTCTTTTTGCACAACCCATGAGATTACTGAGCTTGTGGTTCAATGCTCCAGGAATCCCGGGCTTGCGGGCGGTATGACTCAAGCCACTAAGTGGAGCCATCACACCCTTCATTTGCACACAGCCAACTCCGGTTCCTCGAATCGGGGCTTACCCCTTCGCAAGAGGAGTCAACGGCCTGCCTTCCTCTACTACCCAAATCCCCTCCTCCCTCCCACTCGCTCGGCTATGACACACGGCTCGAGACTCCGCGCTCATCATTCCGGCTGTGGGGCATTCCAGATGTGCCGGACTACAATTCCCATCATTCTCCCCCCACCGGCAGGCTTGGACGAAGGCAGACGGCGAAGAGGCGACCTGGGCTGGAATGCAAACGAGGCGCTCCCTTCTGGCCAATCAGCACGCGCCGAGGCCGCCCGGAGCAGTGAATGAAGCCGTCCGGCACGCGGGGCACCGAGCAACCCGCCGCCTTCCTGGCGCGACTCCGGCTTCCCCCGCTCGCGCTTGACTTTGCAATGGAGGCCGTCGGGCGAAGCGAACGCCCAGGGAGGCTCCCCTGACAGAGCCCGGAGACGCCGGTAAGCAGCGCCTCTGCTCGGCTCAGGCTTGCTCCTGGGTTGGGTCGCGAGCGGCGGAGCACGGGGACGGGCGGCTCCATCCACGGCTTTTGGAAGGATGAGGCGGGGCGCCGGAGCCGCACAGTGACCCTGCGGTCCGGCTCCGGCCAAGCTCTCTTCGCTCCCTCCAAGGGCAGAGGAAAAACTTCTGAGCGCGTTCCCCCTCCCGCCCCTTCTGAAGGGGGCTCCCCTTGCCCGAGGCGCTGAAGTTTTAAACCGCCCCGAAGGGGGGTCCTGGTCTTGCCGCGCTCCGATCTGTCGGGGCCGTGGTCTCTCCGCCCGCCCGCCTCCTTCTTTCCCTTTGTCTCTTTCGAAAACGCAGAGCCGGCTCTCCGGCTGAAGGAGACAGGCTTTCCCACTCCGGCTCTCCGGCGGGGGTTCGCACCCGGCCGAACGAGCTGAGCCAGCTTCCCTCGCCGGTTGCCACGGGCAGAATTGCAACATCGCCTTTGAAGCCGGGCCCGAGCCGTGGCGGCGGGAAAGCCGGGGGTTTCCTCGCCCAGCCGGGAGGCTTCCGGATCCTGCCCCGCGACAGGGTTTTCCTTCGGCCAGGCCGACTTCTCAAGGGCTCCGCTTCCTTCCTCCCCGCGAAAGCTATAAAGGGGGCGGGAGAGGCCCCCCAGAGGCGACCCCCTGTTCCCCCCCATCCCCCAGCAATTTGAAGCCGCGTACGCGCCTCTGGTGACTTGAAAGTTAAACTCAGGCTTACTCCCGAGTAAGTCTGAATATCCGCAAACCAGACCATCTCGATGGGGCTCCATTTCCCCATTTTTTTCCCGCTTACAGAATCGCCTGGGTTCGTTTCCGCATCCATGTGAAAATCCCTGCGCGTTTCTTTCTTCCCGGGAGTATTTTCCTGCATACTTTCCCCCCCCCCCCTTACATTCTCCTCTTCCCGAATGAATTTCCTTAATAGACCTATCGTGGCACGCGAACTGCAGTGCCAGTTTGTTGTTTCACCCGCGCAGCATTGGGTATACAATTCTGCTTATGGGAAGTAAATTCAGCCTCTTCAGTTCCTCTCCAGAGCGGTCCAACCTTTGGTATGCTTCAAACACAAACGCACAGTGGGTCTTTTAAAGCTGTTCTTGTTCTCCTTGGGCCCTTCAGGTGACCGGTGGGCGGAAAGTACAGTAGTTGGATTTTCCTAGCAGTTTCCTCTTCTAATCAAAGGGGGTGGGTAGTTACTTTGTCTCTGCTCGAAAAAACTCAATACACATTTGCCTTTGGAATCCAGTTTCTGCTGCCCCCTCCCGGTCGAATTCCAAAGGCAAATGTGTATCGAGTTGTGTTTTTTTTTAAGTTACCTCTTTCCCCTGCCCCCTACTCCAGAAAAATAGCCGGATTTCTAAAGTTGAACTTCACGCTGGAGAAAAGGGATAGTGGGCAGGTTGCAATGGAACACAGATGGTTGTACCTCCTACTTTCCGGCCTGAAGACTACTGTAGTTGTAATCCTCAGTTTTACGGATAAATGAAAGTAGGCAACAGTTGTCTTTCAGCTGCAACAACTTTGTGCTTCCTAGTGTGCTTGTAGGTTGTTGATTCCTACGATACTCAGTGAGCATGCATTTTCCCCTTGCATTTTCTGCAGCTGTAATTCAAACATTAATTGGCCAGTGTTATCTTCTGACATTGTTCTGTTCAGTCTGGGACAATTACAGGTGATATATAAGCATTTTCTAGCCTATGCTAACCTTGTTTGGGGTGATTTGGTCCACACAATTAATTAAATTATAAACCAGCTGACAGCATTTTGTCTTAGTGCGACATATAAATCCAATCTTCAGTGTTGTTCCAACACTTGAACTAGCTGACAGATATAATAGAATCGTGCAATGTGCCACTCAGATCACTGTGTGTCCAGCTTCATGCTCAGTGCATGGATACCAGTCGGATCATCCTCAACAGATAAGTACCGCTCTACTCCCCTTCAACACATTTGACACATTCAAATGGAGCTTGCATCTCCCTGGCAATTTGTTCCACTCTCAAATCATCTAATTATCATTAGGAAAATTCTTGTTTTGTTTTAAGATAAGGCCACAAGCATACTTTAAACCAAACTTGATTTGATAGACCACTGCCTTACTTTAGTACTTAGGCAGTACTCAAATAAGGAAACCTATAGTTTATCTCATATGTATGTATGTATGTATGTATGTTCAATCGTGTCTGATTCTTGGAGACTGCCTGGACAAGTTCCTGCAGTTTTCTTGGCAAAGTTTTTCAGAAGTGGTTTGCCATTGCCTCCTTCCTAGGGCTAAGAGAAAGCTTTCTGCCTAGACAGGGCTGGAACTCACAGTCTCCCAGTTTCTAGCCTGATGCCTTAACCGCTACACCAAACCAGCTCTTTTATCATGGTAAAGAAGTGTATTTCTACAAGAGTAGCCTTCTGTTAGGTGATAGACCTGTGTAACACACTGCCTGTCCTGTCCTCCAGGATGGAATAGACCCACATTCTATGGATAGCATTGAGTAAATATTCTACTGCCAGTGTACGTAAGTTCTGTAGATAGAACAGAAGGGGTGACCTCTTGTCCTTAGCTTCCAGAAGCGAAATACCCTGGGCCTACTTGACATCAGCTGGAAGACCAACCTTTCTAGGCATGGTCCTTCCAAGAAATTCCTGTCTTGTTTTGCTGACATCTTTTTCCTTCAGAGAGAGGAGGAAAACACAAGAGGAGCAGCTATCCTTCATTAGGCTGGTCAATTTGGAGAACATAGTCAAACTGGCAAGAAGATTGGGGGGAAAGTGACCAAGCTTGCTGGAGTTCTTGACTTTAAGAGAAACTGAAGCTGAAAGTAGAAGGAATCAGTTGGATTTTTGCCACCATAAACTAACGCGGCTTCCCTCCTATAACGTCTGAGGCTCAGTGTAGTTGAAGATGCATCTTGGACTTCAAAGCAGCAAATTTTAATGAATTCAGAGCAATAATAAGTAGGATCCCATAGCAGCAGAAGCTAATGGGAAAAGGAACTCAGTATAGTTGGAAGTTCCTGAAAACGGAAATGCTAAAAGCGTAAGTGCCAACAGTTCCAAAGAGGAAAAATGGAACGCACCAGAAAAAAACAATATGGCTGCACAAAAACCTTAGTGAAGTTGAAAACAAAAGGACAGACATATGACATGGAAAGAGAGGTGGGTCTCTTTGAATATATACAATTGTCTGGAGATAAAGACATGGTGTTTGAAAGGCAGAAGCTCACAATGTGGTGAGGAAAGCAAGGGATACTAGGAAACACAAAATGGACTTCTTCAAAAATGTTCCAGATACAAGAAAGATAAATGAATTAATATACCAAATGTTAATAGGCAACCACAAAGAAGACTGATCAGCATGGTTCAGTCCTGTCTGAGAAACAGTATGTGTTCTATCAGGCAACTGAATAACAGGATGAAGGGACAAGATTGAAACCTATTTACTGTGAATGAATTTAAATCTCCTGGGCCAGATGAATTGGATCCCAGAGTATTGAAGTAACTAACTAATGGTCTGATTGAGGCTTTACTTATGAGAAATCCTGGAGGACAGATAAAGAACCAATAGAAGAGAAGCACTGCAGAGAGATAAAGTGACAGACAATTGGAGGAGAACATACATTGTTCCTGCCTTCAAAATGGGGAGACGAAGAGGATTCAGTGAACTACACAGCAGTTAGTCTTTACCTAGTAAGATTCTGGAGCAGATCAAAAAGAGATTGATATATAAATATCTTGAAAAACAAGATGATCATTACCAGTGTGGATTTGCCAAGAACTAGTCACGCTAGGCTAATCTTATCTAATTTTTTGAATCGGGTAACTTTCTTAGTAAATTGTGGGAATGTAATGGACATAATATATCTTGATCTCAATGAAGTGTTTGACAAAATACACTATATTATTCTGATTAGTTAAGGCTGGCCTAGATAGGATGACAGAATGTAGATACACAGCTTGAAAATCAAAGGTTCCTCATAAAACAGGAATGAAGTAATCATACATTCATAGTTCTGAGCCTTGTATTTTTTACCATTTGTACTGATGACTTGAATAAAAAGTGTTATAGATAAAGAGTAAAGCTGACACCATTTTGTGCAAGCCATTCATTTGAAAGCAATAGGAGTCTGTTCTAACAAAGTTTTGTTTAGCAGAACAAGTGCTGCAGGAAATTGGGCTGGACTATTAAACCACAAGTAGAGGCTCAAACCACAAGAAGGAAAAAATAAAATATTTATGAACCTATTAGAATATATCTACTAACAGCATAATAGCAATTAGGACCTATCAACTTTTTGAGTGTAATATTCTTGTAACCAATCATTTTGCTAGTCTTAATAAGCCACAAGTAGTCTATGCAGGTAGTCCTTGCAACTGCCTTGTTTAGCAACAATTTGCAGTTATGACGGTGATGAAAAAGTAACTTTGCGACCAATCCTCACATTTATGACCTTCACAGGTCTGTAAAGCAAAGGAAAGCTGAAGTACGATCATAAGTATGGTTGCGGTTTCACTTAGCAGCTACTTCACTTAACAACCAAATTGCTGGTCCTGATTGTGGTTGCTGAATGAGGACTACCTACATAAGCTATATGCATTCTATACATTTGTTCCATTGCCTTAATCTTGTCTGTGTAATAGGATGCAATGGGTGATTGCAATACAAATTGAAAACCTTCTTACTGTTATTGAACTCCACTTTGTTCAGTTATCCATTTCAAAGAGAATGCTTGCTAGATTTGCAGATGACACCAATTTGACAAGAAAGCTAATACCTAATGCCTTTAAAGAATGTGAGTCTCCCTGGGGCCAGTCTATCACCTTAACTGCTTCACTACACCAGTTGTTGTCTGGTATGAAGCACTTCATCCTGAATTTCCTCACCAGTTGGCTTTCTTGGGTGAAGCCAAGTTCTAATGTTATGAGATGAATAAAGTCTCTAGTCACTTTATCCACATCACATGCTATTTTACACATTCCTCACGTCTTACCCCTTACTAATTTCTCTTCTATTGTAAGATAAAAGACTTAATGTCTTTTAACTTTCTCATAGCTGCAGCCTCTGGATCACATTGAATATCTTTTTGCAGACTTGTTCTACCCTTTCCAAGAGTTAATACAATCACACTATAGAGGCATGCCCTTTTCATGGCACCACCATGTTGGATGGACAGTATTCCTGCACTGACCAGGACTAGATGTTCTCCAACCTTACATTCCATACTTCTGTGATTTAGATTATCCATCACAAACCCAAAAATACTTTTCTAGTCAGTTGTGTGAAAAGAAGCTAAGGTCTTGGAGCAGATTTTAGTTGGAAATAGTAGGATATCTGTTCTGTGATGGGTTATCTTTCAGTTTTCACCAACCTCATTACTGTATTAATGACTCTAAGCACTTTGGAAATCCCTGGTAATATTTTAAATCTCTTATGTTTTAACTTGTTTTTCTACATCTTTATACTGATTTATTTACCATGGGTTCCTAGGAAGAGTCTTGATAACTATAACATGATGAGCTTGATGGAAATTCCTATACAATTTTGAAGGAGAAGGGAGTAACTGAAACATAACAATAGCTTAATCACAGAACCCTTGTAACTCCATGTTGATGCTTATTACATGATAAATGTGTACAGAAATGATAGACGGGATTGCCCCTCTGCTCCCCTTTGTCCCTGTAATGATGAGGTGGCCCTGTGCAGCAGAATGCACAGTGTAGTTGACTTTCTTCTCGTCTATTTTGGGTTAGTGGATGGGCATGAATGGCACCTGGAAAGTGTTTTGTGGATGTCCCAGAGGGTGTGGCCAGTCTAAAAGCACCCATTTATTAGACATACATTGTTTCCTGCTGCTCCCTTACCCCAAATATTACTTTAATCTTTGTCTATTTTTTTCCTGAGCAAGTAGGTAAGCTTTTAAACAAAGTACTAAACTGGGGATACTTGAGTTATTCTTGTACATGCAAATTGAAGCTAGATATCTTGCAATGTGCCATTCATTTATTCCTAATTAAGAGAATGTATAAAAGAAAACATTTGTCAGCCTTCCCAGGTAGACCAGACAGGAAACACGACAAGATGAGCTAATTCTACTGTAAGGCTACATTAACAGAATCTCACAAGTCTGAAAGTCCAGATCTCCCACTGTCTCTTTTTACTGCCTGATGAGTTAGGGAGATTCCTTTCTGAGTTTCTTTCTATGCCCATTATGCAGCTGTGGATTCCCTCCCTCCTTATCTGATTGTTCCCTAGGCAGCATCTCTTCCCCCCATCTCCCAAGGTCATTCCCATATAGCATTACAACATTGAATCAGGTGAGACAGGGAATCTAGCTGGTGTGCAAAGTACCTTATGGATTCCTGCTCTTTTGGAAAAGAAAAGAAACCAGCTTTTTGAACAATATGATCCTGCCCATTTTAAATGCCAGCAAATTCATTTATTGCCTGTAACATGGATACTGGTCAAGAGCATCCTTTTGATACGTATAGTAACTTCTGTACCATGAGAATATGGCATGTAGCAGACTTTCAGGGAAGAAATGGCGAACTGAAGACAGCAGAGAAAACGACCGTGGCAGAATGAGGAGCCAGCAAATAGACAGGTGGTTTGTAATTCCTCTCAGGACAAGGAGAGGACTTGAGATTACCCACAATGCTCCAGACAGTTGCTCTTCATGAGCAGACTGCAAGACAGCAGTCTCCAGTGGGTTTAGAGCTCTGGGAGATGAGGGAATAGCCCTCTTGCTGAAACCATGGTCGGCACCTTTAAAAGGATACTGGGTTCACTTACTTCTCTTTCTAATCACTTTCAGAAATTGTTAACTGCTTTTCAGCTGTTAGGAAGCTTTGGATTGACAAATCTGAAAACACTGAAACACTGGGTGAGTTTCTTTCAATCCTTAGCTAAATAAGTTTTAAATACAAGTTTAAGGACGTTAAAAAAGAGTTGTTTTTTAATAAGCAGCAGAAGGTAATTAGAACTTTGATTTTGGAAAGATGCAAATGGACTAAAGGTCCAGATGGATTTGAAATAAGATTTTGGAATTAATTATAAGAATCCTTCCCATGGGAAAATGCTTTTGTTTTGAATTTTTTTAAAATAAACATGATAGGATGGGACTTTGAAGGTTGGACACTAGAGGGAACTAGAAGGAACTAAAGATTACAATTAAAGGAGAAGAACACTTAAATTTGACTTACTAATACAGAATGGAATAAAATATTTTAACATTGGACACACTGACAGATATTTTTGAACAATGGACCTAGAAGTTAATTTAACGAGTGTCTGCCTCCATAGATAGACTGTGTTTAAAAGATGTTATGGAAGAGGAACAAGTTTTACCTGACAAGACTGAGATTGATCTGAAAGGGGATTTAAAAATGACAGGCTACAAGGAAGATATGGAAAAATATGCTACACTGGACATACAAAAGAAACCAGCTGATGTCTTGATAATTAAAAGGGATATACCAATAATAAACCAAGAGACTGACCTGGATCATTTTCCTATATTAGATTTACAAAAGAGGCTTGTTAAAGCTATGAAGAATTTTGTGAGAAGGGACATAGAAAAAATGAAAAGAAATCAAGTTCTAGGATATTATTTGAAGGGATTAAAGATCAAGATTGTTAAAAGTAAAAGGAAGGAATATAAAGTTGGTTTATTTGATCAAGGTCTATTTTAACCTTGATGTTAAAATCTCTGGTAACCCTTAATGGACTTTTGCTGATTAGGACCGAAATGATGAGGTTTTAAGGATTTGTTTATAGATAAGACATGGGATATAGGAAGAAGAGATTGTTTTATTTTAGGAGAAGGTGATAAGTTACGTTGTTTATACTTGTGATGAAGGGGGAAGTCATTTCTTTATATATTTTTCTCCTTTTCTTTACTAGATTCTTATCTTTCTTTTCTATTTTTTTTCTATTTCCTTTTCTGCACCTTCTACTTTTTTTTCCTAGTTTTTATTAGTTTTTTATTGTTGCGATTGTAATTTTTAATTAAATTACTATAAAAGAAGATGGGAGGTAGCTAAATTTAAGACTTTTAAATGAACAAATGAAAATGGCATGGATATAATTATTGGTACCCCAACTTAATATTTTGTAGCACACCCTTTTGAGGCAGTAACTGCAACCAAGCGCTTTTTCTAACTCTAAGATTTCTACACTTCACAACTGGCAATTTGTCCCACACTTCTTGAGCAAACTGCTCCAGTTTTCATAGGTGTGGTGGGTTCCTTCTGTTGGTTTCAGATCAGGACACATAGCAGGACACGTAACAGTCCAATATTTGCTTTTCAACCATTCTTTTCTTAAAAGTATGTTTTGGGTCACTGTCTTGCTGATGGACCTGTAACATGGGACAGAGACAGAGCTTTCTAACCCTGGGCATTATGTGTCTCTCCAGAATATCTTTGATTTGATTGTGCCCTGCACAGATTTAAGGCACCCGGTGCTGGAGGCAGTAAAGCAACTGCATAACGTTATCCTCCATGTTGATAGTAGGGATGGTGTTCTTTTGTTTAAAAACATTATTTTTTCTTATGTGAACATAGAGCTGCTGTGACTTACCAAAAAGCTCTTAAAGGACATTCTCCCAGAACTGTGGCTTGTCCACATACATTTTAGCAAATTCCAGTCTGGCTTTTTTGCGTCTGTCTTTCAGAAGCAGGGTCTTCCTGGGTCTTCTACCATGGAGACCACTTTCAATCACAGCAACAGATGGTGCGACTTGATACGGCTGTACCTTAATCTTGGAGGTCAGCTAGGATTTGTTTTGAAGTTTTCCTTGGTTCTTTCTCCACCATCCAAACTATCCTTCTGTTCAATCTGGGGTCAATTTTCCTCTTGTGGCCACGTCCAGGAAGGTTGGCTATGGTCCTATGGACCTTAACCTTCTTGATAATACTAGTAACCATGGTCATAGGAACATGAAGCTCTTTAGAGATGGTTTTGTAGCCTTTACCCCTTACTATCCTTGGTTATTACCTTCTTCCTTTCCTCCTCAGATAACTCTCTACTTTTCTTCCTCTTGTCTATCGTCACTGTGCTGCACACAATGACACAAAATGCCTGAGTGAGTACTTTTCTCCATTCAAACAGGCTGAGTTATGAGACTGAAGATAGCTGTGATCCTCATTAAAGTAAATAGTCTGCTTGAGAGATCACTAAATGTTTTCTAACCTCTAAGAGGTTCCAATAATTATGTCCACGCCATTTTCATTTGTTTTATTATTTACAAGAGTATGTTAAGTCATACATCAAAAGCAAAGGGTCTGCTCTATGGACTGTGGAATAAAGAATGGTGGATGCCATTTACTTGGGTCAATTTCAACTTATTTCACAGCAAATTTGGAAAAATACTTTTGGCTGCACCTGCACACCAAGGGAGTAAAGGCTGACACACCTAATTTGTAGCTAATTCACACAAGTACGTGGACTGTTCTGTGCCATCACTAGGTTTTTACCTGCACGATCCAGGCATATGGCTGCTAATGATAGAAATATATGATCCTGGTTTAAAATTCATTAGTCCTTCCCTGGGCCCTTCAGAAACAGCAGCAGAATCTTTTGGATTCCTAGGGATGCTAAAGTGGACTGATAGGAAGGAGCTGGCTGTAGCATCCTTGCTGAAACTGCCGGGCTGAATTTCTTCTGGACAACTGTTTGGCAGTTAAATCCCAGCTCTAGCTGCTATTAAAGGAACAATCAGTGGAATCTCATGGGATCATTGGCTAAATGTTTCAGTTACAAACTAGAGAAGTAGAAGCTTTATGCAATGAATGATAACTTATATTCTAGGCCAGTATTCCCCAGTATGTATTCCAGATATGTTAGAAGACTGCCCTGTTATGGCCAGTTGGCATGGTTATATCTGCTAGTTTGAAGATGATGGGAGTAGAAATCCAACTCTACTGGAGTTACCAGATTTAGTGCAAGGCTTCCCAGAAAATTACAGGCATTTGTTTGTAATTTTGGGGCACCCAGTTTCTTGAACTAATCTGACTGTAATCAGTGTGTTCTCAAGTTGATTTTATAACCATTGTTCAAGATGGCATCTAGAAAATAAGAGAAACAAATCGATAGGTTTCAGATACCTATCAAATGCCCAAGAAGTATCCTGACTTTGAATACTTAAAGAAAAAATAAGGCAGGCTAGGGGCAATGGCAGACTCTACATATGCTCACTTTGGGGCCTGCTTATTGGCAAGACTACTTACTCCACATATAGTCTCCGTACTCAAGACAGGTCTGCAGAGAAGACTTGCTGAGGGTCTCCATCACCTGAGATGTATGAGAGGGAACTCAGAGGTGGGCCTTCTCTCCAGCTATTCCCCTCCCACCTGGTATAAGATCTGTTCACTCACTCCTAATATTTAGGAAACTTATGAAAATCTCGATCAGTGTTTCTCAACCTTAGCAACTTTAAGATATGCGGGCCTCAATTCCCAGAATTCTACATATCTTAAACTTGCTAGAGTTGAGAAACACTGATCTAGATCTTCCAAAGGGCATTGGAAATTGAGACGTCAATTATGGGAAATAGTCGAGTTGGATGATTGGATCCTGAAGATTTATGGTGCTATGTGTTTGACAATAATGTATTATTAGGATTATATATTATTAGGATTGTCTTTGCATGTTGACATTAATGATTCTGGATGCTTTTTATTATTATTCTGTTGTTCTATTTCGATTATTGGTGTTGGAAGTTTAGTGTCTTAACGACTGGAGTAGCAGAGAAGCATTTGAAAATAAATTAAGTAAACATAATCTTTCAGCTTGATCAGGGTGCTACAATGATTAGTTTCTCCCTGTGATGATCATGTGTTTAATGGCTTGAACAAACTTAAATTAGGACAGACTGTGCAAGACTTAACGCAACACTGAAAGGTTAAGCAGTCTTTCTTAAATAAGTTTATTTACACATCACACTAAGGACTGCTTTATTTTAAAGACAAAGTTAAACAAGCCAAATCAGTGTCACAGGTGAACTGCTCAAGATTTGCTGGGGCAATTCCTGGTTTATATTTCCTCTTTTTCAAGCAAATTGGATTTTTTTTTTTTTAATGCTATCATCAGAGACTAGTAGAAAAGAAGGAACAGCAGTTCTAGATACTGAAGAAAAGAGGATTTTTTTAATCTCCCAAGATATATTGTCCTGCATGGGGATCTTGGATAATGCATGCACGTTTCTCCTTTTTTCTCCTTCCTTGAAAACAGTGAAGGTAGTTTTGAATAATTATTTTCTGGATGATGTATCTGAGGTGATGGGAATGATGTATCTTCTGTAAGCCATGTATGGATATGAATACAAAGATTAATTCCATATAGTCTGGGGAGGAGCTAAAAGGGCACTAACAATTGGTAATTAACATCATACGTGTTCAGTGTTAATTTGGCATCTAGAATTTGGTACATCTTTATATCTTTAATTATAATTTAAAAAATTGTGTAGGAAGTGAATGGCAAAATGAAAAATGGCACGATTCATCTGTTGATACATACATTGTTACCTACACAGGATATTGTTTGGAAATGACAGAAAATATTCAGTCTGCAAATATGCTGATGGAGATGGAGTTTCTCAAGTATTTCTAGCCTTTCTTCATAGTGGTTAATTAGATAGATGGTTCAATAGATTAATTTATTTTATGATCATATTCTCCCACATTCATTCTCTCTCCCCCCCACCCTCGCTCTTTTATCTATATGTATCACACAGAGCGGCTAGTGATAATTAAAATCACTACAAAATTAAAATCATCATCTTTATGAACCACTGGGATATAATTACACTAGAAATCAGATCGATAGGTTGAATGAAATACCATTTTATCTTATGTCAGCAACAGAAGAAATCTCTTTTTAGCATTTTCCTTGCTGAGTTGTTTCATTCGATATGTGCTGTGAAATTTTTTGTAGCCAAAATAATAGAGCTTGACTTGTGCTGCAAAATGTGCTGATTTCAGTTGTGCTAAACTGCTTGTACAGCTCGTTTTATGTTGCACATGACAAGCTTCAAACCTGGGCTGTGTTGGTCTGTGCTAGGATTAGCAATTTGGATAATCCACTGAAATAAAACCATTTTCCTTTCAGCTTATTCTAGAGGGTTCTTTGTTTTAGTATGAAAACCTCAAGATTCCCTTTCAGAACAGCATTTCTCCTGTATGGTGCCTAGTTGTAGTTTAAATATAAATATAGTAAACATCCTCTGCTTTTTATTATAAATCTTAATTTATGTTTTATGAAATTATAAATAAAAATGGTATTTTATATTTATGTCATATTTTCACTGTTACAAACACAAGCTTATGTTGAAGCAATTTCCTATTTTGCTAGACAGCAACAGTGATGCTACAAATGGCAAAACAGCAATAAAGTTGTTGTTTTTAAAGAAAGCTTGGTAAGCTAGGAGAATGAGTCTCCTGCCTTCGTTAGGTTAGTTTCCACATAATGATCAAACGTAAAAGTTTCTCCCATTCGTGAACTGCGTTTAAAATATCAGCAATAACCGTTCATTTGCATTATGGACAATAACAAGCATAAAAATGGCATAACGTTTGCAAACGCTTTTCCATCCTGCAGCTGGCTTTGTTAAACTGAGTGCGGTCAGGCTCTGTGCAGCCTGATTTCCACACCAGCCCCATCCTCCCGAGCGGACTTACATTGTCAGTCAAAGATTTCTGATGGCTTCTTTTCCCCATCTAGCTTGTAATACTCCAAACCCCTTTTTGGGCGAGAGGAGGAATGGTTACACTACACTTCTGTGTTTTTCTGACATTGGATTTAAAATAGTTGTTTTTGTTTCGTATAGACATAAAAGAGGTACAGCCTCCCATCACCCTACATGTGTGGGCTATGGGTGCAATAGATTGTTACAAATGGGTGCTATAAATGAGGGCAGTATTATTATTATATACACAACATGAAATCACAGTTGCCAGTTCTTTAGCTGGTGTCGGCCTTCATTCGCATCATGTTTTTCCCAAGAATCTAGGATGTCATAATGTATTATTATTATTATTATTATTATTATTATTACTACTACTACTACTACTACTATTACTACTACTACTACTACTACTACTACTGCTATTACTGTCTTCTCCCCTAGAATCACTGCAGGTTTGCACGAAGAATAACTTTTTGATGATACCAAAAGTCTATTCTTTAACACAGTGTTTCTCAACCTTGGCAGCTTGAAGATGTGTGGACTTCAACTCCCAGAATTCCCCAGCCAGCATGCTTGCTGGGGAATTCTGGGAGTTGAAGTCCACACATCTTCAAGTTGCCAAGGCTGAGAAACACAGCTTTAGCAAGATGAATTGGCTAGGCTCACAGAAGAAATTTAAGAAAGTCATGTGTAAAAACTTAGCAGATGTATCCATGCAACAATTTAAGCTCGGTTTGTGTTAACCTTAGTTTGTTTGTTTCCTGGCTTAGCATATTGTGCAGACCTAGCTTGATCAGTTATTTATGGTTGAATGTATTGTGTGGAGCCAGAAAATGGGTGACTTCAGAAGCCAGATCAAGGATGTTGTGTAAACAGACTCTGGGTACAGTACCAGTGTATTTCTCTGTCCGGTGATTGTCACAGCTTCTCAAGCTAAATGAAAGACAGGAATTAATCAGAGCTCAAGGGGCAACGTGAGCATCTAATCAGGTCAAACCAATAATTGTATAAATGAAGGTCAGGCTTTCGTCAGGAGGAAAGGCCGAGCCTCACTTTGGACTAGCAGCCTGATAGCGCGGTTGGTTCAAAACCAAAACAAAGGAAGCCCAAAGCTGGAAATTAAAGTTTGCTCTGTGTAGATCTTAGGATGTGGCGGATGGACAAAGAAAACATCCCACTGGGACCCCCTGAAATCTCCCCCATGGGGTGACTTTTCCATGAATTTTGCTTCCCCCACAAACAGCTCCTTTTTGAAGAAAGTAGGGACGGCCAAGAAGCAAGGCCAATGGAAGAAAATGCCCTCCTCCTACGGCCACTGGCAACTGCTCCCAACCCGATGCCCTCCAGATGTGTGGGACTTCGATGCCCTTCATCCTCAGCGCAGGAAGTTTCACCAGCTGAAGCCCACTCCGTCTGGAGAGCCCCATGTTGGGAAGGGCCACTTGGGTCCCCAGAGAGAGTCCCTCACAGCCCCTGCCATCTTCTCTCAGGCCTTTGCGGGTCTCCCATCTTTTGGGGGGGAGGCCAAGAGAAGTCAGGGCACCGTCTTTCTCTGGCTTAAAACAACGGAGGCCGGTCCCCTTCTGTGAGCAACGGGAGGCCTAGAGTGAGGCTCCATTGATTGCGGATGGTGTTCTTGTTCATTCAGGGGTGGCCCCTGCCTGAGCCTGGAGGCTCAGTAGGGACGGGAGGCCACCAGGAGACCCTGGGGTGAGACTCAGAGGCTTGTTTACTTGTGAGTGATTTATGCAGTCCTCTAGCATCCTCTGAGCATGGCTGTGCCCCTGTAATAGTGATCGCTCCAGCTATGGATGCCAGAAAAAGGCAGCGGGGAGCCACTTCCATGTTCCTGCTGAGAAAACCAACATGGAGGCCTCATTTCCCCTTTAGGCTGCCCTCAAAGGTGAAACCAGGTCGTAGAAGGGATAGTGAAGTCAACGATGGCCAAAACAGGGCACAATGGAGGGTCGGTGGCTGAGAGGTGTTTTTTTCCTGTCGGAAACCGAATCAAGATGGCTGAGGGGGAGAACCTTCAATTTTAAAAAGGGAAATCTGACCAAGAATTCCAGTGGAAACCATTCATGAAGGGCATTGTGCCACATCCAAAATTGAGGTTTTGTTAGATGTAGGATTCACGTTTTGATTTGACACAGCACTTCCAGACTTGGGTGCCCACAGGGTTGGTCAAAAAAATCAAGATGGTCGCTATGACAGGGCGATTGAACTTCTGCCCTCTGCGGCACATAAAAAAGGGGCAGAACTTCGATCACCCTGTCGCAGCCACCATCTTCACTTTTTTTACCATACCCTGCAGATGCCAGTTTCTAATATTCACTTAATGTTGTATGTATGTGTACGTGTTTATTTTGAGCAAGCACTTCCAGCTTGAAGTTCATTTGGGTTTTGTTGAGAAAATGGATGGGAAAGATCTTACAATATTGTCAGCCTGGACAGTGTGTATGTATGTATATTTGTTTATTTATTTGGTTCTGTAGCCACCCATTTCAATTAAGTGACTCTGGGCAGTCTAGACTTCTGATGTGTTGTTCATCCCCCTGGACTTCACTCCATGTCCCTCATTTTTCTACTTTGCCCATGAGTTGTATGATCTTTCTTACGCTCTTTGCAAAATGCATAATTAAAAAGAAGAAAAAAAGCGTATATTCTAGGACAATCTGCTATCCGCATTTTCTGCTTTTCCCTCAGCACCCCGATGCTGAAAGGGTGTTGCTTCAGAGGGGGGAGAAAAAGAACTGGTTTTCTCAGCCTGGAGGGTGTACACAAACCTCTTGCACACGCGTGTACACACACACCCTTCGGCATAGGGCTCCTTGCCTTTGGGGTTCATGGCCTGCTTTCCCTGAGAGTCCTCAGGCCTGGAGAAATGGCCTCCACTGAGAACAGAACTTGTTTTGTTCTGTGAATCTTAATCTTTGGGGACGATGGTCCTTTGCAAGAGTGAATCTTTCTTCCCTGTTGCAAATAAGCCAGGATTTGAACCTGGTCTCCAAAAGGCTCTCAAGGCAGGACCAAGGGGAGAGATGGCCATCATTGAAAATAGATGAGGCCAGGCTGGGGAAAGTGGATGCCTTTTAATAAAATCTGTTAGTCAGAAAAGGTGCTATCACATTCCTCCTGAGCTTTGGCTACTGTAGACTAACACAGCTCTTCTCCTACAAGGTCCATCCTCTTGCAGAGGCTCCCCCCCCCAAAAAAAAACTAGACTGGATGTTTTGCTTATTTGCTTTCTCCCAAGGAACTGCAGGCAACTCTTCTGAGATGGGATTTCTAAGCCTGCAAGAAGAGAAGCAGCCAGTCTAGGCTACCCGGTCTAACAAACATTAGACATCCAGTGCATGCACCAGTCAGCATTTGGGCACTGCTGCTGTGTAGCAGAATAATTATGAGCGAGCAATGTGCTGCTCGTGGAGCAGGGAGAGGTCAGCAATGCAGCATTGGTATATAACCAACTCTGTGCCATAGATGTTAATGATGCTGCTCTCATGGCAGAGCAGGCTCTCCTATTATCAGTGTTGAATTATAAGATTCATTTGCTGGTCAATAACAGGTGGTGGAGCATCTTGGAACAATCTGAGTGTCTGAGAAACAGCAGAGGCTTCAAATGGTTAGGACAGTGTTTCTCAACCTTAGCCATTTTAAGATGTCTGGACTTCAATTCCCAGAATTCCCTAGCCAGCATGCTGGCTGGGGAATTCTGGGAATTGAAATCCATGTATCCTAAAATGGCCAAGGTTGAGAAATGCTGGGTTAGGATTTACGAGTATGTCTGTTTAACCTTTTCTCATCACTGCTTTTCACTCCACCTGAAATTTAGCAGGAGGTACATGGGACCTGGTTTATAGCTGAGAGAAGTGGAGTGAAATGGTCAGTTGACACACTGTATGATTTCTTCAGAGTTCAGGTTAGAATAACTTGGATTTTTAAATAACTGAATTCCTCAGAATGCTATCTCACCTTCATTCCCTTTGCAGTAATGAGATAACAATAGGTTTCTTTTTCAGAATTACTGTAGTCTTACTGGCCAATGGACCTAGAGTGAATACAATACTGTTGGGCAGGGGCTGGACCAATTCTCAGACTGTTTGAATCTGTGAAGTAATTATCCCTCTCTGTTACCAGTATCATATAGAAATTATGAACTATACTTAAAGATGATTTTTTTCTTTTTTGTGTTTTGCAGATTACGAAGCTATAACTATTCAACTTTGAGCTGATATTATATCAGTTGAAGAGGCAACAGGAGACGTTACCACTGTATGTTGTCAGAGCCCTCCTACGATCACCAAATTTCTTTGGAAACAAGATGACTTGTAAAAGCTAATATATCAGGATTTTATGGAGGTTACTTTCCAGTAACTTAGATGCAGAAGTATGCATCTAAAATGAACACTTTTCCTGAAAGAGAAATTTTGAAGTCTCTCACGAGAACTTATTTAAAAATCCAGATCTTTCATCGGAATCATATATAAAGAAGTGAATCAGAATGTATGTTAATGCTAGAAGAGTTAGAAAATGTCAGTTTGTGCAACTCTTTACCACCTGTTTTGTTCTGTGCCTCATGTTTTTTTGGGAAGAAATTGATAACAATAGAATTGTGAGCCACATGAAATCTTACTCATACAGGTACCTCATAAACAGCTATGCTTTTGTGAACGAAAGCCTATCTATTAGCAGAGACAACTTGGACAGGGTAGCAAGCCATCGATACTTGATTAATCACGAGGAGAAATGTCAAGGGCAAGATGTTCTCCTCTTGCTCTTTGTAAAGACTCCACCTGAAAACCGCCACAGGAGAGATGCAATTCGACAAACATGGGGTAATGAAAAATATGTTCATTACTATCTTAATGCCAACATAAAGGCCTTATTTGTTTTAGGACAACCAAGAAATTTTGCACAGAGAAGTCAAATGCAAATGAGGCTGGAAATGGAAGATGAGATGTATGGCGATCTGATTCAACAAGACTTCTTGGATAGTTTCTACAATCTTACCCACAAATTACTGTTGCAGTTCAGCTGGGTGAACAACTTCTGCCCTCATGCCAAGTTTGTTATGTCAGCCGATGACGACATATTTATCCACATGCCAAATCTTATTGCATACCTCCAAAATCTAGCACAGCTTGGTGCTCAGGATGTTTGGATTGGGCGTGTCCATCGTGGATCACCTCCCGTGAGGGATAAAAAAAGCAAATATTACGTCCCCTATGAAATGTACCCGTGGCCTGCTTATCCTGACTACACAGCTGGAGCTGCGTATGTGATATCAAGCGATGTGGCAGCTAAAGTATTCCTAGCCTCACAGACTCTTAATTCGAGTCTTTATATAGATGATGTTTTCATGGGGCTCTGTGCCAACAAGATGGGAATTGTACCACAAAATCACGTCTTCTTTTCTGGGGAAGGTAAGGCTCCATATCATCCTTGCATTTACAACAAAATGATGACTTCCCATGGACATGTAGAAGACCTTCACTATCTTTGGAAACAGGCTACAGATCTGAAAGTGAAAAATGTTTCTTCTGGAGCTTGGGGTAGGATATATTGTAGAATGGTTAATATTATGCTTCTTTGCAGATTATATTACCAGGATACATATCCCTGTTCTGCTGCATTTTCCTAAAACTTGAGAAAATCAAAATAGATTTACTGAGCCAAAAATGAATGAGGAAATCAACTGTTTTCTACACAACAAATTCAAATGAACACAGAATAAAAAGTAAATAAAAGCTTGCCTACAGATTGCACAGTTGACAGTATACTAATGAAATAACATTTTCTTTCCATACACAAACACAATACTATCACTTCTAAGCACACAATTACATTTTGATCTAATGTTTTTAGAACTGAATGTTTGTATATGTTTCATTATATGATCACTCAAGATGAATTAAGAAACCTTGATTCTAGGCAAGTGGTGCTACTGTTAACATTAAACACTTTTAAGTGAATCCTGCAAAGCTGTTGTCTCAATAACAAAAGTTCTTGAGAAGAGAAAGTGTTTCAACTTTTCTGCGACATTTCATAGATCTAACTTGCACAATAAACATAAACATCATAAAATTGTGATGGCCATGCCCCAATACACCAATTTATCTTTGAACAAAGGCCACGTTTTATTTATTCAGTTGACGTTCACTGCAAATGTATTTATCTCCCCAATGATTCACGTTATTCTTGAGAAGCAAGAGATATTTTTAAGAGATTAACACTGAAGCTACACTCCAAGAACACAGACAGGTATGAACCCTGCAAAACACTTTTTAAAAATGTTATATATTTAATTCCAATTTTACTTTCAAAAGCTATGAAATCGGCGTGTATGTGATTATGCAGCATAAAAATATTTAGATGTAAACTGTTTACATTCAATCTGTGCCAGTTTTATAAATAAGTAGTTTTTTCTTAACCAAAGTTTCAGTGACTTTACCGTTTACGATCTTGCAACTGAAAACTTCTCTCCCCCATTCTGTATTTCTTCACTTAGTATGAGTAAAATAGCTACATCTTCTGTTTACAGAATGGGATGAAATAGGGTCATGTTGTCTGCATGCCTCTAGGCATACGTTTCTGTCGAAAATTTTTGGAGGAACAGCTTTATCGGTTCCTTCTTCTCTATTTACTGACTTGTGGCATGGAAAACAAGGCAAATGTAATATGGATTTTATTGGGGGTGATATTTCTATGTAACTCTAATCAGTTTCAAAATAACATAAAGCTAACAACAGCTAGTGATAGATCATAGACATAAAATGCTGGAACATCCTGATTTAGCAGTCAAGCAAACATCTGATTTGTCTGTTTTGTCAGTCAAATTAAACGCTTGTGTGTTTGCAGGATTATGAACTCACACTTGTAAGTTGTGTTAACTCTGAAAAGACTGTACATGGGTTTTTTTTTTGTTTTACAGCAGGTCTGTTATGTTTAAAAAGTATTAGCTAGGTGTTAAGGAACAGAGTTGTATACTGTTTTAGCATAGAGAAGAATGTTTAACCATTTAAAGACATTATGAAAGCAACCGTTTTTCCCCCAGGAAAGGGAGCTAGATGGTTTCTTAAACTTGGGAATCTGAACATTATCTTTAAAAATTTTAAGCTGGAAATTCTTAGGTTTACGAGTGTTCCAGATGCAGGGCTGTTAATACTATTTTTTTCTTTACTTCACAAGTAATTGCTTCAGCCTGAATGGTCACTTCAGGTACCTGTTGTTGCACAACTGTTTGTTAAAACTAGTTTTTGCCTGTTTGGTTTGCAGCTATTTGATTTTTTAAAAAAAAACCTCTAAAAGTAGCAATTATTTATTCTTGACACTTTGTTCTGTACTGTGTTTTGTAAAATATCTATTTTCAATAAACATGTTGTGTATTTTGTAAACGTTCTCTTTGAATTTCTCCACAATAACATTTGCTGCTTGTAAAATAGAATGTTTGAAATAGGTTACCTGTTTTTCTTGGAGGTGGCACTTCCAATAATTGTGAATAAGATTCCTCATCCTGTCTTAGGTGAAATATTTAAACTCTATTCACATGAGATGCTAAGTTAAGAACACTGGTTAACAAGCACATACACTGATTTTACCTCCATTACATGCAACTTGGCATGTTATTTCAGCCACAAATGATAATTATTTGGTTTCTGGAAACCAGGATTTATACTTGAAAACAGCCTGATTTGATCTCAAGAGCTGGAAATATTGATAGCAATTTTGCATTTACTAAGTATTTTCACTTCCTCTGTGGCACAATAGAGATCTTGTATTCTCTACAACATGAAAGCCCTTCCAAATTTACTCAAATATTGAAGATAAGCCTTTTTAAAAAAAATATGTGTCTTAAATATGCTGGCAGTCATATAAAACATATTATAGTTGGAAGGAAGATGCTTTTCCAAAACCACACATTTTTAAAAACTTTAAACCTCTCCCTAAACTTTATGCATAGCCTTAGGCTTGGGAAATGGCTCAAAATCAGAAAAAAGTAGAAGACTATTTTCTGCCCTTGGAATGAGCTCCTCCCCAAAAGCCATTTACTCCCACCTGATGATGGTCTGGAAATCTTTAAACACTTGGCTGTTCTCCCAGGCCTTGGGGAAGACTGTTTGTGAAGCCTTGTTGCTAATTTTTTTGTTAGAGGGAATAGGTTTGGTCAGACACATGGGATTTCCTTTATTTATTATTTTTGTAGCCTGGTGCCTTAACCACTGCACCAAACTGGCTTATATATTTTATTATATAGTAATATTTTTTATTATTGTTATTTTTGACATAAGCCACCCAGAGTCATTTTGGAGTTGTGTGGCTTAAATCTCATAAATAAAATAATTGTGGAGATTTTCCTCTGGAGTAGACATAAAATGTTTCCATACAAAACATGACAAAATGCTAGTATTTATCTGTAGGAATAAAGGGGCACAAAGAGTGTTTATATAGTAGTACAGCTCTATAATCCAATACTTTATATATCCAGAAAAGAAGATTATGCAGTTACTTGTGGATTACGTTACATTACTTATGGATTATGTTACACCTGCAACACACAGCAATGTAATTTATACCAGCTCTGCATCCTCCATTAACCCACAGATGAATACAAGAACATATTTCTAGCCTCTTCTATTCTTGTATCAGTAATTCTATCCAAGCTTACCCTCCAACATAGCTTAGTTGCTGTACTTATTTATTTTGCAGTATTCTGTCTTTTTAAAAAAAGGAATGAGTTGTTGATTATTTAGATGGGTTAGATATGCCTGTTAGTCTGGGTAGCAGACAACATGGGAAATAGATTGCAGGATGCTAATTTCATGAACGTGCATTAGCACCAGAAGTGGGTAATCCAGATATTTCTGGATTCATGCTCCCATCAAGCCCTGATAACATGGTCAATAGTCATGGGTTGTGGCCGTCATATTCACAAATCAGGATGACCACAGATCCTCTTACATGTATGAAGGTTACAAACAGACACAAATTCTTCAAGATGCAATTTTTAGAGATCTTTAGGATGGCAACTAAATCTTATGGAAATCAGATTAAGAACACTTAAAAAAAAATCGGTTCCCATTACAATAAGGAAGTGATTTACCAATGACAAAGTTCATGACACAGATTGGATCTAGTATGGGAGGATAATTGGAATGGGAAAAAATTATATTAATAACCATAATGATGCAGAAGTTTGCATTTATATCACAGTAACATATATATATATATAGGGAGAGAGAGAGAGAGAAATGCCATTCTAACTCAATTGTGCATAATGCAGTTTTCCCCTTACAAATTAGGGAATTAATTTTAAAGTATTGCATACATTTTGGTTTCAGAAAAAACAACAACCCTCCATAAAGATAAGGATTTAATAAGGATAAACAAGAATTTATAAATATGTATTCATAAGTATTTATAAAATATATACTGACTTATAAATATATTAAAATTCAAATAGATAAATATTTATTTTATACAAACATAAATAAAATAGAAAATAAACAATATTTTATAAATAAAATGTATATTTCTTAATAAAATATAAGGGTTTTTTAATACAATGTAAGCACTTTCGAGGGGAGTCACTTCTGAATTTCCCTGCAGTTGATGCCCTTGAGTTCTAACATTCTGGAGAAAAACTTTTTCTCTACATTTTCCAAGCCATGAATCTCACCAATTTTTTACTCTAGGTGAAAAAGCTCCATATGCTACAGTCATGGAGATCTGATATTACATCTCCTAAATCATTTTGGTTATTCTTCTCTGCATCTTTTTTTCACCCCATAATAATCTTTTTTGAGACATGTTCATGTTCTATTCTACTCCAGGTTCATACAAGGGCAACTTAAGTTGAATTAATCCTAGTTCATCCTTTTACAAACCAAGTGTAAGGCAGCATTATCTTCATATTTTGTGCTAGAGACCCAAGGAACTAGTGAGGGATTATATTTGGAAATTAAGAACCTCCCTTTCCCCATCCCACCCATTATTATGGCCCTGAAACTACACATTTCTGATGCAATGGTAACACAGCGCTTCCTTAATCAGTGTAACATATGGACCCAATTTTTCTTGAAATAACCAATTTGCTGGGAAAAAAAATCTCCCTACCTTCTCCTAGTAGAAAGATTTTCTTCACTTTCACTTATTACCAAGACTCTGCTGGAGCCTCCCTGACTCGCTTCATGCATCACTTCAATCTGGATAATAGTTTTGAAAAACAGAGGGGAAAAAAAAGTTTCAGATTCAGGGCTCCTTTATCTGCCTAAGAGACCCCGGCTGAGTCTCCACGCATCCTGCCAATTTCTAAGTAAACGTCATACAAACTGCCGTCAACTGGATCCTCACATTTTTGAAAACCGGAACTGCAAAATCATTATGGCTTAGGTTTTAGCCATTGCCTGTCAATTTTGTTTTGACTCTACAACTGGTGATCTTACAACCACCTTTGCGTGCAATCAAATCCTTATTCAGCAGCGAGTCTCATGTGAAAAATGATGAGGATTCATTTGTGTACAATTAATGTTCAAGTCCAATGATTCTTGAAAAATGTTCTAATATCTGTGGATTTACCTGAGGCTCTCTATTCCAGTATTTATTTCTCTTATTCTGTATGTTTAGCATCTCCTGCTACTTGATGATTTTTTCTGGTGGTATCAAAAACTGATCTCAGGATCTTCTACTTAGGGTCAGGCAATCAACCCTTTTACCGGCTGGAGGCTGAGCTTTATTATTATTATGTGCTTCCTTTTGTTGGATCTGTTTCCGAATGTTGCAGAGATCATAGCTGGTGATCAAATCATGCTTCTAAAAGGTATGTATGTGTGCTGGAGGTGGAAAATAGGTATATTAAACTATGCAGTAATTTAACCTACCACCACACCCCTGCCAAAAAATTCTGAAACATGACACCACCAAAAATAGGTGATTTTATCTATTTATTACTTTAATTTTATGTGCAATGTTGGTAGTAAAATCTCGGTGGTGGTGGGGAGTCTACGAATTGGAAAAATGGGAGGCTGAGTGGAGGGCGTATTCAACCCCCATATAGTATGAGATCTGATTGAGCAGACCCATTCTGGTTAATTAGCAATCTTTCCTTCTTTTGTGGAATGCACTTTTCCTACTTTGACATATTTCAGCCTCAACTTTGAATCTCAATACATTCTGGTGTGTTACTGAATGCCAAGCCCACACTCTGATGTCAGAAGCTGGCCTATTCCAGAGGTGCATCAGAGAACTTCAAAGGGAAATTCCACTATGAAATCCCTAAACCATAAATCCCTGTGACCAGGGGCTAGACTGATATTATTGCTATGTACTGTTTGTAAGCACAGTTGATTTTTCAACAGACAGTTAATTTTTTTTTCATTCAAGACCCATACAAAAATCCAGGTAACTACAAAGTAAAGCTTTGACTCTACCAGACCACAAAATCAAGGAGTCTGAATTTTCCAGAGCTCTTCTGACTGGTTTTGAACAAGGTAATAATCAAAGCTGGGGAAAAGTGGGGCACAAAACAATTTTTTTAGCCCAGATTTTTTTACATATTAAACAGCTGCAGTCTCCAACTTGTAATCTTTTAAAACAGAATAAAGCCACTGTTACGCAGGCCTACAGTAGAATTCTATACAAGTCACTTCCATGAGAAATACTAATTTAAGTATAACTTTATTTCTTATTCACCACTTGGAATTGTGCCTTAATTTACTTACACTGTGCCTAGGGTAAACCCTTAGGTTGTTATGCGGCATGCTAGGAGAAATTCTGGAAAATAAACAGTTGATTCTCCTGTAAGTCAGGAAAATCTTTAAAAATGCTTTCATGATGGAACGGAAGGAAGAAAATGTAAATGGATTGATGGTTACAAAATACAGGGAAGCATGACAAGTATTCCCAGGGGAGGTCAACAAAGTCAAGATGGGAGTGTGACTATGATCAAAGGAGCTTTGATCATATAGTCACGCTCCCATCTTGACTTTTTTGACCCTGGTGCAAGTAAAAAAGGGACAGGACTTTGTCCCAGTGGGTTTGTCATCTTGACTTTTCTGACCTCCATGTGAACTTTCCACAAATGAATATGGGGATCAGTCATTAATGAATTAATGTGAATAAGTAGGGAGGAGGCACAGACCCAAAACATAAGGACTAGAGGCACGTAACTGGTGAAAGAAGCAACGGTGTTCCTTCATTAGTCTATGCAAATGCCTATTTATCAAGATGAGAGAATGACACAGAATCATAAAGATTATCCTTAAAACAAAGCACTATTTTGATGCACAGGTGAGTGTAAGAAGAAGATGCGTAAAAAAGCCTGTTTTGATGCCTTAGAGCTATACCATGTGCAACACCAGATATGCCCCATGGGATTTCTCTGTTCAAAACTTTATTTGCAAATGTAACGACTTTCTTACCTTAATTCCACCTTTCGCCTTCTTTACACTTTTCTTTTTTGACAAGTCTGCATCAGAGACAGATTTTGGAGGGCTAGGAATTTCTACTGATCTTCTATTGGTAGCTGGAAAAAAAGATCAAACAAACAGACCTCATGAAATATCAGAAAATGTCACACTACAGGCAGAGCAAGACTTGACTTTATATGTCAAAATGTTCACTGGACCAGGCAGCATTTATAGTTTTGTTAACAGATGTCTGAAATGAAATCTGTCTAACTTAATTGTGCTGCATATACTCTGGAATTGTTTAGGTTTTTTTTTTCTCTCTCCCCCCTTTTCATTTACACATTAGCTGCGTTCACAGGACACAAACCATGTTTTAACTGTGTTGCAAGAGCCCCACCTGCCTAGTTACTTGAGCATTCAGTGTACTGTACAAACCCAAGATATTAGGTCTCTTGAATAAGCCATGATCCTGTGTCAAGGCTTACATTTTGAGCTGCTTGTATTTATTTTGCTAATTTAAAACATGCTCTCATGTCATTTTTGCAATATTATATACTGAAGCTGATACTTAACAATGACACTGAGGTTTTCTTTACTTTTAAATCTATTCATACAGAAAAGAAAAAAAGTCAAAACTATATGGGGTACTGAAACCCACCACAGCAAATATGAAGGACAACCTATATATGGCTGTGTATTGTCTATGTAACCTGTTTGCTGAATTAACCCACTGTCTATATTTGCACAATAAATTGAACCATAAATAACTCACTCAGTGGGCTGGGTATACAAACCATACTAAAACACAGAAAACCTAGCCAACCCCAACCAATTTTAGCACGTTGTGTGAATGCAGCCAACAGGTCTTTAACTGACCTGGGCAAGCATGCTGTGTGAACACAGACCAGGTATATAGGGTTGGCCTTCTCTTTATGGTACTTATGCTTTTTAAATTTAACACAGCAAATGGGAAAGGAAAAGGAAATTGTTTTCTGAAAATCCCTGATCCAGAATATACTATTGCATTGGAAGAGAAGCTGGAAGAGGGGTGTCTGTAGATGAGGATCAACATCTGAAAGATGGCAGCTGCAGTTGTCACAACTGTCAACTGTGCCCTGCACCTTTTAGTATGTGCATATGTTATCAACACAAAACACATATAAAAGGGGTGGAACTTGGACCACAATGCCATGCCTGCAATCTTGCAGCATTTCAAAATGTTCTCCCTTGTCTGCAGCCCTGATCTTCATTATCTCTTTTTGCAGCTGCTATTTAAAAAAACAAATTACGCAGCTAATGCACTGTGCCACTTGTGTCTTAGTGAGAAACAGCTCTCTAAGAGAGAAAAAACTAGAAATGTGCTGCTTGAAACACAAAAAAAAGCAAAAATAAAAGCTACGATTCTATGCCTGCGGCATGTAGCAGGCAATCTTAAAGGCAGTCTGATCTAGGAATTGCTTTATTTCATAAATCCCAACACTGTTTTTTTACACTGTTTGCTAAAGCACAGCATGGGGGCCATCAAACATTCCTTAGAAGAGATTTCCATAATTTATAATGCTGGTAAAAAGGGGGTGGGGCTTTGATCACAGGTCTCTTGGTGCCATCTTGATTTTTTTGATTCCCTGTGGATCTCCTTGCTGGCAAGCAAACAAAATTTTTATTTCTAACACCATCTCCCATCACCAATCAAAAATTAACCAATAAAAACTAAACAGCAAAATAGCCCTCCTGCTGTTCTCAACATCAGCTTGCAACCTCTTCCACCAGTCAATCTGCTTTATTAAGTAAATAAATTGTTGAACGCTCCCTAAGATGTGTACAGCTGGAAGGGATGTGTGGGGGGAAAAGGATCTGGGACTTGGGTCCTGAATTACAAGCAAACAGGATGGAGCAACATGGAGAAAAGGAATGGAAAGGAATTTCAGTGCTGCTGAAAAAGAAATTAATTTTCTTATCTACAAGCAATCCAAGCACACAAGTCCTCTTATTTTTGTGTGTTGTATTCCTTTACCACCAGCAGCCTTGTATTCAGTTACAGATAGCACACATATGAATTCCCTTTCCTTCCTATGTTTCCCATTATATTCTTGCTGTCCCAAAAAATGGTATCTGTCTGCCTCAAGTAAGCTCCAGGCTGTGCAAGACAATGGGTATTTTACCCTTATTATTCACCAGGAGCAAGAATAAAAAAGACCTAATTGTGCTATTTTCCCCTATGTTTGCCTAGGCTGCAATCAGAGAATGCTAGCAAGACCATGGAGCTCAACCCCTTGCTCAGTGGAAAAAAATCCAATTTAAGGACCCCAGACTGGTGATTATTTAAAGGGGAGACCTCAACTTGCTAACAGGTTCCTCTGCAGAATCCTCCCACTACAGAGCATTTCAGGAGTTGTAAGGATACCAGGTTGGAGAACTATGACACAGAGTTTCCAAATTCAGAGTGCTGGACCTGTAGGACTACTTTGGGAGCAAATATGCAGAAGTGTTCAGGTGATAAAAAGACTCTTAAACTGGGTCATATTACTCTGTGAGGAGCCAACACAGCACTAAGCTATCTACAGTAGAGTAAACAGAGAAAGGAGATAGGCAGATCACATCCAGCCAAGAGCAACCCTCTCTCTAAATACGGGGTTCCAGAATCCCTCCACCCCACCCCGTCCCACCCCATACCTTACCCAATGGGGCAGGACGGACAGTTTTAGGAGAGGCTCGCTTGGGCGATGACTCAGGATGAGGGGCAACGGGTTGCACTGGCCGGGTCTGCTTTGCTGCCAACTTCTTCAGGCTGACTTGTCTCTTCTCAAACATTTCTTGTACATCTTCTAATTTCTGCAGAACTCTTTGGGCATTGCTCTATGGAAGAAAAAACTAAATTGGGGTGTATAAAGGACCAATGCAATGATTTATTCAAAAGCACCCCTTCACCACCCGACTCTAAGGGTCTTGGCATTGACTATCAATGGACTTTAGTCTAGATCGCTGTTGAGCAGCCTTTGGATTTGAAGGCAGCATACTTCCAAATACCCTTGGATGAACCTTCATCAAACACTGGCTGCCTCCTTAGGTTCTTACCTTTATTTCTGGGGTGAGAATCGTATCAAACTGGTTGTAGAACTCCTTTGCATTCAGCAGCTGGTGGTCTTTGAGAGTTTCCAGAAACTTCTCTATCTCACAAAGTGCAGTTTCAGCTCCCTCTTGTGTTTGGCATTTGTCTACAGCTTGGGAAGCTAAGAGGTAGATTCCAGCTTCACCCCACTGGCTAGCCTTGAAAAGAGGAGAGAAATATGCTTTTAGAACCTCAAACCATACATTTCCTCATGTATCAATCACTGGGTCCTCATGGTGCAAGTAGGTACATTTCAGGGGAGCAGGGAAAGGAAGAGTTGGCACCATTCTTTAATGTATTATAAGTATACACCATTTCAATCCAGTTAGATTGAGCTTTTATGTAGCACTAAAGGCAGGAGCATCAGCAGAGAAGGGATCACAAAAGTTCTCATGGTGGCCATAACCATGTGATCCAAGTCCCACCCTTTTTTATGTGTGTCACAACTTTGAAAGTTCACCATACAGAAAATGGTGCACCAAAAATTTTACGCCTTTCCCAGCCTGTGTTGCTTTCTCTTCTCTAGATTTCAGACTAAATTCAGTCCTGATGTTGAGTTCTCTTGAAAGAGTATAGCAGAATATGACTGTGGCCCTCTATAAAGATTTTTGTCTTCTGCTGTGCAAAATATAATATTCCATACCCCAAACAAGGTGTTCTGTATGTCCAGAGGTCAGAACACTTTCAAAACACTTGGGATGTTCTATGATGGATCACCCAGAATGCACTAAGATGGGATGTTTTGCACACTCCTTCAAGAGCTTGCAGTAGGAAACAGATCCAGTAATATACAGAAAATTTCATCATCCAAGCTTCATTAACTCATCAAATTAATTGCCACACTGTGTCCATGTTCATAACACACACTGCTAGCCATATTTTAACCTAGCTTCCATACTTAGCTTGTTGCATGAACTCAGCCTGTGATTAATTTAAGGTTCAATATCTCATGCTTACCCAGAAAACTGTGTTCAGTAAACCATGCTTAAATTAATCTGAACTTTCACATATCTGGTAACCAAGCAATTTCACCTTCAACCAAGGTGACATGTGGCAACTCAGTTACCTATATCAACTCATCTGAGAGTAATGCAGTTAACAAGCGGTTCATTGTGCATTTGTACAATATGCATGTTAATTATATTTATGTTGAAACAACTTTCCTGTAGCAAAATCTGGAACAAAAACGTTTAAGAGGCTGAGGAAGTTTCTAAGAGGAAAAAAAAACTCTTGGCAGACATTTTTTTTTTTAAATCTGCGCTCAGTCATTACTGACTCTGCAGTGACTGCTTCGACGAATCTTGCAGTTTTCAAGGCAAGTGTTTCGGAAGTGGTTTGCCAGAGCCTCCTTCCTAGAGCAGAGCCCAGCTGGCGAGTGCAGGAGGCGGGGTTTCCGTTGCTCCGCGCCCTTTTCGGGCGAGCGCGGTTCGCGCTTACTGGCAACTGCTCCCAACTCCTTTTTGCAAGGCGCCGCCAGCATTTTTCCTCCCACCAGAGTGAGAGTACCCATTTATCTACTCATGTGAGTTTTCGACCTGTTGGGTTGACAGGAACTGGGGAGGAAACAGGAGCTCACCCTGTTTAACATGAAGGCTGGACTCGAACCGCTGAAGCATCAGCCATTTCTGGCCAGCAACTTTCAGCGTCATTAAGCCGCTGCGCCACCGCGTCCCCCCTTGGCAGACATAAACATTTGCAAAGGCTGGATAGTTTGGAAAGACCTGATACAGCAAGTAAAAACAGCGTGGTTACAGAATTTGGTTTCCTGATACCAAGATTTGAAACTTTTGGTGCAGAGTTCCAATTTTTTTAGGTAGCTGATAGTTATACTGTTCTGTTAATTTTTAATGCCGTTGAGCAATTACATTTTTATGACCTTTATTCACAGTTTCCAAGCCTTTTACCTTATCTAACTGCCTGTGTAATTCGAGGGATTTCCCCAAGATATCATATTTTTTCTTGGTTTCATTGGCAAAGTCATCACAGATGCGCCTGAGTTCAACACACTTTGGTCTAATGGAGTCAACTGCATAATGGTTGTTTTGGATCAGCTGGTCTCCATGGACAGCTAAGGACTGGGCTTTTTCCAAAGGTTCCTGTAAAAGAAGGACGGACATAGAAAACATCGAAAGGGTTAAGAAAAGAATCCAGAATTTCATTGAAGTTTCAGCCATCTACATGAAGGGTCTAAAACTACCATTGTTTTGGTAAGACATCCTTTTCTGATATGAACTGAACTTCATGAAATCCACTGAAACATGGACTGAACTGCCACGGGCACAAAAGAAATTTGTACCCTCACACTGACAAAAGCTTCCTTTATGTATCTTCATCCTAGTATGCAAAAAAGATTTTTATCTAACCCTGCTGGGCCTATGCTGAGCCTTAAATCAAGTTTAGATCTAGCAGCTGAGCTGTGCCAAACTGATTTTGCCAGGGAGCCTGACATCAGGGCTTTAAAAGCCAATATGAATATGATAATGATAGCTATAAGCAATCACCAACCAGTGCAGATTTTTCAGTTCTGGCATAATTTGATCCCCATCCCTTGCCAAAGTTAGCAGCCAGATGATCCTTTGCAATAGTCAAAATGTGCAGGGATAACTATCATAAAATCTGACTGGTTTAGGAAGGATTCAGCACAATTGCGCAAGAGTGCTGCCCTCCAAAGTTGCTGCTTCTGACACAGTGACAGTTGAGTTTGGGAACATTTCCAAATTACAAATCTGCTCTTTCAGGGGGAGTGCAACCCCATCTGAAACAGGTTGAACCCCAATCCCAGGGGCCACCAATCCCCAACATCTTATCAGGATTTAATTTCAGCTTGTTCTTTATGGTATGTAAGCAAAATTCAAGGATACTGCTTCCTTGAAGTTGGATGGTAAGGAACAACAGATCTGATAACATTCCACTTCAAAACTCTGAATGACTTTAGTGGTTTCATGTAGATGATGAACATCATGGGAGAAGAGAAGGAACCCTATGATATACCATAGGTCAATAGCTTAGATATCAAATTGTACTCCACCAGGATTATCTCCTGGATGCAGACTGATTATAAAACACTGTCCCCCAATTCCTACAGATTATCCAAAAGGATTTCACGACTAATGATATCAAAAGACCCCAAGAGGTCCAGGAGAACTGAGAGAGCCATACTCCCCCCATCCAGTTTCTACTCTCGTTCATCTATGAAGGCTACTAAAGCAGTTTTAGTATCCTATCCTGGCTAAAAGCTTAACTGAAACGGTACAGAAAATCATTACCAGATGTTAAAGGCCATAATTTTCTCAATCGGGTTTCCCAGAAACTGAATATGTTCAAATGAAATTGTACAGATCTTTCTACAGGTCAAGGATGGATTTCTTCAGTAGAGGCCTTATTAGTGCTTCTTTTAAGAAAAGGGAAATGCACCCCTCTTGCAGGAAACTAGTTCTGTTCTAGCTGAGAAGAGGTGAATAAACAGGTGACAGCCCTCTTCTCTCCACACCTTGAAATCTACAAGGTGAAAAGCATCTACAATAACCAGACAAACCTAGGTTACATCCCTGTGACTTACACTAACGTGGTCTGCCAAGAATGATGCAGATGGCATCTAGACACCTGTGATCAGTTCCACAAAAATGTTTCTAGTTAAAAAGTCCTAAGGAAGGAATCGCCCCCCACCCTGCAAGAAAAAAAACATTCCCTGAGAACTGAACATGAGAAATGACGGACTCTTGAGGAAGGAGACAAAGAAAACGGGGAACAAAATGTCTTGAAATTTGCAGTCTCCATGCTGCAATGTTTTGCTGGAGTCATATTTACAGGTAGTCCTTGCTTAACTGCCTTGTTTAGTGACACTCGAAGTTACAACAGCGCTGAAAAAGTAACTTTATGACCCATCCTCACATTTACAACTCTTGCAGCATCTGCAGTCATGTGATTGCCATTTCCATACTTCACAGATGGCTTCCAACAAGCAGAGTCAATGGAGAAGCCAGCAGTAAAATTGCAAGTCATGATAATAGGATATCTCGCTTAACGACCACAGGTGATTTGCTTATCAACTGTGGCAGAAGTGACGCTGTAAGTCCGTTGCAGTTACATGATGTTGCTTGCTTAACGACAGCATTCCCGGTCCCAATTATGGTTCTTAAGCGAGGATAACCTGTATTTCAAATACCAATGATTTACCTGTCCTCTCTCTTCTAACTGTCTTCGCTCCTTCAGGATATGCTCCACACGAGAGACACTGTCTCCAATATCTGTGAAAGCTGCCTGCACTTCCATCAAGTTGTCCAGTGCCAATTTGACCTACAAGGAAAATGGGCATAAAAAGATGGAGTAAATTTGCTACAATCTCCTGGCTGTTAGAGTACAGTAATCAAGGCAAATCACAGACAGTGAAAGGAACACAATTATTCTTCTACCAAGACAAACAGACAGACAGCAGATAGATAGATAGACAGATAGACAGACAGACAGACAGAAAACACATGCTGTCTATCAAGAAGTAGAATAATAAAACAGCTTTTCATAATTTGATGTCCTTCAGAGAGCACTTAGTGTTGCCTGCTGGATGAGAATGGAATTTGTAATCTAATACAATTCAGGGATGCCAGTTTGGGAAAAGCTGCAACAGTCATGGATTATTATAGTACATACAGGTAGTCCTCGCTTACTGAACATTCATTCAGCAACAGTTCAAACTTACGACCATGCTGAAAAAGTAGTTTTACGATAAGTCCTTGAAGTTGCGGCCATTGCAGCATCCCTGCAATCACGTGATTGTGATTCGGGCACTTGGCAACTGGTGCGCATTTACAATGGTCGCAGCATCCCACAGTAATGGGATGGCCATTTGTGACCTTCACAGCCAGCTTCTCACAAGCAAAGTTAATGGGGAAGCCGACAGGAAGTTGCAAGTCATGGTCCTGTGATGTCACACTTAAGGACCTACAGTGATTCGCTTAACGTTCACAGCTGGAACTGACTGTATAAGTTGGTGCAGTCCCATGATGTCACACTTAACAATCATGCCATTTCGTGATGGAGTTGCTGATCCCTACTGTGGTTGGTGAATGAGGACTACCTGTACTATATTATAGAAAACCCAGACTAGTTTCTTGGTGGTTGTGGCAGAAGTACCAGCTAAATCACTATTTATAGATCAGGCTTTCAAGGCACCCATGAATTATTTTTACATATCCATAAATCTATTCCATGATTCTGTAGCAATTACATGTTCTTGGTTGTGCAACTCAAATAAGTATATATTTTATGGAATGAGTTGGGACCATAACTTGCTGCTGATCTCTTAATTTAAGGACCAGGAACACATCTAGTGAGAAAGGATAGTAACAGACCAGGAAACTAAGATAACCATCTTCAAATATTTAATGGGTTGTCTCAGAGAAGACAGCCCTCAGTTGTCCTTGTTCAGTTCTCATCTCCAAGGGGTCAGCATTAGCTCTGAGACTGGGGCAGCATTTTCCATTTCAAATACAACACATGGGTGTGAGAGGAATAAATATTTTTTTCCCCAGAGTTGCTATTCTGATCACAGCTGCCTTGGAAGGAAAACACCCATTAGTGCAGCTGTGACTTTCCCACATCATCTGAAGTTTAGATATAAAAGCCTGGACATTTTAAGGTTGAGCAAGTTCTCCTATTCTGAAATCCCGCCTAGAATCACTGACTGACAGCGGGCCAGGTGAATTGTAAGCGGAATATCTATTTTACTTTCTTATAGATTTGGTTTTGGGGTGGGGGAGAATAATACATATTTCGTTAAACAAATATATGGAACAAAGTTGATCTGCAAGTTATTTCCCAGGAGGGAAACAGAGGAGGGGGAACAAATCTAACAGTTAAGAGATATGCAAAACAGTACCTCTCGGAAATTCTGTTCAAAATGACGGAGCTGCAAGCACTGCTCTAATTTTAGGTGATGCTTGGACCAAAACTGATCAAAAGCTCTTTCTGTTTCATCCAACTGGGCAAGCAACCTGTCAAAAAAATGACAGAATTACATTTGATTCAAGAACATGGCTTCTTCCTTTTAATTTCAGGGTACTAAAGTAAGCAGAGATCAACTGATCTCTTTCTCCATGGAGATGGGACACTTGCACAGTGACAAATCCTCATTTAAGGCATTGTCCTAGTTCTTGATTTACAATACAAGTTGTTCCTATAACTCTGAGAAGTAAAGCAAGCACGAAAAAGCAAAAAGCTACAACAGAGCTATACTTTGGCTCTGGAAGCTCCTTACAAATTGTACTCACCATAAAAAAGCAGCCCACCATCTAAGGATTCTGACAGTTAAGAAGTCCGAAGAGAGGCTGAATTTATTAATTAATTATCCTAAAGAGAGTCAGTGTGGCGTACTGGCTAATGTGTTCGATTAGGAGTGGGGAGAACCAGGTTTCTGTCCCCACCTCAGACATGGAAACTCCCTCTGAGCCAGTCCCTCCTTCTCAGCCAAAGAGCCACTATGGTTTAGTGGCAAAGCTGTGGGATTACAAATGGGTAGTGTAATGGTATGTGGAAATGACCTTCGGAAAGGGGGAGGGAGAGCTGCAGATTGGACAACCAGCATGTAAAAGATATCTCAGCCCACCAAAGGAGAGGAGGGGATGTGGGAAGGGTTTCAGAAGGGACCTTCTCTAGTTTTCCAGAGAGCAAAAGGAAAGGAGGGGAGAAATACTTTCAGTCTTGCAAGGTTCTGGTAATGTAACTTTGCAATAAAGATAGAGCTAGTACTCCTAGTTGTACTTCTTGTCTGGACTACCTAGCAGGGCTAACATCAATCTTGCAAGTCTGAAAATCTAGACCACTGCAGAGTTTGGGCAAGCGAATGAGGTACTACAATTTGATAGGTGTTTTTACGATAAATTGGACTCACATTTGATGCACAGAAGTCAACTGAAATCTTTCATAATGGCTTTGTACCTTTTCTACAATAAATTTACTTAATCAGAAGTTCGAAAATTCTTGCATGCCTATTAACTATCAGTAGTCTGCTAGGGAGAGCCCGGTACACACAAAATCGAAGAAAAGTTAGATTGTATGTGTGTGTCCATGGGTGCATCTCTCTTAGCATGTTGGGTGAGTTCAGTTTATTTTGTCAATGGTGCAATGTACTGTGTGAACCCAACAATGGATTAATGTATTGTGTAAATGCATCTAGTATGTATATACTGATGTGCATATACTCTTGATTGTATTCCAAGCACGAAGAAGCTTGAAGATGGAGAGGGCATACATGGATTGTGGCCACGGAATGTCATAATCACAAAAGTGGTTCATGTGCTTTTTTTCTTTCAACACATTGAGAGAGATCATGTAGGCCTCCCATCTGAAGGAATTATTTCTTCTCTCAGTGATTTTTCCTTCTCCTTAAAGATTTATTTTCCTCCTACTGCTTTTCCTTAAATCTTCTGGGGAAAGTTAATTGCTAAGAAAAAAGGCAGCCAAAACATGGTTATCTATCTGATTTTATTGTCTGTACTGTGAACCTTCTTTTCCACTAAATTTATTTCAAGTGCTCTAATGGTTTCATTTTTTTGTACTATCTGTATTTATTCTGTTGTGGGGGGAAAACTTGCTAAACTTTTAACAAGTGCTTTATTATCTGGGAAGTTATGAGAATTCAAATCTAAAATCATCTTTAACACATAATCTAAACCACATCCAAAGGGAGAGGCTGACGTTTTGCATTTCATGAAGCATCACCATTGCCCTGGTCTCAAAAAATAGTATGAAATCATCCTGGCATTTTTTGGATATGTATTCACTTCTCCCATTTTGACATTAGTCACACTTCCTGGCTATTCCCATCACATGCATTTTTAAAACTTTGCAAGCAATTTTCTGAATCACAGATACTAACGAACTCATAGTTATGTGCAGACCAGTTGATTAGGTGAGAGCAAGAGAACACTGAATTTTTATCATAATTAATTTAGCCTGCATTCCCAGACATGCAAAACCAGAACTGGTGTTCAAATCAGCAAACTAAACTTGTTTATCTTGCTGTTCTTGTGACCTACTGTAGGATTAGAACAGTTCCTTGTTGACCTTCACTGAACTGCATTACAATCCAACCCAGCACAACTGTTTAAACATCAAACAAAAGCTCCTTAAATACAGTAACCAAAAACTGACGTTGTAACATAACAACACTCGGAGAGTCTTTTCCCCTGTGCTATTGTGACCAACTGGACTGACCACTCCTGGAATCCCTCTGAATGGTGCAGGAACTATGACTTCTTTTAAACCTGGCCATCCTATAGAGGCCAGTCATAGAGATCTTGTTTGCTTGATAAACAAATCACTGAGCCTATATGGCAACCACTTCAAATGTTCTTCAAATATGCTATTTTAATACGCTGAAGCCAGCCACATCTTAGGTTAGAAGGTTATGTTAGGTTAGTTGATGGTTCAGTGTGTCATGGAAACCCACTGAGGTAAGGGGGTTAAGCCTGCACAGCCAAAGCCGAATATCTGAAGGATGGCATCTAAAGCTTGGCTGAAGATCTCCCCTCTCCCCTCTTGATTGCTCTGAAATCTCTTTCTCCTCCCTACTGAACAGAGAGAAGAGACACAACTATAAATTCTGAGTTGCAAGAAGCCAAGAGGATCAAGATTTGGAGACAGTCAGAAAGTGAAGTATGTGTGAAATTATTACTTAAATCCACAGAACCCAGCACAGTAAAATGGGGAAGGCTTAACTCCTACGTGTGACCCTTTTCTCATTACTCTGCTGTACTGTATTTATCAGTGAGACAGACACACCAAGACAACATCCATCTTTGGTCCTGAACTTTGTCTCCTGCTGACCTGTGACAAGAGTTCCTCCTACAGTATTTCTAAGTAAGGAAGGGACAGTCTTTCCTCTGTGATTCCTCACCTGGTTCTCTCCTGTTGCTTCTGGTTCAATAGCTTGATTCGCTTTTCATGCTAAGCTATAGCTTGTTTTGATAAGAGTTTGTTGGCTAAGTCATAGTGGCTTGTTTCACATAGCCACATCACACAATTCTGATGTGCAAACCCCAAGATTTACACCACATGTAAAGCCAAAATCAAATCATCCACATTATAGCTTTGAGCAATGTGTATGAAAAACTGATACTGATGTTAGATACATAGGTGTCTTGCAGAAGCTAGGAAGACACTGTGAGTGACACGTCATCACAGAAATTAGGTAATTTTTATCATTTGTGTGATGATGTCATGACATGCCTGAAATCACTTCCCCTCCATCCCACAGACAGTCATGAGTAGATAGAGCAAATTAAGCAAGATACAAAGTTATCTTGCCACGACCTATCAAACTTAATATTTCCATGCTATGTTTTTCTGTAACATGTTCACAGTAAACTGATCATTTTTCTTTAGTGCACAAACAGACTGAGTTCAACCACTGCACAGAGCCATGGTTTTGCATAACCACGGTTTATGAGAATAAATCACAACTGGCTGATACCCTAAGTCAAAACCCACAAAGCATAGTGTGGCTGGAACCCTCTCCAAAACCCAGAAGGACAATCCCAAGGAGATTTATATAAATACAACAATTAATTACTCATTCTGAGATTACAGGCACATCACACTTTGGCAGAATGGGGAACTGATGGCCTTCCAGATATAGCTGAACTACAATTCCCAGCATTCCCCACTACTAGCCCTGCTGGGAATTATATATAATCTAGCTACTTTTGGAAGGGCGTAAGTTCTCCCTGTCAGAAAAACTGGTTAGTTCAATCTTGAGTTCTTCACCTTTCCACCGTTGCCACATTTTCCAGTTCATCAGCACTGAGTCTACTGGTGGCGCTTCGTGAGACAGGCTCTCTGATACAAGTCAGTAGCGTGGCTCCCTGCTTCACGGCTAACTTCAGCTCATCCTGTAGGGTGTTGGGAAAAAGAAAGGTCCTCATTTCATCATAAGGTCCTGTAACGTCCATCACGTATTGCTAAAGCCAAGCCCTAAGAATCACAGGTTTGTTTCGTTATGACTGATTTCCCCTCTTCTTTAGCCCGTGTTTGAACTGAACACTAGCTCTGGCCTGGGTGATTCCATCTCTCTCCACTGGATGCATTAGAGGTTTTCTGCTGCTTCTGCCAACAAGTAGCTGTTCCTATTTTAAAGTACCAATTCCCTTCTTCTCCCCACAAAGGTCTTGCCATGGATGCTTCACCTATGATGTGGTTTTCAACTCGATTTGGTGGGATCTCTAGAGATGTCCCCCTTTCTTCCAATCACTGGGAACCGCCCTGCATCTTGGCTTGGACTACAGGAGATACCAGACACCTGATTTCTGCATGGGTCTTTGCCCATCTAATGCCCGACTGGTGCTTTCCAAAGCACTTGTCAAGTCTTACACAGGCTCCTCCTAGACACTCTTCCTCCTGTCCCCTAAGGTCATTCCTACATACCATTACAGAAGTCACCTTTCTTCATTGATGAAGGAAGACTAAAACCATGTTTTTATGATCTTAGGCCCCTTTCCACTCAGACCAGCTCTAGGCTCCCCCTAATTTGGAAGACCCTTGTATAGGTTGGTGTAAACGCACAGGATTTGCTTTGTTTTATTTAGTACTCTTTTTTTGATTTCTGGATAGATTCCTGGGGTACTTTTAGATGAAGCTTCCATTGTTCAACCACTCCATCTCAAGTACAGAATATTACAAGGGGTCTGGGCAATGCTAGTTGCCATTGTAACTCTCCAGTTCTTTTCCACCATATCTTCCATTTTTGTTTTCGTTGCACAAATAGAAAATCTGTTCAGGGGAATATGGAACAGCAGCACAATATACTCTGAATAGATGAACTGGGTTTAGAGTACAGTGCCCAGGATACCTTCTTGATCCCTCCCTCCAGTTTCCATGCCTCATCTGTTTCTATTTTAAAAAACAAGTGTTAATTATAAATGAACAAAATGAAAAGCTTGTATGGTTGCTGCAAATTCAAGGGCCAGCCTCAAGCAGAAGTCTTAATTTTCCATGAAGTATTTAATGGTTAGATTGATAGCCTGCTTTTCCTCCAAGAACTCAAGGCAACCTGCATGGAAATTGTCCTTCAATTTGTTTCCACCCCAACCCTGAGAGGTAGCATGGTCTGGGAGAATGACTGGTCTGAAGATGTCAGTCTTGCGAAGTAGTCCAGACAGGAAGCACACCCAGATGAACTGATTATACTTTATTGTAAGGTTTCATTCACAGAATCTCGCTAGGCTGAAAGTACATCTCTCCCCCCAGCCTTTACATCCCAAGAAACTAGGGAGGATCCCTAGTTGCCAAACATCCTAGATGTTTGCCATGGCCCCATTCCTTTTGCGGGCTAAGATGCTTCTTATCCGACCATTGCCTAGTCTGTGGCTCTTCCTCCTGTCCCCCAAGGTCATTCCTACATTCCATTACAGAAGTCACCCTGTGGGTTTCCATTGGTGAAGGAAGACTAAAACCTAGTTCTCCCTGAATCTTGTCCCATCACTTAATCAGTGGTCCACACTGATTCTCCTTCCATGCCTTCCATATTAGCTGGAGCCATTATTAGGAAATAAAAGGGACAGGAGATTGCATTTATTCATTGTCAAATGAATAAATGTGCTCACCTAAAGGGTGAAATGATGGAGAGAATCCTGGGAAGCCAGAAACCACTTTGTGGTTTGTGTGTGTTTTGTGACCATCCATGCTAATTTTGCCAGAATACCAGTGGCATCCACAAGATCTGGTTGCTTTCATCAGAGTGTTGTGGCATTGCATCATAAGCCTTAACTCTTTTGGCTATGCATGACACATGGCAATACACACAGAAAAGAAGGGGGTATTTGCTCTGGTGTAACTTTCACCAGTCTGACCTCCCCTTGCCTGCTGTGCAGACACTACTGCAGAGCATCCCTAATGCGCCCTCAAATTGACAGTACTTGAATGACCTGAAGTGGAGATGTGCAGCTGGGTATCATCTGATACTGATGATGATACTTCACTCCATTTCAATGGACGATACTTCACTCCATTTCAATGGACGACCTCACCCAGAATCTTCATGCAGATGTTAAATAGGATGTTAGTGGGGAGAGAGTACAGCCTTAAAGCAAGACATCTGCCCATATCAGCACTGAGTAGAACCAGCCCTGGAGAAAACAACTGGCCCAGAAGGAAGCCATGACTGATAGGACTGAAAGCCCCTGAGAGATCAAAGAGGACCAGGATGAAGGTGCCACACCCAAGCCAGTCCCTGGAGGAGGAAATTCAGTATACCATCTTGAGTTCCTATAAGAAAGCTGGGACATAAGCCAAACACATAGGTAAATGAAATAATAAAAAACTGACTTTTGACCTCTGGGAACCTTTTAACGAACAGGGAGACACTGGCAAAATCTCCTTTAGAGCTGTGAAGTCGCGCATCCTCACCTTCAACCTAGTGTGTTGTTCTGCATGGGAACACAAAAGTTCCTCCGTGCACTGTACATTGTTGGGGAGTTCTGTCTCTGCCAAGTTTGTTCCAAAGGCCTGTAACATCTGCGCTGTGGTTTTCACCGTCATGGCAAAATTCTCAATGGCCTGGGTGGAGGGTGCAATTTGAAAAAAACAAAGACATAAGCTATCTTATTTCTCAAAGACAAGAAAGTATTCATGCAAAGACCAAAGTTATACATATTATTCATTTACTTGACGTACTTGCCACATCCATGAGTCATTGGATTTAAATCCCACTGTGTTCAGGGAAACTAACTTTCAGGTCAGTAGAACTACATATTCTCAAATAGTTTTTAAAAAGCCATGGAAGAAGTCGCTGATATATTCATGCCGTCCCACAAAACAGCATCATGCCTCTTCACTCAAGTTGTTTTTCCCAGTTTGTATTGCTCTGCCCTAAGCAGTGTGGATCTATTCAATGGTATGGCAAAGGAGGACACAGCATGGAAGATGTATGGATAAACTTTTTTATTTACAAAGATGCAGGTTGTGCAGTTATTAGGGGACAAAACATCCTGAAACACATTATATACAAGCAAAACACATCTCCAGCTTCCTTCCATTTAGAGGGAAATGAGTAACTTTACTTGGAATGCCAAACCAGAATCTAGGAAATGCCAGAACCCAAGTGTGAGAAATATTCCAGAGTTTTTTTTTTTAAATTTGAGAGCGTGAGCCTAGATCAAAGCTGCATTTAGACACTATTACTTATTTGCCCCAACTTCTTTAAATTCCCGACAATGGAGCACATTGTAAAAGATGCTTCTAACATATTTGCCCCATTTGTAAAGAAAGACAAGCATGGGAAAAAAGGCTTTGATCAGCCACAGTTGCCATCTTGTCTGTTTTGACACACACTCCCACACTCCGCAGATGCCCCTGAATGAGCACTCATTCAAATGGATGCGATCCATATTTTCCAGGGTTTGGTTCACCCTTCTGACTTCTTTGTGACCTGATGTATTGAAGCACTAAAGCATTTGACCGTTTCTGTTCAGCCATGCACTCGCTAATGGTCCAAGTAGCGACGGGGAACTTTGTGGGGACAAACACGTATAAATTGAAACTACTGGAAACTTCTCTGTTGCAAATCAGAAAGTATATGTAGTAATTTGCTTCTCAGACTGGTTATTATTTCTAATTTATTGCCAGGCTGGGGAGCAGGCAGCAATAAACTGCAGGAGGGGTCAGCAAAACCAATGCGTGTTTTATTCTTTGCTTTAGTTTTTGTATATGTTTATTAAAGTCAATTTATACTTCTCAGAAAGCACAAATAATTGTTAATGGGGAACTAACAAAACTCTGTGAGATTCAAAAAGGGGCAAGACAAGGATGTCCACTGTCTCCACTTTTGTTCATTTTGGTTCGTGAGGTATTAAACAGAGACATAAGACAAGATCAGAGAATTATGTGTGTTAAGATTAAAAAAGAAACTCATAAGTTAAGGGCATTTGTGAATGATTTGGTGTTAATTTTGGAAGATTCACTAGAGGGAGTAGAAATATTAATGGGAAAATTAAAGGACTTTGGTATATTAACAGATTTCAAGACTAATAATCAGAAGACAAAGATGTTCATAAAAAAATGAAATTAGAAGATCAAATAGAACTGACGGAGAACTTGGTTTTAAGATTGAGAAAAAAATTAAAATACTTGGGTATTACTATGACAAATATGAATTGTTACATTTGAAATTGAAATTCAATTACAAAATTGAAATAACAATTTTGAAATTGCTATTTCAAAATAATTATGTAAAGACATGGAATGAAATTAAGAAGGATATGTTAAGATGGGAGAAATTAAAACTGTCACTGTTGGGGAGAATTTCTGTGATAAAAATAAATGTTTTGCCAAGAATGATGTTTTTGTTTCAGGCAATACCTGAAGATGCATCTAAATTTATATGGCAAGTGAAAAAAACACAAGTGAAATATAAAGTGTTACAAGATGCAAAGAAAAAAGGAGCGTTGGGTTTACTGGATTTGAAATGGTCGTTTGCCGCTTATTGTTTGGCCTGGATGAAAGAGTGGGTGTTGCTGAGAAACAAGAGACTTTTAGAGGTGGAAGATCATGACCTGAGGTCTGAATGGCATGGATACTTATGGTATGATAAAGTTAAAATGAATGTGGACTTTAAGAATCATTTTATTAGACGTGCCATATTGAGAATACGGAGTAGATATAAACCCAGGTTGTGCCCAAAAACACTGTTATGGATCTCAGCTCAAGAAGCATATTATAGAAGAGAAATGGCAGATAAAGATAAATGGTTGACATACTGGGACTTATTGGAAAACTATCAAGGGGAATTTAAAATCAAATCAAGAGAACAATTAATAGCAGAAGGATATAGTTGTCAATGGTTTTCCCATTTACAGTTATCTGAAAGATTTAAAATGGATAAAAAGACTTATGATATGGAGCAAAGTAAGTCAGAATTTGAAATATAGTTGTGTACTAATGATGAACATGTAATTGCTAAACTGTACAAACTTTTGTTGAAATTTGAAACAGAGGAAGAACAGGTTAAAGAATGTATGATAAAGTGGGATAAGAATTTTGGTTATAATATACAGATGGATCAGTGGGAAAATATGTGGTTAAAAGGGTTGAAAATTACATTGTGTTATGATCTCAAAGATAATTTATATGAAATGATGTATCGTTGGTACATGACACCAGAGAAATTATCTAGAATGTATAAAGGCAGTTCAAATATATGTTGGAAATGGGACATGAAGGGACATTTTATCATGCTTAGTGGACATGTAAAAAAGCTAAAAAAAAATGGATTCAAATGCATACTTTGATACGAGGTTTTTAAAGATCAACATTCAGTTGAAGCCAGAACTTTTCCTTTTAGGATTAACGGATAAACAGTTAGAAAGAAGCCATGGAAGATTATTTCAATATATGATTACTGCAGCGAAATTACTATATGCACAATGATGGAAAGATTTGATACTACCCACTATGGAGGAATGGTTGGTGAACTTGACAGATTTTGCTGAAATGGATAAATTGCCTTCTTTGATTAGAGAAAAGACACTATCTACATTTATTGGTGACTGGAAGCCTCTTACAGAATTTTTGTGTAAAAATGAAAAAAATGAACCTGTGACTTATGGTTTTGATGATTAGACAGGATAGATTATAGAAAGAAGAAGAATATGATGTAACTTTAGAGAGAGGTTAAAATATATTTGTACTTATAACTGCTGTGAAGAATATCGGAAGCCCCCTCTTTATATCTTTTTTCTTTCTTTTCTATTCTTCTTCAACTTTTCTTTTCTTTTCTTTTCTTGCACTTTTTGCTTTTTCTCTGCTTTTTTTTCTTTTTTCTTCCTTGCTTTATATTAGTTTGTGTTTTTATTTATTTATTTATTTATTCATTCATTCATTCATTCATTCATTCATTCATTCATTCATTCAACTTGTATGCCGCCCATCTCCCCCAACGGGTGACTCTGGGCGGCTCACAATAAAAAAAAAAATTATTTTTATCTTCTTGTTCAAAAGTTTTTATTTTTATCTTCTTGTTCAAAAGTTTTAATAAAAGTTATATATAAAAAATATTGGTACCTATTTTTTACTTATTTTAATGTTGTGAGCCTCCCAGTCATGTACTTGAGACGGGCAGACATGTAATTTGAATAAATAAAAATGAGATTAACTGATCTAGTTCAAAAGTAACAGCAAAAGGCATGAATCAACTTTTGCTTTTTCTTTAAACTTCATAATTAAAAATCAGATGATTACGATTTAGATTAATATCTCACTCTACCGTAATTCACATTTTTCAGTAAATACTGGGGTCTACAGATACAGAACAGCACTTAGCATTTCTGTCTTATTCTATTATTTTTAGAGGTCGGGGGGGGGGAGAACCCAACAGTTACTAGTACTTACGGTCCGATGGTGTACCCATTGACTGTGTCCATATTCCAAAGTTCCTCCTAACTCCCGAGTAAGCTGACTTGTGTCGATGTAACCATGTAAGTCAGACACCGAATTTAACATGATGATCTGCACCATAAAAAAAAAAACAAAAGGGTATAAAGAAAAGCTTCCTCCAATTAATCTTGACTCCTGATAAATATAGGGACACGTCCACATAGTTTACTTGGGCATTGGTATGAAAGTTGCTTGCCACTGCTGTATTACAGGGTATAATTATATTTCTAAGTCTAGCTCACTGTCCTGGCACGCCCTGGAGGTCTCCCGTTCAAGACCTAGAGGTATGTTATCTCATCCGAGTACCATCCCAACAACCAGGTTCAAGCCTGCTTAGCTTTTTCAGTACCAGCCAGTGCTGTCACTTGCTGTGACATCTTCTCTGCCCAAGCAGACACCCAGCAAGGTCATCCCTTTTTATTACTACAGTTCTGAAATCCACAAGGCCAAAACATAGCAGGACAAACTAGTGGTAAGCACAGGAGATGCGTGGACCTGATTCACACATAGTCTAAACCAGTGTTTCTCAACCTTGGCAACCTTAAGATATGTGGACTTCAACTCCCAGAAGTCCCCAGGTAGCCTACTGGCTGGGGAATTCTGGGAGTTGAAGTCCACACATCTGAAAGCTGCCAAGTTTGAGAAACACTGATCTAGGTGTTGCCTCCTAGGTACACTGAACAATGAGAAGAGGGAGCATAATCCTTTCCCAACTTTTTCCTGGCCCAACTCCTTTTCTCAGCATTTTTTCTCCTACACGAGAAAAATAGTTTGTGAGATAATTGTCCTTAGGAAAATGACTCTCAGGACTATCATCAGACAAAGTGAGGTGGCAGGGAACAGATTCTGGGAAAGGCAGTCTCTCAACCTATTTCTCCTGGACTCTTTGGCTGTTTCTAACACTGGGCATCAATCATGGCCCTTAAATAAGTCTAATGAATAATCATATCCCACCCCAGTGCTAAAATGTCTCTCTTGCTCTTCTAGATGGAATGGGTGAGGGACACTATCTTCACTTCAGGTAGCAAAACATCTTTGACTGGTCTAGTAGGGTAATGGTATGTGGAAATGTCCTCGGGAGAAAGGGGAAGAGCAACGATCAGGGGAACGGTCAGATAAGAGGCAGCTGAGCCTGCAGCAAGAATGGGGGCATGGCAAACATCTCAGAAGGGACCCTCCCTAGTTTCTTGGCCTGTAAAGGTGAGGGAGAAAGAGATGCACTTTCAAACTTACAAGACTCTGTTAATGTAACCTTACAACAAAGTAGAAATAGTTCATCTGGGCGTGCTTCCTGTCTGCACTACCCCACGAAGCTGAGAAGTAGATGCTAAAGAAAAGTCATGTCTTCCCATAAGATGTGCCATTACTTTGATCATATTACGAGTCCCCTTCGCTGCATGAAAGTTAAAAGCCAACATCATCCCATGTCTTCTGCACTGGCCCACCTGATAAGCTTCATGACTGAGCGTAGATTTGAACTGCAGTCTCCCTAATCCAGGCAAACATATAATTCTTCCACATTACTGAGTAGCCATGTGGCTTTGATCCCCATCAGTAAAGTTCTCAGTGAAGCAGAAAAATGATGAAGGACTTTGAAAAAAATATGGGGACAAAGTCCAATGCTCTGAGAGCTACTCCAGTTTATTATCAATGCCAACAAAACTAATTACTCAGATTGTTGTTGCAGCTGATGCCAGAAGCACGTGGTCTTATTCTTCATTGATAGTTGATGACTAGGTCTGTTGTCATAAGATTTTTAAGCAGATCCCATTAAGCTCTGGGGTCCTTGTGTGCATTCTCCAAAATCAAGTGGAAAACTGTATTGTACCATTTCAGCTCTTGCAATGCATGATTGTATATTTAATGATATTGAATATTCCCTGCATATAGAAAATTAGCCCATTGGGGAGTCAGCACTACTAAGACCTTTTCACTGAGATACTTGCGATTATTCGCAAGATAGATAAATTATGAATACAGGTAATATTCAAAAATATCACTCATGCCCAACTACGGTTCAACATTAAATTTCTTTTTCTCCACCCAAATTCTTTGTGGCTCTCAAGCAGGCATGGCAGATGTTTGCTCAGTGGATTATGATTAGGTCTGCTAGATAGAATGTGAAGAGGAAAGAGAAGGAAAAACATTTGCTGGAGGCTAGAGAGATGCAGAACCACAAGGAGAAAACTGCTTACCGGTACCTTCATTTTAAAGTCATCGCGATACAGTTTAATGCCGATGTCAGCGATCGCCCTTTGGATGAAATGGGATGGCCGGAGGACAAAGACTAACTGCAAATTCCCAGGAAACGCTCCCTAAAAAGACAGGAAAAGAGAATGGGAGCCATTCTGAATCTGTGGTGCTCTGAAATGTCCTTGAGCCCTTTGAAGAAGAGGAAGAGCCCTGAAGGCCAAGTCCATCAACACACCAAACCCACAAGGCTGGGAACCAGAGTGCCAATTTCATTTTATTAGTGCAATTAATCTTATATTAATACAACAGTTTTAACATTTTCTGTTTTGACTCCTAGCCAGTCATCACTTTCAAAACTTAATCAACCACTGTGAGACTAAAGGAATAAGACAGAGATATTAGTTTCTCCCCAAGAACTCTAAGAATTGTAATGAAATTCTTATTTTTAATGTAATAAAAGGAGAAAATGATTATCTGTTGCCCCAGAGGGTAAGACCAGAGTCAAGGGGTTAAAACTACAAGGAAATAAGCTCAGACTAGACTTCAGGAGAAACTTCCTGACTATACAAGCTATCACTAGGTGGAACAACTACCACGTGAAGTGGTGAGTCTCCTGTGTTGGGGGTCTTCAAACGAAGACTGGAGGGTCAGAGATGTGCTAGTGGATCACGCACTGATCAGAGGATTGGAACAGACAACCAAAAGAAGAGGGGGGAGGGAGGGGAGAAAAGGGGAGATGGGGGGGAGATGGAGAAAGAGAGAGAGGAAGATGGGAGAGGGAGGGAGAGGGGGAGAGGGAGAGGGAGGGAGTTGGGAGAGGGAGAGGGACATGGAGAGGAAGGAGGGAGGGAGAGGGAGGGAGAGAGGGGGAGAGGGAGGGAGTTGGGAGAGGGACATGGAGAGGAAGGAGGGAGGGAGAGAGAGGGGGAGTTGGAGAGGAGGGAAGGTGAAAGGAGAGAGAGGGAGGTGGGAGAAGGAGGGAGAGAGAAAAGGGTAGAGGGAGGGAGGAAGCACAGTGGAGAGCTTTGGTGCTGTTTCAGCAAATGGAACTTATTTAGGTCAACCTGCATTTTTATTCTCTCTGCTCTGATATTCCTAACCATCATATCTGATGCTACATTACAACTTTACAAAGTAATACACAAAAGATTTCCTGCCTGCTTCCAGGAATCCTCTATTCTATGCACAAAAAAGAGAAAAATATTTCCCACTGTGTCCCTTCCTGTGACTCCCTTGTGTGTGAGTAGTTTATGAACATTTCTCCCATGACCCGACCCGTTAGTCACATTAGCACTGGCTGTTTCACACATACCCTGCTCTTCGCAAATTTATCAGTACTATTAATTAATGTATATCCCACCTTTCTTTGTACAATTCAAGGCAGTATAGATAATGCTTGTATTCCTTATTCCTGGATGATTCCTGGCCAAGAACACATCTTAAAAAGAGATGCAATTTCTGACTGAATCTCAACCAACTAGGAGTGGGTTCACACATAGTTTCCAACCATACTATGGTTTGTTTTCCTTCGGTTTAGCAGGCTGTGTGAACCTAACCACGGTGGTTTGCAAACTACTTTACAGCTTAGCATGCTGCCGGATCCAAAGCAAAGATGTTTTATTTTAAAAGCCATGGATACACAAACTTAAGAGCAACGTGGGAACTCAGTCCACAGCTCCTTTTAACCCACAACCCACAGTCCACGAATAACTAACGTGTAAGGATAAATGCCCGCTTTTCCGTTGAAATGGGGCCTCATCCTGTTTAAGAGCGCCCTTCATCCACGTTGCCCTGGGGCCAAGCTGGACGACGCCTGGGCTGCGCGCAGCATCGCTCTCCAGATGCTTTTCTACTTTTATTTCCGCGGACCTTCGCGCCAAGCTCCCAACCGGAGCAGGTCATTTGCAGAGGAAGAGAGCAACCGACCCTTCCCCAGCGGCTTTTCCTGGCTCCAGAGAGAAAAGTCCGCGGGGCCCATCTCGCTTCCCCTTCGGGGGACGCAGTGGCTCGTGCACGCGCGGATTCGTGCGAATCCGGCCAGCAGCGGGACGGGAACGGATTCAGCACCCACCCCTCCCGCTGCCGTGCAATCCAACGCCATGCTGGACGGCGGGGTGCCGTAAGGAAAGATGGCAGAAGACGCCCCCCCCCCCGCTCCGAAATCTGTAAAATGCATCCATGCTGCAACCCCCCGTTTCTCCCGAGGCAGACTGCCGCGGCCTTGTGCAGAAATGCGGGGTTTCTGCGGGAGAGTCAGGCGGCGCCCGCGCTTCGGCCTCCCCAGCTGCCGCTGCTCCTCGGCGTGCAACAGGGGCGCGCATCTGGAGGGCCGGGAAAGAGGTTTGCCGCAGGAGTTTGCCCGGAGCCGCGAGGGGCAGAAAGCGGGGGGCGCCGCGAGCACTTACCGCGATCCGGGTGAGCGATGCCTTGACCGCGCTCCATTTGTCCCGCCGTCGGTCGATGATGATGATGAAGCCGATACTGGCAGCCTCCAGACTGCAAAATAACCAGAGCGGGTGTTGGGGGGTGCAGAGGGGCAGCCCCGGTCGCTCCCGGCTGCGTGACCGCAGCGAAATCCCCGGGCCGCGGCACGCTCCGAGTTCATGCCGAGCAGCCCGGGCAGAGGGGGGGACCCGGAGCCGCGGGGCGGGCGGCAAGAGGCAGGCCACGCTTCTTCCCTCGCATCAGGTCTGCTTTTTTGCAGAGCGTGAATTTTAACCCGCTAGATCGCTTCTGCCGGATTGCAGCCTTTTCCCCAAAGGCGAGCAGCGGGACGACTTTGGGATCGCTTACGGATCTCAAGCTTGCAAAGGCAAACCCCGGGGGCCCGGGGAAAGCCGGAGGCCCGGGCGGACGCGCTTTTTCTAAATACGCGGTCCTGGAGCAGAAGCACGCCCGTCCATATATCTCTGGGATGCCCGCGCCTCTGTTTAAAAGTCACCCGCACGTTCAGAGATAGGCAAGGAAGAAACAGCTTCTGAGCATCCATGGAGTGCATTCTCCTTTTCAATGAATGACTGCAGGATTAGCAAGCTGGGCTTTCTTTCTGTGCTAACAGTGCCACAAAGACCAGGGCCTAACCCTGGGACCTCTTTTTCAAGACCCCCACTCCTGCATTTGGAGGAGACCCCCTCCTTTTTTTATGAAGCATGTGACAGAGAAATAATACATCGGAAGCGTCTCCCATACTGTTCTTGGTACTTTTAATGAGGATGATTGTTTTTACTTACTGGCAACAGAGTAGGACAACTAGGAACTCAGAGATGTAATTTGGGAGCTAAAACAGCAACAAAAGTTTCTTAGACTTTCGTCTTGATGTTCAAGGGGGTCTGCCTTTTGGGGGGGCCATTGGTGGTCCGAAGGCATTTTCAGAAATGAGAAGGCGGGTGCAACTTTCTCTTTGCTTTGCAACATGCCACCAGTTCACCCTTTTGAATTTTTTGGAAAATGTAAACATTTAAGTGGCAAACAGAACTGGGGAGGTGAGAGGGGTTGCCCTGGTTCCCCAGCAGAAGCCCCACTCTGGTTCCCCAGCAACTGGGACTCAGAGTCGTGGAATCATAAAATAGAAGGAGATTGGGTGATTCACTGGAAATGATCTAATCCAGTGTTTCTCAACCTTGGCAACTTTAAGATGGGTGGACTTCAACTCCCAGAATCCCCCAGCTAGCACACTTTAAGATGGGTGGACTTGAAGTTGAAGTCCACTCAACTTAAAGTTGCCAAGGTTGAGAAACATGACCTAATACAGTAGAGTCTCGCTTATCCGACATAAACGGGCCGGCAGAACGTCGGATAAGCGAAAATGTTGGATAACACACAGTAACAATTGAGTGCAGTAAAAAAAAAAAAAAAAAGATTCGCTGTGCCTGTTGCAATCGATTTTTGCGTTGCGGCGTCGCACCGTCAGGAGCAACAAGAAAGAGTACACTCACGCTTGCAAACAAGTGGCACACTTTTCTCGTCGCCGATTTATGTGTGTTGTGTTTTTTTTAGGGGCGTCGGATAAGACGGAATGTCGGATAAGTGAAGGTCGGTTAAACAAGACTCTACTGTATGTTTTGCTTGGTTAGTGTGTGAACCGTATTTAGTTTCGTGTGGCACAGCACATTGGGTGAATCCAGGTCATCTGATTTGTTCAGGGTTCCCTATATTGTACAAACCGAGAAAATGGGCTATTCAGTAACCAGGTTAAACATATTGTATGAACATGGCCTCTGCCTTTGCTCCTGGTCTAATGACTAGCAGTTTCCATCACCATCTAACAGATCAATAGTCACTTTTTTGCTGAATTTCACAATAGGGAAGATTTTGTTGGCTGTTAAGGTTTTAATCTGGCATCTGCCTTGCACTCGCATGGAAAGAACACAATTCTGCATTACCGTGCAGAAGAGCTGGCGATCCTACACTTTATTGTCTTGTGAGAAAGCTGTTTTAAAGCACTAGTTTTAGAAATCAGACGGAAAGATTGTAAGGTGAGTAACAGATCTAGAGCAACGTTTGGCATAGAAAATAAATATTTATAAACCAAGGATGTTTTCCTGTTTGCATTGAGTGCAGCAAGAATGGGCACAAGTCCTTGGAACAAAGAGGTGTTTTCTTCCCAGTGAATGCGAAGACGTGCATAAAATGATAGAGTTGGAAGGGGGCCATTTAAGCCATTACATTCAACCCCCAAATTAAAGCATCCTCAACTGATGGCTGTCCAGCCTCTGCTTTAACACCTCCAGCAAAGGGGAGACCACCACCTCCCCAAGTAGCTGATTCCACTGTTACGGCTCCCACAGCCAGACAGTTTTCCTAACCTTCAATAAGAACCTTCCTTCGGTAAGTTGAATCCATTAATCCACATCCTACACTCTGGAACAAGAGAGAAGCAGGCCTTCTGTGATGTGCTTTCAGTACTCAAGGTGTGCTTTGAGCAAGGAGAGTACCATGGAAAAATTACTTCCCGTGATTTGGAGTGCATACTTCCACTAATGCAGCCTAAAAACCGCATTTGCCCTTTCTGCAGCCACATCACACCGCAGGCTGCAAAGGCGACCACAGAGGGGCCAATGATGAAAGCATGCTGCCGTTGTGACCCAAGCTCCACACCTTCTGCACGTGCATCACGACATTGCACCTGCATGTGAAAGGTGTGGAGGTTGCATCATTTTGACAAACGCTTCTGATCCACCGAAACTGTTGGGCCTATAGCTTGTCTCTAACCATGTTTACATGGCAGTCTGTCTCCCGGGTACATTTGCTGGATAGCAGTGAGTCTTGGATCAAAGCTGATGTGGCAAGAGATATCAGTGATCCAGCTGTATCTATAAAGTAAGACTTCAAGGGAGGGAGAAAGAGATATGGATCCTGCAGGGCAGTTGATGGGTGATGTAGATATTCAATTAATGAATCTGCTGCAAGGGCCCATTTTGCTAATTAAATCTACGTGGAAAACATACAATTATCATCACAAGAATTATGTGCTATAGGCTGCAGGACAAATAGCAACTGCAGCAATAAGAATAATAATTTATTAAACTTGTAGGTGGAGCAGGATTTTAATTAAATGGATACCAGACCATTGCTGAGGTTCTGATCTGATTAAGGATAGGAAGGGACTCGACTGAATCTCTTAGGAAAAAGGAAGTTAAAAATATAACACACCCACATATCCATATATACAGGTGAAACTCGAAAAATTAGAATATCGTGCAAATGTTCATTTATGTCAGTATGGCAACTCAAAAGGTGAAACCAATATATGAGATAGACACATTACATGCAAAGCGAGATATGTCAAGCCTTACTTTGGCATAATTGTGATGATTATGGCGTACAGCTTATGAAAACCCCAAATTCACAATCTCAGAAAATTAGAATAGTGTGAAAAGGTTCAATATTCTAGGCTCAAAGTGTCCCACTCTAATCAGCTAATGAATCCATAACACCTGCAAAGGGTTCCTCAGCCTTTAAATAGTCTCTCAGGCTGGTTCAGTAGGAATCACAAGCATGGGAAAGACTGCTGACCTGACAGTTGTGCAGAAAACCATCACTGACACCCTCCATAAGGAGGGAAAGCCCCAAAAGGTAATTGCAAAAGAAGTTGGATGTTCCCAAAGTGCTGTATCAAAGCACATCAATAGAAGGTTATGTGGAAGGGAAAAGTGTGGTAGGAAAAGGTGCACAAGCAGCAGGGATGACCGCAGCCTGGAGAGGATTGTCAGGAAAAGGCCATTCAAAAGTGTTGGGGACTTTCACAAGGAGTGGACTGAGGCTGGAGTTAGTGCATCAAGAGCCACCACACACAGACGGATCCTGGACATGGGCTTCAAATGTCGTATTCCTCTTGTCAAGCCGCTCCTGAACAACAAACAACGTCAGAAGCGTCTTACCTGGGCTACAGAAAAAAAGAACTGGTCTGTTGCCCAGTGGTCCAAAATCCTCTTTTCTGATGAGAGCAACTTTTGCATCTCATTTGGGAACCAAGGACCCAGAGTCTGGAGGAAGAATGGAGAAGCACACAATGCACGATGCTTGAAGTCCAGTGTGAAGTTTCCACAGTCTGTGTTGATTTGGGGAGCCATGTCATCTGCTGGTGTTGGTCCACTGTGCTTCATTAAGTCCAGGGTCAACGCAGCCGTCTACCAGGAGATTTTGGAGCACTTCATGCTTCCTTCCGCAGACGAGCTTTATGGGGATGCTGACTTCATTTTCCAGCAGGACTTGGCACCTGCCCACACTGCCAAAAGTACCAAAACCTGGTTCAATGACTATGGGATTACTGTGCTTGATTGGCCAGCAAACTCGCCTGACCTGAACCCCATAGAGAATCTATGGGGCATTGCCAAGAGAAAGATGAGGGACATGAGACCGAACAATGCAGCGGAGCTGAAGGCCGCTATTGAAGCATCCTGGTCTTCCATAACACCTCAGCAGTGCCACAGGCTGATAGCATCCATGCCACGCCACACTGCGGCAGTCATTGCTGCAAAAGGGGCCCAAACCAAGTACTGAGTACATATGCATGCTTATACTTTGCAGAGGTCCGATATTGTTCTATTTCCAATCCTTGTGTTATTGATGTCATGTAATAATCTAATTTTCTGAGATTGTGAATTTGGGGTTTTCATAAGCTGTACGCCATAATCATCACAATTATACCAAAGTAAGGCTTGACATATCTCGATTTGCATGTAATGCGTCTATCTCATATATTGGTTTCACCTTTTGAATTGAGTTGAGTTTTACTGACATAAATGAACATTTGCATGATATTCTAATTTTTCGAGTTTCACCTGTATGTATATACACACTTTTTTTTTCAATCCAAATTTTTAAACATTTGCTTTAATCTGCAGTAGAAAACATTTTTTTAAAAAAGATATTGTGCACATAAATGTAGGAGTATTTTATTCACTTTAAGGTCATGAGAAAAGGAAATAATTTTCTACACCAACTTTTCTAAGGGTCTAGAACTATAATTTTAAGGTATGTTGGAGGCTGAAGTGCGTGTATGTTGCTGAGAACAAGAATCTGATCTGAGCAATGATTAGTGAGCCAGGTTATGTAATAGGAAAAAGATTTATTTACAGGAAATTCATTATAGAGATAGGCAAAGTCTAGCACCTACTTCCTACCAGGAGGAGGGCCAGAGAGCATGTGTTCTGTGGGTATGTTCCTGAGGAAAAAAAGGGAAATGATCTAAGATTAGTAATATCTTAGACTAAAGTGAGAGAAAGAGAGAATACACAGTAAGTTATTAATCATCTACACTTCCCCTTTGTGGTGAGCAGATCATAAATTGCTACACAATCAGGGCTACAGATGCCATACTTTCTACAAGGAAACATTAAATTTCCCAACTTTAATGTTGGCAACTGCAGAGCTTAGAAGAGTTATTTATTTTTATTTGATCTTATTTTATATACTTTATCCCACTTTTCAACTAAGTCGTTCTGCATCAGGTTTCCTGTTAACCTAAAGGAAGACACATCCTGAAATTTAAACTCTTATTGAGTAAAGTAGGCCAGGATTTTGCTGAGTTTCTTTTAGTACTGGCATCAGCATTTAAGGCAAGAGTAGAATGAGTTGAATGCCAGTCTTTGTAAGCCCTACTAACAATCCGGGCACAAAATCAGGAGGAAGAGAAGGAGACGGAGAGGAAGACCATCACCCATTCACAAATACTGGGATACTGGTAGTCAAGTACCACCTTTCAGTTCTGAAAGAAGTGAGAAATAGAAAGTGAAGGAAATGACAAGCACACATCACAGCCTGCCAAGCACACTAGTAATGGATATTCACATTAAAACCTCTCACACAGAGGTTGGGGAGCATCTGGACCACCATATCAGCTTGTGAGGCATCCAGTAGAGCCTCTTCCACAAAGCTCTCGCTCCTGGAATTAACCAGAGAGTATAACCAATGAATTTGGAGGAGCATAAGTTGGACTCTGTTCCTACCCTTGCTCTAGAGGTCACAGTGCTGAATTACACATTTATGAAATCCGAGAGTTAACCATAACTCTAAATAATCATCTGTTGGTAGAAATCTACAGTCTTGGCCATGCCCCACTTGCACCTAACCAGAGCATAAGCATGCCTTGGCAGTATCTTTTTTTCTGTGGTGTCCCCAGAACATTGCCTTCAACTTGTCCTCACCCCATGAGTAAGGTTTAAATCATCATTAGCTGTGCTGATACTCAAGTCATATTTTCCTCCTCAAATTAGCATCATCCATGGTCAGACTCAATGGGATCTTCTATGCTTTGTCACCCATTGCCTTCTAGGAAAATCAGGGCAGTGGCAGCCACCAGAAACAGGCAGTCAAAACAGAATAGGGACAGCTGTTATGTGCAGTGGGGACAGCTAATTTTATACTGGAATAGTTTTCTATTGACTCAGATGGAGGGCAAGACAACTAAGTACTGAAAAAGATACTTAGAGGAAGAGCTATATATGGTTGCATCTGATGCACAAAACGACTCCTTTTCGCACACCCAGTTTGCCCATCTGCAGCACAGGAAGAGATATTGTGTAGATACTTTTGGACTGTTAAACCTGGAGTTCAGCAGGATGTTGGGGAGAACTCTCAGTTCATCCCACTCTTCCCCCAGAAGTGCCTGGGTGGGAGGTAGCAAATAACATATGTAGCATCATGCTCTGCTTCTTTTGTATATATAATACATTATAATGTCCCACGCACATATAAAAAGGGTAGCTCTTGAGTTGGAGCAGAACTTTTATCATTTTGATGAAAACTTCAGGTCCTATGGTCACCTCTGCTTACTCCCTGCTGAAGTCCAGACACCAGAGAAGCTTCAGATCTTGTGGTCGCCTCTACTTACTCTCTGCTTCTAAAACTGAGTAGCAGCTGGTTTTTTATTTTGTTTTTAATTCTTTTTATGTCACTGTAGCACCCAAGTAGCCTCATACCAGGACTTCAATACAGCAAACGTGGCTTGCAACTAGTGATTGGCTATTTATGTATTAATTTACCTCTCTGAATAAATCAGATAGGGAGAGGACCCAGAGGATAGGTTGGAGACAGGATGCTGATTTCTGTACTCCTCTATTGATCCACTAGTGGGAGCCTTATCAGCTCAGAGGATGTACTGAGCAAAAATGAGAATGCTTGGAGGAAGGTGGAAAAAGGTTGGTGACAGATGAGTTGAGAGGTTGTATTGAAGGTCCTTATGCCCTTTTCCCATAATGATATAATAGTCCTAGCTCTTCCAGCTGCATCCAATGATGTAAATATGAGAGAAGGACAACAATAATTATTGGAGCTATTCAACAATAGAACTGATAATCACAGCGGGTGGCGGAGTCTCCTTTGCTGGAGGTGTCCAGCTGGTTAGAGATGATATAGTAGTGGACTCCTGCCCTAGCAGGAGGTTGGACTAGATGATCTTGAAGATCCTTTCCAACTCTTACTTTCTATGATACAATGAAGGAGGAAGGCCCAGACACAGCAGAAGTATTCAAAGGGAAGATAATGTGGTTGGCATAATGTTTAACTACTCTGATGAAAATTACTTAAGGTACTGTAGCTTCTGTAACATGGTAAGAACTGAAAAGATAACCCTGAAGTACATTCTCAAATATCAATGCCATAATAATAGAGATGACTCTAAATTCATTAGAATGTAACTCAGGGGTTCTTAACCTGGGGTCCCTGGTTCCCTTGGGGGTCTGTGGATAGATTTCAGGGGGTCTGTGAAGTTGAATGGGGGAAAAATTACAGTTTTATTTTCACTAACTTCTAACTGAAGTTTAGCTTTTTATTCAATAGTTAACATAAACAACGAAGTACTTTATAGCCTCTAGACTCCAAAAATATTTAACTTCAGTAAATCTATCTAAAATTATTATACTATATAAAATAAAATCAGAATACATTTTTTAAAATTAATTTATGCATTTAAATACACTTTTCTGAGAAGGGGTCTATAGGTTTGACAGAATGGAATTATGAAAGCCAAGCTCAGGGAGATAACATTTTCTTGATTGATGTCAGGCCTAGCCCAAGGAACTCCAAGAGACAGTACAAATTCAGTCCAGTTATGTTTATTAGCTACAACCTCTAACAAGAATCTTCCCAGACTAAAACCCCAGTTCCCAAAGTTCTCCAGCCACAACAGTGTGAATTCCTCAGGGAGGTGCCAGTCTCATCCTCTTGTTCCTCCCACGCTCTTCTGGGGAGCTAAGAAAATGTTTATCTCTCTGAGCTTGGCCTTCATAATTCCACTCCATCACAATAGGTTTTACCAGAGGATTCCATTGCACAAAAAGGTCCAAGCCAATCACGTCCACATTTTGAATGTACAAACTCCCAAACAAATGTTTTAGTAGACGATCACACTCAATTTTACTGAAGTCCAGATGACAACATATAGCTTTCATTTCCACTTGTAAGCACAGTATACTGAGATTGATATAGAAATACCATCTTCAATCTAAATTATTCAGATTAGTGGTTCTGTTTTCATAAATAAGATGGGCAGGCTTTATCCATAATTATATATCTATAACTTATTAATGGAGGACCCAAGAGATGAATCGCATGTGGAAATTATAAGTAAGATTCAACCCAAGCCTGGACCAACCAGGTTATGTGGCTGCCAACAAATCTTGAAAGGATATGCATCCGAGGGGGAGGGGTATCAAAGACGGAATATTCCAAAATTTGGGATAGCATATTTTGTATTTAGGCTTGCCCGGGGGCGGGGGGAGGAAATAAGTGAAATCGTTTAAGTTCAGAAACCAAATCAAAGCTTGCAGTTGTTCAAGACTTACCTGGGAATGCTAGTTAAATAGGTCACAACATTCAGAAAATCCTCATCGGGGATCTCACTGAAACCTGCGTATTCAGGGAACGTAATGATGGGAGCCCCATCTTTCCCTCTTCCTCCTGCAAGAGAAATTGGTTCTCAGCAGGTAGAAAACCCCAAAAAAACATTGATAAGAGAAAGTCCTCACTTTGCATGGTGCTTTGTGGAGAATCATCCACACAGTTCCTGTTAGAATTTCGGTAGCTATTTAATTTCTTCTTATTCCTGCAAATCACAGTCATTGCTCATTATTGCAGCAACACCTGTATTCACTGTTTTTATTTATATTATTTCCAACTTAAATGCATTATACGCATTTGGGTTCCAAACAAAGGATGCCAACAACAGAGCTAGAGAGATAGGATCAGCTAGAAAACTGATAGCCAGTAATACACTGTCAAAATGTGTTGTGTGTAAGCCAAAGAATTTACTAGAAGTTACAAAGACTTACAACATAAACAGACTTTGGGGTTGCTGTGATGACCTCTGGCCTCTGCTCCAAGAAAAGCCCTCCCCTGCAATGTGAGTGATTGTGGGTGAGCATCGATAGGAAACACGACTAACCTGTTTCTAAAATAGAGTTGCACTAATGTTAGGTCTTGGTTTCAGGGCACGGTTATGTAACATCCCTCTTTAACGATCCTGCAGTGCAGAGCCGATGACTCTGGTGTTTATAGGAGAGTCAAGTCAGCTCAGCAAAGTTGTGGCCAACTTTGCACAGAACAGTTCTGTACCGAACGGTTGCCTAAAACTGCTGCTAGTCCAGCCTTCCCCAACTGGCAGGGTTCAGGTGGTTTGTGTCTTTTAAGTCACACTGATGGGGAATTATGGAAAATGAAGCCCAACACATACGCATAGGACTAAGTTGGGCTGTCAAGAAAACAGACCAACGGATCTTCAAACAAATCAGCCTGGAGTTCTCATTTGAGGCACAAAGACCAGGCTCAAATTATCATACTTTGGTTACCTTATGCAAAGACCCGGCTCTCTGGAGAAGGCTCTGATGCTAGAAAGGGTGGAAGGGAAGAGAAGATGAGGACAACCAGCAGCCAGGTGGAGGGACTCAGCTGCAGTGGGATGGGGGAGCTGCTAGAAGACCTGAAGGACCAGGTTAGGGAGATTGTCACGGAGAAAATTGATCTGTATGGTTGCTAAGACCTTATTATAAGGCACCTAATCAATCAAGTTGGACAGCTTTAACAGCTGTTTTTTTCCACCAGGGATTACTTTCAAATTGCAAATTTCCATGGGAGTGTGGAAGCTCTTTAGCAGCATTCAGGACTCTTATCAAACTACAGTCCCCGGGGTTTTTTGAGGGATGTCATGATAATCTAATCTATATGAGGTATATGGTCGTACTTAGATAGATTGTGTATGAATGTAGGTATACACAGGACAAAGCAATCTACTTCTGCTGGCAGTATGGAAGCATATTAAGGATCAAAGCTATTCTGTCTGGATGCCTCCAGGCCAAATTTTTAACCTATAATCACCCTCCTTTGTTCAGGGTTCATGAAATCCTCTCGTTTTCCCAACATTTTTGCCTTTTCTTCTGCATCAAAGAACATTTGTTAGCAGGACGTTGAAACAACAACACAACATTTGGATTGATTCCTCCAAGAGCCTTCGATCTGGAAGTAACCCTCAGCTGTGTGATCTTCCAGACGGATAATATGATCATATTCATATAATAGCTTGACGCTTTTCTTGCAAGGAAGTGTTTTTTATACAGGAAAAAAGAAAAGAAAAAAAGAGGGGGCACCACTGACACCATGTGGACAGGATTGGTAATGTCATAAGATTGGGCTGGATTTTGGGGAGCGAACTTGGCAAAAATAGCAGCAGCTGGTACGGTACATAGTCCTGGGTTGGTGCATGGAACAAAAGAAGCCGGTATGGTTTTTATTCTTGTTTTTGTAGGAGTGAGAGATCAGCATTTCTAATTCAACGCTTGATCTCTTCCTTTTTTGTATATATTTTAATCTCAGGAGGGCCAGAGAGTGAAGAATGAAGGGCTTCTTAGTTTATTGTGGAAATGGTAACCTAAGACTGCATATCTATGGTTCTCGGGGATGTCATTAAATATAAAATGAGATTTTATCCACAGATGATGGAACTTAATTCCGATTATAAATGGGCCAGGTCCGGGTGTGCTTGGAAAAAAAAGGAGGGGCATTCATCTTTTTCCAATTCCCTGTCTCTCTCTCTCTTTCAACAATCTCTGTTCATCTACAGTCCAAGACGTGAATTACACATTTTGAAAGTTAGAATCAACTGGTTGGCTGGACGTTTGCCACATTGGTAAGGGTGAAAGCACATGATCAGAGATAATACTCTGTGCCAGTGTTTCTCAACCATGGCAACTTTAAGATATGGGGAATTCTGGGAGTTGAAGTCCACATATCTTAAAGTTGCTAAGGTTGAGAAACACTGCTCTATACAGCCTCCTGCTATTAATTCTAGTGCTAGGAAGGAGGCTTTTTTCAGTCTGTCTTGTTTTGGAGTTTTGTTTGGTTGACCTAGGCTTTGGGGAAGGCCGATTTCAGAACAGCCAACAGGGCTTCAGCCCCAGTTACTAATGCCTTACAGGGTTTTTCCCTTTAGGGCTGAAGACTGAGGGTCAGCGGGTGAGAGAAGCAGGAAGCAAATAAATAGATTGCATGGGCAGCCCACGAGATTAAATAAGGGCCTCTCCAGAGCATCCCTTTTTTTGACATTTCAAATTGGAAACCCAATGCAGCAGCGTCCATTAGGAGTGATGATGTCAGAACAACACCCTGAGCGGTAGGACACAGTCACACAAATACAGCGAATGCTGCACTCGAAGACTCAAGTATGTAATTCAAGTCCCTGGTGGAACTGTGATATTTTTGGTGCTCTCTGAGCTTAGTTGTTCGCTTGCACACATTTTGTTACCCAACGGTCTGATAAATGAAATTTGTGTCGGGAGGAGGAGAGGTGGCGAAAGCGTATCAGAAGGGACCCTCCCTAGTTTTTGGGAGAGTAAAAGTGAGGGACTGGGGGGCACTTTCAGGCTTGCAAGATTTTGTTAGCGTAACCTTACAATAAAGATAGAGCTTGTACTTCTGGGTGTGCTTCTTGTCTGGATTACCCCACAAGGCCGACACATCATCGGTGCACTGACGATGTCATCAAGTTGGGTAATAAAACATCTGCAAGCAAACGACCAACCTCAGAGAGCACCAAGGACTCCACAGCTCAACCCTCAGCTAGAGAGATGCTCTTCTATTGGGGCAACTGCATTGAGCCACTCAAGTTGTTGCTGCCACCTACCTTTGCAGAGGCCAATGACCCTAGGAAAATGTGTGTTTTGTTCCTGGCTTTGCCCGCCATTCTGTGGCCAGCTCCACAACGTAAACTCATTTCTGCATCCATCCTGGGCCCCCAGCTTGTGTCTGCCCACCTCAGGGGTTCTAGAGGCAGGCCCATTTCAAAATACAGTCATGGGGGGGGGGGGGGGGAAGTGCACCCCACTGAAAAAAATTGACTTTCTCAACATATTTCAATATAAAGATATTTTTTTAGATTTTTTTATCCTGCCTCTATTATTTTTATAAATAACTCAAGGTGGCAAATATACCTAGTACTCCTCCTATTTTCCCCACCACAACAACCCTGTGAGGGGAGCTGGGCTGAGAGAGGGGGACTGGCCCAGAGTCACCCAGCCGGCTTTCGTTCCTAAGGCGGAACTAGAACTCACTGCCTCCTGCTTTCTAGCCTGCAGCCTTCACCACTAGACCAAACTGGCTCTTCTGTTTGATCTTCATGTTAACAATATTGCTAGATAAAGGGGATTTAACAACAAATACCATGCCCCATTTACATTTCGCAGTCCTTCGTGTAATTTAAATAAACATAAGTGCAAATTTCACAAGTGGAAAGAGTAAGTACACCTCTACGCTTATCACTACCTCAAATACCTCAAATGAGAATCAGGCACCCCAGTTCAGGTGCAAATGATTAGAAATCGTTAGAGAGGATCTGGAAGGAATCAGAACCATTTAACCCCCAGACATTTAGTTTGACTTTGTCAGCCCTTGGAGGCAGTCCAGACCAGGAAACCAAAATTATGAATGCTAATATTACTCTTATTATAGGGTTGCAGTAATGGAATCTTGCAAGTCTGAAAGCGCTTCCCCCTCCCCTGCCTTGACCTTCCAGAGAACTCGGGAGGGTCAATTCTGAGATGCTCAGAATTCATCCTGGTCAGGCAGGCACAATTTACATGGGAAAGGAGGAAGGAAATCCAGGCCCTGCGCCATGTAGGACTTTACAGGTGGCAACATCTCACTGAATTGTACTTGGAAGCCAACTGCTAGCGAACCCAGCTGGTTGTACCACCTTTAACTTCAATAATTGCAGCCAAACACTTCCTGTATTTGGTGCTCAGTCTCTCACATGACTGGTAGGAATTTTGGCCATTCCTCCATGGTGAACTATTTCAGGAACCTCTGACTCTTTTCTAGGATGAACTACTCATTTCAGGTCCTGCCACAAACTTTTTAGAGGGGAGTTAGGTCTGGATCTGACTTGACCATTCTAAAACACTAAATTTGTCTTCATCCATTATCTTGTAGCCTTGCTTATATGTTTGGGATCATTAACTTGTTTCCTGACCTCCTGGTGCTTCATCTTCAGCAGATGGTCTGCTATGCTGTAGAATTATCCAATACAAAGCAGCATTTATGGTTCCTTTAATGATGGCTAGTCCATCTATGATACAATCAACTTTATAACTGTCACCCGTTGGTTTGAGGTTCTTATTAATGGAATGCACTGTTTAGGTTCTGCCTTGAGAATGACACCCATGTAGCCCGAAAAATTCCACTTTTGACTCATCTGTCCATGGAACATCCCTTCAGAAGTCAGGGGTTTTCTGACAAACTTGAGACAAGCATCAATTCTTTCTTAGTGAGCCAAGGCTTCTGTTTTGCTGTTCCTCCATGAATCCCATTTTTATCCAGTGGTTTTCCGATGGTGGAATTGTGAACACTGTTGAGTCAAGTTGAGAAAGGTTTGCAGAGTACTGAATGTTGAGGTTCCTTATGATTCCTGGATGATTTTATGCTGTTTTCTGGGAGTGATTTTGATAGGGCATCCACACTTGGAAGATTCACTGTTGTCCCAAATTTTTTCCACTTCAGGATACATTTCTGACTATGGATCAGTGGAGCCCTAGAGCTTTAGCAATGATTTTAACCTTTTCTGGACTGTTTTACAGAACACATTTCTTTTGAACAGGACATGACATGGCTCCAGAATCTATGTGGTGAGAACTTCACTGAGACGAGAAAAGCAAAAAATCTGCGAGAGTTATTAGGGCAAGGCTGGTCCAAATCAGCCCTGACTGTTTAATGCAATACTCACATCACTACCCCTAGTTACCCCTTTACTTGGAATAACTGACCTAGGGGTGATTATTTTTTCACACTGGCCACATTGCATTTTGGGTGACTTTGTTTCTGAAATACATGAAACAAGACCAAATGTTGGAGATATTTGTTCACTCGGCCTCTATTTGTTCGGTAGGACCTTCATGAAGCCCTGATAACACCCACTGTCAAAGATATCAAACATTCAGAAAAATCCAAGGGGGGCAAATACTTTTTCAGGGAACCATAGCTGGTAATAGTACCCAAATGTCACAGCAGATGGCAGTACTTAGTCAGCCTTGATTGATCTCCAAGAAGATAAGCCGCGTTGGACATGGTTGCGTTGGACGTGGTTAGGACATGGATGGGAGACCCCCAGGAAATTCTAAATCAATAGGCTAGACTGGGAAATTTTAAAAACTCTTGAAGAAGGAATGGCAAGCTACTTTCAGATTATTACCAAAAAAACCCCAACATGGACTTGTCCATGAAGTCACCAGAAGTCAAGTTTCACTTGAGAGAGATCCTAGTATCCAAGCATATATTCCATTAATCAAAGTAAATAGCCTCTCCAGTCATTCAGTTAACAAGAGGAAGGGGTACCCACTAATGATCACTGGAAAATTAATAAGATTCACTGCAGGGTTTATTGGGTTGGGTTTATGTAAACCCCTGCAGATTTCTCCATTATCAGAAAACTGCAATTATCTACATCTTTTTAATAGATTCCATAAAAGCTTCATTCATAATTTTGTTTAAAAAAAGACTTAATTTACATTAACAGAAGACAGATAGTAGACTGTGTGACATGCTAATTCCCATGGATTTACTAAAGTGGATTTGCAAGAGTGGTTCTGTTTTTTGAAAAAGTAGCCTTGAGTTTGGGGAGAAAACGTCTGAATCCAGTGCACTTTTATAAACAGCAATATGTACTTAAATTGGTCATTCTGTCTGCTAGACGCACCAAAAGACAGAAAGTATTAAACAAAATGAGTAATAGCCATATGTCTCATGACTCTCCAGAAATCAGTAAGTGAGAAAATTACCAAGGACTGTCAAAAAATTGCAGACAGAGAAGTGGAAAAGGAATGAGCCCTTATTTGAAAGAAACTAGTCTCTTTCTAGTTTTTAACCATTGTGATATTTAATGGCGCATGCATTATAGAGCTGGTGGGAGCTTTGGGGAGAGGTGTTAATGCTTTTCCTATTTGGATGGGAACTAAATGGATCTGTTTTTGCATTTCTGGCTCTGGACCAGAAGGGAACGAAAACCCCTTGACTTCTGAAAGTTGATAAGAAGGTTGTCTGAATGAAGACAGGAAGACAGGACTGCAGTGACATACCCTGTAGTTGGGTACTGGAGGCCAGAATACAGCTTTTGGGTGAACATTATCTGCCTATATTCTATCTTGCTTTATGGTTGCTCAGTCTACATCAATGGTTGCTCAGTCTACATCAATGTTTCTCAACCTTGGCGACTTGAAGATATGTGGACTTCAGATGTGTGGACTTCAACTCCCAGACTTGAAGATATGTGGACTTCAGATGTGTGGACTTCAACTCCCAGACTTGAAGATGTGTTGACTTCAGATGTGTGGACTTCAACTCCCAGACTTGAAGATATGTGGACTTCAGATGTGTGGACTTCAACTCCCAGACTTGAAGATATGTGGACTTCAGACGTGTGGACTTCAACTCCCAGACTTGAAGATGTGTGGACTTCAACTCCCAGAATTCCCCAGCCAGCCATGGCTGGCTGGGGAATTCTGGGAGTTGAAGTCCACACATCTTCAAGTCGCCAAGGTTGAGAAGCACTGGCCTAAATATTTAGACATTTTAAACAGCTCAGTTTCTCCAGATCTCTCCTTACAAAGACGTTGGGTATGTACAGTTGCTTCTGGAACCGCTTGCTGCTTGAGGAAGATGATGAAGTGGATGAAATAAGAGGAATGATTTGGAACAACATATGAAGCATGTCTGGACACACTGCACATCAGAAGGGGTGTGGGGAAACTGTTGCAATTTGGTACCATTCATCTCCCCCACGCTTTGATTGCTTCCAAAAATGCTAAAGTCAGAATATGGCCTGCACCCTTGAAGGCTTAATTTAGGCTCCCTGCCAATCCAGGGGTAAGAAGTGGGGAGAAGATATGAATTCCGTGTTTGAGAAATAGAGTCTGGATTGCAGATTCAAAAAAATGGTTCATTATCCGTTCCTTCCCAGGCCCCCAGGAACATTCTTCTTCCATTAAAACAAAATGGCACCGAGCCGATGTCAAAGATAGGGATTGGCAGAGAGAAGCAAATGTTTAATCTGCAGAAGAATGGTTCTCCTTAATTTATTGGGTGACAGTTCATCTCACCAAGGCCTGGTGTACGTGTTGGGATCAATCATAGAGACAGCGAACACACTAGGCTCTTTTGTACATCATTATGAGCTACCACAGGTTGCTGAATTTTTTAGCCCCAGCTATTAAAAAATAATGCAATCTGTCAAGGCACTGGAAACTGTCTCAGTGAACACATAATTTCTAACAGCTACATCTCCTTTTTCTAATGCACTACAAGCTTATACTGGTTTCCTATACGGTAGAATTTGCCAAAGAATCCCAGGAATTGTAACTCGGTGAAGGTAAATCGGTTTATTTATTATGAATTTAGTGGATTTTAGCCCACTCAAACAAAATGTTCATCTCTTGAAAGAGCACATCGCCATCATCATTATTAGATTTTTATCCTGCCGTTTTTTATATATATAATTCAAGGCAGCGAACATGCCTAATACTCCTGCCTCCTATTTTTCCCCACCACAACAACCCTGTGAGGTGGGTTGGGCTGAGAGAGAGGGGCTGGCCCAAAGTCACCCAGCTGGCTTTCAGGCCTAAGGCGGGACTAGAACTCAGAGCCTCCTGCTTTCTAGGCCAGCACCTCAGCCACGATACCAAACCAATTCTGCATCTGAGGCAAACTGCATCAGGGCAGCTAGCCATGATAATGGTACAAAATAAGAAAAAGTAAAAAACTGAATGAAATTAGCATCTACAGGATCTTGCTGCTTTCGTTGAAATGATGAAACAGGCATTGCACGGTTGCATTGCAAACTCTGTCCCACATCACAATGCACGTACAAAAGGGGCAGGGCTTTCATCGCAACAACCTGATGCTGTGTTTGTGATTCTGCCCCCTGCAGATGCTACTAGTTGGCCAAACTGAATTTCTAACTGAAATCAGTCCTGCAGATTTCACCCTTCCTTTCTAAAAGAATCCAAGTATATGACACACTCACACTTTTATATGACTATGTGTGTATACCAGAGGCCACACTGGGCAGAGACAGGACAAAAATACAAATTAATAAGTACTTTTTTTTTTTTTTGGCCTTTGAGTCAATCTTGACCCCTGGCAAGGTTTCAGAAGGGGTTTGCCCTTGCCTTCTTCCTAGGGCTGAGAAAGAGGGACTGGCCCAAGGTCACCCAACAGGCTTCATGCCTAAGGCAGGACCAGAACTCCTGGTCTCCCAGTCTCCAGTCTGATGCCTTTAACCACTACAACAAACTGGCTCTCCTAATAAGTACTAATTGAACTCAATTCCCTCTAAATACGGTATCCCAAAATTAATTGATTGATCCCCATCTGCATAGATCAACAGACTCCCTGTGACACACAAACCACTCACACAAACACAAACGCACCAGCATAGATACATACACATTCCCCTCTGTCTTTCAGCAGAAAGAAAAGCACAAAGGAGGATGTAAAAAAACAAGATATGGAAGAAGTAATTACACCGAGAAGAGAAAAAAGGATAAGGGAAAGCAAAGTGGATAGAAAAGAGTTGATGAGGAAGGGCAGTGAGAATGAAGAAAACACGAAAGGGCAAAGCAGTGTTTAGGAGTTACAGAAAGGGTTAAATTCACCAGGCAAGCAGCCATCCCAAGCAACAGAAAATCTTCAAACAGCCACTCCTGCTAATTTCTGTTTCTTCCTCTATCTCACTAGCAAATGTTAGATAACCTGACTCTCTAACGCTAATTCACAAGTAATTAGTTGGAAAAAACATAAGACTCCTGCTGAGTCAGGCCACATCCCATGTTCCTCTGTTGTTTTGTTTCTCAGAATGGCCCTTCGGATGCCTCTGGGAAGCTTTTCAGCAGGAGATAAGAGAGTGACATTTCTCCCACCATTGTTCCCCTGCAATTGGTATTGGGAGACAAAGCGGTGCACCCAACTTAGAGGTTACTCGCCCTTGTAGATCTGTCCTAAATGAAGTCAGTGGCCCTCGCCACGTCTTGCAGGAATGAATTCCACAGACTAATTATGCAGAAAGTGAGGAAATGCTTTCTTTTGTCTGTTCTAAATCTTCCAGATGGCCTCATTGGAAGAAGTGAGTTTTACACACCTCAGTCTTGTCCCCAATTCCAGTCTGAAGTTTCCCAAACATTCCAGACTTTTCTGATAAGGAAGGCTTCCTATGTCCCTGAAATTCCGAATCTTCTTTTCTTATATGGTAAATACAATAAATTTCAGGGATTGATTAAAGTTTAGAATTTCAGCCTCCTAAAGAAAATTGTGTAAACTCTGCCTGGATGTTCCATTTTCTACCCAGCAGAAATGGTAATGAAATGGGAAACTAGGTTTCTAGCCTATATTTCTCCCTAATGTAGAGGGCCCAGGTGCCTTTTGGGAAAAAGATGGCCAATGCTGTGTCCTAAATTTGAACTTAACTTTATGGCATTCTCATTGCCCTAGTGAAGACCCGCCCGCCCCCGACACACACACACAGTTTATCTAGGGAACACAGCAAAGCATTCCCAGAAACACAATGCTGCTATTCTGAAAGAGGGGATCATACAGTTATACTTTTAATAATATTGGGATCCCAAAAAGTCTGTGCACAAGTGCAAAGACTACCTATGTATGCGAGCTATGTTCATACCACACACTTTGTCAGGTCAGTAAAGACCTAGAAGATGTGTTCACACAACACACTCAGCTTTATTGCATGAACCCAAGTTCTTGAGCAGCTTTCAGAGAGATGCATCCAAACTTAGAGGCGGAAGAATGCTTGCAAAATTTTTATTGGGAAATCTGGAAGTCTGTTGAAAGCACACGGCCGTAACGAACTGTTCAGGAGGTTCATTCAGAATGGGGTGGGAAACCTGTAGTGATAGCCCGTAATTTGCAAAAGGAGGTGTGAAATATCAAGGTCGTTCAAGCAAAACCCAGATCTTACCTGACAAAATAGCAAACTGTCGGTGAAGTTGTTCAATGATATCCACCGCCGTGACAGGCCTAATCTCCTGTTGCATGATTTCATCTGTACAGGAAAGAAAGGGAGAGAGAAGCAGGAGGGATTACGCCCCAACTCAGCCATACGAGGGAGATACTCAGACACAGAGTCCTGGTTTGTGTGCCGTTTTGGCCATGAACGCTGGCTCGCCTCTGGCTTTGTCATATGATTTCCACCACCCCGTCCCCACCCGACCCCACCCCACCCATGCACACAGAATCTTATTGACAAAAGAACTGCATCTTCACTCTTGTTACTGTACGTGCTGCCTTTGTGTTGTGCAGAACAAATCATATATCAAACCTCGCTAGTGCCGGGGGGGGGGGGCGGGGGGGGGGCTTTCCAGCATGAAACAACTTGTGGCTCATTACTGTAAGATAAAGCAAGTTTTATCCCAGTCCTGTGAAACAGCCCTGACTGTGGTTGAGTAACTGCTTGCTCGACCTCATCCACGTAACAGATACGCTGTTTTTCAGAAATGTATGAAAATGTTATGATTGTTCTTCTGTTGGGCATCTACTGGGGCTCATCCCTGCTCCCTACTCCAAAGGTTCTAGGATTTGTAGGGCGTGAGAAAATCCACCCCACTCCACCCATATAGCTGCTGAAGTGAAGAGATGCCGTCAGGATCTACGCAAGCTGAGTGGGAATGAGTGTGCAGACTCTGACAGATGCAAACAACGGATATACAGGTAGTCCTCACTTAACGACCATTTGTTCAGCGACTGTTTGAAGTTATGACGGTGCTGAATGAAGGTACTTATGACCTCTACCCGAAGTTACGACGATCTGGGCCTTTGGCACTTGGTTTGCCCTTACAACCAGTTGCCAAGCATCCTGCAATCATGTGATCGCCATTTGCAATCTTCCCTGCCACCTGCTGGGAAAGTCAATGGGGAAGCCGGCAGGGAGGGTTCCAAGCTGCTGCCGCATGCTGAGAGGACTCCCTCTCGTTTCTGCAGGATTTCGGCACGGGCAAAGCAAGCAGGGCATTCTCAGGCAGCCTCCAAAGCTTCATGTGCTAAATGCCCCGCCCAAAATCCAAGCAGGATTTTCAGCCATGGAGGACTTTCAGCCCCAGAGTGGAGAGGCTTCAGAAGCCTCTCCACTCTGGGGCTTACAATCCAAGTGGTTCTGAGGCCCTCACACACTCAATCCGCACCGCACCTCCGCACACCCGACTTGACCCCCCCACACACACTGATCTTCAAAGGGCTCTCACTTCAGCATTCATTTGTCCCACTTGCTCATTCCTGTGTTTTCAATGGCTCTGATCACCAAATATATATAGATTGCCATCTATGTTGATTTTATATAAAAGCTGGTTGTATAAATACTACAAATAAATAAAAGGGGTATCTCGACACAACCTAAAATGACTCAAAAGGGAAACATCCTCTCACTGGGAATTAAGTGGTATTGCAGATGCTGAAATAATTCTTGTTTTCCATCTGACTCCTCGCCTGGCACAAGCTGATTTCCCCGCTGCTTTCCACCAAAATGTTTTGCTGCACAAACAGCTGGCAATGGGGCAGCTTTGCACAACCACCCAATGGGGTTGCAAAGGTTGTGGTTCTGAGATTGCGGGGACCCACGTGCTGTGGATCAGGCTGCCAGGCCATAATCTGATTAACGGCCTGCGCATACCGTTTTGAACGTTGAACATTAGAATTGTGTTTTGTGAATCTGGGCTTAAGATTTAGCAACAGAGTGAAAGCAGCTCCCCCATCTGTGAATTTCAGTGTGGGGGACATCTGTGGGTAGCTGGGGGAATGAGGTTCCATGACCCAGGTGGTCAAAAAGGTCAAGATGGCAGCCATAACCACACAATCAAAGTGTTGCCTCTTTGTAACACACTTTTAAAAAGGGGTAGGGCTTTGCTATATGGTTGCAGCTGCCATCTTGACTTTTTTGACCCCCCCCCCCACCAATGCCCCCGAGCTAACTGAATTGCAATACTCTGGCTTAATTTTAAAAGATTGTTGCAAATAACCAGTTTAAGTTAAACCTTTCCTCTTTAGCGATTTCTTTCTGGTTGCTTTCAAAATGATGCGGAAGAGAACAGGGTGGTTCTAGAGGAAGAGAAGGAATCACGGAACTGTTCAACTGACTTTAGGTCTGGCCATCCCACAGTTGCAATTCCAACAGTGTTCACACCCTGCAGGGAGAAATCCACCAGATCAGGGAAAAGGCTGAAGCAGACGTGTCAGCAGCATCCACCGCTTTCAGGGAAGCAGCATTGTGCTGGTTGTTATGACACAAGCTCTGCCCCTTTCAGACACACATGTGATATTGTGACACGTGTACACAAAAGGCAGAGCCTGTTTGCCCTCTTGACTTTAGGCATTTTTTTTTTTAATTGCAGAGAAAGCTTTAAAAAGCTTTAAAAAGATAGTCCCCATTTATTAGATTTGAGTATGGGCAGCTTATGACTTAAAAACATTCAAGGAAAAATCTAATCATCTAGACTTATTTGAAAAAAACGCAGTCCATTCGTTTTTCACTTGCATCAGACAGATCCCAGATGAATTACGCTGGGGATATTGAACCAAGACCTGACAAAGCTGAGATCAAACATACTGGTCTGCCTTGACATTCCAATGACTTGTCCATCCCATAGGAATTTCTAAGCTCGTTAAAAGGCAGACACTACATTGTAAAAAACTGCTCTCTAAAGACTGGAAAACTTAAGAAGACATTGCATCACTACAGTAATCCGTAACAGACCTTGAAAGAAGAAATTGGCTTGAAGTGTGTGTGTGTGTGTGTGTTATTTCTCCCCACTTACATTTATTGTATATTCGGATGTCACTAAAAATACATTAGTCTCAGAATTTGAAGCTCTTTCCCTCACCAGAAGAATGTTGTGGGAACAGAACTGAGAATGAGGTAATTGGGTTGGCCAGCCGTTGCCATAAAGTAAAGGAAATAAAATAAGATTTGGTACATGAGCAAAGCTGAGAGATGGAGCTGGCCTTTTCTTCAAGCAAATTTGATAGGAAAGAAGTCTTACCTAGTATAGATAGAGGTGGGCAATGATGGCAGGGCAGGGGGTGCAGTTCAGCCTTCTGAGCCCCCAAAGGGCCATAGGAGGTTGTCAGGTCATGCTGTAACATCCACGGGAAGAGTAAAGCCAAATTATTTTGGGAGAGGACTTGGGAGTGGGAAGCTTCTGGACAGCAAAGAGGACTTGGAATTGGTTTGCTCCCATTCCCTCTCTCAAACATGGTAGGGAAAGCATGCTGAGCATGGCCTGTGGAATTCTTTCCAACCTTTTCATAGGAGGCATCTGTATTTTCTCCTGTGTGATGAAAGTATCATGTTGCATAGGTGTTTATAGGCACGTGTGTACGGGGAAGGCCAAGGCAAGCTGCAGATGCTCCACTTTGGATCATGTGACCAAGAGGGAGGAGGGCTTAGAATGGAGCAAGCCCCAACATTCTGAGGCACAGCCCAGCTGTTTTCCTTTTTTTTCTTTTCTTTTTTTCAGGATTTTTTTCCTCCATAGCCCCCAACCAGATCCAGCACATTTTCAAACTCAGTCTTCTTTTAGCCACCTTCGGTCTTCGTATCAAATTCGATCCCTTCCTGTTCTGCTTTCAGAGAACGATCACACTCTTAGACAGAGTTCTGGGCCCCATTCCTTAATTTCTTTCCAAGTTTAAAGGGGCTGAAATCCACAGGAAAATGGTTATTTCTGACCATTTGGAGGTTGCGGGGGGGGGGGGGGGTTAAGAAGTTTTAAAGATGGAAAGGGCAGCCGCCCAGATGCCTTTTATTCTCATTCCTATTCTTAATTTGTAACAAGCAAACATTCAACAAAGCAAAAACGAGTTCCCTCATTCAGCTTTCAGCCATTTTGCCAGCAAATTTCAGTGGTGCTGTTTCACGGTGCCGAGGACCACAAAGGGAGCACTGGGAACCACACACAGCCACGGGTTAACAGTTATAGCAGCTTCGTGGGCTTACAAATAACTTTGGACATTGGTGAAAATAGAAATCCTTTTCAGATCAAACCAGGATTGCACTTATTAGGGTTTATGGAAGAAGAACTAAGGAAAAAGCATGGTGTCTTATTGTTGTATATGATCACTGTGGCAAGATGATTATATAAGAAATGGAAAAATAAAGAAGCTCCAGATGCTGAAGATCAGATATTTAAAGTTATGGATTTGGCGGAGGTGGCAAAAGTGACACGTCTAATGAGCCAGAAATCTACAGAGGCTTTTATTAAAGACTAGAGTCTGTTTATGGATTATATTATAAAAGTAGAGAAAAACAGCTTGATGATCAAGGGTTTTATGGACTAAATAAGGGGAGATAACAGAAAATTGAAATAGTAATTACAACGGTATAAAAGAATAAGAAATGGTTAATGGATCTGCGAGGAAAGTGAAGAGCAGAAGTGGACTATATGTTTTTTAAGTTAGATGTTTAGTTTTATATTTGCAGGTTTATGTTTCTGTATACGTTTACCTATTGTTTTTTATGTTTATTTTACGTGTAGAATAAAGTTTACAGTCATTTGGAAGTGGGTTCGCTCTCAACTCTTGCACACACATGTGAAAAGTAAAATCAGTTCGAGGCATTCAGCTGTATTGGACATGCTGCTATTCACAAATTCTGAGCCAGAATTGAAGATGCAACCTTACCTAAATTTCTTTCCTTTAGTTGGAGTTCCATAAAGGCTGATTTGATTTGTGTAATACTTGCATTACACGTAATGTAAGTTTGAACACTCCAATAGGTACACACCAGTTCCAACACCAAACAAATCTGTCCCCTAAAAGATGTTGGGGAGCAAGGAATTAAGGCCTGTTTTCTGTTTTTGGAACAAACCCTCTCCAACCACATTGGCTGGACACAGGCACCATGGTTCCCTGCAGTATGAAGCAGAAAATATGCAACCTAAAATAACTTTAACATACTTTAAAAAAAGAAAATAACAAGGGAGTCCCCTAATTTGTCTTCCGAATCCCAGGAAAATACAGGTAGTCCTCACTTAACAATGCTAATTGGGACCAGAAAGTCCATCATTAAGCGATGTGGTTATAAGTCAAAAAACCATGTGACCACACCGCTTAGTGATGGCAGTTTCAGTAGTCCCAGTTGCTGTTGTTAAGTGAGGTCCGCACGGGTCATTAAGCAAAGACCTCACATGACCATGACTTGTGACTTCTTGCCAGTTTCCCGGTTGACTTTACTTGTGCGAAGCCAGCAGGGAAGGTTGCAAATGGCAATCACGTGACCGCAAGGAAGTTGCTACGGCCATAAGTACAAGGACTGGTTGTAACTACCACTCGTTCAGCATCGTCATAAGTTCAAACAGTCACTGAACAAGTGGTCGTTAAATGAGGACCACCTGTACTGGCCTCATCCAGGTGCATGATACAGCTCCACTAATTGGCTTCATTTCGTTCCATCCTCTGCAGCTTTTGCCCTCCCAAAACTTTGAAGTGCAGCCCTTGGTTACAGGGCCTGAAATGCATTCTCTGGGCAGACGGGTTTCATCAGGGTTGACTCTTCGCCAGATGAGTGAGAGAGCAGCTATACACGCTGCCCTCTCTGCTTCCTTGCCAACTATTTTTTCCCCCCTATGAATACCATACTAGGAAACCTGGATTTTTTCCTGAGGCAGGAGAATTTTGTCTTTCCTGCCCTGTGATAGTTTCTTCCTATTCAGCACATTCCCTGGAGTAACTGATACTCTTTGGTCTGGTGACAAACCCACCAACCTCACCGAATCCCCTCAGTGTCTGTTCTGGATTGTACACTGGGTGATGCAAGGAATCTCTGCTTGCTGTAAAGCGGAGGTGGGCTGCCAAGTTTCTTTTGGTCAACCTAGGCAGCTGGAACTTAACAGTGCATTTTCTCACTGTTTGGAAAGGCCTATGTCAGCCCTTCAAAGGAGGCCAGGTTAGGAATGGACACCACAAGTCATATTAGAACTCTACTTAATAAATAGAGGCTATAATGGCAGCCTGACAGCATTTCCCCTTCCCTCCTTTTTATACTAAAGAAAGTCCAAGTGGAGCTATCTTGGGTTTCTTTCTCACACTGTCTTGTTTTCCCAGACTGAGTTCATGTTTTGAGAAGGGTCTCTGCATATCTTCTCCAAGGTCATCTCTGAATTCCTCTATCGCCATGTTTCTCAACCTGGCTAGAGAATTCTGGGAGTTGAAGTCCACTCATCTTAAAGTTGCTGAGGCTGAGAAACACTGCTGTCATGACAAAGTTCATTGCAAAGAGGCAGAGAGGAGAGAGGTCTGCTACAAAAACAATGTTTAAAGGTTAACTACCTCTTGCAAATAACAGGTTCTCAGTCCATTGGGGCACACCGATGGAGGGGGAAAAACATATTTTAATCTAGGGACCACTCTACATATGGCTTGTTTCCAGAGGCGTCAGGGGTAGTGTCAATGAGGAGGGCAAATGACAAAAACAGCATTGCAACAGTGTGATGCAAGCCCTGCCTTGTTTATATTCATGGCGTGACATTGCACGCACAATCAAAATGGGCCGAACTGAGCTGCGATAGCTTGATGAAGCTTTTGTTATTTTGACAGAAGTCTCCAATCCTGGTGATGCCTCTGCTTGAGGCTTACTCAGCAGTTTTCTGCACCCTTCTGGATTTTCTTGCATCTGTAATAATAAAGTAGCTCATCAAAGAACAGTGTTCTTGCCTGCTAGCCTTCAAGCTTGAAGAACCATCTGGGGAAGCGTGACAGCTAAACATAGTTTAAAAAAAAAACACCAACATTTCTCCCCGAAATTCAAGGGAGAAAAAAAATGCGCACAATGAAAATTCTAGCCTTTGCTGCTCCTTCAAAATGTGTTACATTTTTCTTTGCTTAAAGGGCCTTGGAGCAAACAGCGTAAGTCTGTCCATGCAACGCTCACTTAGTAATTCTGTGATGATAGCTAAAGAAGATGCTTGCAAGCATCACTGCATATTTAAAGCACTAGGTTTCCCTTCTGACGTGTAATACATTTTGCACTTTCTTTCTCTGAAGTGTCCTACTATCCCACTCACCCTATGACACCAGCGAAAAACTGGGTCATTTAACATGGATGTCATCTTCCACAAGCTGGATTATTGTAATGTATTCAGGAATTAATGGAACCCTTGGGGAAGCTAGAGAGGAAGAACCATGGAAGATGACTCAATTTGTACGCCTTGGTGCAATCCTTTAAAAATACCATATTCCCACCTGCATTTACAACACCTTCTTTTATTGATAAGCAAGTTATTTCCTGGGTTTCAGAAAAGCTCCTGAATCTGCAGTAAAATTGGACAGAGCTACAAATCAGGGTTATGGTTTTCTACCCCAAGGGGTTCAATGCAACTATATTCATTGAAAGAATAAAAAGAAACATCTTTAAAAATAATAATAAAACATCACAATAACTATAAATCAGCAGCAGCAGCAGCAGCAGCAAAAAGCTCAAAATTAGGAAATGTCCTGAATGATGGCAGATGGTAAAAATAGAGAAATGTGATTATTTTTGGCAGAAAGAGGGCAAGGTCCCCCAGAATGCCAGATCCTGGGCTCCAATGCATTGTATCAGTAAAAGCCAAAGCAGTCTACTGCTATCACATTTTAGTGCTACAAGAACTCTGCACCCACCCTGCAATTAAAATAAAGTTATCTTATAGGTGCACCCATCAATAAAGCAAGATCTTCCTGTTGGTTCTTATCAGTTGCATACTTTGTGGCTGCAAAACCAGATTTACTGACATATAAGGACCAGGTTGGGAACAGATGGTTCTGGGTTAAATCTATTTATGCGGTTGCTAAGAGTCAACACCAACTTGATGGTACATAATCAATCCATCAATACTTTAATGATATCGATGTAGCAGCAATACAAAAGTGGTTTTTCACTGCTTTCTCCCGGGATGTTTTCAGCTTCCCAGCTGGATTTCCTGGTGGTCTCCTATCCCAATACTAACTAGATTCTGCCTAGCTTTTCTAAAATCACCCAAGGTCAGCAGATGCTGCCACCTGTTGTAATAGGTTTAGATTACACAGAAGCACAGCAGCACAGAAATTCTCTTCTTCACTCCCATGTGAATCTGTCATCCCAATGAGAACTCTAAAGTGGGAATTTATCTTACCCTCTAGGACCATTTCATGCTCTCCCCTAACTCTTCCCAGTCATAGAAACAAGCCACAAAGCAAATCACCAAAAGTTACACTTTACAAGTCTCAGATTGTTAAGGGAACAAGAACTATTTGCATTTCTGGGAAGATGTTTACTGCTAGCAGAAGAAGGTAGCAGAAGATTGAAAGTCTGCCAAAGCAATTCTCCAGATCAACGTATTGATTCATTGACTGATTATGTGCCATCAAGTCATTGCTGACTCTTAGTGACCACATAGATAGACTTTCTCCATGAAGATCAACTTATACCTAGCGTAATTAAGGCAGAGTTACTTTGGACCTCGCTCACATTTCTCCCCTGCCCTGGGCTCAGGCATCTTTCTTGTAATGGTCCTGCTCCCTCTTCCATGTTCCCAGGGTCGTTAGACATTCTAGCATGCAGACCCAGCTGCACTAAACGATGCGCTGCGGAAGGGTTAAACCAGAGATAGCTAACCATTTGGGGCCCAGTGCATTTGGAGTTTTGAGAGCACCTCTTCGGTGTTTTTACAAATGGCTGCCCTGGGAGGGCGGGGTTGCACCTTCCCAGAATAGCAGCCTTAATGGGCATGGCTCATCACAAACCATCCATTTGACCTAAAACAAACTGATGAGCTTGCTTCCTCTTGCTCCTCCAAGCAAGCCCCAGGGCTGCTGACGTACAATTTTTAAGTTTCCAAAAATGCATACAGGGCCCTAAAGCATTCTTGAAAATAGAAACCACTATAGAGGCTCCGAATTTGCTTTCCAGCCAGCTGGCTTTTCATTGAAATGTAATTTTTCCCCACTGGAAGAAAATAAAATTATATCAAACTCAGGTGGCTGAAGAATTCTGGCAACCCAGGGACTGGCGTCCACTGAATGCATCTGTGTGTGTGCCAGAAAAAGCAAGCTGGTGGCCACACTGCATGATTGAAGCCCTGCCTCTGTTTTACATTATGGGATGCACATAAAAAGGAGGTGGGACTTTGACCACATGGTCCGGGTTGCCATCTTGACTTTTTTGATCCACCCTGCACATTCCCCCAAACCATAGGAACCCAAGGCATCCTATAAACTATTCACACATCTTCCACCTAAGTCAGTGTTGTCCAAACTTGGCCACTTTAAGATGAGTGGACTTCAACTCCCAGAATTCCCCAGCCAGCATGGCTGGTTGGGGAATTCTGGGAGTTGAAGTCCACTCATCTTAAAGTGGCCAAGTTTGGACAACACTGACCTAAGTTAACAAAGCACCATTGCTCCCTTTGTACAACATGCTGTATCCAAAGAAATAAATCCTAATCTGGCTTGACATGATGGCTGGGCTCCCACAACATGTGGAATGGAAGACCACGCCATTCCAGAAGAGTGCATTGTGGGAACTCAGCCCAGGAGTGGCAACCAGGGCTGAGGAATAGCTATGGTGGTTGCCTGCTTGTGAGAAAACAGCCTGCCTGCTTCTTGCAGATGAATCGGAATGTTATTTTTTGCAAACGAAGCCGGGTTACAAGGACACCTTCTCTGCAGAGCTTGGAGTAGAAAAAAGTGGTAAGGAAAGATGACCTAGTTTGTATACGTGGACATCAGCTAATCCAGTGATGGGATTTCACTTAAATCACAAAGCAAATCCTCTGCGCGTAATGTTTAATCTGGATCTGGGGTTTACGCACTTAGCCACCAACCCAGTGCTTCCATTCCTAACTCCTCTGTACAGGGAAAGAAGAGTAAAATAAGCTCTTCCAACTAAAATTTGGAACAGTTTAATGTAGGGCTAGACTGGAAAGTCAGAAGAACATCAAAAGGAAGTGGCAGTGGAAATCACTTTCCATATTGCTGCCAAGAAAAGTTCATGTATTTGACCATAAAATCAGTGGGATGTGAGCATGACTTGAAGGAACTTTATATGGAAGGGGTGTGCCATTGTCTTCTTCTGAGCTGTTGTTGTTGTTCTAACTTCCTGAACTACTTTACATTCCCTAGGATTTTTCTGGGGGTCTCCCACCAGGTTCTAACCAGGCCCAACCCGCTTAGGTTTCCAAGATCAGCTAGGTGCCGTTATCTTTTATTTATATATTTTATTTATTGTATTTATATAGCTGCCCATCTCACAGAAAGTGACTCTAACTTTACTTGACTACAACTCCTCTAAATCTGTAGAGAGTAAAGAAGATGACCTTGATGGAGATATGCAGGAACCACTGTCTAGGCAAAAGGGGCTGAAGCATTTGTTAAGTCCAGAACTACGAGACAACATTTGGAAGTGGCTCAGAGAGATGCCTCCCTAATTCCCTGGCGCATAAAGAGGAGGAGGAAGTAAAGCACAATCAGACTTGCACAGTTGTGTTATGATAGCCAAACTTAAGTACTTTTAGACTTCCTGTGGAGTTTTCCTGGTCTGGTCTGCCTAGTGGGGCTGTCAAAAGTTCAGTCTAGTCAATAGTGGCTGAAGATGATAGAAATTATAATCTAGAAAGGACCATATCGGGTAAGGCCTGCATATGCTGAACTGTTGGTTAAAGAAGTAGTTTGTGAGATAGAGTTGCATCTCTATGGTAATTGTATCCCCACTATGATTTGTAGCACCATTGTATAGTGAGATCCCTCATCAATTTGTTGGGCAGCCATTTTATAATTCTCTTCTCAGCAATGACGACGACGATAACTGGGGGTAACAAAAAACAAATTGTGGCCTTTGGCTCTAAAATTCTGTGGCTGTCCCAAGGCAATTGCATAACAGATGCCTCTTCTGGAATCATTTAAAGGAAAGGATTTCAAGATTTTGTGCTGACGTTGGAGACAATTCCAACAACTAGGTTACCCTTCTTTAACCTGGGATGCCACCCGATGCATTGGAATTTGACTCCCCTGTTGAATTTCCAAGGGATCATAGCAGCCCACTGCATCTTTCACTCTACTTTGGATGTCCAAAAGACCTGATCTCCATAAAGATCCAGATGTCCGTCAGAGAAAGTGGAAGATTGGTCAAGTACTGGCCCAAAGTTAGGAGTCAACAGTTATGAAGAGCCAGGGGAAGAAAGATTTCACTGAATACCAGGCCAACTCCATGTGCCCACTTCAGAGGATGGATATCAGCAGACACAAAATAAAATCAACAATGTCTATTTGTCCATCAACATTCCCAGTAGGAAGGGAACCCCTTGCCCACCTTTGGGCCCTGGAAAATGCCTCAGCCTCGCTGAGTTATGATGCAAAACCCAGAGGTCTGACTTTTCAGAGTTTCTGTTTCTGTCCTTCTGCTCAGCAGAAGATTGGCTTAACTTATCCATGCCAGTGGCTGAATTGGTTTCAGCTTAGCTCATGCGTTTGTGGGAAGAAAACTGTTTCACTTTTTCCAAACCTATCCACTTTATAATTCTCCAGCATCTGGGTCAATTCTTGTGTGTGAAATTTTTTTTCCATCTTTCAAACAAAAAAAGCTAGAAGAAAGCATTCACCAACAATGCAATCATATGCAACTTTTATTCATATTTTTCCAGTGGAGCTTAATCCCTAATAAAAGTTAGAACTCTTCATGCTTTTATGCATTAATTCTGTGCCTTTCATTTTTTTTAACAGAAATGTTCTTTCTTTGAAGATAGAGACTTGTTCATAATATGAAATTCCATCACCAATAACTGTGCTCAAAATCTTCATTAAACATTAATTTAAAATGCTGAGAACAGTACTCTGCCCTAAACTGAATTTATTTGCTTCTCAGTTATGCTACCCTCTGTGAATTTTAAAAAAAACTAATAAGTTTTCTTTTGGGGTTAAAGATATGCTGAGTATATTTGAATTTTATAATGGACAAACCAGTCCCTTACATTTTAATTGTTTTAACAGTTATGGGAGATTTAATTTCACAACCAGTTAAGTCACTGAGTAACTATCAATAGTTATTCATTTTGGCTTTCAAAGCCTTACTGGCAGGATCAGAATTTATAAACAGCATACAGTTCCATTCTGGGTATTTAGAGGTTTTCCAAAAGAGTATGTAACTTGTTTTTATGTATTTGTGGTATATTTATTAGTTTACAATTGCATATGATATGCAATTGTACCTAAATGCAGTACAAGCAAAACAATAAAAATCACAACCCTGCATAAACTAGTATCAATCATATAACCGCAAAATGATCAGATTAAAAACATTATCTAATCCCAACACAACTATAATTTCACTGATACCAAGTACTGCTGCTGAAAAGTAGCTTCATAAACGTTCTGAAAAAAGAAGCATTTTAAGGGCCTTTTAGGAGATCAGATTCCAACTGCAGTTTGAAGGAGAATCTGTAGAATCTGCAGGGAAGACCAAAATAGTCAAGATGGCAATTGCAATCAGTAACTGAAGCCCTGTACCTTTATATGTGCGTGCAACATTGCCCTGCGTTTGCTCCTGTAAGGAGTTGATTTCGTTGAGCCCCACATATAG